>OZ014525.1:154642195-156007195 GCA_963966055.1 Lathyrus aphaca
ATCGATCAAAGTACCTAATTCACCCCCTTTTAGGTGCATTTTACACTTACAATTTCTCATAGGATGTAACAAGGTAAGAGGATTTGCCAAATGATTTTTAATTTCATGAAAGGCTTGTTAATGCTTTTGCTCCCATATAAATCCTTCTTTTGTGAAACACTAACGACGCTCGTTGTTTTTCTAACCGATTGCTTGTAGGAGCGGGATTAAAACAAGTGGGGAAAGGCTTATGCTTCTCTGAGGTGTTGCAGGTGTGGGGATTTGGTGCACCATGCCGTTGTTTGCAAGAGTGTAGGTTGTTGGATATTGGTTGAAAATGAAGATATGTTTGTGTCTGCTAAGCAAGTAAGAGAGTTCATAAGGGATGATGTGCAAATGTTGGTGATGTTAGCCTCATTAAAATACAAAGGTAATGGAGTAATTAGTGATATTCCGGTTTGTGATTTTCCAGATGTGTTTCCTGAAGACATCAATGATTTGTTGCTAGAGCGCGAGGTAGAGTTCACTATTGACTTAGTACCAGGTACGAGTCCGGTGTCAATGACTCCATATTGATTTGCTGCTAGAATGGGAGGTGGAGTTTGCGATTGACTTAGTACCAGGTACGAGTCTGATGTCAATGATTATGTATCGGATGTCTGTTGTAGAGGTGAGTGAGTTGAAGAAGCAACTAAAATATTTGTTCGAGAAGAAGTTTATTCGACCTAGTGTCTCGTCGTGGGGTGCACCGGTGTTGTTGGTGAAGAAGAATGACAGTAGTATGCGTCTGTGTATTGACTACCGAGAGTGGAATAAAGTCATTATTAAGAACAAGTACCCGCTTCCGAGAATTGACGATTTAATGGATCAATTAGCGGATGCTTGTCTTCAATAAGATTGATTTGAAGTTAGGGTATCATCAAATTCGTATGAAGATTGAAGATATTCTTAAGACTCCATTTAGAACGAGGTACGATCATTTTGAGTATTCGGTGATGTCGTTTGATATATCTAATGCTCCTGGTGTGTTCATAGAGTATATGAACAAAGTATTTCATCCGTATATGGATAAATTTGTTGTAGTGTTTATCGATGATATTCTGATTTATTCACAGACTTATGAAAGACATGACGAACATATGAGAGTTGTATTGAAACTATTGAAAGAAAAGCAAGTATATGCTAAGTTGTCCAAGTGCGAGTTTTGGTTAAGAAAAGTGAATTTCCTCGGTCATGTGATTTCTATTGGAGGTATTGTTGTGGATCCTTTGAAGGTCGAGGCTGTGTTGCAGTGGGGGAAGAGATGCATTATTCATAGAACTCCTAAATAAAGTAGTAGCAACAGTTTGTGGCACATGCTCCTAGAGGATGCATGCATGTGCCACTTGTAGTGACATCATGTACATCCATGCGCACGTGCGAACATACATTTAGGCCAATATTTTAAAATGAGGATCAAAGATCGAATAACTGAAACTTGCGGCTTAAGGTTCAATTGGTTAAACCTACGGTCGGACCATTTATTAAATAAACTAATAATATGAAACTAAATTTCATAGATATGTCACTCATAATCTTATGTTCACAATTTAATAAAATAAATAGTTAAAAAATCCATTACAAATTTAATACAACAATCCCGATAATACATATAATAACATAACATAGTTTTACATTTCATTTCAACCTTCATTCACGAATAATTTAACCAAATTAAAGAACTACAATAAAATAAGTTAAACTAATTCAAAGTAAAATTAAAATAATAGAATATAGTAACTAAAATAAAGTTCAAATAATTAAGAATACCTAAATTAAATACGAAAAGAATACCAAAAATAAATAATACAATATATTTCATTAAACAAAAAAAAAACGAATTTGAGTTGAACTACGACAAACAAGTCTTAAATGACAACAATAAAAAATATTGACTTGAACGACAATCAATACTGAGTTGGATATCGTAACTATTTTTGAAAGAGACAACCTATTGATGACTGAGTGTGGTTGAAATAAAAACTATAATGGAGTGACAAAACTTAAAAGTTTGTATGATTATAAAAAAACACAAAATTCTTTTTTGTGATTGAGGAATGTACGTTAAGTCTTGATATTGACATATTAAAAAAAATTAAAAAATTAAAAAATGGTCAATTTGATGCATTTTTTTTGGAATTGGATGGTTTTACAAAACCAACTCCGATTCTTTGGTTCAAATGGTTTTGGACGGTTCAATCCGATTTTTTCGATTTTATTATGATTTTAACTCACTAGCAATTGTGAAAGGTTGACCAAACCAAATTCATATCCAGTTCTCGGTACAACCGATTGAGCGGACCTGTTCGGTCTGCTTTTTAAAACATTGCATTTATAGCCACACCATATTTATTTATTTATTTTATATTATGTATACTAAAGATTATTATTAAAATAATTTTTTTAAATACTATATATAAACACAGAAAAATTAATAAAAGAAAACAAATTTTATTAACTCATCTCTCTCTCTCTCTCATAATAACTGTTTATGTCACCCCTCTCTCTCTCATAAATTTATTTTTCTCTTTCTCTCAAATCTCATCTGTCTCTCATGCTTGTTTCTTCATCTCATATTTGTCAATCTTTTATTTTCTTTATCTAATTTTTCACTTGGTTTAGTTGCATTTATTTATGGGTGATTGAAAATCAAAGGTAAAGTGAGTATTTCAATTTTACCTTATTCTTTTCTCCTTTTTTAGATAAACCATAAAACCCCAATTTGTTAAAAAAATCAATTTTCTCAATTTCTCATAAATGATTTCCTTTATAATCAATTGATGTTACTGTTCGCTTTATAATTTGAAGGGTTAAATATGTTTGTAGTCCTCTTAAATATCTAAAATTTCGTTTTTAGTCCCTTATAATATTTCCTTCAAAGAATGGTCGTCCTAAATTTTTCATCCACACTTTTGGTCCCTAATACCAAAATCGTGCTAAAACTGTCGTTAATTCAGCTGCTAAGTAATAAACCATCACTAAAATCATCGCTTATTTAATCGCTAAGTTGTAAAAGTTGTCGTAAAATTGTAGGAGGGACCAAAAGCGTGGATGAAAACTTTTAGGATGACCGTTCTTTGAAGGAAATATTTTGAGGGACTAAAAACAAAATTTGAGATATTTAGAAGGACCACAAACATATTGAACCTTAGTTTGAATAACTATTTTAAATTGATTTCATTATTCTCTTTATATGATGAATAAATTTTTTCATGTGTTTTCTATAGACAAAGCTACTTCTTCGATGAATCTAGAAGCATCAAACACTCAATATCCAAGTGAGAGTATTAAAGTTGTTGATTATGAATTGTTGGAAACAGATCCAAGAATTAGGCCTCAAATTTCAAGATATCATTCTGACATCCAAAATGAGGTAAGGAAAACTTATTTAAAAATAGGTGGTCATGAAACTCCTCACAATTTTGTTTACCCTTGGTCTATTCAAGGTAAACAAAGACATTGATTTTGCAAAAAAATGTTTTATTTCTATGACTGAATTGATTATAGTGTATCTAATGACCTATCATTTTGTTTACCATGTTTTTTGTTTAAAAATGTCTCTAAATATGGGGGAGATCACTTTGTGGGAGAGGGTTTTGGTGATTGGAAGAATACTCAAAGATTTGCTAATCATGCTACTTCTTCCAATAGTCATGTTGATTGTGTGCATATGAGTTACACTCTCATGAACCCAAACTAAAGTATTAAGGTTGCGTTTGTTAATCAATCTAAGCAAATGAATATCGAATATCATGTTAGTGTAAACACATCTCTTATAACTACTAAGTTTATTTTGAGGCGTGGTAAGATATTTAGAGAGAGTGACAAGTCAATTAACTATTTCTTTAAGGGGCTATTTCTTGATATGGTGGACACTCTAAAGGAAATTAACCTAGAGATCTCTAGTGTAATAAATTGTGCTCCAGGAAATAACCTTATGACTGCCCCTAAGATTCAAAAGGATCTTGTTGCTGCTTGTGCATGTGAAATAACTCAATAAATTGTTTGTGATATTACAAATGATGTGTTTTTGTGTTTTGATTGATGAATCTGGTGATGTTGCTGGTAAAGAACAAATGATTGTTGTTGTTTTCTATGTTAATAATGAAGGTTTGGTAAAAGAAAAGTTTCTTGACATTGTAAGTGTTAAAGAAACAAGTGCTAAGTCACTTAAGGAAGAACTTGAAAAGTTATTGTCTATTAATGGATTAAGTTTATCTGGCATTAGGGAGGCAAGGATATGATGGAGCCAACAATATGGGAGGAAAGTTTGGTGGTTTGAGAACTTTAATTCAAAATTAGAATCCATCTGCTTATTATGTGCATTGTTTCGCCCATCAACTTTAATTGACACTTGTTTCATGTGGTAAGACTCACAAAGATGTTATTGGTTTTTTCGATAAGGTCAATATTCTTGTTAATTTCATACGATCTTCTAACAAGAGACAATAATTGCTTCGGAACAAACAAGTAACTCAATTTGATAAATTGATTGAAGAGGGTCGAATAATGACTGGTAGTGGATTAAATCATTTATTGCTAGACCAGGTGACACTTGTTAGAGTTCCCACTTTAGGAATCTCACTAGTTTGATGACTTTGTATGGTGCCATTATTGGGGTACTTGAAAAATTCGGAAAGGATACGTTATTTGAAAAATATGGTGAAACTATGCTTTTTCTAGATGTGCTTCAGTCTTTTGATTTTATCTTCATGTAATATATGATGGTTAAGATTTTAGGATTTACAAATGATTTGAGTGTAGTGCTATAAAAGTGTGATCAAGATCTTTTGAATGCTTTGTCACTTGTCAATGATACCAAACAAGAATTACAAGAAATGAGGAATGATGGATGAGAAGAACTTATATCTAAGGTTATGAAAATTTGCAATAATCATGATATTAATGTGTCAAATATGGATGCACAATATGGTAAATGGAAGAAACCTAGACGACATGATACAACTTCTAGTGTTTCTAATTTGCATCATTATAACCACGATTGTTTGTTTAGTGTTTTAGATTTGCAATTGCATGAACTCAATGCCAAGTTTGATGAAGAGATAACTGAACTTTTACAATATGTTTCATGTTTGAGTCACTGATTGTCATTTGCAACTTTTGAGGTGAAAAAACTATTGAGGATGGTTGAACTTTATCCAAATGGTTTTGTAGATATGTAGGAAGTGGTGGTGCGACATCAACGTCATAATTATGTTAGAGATTGTGGAATATTGGAACAAACCTTAGTACGAATAGCATGTCGTCGAAGTCCGCTCACACACTGTTGTTTAATTGGGCATGTGTTATGGATTCAATTATTTAAGTTAGCTTGTACCATAAGTTAGCTTGTAAAGGGTAATTGTTAAAAATCCAATTAGGTTAGTGTGGTAGTTTTCTTATAAATAGCATACTAGTCAATCATATTTTGAATAAGAGAGTCCCTGACCTTTGAAGATGTGCAATCTGCCTTATACTCTAAGGACATGAACGAACAAAAGGAGTATAAACCTTCAAAGGTTGGTGAAGGTTTGGCCGTTAAGGCGAAATTCTTACGAAAGGATGGTAAGTTCGACAAGAAGAAGGGTAAAAGTCAGCAGAAGTCTTATGGCGGTGAAGCATCTAGTGTTCGATGCTATCATTGTAAGAAGGAAGGTCACATTAGAAAGGTGTTCCCTAAACACCTGAAAGATCATGGAGGTAAGGATAATGGCAATTCTACCATTGTTTAATATAATTTCGAATCATCTGATGTTCTTGTGGTTTCAAGCAGCGACTCAAGAAAAAAGTGGATTATGGATTTAGGTTGCACTTGGCACATGACTCCAAACAAAGATTTGTTCGGGGAGCTATTTTATCAAGATGGTGGATCGGTGCTGCTGAGAAACAACAAAGATTGCAAAATTGTAGGTATTAGATCTGTGAGATTCAAGCTCCATGATGAGTCAATAAGGTTATTGACTGAATTAGGTATGTATCTGACTTGAAGAGAAACTTGGTTTCTCTTGGTGAATTCGACAAGAAGGTATATGTTTTTCAAGGAGAAAAAAGTCTCCTAAGAGTCATGAAGGGATCGAAGAAAGTCTTGAGAGGCGTGAAGAAACAAGGATTGTATACCATTGAGGCTGAAGTTGTAAGTGGTTCGACAAATGTTGCATCCACGAAACTGTTGTCGAAGACAAAATTATGGCACATAAGATTGGGCCATGTCAGCGAAAAAGGCCCGGTTGAACCAGGGAAACAAAACCTTCTAGATGGTGACAAAGTCAAGAAGTTGGAGTTTTGTGAACCTTGTGTATTTGGTAAATCCTATAGGGTGAAGTTTAACAAAGGTAAACAAAGAACACATGGATCCCTTGATTACATCCATGCTGATCTTAGGGTGAATGCAAGGAATCCTTCACATTTAGGTGCAAGGTATTTTCTATCCATAGTTGATGATTATTCCAGAAAGTTATGGGTATTCATTCAGAAGACGAAGGATGAAAATTTTGAGAATTTCAAATGTTGGAAGGTTCTAGTCGAAACTCAAACTGGCAAAAAGGTCTAGAGGTTGAGAACTGATAATGGCCTTGAATTCTGCAACGAAGATTTCAACAATTATTGTGTTGAGTCTGGTATTGCAAGGCATAAGACTGTAGTAGGTAATCCTCAACAAAATGGTATATTTGAGAGATTCAATAAAAAAAATCCTCGAAAGGGTTAGATGCATGATGGTTAATGCTAGATTGAAGAAGGTGTTTTGGGCTGAGGCTATTTCGACAGCAACATATCTGATAAACAGACGTCCTTCGACCGCGTTAAATATGAAGAAACCTGAAGAAGTTTGATCAGGAAATCCACCAGATCTTGACAAACTGAGAGTAGTTGGTTGTGTAGCCTATGCTCACATTAGGCAATACAAGGTTGAACCTAGAGCTCTAAAATGCATGTTCATGGGATACCCTAAAGGAGTCAAAGCTTATAAGGTATAGTGCCTAGATCCAGGTCACAAGAGGTGTATCACCAATCGAGATGTAGTTTTCAATGAAGTTGAGATGGTTTTCAAGAAAAATATTGATGTTGTCGAAGAGCTGGAACAATTGTTGTTGTCGAAGAGCTAGAACAAGGAGAAATTCCTATTGAGGCGAAGCATAGTAATGTTGAATTGCATGACCCAGATGAAGTCGAAGAAGAAGCATAAACTACTTTCAAAGATGAGGAGACTGATAATGACTACCTGCTCGCAAGAGACATGTCGAGAATAGTCATTAAGCCACCTCAAATAATTGGTTATTAAGATCTTATAACTTATGCCTTAATCTCTGCAAGTGAGATTCTGGAAGAAGAACCTAGAGACTATAAGGAAGTTATGAGGAGTCAAAATAAGAATGAATGACTGAAGGCCATGGATGGTGAGATGAAATCTCTTCATGATAACAACACATAGGAATTAATCAAGAAACCTACTGGAGCCAGGTTAGTCAGCTGTAAATGGATTTTCAAAGTTAAGGAAGGAATTGAATGAGTGGCGTTGAAGAGATACAAGGCAAAGTTGGTTGCAAGGGGTTTCACTCAGAAAGAAGGTGTCGACTTCAATGATGTGCTCTCTCCTATTGTGAAACACAAATCCATTTGAATGTTACTTGCCATGGTGGCAAGGTTCGACCTTGAAATGGAACATATGGATGTAAAGACTACGTTCTTGTAAGGTGATCTTGATGAAACAATCCTGATGAGGCAACCTGAAGGTTATGTCGAAGAGGGGAAAGAAGAGTATGTGTGAAAAATAAAAAGATCTTTATATGGGATGAAAAAATCTCCTTGACAATGCAATATGAGATTCAACAAGTTCATGACACACATAAGTTTCATCAGAAGTCAGTTCGACCATTGTGTTTACTTCAGATTTCGACTGGGTAATTAATTTGTTATTTTGTTGCTTTATTTGGATGATATTCTAATAGCAAGCAACAATGTTGAATATGTAAAGAGGGTGAAGGTAGAACTCGATAAGGAGTTCAATATGAAGGATCTGGGAGTTGTGTACAGGATTTTTGGGATTGACATTCGAAGAGATAAAAAGTAGTCGAGATTATGCTTATATCAAGAGGCATACATGAAGAAGATTATCGATAAGTTTGGTATGTCAAATTTATAGCCTGTTGAAACTCCGACAAACCCTCAATTCAAGTTGAGTATATATCAATGTCCCAATATTGATTCTCGATAGCATTCCATATGCTAATATAATAAGTTCTTTGATGTATGTTATGGTATGTACGAGACCCGATATAACATATGCAATAAGTCTTGTAAGCTGGTACATGGAGAATCCTGGAAAGGATCACTGGCAAGCATTGAAGTGGATTCTAAGGTACATAAATGGGCCTCTGAAGAGAGTCTTAATTTATGGTGGAGCCTTGGGTGAAAATAGTAAAGCAACAATCGGAGGATATGTCGACTCTGATTATGCAGGTTGTATGGATTCTAGAAAATCTATTTCTGGATATGTTTTCACTATGTTTGGCACAACAATTAGTTGGAAAGCAACACTTTAAAAGGTAATTTCCTTATCAACCACTGAAGCAGAATATATCGCCCTAACTGAAGCTGTAAGGGAAGCATTGTGGCTTGAAGGTTTTGCAAATGATCTGAAACTTCAAGGTCGAGGTATCACTATTAAATGTGATAGTTAAAGTGCTATACACATGTCGAAGAACTCAGTCTATCATGAGCAAGCCAAACACATTGATGTGAGGCTGAGTTTCGTCAGAGGGGTAATCGAGCATGTAGAAGTCCAAGTGCTGAAGGTTTCGACATATCATAATGTTGCTGATATAATTACCAAGACATTGCCCAGTTGCGAGTTTTTCCACTGTATGGAGTTGATAAAGTTGCATGAAGAAAGCTAGTTTGTTTCTTGTTGGTATAGGGTGTGTCCCAAGGTGGAGATTTATGTAATATTAGAATAAACCCTAGTACAAATAACATATCTTCGAAGTCCGCTCACATGCTGTTGTTTAATTGGGCCCGTGTTATGGATCCAATTGTTTAAGTTAGCTTGTACCTTAAGTTAGCTTGTAATGGGTAATTGTTAAAAAGCCCATTAGGTTAGTGTGTTAGTTTTCTTATAAATAGCATATCAGTCTCTCATATTTTGAATAAGGGAAAATAGGAAGATAAAACCCTAATTCAAAAGTGAGAGAGTTTATATGTTATTCTTGTATACTTATAATATTGTTTTAAGAGAAAGGAAAGAATAACATTATATAACCAATCCTTGTTGTTATCCTTGGTTACCCTAAACCCTAACCCTTGGGTTTCTTGAATGATCAAGGAACCAATTATACTTTGTCTCTAAGGTATCCGATTCACAACAAAGATGTTCGATGTGGCCCAAAATTTGTAAATTTAAAAGGAATTTCAGATCTTTGTGCAAAACTTGAGGAAACAAATAAGTGCAACACATTTGATATGGTTTATAAGCTTTTGAAGTTGGCTTTAGTCTTATCGATAGCAACTGCAAACATGAAACATATTTTTTTGGCTATGAAGTTTGTGAAGAGTCAACTATGTAATAAAATGAGTGATCAATGATTAAATGATCGTCTTGTAACTTTTATAGAAATAGATGTTCCTAGAACAAGTAACAATGATGTTATTTTAATTCATTTTTAAGAAATGGATAGTAGACGATTTTCATTGTAAATGTCATTTATTAAACAATATTATTTCTTATTTTGATATAATTTAGTTCATACTTTCTTTCATGTTTAAACAATACAGTGTTTATCAATAAATACGGTGAACAGTGAAATATTATAATAATATTTATTTATTTTTTAGATTAAATGATATTGATATAAAATTGTGTGATTAACCAACTTCATAACTTCATTCACCAATATTTTATATTTTATTAATGATAAGTGCCAATTTGTGTTAATATGTAGTATAGTTTTTGGCACTTTTCAAGAACTAATTTGGACTTCTAATGCTTTTTCCCATTATTTTCGGTAAATTTTTGTAGTTTAGTTTACTTTCTTCAATAATGTAGTTTATTTAACTTTTGTTTTATGATTTTTAGGTTTCATAATTGGAATGAAGAAAGCAAATCATGGCAACTCTCTTTTGAAGATTTTTGAAGAAAATGAAGATTTGGAGCTCGCTACAGGCTCACTTAGCGAGCTTCTAGCGAGCAAGTTACAACAAAAACAAAAAGTTTCTCGCTAAGTGAGGGCCTAAGCTCGCTTAGCGAGCAAAGGAGGTTTAGCATTTAATCAATGCTCACTTAGCGAGCTCTTGCTCGCTTAACGAGCCTTGCGTTTTTTGGATTGTATTAAAGGATTTCAACATTCATTTTTTGGGGATGACTTGATATCTTAGAGTAAAAACCCTAGAATTCAGATTTTCACTTGTTTTCGAAGAATCAGCGTATCAATAGTTGGGAGATCGTCATTGATGCTTTGTCTTCTTCATCTCTTTCTTGTAATGAAAGTTTCCATGATTATGGATAGCTAAACTCTTAATATGTCAATGTTAGAAGGTAGATAAGTCTTTAATTTGTATGTATAGTCTTTGATTATTGTGTATGAACTCTTGATGATAAATATATGGTGGAAAACTTTGTGTTTATGAAATATATTTTGTGTGCTTCATGATTGAAAAATGTGTTCCACACCTGACCTAGGTTTTTCATCCACCAAAGAACATAAGCTAGAGATAGTTATGAGATATTGGTGTTCACATTGTATTGATCTTTAACGTTGCCATTTTGATAGATTGAGTGAGAGATCATCAATGGATCAAAATGGTAAAACTCACAATTTGTGTTAGAAATAAACATCTTGAGAGGATATTGTGATTGTGTTTATCGTTTTAATGAGTTCATCCGCTTGATCGAAACTATACGTGCAAATGGGCTTATCGAACCCTAACTTTGGCATGTGCTTTTTATAAACTCTTAGCAACCGATATTTTTTTAGCTTGTAGTTTTAAATTCGAATGCAAAGTAAACGCTTCGTAGATAAAACCAAAACCCCTGTTACGATTAAGTCTTTAACTAGCGCAACTTTAGAAAGGCGGTGATATCACAAAAAAATCTTTGTGGATCGATAACAAAAACCCTAATTTATTTGTACTCCAACAAATTGGCATCGTTTCCGGGGATTGTTATTTGATATTACAAGCATTGAATTAGTTGCTAGGTTTTAGACTTGTTTATTCTTTTTCTTGAACTTGTTAATTTGTTTGGTTAGTGTTTGCAGCTTCTGTTTATGCGAGGAAAGCTTCCCGTGGACCAACTTCTTTTTGATCTTGAGATTGAGAGAACCACAAGGAAGTTGAATAGAAAGAGAAGAAGGGGGAGGAAACTAGGAAAAGAAAGACGAGAACAAGGACAAGGATCAACTTCTACTTCAACACCACTCAATCCATAGTTGACACCAACCATGGCGGATCCAACTCCTCCACCACCTCCGACACCATGTGTAACTAGCCCTCGTAACACAAATCAGTTTGCCAATAACGCCCACAATGACCGGCAAGTTGAGATGAAGATAAACACTCTGAATTTATTGTACGGGAGTCCATTCACGGGAATGGACCATGAAGATCCCTTCGCTTTTCTCACAAAATTCTATGAGATAGCGTTGGCGGCCGGAGTTGATCAAAATCAAGAGTTAGCTTTGTTCCAAATACTTTTTCCTCATGCTTTGCTTGGCAAAGAAAAGGATTGATACCTTCATCAAAGTCCCATGGTGATGGCCGATTGGAATGTTCTAGAAGAGAAGTTCATTGCGAGAATCTTCTCACACATCCGTTTTATGGAATCAAAGACTGCAATCTCCGTGTTTTCTCAAGGTGAAAATGAGTCCTTAAATGAAGAATGAGAGAGATTCAAACCCATGATACGGAAGTGCAAAGGCCACAGGTTCAATGAATTGAAACAAATCCATATCTTTCGAAATGGTCTCCAACCAAATTGTAAAACCTTGTTGGATGATACTTCGGGTGGAGCTTTGTTGTCAAAGAGTGCAGAAGAAGCGACAAATATTATCAATTGTATGGCTCTCAATGATTTGCAAAGTAAAAATCGTGGAAATTCTATGAAGAAACCCGAAGTTCTTGAACTAGGAACGAACGATGCAATACTTGCACAAAACAAACTTCTATCGCACCAAGTGGAGCTCTTGACGCAACAAATGTCAAAGCTTCCCCAACAATTGAAGGAGTTGGATGAGCATCCGGGAAAGAATAAGAAAGTCTCTAGTTATACATTATGCAAAGGTGATCATGATACCGGATATTGCCCACCACCAGGAACCGAAGAAGTCAATTACATGCATATCAATCAAGGGTACCAAAGACAACAACAACCTTATCAACAACAACATCCTTACCAACAACAACCTTCTCAACAAAACCATTACCAAAATCAACAACATCAAGGATATCAACCAAGGAGCAATTACCAAAATAACCAAGGTTATGGAGGTAGTTCATCTAATCGACAATCAAAAGTCAAATGATGCGGCGATAAAAAATCTTGAAAATCAAGTTGGGCAACTTGCGAAACAAATTGCCGAGAACCAATCGGGACTTTCTTTTTCCGCAAACACTCAAGTTAATCCGAAGGAGCATTGCAAAACTATTGTTACTAGGAGTGAGAAGGAGATAGCTCAACCTAAAGAGAGTAAAGTGGTGGAATAAAATATTGATGGTGTAGTCGAAGAAGTTAGTGATGAGGAGGAAGTTGAAAAGAAGAAGAAAATTGAGGAAGTAGTTGAAAAGAACCTTGATGATTTGGTTGTAGTTGAAAATACAAAAGTGGAGGATGAGAAGAAAAAAGAAAAAAATAGGAGAGTGAGGAAGGGAAAAGAAGTGATGAACCAAATTCCAACAAACATGCCATATTCTCATATGCCATCAAAGAAAGACAATACACTTGATTTATGGATATTTTCAAACAACTTCAAATCAACTTACCATATTCCGAGGCTCTTGAGAAAAATCCTAAATATGATAAATTCTTGAAGGACATTCTCTCGAAAAGACGGAAGTATATGGAACCGGAGATGATTATTCTTGTGGTAAATTGTAGTGCTATCATTCAACGCACACTTCCAAAGAAGGAAGCCAATCCGGGTCGTGTTACTTTGTCGGTCACCATTGGAAACATGTTTGTAGGTAATGGTATTAATGATTTGGGTTCAAGCATAAACCTTATCCCTCTCTCTATTGTGAAAAGACCTGATAACATTGATATCAAAGGTATAAGAATTACTTTGCAACTCACCGACAAATCTACCACTCACCCAATTGGAGTGGCAAGAGATGTTTTGGAAAAAGTTGACAAGTTCTTCTTTCCGATGGATTTCATTGTTATTTACATTAAGAAGATGATGACGCTTCTTTGATTCTTGGTCGCCCTTTCGTGAAGACGGCCCGAATGATGATCGATGTCGATGACGGTCTCATGAAAGTGAAGGTTCTTAATGAGGAGGTCACTTTTAATTTGTTTGAAGCAATGAAACATTCAAAAGAAAGACATGATAGTTTCCGCATTGATGCATTCGATATGGATATTATGGAATTTGCAAAGCATATTCACGTGGAAACTCCTTTTGAGCTAGCACTAGGTGAAGAAATTGACACACTCACTAGTGAAGAAGAAAAAGAGCTTGAAGAATGTTTGAAAGAGTTAGAGGTCTTGAAATAATTACAACTTTGGGAAGTTGAGGTGGAAGAATTGAAGAAAGAAAAAGATGATGAGAAAGTTGAAGTGAAATTGAAGGTGCTACCTACAAACTTAAAGTATTAATTTTTGGATGATAGGGGAAGAAAACTGGTGATCATAAGCAATACATTGTCTACCAATGAGGAGTTCTGTTTGTTTAATATGCTAAATAAAAATCAAGAGGCTTTAGGATGGATTCTTTCCGATATCAAAGGAATAAGCCCATCTTATTGCATGCACAAGATTCTTATGGAAGACGACTTCAAAGAGGTAGCACAACCTCAACGCCATTTGAATCCAACTATGAAAGAAGTGGTTCGAAAAGAGGTAGTAAAACTTCTTGATATGGGAATGATTTATCTTATTTCTAATAGTCCTTGGGTAAGTCTCGTATATGTGGTACCAAAGAAGGGTGAAATTACCGTTATCCGAAATGAGAAGAATGAGCTCATACCGACAAAAGTTGTGACGGGTTGGCGAATGTGTATAGACTATAGGCGTTTGAACACGACTACTATAAAAGATCATTTCCCACTACCGTTCATGGATCAAATGCTAGAAAGGTTGTCCGGGCAAGATTTCTATTGTTTTTTGGATGAATATTCAGAATACAACCAAATTGTGGTTGACCCGACGGACCATGAGAAGACGGTGTTCACATGTCCTTTTGGAATTTTTGCGTATCGAAAAATGCCCTTTGGGTTGTGCAATGCACCGTCAACTTTCCAACGATGTGTGCAAGAAATCTTTTCTGATCTTATTGAAAAGACAATGGAGGTTTTCATGGATGATTTTTCGGTATTTGGAGCTTCATTTGATTTATGTTTGAAGAACTTGGAAACGGTGTTAGAGAGGTGTGCGAAAACTAACTTGGTCTTGAATTGGGAGAAATGCCATTTCATTGTGAAGGAAGAAATTGTACTTGGTCACAAGGTGTCTTCGAGAGGACCTGAGGTGGATCAAGCGAAAGTGGAAGTAATTTCAAAGTTGCCTCCTCTAACCAACATCAAAGGAATTCGATGCTTCTTGGGCCATGCTGGATTTTATCGGAGGTTCATCAAAGATTTTGCCAAAGTGGCGAGGCCGCTAAGCAACTTGCTTAGCAAAGATTAGGTATTTTTCTTTGATAACCTTTCTATTTTATCTTCCTAAGCCTTAAAAGAAAATCTTGTCACCGCTCCCATAATCATTGCTCCAAATTGGAATTCAAATTTTGAACTTATGTGTGATGCTAGTGCTTACGCTGTTGGAGCGGTGCTCGGACAAAGGAAATAATTTTTTTTCCATGCCATACATTATGCTAGCAAAGTTCTTAATGAAGCACAAGTGAATTATGCCACAACCTAAAAAGAATTGCTAGCAATAGTGTATGCGCTTGAGAAATTTTGTTCCTACTTGATCGGTTCAAAAGTTATTGTTCACACAGATCATGCCGCGATAAAATATTTGCTAACCAAACCTGATTCTAAGCAAAGGCTTATCCGTTAGATCCTTCTTCTTCAAGAATTTGACTTGGAAATTAAAGATAAGAAGGGATCGGAAGATTTGTTGGCAGATCATTTATCGCGGTTGGTTAATGTGGACGTAACCAAATCTAAAATTGAAATCCGGGAAGAATTTTCGGATGAAAAATTGTTTATGGTCCAGTCAGGCCTTGGTTTGCCGATTTTTCTAACCACAAGGCAACATGCTGGATACCTGGAGACCTAACTTGGAACCAAAAACAAAAGTTCTTATCGGATGCACAATACTATGTGTGGGATGAACCGTATCTTTTTAAAATTTATGGGGACAATTTGTTAAGAAGGTGTGTGACTAGTGATGAGGCTAATAGTATTCCTTGGCATTGTCATAACTCCCCTTATGGTGGTCATTTTAACACATCTAGGACGACCACTAAAATCCTTCAATCAAGATTTTATTGGCCTATTATTTTCAAAGATGCCAACCTCCATGCAAGGAGTTGTGACATTTTCCAAAGAACGGGTGGAATAAGTAAGCGTGATGAAATGCCCCTTCAAAATATTCAGGAGGTTGAAATCTTTGATTGTTAGGGCATTGATTTCGTTGGCCCGTTTCCACCATCTTTCACAAATGAGTACATTTTGGTTGCTGTGGATTATGTTTCTAAATAGGTGGAAGTTATTGCTTCACCGAGGGCGAATGGAAAAACGGTGATTACATTTTTGAAGAAAAATATTTTTGCCCGTTTTGGCACCCCTCGAGTGTTGATTAGTGATGGTGGGTCACACTTTTGTAATGCACCGCTTGAAAGCATTTTGAAACATTATGGTGTATCACATAAAGTTACGACTCCCTACCATCCCCAATTAAATGGGCAAGCTGAGATGTCTAATAGGGAAGTGAAGAAAATTTTGGAAAAAACTGTTTTTGGGTCAAGGAAGGATTGGTCACAAAAGTTGGACGAAGCTTTGTGGGCATATCGCACCGCATACAAAGCTCCAATAGGCATAACTCCATTCCAAATGGTTTATGGAAAAACATGCCATTTAGCGTTTGAAATGGAGCATAAGGCTTTGTGGGCTTTAAAGTTTCTAAATTTCGATCCAAACTTGGTCGGAACAAAGAGGAAAGTGCAGCTGAGTGAGCTTGAGGAAATGAGAAATACAACGTATCATACAAGTTGGTTGTACAAAGAGAAAGTGAAAACGTATCATGACAAGAAAATAAAGTTCAAAGAGTTTAAAGTCGAACAACTTGTTTTGCTTTTCAACTCCCGGTTAAAGCTTTTTCCGAGAAAGTTGAAGAGTAAATGGTCTAGACCTTTTCGGGTAAAGGAAGTTAGAGAATATGGAGTTATGGTGATCGAATACCTGAAAAAGAAAGATAGTTGGTCGATTAACGGACAACATCTAAAAATCTACCTTGGAGGTAGCTTCGATCGTAAAAACCAATCTGTTGCCCTCGATGATCGTTGGTCATTGTGGACCGTCGAGCTTATCCGACGTTAAACAAACGCTTGTTGGGAGGTGTAGCGGTAAAAACATGAGTGTAAACTATCAATTAGTTTAACTCAAAGTAAACAGAGTCGCCACCGCGCTTTTATTTTATTCTAAGAGGAAAAGGAAAAAAGAGCGAATAAATCCTAATGAATCTAAAAGCAAAAAGCTAAAGAAACAGGTAAGGGGATAGGTTACAAAATAGGAAGGTTTTACGCACCCAAAATGTCTGTGGTACTCCACGGGAGCCCTTTGAAAAATTTACTGCTTTTTTTGGTTTGAAAATTGAAATTCTGGGATCAGGTACGTGATGTCGAATCAGATGTTTAAGCACTTGAAGACTTAAACAAAACTTAAAGTGCTGGTAAATTAAATAACACAGGAAATTGTTAACCCAGTTCAGTGTATCTCCACACTTACATCTGGGGGCTACCAAGCCAGGAAGGAAATCCAATATAAGTAATATTAATTCTGGAATTAAACCAACCGGTTTAATCCTTCACTTAATATCTACCCAAGGCAATTTCTACCTAAGACACAACTTAGATATGAGTACCTACTCACTCCCCCTCAATCACATAGTGATCTTTTACAATGATTAATAAAATTGAAGTCACACTTCAAACACAACAGCTTGATCTTACTTAAAAGTTTCAATCAAGACACAATTCACTTTTTGCTTAAAAGCTCATAAAGTGACGAACAATTAACACCTGCTATAAAACACAACACCCTTTACAGTCTTCTAAAATTCGTGCTCTATTCTGAGAGTTTCTGTTCCTTAAATAGATGCTTGGTTTTTGGGCTTTTTGCAAAATATCCAGACCTGATAAATCCTACAGTCATCACCTTGAATTAGGGTTAGTTAGTTTGTTATCTCCTTGAATCAAGGTGAGTTAGTTATTCTGTTATACTGAAACCAGATAACTAAGCTCCCTAAAGATGCGCCTTGGAGTGCTTATCTCTTTTCAATTAATTCCAGATAAACTCCCCTGAATTTACTCAGTTCTGTTATGCATCATTTAAGTAAGATAGCAGGTTTGCGATGTCACAACATCTGGTGTGACATCCTGATGTCTTGAACTAAATTCATTAACAGTTACTTTATTTGTCAATGTCACAACATATGGTGTGACATCCTGAACTAAGTTCACTTATTCTTGTTTGTCAAAAATTCTGCCAATTCTTAACATCTACAAACTCCCCCTTTGGCTAGTTTTTGGCTAACATAATCTTCTGGTTTTATCAGAGATCAGCAGACTTCTTTTATCAGAGTGCAGCAGAGTTCTTTTCTGTTGAAACATGTGAGAGCTAATAATTTTCTCCCCCTTAAACCTGTATGTATACTGCTATGACTTGTTCAACAGAATTTGATATACCAATGAGCATTAAAAAAAAACTTAGTTCAGAAGACATAATTCAACTTCAACATTGTTCATTAAACAGCAAACAGCAGCAGACATTGTTGTTCAGTACACTTCTCCCCCTTGTTAGACAGAAATTTGGGGCCAAACATTACATAAGCAGAGAGAAAAACAAAACATTCAAAATTACAAAGCAAAACAGGCAATACATTTTCCACCACACACAGCTTCACTCAGACTCATCATACTCTGAATCTTCTTCATCCTCAGACTCAGCATCAGATTCATCAACATCTCCAGCAACTTCCTCCAGCTCTAGTCTTTGAATTATGTTCTCCAGCTTTTTCTTCCTTTCATCAAGCTCTTTGCAAGTATTCTTGAGCTCTGCAATCAGGGTTGCTTTTGAGATGGGAGACTTAACAGCAGATGTCCCACTTAGAGCTTCAACATCTGTAGCATGATGGCTCAGAAAAAGTTTGTAGTGAAAGGACAATGGACTTTCTCTCTTGCAGATAGAATCCTTATCAGTAAGAATGCCTGGATATTGGTTGAGAATGATTCCACAAAGCAGAGAGGGAAAAGCTATTGGAAGCTTGGTTGCTGATGTTCCTGCATGCTTTAGAGTTTGATCAAAGATGTAAGCCCCATAGTCCAACTTTGTTTGGGTGCCTACAACACAAATGAATCTTCCCAGTCCAGTAGCTATAGAAGAGGTGTGGTTTATGGGGACCCAGTTGACAGTTCCAATCCTGTGCAGCATAGCATACTTCCTTGTTAGCAAGCTGACAGATAGTTTGCCTTTGACTGGCCAAGACTTGACCTGGTTGGCAGTGATGATTTTGCAGACTTGGTTGTCAGTTTTGCCCAGCTCATTTGGTCCATCTGATTCTCTTCCTAGGTATTGATTTATCATCCTAGGAGAAAAATCAACACATCTCCCCCTGACATATACCTTCCTGAAATCCTCAGATTTCCCATCAGCACACCCCTCTTGCAGATTCACTATAAACTCCTTGACCAGCAGCTCATAACAGGGAGAAAAGTTGGAGACAGTTTTGAATAAACCAGCATTGGAGATTAAATCTATTACCTCAGTGCACTCCAAAGCATTGCTGCCCAGCTCTCTTTCCAGAGCCACCCTTCTTTGGTAGACATACTTCCATTTGCTCACACTGGAGACATGATGGAAGGACACATTGTCCAGAGGTACTTCAGGAACAGCAGAGGCAGACCTGCGAGGTGCTGGCTTCTTCCTTGGTTGGGATGTTGGGACATCCTCCTTAACATCTGAATCAGGTGGAGTTGTAGCTTTCCTCTTCTGGGTGCTTACTTTTCTCCATTGCTTAGTAGGTCCAAAGGCAACTTTGACCTTGTCCTTTTTAGGAGTAGACTGTTTCTTTTCAGGAGTTGCATGTGCAGCAGGCTTCTTCTCCTTCCTAGCCCTAAGCCTCTTGGCTATGCTAGGATTAACAGATGCAATGATCTCTGTGTCAGAGTCATCATCTAGGTTTTCAACAGGTGGAGGTTGGGAGGCCTCTTTTTCAGCAGTTTGATCAACAGGAGCTTGATCATCAGTGGCTTGATCATTATCAATTGAGGTTTTGTTCTGGCCCTCAAATGCTTCAACATTTCTTGAGACATCCTGTTGAGCAGGTATGTCCTCTTCAGCCTGGTTGCTTGGTTCTTCTTGTGGAGCAAGCATACTGTTCAGGGGAACAGACACTCCAGGCACAACTCTTTGTTCAGAGAGGATCCTGTTTACAAGATGTTTGATGGATGCATCCACATAATCAGAAGCTTTGGGGGTGCTTGTAGATGAAGGAGTTCCCTTGCTTTTGCTGAAAACAGGCTCCTTAGCTCTTCTTGCATTTGGAGTTCTAGGTTTTTGAGCAATATGAATGCTTCCTCTGATCTCATCTATAGGAGTAGCATCCATTGGTACTACAGAGATTGGGGTTGCGTGCACTGCATCTTCTTGATTGAGACCCTCATCAATGAAGTTAGGATTTTGATGTTGAGACATTTTTCGAATGTAGTGGAAGAGGATTTAGGTTTGATAGATTTTGATGAGCTTAGATACTCAGCTGTACATGCAAAATGTTTTGTGGAGCTAGTGGGAATGTGAGAAGCTGAGAGCACATTTTCACATTTATAGAATCCGTTACTAGTGGAGTTTTTAGGATTGGAATACTAACAGTTATTGGCCAGACTGGTGCTGCCATCTAGTGATCATGCCACACGATGTCATAAGACATGCTGGCACTTCTCCATAACTGCTATATTTCACATAAGCAGATTCCCAATTTACCCCTTAGGTTTTCAAATTGGGTAGCATCCAAAGCCTTAGTAAATATGTCAGCTAATTGCAGCTCTGTGGCTACATGCTCTAATGTGATCACATTCTCTTCCACAAGGTCTTTGATGAAGTGATGTCTGATGTCTATGTGCTTAGTTCTGCTGTGTTGGATAGGATTTTTGGAGATGTTAATTGCACTTAAATTGTCACAGTACAATGTCATGACATCTTGTGGGACATTGTATTCTGTGAGCATTTGTTTCATCCATACCAACTGTGAACAACTGCTACCAGATGCAATATATTCAACTTCAGCAGTGGATAAGGATACACAATTTTGTTTCTTACTGAACCAAGAAATCAAATTGTTTCCTAGAAAGAAGCATCCTCCTGATGTACTCTTTCTATCATCAGCACTTCCAGCCCAGTCAGCATCACAAAATCCAGTGAGGATTGGTTCACAACCATGAGAGTACATTATGCCATAGTCACAAGTACCATTGACATATTTCAAGATCCTCTTAACCTGGTTTAGATGACTTACTTTTGGCTCAGCTTGATACCTTGCACATACACCTACTGCAAAAGCTATATCTGGTCTGCTAGCTATAAGATATAGTAGGCTTCCAATCATGCTTCTGTACAAGCTTTGGTCCACACTCTCACCTTTGTCATCCTTTGTCAGCTTTAAATGAGTGGGGGCAGGTGTTCTCTTGTGACTTGCATTGTCCATCCCAAACTTCTTGACAATGTTCTTTGTATACTTGCTTTGGGATATGAACATGGAGTCCTCCATCTGCTTGATTTGCAGTCCAAGGAAGTAGGTTAGTTCTCCTACTAGGCTCATCTTAAACTCAGATTCCATTTGAGTAACAAAATGTTTAACCATCCTGTCTGACATCCCACCAAACACAATGTCATCCACATATATCTGAGCAATCATGACCTTTCCCTCTTCATCCTTTACAAACAAGGTTTTGTCTATTCCACCTTTCCTGTATCCATGTTTAATGAGAAAAGTGGTCAGTCTTTCATACCATGCTCTGGGGGCTTGCTTTAGACCATAAAGAGCCTTCCTTAGTTTGTATACATGATCTGGACAACTTGAATAAAAAAATCCCTTAGGTTTCTCCACATATACTTCCTCATTAAGGTACCCATTTAGAAAGGCACTTTTAACATCCATCTGAAATAGCTTGAACTTTTGGATACAAGCAATTCCTAGGAGTAGTCTGATTGATTCAAGCCTTGCTACTGGTGCAAAGGTTTCATCAAAGTCTACTCCCTCAATTTGTGTATATCCTTGAGCTACAAGTCTAGCCTTGTTTTTTGTAACTACTCCCTGCTCATTAGACTTGTTCTTGTACACCCACTTAGTGCCAATCACATTAATGTCATCAGGCCTAGGAACAAGATCCCATACTTCATTCCTTGTAAACTGGCCTAATTCTTATTGCATAGCAGAGATCCAGTACTCATCATTCAGAGCTTCCTTGATGTTTTTAGGTTCTATCTTTGAAACAAAGCAGGAGCCTGAAATCATCTCTCTTGATCTAGTGATGACACCACTGTTGGGATCACCAATTATCAGATCTTTAGGATGATCTTTCTGGATTCTGATGGAGGGAGGTTTGTTGGATTGCTCTGACCTTGCCTCAGTGAAATCAAGATTATCACTTTCTGTTTTAACTTCAGTTTGATTGTCAGCAGATGTTCCAACTTCATCAGCAACATCTGTATAGGCATCATCAATAATCACATTTATTGACTCCATTATAACCTTGGTTCTGGAGTTAAATACTCTGTAAGCTCTGCTATTTATGGAGTATCCAAGAAATATCCCTTTATCACTCTTAGGGTCCATCTTCCTTCTTTGATCCCTATCAGCCAGAATGTAACACTTACTTCCAAACACATGAAAGTACTTGACTGTAGGTTTTCTGCCCTTCCAGACTTCATAGATGGTGGACAAAGTTCCCTTTCTTAGTGTGACTCTATTGTGGATATAACATGCTGTGTTCATAGCTTCATCCCAAAAGTACAGAGGTAACTTCTTGGCATGAATCATGGCTCTTGCTGACTCCTGAATAGTTCTGTTTTTCCTCTCAACAATCCCATTCTGTTGATGGGTGATAGGAGAAGAATACTCATGATTGATCCCTTCTGAAGAACAAAAGTCTGAGAATTTTTGATTCTCAAACTCCTTTCCATGATCACTTCTTATTCTAACCACACAACTTGCTTTTTCTCTTTGGATTCTATGGAACAGATCTTTGAATACATCAAACACATCAGACTTCTCTTTGATGAAGCTTATCCATGTATATCTTGAGAAGTCATCAACAACCACATAGGCATATCTTTTTCCACCAAGACTCTCAACCTGCATTGGTCCCATAAGGTCCATATGCAATAATTCCAAGACTTTGGAAGTTGTCAGATGTTAGAGCTTTGGGTGTGACATCTTGGTTTGCTTGCCTATTTGACATTCACCACACACTTTACTTTCATCAATCTTGAGTCTTGGGATCCCTCTTACAGCCTCCATGGATATGATCTTCTTTATTCCTCTGAGATGGAGATGACCCAGTCTTTGATGCCACAACTTCACTTATTCTTCTTTGGCTAAGGAACAAGTAGATGTGAGGCTGGAATCTTGGGGTTCCCACATATAGTAGTTATCTTTTGATCTGGCTCCCCTCATGACAACTTTCTATTCTTTATCAGACACTATGCACTCAGTTTTGGTGAAGTTGACACTGTAACCTTGGTCACATAACTGACTTATGCTGATCAAGTTAGCAGTTAATCCTTTTACCAACAACACATTATCTAGACTTGGTACACCTGAGCAGTCCAGGGTCCCAACTCCCTTGACATCCCCCTTTGCTCCATCTCCAAAGGTTACATATCTGGATGAGTGTGACTTTAAGTCTACCAACAGATTTTCTTCAGTCCAGTCATGTGCCTTGAGCAGCCATTGTCAAAATACCAGTCTTCCTTAGCAGATACTCTGAGAGATGTATGAGCTATAGAGGCAACAACCTTCTTGGACCATTTTTGCCTGTTGTGAGGTTTCCTTTGATGCATCTTCCCTGTGTAGTGTCCATCTTTAGGGTTCCAAGGTAGTCTGTTGAACTTGTTCTTGGGCATGTATTTGTAGCTTTGATCATCATGAAGATTAGCTTTAGGTATCCAAACTTTCTTGGTGACCTCTGTCTTCTGCTTAGGGGGTTGCTGAGACCTCTGATTTGGATATCCATGCAGCTTGTAGCAAAAAGGTTTGACATGACCAAACCTTCCACAATGATGGCATCTCCATCTTTGATATTTCTTTTTCATCATGTTCTGGTCATGATGTTGAGACATCTGCTTGGACATCTTGTTTGACTTCATGGGATTTGGAGTTGTTTGGCTGGTACTAGCCTCAAAGTTTTGAGCTTTATTAAATCCCAGCCCAGTCCTATCTCCTGAGTGCTTGTTGTTGTTGAGAATGACATCCAATGTATTTGAGATACTGTTCAGCATTCTGACAGATTTGGACATATGCTCTATTTTGGAGTTGAGTAGGCTGACTTCACTTTTCAAAGTGTCAATGATCTCTAGATGACTTGCCTTTTCAGCCTTTAATTCCTCAAGCTGCTTCTTCTGCTGTATATTTTCCATGCATACTTCAGTGCTCCTTTTACACAGCATCCTGTAAGATGCTTCAAGCTCTTCAAATGTCAGATCCTCATCACTGGATCCTCCTTCAGTTTCACATACTCCAGCTAGAGCAGTGATGTGCTTTGCAGATTCTTCTTCTGACTCACAACCTGAGTCTTCATCTGACCAGGACACAGAGAGACCTTTCTTCGGCTTCTTTAGGTATGTTGGGCACTCACTTCTGATGTGTCCATACCCTCCACATCCATGACATTGGATCCCTTTTCCTTGGTTAGTCTTTTCATCATAGTTTGACCTTTTATTAGAGTCATAAGGTCTTTTATTCTCAGAGGTTGAGTTTCTTCCACTTGGTTTGGGCCTGTTTTCCATTTTCTTGAGAATTGTGTTGAATTGTCTTCCAAGCATAGCAATTGATTCTGATAAGTTATCCTCAGATTCTTCATGACTTTCTTCTTCTTTATCAGTGTTTGAGACCAGGGCTATGCTTTTGTTTTTCTTCACAATTGTATCATTCATTCCCATCTCAAAGGTTTGAAGAGAACCAATGAGCTCCTCAACCTTCATTGTGCAGATGTCCTGAGCTTCTTCTATGGCAGTAACCTTCATGTCAAATCTTTTTGGCAGTGATCTGAGAATCTTCCTTACCAACTTTTCATCACTCATCTTCTCTCCCAAGGCACCAGAAGTATTAGCAATTTCAAGGATGTTCATGTAAAACTCATGAATAGTCTCATCTTCCTTCATCTTCAAATTTTCAAACTTGGTGGTGAGAAGTTGAAGTCTTGACATTTTCACCTTTGATGTTCCTTCATGAGTAGTTTTGAGAGTATCCCAAACATCTTTGGCCAGCTCACAGTGATGCACAAGCCTAAATATGTTCCTGTCAATGCCATTGAATAAGGCATTTAAGGCTTTGGAATTTCCAAGTGCTGAATCTTCTTCCTCCTTGCTCCACTCTTCTTCAAGCTTCAACACTTTTGCCCCATCCTTATTGTCTTGGACAGGGTGCTCCCATCCTTTGTTAACTGCTTTCCAAGCCCTGCTATCAAGAGATTTTAAGAATGCTACCATTCTTGGCTTCCAGTAATCATAGTTGGATCCATCCAATATAGGTGGTCGATTCACAGATCCTACATCTCTGTCCATGTTCCCAAAATTTGCAGTCCCTAGATCTCACCCAGTTAAACAGGCAGGGTGCCTGCTCTGATGCCAATGAAATTCTGGGATCAGGTACGTGATGTCGAATCAGATGTTTAAACACTTGAAGACTTAAACAAAACTTAAAGTGCTGGTAAATTAAATAACACAGGAAATTGTTAACCCAGTTCAATGTATCTCCACACTTACATCTGGGGGCTACCAAGACAGGAAGGAAATCCAATATAAGTAATATTAATTATGGAATTAAACCAACCAGTTTAATCCTTCACTTAATATCTACCCAAGGAAATTTCTACCTAAGACACAACTTAGATATGAGTACCTACTCACTCCCCCTCAATCACACAATGATCTTTTACAATGATTAATAAAATTGAAGTCACACTTCAAACACAACAGCTTGATCTTACTTAAAAGTTTCAATCAAGACACAATTCACTTTTTGCTTAAAAGCTCATAAAGTGACAAACAATTAACACCTGCTATAAAACACAACACCCTTTACAGTCTTCTAAAATTCGTGCTCTATTCCGAGAGTTTCTGTTCCTTAAATAGATGCTTGGTTTTTGGGATTTTTGCAAAATATCCAGACCTGATAAATCCCACAGTCATCACCTTGAATTAGGGTTAGTTAGTTTTTTATCTCCTTGAATCAAGGTGAGTTAGTTATTCTGTTATACTGAAACCAGATAACTAAGCTCCCTAAAGATGCGCCTTGGAGTGCTTATCTCTTTTCAATTAATTCCAGATAAACTCCCCTGAATTTACTCAGTTCTATTATGCATCATTTAAGTAAGATAGCAGGTTTGCAATGTCACAACATCTGGTGTGACATCCTGATGTCTTGAACTAAATTCATTAACAGTTACTTTATTTGTCAATGTCACAACATCTGGTGTGACATCCTGAACTAAGTTCACTTATTCTTGTTTGTCAAAAATTCTGCCAATTCTTAATATCTACAAAAATGATTTGTAAAATGAGAGTGGAAAGGTGAGAGAAAGAATTATATTTTTAATATTTTTGTGTTTGGAGAGGTTTACCACCTCATGCCTACGTACCCACAAAGTGCAATGCAAGATCAAAACCCCGTAGTTCGTGGTACAAATAGTGAAAAGGGTGGGTTATGATTCATTTTTATTAAGCGAAGAGAATTTGTCATCTTCAAGTGGATAGCCAAACAAATCTACCAAGAGAATGAAGGCATGGACTCATACATCATTATGGGGAGGGCGCCAACTCGGATAAAATCAACGCGTATACCACTAAACCCCCACGAATGACAAGAGACTCAATTACATCAAACTACAACCATGGAGATTGAGAGACTTGCACCCGACTAAAGAATAATGACTCATAATCGGCACTCTTTTAAGAAAATAAACAAAAGTGCACAAAAGCACAAAACAACTTGAATGAGTTTGATTCTTTTTATTTTCTGAATTAAGGTCAACATGATTAGATTCATTGATTTTAAAAGAAAAGAAAAAGGTAAAAAGCCACTTTACAAAAGTCAAGGTTTTTGATTATTAAAGAGATGATGATTTAAAAAGAAAGGATCCTTTGAAAAAGGGAGAAGGTTTTGAAAATTGAAGAAAGGGAGGAGATGAAGGGACTATCCTAAAAAAAGAAAATAAGGAGATAAGGGAAGAAAGATCTAACCAAACTTGATGACATTCCAAATTATGAGCATAAGAGTTTCATCCTTATAAGCTAGCAAATGGCCAAATAAAGGCTAAATCCAACTTCATGAAGATCAAGGCAAAGGAAGTGTCTTAAGAATCTAAGTTCAATTCTTCATTCCAAAAGTCAAGGATAGTAACCAATAGTCCTCAAATTAAAGTCACAAGTTTTTTAGAGGTTTAATCCTTTATTAATATTTTATGTCCAAATGGACAAATAGAAAATCGCACAATCAAAATAATAGCAAGAAATTTAAACATGATAATGGATGAATAAAGCATAATAAAGCATATAAACAAAATAAAAGAAATTAAAGTGCAAGAAATAAAAAAAAACAATTATAGTGCAAAAATCTAAAATATTAGTATAGTAGTAATATAATAATATTTACATAATAATAATGGTATGGTGAACTTAATCAACCACAGCCAAAAGTGTAACAAAAACCGAAAGGCAACCGGATCCGCTTAGCATCTTACACTATAGCGATTAATCAAGGCAAATCGAACCGAATTCAATCAAATTTGAAAGGCGATTGGAAGACCTAAAGCACCTATACATAAAAAATTCACAAGTCTCGATTCTTGATGCAATATGACTAACCACTTTGGGATTACGCGATCAACAAGAGATTCGGTCCACGAAAGTGCAAGTACCCAATTAGATTTTTATTCCGAAATTGGGACACATTTAGGTCTATGTTAAGCAATCGACAAGTAATTTACGAAGTAATTACCCTACTAATGAGGCCGGCCACCACCTATTAAGGTGCATAATGTTAATGCTAATGCATGCGAGATAAACGATATGTAAATCATTATCCGGACACGATACCGCACAAAAATAAAAGTGAATACCAAATTGAGCCGCACTTATGGTATTCTTCCATCCTTAAGTTCAATCACTCATCTTGGTGGATTCAAGCATGAAAATGTATCACTAATGCAAAGTACCTTAAATGAATTGAATAATCTACTTAAAGGTAGTTTTGAATTAATGAACATTAACTACTCTAATCTACACCCATAGTTCATTGAAATTAAGGAGAAATCACTCCCAAAAGTGCTTCCCAAGGTAAAAATAAAAAGGAGGAAGAAGAAGAAGAAAGAGGAACCAAAAAGGGGCTTGAAACAAGCCAAAAACACCATTCTGACTTGTGTTAACCGGTTAACCAATTGGTTAACCGGTTAACGCAAGCAGATTTTAAATAATATGCGCTGTTTTTAAACTGGTTAACCGGTTAACGCTGTACCAGAGGCTGAAAAATGCAGAAAATTCAGCATGATCCATTTTGAAACCTTTTCTCAAACATTGGATGATCATGATCTGAATTTGCACGAATTTTAAAACCAAAATAGAGTGGAATCCCTGCAATCAAACAACAAATAAAGATCCAAAGGATCTAGAAACAAAAGCACCAAAGATCTACATCTTGAATGTTGATGGTGAATATGGGTTTATGGAGGAAGATGGATTACCAAAGGCTTTTCTTCAAATTGGACTAACACAAGCTTAGATCTACTGAAATTGATGAGCAAAATAAAGAAAGGATGAAGGTTTAGCTCAAGTTAATCAAGAATTCAATGTGAATTCTTGATAACTTCAAAAGAAAGAAAGATGAGCTTTGGAGAATTTTGGTGTTGGGGGAGTATTTTGCAAGAGGTTTTGTGGCTATCAAAAGCTTATGGAATGAATGAAATTATGGTCCTATTTAAAGGCCTTAGGTATGGAAATTTGGTGGAATGGAGCTTGCTTTGGTAATTTGAATTTAGGTTTGGTAATTGAAAATTTGGTGGGAAATGGAAAAGAGTGGTGATTAGTGAGGGTTTATGGTAGGAAATGATCAAAGTGATGTAGAGAAATCAGAAACCAATGGATCTAGAATATTCCAATTAAATCAATGATCTAAGGGTGCTGAATTTGAATAAAAAATTCAAATTTCGCACTAGTTAACCGGTTAACCATTTGGTTAACCGGTTAACCAAGCTGAATTTTGAATTTTTTGTTCAACCATAGTTGCTTGGTTGTTTCGGCCTGATTCTTGTTGTGCGTCGAAGAAGTAAACATATGGTCCTTGGAAATCCTTTGAATGAATCAATTAACTCGGGAAATCCTTGATCAGATAAAAATTATTTGCGGATCAACTTCGACTTTTATTCTGTGAAATTTCGCTCGAGCTGCAGGACTGCTATTTTTGGTATTTTCACATGGTTCCTCTTCCTGAAAAAGGTTAGCAAAAGGAAATAAAATATTTTTTTGATTTTGATTAATGGTTAGTAAACAGAAACAAATAAAGTAATTAAAGACAAATGTGATCCCCTGCGAGGCATAAACCTAACCCGAGAAGAACTGAGCAACCAATGCGATCTTGTTTGTATGCAAGATGCAGATGAAAATGCAAAGAACAACTTAGGGAAAAAATTAGGGTGCAACAGGAGGCACCCCAAATTTGTAAGTTTTTACTGTTTTTGATGTTAAATATGTGTTGTAGGAGTGTTTTTCAAGCTTGCCATGTAATTTTTTTTCCTGCTGGAAGTGTTTTTGTTGTTGCAGAGCTCGCTAAGCGAGAGTTTACTCGCTAAGTGAGTGTGTTCCAGAGATTTGCTCTCTAAGCGAGTGTTTAAGAAAAACAACAAACTGGGCCCATCTAGGCAGACCCGACCCAGTTTGCTCAGTGCGTTGAAGAGGTTGAATAAGCTAGGGCTGTTGCCTCTTGTTCATTTTTTTCTCACAAAACTCTCAAAGGTAAACCTCTCATTCTTCTTCTCCTCCTTCAAAGCTCTGGTTTTTTATTTCTCCTTCATTTTTCCAAGCTTTATCCTTTCCTCCTAATCAAGGTAAGTTTAATTTCTGAACTTTTTCTTTATTTTTGCAAAAACCAATTTTTGGGGAATTTCTTTAAGTTGTTCATTAATTCTCTTGCTTTCTTGTGTTCTTAATGCTTTAAAATCTCTTTGTGTTAAACTTTAGTAGAACAAATGATTGCATGTGGTTTAGGTTAAGAGATTTGAAGCATTAGGGCATAATTTGAGAATTTCATGAATTTTGTTTAGTTTGTGTAAATATTAGGGTTGTTCCTCTGTTCTGGTGTTTAATGGAGTATTTGTATGATTGTTGGTATGGTAGAAGTGTCCCTGGATGCAGGGGAACTTTTCTGCAAATTCGTAGAGCACGCTAAGCGAGCTCATGCTTGCTAAGCGAGTCCTGTAAGTTGCAGAAAAATTCCCCCTTTTTTTAATTGATTCAAAGGCATGGGGTACTTTCTATGATTTTAATAGGGATTTTGAGAATTTTTGTTACTGTATTTTTGGTATCTAATTTCACCTGTTTGCGTATTTTCGTCTGTTTGTTGTTGTTGTTTTTCAGATGTCAGGTAGATCCAAAAGAGGAAGAACTTCATCAGCTACTGCCCCTTCTTCTAAGAGGGGATGTTCATCTGCGAACTATGAGGGGAAAAGGTTTATATCGGCGACACACTAAGCTAGATATGTAGTGTTAGAGAGGAGGTCGGTATGGCCGGTCCACATTGTACATTTGAGACGCGATGAACGTTATGGGGTTCTGGGAGCTGAATTGGAAGAAAGTAATTTTGTCGTGCTTTGTCATCCTCACCCTGAGTATCACCTTGAGGTTGTAAGGGAGTTCTTCGCGAACGTCCTTCTAACGGGACCTGAAAATGCGCCATTTGAATACAAAACCTGGGTGAGAGGAAAGGTGATTGACTTTTCAAGGGACAATATAAGTCAATACATAAGAAGTACTATAGAGTTGGATGAGAATGGATTGTGTGATTATGGGAGGCTACGAGCAACAAGAAACTGGGACATTTAGGAGGTCAGGTGATGCATTTGCTTGTCTGATTGTACTTATGAGGTGGGTGCCACTGGTGCACCATTTCACTTTAAGAGGAGATCTCTGAAGACTCCAACTCAGGTTTGGATGTCAGTTGTCTTGCACAACCTGACCCCGCGGAGCCACACCTCTGACATCACCATTTAGGTAGCTATCCTTCTCTACTGTATTTTGAAAAGCAAGGAGGTGGACCTGGCAGAGATTATATCTTCTGAGTTTCGTCGGATTGCGACTAGTAGGACTATTTATGGTTCTAGGGCGAGCTGCAAGCTCACACATCTTGGTCTGGTGATGGCCTTGTGCAAGGCAACTAGTGTCACACTTCCTAGGACAGGAAATGTGAAGCTAACGATGTTTGATACTGATTTTGTTACCAGGTTTTGTGAGTTCCCTCAGGCACCTGCTCCTGTAGCTTTTGCACCTTCTTCTGGAGGTCTTCCTTTAGGTCGAGGGAGTGGTATGGATGCTAATACAACTGCCAACTGGGAAATGCATGAGTCTCACTGTCGCTCTCTCACTTTTATGTCTGAGTCTATGCTTCAGTTGCAGCTGGAGATTTGGGAGCCTCATGGGGACCACCGTCTGTGTTCCATGGATGACTTTAGAGCCTATTCAGCATGGCCTAGGGACATGCCATCTTCTTCGGGGGGTGCAGATCTTGGTGATGTTGTTGATGATGATGTTGGTGCTGATGATATTGATGATGTTGATGGAAGTTCTAGTTCTTTTGATTGACTACCAGACGCTTTGATCGTCCTTCTTTTATTTTTTGTTTTTATTTTGTTATGTTAGCATGTTGTTAGGGTATTGATGTAGTTTTTCTATTTTTCTTGGATATTGTTAGTTAACATCCGTTTGGGTGTGATGTTGATATTTTGAAATAATAAGTCACCATCCGGGCGGATGGTGAATTTTTGTACTCTTGAAACTTATCGTAGTTAACATCCGGGCGGATGCTTTTTTACTTTTTTGTGGGTTGCAAAAAAATTTCTTTTGGTTTGTTCTTTTATTTAAGGTGATTATCATGGTGAAACAAGTTATTTTTCTGTGATCTTAAGCATTTATGCTTCACCTCTCTTTGGTGGTGATGATAAAATTCTGAAATTTTGCGCGAAAAAGGTACTCCCTTTGTGCTTTGTAGAATATAACATGTGTATGAACTTTTTACTTTTTGCAATTTTCAAGCTTTGTTCATATTGCATAAGTGTTCAGATGAGAATCATTTAGGATAAACCACAAAGTGAGTGACCTCCATTGTTCACAAAAGTTAGTGTTTTTGTAATTGTTGCGAACTCGTGCGATTCATGCTTGTATCTCGCATTCTTTGGTCAATTTTGGAAACATTGAAATGATCTAGGCATTGTTTGTTTGTTGAGAAAAACCATCCATTTCTTTAGGCTTTAGTTTATCCGGTGAGTAGTGTGAGCATTTGCTAACCAGTTTTGAGCCTTCACACAACTAGAATGAATCATAAAGCAAAAGTCGGTAAAATGCCGAGTTACCATTTTTTTTGGTGATCCTCATTGAGAAAAAGAAAAGAAAAATCATTGTGATTCATTCTAGTTTGACTTTTTGTATACACTTTACCCCTTTTGTTTGAACATACTTTCTTTAAGAACATTGTCATTTTATTATGGTATGATTTAAAGTTGGGGAGAGTAGTTGGTGTGAAAAAGAATGGATGAAATTGGTGCCTCTTGTGAACATAGAAAAGAAAAGAAAAATGAAAATGAGATTTGCTAATAGCATTGCACTCTAAGCTAGAGTTGATTGAAAATGAAAAGTGATCAGTGCATTTTGGTGTACATTCCTATATGTTTACACTAATAAATTTTCATACTTTACTTTGGCTATTTTTCTATTTAATGTGTTTTTATAAATTAGTTTATTCTTGCACTTATTTGATTTTCGCACTTTATTTTCAGCATTAGCAGTCTGCACTAAAATGATCATAACTGGAGCTACGAGAATCGGCTTGAGACGTTCTACCAGTCGATGGAAAGCTAAGACAGAGAGCTACAACTTTAATGTTTTATGGAAAATTTGATTCGGAGTGAATGATTCTCAAATTAGTCGTGGAAGTCAGAATTCGAATTCTGAGTCTTAAAAATAATTAGTTTTGGGCCGAGTTTGTTATGTTTTGACCCAGTTGGGTTAGAAAGAGAATTTGTGGTACTTTCCTATACCTAGCAGTCGTGCCTTCTATACCAGAACCTTTTTTCACTTCTTTTTTTCACGAATTTTATTTTGCTATACGGTCAAATGGAGAACTGATTCCGAAGGCAAAATTCTGTTGTTACGAATTCCATACTTTGAGGTTTTTTAATCTTTAATCCAATTTATTTTCCCTTTTCAATATTAATCTATATGCCTTGTTTGCTTAATTCGAGTTATATAGAATACTATTGATTTATATCGATTGATTGACGTTCCTTGAGTTTTAGCGTAGTTTATCGTTGCTTAATCGTTAGACCGCGTATGTTAGAATCACGTTTGCTTAATTCGTGATTGTGCTTATCCGTTTGCTTTATTCGGAAAGTAGGAATGCAATATTATAATGCCAATTTCTCTTGTTATTTGGTGTTGTAATCGATAGGGGAATAGAAATCGTTTAGGGGATTGAAGTTTATTGAACTAATGATAAGTCGGTACCCGAATCAGTAGAATTGTCGTTTCAGCTTATTTGTTAATCACTTATTTTAATCTATTTTTATAATTCGACCTTAAAAACAAACCCCCTAATTCGATTTACCTTCAATTACTAATAATCAAGAATCCTTGAGAGACGATACTTGAGTTGTCGTTATTGTAACTACATTTTCTAAAATATTCGTTTTTGATCCGTGCGCGACACACAGATCAAATTGGTGCCGTTGCCCGAGATTCTTGTTATTATTAACCGATTTTATAGTCATAGGTATAGTTTTCTTGCTAGATTTTTTCTTTTGTTTTTTGTTGTGTTTGTTGATTTTTAGGGTTGCAATACCGGTTGCAGTATAATGATAAGTTTTTCAGCCTTTCGAAGTAAGTTGGAAGCTACTGTTTCGATTTGCTTCGAATTTTTTTCCATAAAATCATAAATAAATCGAAGAACAATACTCATTTAGAATAGAATTCTAAAAGATATCGACCCTCAAAATCGCAACTTTTGCATTTTTCTATTTTATTTGATTTATTTTCACTTTTCATATTTTCAAAAATATCTGAAATTTTTTGTGCCATCTTTATTTGATTTAATTAGATTTTTAGCCTTATTTTTATAATTTTTAGATTTTATTTTAATCACTTTTCTTTTTTTTCCATTATTTTTAAATCTGCAGTGATTTTATTTGATTATGATTTGAAATTTATAATCATATCATGGCTGATCAAATAACTCTGAGAGAACTGGTTGCACTTGTGAATTATAATTGTTTATGTATTGAATATCCTGATGTTGTTGATGCACCTTTCGAATTGAAATTTTTTTTAACACACTTGTTGCCAGGTTTTAATGGTTTTGCAGGTGAGGATCCACATAAGCATATGAATGAATTTCAGGTTGTGTGCTCTGCACCTTCTGAGCCTTCACTAGAGGACCTTATCAACCAAATGACTACAAATAATGTCAAGTTTCAACAACAAATAGATTCTAATTTTCATACTTTGCAAACACAACTTGATCAACTTACCACTTCGATGAATCCCATGCAGCAAGCTCAAGGATCAAACCAACAACCGTTGGAAGAACATTCTGTTTTTAAAATAGAGTTGCCTTCTGCAACTGTTGATGATACTTGTATTAATTTGTTTGCAGCTGATTTTCCATCATTGTCTGATTTTGATGATGTTTACTCTTGTGATGTTTGTACTGACACTAAAATTTGCTCTGTTTGTGCTGAAATTGAGGTTGCCTTGCAAGTTGATATTCTTACTACATATGAGGTTGAAAATGAAGTTGTTCATCTCAATGAAGCTCTCGACACCCCGGCTTCCCAGAACAAACCATCCATCGAGAAATCACCCTCTTTAGAGCTGAAGCCACTTCCTAATAATTTATTTGAATTTGTGCAGGAAGAGAAATCATTACAGGAACATAAGAAGGGAATTGGATGGACTTTGGTTGACACTTGTGATATTAGCCCATTCATAAGTATGCATAGGATCTTAATTGAAGATGGAACACAAGTAGTGATACATTCCCTTAATCCTTTGATTCTTAAAGTTATAGAAAAGGAGATCACTATCACATGCACATTCAACATTTTTACTTATTGAAGAGTCTTCTTTGATCCTGGAATAAAAGGCGAAGGCACTAATAAAAACTTCAAGGTTAATGGATACTACCCAAAGCTACTCTATGAGATCCCCACTTTGAAAGAAGAGATTGTAGAAGATCTCTCTTTAGGAAATGCTGCTTATGTGATCACCTATCCACCTTGAATACTCAGGTGTGTTCTTTCCTTTCTCTCCCTCTTATTTTATATTTATGTCCTTTCATTGAGGACAATGCTTGTTTTAAGTGTGGGGGAGGGAATAATTTATTTTCTTTGTTTTTGTTTTGTTTTGTTTTAGAAACACTAGAATTTTTTTTTTGAAAGATTTAGGCTATAGATTATTTTGAGGTTAGTTGTGGAGACTTGGGAAAAGTTCATAAGATCGATATCATTTTAACACCTTAAGTCTTCTTAATATGGAAATCATTTTGAATACTTTATATGCCATAGCATTGAGTTCTCATCCTTTAATAACTCTTAAGTAGTTTATATAGCAATCAACACCATCTAAAAATCATACACTAAGTAATTGAGTTGATGCAAATAAGTGAATGATTATGTGCTTAATAAGAAATCTGAATAAGAATTTGCCTTTTAAGTTAGGTGACCCTCATCCGGTCATTTAGCCTAACGAATGTGAAACCTAAAAAAAATTTGTTGTTGCTAAAGTAACTTTAAAATATTGACAAGATATGGATCATAGTCACTAACATGCTTATTTACCATGTGTATAAATAGATAACGGGCTTAATGTGATTGCGCTAGAATGAAAGAGAGCAAAAAGGAGGATGAGTAAGTTAGGATTAGGCATAATAACATGATTCAGATTGGTTTGTATAAGAGGGAGGCTTATGATCACACAATTAAGGATTTGTGTTCTTACGATATCCTTAATGTGCAAGATTAGTACCTATCGATGCTATCTTAACCGAAGAAGAGCTTGTAGCCTAGAATGAGTATCTGAATGATGTTGTGTTTCTTGAGTTTTGATTTCTATTTTGCTTGGAGTGCAAAAGTTCAAGTGTGGGGGAATTTGATCAGTGCATTTTGGTGCATATTCATCTATGTATACACTAATGCATTTTCATACTTTACTTTGGCTAATTTTCTATTTTAATGTGTTTTTATAAATTAGTTTATTTTTGCACTTATTTGATTTTCGCACTTTATTTTCAGCATTAGCAGTCTGCAATAAAATGATCATAACTGGAGCTACGAGAATCGGCTTGAGACATTCTACCAGTCGATGGAAAGCTAAAACAGAGAGCTACAACTTTCATGTTTTATGATAAATATGATTCGGAGTGCATGATTCTCAAATTAGTCGTGGAAGTCAGAATCTGAATTCTGAGTTTTAAAAATAATTAGTTTTGGGTCGGGTTTGTTATATTTTGACCCAGTTGGGTTAGAAAGAGAATTTGTGGTACTTTCCTATACCTAGCATCCGTGCCTTCTGTACCAGAACCTTTTTCACGAATTTTATTTTGCTATACGGTCAAATGGAGAACTGATTCCGAAGGCAAAATTCTGCTGTTACGGATTCCATACTTTGAGGTTTTTTTAATCTTTAATCCAATTTCTTTTCCCTTTTCAATATTAATCTATATGCCTTGTTTGCTTAATTCGAGTTATATAGAATACTATTGATTTATATCGATTGATTGATGTTCCTTGAGTTTTAGCATAGTTTACCGTTGCTTAATCGTTAGACCGCGTATGTTAGAATCACGTTTGCTTAATTCGTGATTGTGCTTATCCGTTTGATTTATTCGGAAAATAGTAATGCAGTCTTATAATGCCAATTTCGCTTGTTAATTGGTGTTGTAATCGATAGGAGAATAGAAACCGTTTAGGGGATTGAAGTTTATTGAACCAATGATAAGTCGGTACCCGAATCAGTAGAATTGTCGTTTCAGCTTATTTGTTAATCACTTATTTTAATTTATTTTTATAATTCAACCTTAAAATTAACCCCCATTAATCGTTACTATCGTTAGTTAATAAGATCAAGAATCCTTATGAGACAATTCGAGTCATTGTCGCTATACTATGTTTTAAAGAAAATTATTCATTTTTGATCTGTGCGCGACACGCGGATCAAAAGGATCATTTGAAAAAGAAAAATTCTTGAGAGGGGGCACCATAAAAAGAAGAAAAAAGGAAGGGAGGAGTTAGGGAAAATTGTGAAATTCATTGGTTGATTTAGTTTGGCATGTTCTTCATTTATCAAAAACTTTTGAAAGCCACTTTGAATCATTGGCGTATATATATATATATATATATATATATATATATATATATATATATATATATATATATATATATATATATATATATATATATATATATATATATATATATATATATATATATATATATATATATATATATATATATATATATATATATATACATAATATATATATATATATATATATATATATATATATATGTATATACATAATATATATATATATATATATATATATATATATATACATAATATATATATATATATATATATATATATATATATATATATATATATATATACATAACACATATATATATGTATATACATAATATATATATATATATATATATATATATATATATATATATATATATACATAATATATATATATATATATATATATATATACATAATACATATATATATATATATATATATATATATATATATATATATATATATATATATATATATATATATATATATCCTTTTCTTGTTAACCCTTGCCCTGTTACAACATTGAGAATCCTTATAAGATCTTTGTTTCCTTGATTTTTCCTCTTGATTGAATTTGATCTTGTATGAATTGTGTCGGATGTTAGCACAATTGCATATAAGAGTGATTTGTCCCTTGTAGGTATTGAGCTTGACTTAATTAAGTGATTAGGTGATTCTTGTTTGAACATTTCATTGCTTATGTTGATTGCTTGTCATTTGCGTTTAGAAGTTAGTTCATGATTATGTTGTGATTCTATGTGAAGCCGGACTTTACTTGTAAGCAAAACCATTCGGTTTGAACCATCAATTTGGGTGTGTTATCTTTTGTTGATTTTTGTGCTTGTTTATCTTTGATCTCACCTTTGTTTGAGTACAAACAAAGAAGTAAGTTGGGGAGAGTTGATAAGTGCCAATTTGTGTTAATATGTAGTATAGTTTTTGGCACTTTTCAAGAACTAATTTGGACTCCTAATGCTTTTTCCCATTGTTTCCGGTTAATTTTTGTAGTTTAGTTTACTTGCTTCTATAGTATAGTTTATTTAACTTTTGTTTTATGATTTTTAGGTTTTATAATTGGAATAAAGAAAGCAAATCATGGAAACTCTCTTTTGAAGGTTTTTGAAGAAAATGAAGATTTGGAGCTCGCTACAGGCTCGCTTAGCGAGCTCCTAGCGAGCAAGTGTTGCACCCCAAAATTTGCCCTCACAATACAAGACTTTGTGTACTAAGAAGGATCACAAGGTTCACAAGATTCACAACACTTACAAGACCTTTCATGAGGTTCATGAAGTTTACAAGTCACTTTATGAAGGTTCACAAGGTTCACAAGTTTCCCAATGCTTTCAAAGCCTTCCTGAGGTTCATGAGGTCTACAAAGTCACTTTATGAGGTTCACAAGGTTCACAAGCTTCACAATACCTCCCATGAGGTTCACAAGACATTTTATGATGGTTCACAAGGTTCACAAGGTTCACAAATGGTCAGAAGAGTTGACAATTCCCTTAGACATTGCACCTCCTAAGCAGTGCATCCAAAACTAGGGTTTTGACTTTAATCAGGCTAAATGGATTTCCAAGACTTCAAATGAGCTTCATAACATCTTATATGTGTGTAATAACCCCCATGACAAGTTTCAAGACTTTTCTCAGAAGTTTGCTCAGTCAGATGATCAAATAAGTCAAAATCAGTCAATGCAGTTAAAAAGTCAAACTGAGGTCAACTGTGGTCAAACCAAAGTCAAACTTCATTATTTTTTGCCAACATCAATTATATGAAGTAAAATTCATCATTTGATCAAGGGTTGATCATGATTCATCAAGGAGATTTCAGATCATCAAGAATCAGGAGTTTCTAAATTAGGGTTTCCTTAGTAAAAGTCAACTGAACTTTGACCAGCCATAACTTTCACATGCTTCATCACCAAGTCTCCACTCAAAGCTCATTTTGAAGGAAATTGAATTCTCTACAATTTTGTGTCTCACAATCCAAGCCCAAAAATGCTTCATTTGGAAGGTATGAGCTAAGACATTATAGGTCCTTTTGAAAGTCAACAAAAAGTCAACAACTTCAAAAGGGCATAACTTGAGATTGGTAAATGATATGGACATGAAACCAGTGGGGTTGGTTAGAGGACTCTTCAAGCTTTACAAAATGTCCAAGAACACCCTCATAGCATTAAAATTGAAGGATATGTGCCCTTGCAAAGTTGGGAAATTTTGAGTTGGTTTATGATGAAAAAGGAGGTCTAAAACCAATTTCTTCTAAATGGGCTTGCCAAATGATGACCCAATCCATACATTGACTTCATGCACGACCCAAACCATTAAAAATCAGAATTTTTATTATTTTATTTTTATTTATTTTGATTTAATTCATTAAAAATCATTTTAAATAAAAATAAAATATGAAAATGTAATATTTGATAGAGATTGAGCTTCTAGAATGTCTTAAATGTTGATTGGAATTGAAGAGGAATGAAATCATAAGATTTGTTCAAAAATAGTAAGCCATCATACAAGAATATTTGATTTTCAAGGCATAATCAACTTGGATCTTTTCATATCAATTCTTCCACACAACCATTCAATTTTATGACCTAAATTCAATCACCTATAAGTACATAACTCATTGCAATCACAAGAGGAGGAATTTTCTGCCTCCCAAGAGTAAGTTTCACAAACCAAAAAACCATCCAAAAACTCAAATTCGGATTCATCCATAGAAGGTATTTTAAGGTATTTTAAGAACACCAAGAGGTTCCCTGGACATCCCTAAACCGAAACCACTCATCTCATGCTTTTGAATCACCCTCATATGCCATAACCGAATCAATTTCCTCTTGATTTTTCAAATTTTCGATTCATCAAATTCATGCAATATTATTGTGTTTTAACTTTGGAATATTGTTTGTGGTAATATGTAGATCGTTTCTGGATAAAAAACTTGCAGGTTCATGGACAAATACGTAAGAAGCCATTGTTAGGGTTAGAACCTTTGAATTAGGGTTTCATCATCCACTTAATTTAAATGAATAATAAGATCGTGGCAGGAATGTATGAGCTATGAGTAATTGATCTGGGCTATTAATGGTTAAAATTGGTACGATTTTCATGGTGTTTCAAAAATCTAGGTTTTCTGTAAAATTTGTGTGCAGGTAAATTCGCAGGAAATTCTGTAGATAATTTCACAGCTAAATTCGCAAGTCTCAAGGAAGAAGAAGGAGTTTTGGCGCGCGGATGATATTTGAATTTTTGTTTTAATATTTTATGAAACTGTGTGTAATTTATTTCACAAATGTTGCTTAGCTCAGTTGGTGGATACACGCATGTATGGAGCAAAGGTCAGGGGATCGAAACCAGTCTCCAGCAAGTTTTTTTACTTAAATTCATTTATGCAATGGATTTACAATATAAAGATCAGCTTCTCTCTCTATATCAACGCGCGCGTGTAGCCTGGCTGGTTTTGCACTTTGAGGATTGAGGTAAGGGACCTGGGTTCAAATCCCAGGTCCTTACTTTTTGGTCAATTTCATCAATTTTTTATATTTTACTATTATTTTCAATTTATTTATTATATTCATGCTATTTTATTTAAATTAGTAAAAACCTAAAAAATATAAAAATCCCATTATCATAATTGATTTTATTAAAAGAAAAACTTTAAATTGTTTACATTTACATATATTGTATATTTTTCAATAAATTGTTTATTTTTGTAAATTAATAGATAAAACCTTAATTTTATTCTATAAATTCCTAAAACTCTATTTTTTATAAACCCTAAAAATATATTTTCTAAGAAACCCTAATTGTAATTCTTGCTTATATTTTAATTAGTAAATAAAATTTTATTATAATCCTTAAAATTTATAAATATAATTGTATGATTACATTTTTTTTTATAATGTATATATTTTATTTAATATAATTAAACTTTGTAAATATAGTCATAATTAACTCTTTTTTTTTAATATGTAAATATGACCTAAATTGTTTATATTTTTAATTTCTACATTTAAATAATTGTTAATATATGCTTAGAAACAATTAATTAAAAATTGTTAAATTAATTAAAAATTGATAATTTAATTTTTGTGAATATAATTATATGGTTATTCAATTATAATTAATCCTATTTTCATAATATATATATATTCTATAATTTGTTCATAATTTAACTCTTGCATGTAAATAATTTTTAATATACGTTTAAAAAATAATTAAAACTTGTTAATTTAATATAATTTATTTTCATAATATGTTTATAATTAACTTAATTTTTATAGCATTTAAGACTTTATGATAATTAATTGTTTATATTTTCTTCTTAAATCTTAAATAATAATTGTTCATAAAAATTTGATCTTTTAATTATTATGCTAATATTCTTATTTATTTTATCATTAATGCTATTTATTTTCATATCTATTTTATTATTACTAACCCCATTTAGATATATTGTGATTTATTATTATCATTATTACTAACCCCATTGTGATTTATTATTATTATTATTATTATTTCACTAACCCAATTATTATTATTATTATTATTATTTATTTTTGCTTATTTTGCTTTAATTATTATTATCATGTAATTGTTCCTTTGATGTAATATTTAGTAGTAATATTTAAATATTTATTTTATGCCATGGTTAGTAAAGTAGGGAGTGTAACATGTTTGTATGTTTAAAATTAATTTAGCTCATTAAATTTAAAGATAAATATTAAAATTATACACTCACACACGTAAGTCGATCTTTAATCGCCATCTCACTTCCTTAGGGATACCTCTCATGTTGCCTAATAAAAAAGGTCAAGTAGGGTGTATAAAGCAAAGTCCCTTAAAAATAAAGTCATCTAGTCCCTTAACAATAAAAGATCAAGTCCCTTAAATGGTTGCCTTCATAATGATCTTGTCCCTTTCGAATAATGATGACAGTCCCCCCAAAATGCTTAATACACCCTACAGTTGCCTTCATTAAATAGATGTCCCTTCACATGTCCCTTACATCCAAGGTAATGACTACCTATTCCTTAATAATAGGGATAGTCTTACCATTTAAAGGATAAAGAACAGAAAGACTTAAACTTTAGGGTAGGTTCCTCATAGTTACTTGCTCACTACTCAAAAATTTCTCAAACACCTCACAATTTCAAACAATTTTCAAACACAAGTTTTTTACGCATCCGTACATGGATCATTATCAAACTCTTATGAAAATTTCTATTTACACACTTCACATTTTCAAAAACAATTTAAAGTGAGCTAAGTAACTAAGAGCCCATGGATAACCATGGATGTAAAGGGTGCTAATACCTTCCCTTTACATAACCTACCCCCCGGACCCAAAAATCTTTTAAAAGGTCTTTCCTGTTCTTTTATGCCTTTTCTTTGGATAAAATAAAAGTCGGTGGCGACTCTTGCTATCCGCAACATAACCAAAGTCAGTTCTCCCACCGTGTTACAACAAGTTACAGCAAAAACATAAAGTTTCTCGCTAAGTGAGGGCCTAAGATCACTTAGAGAGCAAATGCGGTTTATCATTTAATGAATGCTCGTTTAGCGAGCCTTACATTTTTTGGATTGTATTAAAGGATTTCAACATTCATTTTTTGGGGATGACTTGATATTTCTTAGAGAAAAAACCCTAGAATTCATATTTTCACTTGTTTTCGAAGAATCGGCGCATCAATAGTCGGGAGATCGTCATTGATGCTTTTTCTTCTTCATCTCTTTCTTGTAATGGAAGTTTCCATGGTTATGGATAACTAAACTCTTAATATGTCAAGGTTAGAAGGTAGATAAGTCTTTAATTTGTATGTATAGTCTTTAATCATTGTGTGTGAACTCTTGATGATAAATATATGGTGGAAAAATTTGTGTTTATGAAATATATTTTGTGTGCTTCATGATTGAGAAATATGTTCCACACTTGACCTAGGTTTTTCATCCACCAAAGAACATAAGTTAGAGATATTTATCAGATATTGGTGTTCACATTGTATTGATCTTTAATGTTGTCATTTTGATAGATTGAGTGAGAGATCATCAATGGATCAAAATGGTAAAACTCACAATTTGTGTTAGAAATAAACATCTTGAGAGGATATTGTGATTGTGTTTATCGTTTTAACGAGTTCGTCCGCTTGATCGAGACTATACGTGCAAATGTGCTTATCGAACCCTAACTTTGGCATGTGCTTTTTATAAACTCTTACAAACCGATATTTTTTTAGCTTGTAGTTTTAAATTTGAATGCAAAGTAAACGTTCCGTAGACAAAACCAAAACCCCATGTTACAATTAAGTCTTAAACTAGCTCAACTTTAGAAAGACGGTGATATCACAAAACAATCTCTGGGGATCGATAACAAAAATCCTAATTTATTTGTACTCCAACAATTAACCAACATTGTTTACTCCTAAAAATTATTTTTAATATCTGAACGTTTATTAATCAACTTTATAATTTCATTAACCAATTTTTTACTTTTTATTAACCAACTTTGATTTACTACTAAAAATTATTTTTAATATCTAGATGTTTATTAACCAATTTCATCATTTCATTAATCAACTTTTATTTGCGGGCAATGTTTACGATTTATTTTCATAATTTTTTTATTTATTTAAATAAACACCGTTCACCGTATAAATACAGTGAATAGTGTATTGATGTAAAAAAGGTGTTATAATTTTAGATCGAATGTAATTTCAACTCCAAATCATTTCAAACCGTCCCACAAATACTTCTACAATATTCAATCCCTATAAGCAGTGGCAGAGCCATACATTTTTTGAAGTCTAGGAAAAAATTTAAAGACCGTAAAAATTTGCATGAAATATGGTGGTTTTAAAATGTCGTTTAGTAAAACCGCCACTATTTACAGTAAAATATGACAGTTTTATAAACTGACGTAGTATTAATAGAAAAATGACAGTTTTGACCGTCTTTATTTTGACATATCAGTTGCTTTACGGTGAATTTTGTTTTTTTATTGTTTTTTAAATAGAATATTTTCTTTTATAATTGTGGAAATTTATCTATAGAATTGTATAGAGTCATAATATATTTTTTATATTATTTGAGGATAAAATTTATTTTTTCTTCTTCTTTTTTACAACATTGTAATTTTTTTTTTAATTTTATGTTAATTTTTATTTCTTCTAAGTATTCATTTTTAATTTTTGATTAATTTGGTCCTAAGTTGCAACTTTATTTTTATCTCATCTTCACACTTTTTGTAATTTAGTTGAATCTAAATATCATAATATCAAAAAAATTGATGTAATGTATGCTTAATTGCATACTTTGTTTTTTTTTTTGCATAATTTGTAATTTTTTAGTTTAAACCTAGATATGCATTTTCAAATTCACTTTATACCCATTCAGACTAAATTAATACATAAATGATAGACACATGCATTTTATAAATGTGGTATTTTGGATCAAACTCTAGTGTCAACAAAGGTAGTTTCATGGTTCAACAAAAGATCTAGTATGAAGTTGAAGTCTGTTCACATACTGATCTTGTATGTTGTAGTCGAAGTATGTTAAATCATGCAGTAGTCGAAATTCTAGGATTGTTAGCATGTTGAATTGAGCCTTGATTGTAAGCCCAATTATTTTGGGGCGCTGTTGTTACTAGGGCATTCTATTCACCACAAACTAGTGCGGTGAGCGTGGAGGAGGAAGATGACGTCAACAAAGTATAAGATTAAGAAATTCACCAATGTGAATGATTTCAGTTTGTGGCGCTTGAAGATGCAATCCCTTTTTGTTCAATAGGTTTTGTTAGAAGCGTTGAAAGGATCAAAGAAGATGGATGATGCCCTATCGGAGAAGGAGAAGATAAAGCCATGGATGATAAAAACTAGTTTTTTATCTTGTTAGTGTAGAGTTTGTTTCAAGGTGGAGATTTGTGGTATATTGGATCAAACTCTAGTGTCGACAAGGGTAGTTTTATGGTTCGACAAAAGGTTTAGTATGAAGTCGAAGTCTGTTCACATACTGATCTTGTATGTTGTTGTCGAAGTATGTTCAAGTATGCAGTAGTCGAACTGCTAGGATTGTTAGCATGTTGAATTGGGTCTTACTTGTAAGCCTAATTATTTAAAGTTTTTTTTTTAATTTTAGTAATTGCTTCTTTTATGTTAATTTTTATTTCTTTGAAGTATTCATTTTTTATTTTTGGTTAATTTGGTCCCAAATTATAACTTTAATCTTTATTCCAAATCTTGCACTTTTTGTAATATAGTTGAATCTAAATATTATAAGATCAAAAAATTTGATGTAATGTATTCTTAATTGCATAAAAATATAATATTTTTTTGCATAATTTATAATTTTTCAATTTAAACCTGTATTTTTATGCATAAAAATATTTTTTTTGTTCAAACCATAATTTACAATATTATACATGTATTTTTTCTTAATTTATAATTTATAATTTAATTTTTGATTTAGATATAGATTTTTCATGCATTTTCGTTAATTCTGGCGTTTTAAACCGCCATAATGGCACTTTAATAATGTAATTTTTGGTTTAAATATGTATTTTTCTACATTTTTGTTATTTGTGGCGGTTTAAACTAGGGGTGGCAAACGGGCATGTTCGTCCCGCAAAAGCCCGCAAAAAAATGGGACGGTGCGGGGCGGTCAAACTTAAGGATGCAGGCCTAAAATCTAAACCCTCCCCGCTAAAAAGTAAGGGCGTGGCGGGGAAAGTCCGCATGCATTTTACTTTTTAAGCCTAAAAATACAAAAATTTAAGTAAATATGCATGCCCGCAAAAGTCCGCGACGAAAACGGTGCGGGGCGAGGCGGACACTTTAGAGGGTGAGAGCCTAAACCCTTGGTCCACCCCGCACTAAAGTGCGGGTAAAACGGGCATGCCCAACGGGCCGGGCCCGTTTTTCCACCCCTAGTTTAAACTCCGTAATAGCATTTTTATAATTTAATTTTTTTATTTAAATTTGTATTTTTATTTTTCGTTAATTGTGGCAGTTTAAACTGTCGTAATAACACTCTTTAACCGCTGCAATTTTCAAAATTATGATATAAGAAAGAAATTTTTTGAATCAGTCTGGACACATACCTAACTTGGTCGGACCTTAAAATCGTCCATGCCTATAAGTGAAAATATTTTAAAAACAGAAATATATGTTATATAGAAATTTGACAAAAAGAAAAATGTAGGTTTAAAAATGAATGGAAACTTCTTTGAGTAAAAAATAGAAATTAATGAAAAGAAAATCACAAATAAAGCAAAATAAGCAAAAGGAAAAAGCAAATAGCAAAATATGAAACGTGTCGAAAATTGACATTCATGGTGACGATGAAACATTACTTTTAGCATTTTGTTTCCAACTTCATCCTAAACAAAAACATGAAAAAGCCACAAACCTTGTTCTTCTTCTTGTTCTTCTCATCACATGGTCCTTCGCGGACACCATTACTCATAATCTGAAAATGAAAATGGGTCGTCGCTATAACGACTCAGATTTCGGCAAATTCACGCTTCTCGTTTTCTTTCTCATAGGTGCAATCTCCTGTTCCGCGGTATACCTTTTCCTTACATTGGTCTTTAGGGAGAACGCTGCATCGCTGCTAACGATGAAGGATCAGGTTTTCGTTGAAAAGAGTGATTTTGAGGATTTGTTGAGTGAGGAAGAAAGAAAATGTTGTAGAGGGGTTGAGCATTTGGAACTATGGGGTGAAGCGGTGAGATGGGGGAATGATTTTAGGGTTAATTCTTCTGAGGATTGTTGTAGGGCTTGTAAGAATCTGTGTCAGGGGAATGGGCAACGTTGTTTATGTAATTCTTGGGTTTTTTGTGGTGATAGAAATGCTTGTGGACAAAGATTTGGTGAGGTATTGTTGCAATTCTGTCATTTCTTTGTTTTAGGTTTATGACTTTGCTTGATAATTTCTGATTCTGAATTATGGTTTATGATAATGATAATTGCATGTGTTTCTTATTGCTCTAAATTTACAGCCTAATATGTAGCACGGAAAATAGAAGTATATGTGTCAGGGTCTGAAACTAATATTGACATTTGTGATTATGTTTAATTCATTCATTTTTTTTAAAATTATTGTCAGTGTCTCGGTTGTCTTTCCTTTGTCTGTGTCTTGTGTATGTGCTTCATAGTTTACAATTGTGTAAGAAGTGAAAATTCCTATCTCATACACATGTAATTTATATGTACTTTAGTACTTTACCTGGTTTTATATCACTACCTTCTTTCATTTCAGTGTTGGCTAAAACAACAAAAAGATGCTTTAAACCCTGATCGAGTAAACTCGGGCTCCAGAGATAATGTCATGTGGACTTCTGGATTTGTGTTTGATAAGGGAGAGGTAAGAATATATTGTTATTGTAACTATTTCTCTCAGACATGTGAAAATACCTATTTGATATATGTATTTGTCTCAACAATGTTTTCGGAATCCAACTTTATGCTTGAATCACTTCATTCTGACAACGTGATATATATTCATGAATTTTGTATGCTTTATGTTCGTGATAATGCACTCAAAGTATATTCTCATTATACTTTTGTTCTGTCACTGTGTTCTTCTTTTAGCTATTTGATTGTTACATGTGTATTTTTGTTTCTCTAATTCTTTGAACTGTATACTTATCTTTTCATTATATTGTTTTGCATTTTTAGGGCGTCGTTGGCTTGGAAACTGACTATGGAATTCTTCGTATAAAGGTAAGTATTTCTCTACGTATTTCCTATATTGTTTGTCTATGATGCTCATCGTCGCTCACTTTACCTTGTTATTTTGTATTAAAAAATGCTGAATATCTTGTACTTTTTATTAACTTTCATTGCAACAGCTTTTGCCAGAATGCGCTCCACAATCTGTTTCCTACATTCTTGAACTGTTGGCATTGTCACATTGTGTTGGTTGCCAGTTTTATCGTGCCGAAAGCCGGGGACGTTTTTGGGATGCAAAAGGAAACCACATAAAAAAGGTAAGTTTCATCAGAAACTTACCTTGTTTTGAAATTTCAGTTTATGCGGTTAAGTATCACTAAGGTTCTAGTTTAATATTTTTGAATTCTAATGATTATGTAGGCTACATTTGGTCCTCCTTTCGCACTAATTCAAGGAACATTGGAATCCCATGAGTATATGTTCAATGATATACCAAAAGAACACTGTCCTGCCATAAAAAGAGGATCGGTGGCATGGGTTGGTTCTGGTCCAGAGTTCTTCATCAGCCTTGCTGATCACAAAGAATGGAGAAATCCGCATACCGTCTTTGGCTACGTTCTATCCCAAGACTTGCACATTTTAGAGAAAATTTCTCAGCTTCCAACTAAATCAGACGTTTGGAGTGACATTCCCGTCTCCATCTTGAAAAACCCGGTTTTGTTACGGTTTCGAAAAATAACATGAGCCATAAGGTGCAGAATCTGTTAGATTGTTCACTGTTCCATTCATTCTTTCATTCAAAACTTTCCTTTGAAGAAACTGTTATAGATGTAAAAGAAAAAAATGCATAGAGGAAATGGAAATAGGTTCAAACTTCAAAGATTAAGTTGGAGATGAAGTATAAAACTGACTTTACAATTTCTTTCTTGAACAACTCTTTTTTAATATTTTTTTATTTAGAGAAATTCATGTAGGTATCACTTTTTATTTTTAAAATACTCGAGTGCATGAATTTTAGTTGGTAAAACTATTGTAATATATTTTTCACGATAAGTAGCAGTTCTTTGTTTGTTTTTCTACTATAATATTCTGGGGTTTATGCATCAGTGCTTTTCGGACCAAGAAGCAAATCATGGGTTACGAACCTAAAGTTACTTAATGATTAGAGCATTTTTTATTGCAACCCATGTATTTCTTTCCCACCTCTTGGATTTTCATATATATTTTCAGATTTTGAAAGTGTATTAGAACAGTTTTTATTTTAATTTTATAATGTGTTGTGTATTTATTCGCAGATGGATTATAAAATAACATACATATAAAATAATATATTAATATAGTAATAGGATGTCATACGTCACGAAATCCAAAATGTAGTAACAATAATGTCTGAAAAAAATGTACAAACTATAATTCTGCAACAAAATAAATACATATAACTATTGGGTGTGTCTGACAATCTCTCATCTATTTACCTGATTTGTCTCCTTCCATTGATCTCTCCCGTCCTCGTACGATGTTTGCGGTACAAAAAAGGAAAGATATTTAGCCATTATTCCTCATTAAGATGGTGTCTTAATTGCTTAGGGAACATTTCCTCAGATGGTGTCCTAATTATCTTTGAACTGACCAAATTAATTGGATTACAGTGCTGGTCGATTGGCAAAGATAGAAATTTTCCTAGAGCATTTTTGAGAACTCTCAATCATGTGGCATGACTTCAAGGAATATTTGAAAATATTTTCTTGAGAAAAATAAATTGAAAATTTGTGTGTGTTGATAACGCGAAATTATATTGGTTATTTGACTTGACTTACATGAGTTTTAGTTATGATTTCCTTTAATTTATTTGATTTATGTTTCAATTTATGTCTTGATTATTATGTTTTCAGGTGACTTGGATTTAATCGTAAGAGAATTAAAAATAAAAAAAAGAAAATGAGAAGAAATGAAGATAGATAACATAAAATAGAAAATCTACACTTTTTAGGCATGACGTCCGTAACAACACTAGGACGACCGTCACCCACTTAAGTAAGTGGGACGACCGTCAGAGATAAGTGACGCCCGTCACAGGTCATTTTCCAGAAATTAAATTACGCACATTGCTCAGTCAAGCCAGAAGCGCATATTTGTTTCCATCTATTTCTCTCTTGCTCAGACTCAACCCAGTCACAATCAACCAAATATTTCTCAAGCCCATCAAAATTATTTCCTAAAATTTCTCCAACAACAATTGTACTAAAGGGAACCAAGTGAACTTAAACAGGGGACCATTCTTTTGATTATTATTCCGAGTTTTTAGCAGTTTTTTTTTAACATGTAAAAGTGGTAGTTTCTCACATCAAGGAACTACCACACCATTAGTTTTAAGATTCTATTTTCTGCCATTTTGTTTTCTGAAACCGGATTTGTGTTCAAGTGTTCAGTGTATGATTCAAAGCACCCATTTATTCCAGGTTTTATTTATTGTTATTTATTTTATCATTTTCTTATTTAATTGCCAAATCATGTTTTCGATTTTAGTTTATTGTCATATCTGCATGTTTATTTCCCTATTCATGTCTAGCTAAATAGTCTTAAGTCCGACGTATGAGAACCTTCGTTGTTGACGGGACTCGGTAGAAAACAATAAGCGCGAAATTACGATCGTATTATGTTTTGGTTTTAATTTCCAAGTTTGATTTAAGTAGCTTCGTCACAAGAGTGAGAAGTTATTTAACACGATTTCGTCACGAGAGTGAGAAATTAATTAAAGTTAGAACCGACACTGCAAGAGCGTGGGGATCGAACCGGATAGTGGAAATTAGACAACATATTTAAATACAATGAGAGCGCTTTAGATGCGTTTATGATATTATTGGCTTTAAAAACATATTTCTTAGTTACCGGGCGAGCGAGAGCAAAATCTTGGGATTAGGAAGTGTGATTTTAGTTAATATCGCGAGAGCGTGAGACGGAGTTTTTAAGTCGGTATATTCTACGGAACTAAGTTTTAGTTGTGATTAGTACCCGAATTCTACAAAGTCTCTTAGGAACGTGGAATCTATATTTTGGTCTCTCTTTATTATCATATTTTCTAAGTTCATTTTTAGTTTTAGTTCTAGTTTCCTCTTAATCAAATATTCATTAGCCTTAGCTTTACAAAGCGGCGATATACTACAGACTACAGTAGCCTGACATTGGTCTCTTTAGGTTCAACAATCTTTTATATTACTTCGATAATTCCGTGCACTTGCGGAGCATCAAGTTTTTGGCGCCATTGCCGAGGATCAACAATTAATATTGTTATTGTAATACCCCGTATTTTAATAAAACTCTCCAGGTAATATTAATTAAGATTAATTAGTATTATCTGACTCAGAGGCTTTATTAAAATAAAAATATTCGACTCAGAGACATTTTTGGATACTCTCAAATTGGACCCGTTAATATTACTAACAGATATATATAATTTGTTTGGTTTATAAGAAAAACAAGTTATGTGATATAAAAAGAAAAAGAAAGTGAGGAAGAAGGAAAAAGGAAAGAAAAAAAGAAAGGGAGAAGAAAAGAAGAGGAAGAAAACCCAAGAAGAGGGAAAAGTTGGATCTTCACCGTTTCTTCTTCAAATCTTCATCTTCACCAACCTCCTCTTCATTGGCAAGGTGGGTTCATAGTTAGAAACTTTTCTTTTGAGTTTTTGTTGAGATATTGAGTTTTAGGGTTTTGTAAAAAATCTTAGAAATTGAAAGATTAAACGGTTAAAACTCGATTAAATGAAAGTATAATGACTAATATATGATGGTATTCATGTTTAGTGTTTGGTTCCTCTGTTTTGGTGATATTTTGGTTGAGTTTGACATGGAAATGGGTGCTTCCCGTAAGCCTGAGTTTTCTGGAAATCGTAGAGCTCGCTCAGCTAGACCTGGAAGTTCAGTTTTCGTATTTAATTCATTACTTGTGATCCGGGTGTCTGTTTTTAGTGTTCCACATATCGATTCGAAGCTAAAAACATGAACTATCATATGATGTCGAGAAATGTTATTTTGAGCCGACTTTTACCCGACTTTTACAATTAACCGTAATTATGTTAGTTAAGGAATTATGGTATTAGTCAAATTGTGGAACATACATTAATTGTGGAGAACATATGTTAATTGTGGAAAACGTATTAAATCATGAGAATTGATTGAGAATAGAGACAATGAGATCATTGTGGGATTAGTTTAATGATAATAATTAAACTAGAATGTTAGAATTATGTAATTGAAAACTATATAATTAAAAGTGCCAAGAATTGAGAATGAGTGAAGAATCTTACCATAAACCAATAGTGTGGCCTAGTAGTGTAACTAGAAATTGTTAGATGGTATGACTATGAGATGCTTAGGTTTATCCTAGGTTGTTGCGAATCGTTGATGTAACACCCCCTTTCTATACCCCAAAATAATCAATTAATCATTTAGGCACATATTAAAATTTCATCAAAGTGTAATTTAAACATAGCATAAAAGAGGAATGTCACATTATACATGAAATTAAAACATCTAACACCTGCTCATTCAACGATATGCAACAATTGGTAACTTGCAACAAAAGGATTTAATCCTTACACCCATATCTCAAAACATTAAAAAAAACAGTGGAAACTAAACATTAATCAACATCAAACATATATATACACACACACACACACACACACACACACACACACACACACACACATATATATATATATATATATATATATATATATATATATATATATATATATATATATATATATATATATATATATAATCAAGTTTGATTCACCAATAATTCATGTTTACATAAACATTCATCGCCAAGATACATATACAAAATGCATAACAAAAAGGCATCAAGTCAACCCTAGCTACCAAGTGCTACATATCAGAGTCGATCGACCAAAAGAATGAAGACATGTTTCACAAAAGAACTCCAGCAACCTACTTTGCAATGCCTCATAGAGCATCATAAAACAGCAGAAGGGTGATAAATATTATCATAATAACAATGCATATAATTATATATCTTAACATAAAAATACACATATACATATTCTCACTACAATTCATTTCTCATCACACATATACATCACAATGTATATAAACAAGCCAAACATATTCATCATGCATAATTTCACCATTTCACATCATTCTACATAAACATATATTATTCATGTTTATTCACTAATTTTCAATTATAGATGATAAATGCAATTCATAGAGACCGACAAACGACTCTATGCAAATTCAATGCGGTACCGACTCAATCATCTCAAGTTCACTCAGGAACTATTGGAACCATCGCTCGTTACTTAAAGTAACTCCCCGTCGGGCATACAATGTTCACCCATTGCTTACACCCCACATGGGCACACAGCGTTTATGGATTGCTCACACCCCACACTGGCACACAATCCGATTGCTCACACCCCACATGTGCACACAATCATTTGTGATTAAATCACCCATTGCTCACACCCACATGGGCATACAATGTTTATGGATTGCTCACACCCCACACGGGCACACAATCCGATTGCTCACATCCCACACGGGTACACAATCATGTTGTAATCATCGCTCACACCCCACATGGGCACACGATGTTACAACAGATTCACATAGAATCCCACAACACAAGAATGCATACATTATGCTTCACATACAAAATGACACATAACATTCTTGCAAATGCATACATATTCACAATATAATTATGCATTTGTCTCATACAATCACCAACAAACTATACACATTCGCATTCAATTACGCCAAACGGCAACGACCTCTTTCATATCAACATGCATTCATATTCACTTCAAGAAATGCATTTATTTGCCAAACGGCCACCATATCACAATCAATCCCACAATTCCTTAACTAACATAATTACGTTTATCGGAAAAGTCGGCTAAAATTTACATCTTTTAGCATCATTAGTTTCTACATGTTTTTAGCTTCGAATCAATATAAAGAACACCAAAAACGGATAACCGAAACTTAAGTTACGAATTAAAAATACCAAACCAAAAGTCCCAGGCTCGCTGAGCGACAGGTTCGCTCGTTGAGCGAAAAAAGTTCTAGAAAGCTCGCTGAGTGAGGAAACGCTCGCTGAGCGAGAACTGCAATTTCAGCAGCAGCTCAGTCACGTAACAGTCCTACCAAAAGGCTCTAAAACCCAACCAAACTTCCACAAACATGATCTTTAACATGTATTAGTTATCATACTTCGATTATATCAAGTTTCAACCGATTAATCTACCAATTTCTTAGATTTACATCAAAAACCCTAAAACTCATATTCTCAAAACTTCTCCAAAACAAAACCCCAATCAATTTAACACATATATAATCATACACAAGGTTAAGATAACAATGCCTCACACCCTTATCCGATTGTTTCGATTCCTAGGAGCAATCTTGAAGAATTTCCAAGTTTTCCTTTTTTCTCTTCTCCTTTTCTTTCTCTTCTATTTCTTTCTATTTTCTCTTTTTCTTCTCTTTCACTCTTATATCTTTCTATCTATTCTATTTTCTATTTTTCTACAAAATATCATTTTTCTCACAAAATATAATTCTACATAATTTCTAACTTAACATTAATTAGCAAATGTCTAAAATACCATCCAATCTAATTTTACCCGAAAATTCTCAAAACGGTAAAATAATATAACATATCAACATATCACATAAACACACCAATTTCCTAATTAAAATAATTATCACTTAATTCAAATAAAGGACTCAACAAAAATGGAATAATCGAATCGGGGCGTTACAACTCTCCCCCACTTTAGAAATTTTCGTCCTCGAAAATATTACCTGATTCGAACAACTCCGGATACGACTCTCGCATCCCACTCTCTAATTCCCAAGTCATATTGCCTTCCGCAGTGCCTCCCCACGCTACTTTCACAAGCGCAATATCCTTTCCTCTTAGCTTCTTGACTTCACGGTCCAAAATCTTAATCGGTAAAGCTTCCACTGTAAGGTTATCTCTCACTTCAACCTCGTCCATAGGAATAACATGTGACGGATCCGGAATATACTTCCGAAGTTGCAAAATATGGAACACATCATGCAAATTCGAAAGATTCGGAGGCAACGCCACACGGTAAACCACAACGCCAACTCGTACAGTAATCTGATACGGTCCAATAAAACGAGAAGTTAACTTCTTCGGCTTCAAAGCACGACCCACACCCGTAACTAGTGTAACTCTCAAAAACACATGGTCGCCTTCCTGAAACTCAAGATCTTTCCTTCGCTTGTCATGATAGCTCTTTTGTCTACTTTGAGAAGCTCTCATCTTCTCCCGAATAAACTTCACCTTCTCCGTCGTTTGTTGTACCATCTCCGGTCCAACTATCATTCTCTCACCGATTTCATGCCAACACAAAGGTGTTCGACATCTCCGACCATACAAAGCCTCAAATGATGCCATACCTATACTTGAATGAAAATTTTTATTGTAGGTTAACTCAATCAACGCTAAATAACTATCTCAAGCACCACCTTGCTCTAACACACAAGCACACAACAAATCCTCCAACGATTGAATTATCCTCTCGGTTTGACCGTCCGTTTGCGGATGGTAAGCCGAACTCAATCTTAGCTTAGAACCCAAAGCATTTTGCAAACTCTCCCAAAACCTCGATGTAAATCTAGGATCTCTATCCGATACAATACTCTTAGGAAATCCATGCAACATCACAACCACAGAATCATAAATCCCGGCTAACTTCTCCAAAGGATAACTAATATCAATCGGAATAAAGTGAGCAGATTTAGTAATCCTATCAACAATCACCCAAATAACATTATGACCTCTTTGCGTATTCGGCAATCCCGTAACAAAATCCATTGATATACCATCTCATTTCTATTCTGGAATGTCCAACGGTTGCATCAAAACACTAGGCTTCTGATGTTCTACCTTAGACTTCTGACAAGTCAAACACGCATACACAAAATGAGCTACATCTCTCTTCAATCCGGACCACCAAAAGATCTTCTTCAAATCTTGATACATCTTATTCGCTCCAGGATGAATACTTAAGTTACTTCGGTGTCCCTCTTCCAATATCATCTTTTTCAACTCCACATCATCAGGAATACAAATACGACCACGGAATCTCAAAACTCCAAAATTATCAACCTTGAAATCCTCATTCTTATTCATCATCAAATCAACAAACTTCAAATCCAACTTTTGCTTTTCACATACGGTTGCAAGAAAATCATTTGTAACATGTAGCATACCAAGTCTCACACTTCTCGGTGTCATTTCGCAAACTAAACTCAAGTCTCTAAAATCCTCCAAAAGTTCCCATTCTCTCATCATCAATGCGGACATATGTAACAACTTTCGACTTAAAGCATCGGCCACCACATTTGCCTTACCCAGGTGGTAATTCAAACCAAAATCATAATCCTTCAAAAGCTCTAACTACCTTCTTTGTCTCATGTTCAATTCCTTTTGATCAAATAAATACTTCAAACTCTTGTGATCACTAAAAACTTCGAATCTTGCACCATAAAGATAATGCCTCCAAATTTTCAAAACAAACACCACGTCCGCTAATTCCAAATCATGTGTAGGATAATTATTTTCATGCACTCTCAATTTTCTTGAGCATAAGCCACAACTTTCCCATCTTGCATCAAAACACCACCTAAACCAAACAATGAAGCATCACAAAACACCACAAATGGTTCCATCGGATTTGGCAAAATCAAGATCGGAGCCGTTGTCAACCTTCTCTTTAGTTCAATGAAACTCTCTTCACAATGAATATCCCAAATGAAAGCTTTCCCTTACAATTCAATTGCGTTAGCGGAAGTGCCAACTTTGAAAATCCCTCAATAAACCTCTGATAATAACCCGCCAAGCCTAAAAAGCTTCGAATCTCCGTAACCGATCTAGGAACTTCCCATTGCATTACCACATCAATCTTGGATGGATCAACACTAATTCCACCATCGGAAATAACATGTCCAAGAAAACTTACTTTTGACAACCAAAACTCACATTTTGACAACTTAGCATACAATTGTTTCTCTTTCAAAATCTGTAACACAATCCTTAAATGCTCTTCATGCTCCTCTTGAGACTTAGAATAAATCAAAATATCGTCGATGAACACAACCACAAAACGATCCAACTGTTCATGAAAAATACGGTTCATGTATTCCATAAACACACCCGACGCATTAGAAACTCTGAATGGCATCACGAAATATTCGTAATGACCACACCGTGTCCTAAAGCCGTCTTTTGAATATCCTCTTCTTTCACATGAATCTGGTGATATCCTGATCTCAAATCAATCTTAATAAAAACACGCGCATTAACCAATTGGTCCATCAAATCATCGATCCTTGGAAGCGAATACTTGTTCTCAATTGTCACCTTGTTCAACTGTCGATAATCAATGCATAACCGCATACTCCCATCCTTCTTCTTTACCAACAATATCGGAGCACCCCAAGGAGAAACACTCGGCCTAACAAATATCTTGTCCAACAAATCATTCAATTGCTTTTTCAATTCTACCAATTCTGATGCAGACATACGATACGGTGCCATCGAAATCGGTCTAGTACCCGGAACTAGATCAATAGAAAACTCAACTTCTCTTTCTGGCGGTACATCCTTAATAGCCTCCGGAAACACTTATGGAAAACCACACACCACTGGAACCCCATTGAGTTTAACTTCACTCTCCACCGACAATGATGCAAACAAAATGAACAATTGAGCTCCGTCCACTAAAAGTTTCTTCAACTCTTTCGTGGATAGGAAACTCTCATCTTCAACATCATCCAAAGAAGGAAACCTTACTAACTTATGATAGCAATCTATATGAACTCGATTAAATTGCAACCAGTTCATACCCAAGATTACGTCTAAACCCTCTAACGACAAACAAACTAAATCCATAACAAAATCTTTACCATACATGGTCAAAGAACAACTTACACACACCAAATAAGTAGTTACCGACCCTGAAGCAGGAGTCTCAATAACCATCTCACCACCTCAAGAAGACATAAACAAATTCAAATGCTTAGCACACTCAAAAGAAATGAACGAATGAGTCGCTCCTGTATCAATAATAGTAACTAAAGGCGTACTATTAATAAAACATGTACCTTTAATCAAACAATATGCACTGGTAGTGTTCTTCCCTGCTAATGTAAACACCTTTTCGCCCGCTTGAGCTTGCTTCGGCTTAGTACACTTAGTACTAATGTGACCCACTTCTCCATAATTAAAGCACTTTACAACATTCCTTCTACACTCGGTAGTAGCATGTCCAAGACCTCCACAGTTTGAACATTTCACTATGTTCTTCCCACACTCAAAAGACTTATGACCCAAATCACCACACTTGTAACACTTAACGGGACCAGAACCTCCTCCACCAGATTTCTTATCAAAGTTTCCCCTATGCTTGCCCTTATCAGCGAGTGTCACATAAGGTCCACTTCTAGCTTGTTGCTTCCCTTTCCTCTCATTCAAAATCTTGTAATGTGTAGAACGAGCTTTGCTATCTTCCTCGAAAATTCTACAACATTCCGTCAAATCTGAAAACCTTCTTATTCTTTGATATCCCACAACTTGCTTAATCTCAGGACGCAAACCATTCTCATACTTAATAATCTTCGAGAATTCAACATTAGTAGTAGCATAATGAGGATGAAATTGAACCAACTCCACAAACTTAGCAGTATAGTCAACCACAAACATACTACCTTGTTTCAGTTCAAGGAACTCCATTTCCTTCTTCCCTTTTACACTCTCAGGGCAATACTTCCCCAAGAACTCATCACGAAAAACATCCCAAGTTATCTCTTCATCCTCTTCCTCGAGAGCTTGACTTCTACCGACCCACCAATCGTCGGCTTCTTCCTTCAGCATGTGAGACCCAAGCCTCACCTTGTTGGTGTAAGCCCTAGAGGCCAATACTTTTTGGTACTTGTATCGGATTATTCGTTTAATAATAAAAGGCATTTCTTTATTATGTTTGTCTTTCAGAATAATAAAGTCCCTAGAATAGTTAGTCTGTTTAATGAAATGTTAAGTGTGACTTAATCATGAGATCCCATTAAACATAAAGACATTATTCTTAAAATATCTGTAGTCAAGCTTTATTGCAAAGTGGGATAACATTAAAGCATTGAGACTATTATGAAGATAGACTGATGATCACATCTCATGGATCATGGATAAAGAGTTATCAAGTCTTGACATAGGTATAAATATTAGGAGTAATATTTATACCGGATTGACCCGCTATGAGAATACTACATAGTATGTTATGCAAAGTGTCATAAGTTATTCTCATGGTGATAATGGTGTATTACCACCCTTCGACCTGAAACCACTATGGACCCTAGATGTAGAGTCGGGTGCTTTATTGCTGATCAAACATTATCCGTAACTGGATGATCATAAAGACAGTTGATGGGCACTCCACGAAGCATGCTGAGGGACATGAGTGTCCTAGATGGAATTTGCCAATCCTGCATAACAGGAGAAATGTCTAAGGGCCCAATATTGAACTGGACAAGGATGACACAGTGTATGCCTTGTGTTCAATATAGACATAGGGGCAAAAGGGTAATTGTATAAACATATATTATCACGAAAAAGGTTTTGTCAGATCACATGACATTTTCGTGACTTGGGTAGCAGTGATGTGTTGCTAGATACCGCTCACTGTTTATTATGTCAAATATATAATTTAATATAATTACCAACGTTACGAAATCCTACAGGGTCACACACATAAGGACAGTTTGATGAGAGATAGAGAAATCAAAGGAACACCGTAAGGTACGGTGCACTTAAGTGAAAATAGAAATTCGGATAATATAATAAAATAAATATATTTATTATAATAATAGTTATTATAATAATATATAATATTATTATGGATCATGTGAATTGGGATTTTAGCCCGCAGCCCACAAGAGAGTCTATAAAAGGAACCCTTGTGATGAAGCTTTCACTTGATGCAATTTCGTTTTTGATTCTCTTTTCTCACTCAAATAATTCCGTTCGTAAGCAGCTAGCACTGTGACCGGAAGCTGTTCGTGTGGACTGAGTAGAGGCGTTGCACTTCATCAACGCTTGTGATCGCTGCATCAAAGATCTGAATCGCCACAAAGAGGTAACGATTCTATCACTGACCATGTGTAACACGGTGGGAGAACTGACTTTAGTTATGTTGCGGATAGCAAGAGTCGCCACCGACTTTTATTTTATCCAAAAGGAAAGGGTATAAAAGAACAGGAAAGACCTTAAGAGATATTTTTGGGTCCGGGGGGTAGGTTATGTAAAGGGAAGGTGTTAGCACCCTTTACATCCATGGTTATCCATGGGCTCTTAGTTACTTAGCTCACTTTTGAATTGTTTTTGAAAATGTGAAGTGTGTGAATAGAAAATTTTCATATGAGTTAATAATGATCCATGTACAGATGCGTAAAAACTTGTGTTTGAAAATTTGTTTGAAATTTGTTAAGTGTTTGAAAATTTGAAATGAAGTGAGCAAGCAACTAGGAGGTACCTACCCTAAAGTTTAAGTCTTTTCTGTTCTTTATCCTTTAAGTGGTAAGACTATCCCTATTATTAAGGAATAGGTAGTCATTACCTTGGATGTGAGGGACATATGAAGGGACATCTGTTTAATGAAGGCAACTGTAGGGTGTATTAAGCACTTTTGGAGGGACTGTCATCTTTATTCGAAAGGGACAAGATCATTACGAAGGCAACATTCGAAAAGGGACTTGATCTTTTATTGTTAAGGGACTAGATGACTTTATTTTGAGGGACTTTTGCTTTATACACCCTACTTTACCTTTTTGATTAGGCAACATGAGAGGTATCCCTAAGGAAGTGAGATGGCGATCAAAGATCGACTTACGTGTGTGAGTGTACAATATTAAATATTTATCTTTTGAATTAAGTGATCTAAATTAATTTTAAATAACATACATGTTTACACTCCCTATTTTTACTAACCATGACATAAAAATAAATAATTTAAATATTACAAAATATTACATCCAGGAGCAATTACAATAATAATAATAAAGCAAATTAAATAAATAGCAAAATAAATAAATAATTATAATTGGGTTAGTGAAAATAATAATAATAAAAATAATATCAAATTTAATGAGGTTAGTAATAATAATAATAATAAATCACAATATCTATAAATGGGGTTAGTAATAATAATAATAATAATAAATCAAAATATCTATAAATGGGGTTAGTAATAATAATAATAAATATGAAAATAAATAGCATTAATGATAAAATAAATAAGAATATTAGCATAATAATTACAAGATCAAATTTTTATGAACAATTATTATTTAAGATTGCGAAGAAAATATAAACAATTAATTATCATAAAGTCTTAAATGCTATAAAAATTAAGTTAATTATAAACATATTATGAAAATGAATTATATTAAATTAACAAGTTTTAATTATTTTTTAAAACATATATTAAAAAAATTATTTACATACATAACTAGATTATAAACAATTATAGAATATTTACATATTATAAAAAAAAAATTAAACATTTTAATTTTTAGATTTTATGTACAAAATTTTAAATTATAAACAATGTAGGTCATATTTACATATTATAAAAATAGGATCAATTATGATTATATTTACAAAATTTAATAAGATAGATACATGAATGAAGATATGATCATACAATTATATTTACAAATTTAAAGATTATAATAAAATTTTATTCACTAATTAAAATATAAACAAGAATTACAATTAGGTTTTTTTAGAAAAATATTTTAGGGTTTTGAAAATAATTAGGATTTAATAATTTATAAAATTGCATTAGGGTTTTAAAAAGATATTATGATTAAATTAGAGTTTGCAAAAATAAATTAAATTTTATATACAACAAAATATAAATCTAATTATTATTATATACATGTTTTTAATTTTAAATGTATAATTATAAAAAACTAAGTTTAGAATTAGAAAACATTTACATGATTATAATATAATTAACAAAACAATGAAATCATAAAAAAAAAATTGAAACTTTCCTGGCTGGGAATTGAACCCAGGATGCCTTGCTTGACAACACCCATGCCATACCACCAGGGTCCTTAATCATTAATCATATTAAGCACACATGTATTCAAACCCAACTAATGGACGTTTCGCTTATGTAAAATAGGGTAAAAGTAAATCTGGATTCAGAGGGAAAAGTAAAGCTGAACTTGAGAACAGAAACGTTTCAACTTCGAGAGTGTATAACCAATTGGATTTGGAGCTCCTGAAATTTTTAACTTTCCTGAATACCTTCCCTGAAATCCTCATAGCTGGATCTGAAGACATGATACTGACACCATCTGATACTACTGGCGTAGACAATTAATTTCCATCATGGTTTCAGCTGAGAATCCAATATCAAGGTAATACAACGAGAGGAATGTGTCTTCAAATTGTGATGGACCATATGCGCTCCGGGTATTAGATTTGAAGAGAAAGCATTGCCCCTTGGTTGAGGATGAATTATACCATGATGGAAGTATCTGAAATGAGCTACCTCGAGAGAAACAAGCAGAATGCCCCATAAGCATATGCCCCTGGCATTATGAACTTTGCAGTGTTACCCTTGGTAATTCAAATATATGAGAAAAGTTGCCTCTGGCTATTAAGCACTGTTGGATCTGGAACTGGTTGCCCTGAATGATTTGAACAGTAGCTTGGTATGCCCCCTTATTGGGAAGCAGTGACTACGCCCCTGGCATTATGAACTCTATAATGTTACCCTTGGTAACTTAGATAGTTGAGGAGATCTTCCCCTGGCTACTTAAACATAGTTGAATCCTATCCTGATTGCCCCAAATGAGTTAGGCAGTATCATGGCCTGCCCCCTTGATTGGGAGATAATGACTATGCCCCTTTGTATACGTGGACTTTGATCCAGGAAGCAACTTTGTTTATTGGAAGGACTTTGGTTTATTGAACATTCATCATGTAAGTTTCTCTGTTTATCAAACACTCAGGTATATGCAAACAAATATATTCAAAATGCAATGATTATGTCTGTCTTGATGTTTTGAAAAAAGTTATTTTAGAAAAACAATTTTTATGAAAACTGTGATATTAACTCAAGTTTTATAATAAGCCCTAAAGGAGTCAGGATACCTTTTTGTAGCAGTACGCTTTCGAACTAACCATGCTTCAGTTAGGACTTTTAAAGGATTGTAACGTGGCCTGGTTCACGGTTTAAGAAACAAAGGATAAAGGCTCAAATTTTATTTGTACCCAACCCATTCTCCATGATGTTCTTCAGTCCTATACTCAGTTAACTTATGCATTGAGGCTCAAATGAGTTTGGAATTGTAACACTGACATTTGTGATGGTTCAGAAACTCTAAATTTATTTGAACATTCAGTCATCTTTCTTTGTTGAGGATTCATAGTGACCTCTTTTTTTCTTTTGACTTTGTTATCCCTTCTTTTTGCCTGAACTGTTTATTTCAAAGTTACAGTCAGCGGGATGTCTTAATTTTTTTACTAAGTCTCCTTCATAGGTTTTGACTTAGTGGGTTTTTCTTTTTGCTGGATATTGACTGTCAGGTTTCATGATTATAGAGAACCATCATTAGTTGTGTACAACACAAATAATTGGCATATTTGAGTTAACCGAGTAACTACCCTGCCCCGGGTTATGAATAAAGGTTTTGATTTGTGCGAGAATAAAAGCTCCTACTTCATAGGCTCAAAAGGGTTGACTAGGGATTAACTTCCTTATATCTCCACTGTTTAGGAATTGAAACAATGCCTGTACATCGTCAGCATAGTCTGTTCAAAAGCATACTGCCTAATATTATGGTATTGTTTTCGTCATCCTCCCTCTACAGGCTTATAGCTTTATCAGGAGTTAAATATCACAAAATAGAAATATGAAGCATAGTTCAAAATATAGTGAAACGAATGGATTAATTCAAGACAAACATATGCAATGCATTAATGAAAACAAAAGTTTAACATAATAATAAGTGTTCAAACAAATAAAAGAAATTACAAATGAAAATTCAAATGTTCTCAAAGTCTCTTCCTCTAAACTTGTCACTCCAGTTATCTGGAAACTTTGATGCTTGATGGACGATAGAAGAACTCAACCTGGCCTTCTGGAGTAACCTCAAGTATTCCTTCGTCGATTAGGTCTTGAATCTTATTCTTCAATGCCCAACAGTTATTAGTGTCATGACCAGGACAGTCGGAGTGATACATACACCTTGCCTTGGGATTATAGCGAGGAGAAGAGGTGTTAGGATTTTTAGGAGAATTTTCCAAGGAAATCAACTTCATCTCCAACAGGCATTGCAAAACTTGTGACATTGGTGTGCTGGACCGGATGAACTGTCTTCTACATTCCTTGTATAGAAGTGGATTAACCTTACCAGGCCTTCTTTCTTCCATTGAAGGATGATCAGTAGTAGCATGTCTCTTTCCTTCTCTTATCCTTACTTTCCTTTCAGCCAAGTCAGCTTGTTTCAACGGAGGTTGACTGATGATTAGATTCCCAACTCTGTTATGCCGAAACTCATTGACAAAGCTTCTCAGCTCTTCTTGCCCCTGGGCCAAACTCTGGATAAGAGCCATTTGGCCATTCATCTGGATCCTCATCTCTACCATCTCAGCTTGTAGTTGTTTCAGCTGATCATCCTTGTTGTTCTCAGGATTCTTCTTCTTAGCCAGCAGTGTCTTCAATTCATCCTGCCCCTTGGTCAGGTTCAGGATCAGCTCTTGGAACTGTGCGTTTTGTGCCTGGAGATCCTTAACTGTTTGTTCAAGAGCCATTGCTGAAATAAACAGCGAGAAGATGAGAAACCTGTGCACAATTATAAACCTGTGATGCAATGATATGATATGTGAATGCATATGCAATGTTTTCAAGGACCGCAGAGTTTACATTTGTTAAACAAACGGAAATAAAACTTTTATTAGTAAATGTTAAATTATTTTGCCCCTTGGGCTTATAATGAAGGGAAATAAGTACAAAAATGGGGTTTTAAGTCTCCCATGGACGTTTCCTCTTTGTGTTGAGGTATGAGTTTAGATTCCGTTCCTCGTGAAGTTGCTTTGTTAGTTCCAGGATTCTTTCTTGGCTTGCTTTGTAATGAGCCTCGAAAGTATCCCTTTGTTCCTTCAACTGGATCCAGGATCTCTGTAAGTCTTCCATGTCAGTAGGCATGTTTGGGTGAAGGATGGTATAAGCAGTGTCTCCTTCAGCAACAGGTTCCATGGTAACTGGCAGGATAGCAGGATATGGCATCATGAGAGTCTGAGCACGAGATCGCACCCATCTGAGATAAGCCTCCATAGGAATAGTGTACTTAGGCTCTAGTGTCTTGCTGTCAACCCTGTTTACTTTTCCCCAAGCTCGTATGAATCTCTGACGGTAACCTTGAAGATCATTGTCGTAATCGAACACAATGCCCTGAATCAACATGTCATGTGGACCATCGCTCCGAGCGTAACCAAACTGTCGTAAAGCTAGAGAGGGGTTGTAGGTGATGCCCCCTCTTATGCCTAGAAGTGGCACATTAGGAAACTCCCCACAACGGTTAGTAATGGTGACATTCTCCATAGATCTGGAGCACCAATGGATGTCTGAGTGAGAAAGTGACATGATCCTCTTGGACCATCTGAACCCTTGCTCATTCTTCATTACTGAGCGAGGAAGGTGAGAAATAAACCACTTGGATAGTAAAGGTATGCAGCACATCAAAGTTCCTCTTTCCCTTGTAGTACGGGTATGAAGAGAATGTAGGATATCTCCAAGCAATGTAGGTACTGGATTGTGACTCAGGAATATGTTGATGGCATGAACGTCTATGAACTGATCTGGATTGGGGAACAATACTAAGCCATAAATCAACAGGGCTAAGATCTCCTCAAAAGCATCATAGCTCATGGCCTTCAAGAACACTTGAGCTTTATCCATTAATACCTTAGCAAGAATACCCTTAACTCCGCTTCTCGTTTCCAGGACAATGTCAGACTTCTTCAGATGTAGAGCTGCAGCAATAACCTCTGGTTTAAGCTCCTTCTCCAGGCCTGTGAAGGGTCTTTGATCAAGAACAGGTATGCCCAGAAGTTTAGAGAACTCCTCCATGGTTGGAACCAGCTGATAGTCGGGGAATGTAAAACAGTGGTGCTTAGGGTCAAAGAACTGGAACAGAACACTCATCATGTCTTCATTGAACCCTGAAGTGACTAGATCTAATAGGTGACCATGTCTCTTGATGAACTGGGAATGATCAGACACTTGAGCAACCAACTCTTTAAGCTTAGCAGGTATGCCCACAAAGTTGATCCTGATGGTGTTTCTACGAGCAGAAGCCATGACCTGCAACAAAGAACAAAGATAAATCCCTTGGTCCTTGAAATGGTTAGGGAAAATGCTATGCTTATGATGCATGATGATGTCATGATGTTATGCTCAATCACAAACATGTGGCACACACAAGCAAGTCACACAATAGCCCTAGGTTTAAAGGCTTGCATGAGGTTCAAAGGTAAGTACCCTCCCCTGAAGTTAGTTGGTTCATCATGTCCTTTGAAAGTAACCAGGTTCTAAGGGATCTCAATATCATTGATCCTTCACAAGGGTGGTTGTTCAGTAGGCAACTTACTTGCCAACCAAAACCCTCCAAGTTTAGAATCTCAATGAGCGTAGTATCGAGTGTCAACCAACTTCAGTCTGTACCAAAGCCGGTTACCTCACTACTTTCTAAAGGCCAAGATGAGTTAACTAGGGTTCTAAAAGTTAGTTAGTGCATTGACAACATATGGCAGCCTCATATTATCCTCAACTTGACTTAAGGAACATAAGCACCAACCAAGAAGTCGCACTAACTATGGCCACCAGATCAACCGTATCGATATACGTCGTACAGTTTCCTTGGTCTATTGCCATTTACCTAAGGTACACTAGATCCGGGTTAGGACCTTTCACACATAAGAGCACCCCAACAAGATAATATAAAGCAAACAAGGCAAACAATTTAAAGTGATCTAATTCCTAAGGGTACCCCTCTTTTATATTAAATCCCCAGCAGAGTCGCCAGTTCTATAACACGGTGGGAGAACTAACTTTAGTTATGTTGCGGATAGCAAAAGTCGCCACCGACTTTTATTTTATCCAAAAGGAAAGGGTATAAAAGAACAGGAAAGACCTTTTTGATTAGGCATAGGTAGTCATTACCTTGGATGTGAGGGACATATGAAGGGACATCTGTTTAATGAAGGCAACTGTAGGGTGTATTAAGCACTTTTGGAGGGACTGTCATCTTTATTCGAAAGGGACAAGATCATTACGAAGGCAACATTCGAAAAGGGACTTGATCTTTTATTGTTAAGGGACTAGATGACTTTATTTTGAGGGACTTTTGCTTTATACACCCTACTTGACCTTTTTGATTAGGCAACATGAGAGGTATCCCTAAGGAAGTGAGATGGCGATCAAAGATCGACTTACGTGTGTGAGTGTACAATTTTAAATATTTATCTTTTGAATTAAGTGATCTAAATTAATTTTAAATAACATACATGTTTACACTCCCTATTTTTACTAACCATGACATAAAAATAAATAATTTAAATATTACAAAATATTACATCCAGGAGCAATTACAATAATAATAATAAAGCAAATTAAATAAATAGCAAAATAAATAAATAATTATAATTGGGTTAGTGAAAATAATAATAATAAAAATAATATCAAATTTAATGAGGTTAGTAATAATAATAATAATAAATCACAATATCTATAAATGGGGTTAGTAATAATAATAATAATAATAATAAATCACAATATCTATAAATGGGGTTAGTAATAATAATAATAATAAATATGAAAATAAATAGCATTAATGATAAAATAAATAAGAATATTAGCATAATAATTACAAGATCAAATTTTTATGAACAATTATTATTTAAGATTGCGAAGAAAATATAAACAATTAATTATCATAAAGTCTTAAATGCTATAAAAATTAAGTTAATTATAAACATATTATGAAAATGAATTATATTAAATTAACAAGTTTTAATTATTTTTTAAAACATATATTAAAAAAATTATTTACATACATAACTAGATTATAAACAATTATAGAATATTTACATATTATAAAAAAAAAATTAAACATTTTAATTTTTAGATTTTATGTACAAAATTTTAAATTATAAACAATGTAGGTCATATTTACATATTATAAAAATAGGATCAATTATGATTATATTTACAAAATTTAATAAGATAGATACATGAATGAAGATATGATCATACAATTATATTTACAAATTTAAAGATTATAATAAAATTTTATTCACTAATTAAAATATAAACAAGAATTACAATTAGGTTTTTTTTAGAAAAATATTTTAGGGTTTTGAAAATAATTAGGATTTAATAATTTATAAAATTGCATTAGGGTTTTAAAAAGATATTATGATTAAATTAGAGTTTGCAAAAATAAATTAAATTTTATATACAACAAAATATAAATCTAATTATTATTATATACATGTTTTTAATTTTAAATGTATAATTATAAAAAACTAAGTTTAGAATTAGAAAACATTTACATGATTATAATATAATTAACAAAACAATGAAATCATAAAAAAAAAAATTGAAACTTTCCTGGCTGGGAATTGAACCCAGGATGCCTTGCTTGACAACACCCATGCCATACCACCAGGGTCCTTAGCTTCTTTCATGCGCGTACCAACCACCAGGCCACTTATCATCCTATGAAATAATATACAAACAACACAATAAATATACAAATCAAAATTCAAAAATCTGAAGCGCGCGAAGATCTTCATCTTCAACCTTGGGTTCGCAGGTTTTCCTGCGAATTTATCTACAACTTTTCCTGCGATTATTCCTACCAATACAACCTGCGAACATCAAACACTATTCAAACAGCACAATTTTATCAAATTAAAAACATCTTTAACTTCCTTGCAACCTGTACAATCCAATTATGTCAACCAAATTCATTTATATTGTGTAAATTGAAGAACCCAAATTTAGAGCTTTAAACCCTAAACATGGTATACTCATGATTCGGCCATAACTCTTCACCAAACTATCCAGACTTCATCTATAGCCAATAACAAACATCAATATATCATTAAAATTCATTATCAATAAGTAAATATGATGATTCGAAAAAAAATATATGAAGCACATGGATGATTCGGTTCATGCATTATGGAGTGTTTTGGATGCAAATAAGTGTTGGTTTCCACTCAATGAGGTCCAAGGATCATGGTTGTGTTCTCAAATTACCTTCAAATGTCCTGGAAGATTGAAACCGAATGTGAGTTTTTGAGAGGTTTTTTGGTTTATGAAACTTACTCTTGGGAGGCAGAAAATTTTTGTGTCTTGGTGATTGAGTTGTGTTTAGTACTTATAGGTAAATGAATTTAGGTCATAACATTGAATGGTTGTGTGGAAATTTTGATATGAAAAGATTCAAATTGATCATGCCTTAAAAATCCAATATTCTTGTATGAAGGCTTACTATTTTTGGACCAATCTTGTGATTTCATTCCTCTTCAATTCCAATCATCATTTAAGATCTTCTAGAAACTCAATCTCCATCAAATATTACATTTTCATATTTTATTTTTATTTAAAATGATTTTTAATGAATTAAATCAAAATAAATAAAAATAAAATAATAAAAATTCTGATTTTTAATGGTTTGGGTCGTGCATGAAGTCAATGTATGGATTGGGTCATCATTTGGCAAGCCCATTTGGAAGAAATTGGTTTTAGACCCCCTTTTTCATCATAAACCAACTCAAAATTTCCCAACTTTGCAAGGGCACATATCCTTCAATTTTAATGCTATGAGGGTGTTCCTGGACATTTTGGAAAGCTTGAAGAGTCCTATAAACAACCCCACTGGTTTCATGTCCATATCATTTACCAATCTCAAGTTATGCCCTTTTGAAGTTGTTGACTTTTTGTTGACTTTGAAAAGGACCTATAATGTCTTAGCTCATACCTTCCAAATGAAGCATTTTTGGGCTTGGCTTGTGAGACACAAAGTTGTAGAGAATTCAATTTCCTTCAAAATGAGATTTGAGTGGAGACTTGGTGATGAAGTATGTGAAAGTTATGGCTGGTCAAAGTTCAGTTGACTTTTACTGAGGAAACCCTAATTTAGAAACTCCTGATTATTGATGATCTGGAATCTCCTTGATGAATCATGATCAACCCTTGATCAAATGATGAATTTTACTTCATATACTTGATGTTGGCAAAAAATCATGAAGTTTGACTTTGGTTTGACCACAGTTGACCTCAGTTTGACTTTTTAACTGCATTGACTGATTTTGACTTATCTGATCATATGACTGAGCAAACTTTTGAGAAAAGTCTTGAAACTTGTCATGGGGGTTCTTACACACATATAAGATGTTATTAAGCTCACTTTAAGTCTTGGAAGTCCATTTAGCCTGATTAAAGTCAAAACCCTAGTTTTGGATGCACTGCTTAGGAGGTGCATTGTCTGAGGGAATTGTCAACTCTTCTGACCAATTGTGAATTTTGTGAACCTTGTGAACCATCATAAAATGTCTTGTGAACCTCATGGGAGGTATTATGAACCTTGTGAACCATCATAAAATGTCTTGTGAACCTCATGGGAGGTATTGTGAACCTTGTGAACCTTGTGAACCTCATAAAGTGACTTGTAGACTTCATGAACCTCATGAAAGGTTTTGTAAGCATTGTGAATCTTTTGAACCTTCATAAAGTAACTTGTAGACTTCATGAACCTCATGAAAGGTCTTGAAAGCATTGGGAAACTTGTGAACCTTGTGAACCTTCATAAAGTGACTTGTAGACTTCATGAACCTCATGAAAGGTCTTGTAAACATTGGGAAACTTGTGAACCTTGTGAACCTTCATAAAGTGACTTGTAGACTTCATGAACCTCATGAAAGGTCTTGTAAACATTGGGAAACTTGTGAACCTTGTGAACCTTCTTAGCACACAAAATCTTGTATTGTGAGGGCAAATTTTGGGGTGCAACACCATGCTCATTCTTAAGGATCACTAAAGGAAATTTTGTTTTCCGCTGCGTTTAGATCGCAATTTTCCTTCAGTGGTATCAGAGCCACTTACGAAACCATGGATCTGATAGCTGTTAAATTTCCGTCTTTTCTGTATTTGATTCGATTAAAACACAGAATGAATTTAACAATAAACGATTAATTAAATTTGGCATCTGTTGTGTACGATTTGGATGATTGATGTTGATTATGCTTCAGAAACCGACATTAGTATGGTGAAGTTGTGCGATACATTGATCATCCATAGGTTACACAATTAGATCGATCACTTTTATATAAGATATAAGAAATTCTGATGCAAAGATGGTATATGGGATATACTGTTTTGATTTCATCCATTCAATCACATAAGGATTGTAATTCTTTTGAAAGATCATCATTTTCATTCGCTTCGGAATCCGACGTTAGTATGGTGAAGCAATGACATGTTGATCTATCATATTGAGTTATCAATCGAGTTGTGTTTGACGGCATGAAATTGTTGCATTAGGATTAATGGCAGTACAAGTGTTGTATTGTCGCAGACTTTTCCGGTTGGGGTTGTAAATGCACAAAAGTTGTGCAGGAAACGACGTGATCAATCAGCCGAAATTTAATTTAGTTTATTTAATTATCGGAATTTTAAACTAATAATAAAAGTGTGTTTATTATTATTTATTTGTGGTGATCAGTTATGGCTTTAGTTTATCCTTTATTATTGTTTTGGGATTTTTAAATACGGCCTGCGTGTCGTGCCTCTCTCTCAATCTCTTTATGTAACTTCTTTTCTCATCTCACTCCCTCGTATGTAAAACGAGTTTTCTTATATGTAATGTAATATTATGTTATGAAGAAAAAAAAAAGAAGTATTCAATATTAAAGGAGGATAACCTTGGAGATCATGCTTGGAGAAGCTTAGATCGTTATTAGGTTAGCTTAGGTTCTCTCATTGGCTTGAGAGAACAATTGCGTTAGGGGCCATAATTGTATCTTTTTATATGTATGTTGATGCATGTAATTGTATGTTGATGCATGTGAGAGACGTTTTGCATGTTAAGCCGGTGAGATCAAACTAATAACAAATTCCCTCAAAATTAAATATTAAGTTTATGCTTTCCAATTTTTAGCACTCATCAAGACTAGTATCGAGCATTGTAGGTTTCGCCTACGCGAGGTGCATGTTCTATATTAGTAAGGTGTGATGGGATAATTGTAATATCCAATTGCTAAAACAATGGGTCAAACTTAACTAAACAAATTATAATAAGATTATACATGTTTAGAAGCAAGAATTGGGAATGATTCATGTGATGGATCAGAATAAGGAGTTATTCACCCAATTGAAAATATTCGAGAGTTGTATGAGATACAATTGGAAGGAGTTCCTACCTAAATAACTTAGTTTTGTGTAATCAGCCTAACGCTGACTTAAAACAAAGTGAAACATGGATCTCGACCCACTAGAAAGTCTTCCAACGAGATTTTCCGAATCAAATGATGAGGGTCATTTGTTTTGAATAAAATAGTGGGAGCATATTTGATTAAAGGCCTAATTAAATATGTTGTTTTTAATGATACTTATATTTTCATATTTCTCTTGTAGATTACCATGACAACAAACACATCGAACAATATTTTGCGATCCATCCTAGATAAGGAAAAATTGTCTGGGACAAATTTCCTGGATTGGCACCGTAATCTGAGGATTGTCCTCAAGCACGATAAGAAGCTGTATGTCTTGGAGACACCAGTTCCTGAGGAGGAACCTCCTAGTTCTGCACCAAAGGCAGAAAGAGATGCTTATAAGAAGCATTTCGATGATGCCAATGAAACCGCTTGCCTCATGCTTGCTACCATGAACTCTGAGTTGCAAAAACAACACGAGAACATGTCTGCGTTCGATATGATCGGACATCTGAAAATGCTTTATCAAGAGCAAGCAAGAAATGAGAGGTTTCAGGTTTCAAAGTCCCTTTTTAACAGCAAGTTAGCTGAGGGAGCCCCTGTAAGTCCCCATGTACTCAAGATGATTGGGTATGTGGAGAACCTTGACAGATTAGGGTTTCCCCTTGGAAAGGAACTTGCGATTGATCTGATCTTGCAATCGTTGCCATAGAGCTTCAGTCAGTTTGTCCTGAATTTCAATATGAATGACTTGGACAAAAGTCTTCCAGAACTGCTAGGCATGTTGAGAACTGCTGAGCAGAATATGAAGACAAAAGGGAAATCCATTCTGATGGTCAGTAATAGAAAGAAACAGAACAAGAGGCCCATCAAACAGGGTGGTAGAGGGAAAGGCAAGGAAGTTGCCAAACCCAAACCCACTCCTCCTGTTTTGAAGCCTAGTGGAGGAATAGCAAAGGAGGGAACTTGCTTCCATTGCGGTAAGACCGGACATTGGAAGAGAAATTGCCCAAAGTACCTGGAAGATAAGAATAATGGAGTAGAGACTTCAAATTCAGGTATTTTTGTTATTGAAATTAATTTATCTACTTCTGCATCATGGGTATTAGATACTGGATGCGGTTCTCACATTTGTACTAATGTGCAGGGGCTAAAAAGGAGTAGAGATTTGGCAAAAGGTGAAGTTGACCTACGAGTTGGCAATGGAGCAAAGGTTGCTGCTTTAGCTGTAGGAACTTATGTTTTAACTTTACCTAGTGGTTTAATAATTCAGTTAGAGAACTGTTATTATGTACCTGCAATTAGCAGGAATATTATTTCCGTTTCTTGTTTGGACAAGTTTGGTTTTTCATTCATAATAAAGAACAATTGTTGCTCCATTTATTTGAATGATATATTCTATGCTACTGCAAAAATGAATAATGGACTATATGTCCTTGATCTTGAAATGCCAATTTATAACATTAATACTAAAAGGTTGAAACCTAATGAGTTGAATCCAACTTACCTTTGGCACTGTCGATTAGGCCACATAAATGAGAAACGCATTTCCAAACTCCATAAAGATGGACTCTTGGACTCTTTTGATTATGAATCATATGAGACATGCAGATCTTGTTTAATTGGAAAGATGACAAAGTCCCCATTCACAGGAAAAGGTGAAAGGGCTAATGATCTTTTGGCACTCATACATACTGATGTATGTGGACCACTGAACATACCAGCCAAAGGAGGTTTTCAGTACTTCATCACTTTTACTGATGACTTCAGTAGATACGGATATGTGTATTTAATGAAACACAAATCTGAGTCCTTTGAAAAGTTCAAGGAATTCAAGAATGAAGTACAAAACCAACTAGGTAAGAATATTAAAGTTCTTCGATCAGATCGAGGCGGTGAATATTTAAGCCTAGAATTTGATGACCATCTAAAAGAGTATGGGATTCTATCCCAACTTACTCCTCCTGGAACACCACAATGGAATGGTGTATCTGAGAGAAGAAATCGAACCTAGTTAGACATGGTCCGATCCATGATGAGTCACGCCGATCTTCCAAACTCCTTTTGGGGACATGCATTATTAACAGCAGCTTACACACTTAACCGTGTTCCATCCAAAAAGGTTGATAAGACACCATATGAGATATGGAGTGGTAAGAAACCACATATGTCTTACATGAAGATTTGGGGTTGCGAAGTTTACGTCAAACGACAAATTTCAACCAAGCTTGAGCCCAAATCTGACAAATGCTTATTTGTGGGGTATCCTAAAGAAACAAGAGGATATTACTTCTACAATCCTTCTGAAGGCAAAGTGTTTGTCGCTCGAACTGGAGTCTTTCTGGAAAGGGATTTTATTTCCAAAGGAAACAGTGGGGAGGAAAATAGAGCTTGAAGAAATTCAAGAATCACAAAACATTGAAACACCTATGGAGGAACTAGAGCAGGAAACACAAGTAGTTGTGGAAGAGCAACCTGCTCAAGTAGAACAAGACCAGCGTAGGTCAAGCAGGATACGTCACCAACCTGAGAGATATGAATATCTCATAAGTGATCAGGGTGATGTATTACTCATGGATCAAGATGAGCCTGTGACCTACAAAGAGGCCATAACTGGTCCTGAGTCTGAGAAGTGGCTAGAAGCCATGAAATCTGAAATGGATTCCATGTACACAAACCAGGTTTGGACCTTGGTAGAACCTCCTATAGGAGTTAACCCTATAGGATGCAAGTGGGTCTTCAAGAAGAAGACTGATATGGATGGTAAGGTACATACCTATAAAGCAAGACTGGTTGCAAAAGGCTATAAACAAATTCATGGGGTTGACTATGATGAAACCTTTTCACCAGTTGCAATGCTTAAATCTGTTCGGATTTTACTTGCCATCGCTGCATATCATGATTATGAAATATGGCAGATGGATGTCAAAACTGCTTTCCTTAATGGGAATCTTCTTGAGGATGTGTACATGACACAACCTGAAGGATTTGACATACCACAAGATGCCCAAAAGATATGCAAGTTACAGCGATCAATCTATGGATTGAAGCAAGCTTCCAGAAGCTGGAATCTTCGTTTTGATGAAACCGTAAAACAATATGGATTCATCAAAAATGAAGATGAACCTTGTGTCTACAAGAAGGTTAGTGGGAGCATGATCGTGTTTCTGGTATTATATGTAGATGACATATTACTCATTGGAAACGATGTCCCTACCTTGCAACAAGTGAAGACTTGGTTAGGGAATTGTTTTTCTATGAAAGACCTAGGTGAAGCAGCCTATATATTAGGAATTAGGATCTATAGAGATAGATCACAAAAACTGCTTGGCCTAAGTCAGAGTACATACATAGATAAAGTGTTGAGACGCTTTAATATGCATGATTCCAAGAAAGGATTCATACCTATGCAACATGGTCTGTGTTTATCAAAAACACAATCCCCTTCAACTAAGGAAGAAATGGATCGCATGAATAAGATTCCATATGCATCTGCAATAGGATCTATCATGTATGCCATGTTATGTACTCGACCAGATGTCTCGTATGCATTAAGTGCAACGAGTAGGTACCAATCTGATCCCGGTGATGCTCACTGGGTAGCTGTCAAGAATATCCTTAAGTACTTGAGAAGGACTAAGGATTCATTCTTGATATATGGAGGTCAGGAAGAGCTTGATGTAATTGGTTACACTGATGCTAGCTTCCAGACAGATAAGGATGATTTTAGATCACAATCTGGTTATGTGTTCTGTCTCAATGGTGGCGCTGTGAGCTGGAAAAGTTCAAAGCAAGAAACAGTTGCTGATTCTACAACTGAGGCCGAGTATATTGCTGCCTCAAATGCAGCAAAGGAAGCTGTTTGGATCAAGAAGTTCATTAGTGAACTTGGCATAGTCCCTAGCATTGTGGATCCCATTGGTTTATATTGTGATAACAATGGTGCTATCGCACAAGCTAAGGAGCCTAGATCTCACCAACGATCCAAACACATACTTAGGCGTTATCACCTCATTCGAGAGATAATCGATCGGGGAGATGTGAAGATATGCAGAGTACCTACACTTGACAACATCGCTGACCCATTAATAAAGCCTCTTGCGCAACAGAAGCATGATGGTCATACTAGATCTATGGGCATTAAGGGTATGCCTAATTGGCTCTAGTGCTAGTGGGAGATTGTTGGTGTAAGCCCTAGAGGCCAATACTTTTTGGTACTTGTATCGGATTATTCGTTTAATAATAAAAGGCATTTATTTATTATGTTTGTCTTTCAGAATAATAAAGTCCCTAGAATAGTTAGTCTGTTTAATGAAATGTTAAGTGTGACTTAATCATGAGATCCCATTAAACATAAAGACATTATTCTTAAAATATCCGTAGTCAAGCTTTATTGCAAAGTGGGATAACATTAAAGCATTGAGACTATTATGAAGATAGACTGATGATCACATCTCATGGATCATGGATAAAGAGTTATCAAGTCTTGACATAGGTATAAATATTAGGAGTAATATTTATACCGGATTGACCCGCTATGAGAATACTACATAGTATGTTATGCAAAGTGTCATAAGTTATTCTCATGGTGATAATGGTGTATTACCACCCTTCGACCTGAAACCACTATGGACCCTAGATGTAGAGTCGGGTGCTTTATTGCTGATCAAACATTATCCGTAACTGGATGATCATAAAGACAGTTGATGAGCACTCCACGAAGCATGCTGAGGGACATGAGTGTCCTAGATGGAATTTGCCAATCCTGCATAACAGGAGAAATGTCTAAGGGACCAATATTGAACTGGACAAGGATGACACAGTGTATGCCTTGTGTTCAATATAGACATAGGGGCAAAAGGGTAATTGTACAAACATATATTATCACGAAAAAGGTTTTGTCAGATCACATGACATTTTCGTGACTTGGGTAGCAGTGATGTGTTGCTAGATACCGCTCACTGTTTATTATGTCAAATATATAATTTAATATAATTACCAACGTTACGAAATCCTACAGGGTCACACACATAAGGACAGTTTGATGAGAGATAGAGAAATCAAAGGAACACCGTAAGGTACGGTGCACTTAAGTGAAAATAGAAATTCGGATAATATAATAAAATAAATATATTTATTATAATAATAGTTATTATAATAATATATAATATTATTATGGATCATGTGAATTGGGCTTTTAGCCCGCAGCCCACAAGAGAGTCTATAAAAGGAACCCTTGTGATGAAGCTTTCACTTGATGCAATTTCGTTTTTGATTCTCTTTTCTCACTCAAATAATTCCGTTCGTAAGCAGCTAGCACTGTGACCGGAAGCTGTTCGTGTGGACTGAGTAGAGGCGTTGCACTTCATCAACGCTTGTGATCGCTGCATCAAAGATCTGAATCGCCACAAAGAGGTAACGATTCTATCACTGACCATGCTCATTCGTAAGGATCACTAAAGGAAATTTTGTTTTCCGCTGCGTTTAGATCGCAATTTTCCTTCACACCTTACTCCCTTCAGCACAGTCCACGACTCTGAAGATTCTTTCAACCTCTTTCAATCAATTCTGAGCACCATCGGGATCAAATCTTCCATTGAAGACCGGTGGTTGATTCTTCCTGAACTCATCATTAACATTCACATTCGATGCACCCTACACCGCCCTAGCCATTTCTTCCAAAGCAGCAGCCATCACATTGTCATTTCTACCAGCCATATTCTGATTATTCCCAAAAACAATAACAATGGTAAACAATAGTTCAACCATCACAACAACAAGACAGACACAACTGACTCGACACTGGCTATGATACCACTTAATGTAACACCCCCTTTCTATACCCCCAAATAATCAATCAATCATTTAGGCACATATTAAAATTTCATCAGAGTATAATTTAAACATAGTATAAAAGAGGCATGTTGTAACACCCCATTTTCTACCCACGAAATATAAAACAAAATCAGAGTCTTACAAATATATTTTTTTTTCTACAAACGGGATATTACTTATTCAACTTTAACAATTTTCCAAAATTTAAGGAAATCATAACAAATACGTAACACTTTCTCTTAAATTCAATAAACCATGTCATTCACTCCAATAATTCAACTTCATAAAACTTTACGCAGCGGATTCATAATTCTGACTCATAGCATCTTTAAGCAACATAATAACGACTTAACATAAGAAGCGAACAACCATAAATCCTTCAGACAATTAAAATTCAGCAATAATTAAACGATCAACAAAGCAGACAAGCGACAATTCCCCCAAGTGCTACGTATAAGAGCGACTGACCATCGACTCGACCCACGGTAACCGGCTACTACTCAGGATTACCTGCACATTGTCACATAAGGACAACATTCAACAGAAAAGGTGAGTTACAATAATTATAAGCAGTATATGAAAAACAATATAATGACTAAGGATCGTAAACAAACACCACTTCACAAATTTAAATCAAATGTCAACACAACAAATCAACAAGAATGCAACTTTAATGAGACTCGACTAGTTATGCATGTGGTACCATTTAGAGTAAACTCCCAACTTAAAAATCTGCCAATTTATCGAGGCATCAAGGCATAATCCTTCAACGTTCAACTTTAATTGCCAATCCAGGCCAACGTGGTGTGAGCAACGACTCCAACAAAATGCATATGATTTTATATGACATATAGGACTTCACACACATACAACATATCCACATGAACGATACATATCAACTAATACGACATAAGTGTTGCACCACAAAATTTGCCCTCACAATACAGGACTTTGTGTTCTAATAAGGTTCACAAGTTTCCCAATGTCTACAAGACCTTTCATGAGGTTCATGAAGTCTACAAGTTACTTTATGAAGGTTCACAAGGTTCACAAGTTTCTCAACATTTACAAGACCTTTCATGAGGTTCATGAAGTCTACAAGTTACTTCTTGAAGGTTCACAATGTTCACAAGTTTCTCAACACTTACAAGACCTTTCATGAGGTTCATGAAGTCTACAAGTTACTTCTTGAAGGTTCACAAGGTTCACAAGATTCACAATGATTACAAAGCTTTCCTGAGGTTCATGAGGTCTACAAAGTCACTTTATGAGGTTCACAAGGTTCACAAGCTTCACAATACCTCCCATGAGATTCACAAGACACTTTATGATGGTTCACAAGGTTCACAATTGGTCAGAAGAGTTGACAATTCCCTCAGACAATGCACCTCCTAAGCAGTGCATCCAAAACTAGGGTTTTGACTTTAATCAGGCTAAATGAACTTCCAAGACTTCAAGTTGGCTTCATAACATCTTATATATGTTTAATAACCCCCATGACAAGTTTCAAGACTTTTCTCAGAAGTTTGCTCAGTCAGATGATCAGATAAGTCAAAATCAGTCAATGCAGTTAAAAAGTCAAACTGAGGTCAACTGTGGTCAAACCAAAGTCAAACTTCATGATTTTTTGCCAACATCAAGTATATGAAGTAAAATTCATCATTTGATCAAGGGTTGATCATGATTCATCAAGGAGATTCCAGATCATCAAGAATCAGGAGTTTCTAAATTAGGGTTTCCTTAGTAAAAGTCAACTGAACTTTGACCAGCCATAACTTTCACATGCTTCATCACCAAGTCTCCACTCAAAGCTCATTTTGAAGGAAATTGAATTCTCTACAACTTTGTGTCTCACAAGCCAAGCCCAAAAATGCTTCATTTGGAAGGTATGAGTTAAGACATTATAGGTCATTTCAAAAGTCAACAAAAAGTCAACAACTTCAAAAGGGCACAACTTGAGATTGGTAAATGATATGGACATGAAACCAATGGGGTTGTTTAGAGGACTCTTCAAGCTTTCCAAAATGTCCAAGAACACCCTCATACCATTAAAATTGAGGGAGATGTGCCCTTGCAAAGTTAGGAAATTTTGTGATGGTTTATGATGAAAATGGAGGTCTAGAACCAATTCTTTCCAAATGGGCTGGCCAAATTGTGATCCAATCCATACATTATTATCATGCACGACCCAAATGATTAAAAATCAGAATTTTTATTATTTTATTTTTATTTATTTTGATTTAATTCATAAAAAATCATTTTAAATAAATATAAAATATGAAAATGCAATATTTAATGGAGATTTGGTTTCTAGAACATCTTTAATGCTGATTGGAATTGAAAAGGAATGAGATCATGAGATTTGTCCAAAGATAGAAAGCCTTTATGCAAGAATATTGAACTTTTAAGACATGATCAATATGAATCTTTTTGAATCAAAATTTCCACATGATCAATCAATATTTTGACCTAGATTCAATCTCCTATAAGTACTAAACATAATGCAATCCTCAAGACACGAATTTTAGCAGCCAAAGGGTAAGTTCACAAAGTCAAAAAACCATTTAAAACCTCACATTCGGATTCCTTCATACAAGGTGTTTTAAGGTAAAACAAGAACATAGACATGTTCCTTGGTCATCCATGAAGCGAAACCAATACTCATATGCATCAATAACATGACATATTGAACAACCCGAGCTCACTTTATCCTTGAAAATAATTTTTTCGATTCCAATAATGTGTTGCTTTTCCATGAATTTTGTTTGTTTAATGTTGTTTGTGATGATATGTAGAACGTTTCTGGGCAAAGAAACCAAAGAAACCATGAAGAATCCGTAAGATGCCATATTAGGGTTTGAACATTCAAATTAGGGTTCTTCAATTCGTTAAGTATAAATGAATTCTGGAAATGTAGGAATGTTGTATGGACTGTGAGGATCATAAAACATTAATTAATTCCATGAATCGTTGCTGTTTTGTATGAGTTTCATTTTCGCAGGTTCAAAACAATGAAGAACTCGCAGCAATATTCGCAGGAAAAAGAGAAGGAAAATTCGCAGGAAATAGGTTGAAGAAGAAGCAGTTTGGCGCTCAGCAAAAATTCAAATGTTAATTAAAATATTTTATGTTTAATTGTTGGTTTGGTTTCACAAGCGTGCAACTTGTCTTAGTGGTAATGTTGGTTTGTGTATTGTGTGATGGTGCTGGTTCGAGTCTTGGCTGGGACATTCTTTTTTTCTTATTTTTTCCAGGTTGAACATACATAATATATTATGTATTATGGCCAACACAATGACAGATAGGCTCTCCCAGCCAGGTGGTCATGCGCGCATATGTATATCCATGAGGTCCTGGGTTCAACACCACCCCAGACCTTTTGTTTCTTTTATTTTTCCAGGTTTTTTGTGACAAAGAACAAAACTAATTAAACCCCCCTCATTGTTGCCTGCGTGTGGGCTAGCCTGGTGGTGTGTCTTGCTTCTGGTGAACAAAGCCTCCTGGGTTCAAATCCCAGCCAGGTTTGTTTTGACATTTTATTTTATTTTTGTTTTATTTAATTTTATTTAATTGATTTAAGTTTTGTTAATAATGATATATTAATAAAATAACTTCATAAAATGTTATTCAATGTTTATAATATTCAAAACTCATATTTTTCTTAATTCAAAAATTATTTTCTTTTACTTTGTAAATAAATTATAATATATATATATTAGTTAAAATAAATTTTGTATATTATATTCTAAACCCTAAAAATATTTTTCTAGCAAAACCCTAATTTTAAAAACCTTAAAAAACTAATTTTATTTTATGATCTTTTTTGTAAATATAATATTTAGTACAATCAAATTTTATAAATATAATTATTATATACATATTTATTTAATAGAACTAATTTTATGTAAATATATTTATAACCTAAATTATTTTCTTTTAATAGGTGTTTAGAGACAATTGAATCTATAATAATTAAATCTTGTAATTATAATATGTTTAAAAATAATTTAATAGTTTGTAAATTAAAATAATTATTTAATTGTTTATATTTCTTTTATTTCTAAATATAATTGCCTATATTAAAAATTTTAATCTTATGATTGTTATTTTTATATTCTTACAATATTTTGCTAATTCAATTTATTTTGATTATTTGTTATTACTATTAACCATATTATTACTAACTTTTGCTTATTATAATTTCACTAATATTATTTAATTTTTCATTATTATTTTACTAACCCTATTTTTTAATTCTTATTATTACTAACCCTTATTATATTTTGCTTATATATTTATTTTTGCTATTTATTTGTTTATTATAATAATTATGTAAATGCTCCTGGATGTAAATTTTTTTGCTTGTTATGGTTAGTAATTTAGGGATTGCAAACATGTATTCCATTTAAAATTGAATTTAGATCACTTTAATTATAAGATAAATATGAATTAACACTCACACACGTAAGTCGATTTTTTAATCGCCATCTCACTCTCTAAGGCTATCCCTCAATGTTGCCTAATCATAAGGTCAAGTGGGGTGTATAAAGCAAGTCCCTTAAAAGAAAAAAAATCATCAAGTCCCTAATGGTTGCCTTTAAAGATCAAGTCCCTTTTCGAATAATGATGATAGTCCCTCCTAAATGCTTAATACACCCCACAGTTGCCTTCATAAAACAGATGTCCCTCATATGTCCCTTACATCCAAGGTAATGACTACATATTCCTTAATAATAGGGATAGTCTTACCATTTAAAGGATAAAGAACATAAAAGACTTAAACTTTAGGGTAGGTACCTCTTAGTTGCTTGCTCACTTCATTCAAAACTTTTCAAACACTTCACCAATTTCAAACAATTTTCAAATACAAGTTTTTACGCATCCGTACATGGATCATTATTAACTCATATGAAAATTTTCTATTCACACACTACACTTTTTCAAAAAACAATTCAAAGTGAGCTAAGTAACTAAGAGCCCATGGATAACCATGGATGTAAAGGGTGCTAACACCTTCCCTTTACATAACCTACCCCCCCGGACCCAAAAATCTTTTAAAAGGTCTTTCCTGTTCTTTTATGCCTTTCCTCTGGATAAAATAAAAGTCGGTGGCGACTCTTGCTATCCGCAACATAACTAAAGTCAGTTCTCCCACCGTGTTACAATAAGCAACTTAGAATTCAACTTTGGCATAAAAGCCTCCGATATAGCAACTTCAGAACTATTCCATAATTCGGAACAACAATGCAACTCAGTTGTACTTGAAACAATATTTAGCAACATAATTTCCAGCAAAACAACTCATTAAATTCAACTATTAAATTACTCGACTTAACTCGACGAATTTCGTTAAATTCCGGGTAACTAAATTTTCCGTCTAATTCAGCTAAACCGACTAATTCAATACTATTTTCTACTTCCTGCGAATAATTCAACTTTATTACAAAACTGAGACTTGCTATGTCTGTTAAAAATTACCTGTCATGGAATTCATGCTACTGCCACCTTATTTCTACTAATATATTAAATCTATATTTTCTGTCAAAATTATAACTAGTTATAGTTATTTTGTACTTATTCATTATACTTATATATATATATATATATATAGCTTCTGAGTAAAAATTCACCTAATATAGTTTAAAATTTATTTTAGGAATTTATTAAACCATATGGATAAATGTTATTAATAATTTTGAAAATATTAATTAAAAGTCCACTAATTAACATTTAATTACCACACAGTAAAAAATTGGATCAAAGGATTAATTAAGAGGGTTAGTGGCTACAGGACCCCACTAACTAGTGGCCCCCGCCACAGTTAGTGTGGCATGTATCACCTACTTGCCTTCCTTGTGGCCTGCGCCACATTTTATCATGGCCACTATGGCCTTCTCATGGCATGTGCCATGTTCATTTTCACTAGGTGTGGCCTGCGCCACACCCCCTTAAGGGACAGGTGGCCTGCGCCACACCTCATATTATTTTGTTTTTTTTTGTTTTTTTTTTGTTTTAATTCTACCTCTCTTCCTCGTCCCTAATTAATTTATTTTCAGTGACTTACCACCACCAACAACAATATCCAGCAACATCAACAACTTTTAAAATCAACCAAAAATTGGAAATCCAGCAACTAATTCACAAACTCAATAATTTCAATCATAATATATAATTTCTACGTAACCTCAAGAACAACAATTAAATATTTCAACCTAACTACCTAAATCACCGGATTGGAATGCATACCCGATTATAATAATTGAACCCACCCTTACCTTAGATTGGATTGAAGGTTTCTCTTACGGTTGAATTCCGGAATTTGTTTTCTCCTTCTCTCACGTTCGTGCAGCAGTTCCAATTCCTCTTTTCCTTCCTTATTTTTCTAACTTCTGTTTCCTTTCTTTTTGGTTTCTATATCTTATATTTTTATTTCTTTTTATTAAATTTACTAAATGTCATAATTTCTAATGGGCCTAAACATAACACCTCTCATTTTACTAAATAGCACACAAAAGAAGCCCACTTACTCATATAACACAACAACTATATTATTATTTCTTATAATATTTTCTACGACTTTCGACTAATTTCCGACTTATCGATTAAATTAACAACAACATTAAATATTCCGGATCTAGTGTACCTTAGGTAAATGGCAATAGACCAAGGAAACTGTACGACGTATATCGATATGGTTGATCTGGTGGCCATAGTTAGTGCGACTTCTTGGTTGGTGCTTATGTTCCTTAAGTCAAGTTGAGGATAATATGAGGCTGCCATATGTTGTCAATGCACTAACTAACTTTTAGAACCCTAGTTATCCCATCTTGGCCTTTAGAAAGTAGTGAGGTAACCGGCTTTGGTTCAGACTGAAGTTGGTTGACACTCGATACTACACTCATTGAGATCTTAAACTTGGAGGGTTTTGGTTGGCAAGTAAGTTGCCTTCTGAACAACCACCCTTGTGAAGGATCAATGATATTGAGATCCCTCAGAACCTGGTTACTTTTGTAGGACAGGATGAACCAACTAACTTCAGGGGAGGGTACTTACCTTTGAACCTCATGCAAGCCTTTAAACCTAGGGCTACTGTGTGACTTGCTTGTGTGTGCCACATGTTTGTGATTGAGCATAACATCATGACATCATCATGCATCATAAGCATAGCATTTTCACTAACCATTTCAAGGACCGAGGGATTTATCTTTGTTCTTTGTTGCAGGTCATGGCTTCTGCTCGTAGAAACACCATCAGGATCAACTTTGTGGGCATACCTGCTAAGCTTAAAGAGTTGGTTTCTCAAGTGTCTGATCACTCCCAGTTCATCAAGAGACATGGTCACTTATTGGATCTAGTCACCTCAGGGTTCAATGAAGACATGATGAGTGTCCTATTTCAGTTCTTTGACCCTAAGCATCATTGCTTTACATTCCCTGACTACCAGCTGGTTCCTACAATGGAAGAGTTCTCTAAACTTCTGGGTATACCTGTTCTTGACCAAAGACCCTTCACAGGCTTGGAAAAAGAGCCTAAACCTGAGGTTATTGCTGCAGCTCTACATCTGAAGAAGTCTGACATTGTTCTAGAAACGAGAAGCGGAGTTAAGGGTATTCTTGCTAAGATATTAATGGATAAGGCTCAAATGTTCTTGAAGTCCATGAGCTATGATACTTTTGAGGAAATCTTAGCCTTGCTGATATATGGCTTAGTGTTGTTTCCCAATCCTGATCAGTTCATAGACGTTCATGCCATCAACATATTCCTGAGTCACAATCCAGTGCCCACATTACTTGGAGACATCCTGCATTCTCTTCACACCCGTACTACAAAGGCAAGAGGAACTTTGATGTGTTGCATACCCTTGCTATCTAGGTGGTTTATTTCTCACCTTCCTCACTCAGTAATGAAGAATGAGCAAGGATTCAGATGGTCTAAGAGGATCATGTCACTTTCTCACTCAAATATCCATTGGTGCTCTAAATATATGGAGAATGTCACTATCATTGACCGGTGTGGGGAGTTTCCTAATGTGCCACTTCTAGGCATAAGAGGAGGCATTACCTACAACCCCTCTCTAGCTTTACGACAGTTTGGTTATGCTCGGAGTGATGGTCCACATGATATGTTGATTCAGGGCATTGTGTTTGACTACGACAACGATCTTCAAGGTTACCGTCAGAGATTCATACGAGCATGGGGAAAAGTAAACAAGGTTGACAGCAAGACTCTGGAGCCTAAGTACACTATTCCTATGGAAGCTTATCTCAGATGGGTGCGATCTCGTGCTCAGACTCTCATGATGCCATATCCTGCCGTCCTACCAGTTACCATGGAACCTGTTGCTGAAGGAGACACAGCTTATACCATCCTTCACCCAGACATGCCTACTGATATGGAAGACTTGCAGAGATCATGGATCCAACTGAAGGAGCAAAGGGATACTTTCGAGGCTCATTACAAAGCAAGCCAAGAAAGAGTCCTAGAACTAACAAAGCAACTTCATGAGGAACGGAACCTCAACTCATACCTCAACACAAAGAGGAAACGTCCATGGGAGACTTAAAACCCCATCTTTTGTACTTATTTCATTTCATTTTTTGTAAGCCTAAAAGGCAAAACAAATTTATTACTAATAAAAGTTTACCTTCTTGTTTGTTTAATCAAATTTAAATCCTGCGGTCCTTGGAAACATTGCATACACATTTACATATCATATCATTGCATCACGGGTTTCTTGTACACAGGTTTCTCATCTTCTCGCTGTTTATTTCAGCAATGGCTCTTGAACAAACAGTTAAGGATCTCCAGGCACAAAATGCACAGTTTCAAGAGCTGATCCTGAACTTGTCCAAGGGGCAAGATGAATTGAAGACGCTGCTGGCCAAGAAGACTAAGAAGACTAGAAGGTCAGGTGGCCTGATCAACATGGGAAGAAGGTTCAGAGGTCTGGCCAAGACCAAAGAACCAGTTGAAGATTATGAGTCTGAAGAATCTGAGAAAGAGATAGGCAGTCTCCACCATACAATGGGGGACTCTGATTCTGAAGCTAATTATTACCATGATCCTAATGAAGACAAATTCAAGATGCTGGTGGATAGAATGGATGCCATGGAGTTGCAGAAATCTTCTGGGATGGATTTTGAAGATTTGAGTCTGATATCTGGGGTAGTCATACCCATTGGTTTTAAGGTTCCTACCTTTGTTGTTTATGATGGGGTCTCCTGTCCCAAGCTGCATTTGAGGTCTTATGTCAGAAGAATCCAACCTCATACTGCTGACAAGAAGTTGTGGATCCACTTTTTCCAAGAGAGCTTATCTGGAGCTCAGTTGGAGTGGTATTATCAATTAGAGAGTGCCAACATTAGAGACTGGAATGATCTTGCTGAAGCTTTCTATAAGCAGTATCAATACAATGCTGACTTAGCCCCCACTCGCATGCAGCTTCAGAGCATGTCTATGGGTGCCAAAGAAAGTTTTAAAGAGTATGCTCAGAAGTGGAGAGATTTAGCTGGAAGAGTTCAACCCCCTTTGACTGACAGGGAATTGGTTGATATGTTCATGTGTACGCTGAATGGTCCGTTTTACAGTCATCTCATTGGAAGCTCATCATCTGGCTTCACTGAGTTGATCATGACAGGAGAGCGAGTAGAGAATGGTATAAAGAATGGTAAGATCCATGTGGGCACTTCTTCATCAGGTGCTGCAAAGAAGCCTCCCACTGGGAAGAAAGAATCCAATGCTGTTTATGGTCAACCTGATCATAACAGAAGGCATCAGTCTATTAGTGCAGTTCATATTTCAAATCCAACTCCTGCAACAACAGAGCAGCCACAGGGCAACCAACAGAGGGCTAGAAGGCAGTTCACGAAGATCAACATGTCAATGGCACAGGCATTGCAACACTTGTTGAAGGCTGAACTTATTACTTTGAAAGAAGCTCCTCAGAATCCTAATGTTACCTCTCCCAGGTACAATCCCAATGCACGGTGTGCATACCATTCAAATTGTCAGGGACATGATACTAATAATTGCTGGATCTTGAAGAATAAAATTCAAGATATGATTGATGCTGGAGAAATTGAGTTTGATCCTCCGGGTACTCCAAATGTGATTACTGCTCCAATGCCAAATCACGAGAAGACTGTCAATGCCATTGAGGAAGATCTGCATATCCATTCAGTGGATGAATTGACCACACCATTGTCTGTCATCAGAAAGAAGTTGGTACAATCTGGGTTCTTTCCGGGTTGTCGTGAAGATTGTGTTTATTGTGAGTATAATCCAGAGAAGTGCTTCAGGTTGAAAGACGGAATTCAGCGTCTCATGGATAATTACACCATAGTGTTTGAAAGAAGACCGTCTTCTGTGGAGAGTATGGTAGATCATATTACGCAGGGTAAGAAGACTGAAGAGGTTGACATGGTTGACAAAGTACCAATAAGAATCACTTCAAAAGGTCCCATTAAAATCACTCATCAGGGTCCAATCAAGATTACTGCTGAAGGTCCTGTGAAAGTTGTTGCTGAAGCCAGAGTTGCTCCTGTGGTTATTACTACTCCTGGTCCTATCCCGTATATGTCTGACAAAGCTGTGCCTTGGCATTATGGATCTGATGTTTACATCCATGGTGTTAAGCAAGAGCCTATAGCTGATGTGCCTGTTGATGTTGACAATATTGCTGGATCTAGTAAGATCACACGTAGTGGAAGAGTCTTCTCTCCTCCAGTTGTTTCTAAGAATGCAGTTACTCCTGCTGCTACTTCCACCACTGATGCTAGGGGCAAGGGTCCTGTTATTGAGCCTGTATCTACTGATGTGCCAGCTGCTGATGATCTCTCTAAGCAGATGGAAGAAGTATTGAAAATCATTCGCAAGAGTGATTATGACATTGTTGATCAACTGGGGCATACTCCCTCAAAGATTTCTATGTTGTCCTTGTTGTTATGTTCTGAGGCTCATGCCAAGTCCTTGATCAAGTTTCTGAAGACTGCTCATGTACCCAGTGCAATTTCTGTTGACCAATTTGAGAACTGTGTTGCCCACCTGACCTATGACAATGGGTTAGGATTTTCTGATGCTGATTTGACCCCTGCCAAGAGGGATCATAACAGGGCCTTGCACGTTTCAATTGAATGCAGGGGCACTACCTTGTCACATGTACTGATAGACAATGGTTCCTCTTTGAATGTGTTGCCCAAGGAAGTCCTGAATAAGCTGAGTCCTGAGGATGCTGTGCTGAAACCCAGCAATATTGTGGTGAAGGCTTTTGATGGTTCTAGAAGAGTAGTGCATGGAGAAATTGATCTTCCAATCAAAGTTGGCTCCCAGGTTTTTACTGCTACATTTTATGTGATGGATATTCGCCCTTCATACTCTTGTCTGCTTGGTCGTCCCTGGATCCATGGGGCAGGTGCTGTAACCTCCACATTACATCAGAAGTTGAGATATCCGGTAGAAGGAAGGGTTGTTACTGTCTATGGAGAGGAAGAATACTTTGTCAGCCATGTGAATACTTTCAAGTATCTGGAAATGGAAGGTGAATACATTGAGACTCCGTGTCAGACGTTTGAAGTGGTTCCTTGGGTTGTTAATGATTATGTAGCTCCTCCTGTTGCGAAGAAAGTTCCCGTGGTCACCAGAAAACCTCCAACAATGGGAATGGCTTCCCTCAATGATGCAAGAGCTGTGGTGGATGAAGGTGGTTGTACTATTTGGGGTCAACTTCCTGATATTCCATACAAGTCTGACAAGTTTGGTTTGGGTTTCACTGCAGAGTCCCAGAAAGCTGTTTGTCGTGCTCGTGCTGCTCGTATCACTAATCAAGGGGTTGTGAAGAACCAGATTAATGCTGTGGGAGATTAAGATGAAGACTACAACTTGGATGCGTGGATCTTTCCTACTGTGGGTGCTGGACTCAATAATTGGAAAGCTGAAGATGTTATCCCTATCTCCTTTAGTCAGGAGTAAATACTATTACTGTGTTGTTATGTTTTAAATTTGTAATTTCTTGAACAATAAAACTTTCAAGCCATGTGCCTTACCCGGGGCACAATGGTGTGCTTGTTACGGGTTGTCATTTCATTTGCATACTTCATTCAATAAAATCAGTGGACGTTTTGTTTTCGTAAATATTGTGTTCCTTGTCTTTCTTTTCTTTTATCAGCTATGTGTTCTTACACACACCCACATCACTAAAATGCAGATCCTCATCCACTCTAGATCCTGTTGATAACAGTTCTACTATTGCCAATTATAATTTCGAGAATCCGATCTATCAAACTGAAGACGGAAATGAGGACGATTGTGAAATACCTGTAGAGCTTGCTAGGTTGTTACAACAAGAAGAGAAAGCCATACAGCCACATGAAGAGCCAGTCGAAGTTGTGAATTTGGGAACTGAAGAAAACAGGAAAGAGGTCAAGATAGGGGTTGATTTAGAAGATAGTGTCAAGAGCAGATTGATTCAGATGCTACGTGACTATGTGGAGATCTTTGCTTGGTCTTATGAAGATATGCCAGGGTTGGATACAGACATTGTGGTTCACCGTTTACCAGTAAAAGAAGATTGTCGTCCAAAGAAGCAGAAGGTTCGTCGTATGCGTCCTGAGATGTCAGAAAAGATCAAAGCAGAGGTAATGAAACAGTTTGATGCAGGGTTCTTAGCAGTGACTTCTTATCCTCAGTGGGTTGCAAATGTGGTACCGGTTCCTAAGAAAGATGGTAAGGTACGTATGTGTGTGGACTATAGAGATTTGAACAAGGCTAGCCCCAAAGATGACTTTCCACTTCCTCATATTGATGTTCTGGTAGACAACACTGCTCAGCATAAGGTATTCTCTTTTATGGATGGTTTCTCTGGTTACAATCAGATCAAGATGGCACCTGAAGATATGGAGAAGACAACATTTGTGACACAGTGGGGCACTTTTTGCTATAAGGTGATGCCATTTGGTTTGAAGAATGCAGGGGCAACATATCAGCGTGCTATGGTGGCTTTGTTTCATGATATGATTCATCATGAGATAGAGGTGTATGTAGATGATATGATAGCCAGATCTCAGAATGAAGAGCAACATCTTGATCATCTGCACAAATTGTTTGAGAGGTTGAAGAAATACAAGTTGAGATTGAATCCAAACAAGTGTACTTTTGGAGTTAGATCTGGAAAGCTCCTGGGTTTTATTGTCAGTGGAAAAGGTATTGAAGTGGATCCTGCAAAAGTAAAAGCTATACGAGAAATGCCAGCTCCCCGTACTGAGAAGGAGGTTAGAGGTTTCTTGGGACGATTGAATTACATTGCAAGATTTATTTCCCAATTGACTGCCATCTGTGAGCCAATCTTCAAGTTATTGAAGAAAGATCAGGTGATGGAATGGAATGATGAGTGCCAGACTGCCTTTGATGAAATCAAGAGATATCTGCTGGAACCACCAATTTTGATGCCACCAGTTGATGGAAGACCCTTGATTATGTACTTAACAGTATTAGACAACTCAATGGGGTGTGTGTTGGGGCAACATGACGAGTCTGGTCGAAAAGAGCAGGCAATATACTACCTTAGCAAAAAGTTTACCGACTGTGAAACAAGATACTCACTGCTCGAGAAAACTTGATGCGCTTTGGCATGGGCTGCTCGCCGATTAAGACAGTATATGTTGACCCATACTACCTTATTGATTTCAAAGATGGATCCAATCAAATATATCTTTGAGAAACCTGCTCTCTCCGGAAGAATTGCAAGATGGCAAATGATCTTAACAGAATATGACATACAGTACACTACTCAGAAGGCCATCAAAGGAAGTGTTGTTGCTGATCATTTGGCTCATCAAGCAGTGTATGATTATCAGTCAATGAGTTTTGAGTTTCCTGATGAAGACATTATGATTATTACCAAAGACCCTGGACAATATGACGGACCTGAACAAGGATCCCGATGGACTATGGTTTTTGATGGTGCCTCTAATGCACTTGGTAATGGTGTTGGTGTTGTGATTAGTTCCCCTGAAGGTTGTCATACCCCGATTACTGCCAGACTTTGTTTCTATTGTACCAATAACATGGCTGAGTATGAGGCATGTATCCTGGGTATTAAAGCTGATATTGATATGAAGATTCAGTTCCTTGATGTGTATGGAGATTCATCCCTGGTAGTTAGTCAGATTAAAGGAGATTGGGATACCAAGCATGATAACCTCATTCCTTACAGAGAGCATGTGTTGTCTTTAATCCCACATTTCAAAGAGATTACCTTTGGACACATTCCACGAAGAGAGAATCAGTTGGCAGATGCATTAGCCACCATGGCATCCATGTTTGAGATCAGCTGGGATGATGAAGCTCCCAAGATTACTATTGATAGATTTGAAAAGCCTGCATACTGCAATGAGATTGATACAGAAGGGGCAGAAGCAAAGCCTTGGTTCTATGAAGTGAAAAGATATCTTGAAGCTCAGGAGTTCCCTGAAGGGGCATCTGTCAAAGATAGGAAGTTTCTGAGAAGGTTTTCGGCTAAGTTCTTTTTGAGTAATGGCATTCTATACAAGCGCAATCATGATTCAACTATGCTTCGTTGTGTGGATAAGAAGGAAGCAACTGAGATTATGGAAGACATGTATGATGGGATCTTTGGCACTCATTCTAGTGGACATACTATGGCAAAGAAGATTTTGAGAGCAGGTTACTATTGGTCTACCATGGAAGCTGATTGCTATCAACACTCCAGAACATGTCATAAGTGTCAAATCTATGCTGATAAAGTACATATACCTCCATCACCCTTGAATGTGTTGACTGCTCCTTGGCCTTTTTCCATGTGGGGCATTGATATGATTGGTGAGATCAAGCCTACTGCTTCTAATGGGCATCGTTTCATCCTGGTTGCTATTGATTACTTCACGAAGTGGGTGGAGGCAGCTTCATTTGCATCTGTTACCAAGAATGTTGTGGCTCGGTTCATTAAGAATAACCTCATATGTAGGTATGGCATCCCTGAAAGGATTATCACTGACAATGGCTCTAATCTGAATAACACTATGATTACTGATCTCTGCACGCAGTTCAAGATTAAGCATCACAACTCTTCTCCGTATCGTCCAAAGATGAATGGGGCAGTTGAAGCTGCTAATAAGAACATTAAGAAGATCGTACAGAAGATGACTGTTACTTACAAGGATTGGCATGAGATGTTACCATTTGCTCTTCATGGTTATCGTACTACAATACGAACTTCAACAGGGGCAACCCCATTCTCCTTAGTCTATGGTATGGAAGCAGTTCTGCCCATTGAAGTTCAGATTCCCTCCTTAAGAATTATGAAGGATGCAGGTTTGGATGAAGATGAGTGGATTCAGACTCGACTTGACCAGATAAATTTGATTGATGAGAAGAGACTAGCAGCAGTTTGTCATGGCCAGACGTACCAGAAACGAATGATCAAAGCTTTTAACAAGAAGGTTAAGCCAAAGGTATATCAGGCTGGTGACTTGGTAATCAAGCGTATCATATTACCACAGGGTGATCCTAGGGGCAAGTGGACTCCAACATATGAAGGACCATTTGTAGTCAAGACAGTGTTCTCAGGAGGTGCCATGATACTGACTACAATGGATGTTGAAGACTTCCCACAGCCTGTAAACGCAGACATAGTTAAAAAATACTACGCATAAAAAGAGACCCGCTAGGTTGACAGGCCTAGGCAAAAATAAGGGCATCCCGGCAAACCAAAAGGGTTTGGGCAAAAATTAGGGATATATATAAAAAGATGTACACCCGGCAAGTCGAAAACCTGAAAAGGCGGCTTGGGCAAAAAAGGGTATCCCGGTGGATTGAAAACCTGAAAGGGCAATCCAGGCAAAAGTTAGGGATTAAAGCGTATGACTATGTCTCGTTTGGATCACCCATGAAACTGCAACCAGTTGTACTACTTATTCAAGCTCAAACAGATAAAGCTCAATCCAATTGTTTCCGTCTCAACAGCAGAAGATGAGATACTTGAAGATAATGGCAATAGTAGAATTGAAACTCAATAGGATTGTTTCCCATATAGCTGATTCTCTTTGTTTTGTAAAATCTTTATGACAAAATCCTCTTACTAGGGTTTATGTCTCCTTGTACAAATTTACCCGTGTATGGGTCACTTTTTGATATAAATAAATTCCATCTTTTGAATCCAGATTTACTTTTACCCTATTTACATAAGCGAAACGTCCATTGATTGTGTTTGAATGTATGTATGCTTTTGAATATGATTGATGTTTACAAGAAATGCATGTGTACTTAATATGATTGATGTTTACCAGAAATGCATGAAAATGCAGTAATAGTATTTACTAAGGACGAACGAGGGAGGGATTTCAACGAAGCTTCGCCGGTTTATCTTTACAAGAATACTACAAAACCCTCAGTAGGACGAATCCATCTTCATAAAGTCTCATCTCCCCTGGAATTTATATCCATCTCTTTTATCCTCATACGGATATACGGGAAATTACTTTCCAATAAGGGTACGACGAACGAAGACGGGAAGTTATATCTGCCCTACCATCAAACAAAGACGAAGGTTATATATACCTTGTTATCCCCAACAGACGGGAGGTTATATATACCTTGTCATCCCCATGCATACGGAAGATTATGTATATTATCAAACAAGACGGGAATGAGTGTTGCACCCCAAAATTTGCCCTCACAATACAAGACTTTGTGTTCTAAGAAGGTTCACAAGGTTCACAAGTTCTATAATGCTTTCAACACCTTTCATGAGGTTCATGAAGTCTACAAGTTACTTTATGAAGGTTCACAAGGTTCACAAGTTTCTCAACATGTCCATAACCTTTCATGAAGTTCATGAAGTCAACAAGTTACTTCTTGAAGGTTCACAAGGTTCACAAGTTCCACAATGCTTTCAATACCTTTCCTGAGGTTTATGAGGTCTACAAAGCCACTTCATGAGGTTCACAAGGTTCACAAGCTTCACAATACCTCCCATGAGGTTCACAAGACATTTTATGATGGTTCACAAGGTTCACAAAGTTCACAATTGGTCAAAGAAGTTGACAATTCCCTCAGACAATGCACCTCCTAAGCAGTGCATCCAAAACTAGGGTTTTGACTTTAATCAGGCTAAATGGACTTCCAATACCTCAAGTGAGTTTCATAATATCTTATATGTGTGTAAGAACCCCCATGACAAGTTTCAAGACTTTTCTCAAAAGTTTGCTCAGTCAGATGATCAGATAAGTCAAAATCAGTCAATGCAGTTAAAAAGTCAAACTGAGGTCAACTGTGGTCAAACCAAAGTCAAACTTCATGATTTTTTTGCCAACATCAAGTATATGAAGTAAAGTTCATCATTTGATCAAGGGTTGATCATGATTCATCAAGGAGATTTCAGATCATCAAGAATCAGGAGTTTCTAAATTAGGGTTTCCTTAGTAAAAGTCAACTGAACTTTGACCAGACATAACTTTCACATACTTCATCACCAAGTCTCCATCCAAAGCTCATTTGGAAGGAAATTTAATTCTATACAACTTTGATGTTGAAAGTTAAGCCCAAAAATGCTTCATTTGGAAGATATGACCTAAGACATTATAGGTCATTTCAAAAGTCAACAAAAAGTCAACAACTTCAAAAGGGCATAACTTGAGATTGGTAAATGATATGGACCTGAAACCAATGGGGTTGTTTAGAGGACTCTTCAAGCTTTCCAAAATGTCCAAGAACACCCTCATACCTTTAAAATTGAGGGAGATGTGCCCTTGCAAAGTTGAGAAAGTTTGTGATGGTTTATGATGAAAATGGGGGCCTAAAAACAATTTTCTCCAAATGGGCTGGCCAAATTATGACCCAACCCATACAATAACATCTTGCACGAAATTTCCATAATATTTTCATAATTTTTATTTTATTTAATTAATTTATTATGATTTTTTATTCTTAAAATCATTTTAAATTTAAATAAAATATTAAATGTGAAGATTTAATTGATTTATTGATTCTAGAAAGTCATAAAATCAATATGGAACAAATTGATGCAAGAATTATATGGAATGGCTTAAAAAAGAAAGCATTGGTATAAAAATATTGAACTTTCATGACATGATCTTTTTCAATCTTAAAATATCAAAACTTCCACATGATCCATCAATTTTTTAACCTAGAATCATTCACCAATATATGTTGATCACAACCCTAGCCTCATACACGAATTGGCAGCCTTATAGTGTAAGTTCAAAACATCAAAAATCCATTGAAAACTCATATTCGGATTTCCAATTTGCAGGGCATTAGAAGGTAAAATAAGGACACTACAAGATTCCTTGGGCTTCATTGATCCTAAACCAATACTCATAAGCATCAAAGTCATCCCATAATGCATAATCCGAATTCTTCATGTGCTTGAATATTTGTTTTTCGGTTTCACTAATCTAATACATCTCCACGAATTTTGTTTGGTTAATAATGTTTGTATTGAGTTTTTGAAGGTTTCTGGACAAAGAAATTGGAGTTTCATGCCATGAATCCGAATCGGCCATAGCTAGGGTTCTTGAATGATTTTTGGGGTTCTTTGATTTAGGACTCATAAATTAATTTTGAGGCCATGGATTGACTGTATGTGACGTGGGGATCATAACCCTATGTTTGATTTAATGAATGGTTGCGTATTTGTGATGATTGAAATTTGCAGGTTTTGAATATAGGAAAATTCGCAGGTAAGTTTCCAGCAGTTTTCGCAGGAAAAATTGTAGGTCTCAAGGAAGAAGAAGATCAATTCCCGCGCGTCAGAAAATTCAAATATTATTGAAATATTTTATGAATTAGTATTGGTTTGTTTATCACACGCGCGTGTGTGCCCTGGTGGTAAGCTTGATATGCGTATATTGTGAGGTCCCTGGTTCGATACTGGGTTGGTGCATTATTTTTTTGTTAATTTTCAGGATAAAAGCAAGCATAATATATTATGGTTTCTTGTCATTGTATATTCAGATTGGCTCTTCCAGCCGGGTGGTGATGCGTACGCTTGTGTTTGTAAAGGTCCTGGGTTCAACTCCCACCCCAGGCCTTTTTGCTTTTCCTTTATTTCGTGGATTGTTTGCATCAAAGGAACAAAAGCAATTCTCACCATTTTCTTGCTGCCTGCGTGCTGATGGCCCAGTGGTGAAGGTTGATAGTGGCAAGCATAGGGGACTGGGTTCAAACCCCAGCCCCATCAGGTTTTTGACTTCTTTTTCTCTCTTTTGTTTTATTTTCTATTTTATTAATATGATATCTAAAGTAAATTAAAATTATATTATAAAATATATATATATATATATTATGTATATTATTTTTCTAAAAAAGATCTAAACTCTTGTTTTCTCAATTTAAACTTTTATTTGTGTAATTAAATTATAGTTAAAATAATTTTGTATATTCTATTCTAAATCCTAAAAATATTTTTTAAAACAATTTTTCAAAATCCTAACTTTTGTGAAAACCTAATTTTATTTTCTAGATAATTTTTATTTTTTCTAATTCTTATTATAATTATCATGTATATAATTTTTAAATCTAATTATAATCTCTTTTCTTCATATAATATGTAAATATATTTTACACTATGTTTATAACTTAAATCATTTTTTTTTAAATAATTGAATCAATAAAAATTAAATCTTGTAAATATATTTATAACTTATTTTTCTCTTATGACTTTTTTTTTTTTTTGTTTATAAATAATTGAATTTATAATAATTAAATTTTGTAGTTATAATATATTCAAAAATAACTTAATAACTTGTAAATTAAAATAAGTGTTTGTTCATATTTCTTTCTAAATATAATTGTTTATATTAAAAATTGTTAATCTCTTATTATTATAATTTTGGTTAATTTTATTTATTATTGTTATTACTAACCATATTACTTATTTTGCTTTATTAATTTTATATATTTCATTAATCTTTATTATTTACTAACCATGCTATTATTTATTATTATATTTTTATGTTTCTAACCTTGTTTGTTATTTCTAATTATTATTATTATTATTATTATTTATCACTAACCCAATATTTATTTATTTATTGCTTACTATTTTGTTTATATATATTTTTTTTTTAATTTGCTTATTATTTTGCTATTTATTTTGCTTATTATTATAATTTTGTAATTGCTTCTTGGATGTAAATTTTATAAGTATATTTATTTTTGCTATGGTTAGTAATTAGGGAGTGAAAAATATGTATTTTATTTAAAATAAATTAGATCACTTTAATCATAAGATAATTAATATTGAACACTCACACACGTAAGTCGATTTTTATCGCCGTCTCACTTTCTAAGGTTATCCCTCAAGTTGCCTACGAATAATGGTCAAGTGGGGTGTATAAAGCAAGTCCCTTAAAAGATAAAAATCATCAAGTCCCTCATGGTTGCCTTTACGAATCGAGTCCCTTCGAAATAATGATGATAGTCCCTCCTATATGCTTATTACACCCCACAGTTGCCTTCATAAAACAAAATGTCCCTCTCATGTCCCTTACATCCAAGGTAATGACTACCTACTACTTAATAGTAGGGATAGTCTTACCAATGAAAGGATAAAGAATAAGAAAGACTTTAAACATTAGGGTAGGTTCCTCTTATGTACTTGCTCACTTCAAAAATTTTCAAACTCTTCACAATTTCAAACAAATTTTCAAAAACAAGTTTTTACACATCCGTACATGGATTATTATTAACTATTCTGAAAATTTTTCTATTCACACACTACACTTTCAAAAACAATTTAAAGTGAGCTAAGTAACTAAGAGCCCATGGATAACCATGGATGTAAAGGGTGCTAACACCTTCCCTTTACATAACCTACCCCCCGGACCCAAACTATTCTCTTAAGGTCTTTCCTGTTCTTTTATACCCTTTCCTTATGGATAAAATAAAAGTCGGTGGCGACTCTTGCTATCCGCAATATTACTTAAAGTCAGTTCTCCCACCGTGTTACAGAACTGGCGACTCTGCTGGGGATTTAAATTAAAGAGGGGTACCCTTAGGAATTAAGATCACTTTAATATTGTTTGATTTGTTTGCTTTATTATTATATTGTTGGGGTGCTCTTATGTGTGAAAGGTCCTAACCCGGATCTAGTGTACCTTAGGTAAATGGCAATAGACCAAGGAAACTGTACGACGTATATCGATACGGTTGATCTGGTGGCCATAGTTAGTGCGACTTCTTGGTTGGTGCTTATATTCCTTAAGTCAAGTTGAGGATAATATGAGGCTGCCATATGTTGTCAATGCACTAACTAACTTTTAGAACCCTAGTTAACTCATCTTGGCCTTTAGAAAGTAGTGAGGTAACCGGCTTTGGTGCAGACTGAAGTTGGTTGACACTCGATACTACGCTCATTGAGATCTTAAACTTGGAGGGTTTTGGTTGGCAAGTAAGTTGCCTTCTGAACAACCACCCTTGTGAAAGATCAATGATATTGAGATCCCTTAGAACCTGGTTACTTTTGTAGGACAGGATGAACCATCTAACTTCAGGGGAGGGTACTTACCTTTAAACCTCATGCAAGCCTTTAAACCTAGGGCTATGGTGTGACTTGTTTGTGTGTGCCACATGTTTGTGATTGAACATAACATCATGACATCATCATGCATCATGAGCATAGCATTTTCCCTAACCATTTCAAGGACCAAAGGATTTATCTTTGTTCTTTGTCGCAGGTCATGGCTTCTACTCGTAGGAACACCATAAGGATCAACTTTGTGGGGATACCTCCCAAGCTTAAAGAGTTGGTTTCTCAAATGTCTGATCACTCCCAGTTCATCAAGAGACATGGTCACCTTTTGGATCTAGTTACTTCAGGGTTCAATGAAGACATGATGAGTGTCCTGTTTCAGTTCTTTGACCCTAAGCACCACTGCTTTACATTCCCCGACTATCAGCTGGTTCCAACCATGGAGGAGTTCTCTAAGCTTCTGGGTATACCTGTTCTTGATCAAAGACCCTTCACAGGTCTGGAGAAGGAGCTTAAACCATAGGTTATTGCTGCAGCTCTACATCTGAAGAAGGCTGACATTGTTCTAGAAACCAGAAGTGGAGTCAAGGGTATTCTTGCCAAGGTGCTAATGGATAAGGCTCAAATGTTCTTGAAGGCCATGAGCTATGATGCTTTTGAGGAGGTCTTAGCCTTGCTGATATATGGCTTAGTATTGTTCCCCAATCCAGATCAGTTCATAGATGTTCATGCCATCAACATTTTCCTGAGTCACAATCCAGTGCCTACATTGCTTGGAGACATTCTACATTCTCTTCACACCCGTACTACAAGGGCAAGAGGAACTTTGATGTGCTGCATACCTTTACTTTCCAGGTGGTTTATTTCTCACCTTCCTCGCTCAATAATGAAGAATGAGCAAGGGTTCAGATGGTCCAAGAGGATCATGTCACTTTCTCACTCAGATATCCATTGGTGCTCCAGATCTATGGAAAGTGTCACCATCATTGACCGTTGTGGGGAGTTTCCTAATGTGCCACTACTAGGCATAAGAGGAGGCATCACCTACAACCCCTCTCTAGCTTTACGACAGTTTGGTTACGCCCGAAGTGATGGTCCACATGACATGTTGATTCAGGGCATTGTGTTTGATTACGACAACGATCTTCAGGGTTACCGTCAGAGATTCATACGAGCTTGGGGAAAGGTAAACAGGATTGACAGCAAGACACTGGAGCCTAAGTACACTATTCCTATGGAGGCTTATCTCAGATGGGTACGATCTCGTGCTCAGACACTCATGATGCCATATCCTGCCGTCCTACCAGTTACCATGGAACCTGTTGCTGAAGGAGACACTGCTTATACCATCCTTCACCCAGACATGCCTACCGATAAGGAAGACTTGCAGAGATCATGGATCCAATTGAAAGAGCAAAGGGATACTTTCGAGGCTCATTACAAAGCAAGCCAAGAAAAGATTCTGGAGCTAACAAAGCTACTTCACGAGGAACGAAACCTCAACTCATACCTCAATACAAAGAGGAAACGTCCATGGGAGACTTAAAACCCCATCTTTTGTACTTATTTCATTTCATTTTTGTAAGCCTAAAAGGCAAAACAAGTTATTACTAATAAAAGTTTACTTTCGTGTTTGTCTAAGCAAATTTAAATCCTGCGATCCTTGAAAACATTGCATATACATTACCATATCATTTCATTGCATCACAGGTTTATTGTGCACAGGTTTCTCATCTTCTCGCTGTTTATTTCAGCAATGGCTCTTGAACAATCAGTTAAGGATCTTCAGGCACAGAATGCACAATTCCAAGAGCTGATCCTGAACCTGTCCAAGGGGCAGGATGAATTGAAGGCACTGCTGGCCAAGAAGACTAAGAAGACTAGAAGGTCTGCTGGGTTAATCAACATGGGAAGAAGGTTCAAAGGTCTTGCCAAGACCAAGGAACCAGCTGAAGACTATGAATCTGAAGAATCTGAGCAAGAGGTAGGCAGTCTCCACCACACAATGGGGGACTCTGATTCTGAGGCTAACTACTACCATGAGTCTAATGAAGACAAATTCAAGATGCTGGTGGATAGGATGGATGCTATGGAGTTGCAGAAATCATCTGGGCTGGATTTTGAGGATTTGAGTCTGATATCTGGGGTGGTCATACCTGTGGGTTTCAAGGTTCCTACATTTGTTGTCTATGATGGGGTCTCTTGTCCCAAGCTGCATCTGAGGTCCTATGTCAGAAGAATTCAACCCCACACTGCTGATAAAAAGTTGTGGATTCATTTCTTTCAAGAGAGTTTATCTGGAGCTCAGCTGGAGTGGTATTATCAGTTGGAGAGTGTCAATATCAGAGACTGGAATGATCTTGCTGAAGCTTTCTATAAGCAGTACCAATACAATGCTGACTTAGCCCCCACTCGCATGCAGCTTCAGAGCATGTCTATGGGTGCCAAAGAAAGTTTTAAAGAGTATGCTCAGAAGTGGAGAGATTTAGCTGGAAGAGTTCAACCCCCTTTGACTGACAGGGAGCTGGTTGATATGTTCATGTGTACGCTGAATGGTCCGTTTTATAGTCATCTCATTGGAAGCTCATCATCTGGCTTCACTGAGTTGATCATGACAGGAGAGCGGGTAGAGAATGGTATCAAGAGTGGTAAGATCCAAGTGGGCACTTCTTCATCAGGTGCTGCAAATAAGCCTCCCACCGGGAAGAAGGAATCCAATGCTGTTTATGGTCAACCTGATCGTAACAGAAGGCATCAGTCTGTTAGTGCAGTTCATATTTCAAATCCAACTCCTGCAACAACGGAACAGCCTCAAGGCAACCAACAGAGGGCTAGAAGACAGTTCACGAAGATCAACATGTCAATGGCTCAGGCATTGCAACACTTATTGAAGGCTGAACTTATTACCCTGAGGGAGGCTCCTCAGAATCCCAATGTTACCTCTCCCAAGTACAATCCCAATGCACGATGTGCATATCATTCAAACTGTCCAGGACATGATACTAATAACTGCTGGGTCTTGAAGAACAAAATTCAAGATATGATCGATGCTGGAGAGATTGAGTTTGATCCACCAGGTACTCCAAATGTGATTACAGCTCCAATGCCAAATCACGAGAAGACTGTCAATGCCATTGATGAAGACCTACATGTCTATTCAGTTGCGGAGTTGACCACACCATTGTCTGTCATCAGAAAGAAGTTAGTGCAAGCTGGGTTCTTTCCGGGTTGTCGTGAAGATTGTGTTTATTGTGAGTATAATCCAGAGAAGTGCTTCAGGTTGAGGGATGGAATTCAGCGTCTCATGGATAATTACACCATTGTATTTGAAAGGAGGCCATCTTCTGTAGAAAGCATGGTGGATCATCTGACTCAAGGTAGGAAGATTGAAGAGGTTGATATGGTTGACAAAGTACCACTAAGAATCACTTCAAAGAATCCTATTAAAATCACTCATCAGGGCCCAATCAAGATTACTGCTGAAGGTCCCGTGAAAGTTGTTGCTGAAGCCAGAGTGGCTCCTCTGATCATTACCACTCCTGGTCCTATTCCTTATACATCTGACAAAGCTGTGCCTTGGCACTATGGGTCTGATGTTTACATCCATGGTGTCAAACAGGAGCCTTTACCTGATGTGCCTGTTGACATTGATAATATTGCCGGATCTAGCAAGATTACTCGTAGTGGAAGAGTCTTCTCTCCTCCAGATACTTCCAAGAATGCAGTTACTCCTGCTGCTACTTCCACCACTGATGCTCGGGGCAAGGGTCCTGTTATTGAGCCTGTATCTACTGATGTGCCAGCTGCTGATGATCTCTCTAAGCAGATGGAAGAAGTATTGAAAATCATTCGCAAGAGTGATTATGACATTGTGGATCAGTTGGGGCATACTCCCTCAAAGATTTCTATGTTGTCCTTGTTGTTATGTTCTGAGGCTCATGCCAAGTCATTGATCAAGTTTCTGAAGATGGCTCATGTACCCAGTGCAATTTCTGTTGACCAATTTGAAAACTGTGTTGCCCACCTGACCTATGACAATGGGTTAGGATTTTCTGATGCTGATTTGACCCCTGCCAAGAGGGATCATAACAGGGCCTTGCATATTTCAATTGAGTGCAGGGGCACTACCCTGTCTCATGTACTGATAGACAATGGTTCCTCTTTGAATGTGTTGCCTAAGGAAGTCCTGAACAAGCTGAGTCCTGAAGATGCTGTGCTGAAGCCCAGTAATATTGTGGTAAAGGCTTTTGATGGTTCTAAAAGAGTAGTGCATGGGGAAATTGATCTTCCAATCCAAGTTGGTTCCCAGGTGTTTACTGTTACATTTTATGTGATGGATATTCGTCCTTCGTACTCTTGTCTGCTTGGTCGTCCCTGGATCCATGGGGCAGGTGCTGTGACCTCTACATTGCATCAGAAGCTGAGATATCCGGTGAATGGAAAGGTTGTTACTGTCTATGGAGAGGAAGAATACTTTGTCAGCCATGTAAACACTTTCAAGTATCTGGAAGTGGAAGGTGAATACATTGAGACTCCGTGTCAGACATTTGAAGTGGTTCCCTGGGTTGTTAATGATTATGTAGCTCCTCCTGCTGTGAAGAAAGTTCCTGTGGTCACCAGAAAACCTCCAACAATGGCAATGGCCTCCCTCAACGATGCTAGAGTTGTGGTGGATGAAGGTGGTTGTACTATTTGGGGTCAGCTTCCTGATATTCCATACAAGTCTGACAAGTTTGGTTTGGGTTTCACTGCAGAGTCCCAGAAGGCTGTTCGTCGTGTTCGTGCTGCTCGTATCACCAATCAAGGGGTTATCAATGCTGTGGGAGACTATGATGAAGACTACAACTTGGATGCTTGGATTTTTCCTACTGTGGGTGCTGGACTCAATAATTGGAAAGCTGAAGATGTTATCCCTATCTCCTTTAGTCAGGAGTAAATACTATTACTGTGTTGTTATATTTTAAATTTGTAATTTCTGAACAATAAAACTTTCAAGCCATGTGCCTTACCCGGGGCACAATGGTGTGCTTGTTACGGGCTGTCATTTCATTTGCATACTTCATTCAATAAAATCAGTGGACGTTTCGTTTTCGTAAATATTGTGTTCCTTGTCTTTCTTTTCTTTTTATTTTTGCTTTATCAGCTATGTGTTCTTACACACACCCACATCACTAAAATGCAGATCCTCATCCACTCTGGATCCTGTTGATAACAGTTCTACTATTGCCAATTATGATTTCGAGAATCCGATCTATCAAACTGAAGACGGAAATGAGGACGATTGTGAAATACCTGTAGACCTTGCTAGGTTGTTGCAACAAGAAGAGAAAGCTATACAGCCACATGAAGAGCCAGTCGAAGTTGTGAATCTGGGAACTGAAGAAAACAGAAAGGAGGTCAAGATAGGGACTGATTTAGAGGACAGTGTCAAGAGCAGGTTGATTCAGATGTTACGTGACTATGTGGAGATCTTTGCTTGGTCTTATGAAGATATGCCAGGGTTGGATACAGACATTGTGGTTCACCGTTTGCCAGTGAAAGAAGATTGTCGTCCAAAGAAACAGAAGGTTCGTCGTATGCGTCCTGAAATGTCAGAAAAGATCAAGGCAGAGGTAATGAAACAGTTCAATGCAGGGTTCTTAGCAGTGACTTCTTATCCTCAGTGGGTTGCAAATGTGGTACCAGTTCCTAAGAAAGATGGTAAGGTACGTATGTGTGTAGACTACAGAGATTTGAACAAGGCTAGCCCTAAAGATGACTTTCCACTTCCTCACATTGATATTCTGGTAGACAACACTGCTCAGCATAAGGTATTCTCTTTTATGGATGGTTTCTCTGGTTACAATCAAATCAAGATGGCACCTGAAGATATGGAGAAGACAACATTTGTGACACAGTGGGGCACTTTTTGCTATAAGGTGATGCCAATTGGTTTGAAGAATGCAGGGGCAACATATCAGCGTGCTATGGTGGCTTTATTTCATGATATGATCCATCATGAGATAGAGGTATATGTGGATGATATGATAGCCAGATCTCATAATGAAGAGCAACATCTTGATCATCTGCACAAGTTATTTGAGAGGTTGAAGAAATACAAGTTGAGATTGAATCCAAACAAGTGTACTTTTGGAGTTAGATCTGGAAAGCTCCTGGGTTTCATTGTCAGTGGAAAAGGTATTGAAGTGGATCCTGCAAAAGTGAAAGCTATACGAGAGATGCCAGCTCCCCGTACTGAGAAGGAGGTTAGAGGTTTCTTGGGACGATTGAACTACATTGCAAGATTTATTTCCCAATTAACTACCATTTGTGAGCCAATTTTCAAGTTATTGAAGAAAGATCAGGTGATGGAATGGAATGCTGAGTGCCAGACTGCCTTTGATGAAATTAAGAGATATCTGCTAGAGCCACCAATTTTGATGCCACCAGTTGATGGAAGACCCTTGATTATGTACTTAACAGTGCTAGACAACTCAATGGGGTGTGTGTTGGGGCAACATGACGAGTCTGGTCGAAAAGAGCAGGCAATATACTACCTTAGCAAAAAGTTTACCGACTGTGAAACAAGATACTCACTGCTCGAGAAAACTTGCTGCGCTTTGGCATGGGCTGCTCGCCGATTAAGACAGTATATGTTGACCCATACTACCTTATTGATTTCGAAGATGGATCCAATCAAGTACGTATTTGAGAAACCTGCTCTCTCCGGAAGAATTGCAAGATGGCAAATGATCTTGACAGAATATGACATACAGTACACTACTCAGAAGGCCATCAAAGGAAGTGTTGTTGCTGATCATTTGGCTCATCAAGCAGTGGATGATTATCATTCAATGAATTTTGAGTTCCCTGATGAAGACATTATGATTATTACCAAAGAACCTGGACAATATGACGGACCTGAACAAGGATCCCGATGGACTATGGTTTTTGATGGTGCCTCTAATGCACTTGGTAATGGTGTTGGTGTTGTGATTAGTTCCCCTGAAGGTTGTCATACCCCGATTACTGCCAGACTTTGTTTCTATTGTACCAATAACATGGCTGAATATGAGGCATGTATCCTGGGTATTAAAGCTGCTATTGATATGAAGATTCAGTTCCTTGATGTGTATGGAGATTCAGCCCTGGTAGTAAGTCAGATTAAAGGAGATTGGGATACCAAACATGATAACCTCATTCCTTACAGAGAACATGTGTTGTCTTTAATCCCACATTTCAAAGAGATTACTTTTGAGCATATTCCACGAAGAGAGAATCAGTTGGCAGATGCATTGGCCACCATGGCATCTATGTTTGAGATCAGCTGGGATGATGAAGCTCCCAAGATTACCATTGATAGATTTGAGAAGCCTGCATACTGCAATGAGATTGACACTGAAGTGCCAGAGGAGAAACCTTGGTTCTATGAAGTGAAAAGATATCTTGAAGCTCAGGAGTTCCCTGAAGGGGCATCTGTCAAAGATAGGAAGTTTTTGAGAAGGTTTGCTGCTAAGTTCTTTTTGAGTAATGGGATTCTGTACAAGCGTAATCATGATTCAACTATGCTTCGTTGTGTGGATAAGAAGGAAGCAACTGAGATTATGGAAGAAATGCATGATGGGATCTTTGGCACTCATTCTAGTGGTCATACTATGGCAAAGAAGATATTGAGAGCAGGTTACTACTGGTCTACCATGGAAGCTGATTGCTATCAACACTCCAGAACTTGTCACAAATGTCAAATCTATGCTGATAAAGTCCATGTACCCCCATCACCATTGAATGTGTTGACTGCTCCTTGGCCCTTTGCCATGTGGGGCATTGATATGATTGGTGAGATCAAGCCTACTGCTTCTAATGGGCATCGTTTCATCCTGGTTGCTATTGATTACTTCACGAAGTGGGTAGAGGCAGCTTCATTTGCATCTGTTACCAAGAATGTTGTGGCTCGGTTCATTAAGAATAATCTCATATGTAGATACGGCATCCCCGAAAGGATTATCACTGACAATGGCTCTAATCTGAACAACACTATGATTACTGATCTCTGCACGCAGTTCAAGATTAAGCATCACAACTCTTCTCCGTATCGTCCAAAGATGAATGGGGCAGTTGAAGTTGCTAATAAGAACATTAAGAAAATTCTACAGAAGATGACTGTTACTTACAAGGATTGGCATGAGATGTTACCATTTGCTCTTCATGGTTATCGTACCACAATACGTACTTCAACAGGGGCAACCCCATTCTCCTTAGTCTATGGTATGGAAGCAGTTCTGCCCATTGAAGTTCAGATTCCCTCCTTGAGAATTATGAAGGATGCAGGCTTGGATGAAGATGAGTGGATTCAGACTCGACTGGACCAGATAAATTTGATTGATGAGAAGAGGTTAGCAGCAGTTTGTCATGGCCAGATGTACCAGAAAAGGATGATCAAAGCTTTTAACAAGAAGGTTAAGCCAAAGGTATATCAGGCTGGTGACTTGGTAATCAAGTGTATCATATTACCACAGGGTGATCCTAGGGGCAAGTGGACTCCAACATATGAAGGACCATTTGTAGTCAAGACAGTGTTCTCAGGAGGTGCCATGATACTGACTACAATGGATGGTGAAGACTTCCCACAGCCTGTAAACGCAGACATAGTTAAAAAATACTACGCATAAAAAGAGACCCGCTAGGTTGACAGGCCTAGGAAAAAATAAGGGCATCCCGACAAACCAAAAGGGTTTGGGCAAAAATTAGGGATATATATGAAAAGATGTACACCCGGCAAGTCGAAAACCTGAAAAGGCGGCTTGGGCAAAAAAGGGTATCCCGGTGGATTGAAAACCTGAAAGGGCAATCCAGGCAAAAGTTAGGGATTAAAGCGTATGACTATGTCTCGTTTGGATCACCCATGAAACTGCAACCAGTTGTACTACTTACTCAAGCTAGAACAGATAAAGCTCAATCCAATCATTTCCGTCTCAACAGCAAGAAGATGAGATACTTGAAGGGCAATAGTAGGATTGAAACTCAATAGGACTGTTTCCCACATAGCTGATTTTCTTTATTTTGTAAAATTTTATGGCAAAATCCTCTTACTAGGGTTTATGTCTACTTGTACAAACTTACCCGTGTTTGGGTCACTTTTTGATCCAGAAGCGAAACGTCCATTGGTTGTGTTTGAATGTATGTATGCTTTTGAATATGATTGATGTTTACCAGAAATGCATGTATGCTTAATATGATTGATGCTTACCAGAAATGCATGAAAATGCAGTAATAGTATTTACTAAGGACGAACGAGGGGAGGATTTCAACGAAGCTTCGCCGGTTCACCTTTACAAGACAGTTACAAACTCTCAGTAGGACGAATCCATCTTCATAAAAGCCTTATCTCCCCTGGAATTTATATCCATCTCTTTTATCCTCATACGGATATTTGGGAAATTACTTTCCAATAAGGGTACGACGAACGAAGACGGGATACTATCTCTACCCTACCATCAGACGAAGACGAAGGTTATATATACCTTACTATCCCAGCATACGGGAGGTTATCTATACCCTGTTATCCCCAGCAGACGGAGGATTATATATTCTTCAACAACGAATCGGGATTTATTTTCCCTGGCCAGCAGTTGTTATACAAAGATATCCAGACGCTTCCGGCAGTATCATATCGTACATACATCATTTACATCATACCATAGCATATATATCCATAGACATATAGTACATTACCCAAGTGCATCATATCATACATGTATACATAAAGCATAAACTAATGTTATTATACAAAATGCTGCCTTGTTTTCAGGTTAATTATCCAACAAACAAACTTATGATCTTCGGGACTGCTTTATTGTCACCTCAGGGTTACTTTATCCTCCTGATAAGCTTCTTATTACTTTGGGACTGCTTTATCGTAACCTCAGGGTTACTTTATCCTCCTGATAAGCTTCTTATTACTTTAGGACTGCTTTATTGTCACCTCAGGGTTACTTTATCCTCCTGATAAATTCTCATGACTTCAAGACTTTAGAGTTATCATTATTGATGGCTCTATCCTCCTGAAATCATTACTTCAAGACTGCTTTAGAGCTATTGATTGCTCTATCCTCCTGAAATCACATTATTATTTCAAGACTGCTTTAGAGCTATTGATTGCTCTATCCTCCTGAAATCATATTACTACTTCAAGACTGCTTTAGAGCTATTGATTGCTCTATCCTCCTGAAATCACATTATTATTTCAAGACTGCTTTAGAGCTATTGATTGCTCTATCCTCCTGAAATCATATTACTACTTCAAGACTGCTTTAGAGTTATCATTTGGCTCTATCCTCCTGAAATCATTACTTCAAGACTGCTTTAGGGTCATCATTATTGATTGCTCTATCCTCATGAAGACATGTTGTTACATCAGTATTACTCCAATATCCTGAACGCATATCATTAATACCTCAGGACTGCTCCAGACTCCTGACAGCTTTCATTATACCTCCATATTTTGGACTGCCTTATCTTCCAAGAAATATATCTGAAGAACTTTCCCCTAGTGGCATCTTTAAGCCCACTCAATCATATTCAACTAGCCATCTGCACCACTCTAATGCACTGGTGAGTGCAAATTTTTGGGCTTTTGTGTTCAATCCCCTTCAACCTTCCAGGTCACGACTGGCACATATACCAATCTAACCCCTCAGGTTTCAGAAAATTGAACAGGGGCAGCTGTTGCACCCCAAAATTTGCCCTCACAATACAAGACTTTGTGTTCTAAGAAGGTTCACAAGGTTCACAAGTTCTATAATGCTTTCAACACCTTTCATGAGGTTCATGAAGTCTACAAGTTACTTTATGAAGGTTCACAAGGTTCACAAGTTTCTCAACATGTCCATAACCTTTCATGAAGTTCATGAAGTCAACAAGTTACTTCTTGAAGGTTCACAAGGTTCACAAGTTCCACAATGCTTTCAATACCTTTCCTGAGGTTTATGAGGTCTACAAAGCCACTTCATGAGGTTCACAAGGTTCACAAGCTTCACAATACCTCCCATGAGGTTCACAAGACATTTTATGATGGTTCACAAGGTTCACAAAGTTCACAATTGGTCAAAGAAGTTGACAATTCCCTCAGACAATGCACCTCCTAAGCAGTGCATCCAAAACTAGGGTTTTGACTTTAATCAGGCTAAATGGACTTCCAATACCTCAAGTGAGTTTCATAATATCTTATATTTGTGTAAGAACCCCCATGACAAGTTTCAAGACATTTCTCAAAAGTTTGCTCAGTCAGATGATCAGATAAGTCAAAATCAGTCAATGCAGTTAAAAAGTCAAACTGAGGTCAACTGTGGTCAAACCAAAGTCAAACTTCATGATTTTTTTGCCAACATCAAGTATATGAAGTAAATTTCATCATTTGATCAAGGGTTGATCATGATTCATCAAGGAGATTTCAGATCATCAAGAATCAGGAGTTTCTAAATTAGGGTTTCCTCAGTAAAAGTCAACTGAACTTTGACCAGACATAACTTTCACATACTTCATCACCAAGTCTCCATCCAAAGCTCATTTGGAAGGAAATTGAATTCTCTACAACTTTTATGTTGAAAGTTAAGCCCAAAAATGCTTCATTTGGAAGATATGACCTAAGACATTATAGGTCATTTCAAAAGTCAACAAAAAGTCAACAACTTCAAAAGGGCATAACTTGAGATTGGTAAATGATATGGACCTGAAACCAATGGGGTTGTTTAGAGGACTCTTCAAGCTTTCCAAAATGTCCAAGAACACCCTCATACCTTTAAAATTGAGGGAGATGTGCCCTTGCAAAGTTGAGAAAGTTTGTGATGGTTTATGATGAAAATGGGGGCCTAAAAACAATTTTCTCCAAATGGGCTGGCCAAATTATGACCCAACCCATACAATAACATCTTGCACGAAATTTCCATAATATTTTCATAATTTTTATTTTATTTAATTAATTTATTATGATTTTTTATTCTTAAAATCATTTTAAATTTAAATAAAATATTAAATGTGAAGATTTAATTGATTTATTGATTCTAGAAAGTCATAAAATCAATATGGAACAAATTGATGCAAGAATTATATGGAATGGCTTAAAAAAGAAAGCATTGGTATAAAAATATTGAACTTTCATGACATGATCTTTCTCAATCTTAAAATATCAAAACTTCCACATGATCCATCAATTTTTTAACCTAGAATCATTCACCTATATATGCTGATCACAACCCTAGCCTCATACACGAATTGGCAGCCTTATAGTGTAAGTTCAAAACATCAAAAATCCATTGAAAACTCATATTCGGATTTCCAATTTGCAGGGCATTAGAAGGTAAAATAAGGACACTACAAGATTCCTTGGGCTTCATTGATCCTAAACCAATACTCATAAGCATCAAAGTCATCCCATAATGCATAATCCGAATTCTTCATGTGCTTGAATATTTGTTTTTCGGTTTCACTAATCTAATACATCTCCACGAATTTTGTTTGGTTAATAATGTTTGTATTGAGTTTTTGAAGGTTTCTGGACAAAGAAATTGGAGTTTCATGCCATGAATCCGAATCGGCCATAGCTAGGGTTCTTGAATGATTTTTGGGGTTCTTTGATTTAGGACTCATAAATTAATTTTGAGGCCATGGATTGAATGTATGTGACGTGGGGATCATAACCCTATGTTTGATTTAATGAATGGTTGCGTATTTGTGATGATTGAAATTTGCAGGTTTTGAATATAGGAAAATTCGCAGGTAAGTTTCCAGCAGTTTTCGCAGGAAAAATTGTAGGTCTCAAGGAAGAAGAAGATCAATTCCCGCGCGTCAGAAAATTCAAATATTATTGAAATATTTTATGAATTAGTATTGGTTTGTTTATCACATGCGCGTGTGTGCCCTGGTGGTAAGCTTGATATGCGTATATTGTGAGGTCCCTGGTTCGATACTGGGTTGGTGCATTATTTTTTTGTTAATTTTCAGGATAAAAGCAAGCATAATATATTATGGTTTCTTGTCATTGTATATTCAGATTGGCTCTTCCAGCCGGGTGGTGATGCGTACGCTTGTGTTTGTAAAGGTCCTGGGTTCAACTCCCACCCCAGGCCTTTTTGCTTTTCCTTTATTTCGTGGATTGTTTGCATCAAAGGAACAAAAGCAATTCTCACCATTTTCTTGCTGCCTGTGTGCTGATGGCCCAGTGGTGAAGGTTGATAGTGGCAAGCATAAGGGACTGGGTTCAAACCCCAGCCCCATCAGGTTTTTGACTTCTTTTTCTCTCTTTTGTTTTATTTTCTATTTTATTAATATGATATCTAAAGTAAATTAAAATTATATTATAAAATATATATATATATATATATATTATGTATATTATTTTTCTAAAAAAGATCTAAACTCTTGTTTTCTCAATTTAAACTTTTATTTGTGTAATTAAATTATAGTTAAAATAATTTTGTATATTCTATTCTAAATCCTAAAAATATTTTTTAAAACAATTTTTCAAAATCCTAACTTTTGTGAAAACCTAATTTTATTTTCTAGATAATTTTTATTTTTTCTAATTCTTATTATAATTATCATGTATATAATTTTTAAATCTAATTATAATCTCTTTTCTTCATATAATATGTAAATATATTTTACACTATGTTTATAACTTAAATCATTTTTTTTTAAATAATTGAATCAATAAAAATTAAATCTTGTAAGAAGGTTCACAAGGTTCACAAGTTTCCCAATGTCTACAAGACCTTTCATGAGGTTCATGAAGTCTACAAGTTACTTTATGAAGGTTCACAAGGTTCACAAGTTTCTCAACATTTACAAGACCTTTCATGAGGTTCATGAAGTCTACAAGTTACTTCTTGAAGGTTCACAAGGTTCACAAGTTTCTCAACACTTACAAGACCTTTCATGAGGTTCATGAAGTCTACAAGTTACTTCTTGAAGGTTCACAAGGTTCACAAGATTCACAATGATTACAAAGCTTTCCTGAGGTTCATGAGGTCTACAAAGTCACTTTATGAGGTTCACAAGGTTCACAAGCTTCACAATACCTCCCATGAGATTCACAAGACACTTTATGATGGTTCACAAGGTTCACAATTGGTCAGAAGAGTTGACAATTCCCTCAGACAATGCACCTCCTAAGCAGTGCATCCAAAACTAGGGTTTTGACTTTAATCAGGCTAAATGAACTTCCAAGACTTCAAGTGGGCTTCATAACATCTTATATATGTTTAAGAACCCCCATGACAAGTTTCAAGACTTTTCTCAGAAGTTTGCTCAGTCAGATGATCAGATAAGTCAAAATCAGTCAATGCAGTTAAAAAGTCAAGCTGAGGTCAACTGTGGTCAAACCAAAGTCAAACTTCATGATTTTTTGCCAACATAAAGTATATGAAGTAAAATTCATCATTTGATCAAGGGTTGATCATGATTCATCAAGGAGATTCCAGATCATCAAGAATCAGGAGTTTCTAAATTAGGGTTTCCTTAGTAAAAGTCAACTGAACTTTGACCAGCCATAACTTTCACATGCTTCATCACCAAGTCTCCACTCAAAGCTCATTTTGAAGGAAATTGAATTCTCTACAACTTTGTGTCTCACAAGCCAAGCCCAAAAATGCTTCATTTGGAAGGTATGAGTTAAGACATTATAGGTCATTTCAAAAGTCAACAAAAAGTCAACAACTTCAAAAGGGCACAACTTGAGATTGGTAAATGATATGGACATGAAACCAATGGGGTTGTTTAGAGGACTCTTCAAGCTTTCCAAAATGTCCAAGAACACCCTCATACCATTAAAATTGTGGGAGATGTGCCCTTGCAAAGTTAGGAAATTTTGTGATGGTTTATGATGAAAATGGAGGTCTAGAACCAATTCTTTCCAAATGGGCTGGCCAAATTGTGATCCAATCCATACATTATCATCATGCACGACCCAAATGATTAAAAATCAGAATTTTTATTATTTTATTTTTATTTATTTTGATTTAATTCATAAAAAATCATTTTAAATAAATATAAAATATGAAAATGCAATATTTAATGGAGATTTGGTTTCTAGAACATCTTTAATGCTGATTGGAATTGAAAAGGAATGAGATCATGAGATTTGTCCAAAGATAGAAAGCCTTTATGCAAGAATATTGAACTTTTAAGACATGATCAATATGAATCTTTTTGAATCAAAATTTCCACATGATCAATCAATATTTTGACCTAGATTCAATCTCCTATAAGTACTAAACATAATGCAATCCTCAAGACACGAATTTTAGCAGCCAAAGGGTAAGTTCACAAAGTCAAAAAACCATTGAAAACCTCACATTCGGATTCCTTCATACAAGGTGTTTTAAGGTAAAACAAGAACATAGACATGTTCCTTGGTCATCCATGAAGCGAAACCAATACTCATATGCATCAATAACATGACATATTGAACAACCCGAGCTCACTTTATCCTTGAAAATAATTTTTTCGATTCCAATAATGTGTTGCTTTTCCATGAATTTTGTTTGTTTAATGTTGTTTGTGATGATATGTAGAACGTTTCTGGGCAAAGAAACCATGAAGAATCCGTAAGATGCCATATTAGGGTTTGAACCTTCAAATTAGGGTTCTTCAATTCGTTAAGTATAAATGAATTCTGGAAACGTAGGAATGTTGTATGGACTGTGAGGATCATAAAACATTAATTAATTCCATGAATCGTTGCTGTTTTGTATGAGTTTCATTTTCGCAGGTTCAAAACAATGAAGAACTCGCAGCAATATTCGCAGGAAAAAGAGAAGGAAAATTCGCAGGAAATAGGTTGAAGAAGAAGCAGTTTGGCGCTCAACAAAAATTCAAATGTTAATTAAAATATTTTATGTTTAATTGTTGGTTTGGTTTCACAAGCGTGCAGCTTGTCTTAGTGGTAATGTTGGTTTGTGTATTGTGTGATGGTGCTGGTTCGAGTCTTGGCTGGGACATTCTTTTTTTCTTATTTTTTCCAGGTTGAACATACATAATATATTATGTATTATGGCCAACACAATGACAGATAGGCTCTCCCAGCCAGGTGGTCATGCGCACATATGTATATCCATGAGGTCCTGGGTTCAACACCACCCCAGACCTTTTGTTTCTTTTATTTTTCCAGGTTTTTTGTGACAAAGAACAAAACTAATTAAACCCCCCTCATTGTTGCCTGCGTGTGGGCTAGCCTGGTGGTGTGTCTTGCTTCTGGTGAACAAAGCCTCCTGGGTTCAAATCCCAGCCAGGTTTGTTTTGACATTTTATTTTATTTTTGTTTTATTTAATTTTATTTAATTGATTTAAGTTTTGTTAATAATGATATATTAATAAAATAACTTCATAAAATGTTATTCAATGTTTATAATATTCAAAACTCATATTTTTCTTAATTCAAAAATTATTTTCTTTTACTTTGTAAATAAATTATAATATATATATATTAGTTAAAATAAATTTTGTATATTATATTCTAAACCCTAAAAATATTTTTCTAGCAAAACCCTAATTTTAAAAACCTTAAAAAACTAATTTTATTTTATGATCTTTTTTGTAAATATAATATTTAGTACAATCAAATTTTATAAATATAATTATTATATACATATTTATTTAATAGAACTAATTTTATGTAAATATATTTATAACCTAAATTATTTTCTTTTAATAGGTGTTTAGAGACAATTGAATCTATAATAATTAAATCTTGTAATTATAATATGTTTAAAAATAATTTAATAGTTTGTAAATTAAAATAATTATTTAATTGTTTATATTTCTTTTATTTCTAAATATAATTGCCTATATTAAAAATTTTAATCTTATGATTGTTATTTTTATATTCTTACAATATTTTGCTAATTCAATTTATTTTGATTATTTGTTATTACTATTAACCATATTATTACTAACTTTTGCTTATTATAATTTCACTAACATTATTTAATTTTTCATTATTATTTTACTAACCCTATTTTTTAATTCTTATTATTACTAACCCTTATTATATTTTGCTTATATATTTATTTTTGCTATTTATTTGTTTATTATAATAATTATGTAAATGCTCCTGGATGTAAATTTTTTTGCTTGTTATGGTTAGTAATTTAGGGATTGCAAACATGTATTCCATTTAAAATTGAATTTAGATCACTTTAATTATAAGATAAATATGAATTAACACTCACACACGTAAGTCGATTTTTTAATCGACATCTCACTCTCTAAGGTTATCCCTCAATGTTGCCTAATCATAAGGTCAAGTGGGGTGTATAAAGCAAGTCCCTTAAAAGAAAAAAAATCATCAAGTCCCTAATGATTGCCTTTAAAGATCAAGTCCCTTTTCGAATAATGATGATAGTCCCTCCTAAATGCTTAATACACCCCACAGTTGCCTTCATAAAACAGATGTCCCTCATATGTCCCTTACATCCAAGGTAATGACTACCTATTCCTTAATAATAGGGATAGTCTTACCATTTAAAGGATAAAGAACAGAAAAGACTTAAACTTTAGGGTAGGTACCTCTTAGTTGCTTGCTCACTTCATTCAAAACTTTTCAAACACTTCACCAATTTCAAACAATTTTCAAATACAAGTTTTTACGCATCCGTACATGGATCATTATTAACTCATATGAAAATTTTCTATTCACACACTACACTTTTTCAAAAAACAATTCAAAGTGAGCTAAGTAACTAAGAGCCCATGGATAACCATGGATGTAAAGGGTGCTAACACCTTCCCTTTACATAACCTACCCCCCGGACCCAAAAATCTTTTAAAAGGTCTTTCCTGTTCTTTTATGCCTTTCCTCTGGATAAAATAAAAGTCGGTGGCGACTCTTGCTATCCACAACATAACTAAAGTCAGTTCTCCCACCGTGTTACAATAAGCAACTTAGAATTCAACTTTGGCATAAAAGCCTCCGATATAGCAACTTCAGAACTATTCCATAATTCGGAACAACAATGCAACTCAGTTGTACTTGAAACAATATTTAGCAACATAATTTCCAGCAAAACAACTCATTAAATTCAACTATTAAATTACTCGACTTAACTCGACGAATTTCGTTAAATTCCGGGTAACTAAATTTTCCGTCTAATTTAGCTAAACCGACTAATTCAATACTATTTTCTACTTCCTGCGAATAATTCAACTTTATTACAAAACTGAGACTTGCTATGTCTGTTAAAAATTACCTGTCATGGAATTCATGCTACTGCCACCTTATTCTACTAATATATTAAATCTACATTTTCTGTCAAAATTATAACTAGTTATAGTTATTTTGTACTTATTCATTATACTTATATATATATATATATATATATATATATATATATATATATATATATATATATATATATATATATATATATATATATATATATATATAGCTTCTGAGTAAAAATTCACCTAATATAGTTTAAAATTTATTTTAGGAATTTATTAAACCATATGGATAAATGTTATTAATAATTTTGAAAATATTAATTAAAAGTCCACTAATTAACATTTAATTACCACACAGTAAGAAATTGGATCAAAGGATTAATTAAGAGGGTTAGTGGCTACAGGACCCCACTAACTAGTGGCCCCCGCCACAGTTAGTGTGGCATGTATCACCTACTTGCCTTCCTTGTGGCCTGCGCCACATTTTATCATGGCCACTATGGCCTTCTCATGGCATGTGCCATGTTCATTTTCACTAGGTGTGGCCTGCGCCACACCCCCTTAAGGGACAGGTGGCCTGCGCCACACCTCATATTATTTTGTTTTTTTTTGTTTTTTTTTTGTTTTAATTCTACCTCTCTTCCTCGTCCCTAATTAATTTATTTTCAGTGACTTACCACCACCAACAACAATATCCAGCAACATCAACAACTTTTAAAATCAACCAAAAATTGGAAATCCAGCAACTAATTCACAAACTCAATAATTTCAATCATAATATATAATTTCTACGTAACCTCAAGAACAACAATTAAATATTTCAACCTAACTACCCAAATCACCGGATTGGAATGCATACCCGATTATAATAATTGAACCCACCCTTACCTTAGATTGGATTGAAGGTTGCTCTTACGGTTGAATTCCGGAATTTGTTTTCTCCTTCTCTCACGTTCGTGCAGCAGTTCCAATTCCTCTTTTCCTTCCTTATTTTTCTAACTTCTGTTTCCTTTCTTTTTGGTTTCTATATCTTATATTTTTATTTCTTTTTATTAAATTCACTAAATGTCATAATTTCTAATGGGCCTAAACATAACACCTCTCATTTTACTAAATAGCACACAAAAGAAGCCCACTTACTCATATAACACAACAACTATATTATTATTTCTTATAATATTTTCTACGACTTTCGACTAATTTCCGACTTATCGATTAAATTAACAACAACATTAAATATTCCGACTAACCACAATAAGTACTTAAATAGTAATATAATAAATAATTATTTGGGCGTTACAACTCTCCCCCACTTAAGATATTTTCGTCCTCGAAAATTTACCTGCTTCAAACATCTCAGGATAGGAGTCTCGCATCTTGCTCTCCAATTCCCAGGTCATGCTTTGGCCCGCAGCTCCCAACCAAACGACTTTAACTAACACAATCTATTTTCCTCGAAAAGTCTTTGTTTCACGATCTTCAACTCGTACCGGCTTTGTCTCCCCTGTGAGATTATCCCGCACTTGCACATCGTCCATACTAACCACATGAGTCGGATCTGGGATATACTTCCGAAGCTGCGACACATGGAATACATCATGCAAATTCGAAAGATTTGGTGGTAATGCCATCCGATAAGCAACTTTTCCAACTCGTTCCAAGATTTGATACGGACCAATGAAGCGAGGAGTGAGCTTTTTAGACTTCAAAGCCCTCCTAACACCGGTCATAGGCGTGACTCTCAAAAACACATGGTCACCAGCTTGAAATTCTAAATCCTTCTTCCGCTTGTCATGGTAACTCTTCTGCCTACTCTGAGAAGCTTTCATCTTCTCTCGGATAAACTTCACTTTCTCGGTAGTTTCTCGAACTAACTCTGGTCCAAGTACCACACCCTCACCAGATTCATGCCAACACAACGGAGTCCTACACCTACGACCATACAATGCTTCAAAAGGCGACATTCCGATACTAGAATGGTAACTATTATTATATGTGAACTTAATCAATGGAAGATAAGTGTCCCACGAACCTCCTTGCTCAAGAACACAAGCTCTCAGCAAATCCTCCAATGACTGAATAGTTCTCTCAGTTTGGCCATCAGTTTGAGGATGATATGTCGAACTCAACCTCAACTTAGAACCCAACGAATCTTGCAGACTTTTCCAAAATTCCGATGTAAACCTCGGATCTCTATTCGACACAATGCACAGAGGAACACCATGCAACTTTACAATTACTCGGATGTAAATCTCTGCCATCTTCGCAATTGGGTAAGTGATGTTAATAGGTATGAAGTGAGCCGACTTCGTGAGCCTATCAACGATCACCCAAATTGAATCATGCCCTCTTAAAGTAACAGGCAGCCCCGTTACAAAGTCCGTAGAAATGCTATCCCATTTCCATTCTGGAACTTCCAACGGTTGCATCAGCCCAGCAGGCTTCTGATGCTCAATCTTCGACTTCTGACAAGTTAAGCAAGCATACACAAAACGAGCCACATCTTCTTTCATTCCGGGCCACCAAAATATTTTCTTTAAATCTTGATACATTTTAGTAGCTCCTGGATGAATACTCAAACTGCTTCTATGACCCTCTTCTAGAATGCTTCTTTTCATAACCGCGTCATCAGGAATGCAAATTCTTTCACCTAATTTCAACACACCTCTCGCATCAATCTTAAAATCACTCTTCTCTGATTGACCACAACGATTAAGGATATCTACTAATCTCACATCCAACTTTTGTGCCTCTCGGATACTATCCATAAAATCATTATTAATCTTTAGCATTCCTAACATTACACTCTGCGGGGTTACTTCGCAAACCAAACTCATATCTCGAAATTGCTCAATTAATTCCAACTCCTTAATCATCATTGCTGACACATGCAAAGTCTTTCTACTTAAAGCATCAGCCACAACATTTGCTTTACCTGGATGATAATTCAAACCGAAATCATAATCCTTAAGCAATTCTAACCATCTACGTTGTCTCATATTCAGCTCTTTCTGATCAAATAAATACTTTAAACTTTTATGATCACTGTAAACCTCGAATCTGGAACCATAAAGGTAATGCCTCCAGATTTTTAGCACAAACACCACAACAGCAAGTTCAAGATCATGCGTAGGATAGTTCTTTTCATGAATTCTCAACTGTCGCGACGCATAAGAAATTACTTTATTATTTTGCATAAGCACACCTCCTAAACCCATCAATGAAGCATCACAGTAAATTACAAACGGTTCCTCCGGATTTGGCAACGTCAAAACCGGCGCCGACGTCAATCTCTTTTTTAATTCATTAAAACTCTCTTCGCACTGAACATCCCACACGAAAGCTTTACCTTTACAAGTTAATTTAGTTAACGGAAGTGCTAACTTAGAAAATCCTTCAATAAACCTTCTATAATATCCAGCTAATCCCAAATAGCTTCTAATCTCGGTAGCCGACTTAGGAGTCTTCCATTGCAATACAGCTTCTACCTTTGAAGGATCTACAACAATACCTTTTCCTGAAATTACATGGCCGAGAAAACTGACTTCTCTTAACCAAAACTCGCACTTGGACAGCTTCGCATACAATTTCTTATCTTTCAAAACGTCCAACACTAATCTCAAATGTTCCTTATGCTCTTCTTCTGACTTAGAGTAAATTAAAATATCATCAATAAATACTACCACAAAATGGTCCAGATAAGTATGAAAAATACGATTCATGTATTCCATAAATACTCCCAGCGCATTAGTCAAACCGAAAGGCATCATAGAATACTAATAATGTCCATATCACGTTCTGAACATTGTCTTATGAATATCTTCATCTTTCACTTTAATCTGATGATAGCCCGATCTCAGATCAATTTTACTGAACACACAAGCACCCACTAACTGATCCATCAAGTCATCTATTCTCGGGAGTGGATACTTATTCTTGATCGTTACTTTATTCAGCTGTCTATAATCAATACAAAGTCTCATACTACCATCTTTCTTCTTTACTAGCAACACTAGAGCTCCCCACGGTGATACACTTGGTCTTATAAACTTTTTCTCAAGTAAGTCTTCCAGTTGCTTCTTTAATTCATACAATTCAGATGCCGACATTCTATATGGCGCCATCGAAACAGGCCTAGTACCAGGTACCAGATCAATAGTAAATTCAACTTCCCTCTCTGGTGGCACACTAGGGATCTCATCAGGAAAAACTTCAGGAAACTCCTTCACTACTAACAATTCATCAATCTTAGCTTTACTCTAAACCGACAACGTTGCCATCAAAGAAAATATCTGAACTTCCTCTTTCATCAATTTTTGAAATTCTCTGAAAGATAATAAGCCAACTCCTTCCTCTTCAGGAGTGGAAAACCTCACAGACTTATGATAACAATTTATATGAACATAGTTATACTCTAACCAGTTCATACCAAGAATTACATCCATCCCAGCCAACGGCAAACACACTAAATCAACATAGAAATCTTTATCGAATATCGAAAAAGGATACTTTAAACATACCAAAGAAGTAGTTATTGATCCCTTAGTTGGGGTCTCAACAATCAATTCACCATCCAAAGCGGACAATTTTAAACCCAGTCTTCGAGCACAGTTAACAGAAATAAAACAATGTGTAGCACCGGTATCAATAATAGTAATTAAAGGAGTATCATTTATGAAACATGTACCTCGGATAAGTCTGTCCTCATTGGAGGTTTGAGTTCCGGTCAATGCGAACACCTTTCCAGTCTGAGATTTCATTGGCTTCTGACACTGGCTACCAATATGCCCTTCTTCGCCACAATTAAAACAAATCATTTCCTTGTGCCTGCAATCAGCTATTGCATGCCCAGTCTTACCACAGCGAAAACACCTCTTTACTTCAGCAGTGCATACATTACTCTTATGACCAGCCTGACCACATTTGAAGCAAACTATACCAGCAGGAGCACCTCCCCCACTAGTTCTCTGAGCCGGAGCAGCTCTTTGTTTTCCTTTTCCAGCTGGAGTATCATACGACTTGCCACGGTTTTGATGTTGCTTGCCTCTGCGATCACTGACAACCTTGTAATGAGCATTGTTGTCCTCTTCAAACATCCTGCAGCTATCAACCAATTCAGTAAAAATGTGTATCTTCTGATACCCAACAGCCTTCTTAATTTCAGAGCGCAACCCGTTTTCAAACTTGATGCACTTTGAAAATTCAGCACCAGCACCAGTGTAATGAGGATAAAATTTGGACAACTCCACAAATTTTGCAGCATAATCCGTGACAGACATGTTTCCTTGCTTCAGCTCAAGGAACTCAATTTCTTTCTTACCGCGGACATCTTCCGGATAATACTTTCTCATGAATTCCCTACGGAATACATCCCAAGTAATGACTTCACCTGCCACGGTCAACCTCTCATGAGTCTCTAGCCACCAGTCACCAGCTTCGACTGCTAGCATGTGAGTACCATACCGAACCTTCTGAGCTGGAGTGCAATCCATGACACGGAATATTCTCTCGATCTCTTTCAACCATCCCAAAGTTGCATCTGGATCATGCTTCCCTTTAAACACCGGCGGATTCTCTCTTTGAAAAGTCGCCAAGCTACGTGATCCAGCATCTCCACCAGCATTTGGCAAGTTCTGCACAGGTTGTGCCATCGCTTGCATTGCGGCAGCCATTGCAGCATCATTTCTTCCAGCCATTTCAACTTATCACTACAACACAACTAAAAGTTAGATTAGTAACAATACACAATTGTTAGACAATAAAGACACGACAACTGGCCGGACAAACCGACCTGCTCTGATACCACTAATGTAACACCCCATTTTCTACCCACGAAATATAAAACAAAATCAGAGTCTTACAAATATATTTTTTTTCTACAAACGGGATATTACTTATTCAACTTTAACAATTTTCCAAATTTTAAGGAAATCATAACAAATACGTAACACTTTCTCTTAAATTCAATAAACCATGTCATTCACTCCAATAATTCAACTTCATAAAATTTTACGCAGCGAATTCATAATTCTGACTCATAGCATCTTTAAGTAACATAATAACGACTTAACATAAGAAGCGAACAACCATAAATCCTTCAGACAATTAAAATTCAGCAATAATTAAACGATCAACAAAGCAGACAAGCGACAATTCCCCTGAGTGCTACGTATCAGAGCGACTGACCACCGACTCGACCCACGGTAACCGGCTACTACTCAGGATTACCTGCACATTGTCACATAAGGACAACATTCAACAGAAAAGGTGAGTTACAATAATTATAAGCAGTATATGAAAAACAATATAATGACTAAGGATCGTAAACAAACACCACTTCACAAATTTAAATCAAATGTCAACACAACAAATCAACAAGAATGCAACTTTAATGAGACTCGACTAGTTATGCATGTGGTACCATTTAGAGTAAACTCCCAACTTAAAAATCTGCCAATTTATCGAGGCATCAAGGCATAAGCCTTCAACGTTCAACTTTAATTGCCAATCCAGGCCAACGTGGTGTGAGCAACGACTCCGACAAAATGCATATGAGTTTATATGATATATAGGACTTCACACACATACAACATATCCACATGAACGATACATATCAACTAATACGACATAAGCAACTTAGAATTCAACTTTGGCATAAAAGCCTCCGATATAGCAACTTCAGAACTATTCCATAATTCGGAACAACAATGCAACTCAGCTGTACTTGAAACAATATTTAGCAACATAATTTCCAGCAAAACAACTCATTAAATTCAACTATTAAATTACTCGACTTAACTCGACGAATTTCGTTAAATTCCGGGTAACTAAATTTTCCGTCTAATTCAGCTAAACCGACTAATTCAATACTATTTTCTACTTCCTGCGAATAATTCAACTTTATTACAAAACTGAGACTTGCTATGTCTGTTAAAAATTACCTGTCATGGAATTCATGCTACTGCCACCTTATTTCTACTAATCTATTAAATCTACATTTTCTGTCAAAATTATAACTAGTTATAGTTATTTTGTACTTATTCATTATACTTATATATATGTATAGCTTCTGAGTAAAAATTCACCTAATATAGTTTAAAATTTATTTTAGGAATTTATTAAACCATATGGATAAATGTTATTAATAATTTTGAAAATATTAATTAAAAGTCCACTAATTAACATTTAATTACCGCACAGTAAAAAATTGGATCAAAGGATTAATTAAGAGGGTTAGTGGCTATAGGACCCCACTAACTAGTGGCCCCCGCCACAGTTAGAGTGGCCTGCGCCACCTACTTGCCTTACTTGTGGCCTACGCCACATTTTATCATGGCCACCATGGCCTTCTCATGGCCTGCGCCATGTTCATTTTCACTAGGTGCGGCCTGCGCCACACCCCCTTAAGGGACAGGTGGCCTGCGCCACACCTCATATTATTTTTTTTTTGTTTTTTTTTGTTTTAATTCTACCTCTCTTCCTCGTCCCTAATTAATTTATTTTCAGTGACTTACCACCAACAACAGCAATATCCAGCAACATCAACAACTTTTAAAATCAACCAAAAATTGGAAATCCAGCAACTAATTCACAAACTCAATAATTTCAATCATAATATATAATTTCCACGTAACCTCAAGAACAACAATTAATTATTTCAACCTAACTACCCAAATCACCGGATTGGAATTCATACCCGATTATAATAATTGAACCCACCCTTACCTTAGATTGGATTGAAGGTTACTCTTACGGTTGAATTCCGGAATTTGTTTTCTCCTTCTCTCACGTTCGTGCAGCAGTTCCAATTCCTCTTTTCCTTTCTTATTTTTCTAACTTCTGTTTCCTTTCTTTTTGGTTTCTATATCTTATATTTTTATTTCTTTTTATTAAATTCACTAAATGTCATAATTTCTAATGGGCCTAAACATAACACCTCCCATTTTACTAAATAGCACACAAAAGAAGCCCACTTACTCATATAACACAACAACTATATTATTATTTCTTATAATATTTTCTACGACTTTCGACTAATTTCTGACTTATCGATTAAATTAACTACAACATTAAATATTCTGACTAACCACAATAAGTACTTAAATAGTAATATAATAAATAATTATTTGGGCGTTACACATGTCACATTATACATGCAATTAAAATATCCAACACATGCTCATTCAATGATATGCAACAATGGGTAACTTGCACCAGAAGGATTTAATCCTTACACCCATATCTCAAAACATTAAAAAAAACAGCGGAAACTAAACATTAATCAACATCAAACATATATATATATATATATATATATATATATATATATATATATATATATATATATATATATATATATATTATATATATATATATATATATATATATATATATATATATATATATATATAATCAAGTTTGATTCACCAATAATTCATGTTTACATAAACATTCATCGCCAAGATACATGTACAAAATGCATCACAAAAAGGCATCAAGACAACCCTAGCTACCCGGTGCTACATATCAGAGCCGACCGACCAAAAGAATGAAGACACGCTTCACAAAAAGAACTCCAACAACCTACTCTGCAATTCCTCATAGAGCATCATAAAACAACAGAAGGGTGAGAAATATTATCATAATAGCAATGCATATAATTATATATCTTAACATAAAAATACACATATACATATTCTCACCACAATTCATTTCTCATCACATACACATCACAATGTATATAAACAAACCAAGCATATTCATCATGCATAATTTTACCATTTCACATCATTCTACATAAACATATATTATTCATGTTTATTCACCAATTTTCAATTATAGATGATAAATGCAATTTATAGAGACTGACTCACGACTTTATGCAAATGCAATGCGGTACCGACTCAATCATCTCAAGTTCACTCAGGAACTATTGGAACCATCGCTCGTTACCTAAAGTAACTCCCCGTCGGGCATACGATGTTCACCCATTGCTCACACCCCACATGGACACACAATTTTTATGGATTGCTCACACCGCACACGGGCACACAATCTGATTGCTCACACCCCACACGGGCACACAATGTTTATGGATTGCTCACACCCCACACAGGCACATAATCCGATTGCTCACACCCCACACGGGCACACAATCATGTTGTAATCATCGCTCACACCCCACATGGGCACACGATGTTACAACAGATTCACATAGAATCCCACAACACAAGAATGCATACATTATGCTTCACATGCAAAATGACACATAACATTCTTGCAAATGCATACATATTGTTGCACCCCAAAATTTGCCCTCACAATACAAGACTTTGTGTGCTAAGAAGGTTCACAAGGTTCACAAGATTCACAATGCATTCAAGACCTTTCATGAGGTTCATGAAGTCTACAAGTCACTTCATGAAGGTTCACAAGGTTCACAAGATTCACAATGCTTTCAAGACCTTTCATGAGGTTCATGAAGTCTACAAGTCACTTCATGAAGGTTCACAAGGTTCACAAGATTCACAATGCTTTCAAGACCTTTCATGAGGTTCATGAAGTCTACAAGTCACTTCATGAAGGTTCACAAGGTTCACAAGATTCACAATGCTTACAAGGCCTTTCATGAGGTTCATGAAGTCTACAAGTCACTTTATGAGGTTCACAAGGTTCACAAGGTTCACAATACCTCCCATGAGGTTCACAAGACATTTTATGATGGTTCACAAGGTTCACAAAGTTCACAGTTGGTCAGAAGAGTTGACAATTCCCTCAGACAATGCACCTCCTAAGTAGTGCATCCAAAACTAGGGTTTTGACTTTAATCAGGCTAAATAAACTTCCAAGACTTCAAGTGAGCTTCATAGCATCTTATATGAGTGTAAGAACCCCCATGACAAGTTTCAAGACTTTTCTCAGAAGTTTGCTCAGTCAGATGATCAGATAAGTCAAAATCAGTCAAAGCAGTTAAAAAGTCAAACTGAGGTCAACTGTGGTCAAACCAAAGTCAAACTTCATGATTTTTTGCCAACATCAAGTATATGAAGTAAAATTCATCATTTGATCAAGGGTTGATCATGATTCATCAAGGAGATTCCAGATCATCAAGAATCAGGAGTTTCTAAATTAGGGTTTCCTCAGTAAAAGTCAACTGAACTTTGACCAGCCATAACTTTCACATACTTCATCACCAAGTCTCCATCCAAAGCTCATTTTGAAGGAAATTGAATTCTATACAACTTTGTGTCTCACAAGCCAAGCCCAAAAATGCTTCGTTTGGAAGGTATGAGCTAAGACATTATAGGTCCTTTTAAAAGTCAACAAAAAGTCAACAAATTCAAAAGGGCATAACTTGAGATTGGTAAATGATATGGACATGAAACCAGTGGGGTTGGTTATAGGACTCTTCAAGCTTTCCAAAATGTCCAAGAACACCCTCATAGCATTGAAATTGAAGGATATGTGCCCTTGCAAAGTTGGGAAATTTTGGGTTGGTTCATGAAGAAAAAGGAGGTCTAAAACCAATTTTTTCCAAATGGGCTTGCCAAATAATGACCCAATCCACTTCAAAACATCTTGCACGAAATTAAATTAATTTATTCATAATTTTATTTATTTTGTTTTTATTTATTATGATTTTTATATTAAAAAGTCATTTTAAATTCAAATAAAATATAAAATAATGAAAATTAATTTTAATTTTGCTTCTAGAAAGTTTTAAATCACATTTAAGCTTGATTGATACAAGAGTAATGAGGATCATACCAAAATAGAAAGAGTTTATGCGAGATATTTGATTTTTAAAAGGCCATCTTTTTGAATCTTTTCATATCAAATTTTCCACACAATGACTTGATTTTTTGACCTAAATTCATTCTCCTATAAGTACTTAACACATTACAATCACAAGCCACGGATTTACACAGCCTCAAGAGTAAGTTTCACTTTTCAAAATTCAAGCAAAAGCTCAAATTCGGTTTTGACATTCCAAGGCATTTGAAGGTAAACTAAGGACACAACTATGATCCTTGGACATCATAGAATCGAAACCAATACTCATATGCATCAAAACCATGCCATAATGCATAAACCGAACCTTGCTTGTTCTTGAATATTTTTTTCCCGATTATACTAATCCAGTGCATTCTAATGAGTTTTGCTTGTTCAATCATGTTTGTGAGGTTGTATGAAGTGTTTCTGGACAAGTGAATCAAAGTTTCATGGCTTGAATCGCAATCGGCCATTGTTAGGGTTAGAGCTTCAAAATTGGGGATTCATGGAATACCTAATATAAATGGATAATGAACTCATATTTGGACTGTAATTGTTGTATAGATCATGTTTGCAGGTTCAATTTGATGAAATTTTACTCGTATGATGATGTATATGATTCGCAGGTTTAAAGTGCATGAAAATTCGTAGGAATTTCCCCAGGAAAATTCGCAGGAAATCCTACGAATTTGAGGTTGAAGATGAAGATGTTCTGGCGCGTTTTCCAGAATTTGAATATTACATATAATATTTTATGAATTAGTTATGGTTTTATTTCACAACAGGTTGCTTGGCCCAGTGGAAAGATCAGCATGCGTATTATGAGAAGGCAGGGGTTCGAATCCTGGCTTCCATCCTTTTTTGCCTATTTTTTCAGCCATTTAGCCAACATAATATATTATCAATTGTTGTTGATTAGTTGACAGATGCGCTCACCCAGCAGGATTGGTCATGTACTTGTGTGATACTTGAAAGGTCCTGGGTTCGATCCTCCCCCAGGCCTTTTTGCTTTTTCATTATTTTTCTGATTTTCCAGATTTAAAGAACAAAACCAAGGGGTGTTCATTCTTCTTGCACCACTAGCGTGCAGCTCAGTTGGCAAACCTCTTCATTATCCAGGTTAGGGACCTGGGTTCAAATCCCAGGTCCTGTTTTTTTTTTTTTTTTTATTTTCTTTTCTTTTATTATATTTTCTATTATTTTCTATATTATATTAAAATGATTTCTAAATTATAAAATGTATATACTATATTTTCTAAATTCTAAAAAAAAAATATTATTTTCTTAATTCAAAAATTAGTTTTTTTTAGGTATTTAGATTTATAATATAAATATATATATATATATATATATATATATATATATATATATATATATATATATATATATATTCATTAAATTAATTTTTCTAAACAATTAAACCCTAATTTTCTTTTCTCCTTTTATATCATTATTTGTATTCATAATTTAATTAAAATATTTGATTTAATAAATTATTTATAAACTTAAAATTTTGTATATAAATATGTGTAGAAATTAAAATGTTTAATTTGTTTATAATATGAAAATATTTTTTTGTTGTTTATAATTAATTATATATGAAAATAATTTCTAAAAAATTTGCAAATTTAATAATTTCTCATAATATGTTCATAATTTATTTAATTTGTTTATAATTTTAAATTTTATGATTAATTAATATAATTGTTCTTATTTTGCTATTAAGCCATTAAAATTTTGTTTATTATTATTATTACTAATCATGTTTATTACTAATCCATTTATTTTTTAAATTATGCTTATTCTTAATATTTCACTAACCTTATTTATTATTATATTATTATACTAACCCCTATTATAATTATTATTGCTTATTTATTCATTTTACTTATTATTTATATTTTGCTTATTTATTTATTTATTTTTGCTATTTATTTTTAATTGCTTATCATTATTATGTAAATGCTCCTTGGTGTAATTTTTTGTAATATTTAAATTATTTAATTTTCATGCTATGGTTAGTAAACAGGGAGTGTAACATGTATGTTGTTTAAAAATAATTTAGATCACTTAATTTAAAAGATAAATATTTAAAATTAAACACTCACACACGTAAGTCGATCTTTGATCGCCGTCTCACTTTCTAGGGTTGCCTCTCAATGTTGCCTATTCAAAAAGGTCAAGTAGGGTGTATAAAGCAAAGTCCCTTAAAAGAAAAGTCATCTAGTCCCTTCAAGATCAAAGATCAAGTCCCTTAATGGTTGTCTTTCAATATGATCTTGTCCCTTTCGAATAATGATGACAGTCCCTCCTAAATGCTTAATACACCCTACAGTTGCCTTCATTAAACAGATGTCCATCACTTGTCCCTTACATCCAAGGTAATGACTACCTATTCCTTAATAATAGGGATAGTCTTACCATTTAAAGGATAAAGAACAGAAAGACTTAAACTTTAGGGTAGGTTCCTCATAGTTACTTGCTCACTATTCAAACTTTTCAAACACTTCACAAATTTCAAACTATTTTCAAACACAAGTTTTTTACGCATCCGTACATGGATCATTATCAAACTCTTATGAAAATTTTTATCCACACACTTCACATTTTCAAAAACATTTTAAAGTGAGCTAAGTAACTAAGAGCCCATGGATAACCATGGATGTAAAGGGTGTTAACACCTTCCCTTTACATAACCTACTCCCCGGACCCAAAAATATTTTAAAAGGTATTTCCTGTTCTTTTATGCCTTTCCTTTGGATAAAATAAAAGTCGGTGGCGACTCTTGCTATCCGCAACATAACTAAAGTCAGTTCTCCCACCGTGTTACAGAACTGGCGACTCTGCTGGGGATTTAATAAAAGAGGAGTACCCTTAGGAATTAGATCACTTTAAATTGTTTGCCTTGTTTGCTTTATATTATCTTGTTAGGCTCTTATGTGTGAAAGGTCCTAACCCGGATCAAGTGTACCTTAGGTAAATGGCAATAGACCAAGGAAACTGTACGACGTATATCGATACGGTTGATCTGGTGGCCATAGTTAGTGTGACTTCTTGGTTGGTGCTTATGTTCCTTAAGTCAAGTTGAGGATAATATGAGGCTGCCATATGTTGTCAATGCACTAACTAACTTTTAGAACCCTAGTTATCCCATCTTGGCCTTTAGAAAAGTAGTGAGATAACCGGCTTTGGTGCAGACTGAAGTTGGTTGATACTCGATACTACGCTCATTGAGATTCTAAACTTGGAGGGTTTTGGTTGGCAAGTAAGTTGCCTACTGAACAACCACCCTTGTGAAGGATCAATGATTTTGAGATCCCTTAGAACCTGGTTACTTTTGTAGGACAGGATGAACCAACTAACTTCAGGGGAGGGTACTTACCTTTGAACCTCATGCAAGCCTTTTAACCTAGGGCTATGGTGTGACTTGTTTGTGTGTGCCACATGTTTGTGATTGAACATAACATCATGACATCATCATGAATCATAAGCATAGCATTTTCACTAACCATTTCAAGGACCAAAGGATTTATCTTTGTTCTTTGGTTGCAGGTCATGGCTTATGCTCGTAGAAACACCATCAGGATCAACTTTGTGGGCATACCTGCCAAGCTTAAAGAGTTGGTTTCTCAAGTGTCTGATCATTCCCAGTTCATCAAGAGACATGGTCACCTATTGGATCTAGTCACCTCAGGGTTCAATGAAGACATGATGAGTGTCCTATTTCAGTTCTTTGATCCTAAACACCATTGCTTCACATTCCCCGACTATCAGCTGGTTCCTACAATGGAAGAGTTCTCTAAACTTCTGGGTATACCTGTGCTTGATCAAAGACCCTTCACAGGCTTGGAGAAAGAGCTTAAACCAGAGGTTATTGCTGCAGCCCTACATCTGAAGAAGTCTGACATTGTTCTAGAAACGAGAAGCGGAGTTAAGGGTATTCTTGCCAAGGTATTAATGGATAAAGCTCAGTTGTTCTTGAAGGCCATGAGCTATGATGCTTTTGAGGAGATCTTAGCCTTGCTGATATATGGCTTAGTATTGTTCCCCAATCCAGATCAGTTCATAGACGTTCATGCCATCAACATATTCCTGAGTCACAATCCAGTACCTACATTGCTTGGAGACATCCTACATTCTCTTCATACCCGTACTACAAGGGCAAGAGGAACTTTGATGTGCTGCATACCTTTGCTCTCTAGGTGGTTTATTTCTCACCTTCCTCGCTCAGTAATGAAGAATGAGCAAGGGTTCAGGTGGTCTAAAAGGATCATGTCACTCTCTCATTCAGATATCCATTGGTGCTCCAGATCTATGGAGAATGTTACTATCATTGACCGTTGTGGGGAGTTTCCTAATGTGCCACTTCTAGGCATAAGAGGAGGCATCACCTACAACCCTTCTCTAGCTTTACGACAGTTTGGTTACGCTCGGAGTGATGGTCCACATGACATGTTAATTCAGGGCATTGTGTTTGACTACGACAACGATCTTCAAGGTTACCGTCAGAGATTCATACGAGCCTGGGGAAAAGTAAACAGGGTTGACAGCAAGACACTGGAGCCTAAGTACACTATTCCTATGGAAGCTTATCTCAGATGGGTACGATATCGTGCTCAGACTCTCATGATGCCATATCCTGCTATCCTGCCAGTTACCATGGAACCTGTTGCTGAAGGAGACACTGCTTATACCATCCTTCACCCAGACATGCCTACTGATATGGAAGACTTGCAGAGATCATGGATCCAACTGAAGGAGCAAAGGGATACTTTCGAGGCTCATTACAAAACAAGCCAAGCAAGAATCCTGGAAATAACAAAGCAACTTCATGAGGAACGAAATCTCAACTCATACCTCAACACAAAGAGGAAACGTCCATGGGAGACTTAAAACCCCATCTTTTGTACTTATTTCATTTCATTTCTGTAAGCCCAAGAGGCAAAACAAATTTACTACTAATAAAAGTTTACCTTCTTGTTTGTCTAAGCAAATTTAAATTATGTGGTCCTTGAAAACATTGCATATGCATTCACATATTATATCATTGCATCACAGGTTTATTGTGCACAGGTTTCTCATCTTCTCGCTATTTATTTCAGCAATGGCTCTTGAACAAACAGTTAAGGATCTCCAGGCACAAAATGCACAGTTCCAAGAGCTGATCCTGAATCTGACCAAGGGGCAGGATGAATTGAAGACACTGCTGGCCAAGAAGACTAAGAAGACTAGAAGGTCAGCTGGTTTGATCAACATGGGAAGAAGGTTCAAAGGTCTTGCTAAGACCAAAGAACCAGTTGAAGACTATGAATCTGAGGAATCTGAAAAAGAGGGAGGCAGTCTCCACAACACTATGGGGGACTCTGATTCTGAGGCTAATTACTACCATGAGCCTAATGAAGACAAATTCAAGATGCTGGTGGATAGAATGGATGCTATGGAGTTGCAGAAGTCATCTGGGCTGGATTTTGAAGATTTGACTCTGATATCTGGGGTAGTCATACCCATGGGTTTCAAGGTTCCTACCTTTGTTGTTTATGATGGGGTCTCTTGTCCCAAGCTGCATCTGAGGTCTTATGTCAGAAGAATCCAACCTCACACTGCTGATAAGAAATTGTGGATCCATTTCTTCCAAGAGAGCTTATATGGGGTTCAGTTGGAGTGGTATTATCAATTGGAGAGTGGCAACATCAGGGATTGGAATGATCTTGCTGAGGCTTTCTATAAGCAGTATCAATACAATGCTGACTTAGCCCCCACTCGCATGCAGCTGCAAAGCATGTCTATGGGTGCCAAAGAAAGTTTCAAGGAGTATGCTCAGAAGTGGAGAGATTTAGCTGGAAGGGTTCAACCCCCTTTAACTGACAGGGAATTGGTTGATATGTTCATGTGTACGCTGAATGGTCCTTTTTACAGTCATCTCATTGGAAGCTCATCATCTGGCTTCACTGAGTTGATAATGACAGGAGAGCGAGTAGAAAATGGTATAAAGAATGGTAAGATCCAAGTGGGTACTTCTTCATAGGGTGCTGCAAAGAAACCTCCCACTGGGAAGAAAGAATCCAATGCTGTTTATGGTCAGCCTGATCGTAACAGAAGGCATCAGTCTGTTAGTGCAGTTCATATTTCAAATCCAACTCCTGCAACAACAGAGCAGCCACAGGGCAACCAACAGAGGGCTAGAAGGCAGTTCACGAAGATCAACATGTCAATGGCTCAGGCATTGCAACACTTATTGAAGGCTGAACTTATTACTTTGAAAGAGGCTCCTCAGAATCCTAATGTTACCTCTCCCAGGCACAATCCTAATGCACGATGTGCATATCATTCTAATTGTCAAGGACACGATACTAATAACTGTTGGGTCTTGAAGAACAAAATTCAAGATATGATTGATGCTGGAGAGATTGAGTTTGACCCTCCGGGTACTCCAAATGTGATTACTGCTCCAATGCCAAATCACGAGAAGACTGTCAATTCCATTGATGAAGATTTACATATCCATTCAGTTGCGGAGTTGACCACACCATTGTCTGTCATCAGGAAGAAGTTAGTACAAGCTGGGTTCTTTCCGGGTTGTCGTGAAGATTGTGTCTATTGTGAGTATAATCCAGATAGTTGTTGGAGGTTGAAGGACGGAATTCAACGTCTCATGAATAATTACACCATAGTGTTTGAAAGGAGACCACCTTCTGTGGAGAGTATGGTGGATCATATTACTAAAGGTAAGAAGACTGAAGAGGTTGACATGGTTGGTAAAGTACCGGTAAGGATCACTTCAAAGGGACCTATTAAAATCACCCATCAGGGTCCAATCAAGATTACTGCTGAAGGTCCTGTGAAAGTTGTTGCTGAAGCCAGAGTGGCTCCTATGGTCATTACTACTCCTGGTCCTATTCCGTATACGTCTGATAAAGCAGTGCCTTGGCACTATGGATCTGATGTTTACATCCATGGTGTTAAGCAGGAACCACTAGCAGATGTGCCTGTTGATGTTGATAATATTGCTGGATCAAGTAAGATCACACGTAGTGGAAAAGTCTTCTCTCCTCCAGTTGCTTCCAAGAATGCAGCTACTCCTGCTGCTACTTCCACCACTGATGCTCGGGGCAAAAGTCCTGTTATTGAACCTGTAACTACTGATGTGCCAGCTGCTGATGATCTCTCTGAGCAGATGGAAGAAGTATTGAAAATCATTCGCAAGAGTGATTATGACATTGTTGATCAGTTGGGGCATACTCCCTCAAAGATTTCTATGTTGTCCTTGTTATTATGTTCTGAGGCTCATGCCAAAGCCTTGATCAAGTTTCTGAATACTGCTCATGTACCCAATGCAATTTCTGTTGACCAGTTTGAGAATTGTGTTGCCCACCTGACCTATGATAATGGGTTAGGGTTTTCTGATGCTGATTTGACCCCTGCCAAGAGGGATCATAACAGGGCTCTGCATATTTCAATTGAATGCAGGGGCACTACCCTGTCACATGTATTGATAGACAATGGTTCCTCTTTGAATGTGTTGCCCAAGGAAGTCCTGAATAAGCTGAGTCCTGAAGATGCTGTGCTGAAGCCCAACAATATTGTGGTGAAGGCTTTTGATGGTTCTAGAAGAGTAGTGCATGGGGAAATTGATATTCCAATCAAAGTTGGCTCTCAGGTTTTTACTGCTACATTTTATGTGATGGATATTCGTCCTTCGTACTCTTGTTTGCTTGGTCGTCCCTGGATCCATGGGGCAGGTGTTGTAACCTCTACATTACACCAGAAGCTAAGATATCCGGTGGAAGGAAAGGTTGTTACTGTCTATGGAGAAGAAGAATACTTTGTTAGCCATGTGAATACCTTCAAGTATCTGGAAATGGAAGGTGAATACATTGAAACTCCGTGTCAGACATTTGAAGTGGTTCCTTGGATTGTTAATGATTATGTAGCTCCTCCGGTTGCCAAGAAAGTTCCTGTGGTCACCAGAGTACCTCCAACAATGGCAATGGCCTCCCTCAACGATGCTAGAGATGTGGTGGATGAAGGTGGTTGTACTATTTGGGGTCAGCTTCCTGATATCCCATACAAGTCTGACAAATTTGGTTTGGGTTTCACTGCAGAGTCCCAGAAGGTTGTTCGTCGTGCTCGTGCTGTTCGTATCACCAATCAAGGGGTTGTGAAAGATCAGATCAATGTTGTGGGAGACTATGAGGAGGACTACAATCTGGATGCTTGGATTTTTCCTACTGTGGGTGCTGGACTCAATAATTGGAAAGCTGAAGATGTTATTCCTATCTCCTTTAGTCAGGAGTAAATACTATTACTGTGTTGTTGCTTTTTTAAGTTTGTAATTTCTTGAACCATTGAACTCTTAAGCCTTGTGCCTTACCCGGGGCACAATGGTGTGCTTGTTATGGGCTGTCATTTCATTTGCATACTTCATTCAATAAAAATCAGTGGACGTTTCGTTTTCGTAAATATTGTGTTCTTTGTCTTTCTTTTCTTTTATTTTTGTTTTATCAGCTATGTGTTCTTACACACACCCACATCACTAAAATGCAGATCCTCATCCACTCTGGATCCTGTTAATAACAGTTCTACTATTGCCAATTATAATTTCGAGAATCCGATCTATCAAACTGAAGACGGAAATGAGGACGATTATGAAGTACCTGTAGAGCTTGCTAGGTTATTACAACAAGAAGAGAAAGCCATACAGCCACATGAAGAGCCAGTCGAAGTTGTGAATCTGGGAACTGAAGAAAACAGGAAAGAGGTCAAGATAGGGGATGATTTAGAAGATAGTGTCAAGAGCAGATTGATTCAGATGTTACGTGACTATGTGGAGATCTTTGCTTGGTCTTATGAAGATATGCCAGGATTGGATATAAACATTGTGGTTCACCGTTTACCAGTAAAAGAAGATTGTCGTCCAAAGAAGCAGAAGGTTCGTCGTATGCGCCCTGAGATGTCAGAAAAGATCAAGGCAGAGGTGATGAAACAATTTGATGCAGGGTTCTTAGCTGTAACTTCCTATCCTCAGTGGGTTGCAAATGTGGTACCAGTTCCTAAGAAAGATGGTAAGGTACGTATGTGTGTGGACTACAGGGATTTGAACAAGGCCAGCCCCAAAGATGACTTTCCACTTCCTCATATTGATGTCCTGGTAGACAACACTGCTCAGCATAAGGTATTCTCTTTTATGGATGGTTTCTCTGGTTACAATCAAATCAAGATGGCTCCTGAAGATATGGAGAAGACAACATTTGTTACACAGTGGGGAACTTTTTGTTATAAGGTGATGCCATTTGGTTTGAAGAATGCAGGGGCAACATATCAGCGTGCTATGGTGGCTTTGTTTCATGATATGATTCATCATGAGATAGAAGTGTATGTGGATGATATGATAGCCAGATCCCAGAATGAAGAACAACATCTTGATCATTTGCACAAATTGTTTGAAAGGTTGAAGAAATACAAGTTGAGATTAAATCCGAACAAGTGTACTTTTGGAGTTAGATCTGGTAAGCTCCTGGGTTTCATTGTCAGTGGAAAAGGTATTGAAGTGGATCCTGCAAAAGTGAAAGCTATACGAGAGATGCCAGCTCCCCGTACTGAGAAGGAGGTCAGAGGTTTCTTGGGACGACTGAATTACATTGCAAGATTTATTTCCCAATTAACTGCCATCTGTGAGCCAATCTTTAAGTTGCTGAAGAAAGATCAGGTGATGGAATGGAATGATGAGTGTCAGACTGCCTTTGATGAAATCAAGAGATATCTGCTAGAACCTCCAATTTTGATGCCACCAGTTGATGGAAGACCCTTGATTATGTACTTAACAGTGTTAGACAACTCAATGGGGTGTGTGTTGGGGCAACATGACGAGTCTGGTCGAAAAGAGCAGGCAATATACTACCTTAGCAAAAAGTTTACCGACTGTGAAACAAGATACTCACTGCTCGAGAAAACTTGTTGCGCTTTGGCATGGGCTGCTCGCCGACTAAGACAGTATATGTTGACCCATACTACCTTGTTGATTTCAAAGATGGATCCAATCAAGTACATATTCGAGAAACCTGCTCTCTCCGGAAGAATTGCAAGATGGCAAATGATATTGACAGAATATGACATACAATATACTACTCAGAAGGCCATTAAAGGAAGTGTTGTTGCTGATCATTTGGCTCATCAAGCAGTGGATGATTACCAGTCAATGAGTTTTGAGTTCCCTGACGAAGACATTATGATTATTACCAAAGAACCTGGACAATATGACGGACCTGAACAAGGATCCCGATGGACTATGGTTTTTGATGGTGCCTCTAATGCACTTGGTAATGGTGTTGGTGTTGTGATTAGTTCCCCTGAAGGTTGTCATACCCCGATTACTGCCAGACTTTGTTTCTATTGTACCAATAACATGGCTGAGTATGAGGCGTGTATCCTGGGTATTAAAGCTGCTATTGATATGAAGATTCAGTTCCTTGACGTGTATGGAGATTCAGCCCTGGTAGTTAGTCAGATCAAAGGAGATTGGGATACCAAGCATGATAATCTCATTCCTTACAGAGAGCATGTTTTGTCTTTGATCCCACATTTCAAAGAGATTACCTTTGGACATATCCCACGAAGAGAGAATCAGTTGGCAGATGCTTTGGCCACCATGGCATCCATGTTTGAGATCAGCTGGGATGATGAAGCTCCCAAGATTACTATTGATAGATTTGAGAAGCCTGCATACTGCAATGAGATTGACACAGAAGGGGCAGAGGAGAAGCCTTGGTTCTATGAAGTGAAAAGATATCTTGAAGCTCAGGAGTTCCCTGAAGGGGCATCTGTCAAAGATAGGAAATTTCTGAGAAGGTTCTCTTCTAAGTTCTTTTTGAGTAATGGCATTTTGTACAAGCGCAATCATGATTCAACTTTGCTTCGCTGTGTGGATAAGAAGGAAGCAATTGAGATTATGGAAGATATGCATGATGGAATCTTTGGTACTCACTCTAGTGGACATACTATGGCAAAGAAGATATTGAGAGCAGGCTACTATTGGTCTACCATGGAAGCTGATTGCTATCAACACGCCAGAACATGTCACAAGTGTCAAATTTATGTTGATAAAGTACATACACCTCCATCACCATTGAATGTGTTGACTGCTCATTGGCCCTTTGCCATGTGGGGCATTGATATGATTGGTGAGATTAAGCCTACTGCTTCTAATGGGCATCGTTTCATCCTGGTTGCTATTGATTACTTCACAAAGTGGGTAGAGGCAGCTTCATTTGCATCTGTTACTAAGAATGTTGTGGCTCGATTCATTAAGAATAATCTCATATGTAGATATGGCATCCCCGAAAGGCTTATTACTGACAATGGCTCTAATCTGAACAACACTATGATTACTGATCTCTGCACGCAGTTCAAGATTAAGCATCACAACTCTTCTCCGTATCGTCCAAAGATGAATGGGGCAGTTGAAGCTGCTAATAAGAACATTAAGAAGATTGTACAGAAGATGACTGTTACTTACAAGGATTGGCATGAGATGTTACCATTTGCCCTTCATGGTTATCGTACTACAATACATACTTCAACAGGGGAAACCCCATTCTCCTTAGTCTATGGTATGGAAGCAGTTATGCCCATTGAAGTTCAGATTCCCTCTTTAAGAATTATGAAGGATGCAGGCTTGGATGAAGATGAGTGGATTCAGACTCGACTTGACCAGATAAATTTGATTGATGAGAAGAGGCTAGCAGCAGTTTGTCATGGCCAGATGTACCAGAAACGAATGATCAAAGCTTTTAACAAGAAGGTTAATCCAAAAGTATATTAGGCCGGTGATTTGGTAATCAAGCGTATCATATTACCACAGGGTGATCCTAGGGGCAAGTGGACTCCCACATATGAAGGACCATTTGTAGTCAAGACAGTATTCTCAGGAGGTGCCATGATACTTACTACTATGGATGGTGAAGACTTCCCACAGCCTGTAAACGCAGACATAGTTAAAAAATACTACGCATAAAAAGAGACCCGCTAGGTTGACAGGCCTAGGCAAAAATAAGGGCATCCCGGCAAACCAAAAGGGTTTGGGCAAAAATTAGGGATATATATAAAAAGATGTACACCCGGCAAGTCGAAAACCTGAAAAGGCGGCTTGGGCAAAAAAGGGTATCCTGGTGGATTGAAAACCTGAAAGGGCAATCCAGGCAAAAGTTAGGGATTAAAGCGTATGACTATGTCTCGTTTGGATCACCCATGAAAACTGCAACCAGTTATACTACCATTCAAGCTCAAACAGATAAAACTCAATCTGATCGTTTCCGTCTCAACAGTAGAAGATGAGAAACTTGAAGATAATGGCAATAGTAGAATTGAAACTCAATAGGATTATTTCCCACATAGCTGATTTTCTTTGTTTTATAAAATTTTATGACAAAATCCTCTTACTAGGATTTATGTCTCCTTGTACAAACTTACCCGTGTATGGGTCACTTTTTGATATAAATAAATTCCATCTTTTGAATCCAGATTTACTTTTACCCTATGTACATAAGCGAAACGTCCATTGGTTGTGTTTGAATGTATGTATGCTTTTGAATATGATTGATGTTTACCAGAAATGCATGTATGCTTAATATGATTGATGTTTACCAGAAATGCATAAAAATGCAGTAATAGTATTTACTAAGGACGAACGAGGGAAGGATTTCAATGAAGCTTCGTCAGTTCATCTTTACAAGACAGCTACAAACCCTCAGTAGGACAAATCCATCTTCATAAAGTCACATCTCCCCTGGAATTTATATCCATCTCTTTTATCCTCATACGGATATTCGGGAATTTACTTTCCAATAAGAGTACGACGAACGAAGATGGGAGGTTATATCTACCCTACTATCAAACGAAGACGAAGGTCATATATACCTTACTATCCCCGGCATACGGGAGGTTATATATACCTTACTATCCCCATCAGATGGGAGGTTATATATACCTTACCATCCCCAGCATACGGAAGGTTATGTATAATATATTATCAAACAAGACGGGAACCAGTTCCTCATATTCTTCAACAACGAATCAGGATTTATTTTCCCTGGCCAGCAGTTGTTATACGAAGATATCCAGACGCTTCCAGCAGCATCATATCATACATACATCATTTACATCATACCATACATATACATAGATACATAATACATTTCTTAGGTGCATCATATTATACATGCATACATAATGCATAAACTAATATTATTATACAGAATGCTACCTTGGTTTCAGGTTAATTATCCAACAAACAGACTTATGATTATCAGGATTGCTTCATCCTCCTGAAAGTTATCATCCCCCAGGATTGCTTTATCCTCCTAAAAGCATATCATACATCAGGACTGCTTCATCCTCCTGAAAACTTCTAGTACATCAGGACTGTTTTATCCTCCTGAAAGCATTATACATCAGGACTGCTTTATCCTCCTGAAAACTTATTATCTCTCAAGACTGCTTCATCCTCTTGAAAACATATTACTACCTCAGGACCGCTTCATCCTCCTGACAGCTTATTATTACCTCAGGATTGCTTTATCCTCCTGACAGCTATCATCACTACATCAGGATTGCTTTATCCTCCTGACAGCTATCATCACTACATCAGGATTGCTTTATCCTCCTGAAAGCATCACTACATCAGGATTGCTTTATCCTCCTGAAAGCATATCATCAATACCTCAGGACTGCTCCATCCTCCTGACAGCTATCATCATTACTTCAGGATTGCTTTATCCTCCTGAAAGCTATCATTATACCTTCATACTTTGGACTGCTTTATCCTCCAAGAAATGTATCTAAGAACTTCTCTCCAAGTGGCATCTTTAAGCCCACTCAAGCATATTCAACTAGCCATCTGTATCACTTTATGCACTGGTGAGTGCAAATTTTTGGGCTTTTGTGTTCAATCCCCTTCAACCTTCCAGGTCACGACTGGCAAATATACCAATCTAACCCCTCAGGTTTCAGAAAATCGAACAGGGGCAGCTGTTGCATCCCAAAATTTGCCCTCACAATACAATAATTTGTGTGCTAAGAATATTCACAAGGTTCACAAGATTCACAATGCATTCAAGACCTTTCATGAGGTTCATGAAGTCTACAAGTCACTTCATGAAGGTTCACAAGGTTCACAAGATTCACAATGCTTTCAAGACCTTTCATGAGGTTCATGAAGTCTAAAAGTCACTTCATGAAGGTTCACAAGGTTCACAATATTCACAATGCTTTCAAGACCTTTCATGAGGTTCATGAAGTCTACAAGTCACTTCATGAAGGTTCACAAGGTTCACAAGATTCACAATGCTTACAAGGCCTTTCATGAGGTTCATGAAGTCTACAAGTCACTTTATGAGGTTCACAAGGTTCACAAGGTTCACAATACCTCCCATGAGGTTCACAAGACATTTTATGATGGTTCACAAGGTTCACAAAGTTCACAGTTGGTCAGAAGAGTTGACAATTCCCTCAGACAATGCACCTCCTAAGTAGTGCATCCAAAACTAGGGTTTTGACTTTAATCAGGCTAAATGAACTTCCAAGACTTTAAGTGAGCTTCATAGCATCTTATATGAGTGTAATAACCCCCATGACAAGTTTCAAGACTTTTCTCAGAAGTTTGCTCAGTCAGATGATCAGATAAGTCAAAATCAGTCAAAGCAGTTAAAAAGTCAAACTGAGGTCAACTGTGGTCAAACCAAAGTCAAACTTCATGATTTTTTGCCAACATCAATTATATGAAGTAAAATTCATCATTTGATCAAGGGTTGATCATGATTCATCAAGGAGATTCCAGATCATCAAGAATCAGGAGTTTCTAAATTAGGGTTTCCTCAGTAAAAGTCAACTGAACTTTGACCAGCCATAACTTTCACATACTTCATCACCAAGTCTCCATCCAAAGCTCATTTTGAAGGAAATTGAATTCTATACAACTTTGTGTCTCACAAGCCAAGCCCAAAAATGCTTCATTTGGAAGGTATGAGCTAAGACATTATAGGTCCTTTTAAAAGTCAACAAAAAGTCAACAAATTCAAAAGGGCATAACTTGAGATTGGTAAATGATATGGACATGAAACCAGTGGGGTTGGTTAGAGGACTCTTCAAGATTTCCAAAATGTCCAAGAACACCCTCATAGCATTGAAATTGAAGGATATGTGCCCTTGCAAAGTTGGGAAATTTTGGGTTGGTTCATGAAGAAAAAGGAGGTCTAAAACCAATTTTTTCCAAATGGGCTTGCCAAATAATGACCCAATCCACTTCAAAACATCTTGCACGAAATTAAATTAATTTATTCATAATTTTATTTATTTTGTTTTTATTTATTATGATTTTTATATTAAAAAGTCATTTTAAATTCAAATAAAATATAAAATAATGAAAATTAATTTTAATTTTGCTTCTAGAAAGTTTTAAATCACATTTAAGCTTGATTGATACAAGAGTAATGAGGATCATACCAAAATAGCAAGAGTTTATGCAAGATATTTGATTTTTAAAAGGCCATCTTTTTGAATCTTTTCATATCAAATTTTCCACACAATGACTTGATTTTTTGACCTAAATTCATTCTCCTATAAGTACTTAACACATTACAATCACAAGCCACGGATTTACACAGCCTCAAGAGTAAGTTTCACTTTTCAAAATTCAAGCAAAAGCTCAAATTCAGTTTTGACATTCCAAGGCATTTGAAGGTAAACTAAGGACACAGCTATGATCCTTGGACATCATAGAATCGAAACCAATACTCATATGCATCAAAACCATGCCATAATGCATAAACCGAACCTTGCTTGTTCTTGAATATTTTTTTTCCGATTATACTAATCCAGTGCATTCTAATGAGTTTTGCTTGTTCAATCATGTTTGTGAGGTTGTATGAAGTGTTTCTGGACAAGTGAATCAAAGTTTCATGGCTTGAATCGCAATCGGCCATTGTTAGGGTTAGAGCTTCAAAATTGGGGATTCATGGAATACCTAATATAAATGGATAATGAACTCATATTTGGACTGTAATTGTTGTATAGATCATGTTTGCAGGTTCAATTTGATGAAATTTTACTCGTATGATGATGTATATGATTCGCAGGTTTAAAGTGCATGAAAATTCGTAGGAATTTCCCCAGGAAAATTCGCAGGAAATCCTACGAATTTGAGGTTGAAGATGAAGATGTTCTGGCGCGTTTTCCAGAATTTGAATATTACATATAATATTTTATGAATTAGTTATGGTTTTATTTCACAACAGGTTGCTTGGCCCAGTGGAAAGATCAACATGCGTATTATGAGAAGGCAGGGGTTCGAATCCTGGCTTCCATCCTTTTTTGCCTATTTTTTCAGCCATTTAGCCAACATAATATATTATCAATTGTTGTTGATTAGTTGACAGATGCGCTCACCCAGCAGGATTGGTCATGTACTTGTGTGATACTTGAAAGGTCCTGGGTTCGATCCTCCCCCAGGCCTTTTTGCTTTTTCATTATTTTTCTGATTTTCCAGATTTAAAGAACAAAACCAAGGGGTGTTCATTCTTCTTGCACCACTAGCGTGCAGCTCAGTTGGCAAACCTCTTCATTATCCAGGTTAGGGACCTGGGTTCAAATCCCAGGTCCTGTTTTTTTTTTTTTTTTTTTCTTTTCTTTTATTATATTTTCTATTATTTTCTATATTATATTAAAATGATTTCTAAATTATAAAATGTATATACTATATTTTCTAAATTCTAAAAAAAAAATATTATTTTCTTAATTCAAAAATTAGTTTTTTTTAGGTATTTAGATTTATAATATATATATATTCATTAAATTAATTTTTCTAAACAATTAAACCCTAATTTTCTTTTCTCCTTTTATATCATTATTTGTATTCATAATTTAATTAAAATATTTGATTTAATAAATTATTTATAAACTTAAAATTTTGTATATAAATATGTGTAGAAATTAAAATGTTTAATTTGTTTATAATATGAAAATATTTTTTTGTTGTTTATAATTAATTATATATGAAAATAATTTCTAAAAAATTTGCAAATTTAATAATTTCTCATAATATGTTCATAATTTATTTAATTTGTTTATAATTTTAAATTTTATGATTAATTAATATAATTGTTCTTATTTTGCTATTAAGCCATTAAAATTTTGTTTATTATTATTATTACTAATCATGTTTATTACTAATCCATTTATTTTTTAAATTATGTTTATTCTTAATATTTCACTAACCTTATTTATTATTATATTATTATACTAACCCCTATTATAATTATTATTGCTTATTTATTCATTTTACTTATTATTTATATTTTGCTTATTTATTTATTTTTGCTATTTATTTTTAATTGCTTATCATTAGTATGTAAATGCTCCTTGGTGTAATTTTTTGTAATATTTAAATTATTTAATTTTCATGCTATGGTTAGTAAACAGGGAGTGTAACATGTATGTTGTTTAAAAATAATTTAGATCACTTAATTTAAAAGATAAATATTTAAAATTAAACACTCACACACGTAAGTCGATCTTTGATCGCCGTCTCACTTTCTAGGGTTGCCTCTCAATGTTGCCTATTCAAAAAGGTCAAGTAGGGTGTATAAAGCAAAGTCCCTTAAAAGAAAAGTCATCTAGTCCCTTCATGATCAAAGATCAAGTCCCTTAATGGTTGCCTTTCAATATGATCTTGTCCCTTTCGAATAATGATGACAGTCCCTCCTAAATGCTTAATACACCCTACAGTTGCCTTCAATAAACAGATGTCCCTCACTTGTCCCTTACATCCAAGGTAATGACTACCTATTCCTTAATAATAGGGATAGTCTTACCATTTAAAGGATAAAGAACAGAAAGACTTAAACTTTAGGGTAGGTTCCTCATAGTTACTTGCTCACTATTCAAACTTTTCAAACACTTCACAAATTTCAAACTATTTTCAAACACAAGTTTTTTACGCATCCGTACATGGATCATTATCAAACTCTTATGAAAATTTTTATCCACACACTTCACATTTTCAAAAACATTTTAAAGTGAGCTAAGTAACTAAGAGCCCATGGATAACCATGGATGTAAAGGGTGCTAACACCTTCCCTTTACATAACCTACCCCCCGGATCCAAAAATATTTTAAAAGGTCTTTCCTGTTCTTTTATGCCTTTCCTTTGGATAAAATAAAAGTCGATGGCGACTCTTGCTATCCGCAACATAACTAAAGTCAGTTCTCCCACCGTGTTACACATATTCACAATATAATTATGCATTCGTCTCATACAATCACCAACAAACTATACACATTCACATTCAATTACGCCAAACGGCAACGAACTCTTTCATATCAACATGAATTCATATTCACTTCAAGAAATGCATTTATTTTCCAAACAGCCACTATATCACAATCAATCCCACAATTCCTTAACTAGCATAATTACGTTTATCGGAAAAGTCGGGTAAAAGTCGGCTAAAAATTACATCTTTTAGCATCATTAGTTTCTACATATTTTTAGGTTCGAAGCGATATAAAGAAAACCAAAAACGGATAACCGAAACTCAAGTTACGAATTAAAAATACCAAACCAAAAGTCCTAGGCTCGCTGAGCGAAAAAAGTTCTAGAAAGCTCGTTGAGCGAGGAAATGTCCGCTGAGCGAGAACTGCGATTTCAGCAGCAACTCAGTCACGCAACAGTCCTACCAAAAGGCTCTAAAACCCAACTAAACTTCCACAAACATGATCTTTAACATGTATTAGTTATCATACTTCGATTATATCAAGTTTCAACCGATTAATCTACCAATTTCTTAGATTTCCATCAAAAACCCTAAAACTCATATTTTCTAAACTTCTCCAAAACAAAACCCCAATCAATCTAACACATACATATTCATACACAAGGTTAAGATAATAATATTTCACACCCTTACCTGATTGTTTCGATTTCTAGGAGCAATCTTGAAGAATTTCCAATTTTTCCTTTTTTCCTTCTCTTTTCTCTTCTTCTCCTTTTCTTTCTCTTCTATTTCTTTCTATTCTCTCTTTTTCTTCTCTTTCACTCTTATATCTTTCTATCTATTCTATTTTTTATTTTTCTACCAAATATCATTTTTCTCACAAAATATAATTCTACATAATTTCTAACTTAACATTAATTAGCAAATGTCTAAAATACCCTCCAATCTAATTTTACCCGAAAAATCTCAAAACGGTAAAATAATATAACATATCAACATATCACATAAACACACCAATTTCATAATTAAAATAATTATCACTCAATTCAAATAAAGGACTAAACAAAAATGGAATAATCGAATCGGGGCATTACAGTTGACGCGTAATACATGGTATCCTCCGAATAGTCTTGAGTAAGTCTTGTGGTGGGTATTACACTGAGTCCCACGGGAAGCATCCGTAAAGGCTTGAGGTACCATCGGTATGGTTTGGGCTTGTGGTGGGTATTACACTGAGTCCCACGGGAAGCATTGAGTAAGCCTTGTGGTGGGTATTAAACTGAGTCCTACAGGAAGCATCAGTATAGTTTGGGCTTGTGGTAGTTATTACACTGAGTCCCACCGGAATCATTGAGTAAGTCTTGTGGTGGGTATTACATTAAGTCCCACGGGAAGCATCGATATGGTTTGGGCTTGTGGTGGGTATTACACTGAGTCCCACGGGAAGCATTGAGTAAGTCTTGTGGTGGGTATTACACTGAGTCCCACGGGAAGCATTGAGTAAGTCTTGTGGTGGGTATTACACTGAGTCCCACGGGAAGCATCAGACTTGTTTTAGGTTTGAGGTGGGTATTAAACTGAGTCCCACGGGAAGCATGGTAGTCGTTTGAGATGGGTTTTATATTGAGTCCCATGAGAAGTATAAAGGTATTATCCTAGCTAGTAATAATAGGATTTGTAGAACTCTTGGACGTGGTCCCAACGAGTGCGAGACGTGTAAACTCAAGGTCGTTTTCCTTTTATAAAGACTTGAGTAAGGTTTTGATAGAACCCTTAGAGCCGAGATAAATCTAAGATAGGTAACCCACTGAGATGTTGTTATCTCACCTCACTATTGTTGTTGCTTTTCAGGTTTCTTTAGCAGGTTTGATTTACAAGTGGAGCTATGCTCGGGATGTTTCAAGTGAAGCATAGTTTTAGTCTTCCGTTGTGTATTTATGTATCTTTGTACAATATTGGATATTGTATTGACCTTAGCTTTTGTTTTAGTATGATTTCCATGTCTTGCACCATTGTTGTATAGAATTTTTATAGTTGGTCAAGAATGTGAATTATGCTATTAGGCACTTATGATGGTGTCAATACCAAAAATTAACACTGTATGATATTATTCTAGATATATATTATATGGGGTGTTACAGTTGGTAACAGAGAAGGTCGTATCCTCGACCTAGCCTTGAAACATCATAAGTAAATCTTTCCTGCCTCTTAAGCGTGTCTTGTCGGCATGGTTCTTAATATCATACTATGTAGTATTGGGTCTTATCAGCCTAATGCTATGTATGTGGTAGGTGGAATCATGGTTGTGCGACCATGAGGACTCCGAAGTGTTGTTGCAACTTGTGCGGTAAGAGTGGGCTCAAGCCAAGGGATATCAGAGGAGAGCTTTGGTCAGCTTGGTTGGAGTCTTCTTAAGAATTTTACTTCCTGTAACGTGAGATTACAGAGAAGTGTGTGGTTTGAGGAATCCTTTGGAATGGATAGGATCTAAGGGGTAAATATCTCTACAGAATGAGTGGTCGATGTATCGAGGAATACGTAAAATCACTGGTGGATCGGTAATGGTCACTAGTATGGACAAGAGTGTTGAGAAGTTTCATTCCACGAAAAGAACCTAAGGTGTGGCGGAACGTGAAGAGGGACACGAGGATGTGACTACACGTTTCAAATGAGATAAGTATACCCCAGACGAAGGATAGAAGACCAAATAGTATGATTGGTGGGAACCCAATTGGATTCTCCAATTCTATGAAGAATAACATATTTTACACTAAGTTCTCCACCAAATAGTTTCCCCTTCATGGGCCAAGAATGTTGGTGTAAGCCCTAGAGGCCAATACTTTTTGGTACTTGTATCGGATTATTCGTTTAATAATAAAAGGCATTTCTTTATTATGTTTGTCTTTCAGAATAATAAAGTCCCTAGAATAGTTAGTTTGTTTAATGAAATGTTAAGTGTGACTTAATCATGAGATCCCATTAAACATAAAGACATTATTCTTAAAATATCCGTAGTCAAGCTTTATTGCAAAGTGGGATAACATTAAAGCATTGAGACTATTATGAAGATAGACTAATGATCACATCTCATGGATCATGGATAAAGAGTTATCAAGTCTTGACATAGGTATAAATATTAGGAGTAATATTTATACCGGATTGACCCGCTATGAGAATACTACATAGTATGTTATGCAAAGTGTCATAAGTTATTCTCATGGTGATAATGGTGTATTACCACCCTTCGACCTGAAACCACTATGGACCCTAGATGTAGAGTCGGGTGCTTTATTGCTGATCAAACATTATCCGTAACTGGATGATCATAAAGACAGTTGATGGGCACTCCACGAAGCATGCTGAGGGACATGAGTGTCCTAGATGGAATTTGCCAATCCTGCATAACAGGAGAAATGTCTAAGGGACCAATATTGAACTGGACAAGGATGACACAGTGTATGCCTTGTGTTCAATATAGACATAGGGGCAAAAGGGTAATTGTACAAACATATATTATCACGAAAAAGGTTTTGTCAGATCACATGACATTTTCGTGACTTGGGTAGCAGTGATGTGTTGCTAGATACCGCTCACTGTTTATTATGTTAAATATATAATTTAATATAATTACCAACGTTACGAAATCCTACAGGGTCACACACATAAGGACAGTTTGATGAGAGATAGAGAAATCAAAGGAACACCGTAAGGTACGGTGCACTTAAGTGAAAAATAGAAATTCGGATAATATAATAATAATTATTGTTATTTTATAATGGTTATAAAATAATAATAAAATAAATATATTTATTATAATAATAGTTATTATAATAATATATAATATTATTATGGATCATGTGAATTGGGCTTTTAGCCCGCAGCCCACAAGAGAGTCTATAAAAGGAACCCTTGTGATGAAGCTTTTACTTGATTCAATTTCGTTTTTGATTCTCACTCAAATAATTCCGTTCGTAAGCAGCTAGCACTGTGACCGGAAGCTGTTCGTGTGGACTGAGTAGAGGCGTTGCACTTCATCAACGCTTGTGATCGCTGCATCAAAGATCTGAATCGCCACAAAGAGGTAACGATTCTATCACTGACCATGCTCATTCGTAAGGATCACTAAAGGAAAATTTTTGTTTTCCGCTGCGTTTAGATCGCAATTTTCCTTCAAAGAATTCACCTGATTTGAAGTTATCACTTTGCAAATCTGATTGTCAGTAACTTCAAGTACACTTTCCTCTTGCTCACTTCTTCCCATACATTTGTTAATCATAGTTGGTGAAAAATCAATGCATCTACCTCTTACATAAACCTTTCGGAAATCCTCACTCCTTCTGTTATCAATATCCACATGTATGTTCACAATAAACTCCTAGACCAACATATCCTAACATTTTGAGAAATCTGACATAATCTTCATTAATCTAGTGCTTGATATTAACTCTATAACCTCCTTGATTTCAGCAGCATCAATCCATAGTTCTCTCTCTAGAGCAACCCTTCTTTGATAAACAAATTTCCATTTAGTCACAAGGTCCACAAAATGAAATGAAATATTATCCAAAGGGACATATGGTATTTTGACAGAAGATTTCTTTGCCACCGATTTTCTTGCATTGGTGATGTCTTGGACATCATCATCAACATCATTATCAGTCCCAGTGTCTGATTTGGTCTTCCTTTTCTTGGATTTTGTTTCAACTTTGCTCCAAGATCTAACAGGTCCAATCATAGTCTTTTTCTTCACACTTCTGGAGGGAGGGTTATCAACAACAAATTTTCCTTTCCTAAATTTCAATCTCTTGGCTATACCAGTGTTAACATTAGCAATTGAATCATTGTTAGAGGGAACATCATCTATATTAACAACATTTTTAGGGTCTTCATTTGGATCAACATTCTTTTTCTTGTTTGGAACATCTATTTCAACATTAGTGCTTTCTTTCTCAATAACAGAATCAACAAGGGTGTGTAAGTTCTTATCATCGTGAATCTTGTCAGAATGAGAAGACTCCACATTTTTACTCCTAGATTGATTAACATCAAAAGGAGGGCATGAGGCTATATGAGAAAGGAGTGTGGAAATACTGGCGGCACTATGTCCTTTAGACAGGATCCTACCAAAAAGACGTCTAATAGCCCTATCTATATAGATACTTCCTTCTTTGTAATCATAATCAGATGGAAATTCAAGAGAGGAATCAACAATGTTACCTTTAGAAGAACCTTCAGAAATATGGGAAGAAGAGGTTTTGGATTTCTTCATATCATCATCAACATAAGGAACCACAGAGAGAGGAGTAACATTCAAAGCTTCATCAAAGAAGATGCTCATTTTTACCTAGCACTTGACTCAAATGTAGTTGTTTTTGAAGAGGATGGTGTCTATTGTTGAGACATTACAAAGTCGTTGAAAGGTGATTTCGTAGGATTACCCAGAAGATTATAGGAGGTATGGAGGGTGAGAGAGAGGTGTGAGTGAGCGTGAATGCGAGTCAGGTAGCGCGTGAGAGAGATACAAGAGGAATATTGGAATGATTGCTCTTGATTGTGGAGAGATTTTTGTTAGAAACATAAGGAAAAACTAAAAGACATTTCCATACACCTTTAATTGGTTCTTCAATTTTTTTAAATAGAAAATAACTTTGATACTCTTCTCACACGCCTTTAATTGCTATAAACTTTCACAAATGAAAATAGCTAATTTACCCCTCATATTTCCAAGATGATTATTACTATAGTTTTAGCAACACAGTCAAACAATTGTTTCTTTGTAGTCTCACATTCTAAGACAATCATTTTGTCTTCAACAAACTTCCTTATAAACTGATGATAGAGACCAATGTATTTGGACCTATTAAGCTTTTTAGAGATGTTTATGTTATTCATATTATCACAATATGATGTCATGGCTTCCTGTGTGACATTATAATCAGCCAGAATATGTTTCATTCACTTCAGTTGTGAACAACTATCTTTGGTGTTTATGTGCTCAACTTCAGCTGTAGACAAAGAAACACAATTTAGTTTCTTAAAAGACCAAGCTATAACATTGTTCTTTATGCAATCTCCTATTTTGCTCTTCCCATTATCAGTAATAGTACCATCAAGACTCATTATCTGTGTAGGTTCTATCAAGTTCCTATGAAGACGTTTCATCACTTTTGTAGTAGTGATATGTTTAATCTTCTGGTGTGACATCTTAGTTTGTTCTTCAATTTGGCCTTCACTATATGCCCTTCCTTCTTTTGCTAGAATACATCTATTGGAATGACTATAAACTTTAGGAATCCATAAATAATAGTTGTCTTTAGAATCTAGAATCGTGGAGTGATGATAACGTTAATAGGTGTTAGAATGTTGCATCTAGGTGTAATTTTCGTGCTTAGTTGATAGGCATTAGGATAAAGCTTATTTGAATAAGTTGCTACTGGTTTTTGTATAAAAATGCAGAAATTTTTGATTCTGGTCTTAGAGTAACCGGTTATCTCATGGGTAGTAACCGGTTATCTGTGTTAAATTTGCAGAAAATCCCAGTTTTTGAACTAGTAACCGGTTACTGCATAGGTAGTAACCGGTTACCACTGAACCAGAATGAAAAATTCTTGCTTTTTCTTGCATTTTTGATATCCATTTCCCTTCCAATCATTATGGATCTTTAGGATGTGATTTTAGGGAGTTTTTAGGAGCTGACTTAGTGCATGTGTGTGTAGTTTCGACAACTTTCGACACGCGTTTCGTTAGGTTCTGATTTTTGACATAAGTGTTGAATTTGTGTTTATAGCATGTTGTGATTGTTTTTTTTGCATGATTTAGCATCATCAATAGCACATTAATAAGTGTTTATAATTCTGTTTTGCATTGTGTTTGCGATCCACTCATGTTTTGGTCGATTGTGCGCGTAATTGGAAAGGTTGCATATCGTTTAAACCGCATAATTCACATAGTTTGCATTCATTGTTGATTGTTTATGTGTTGCATTCCTTCGTCGATGTTCGTTTCAGGTTGTTGCATTAAAATGTATGAGTCCTTTATTTCGTTTCTTGCATTAAAACGTCATTTTTTGCATTTGAAAAATAAATGAAAATATGCCATGTTTCATCGCTGCATTTTGAAACAGAAGTTGTAAAAGACATGCTGCATTTTTCTATTTTGGTCCTTTTACACCTATTTTCATGTTGTTTGGTAGCTGTAATAGGCTGTTTGTATTGTTAATTGCGTTTAGTAGCTGATTGTGTGCTAGAGAGTTGTAGTAGATGCTGACTTCAGGCTTTGCTTAGCTTTTAAGTGTCATTAAACTTAGGATTGAGTATAGTTTAAGTCATAATTGCGGTAGGATGTTGGTACTTGATTACCTTTTTCCTTTTATCACTTTGGATTTATTTTACTAACCTTTGTTTTGTAGGGGGTTATGGTAAACCATGTGTGTGGGATGGTATCTTACATACACCTTCTTCCTTATCCTTTTACATTTCAACTTGTGTTTGCGATAAGCATTTTTGCTTTTTCGACATTTTACTTTGTTCATCCCCTTTGAGGTTTAAACTCATCTTCATTTCCTTGAAGTGAGTTAAGACTTGCTTCCTTTTCTTCTTTCTAGGAATAGAAAACCACACTAACCATAGGACATCCCTTGAATAAATAACTTAGGGTGGGTCTTAGCTTCCCATAATCGTGTCCTTTCTCGATTTGAGTCCTCTTTCTCATCTCAAAATAAAAATAAAATACCTAATAAAGGTTGAGCTTTCTCGTGCGCCAATAGACTTTGCCATGGGGTATTTGCACGCATTCCATCTCAGAATGAGGTGTAGGATATCTATCATGATGAACAAGTCTTAACATGAGGATGTCTCACAAACAACAAAATCAAGAATACATCTTCTAAAAGACATTGAACAAATAACAAACGTCTTTCCTGTGAGAATTCTCTTCTCATCTCATTCACTCTGAAACGCGAACTCGCTACGACTTGTCTCTTTGCAAGACAGTAACGCACTTGTACCAGACGAGCCTGCAACACCTGAGCATAGGCATAAGCAGTTCAATTCATAAAAAACACAAATAAGTTCCCACCTTAGTTAGGCGAACTACGTCGAATCTGATTCTCATTTCCCATAAGATACATAGGCAGTGGGGTAGAGTCCATTCGAGCACACTATTTATTTTCCCTACATTTTTCCCGTACCTTTTTATTCTCTTTTTCCAGTTCTTTCTCTTCTCCAGTTCCAGTAGCGGTTTTTATTCAGCGATAGTTTTATTCCTCACCCTTTGAAACAGACTAACATGGAGTGATATAATGATTGCAATCTTCCTTTCTTTGCCAAAGTATTCACACACTTATTAGCCTCCCAAAAATTATGACGAATATTGACTTTCATGTTTTGCTTCAATAAATCTCTAATCTTTGCGATCAGTTGTCTGCCTAAGTTGCCAATATTCTCTCCTAAAACAATGTCATTAACAACTTGATTAGAGTCCACCTCCAAAATTACCTTTCTAAAATCCACCTCCTTTACAAGGCTTAAACCTTCTAAGACTTCCCAAAGTTCGGCTACATAGACATTACTCTTACCAATCAATTTGGTGAATCCTCTTAACTATTCACCGTCGCTACCTCTAATAATCTCTCCCACAGCTAGTGACTCTATTATTTAATTTAACCCACTCCAACGAGGGAGCTTCCAAAAAAAAAATGTTACATTCATTCATAAATTTTATTTTATTGATAATTAATATAAAAAAAAAAAAATTTATAGACACGATTGAATTACCACCAATAAAATACAAAGTAATTTCTTTTCCCACCACTAATATATAGTAACACATTTTATTTATATCAATATCAACTATGAAAAAGGAAAACACCACATCACCTTTAATTTATCGGTGAAAGAAGCCAAACGAAACCTCTATTGCCACCACACCACCTTCCAATTAAAAAAAAGTAGTAGTTACTAAAAAATGACAAACCAAAATTCACCCACCATACCATACCCACAACCAAACCAAGAAATCACATGTCACCCACTTAGCACGGTGGATAACTTTTTTTTAATTCTAACACATTACTCTAGACTATAGCCAAAGTCCCACACCCCACAAAACATGTATCTAATTTTGATGATCACGATCATGATAATAACAACAACCAAAGTCAGAGGTGTGGACCTCCCCACCCCTCCGCGCACGTTAGCCCCTACTTCCCTCTCACCTAAGCGGTGGTGGCCTCCTCATCCACCCACGTCATTTTTCCTGCCGCACCACCCTCTTTAACCCAACCCACCCAACCACCATGTCACCCTTTTTTTCTCCCGATATATTCCCCTCTCTCCCTCCTCCTCCACCATCACCACAACCCTAAATTTCCAATCTTTTTTATTCTCTCACCCTTTGCTATCTTACGCCACAACAACCATGGCCTCTTCACCCACCGATTCAAACCCTCCTTCCGCCGTTCCTCTTCCCCTTTCCTTACCTGTCCCACCACCACCAACCACCTCCCGTCGTCTTCCTCCACCCTGCTGGACACCGGAGGAAACATCTGCTCTTATCGATGCTTACCGTGATAAGTGGTACTCCCTCGGCCGAACAAATCTCAAAGCCATCCATTGGCAGGAAGTTGCCGACGCTGTCACCGCTCGTTGCCCTAATGCTTCGCCGACGAACAAAACCGCCGTGCAGTGTCGTCACAAAATGGAGAAACTCAGGAAACGTTACCGATCTGAAATTCAACGGCTCAGATCTCTCCCGATTCCGCGATCTCGTTCTTCTTCCTCATGGGTTCATTTCAAATCCATGGATTCCATGGAAAAAGGTCCTAATCCGCCTTCTCCACCTTCTCCACCGCCAAAACTAGAAAATCATAATCATCTCAACCACCGTGAAACCCTAGTTGATAACGACGATCTTGATGATGACGATCTATACGAGGAACTCAGAAGCGCCGCTGGTGGAGGTTCTGTAAACACCAGAAATCTTGATAAATTCTACCGGAACGGATCTTCCGGTGGTGGATTCCGGATCCGGATCCCAACCGGTGTGAGTGTTGCGCAACCTGGATCTAAATTCTACGGTGGTCATCATCAGAAAATGAACATGAACAATAACCAGACGGAATCTGGTTCTGGTGGTTATATCAACGGTGGAACGAGGCTTGTGAAGGACAAGTTTGGGTTGGGGAAGAGAGAGAGGGAGAGAGAGGTAGAGAGAGAAAGAGACCCTATTGGTGAAATGGTGAATGCTATTAGGGTTTTGAGAGATGGGTTTGTGAGGATGGAGCAGATGAAGATGGAGATGGCTAGAGAGATCGAAACGATGCGAATGGAGATGGAGATGAAGCGAACTGAAATGATTCTTGAGTCTCAGCAGAGGATTGTTGAAGCATTCGCGAAAGCAGTATCAGAGAAGAACAAGAAGAGGAAACTACATAAGGGTAATAGTAACATCAACAACATAGCTTCGCCTTCGGAATCGTAGATAAAATCTATAATTGTTAATGATGAAAATAAAGGTTGGAGCTTGTTCGTATTTCGATTCTGTGTTTGCATTTGCAGTCCCATGAGATGAAATCATGCTTGTTTTTGTTCATTAGTTTAGATTTTGTTTTAGGTAGGTTGATATAATGATGTTACTCGCCATATTTATATTTCCATGACTCTTTTTTATGTTGTTTATGGTAAATTTTGGAACTTGATTATAGCTTTAGATTAATGTATTGTTGGGTGAGTTTAGTAGTTTCTCTTATTGTTTGATTTTCTTTTTCTGGTGTTGCTGCTTGTATATAGTAGTTTCACATCGAACTTGTATGGTATCTCTTGACTAAGTTATGTGCTTAATTTAGTATGTCTATGTTCTGTTTGTTGTGTTTTGATGCTGACCATTGTCATGTGTATTTCAAGGGAATGTAATGAACATTTCATTGTAGAAACCATAGTTCACTTTTGAAATAAGGAAGGACATTGAAAATGAAGTCTCTGGTCATCTGTTGATGCTTCATGTTGTATTTAGGTGCTTATGTCCTTTTGGTTCTTATAGGATAGGATTCAAGAATGATGTCAATTTAACTTGGTTATCTCACTTTGGTTGTGTCAATTTAGTACTTGGTTATATCTCACTTTGGTTGAAGAATGAACTTGAATTATGTTTGGATTGATGAAATAGAACCAAAGTGGAGCGGAAAATGTAGTAGGGAGGATCCGGATCCGAATTATGTTCCATTCCATTATTGGTGTATTTTTCTATAATTTGGCGAAACAAAACAAATAAGTTCATTCTATTGCATACACTCATAACAGGATTGAATTAAAATTGAAGGATCAAATGAAATAGAATGGAATGTCTTCCATCATATTCTATTCTGCTCCATTCATTCGAACAATAGAATTTTATTATTTACCATTCTACTCCGTTTCATATCACTAATCCAAAACATATATCCCAAGAGTACAAGTTTTGAAATATTTTTAATGTCAGTTTCTTAGTATGAAAGGAGAGATTATCTATATACTCATTTCAAACTTTGAATTTGCCATAAAAAACTGAACACATAATGGAGAGAGAATATGTATAGTACATCACCACTGTGATCATATAACATGATCAATTTCATCCTTCTAAAAACTTCAGAAAAACCATCAAAACTTGCAACAACTACTCTAATTCTTGGTTTCCCTTTAGACACGAACCTCCAACTCAAGTAAACCATTCTCATTGTCACTATCCCACAAATAAGAGAAATCCCAGTAGCCCCTGAAGTTGCAAACCAAATCAAAGGCAACCTAAATGATCCACAAGCAACACCAATGCCCAAAGACTTTCGAATCAGCTCGGGAAAATAGTAAAGCGATGCATATATTGATAGCAACATACACAAAATCTGCACACCGGGTTGTAGTGGAAAAACCAACACCAAAGACAGAAAATAACACAAGCTGAACTTGGTGATAAGTGTCATTTATGGAAAGAATGCTTCAAATGCTTCTTCAAGACTCAACACTAGTGATTGTGTCGCATTAGTTGAATATTTCAAGTTGAACCCTAAATCAAATGGAGATGTGTTTTTCAAATGCTTCTTCAAGACTCAACACTAGTGATTGTGTCGCATTAGTTGAATATTTCAAGTTGAACCCTAAATCAAATGGAGATGTGTTTTTTGCCAGATAACCTAGGAAACTAGTAGATAATAGTAGTACAGCCCCATGATATGTTGGAATATCAAACAAACTGTCACATAAAGGAAGAACAAATTCTTCTTCTATATGAAGAAAAGCCTGAAATATCCATTCAATATAATATCAGCATTGTTAGATGCCATCAAATTAGATTGAAAATCAAATACTTATTTTACTTCCAAAAAATAATAATGTATAGTTTTTTAAATCTTTTCTTTTACAAAAAGATGTAAAAGTAATTTCAATGATTAATTAAAACCAATTTAAAGATTTTTTTAAACAATATAATTAAATAGAATAAATATTGATAGTTATTTTTATAATTTAGAGAAGAAAACCAATCTAGTTAGAAATGATTAAAATAACGGGAAAATATCCCTTTTAGACTTTTAACAATATATTTGAGTTCAGTTTGATCCCTTAATTTTTTTCCGTATCAATTTGATCTCTTAACTCTTAAAATGTATTATGTTAGTATTTTTTTATCTAATTAGCGACGAATTTAGAGATCAATATTTGAATTTTTTCATCGCTAATTAAACGAAAATGACTAATATAGTACGTTTTAAGAGTTAAGGACTAATTTGACATGAAAAAAATTAAGTGACCAAACTGAACCCAAGAGTATAGTTAAGGGACCATGGATGATATTTTGCCTAAAATAACATAAAAATCACATTATAGATAACCTTCTTCGAGTGGAGTGATGCTGAGTTGAGTAGTTCAATTGATACATGTTAGTTGAATTAAATGTGCTCTTCGAGTGGAGTGATGCAGAGTTGAGTAGTTCAATTGATACATGTTAGTTGAATTAAATGTGCGTAAATTGTTGATTCACCAGATTAATTTTTTATTTATAAATACTAAAGTTATTTGATATAATTAAATAGTTGATATTTATAAATTAATAATTAAAAAATTAAAATAACAACTTTTTTTTAGTATTATGGTTTTAGGCAGTCACTAACTAATTAATTGAAATTTTAGCTTAGTGATTATTATATAGAATATATTCTGTATTCATTATATTACCTAATTTCCAAATTTTATTAATCTCAAGTAATCAATTTTTTGAAATAAAAAAAAATTATACACACTAAAGATATAGATACTAAATCCAACCGCATGTATAAGTAATTAGTTATACACTTTAAATTTCAATCGAAAGGTTCATAATTAATAATGGTACGCCAAGTTCTAAATCAAGTGAAAATAGTCGTAATTAATGATGTGACTAAGTTCTTATTGGAAGAGTCGTATAGAATATGAGAAATGAGTAATTTGATTAATACACCAATTAATTGAGTTGTGTTTTGTGAATAAATGGAATAATTTGAAAAAAAACATAAAATTGGTAAAAGGTTTGATGCTGGACTAATCCGGATATAATAGGCGTAAAGAATGTCTAATTACATATTTTTCCCGTAAATGTAACCATAAGCCTGTAATCCGTAAGGATTAGTTAATTAAAGCGAGTGGATGTTAGTATTCCTAGTGAGTCGTAGTGTGGATCGATAACTAGAAGGGTGATTCAATATATAGGTAGGTTGCTCTATAAAACCAAACTATATGGAAAGGTCTAATATATCAAATCCCGATCCCGGAAGACTAGTCTCGAATTGAAAAACTAACAAATAAAGAAATGTTTGTGATTATTGTTGGTGCACAAGATGAATGATGAAAAGGAGAATATTCTATTAATGAGAATGACGACTACAAAGGAATAAAAATGATTGTTACAATGATTGAGCGACATCCCTAGTCTATTTATAGGCTAAAAACTAGGGTTACAAAAACACACAAAATGCTAAAATACCCTATAACAAACTTAATGACTGATAATAAGATAATAAAACAAACTAGAACTCCAGAAGTTAAACATACTTAGGGGCACAACCTCATAAACACTTCTCGCAACCTCATCAGAACTTCTACTTCTGATTAACACAAAATGCTTCTGAATATGAATTACTTCCAATACCACCCCTTAATTCATATTCAGCTAATTCTTTTAACACCAATTCCATCCCTCAAATGGACAAATCGTTCAGTCTTTACATCCTTCGCCAAAACATTTGCAAGTTGTTTCTGAGTGCTACACTGAGCAACTTCTAACACTTCATTCTGGACTTTACTTCTTCTCAGATTTCCCTTTACATGCCTTGGAGAGCCTACAAACTGTTTGAACATTATCGCATCCACATCCTCACTATCAGAATCAGAATCCAGTTTCTGATTTGTATCAGCAGGTGTGATAACAACCTTACAATTCAACAACTCAAATCTCTTTAGAAGTTCAAGTTCTTCCTTCAAGAGCCAAACCTTTTGCTTGAGAACTTCTTCCGTACTCAAGAGTTCAGAGTCTACTAGTATGGTACACTGAATAACTTCTCTTTCAGAATCTACTTCAGTGTCTTGCAGCATGTCAAACACTACAAGTCTTCTTGAAATTCTTCTGATTCTTTGTGGCCTTTGACCTTGTTCAGAATTTCCTTATGATGTTTGAATCTCAGAAGTTTCTCCTTCAGAAGTTCTTGCTTCAGAAGGTTGACTTCCTCCAGAACCTTGACCATCTTCAGAGTCTGGAATATTCCCGAAATCAGAACCACCACCAGAGTTTGGATTATATCTTCATCATCTGAATCTTCTTTAGATTTAGGATCACCATCAGAGTTTGGATCAGAAACATCTTCATCATCTGAATCTTCTTTAGATTCAGGATCATCATCAGAGTCAGAATCAGGATCAAAATCATCTTCACCTTCTGATTCTGATTCACTATCAGAATCATTCTCACCTTCTAATTCTGACTCACTATCAGAATCATTTTTAGGTTTTGACTCATCTTCAGAATCAACATCTTCAGAAGTTAAATCGCCTTCAGAGTCTTGACTACCATAGTCTTGACCCTTAGTGTCTAAATCACCACCAGAATCTGAATTATCATCAGAATCTAGATCATCACAAACATCTTCATCTTCTGAATCATCTTCAAAGTCTCTTTCAGACTCGTCTTCAGCTTCAGAATCATATTCAAAGTCTTCTTCAGAATCAGAGAACGTCAGTCACACAGGTTTCTCGTCTTTAGAATCATCTTCTGATTCTGAATCATATTCAAAGTCTTCTTCAGAATCAGAGAATGTCAGTCACACAGGTTTCTCGTCCTCAGATTCATAAGTCATTAATAGCACACGTTCGTCATCATCAGAACTTCTGGCTACATTTGCTTCTTCTTTTGACTTTCTTTCTTTGTTTGACCAACAGTCTTCAACAAAGTGGCCAAACCTATCACAACAGTAACATTGAAACATTCTTTTGTCAAACTTCTCCTTTTGTTCTGATGTTTCTTCTCATCAGAGTAGAAGCATTTTGACTTCTGACCACCATCAGATCTTCTCCTAGCTTCTGACCAAGACTGCTTCTGATACCTCTTATCAGAAACTGCTTTCAGAGCCTGCTGCTCTACTTCCCATTCAGAAGTTCTATCAGTTAGACACAACTCTTGCGCTTCTAAACTGCTTTGCATCTCTTCAATCCTCATGGTGCTCAGATATTTAGAATGTTCTATTGCTACCACAATTTAATCGAACTGAGGGGTAAGGGATCTCAATACCTTCTCAATGATTACTTGTTCAGAAAGAGTTTCTCCACAAGCCTTCATCTCATTAGTGATCAGAATCACTCTGGAGATGTACTCAGAAACATTCTCATTGTTCTTCATGTTGAGATTCTCATATTGCTTTCTCAGGGACTGAAGCTTCACCTTCTTCACTGATGCATCACCACCATAACATCTGACCATTGTGTCCCACACAGCTTTTGCTGTCGTTGAATATGCAATCTTCTCAAACACATTTGCATCCACGCACTGATGGATGTAGAACAATTCTTTCTAATCTTTCTTCCTTGTATCTCTCTGTGCGTTCCTTTGTTCCTCCGTTGCATCTACTACTACCGAAACGTAACCATCAGTGACAAGATCTTGAACATCTTGAGCACCGAACAATACACGCATTTGAATCATCCAACGAGTCCAGTTTTTGCCGTCAAATACTAGAAGCTTGGTGTTCATACCGTCGTTTCCGTTCATCGTCTTCTACCTTGTGCAATACACTCAGATATCACCACATAGTGTTTCCCAACCCACAAAATCAATTTGATTCTGATCATATTTTTGTTCAAGGTTCAACGTGAATCCAAGAACCAAAAATCAATCACACAAGCCTCACCTTTTCACTAGTGTTTCCCAAGAATCTGAACCGGAGCTCTAGATACCAATTATTGGTGCAATAGATGAATATTGAAAAGGAGAATATTCTATTAATGAGAATGACGACTACAAAGGAATAAAAATGATTGTTATAATGATTGAGTGACATCCCTAGTCTATTTATAGGCTAAAAACTAGGGTTACAAAAAAACACACAAAATACTAAAATACCCTCTAACAAACTTAATGACTAATAAATAGAATAATAAAACAAACTAGAACTCCAGAAGTTAAACATACTTCTGGGCACAACCTCATCAGAACTTCTCGCAACCTCATAAGAACTTCGACTTCTGATTAAACAAAATGCTTTTGAATATGAATTACTTCCAATAATTATAACTTGTATCTTAGTGTTTCACATGAATCAATATAGTTGTGAGTTCCTAGATCACTTTTGCGTGTTATGTGTTTGAAGCCCATAAGCTTTGCTTCCTTACTTCACCTTATCTGACACAAGTGAGCAGTGTCGATTGAGACATTCATTGCATGACCTTGAAATTCGAGTGGATTCGTAAGACATGGAACTCCATTGGGATAAGTTGTATTTCACCCCATGTTAATTATTTCAAGTAGCTCAGCTCAGAAGGAGGAAAAAGGCAAGATAATATGAAGGCTGAGAAGACCATAAGATGATTATGTTTTTGTTGTGTTGTTATCTATCTGTAGTATTTTCTTGTATTAGATGTCTTTATCATATATTTGTACTGTTTATACTTATTACATGTATTGGACATCATTTAGATGCTTTTGTTTGTACTCAATACCAATTTAACATTTCAGATGGTATGATTCTAGACACATATTTTTTTTTTGGGTGTCACATATTTAGTATAATAAATAGTGAGTGATATCTAGCAACACATTAGTGCTACCTAAGTCATGAAAATGTCACACGATTTGACGAAAAGTTTCTGTGATAATGTTTATGTATAAAATTATTCCTTTTCCCTCGTGTCTATATTGAACATAAGGCATAAATCGTGTCATCCTTGTTCAGTTCAATATTGGATCCTAAGACGTTTATCCTGTTACACAAGATGGGAAAATTATTGTTATGTCATTCTTGTCCCTCAACATGATTTGTGGGGTACCCATGAGCTATCTTTATAGTGATCCTGTTAAGGGGAATATTTAAACGATAATAAAGTACTCGGCTCTACATCGAGGATCCATAGTGGTTTCATATCGAAGGGTGGTATACACCAGTATCACTTTGAGAATAACTTATGACACTTGCATATAATTTTATGTTGTATTCTCACGATGGATCAATCCAATATAAATACTATTCCTAATATGTATACATATGTGAAGACTTTATAACTCTTTATCAATGATATGTGTGATTTGATCATTAGTTTATCTACATAATAGTCTCAATGCTTTACTGTTATTCCACTTTGCAATAAAGTTTGACTACAAATACTTTAAGAATATTGTTCTTACGTTGAATGTGATATCACTTTTTTCAATACTCGTATGTATTGATTTCCGACACTTGTCCGTGTTGATATCACCTCTTTTCAATACTCATTTGTATTGATTCCCAACACTCGTCCGTGTTGATCATACATTTTTTCAATACTCGTCTGTATTGATTTCCAACATCCGTACGTATTGATATCACCTATTTTTAATACTCCTCGGTATTAATTCCAAACACCCGTCTGTGTTGATCATATATTTTTTCAATACTTGTCTGTATTGATTCCCAACAATCTCTCTGTGTTGATCAACAATTTTTAATACCCGTCTATATTGATTCCTAAAACTCGTCCGTATTGATCTTACCATTTCAGTATTCGTCCGTATTACATTTCGACACTTGTCCGTGTAGGTACACCTCTTTTTCAATACTCGTACGTATTGATTCCTAACACTCTTCCGTGTTGATCATATATTTTTAATGCTCGTTTGTATTTGATTCCTAACATCCGTATGTGTTAGTCATATCTTTTCAATACTTACATGTATTGATTCCTAAAACTCATCCATGTTGATCCCACCCCTTTTCAATACTCACCCGTATTGCTTTCTGACACTCGTTCGTGTTGGTACGTTTTTTTTCAAAACTCATATGCATTGACTCTCAACATTCGTCCGTGTTGACATCCTATTTTATCATACTTGTTTGTATTGATTATCAACATTCATCTAGGTTGACACCAACCTCTTTCAATACGCCTCCGTTTTGATTTCCAGCACTCGTCCATGTTGACATAACCTTTTTCAATACTCACATGTATTTATTCTACATACTCGTTTGTGTTGACACACTCTTTTTTTCAATACTCATCCATATTGATTTCCAACACTCGTTCGTGTTGATCACACCTTTTTTAATACCCCTCCTTATTGATATCCAACACTCGTCCCTGTTGACTTAGCCTTTTTCAATAATCATCTGTATTGATTCTCAACACTCGTTCGTGTTAACACTAATTTTTTAATACTCATCCATATTGATTTCCTGCACCCGTCAGTGTTGACATAACCTCTTTCAATACTCGTCTGTATTTATTTCCAATGCACGTCAATGTTGACATCACCTTTTTCGGTACTCGTATATATTGATTCCCAACACTCGTCTGTATTGATACTCCATTTTCAATACCTGTATGTATTGATTTCCAAAACTCATCAGTGTTGACACTACCTATTTTAATACTCGTCTGTATTGATTCCCAAAACTCGTCCGTGTTGATGCTACCTTTTTCAATTCTCGTATGTATTGATCCCTAACACTCGTCCGTGTTGATCATATCTTTTCAATACTCGTATGTATTGATCCCCAACACTCATCCGTGTTGTTCATATCTTTTCGATATTTGTTTGTATTGATTCCTAACACTCGTTCATGTTAGTACACCCCTTTCCAATACTCACATATATTGATTTCCAACACTCGCCCGTGTTGATCCTATTTTTTCAATACTCGTTTGTATTACTTTCTAACACTCGTACGTGTTGATTCTCCCTCTTCAATGCTCGTCCATATTAATTTCCAAAACTTGTATGTATTGATCATACCTCTTCAGTACTCGTCCAAATTAATTTCCAACACTCACCCGTGTTGACTCTACCTTTTCAATACTCGTCTGTATTGATTTCCAGTACTCGTTCGTGTTGGCATTACCTTTTTCAATACTCGTTCGTACTGATTCCCAATATTCACTCATGATAATCTTTCTTTTTCAATACTCGTCCGTATTGACTTCTGACACTCGTTTGTATTAATCATTTTCCAACACCCGGCCATGCTGACCTTGTTTCCCCAACATATATTTCATTCAATCCCCAACATATCAACCCACAAAAGTTTTCCTGCCATTCCATATCCCCAATAAATAAATTCCTAATACATTTACCTTCCTCACACTGCACTCACTTTGTTCTCAATGAGCAATATTTTTGGATATGCTTGCATTTAATCATCTTCTACCATAAATGCCCGAATGAAGATTACCATTCATACATTCAGGCCCAAGATGATTAAATAAGGGAATCAAACCACACATATGTTCATTCAAAGGATATATTTTTTATTGCAAGTCATCAAATAATTCATTACAACATCCTAAAATCCAAATCACAAATTCTGTACAAAAATGCATACTTTTGACCTATAGTTAACTTTGGTCAACTGTTGACTTTTTGGTCAACCAGTTGACCAAAGTCAACTATCCAATCCTAAAACTCTAATTCCCATATTGTCTTCAACCATAAGTCACCTCTTCTTGTTCACAAACCCTATATAAGACTTGATCTTGTCAAAATGTCTACTTGCTAATGGCCTTGTCAATATTCCTCAATTACATTAACCCTCCAACACATAACCACACAATGCATAATTAGAACAAATATCTCAAGACATCCAAATTAATCCAAACACAACATGTAGCCTAATATTCATTTCTACCACATTCAAGTTCTAGTAGTTCATAACTTATACATTTCATAAATTATCTCAACAGTAACACTACAAACCATTCTCCCTTATGTTATCAAAGCATCCACCATGACATACATTCCAATTGAGAGTGGAAAACAGAAACGAGTTCAAGCAGTGCATCACATATGAATTTACCATTCATCTAACATACATACATATCATTCCAACAACTCATTTTCTTGCCAACTTTATATTATAACATATATAACTTGTTTCCATACAAACTCAAACATATCATAGCATAACAAAGTTCAAAGAGTCCAACAACCAATTTTCTAACAGAATTTCAAGCTAACTGTCACAAATAACTTCATCCTAATTTAATCTAACTCTAACATAACCTTTTGATAGAATTACATTAACACTAACAATCCAATTCATAATTGCATTCGAGACATAACTATTAGCTATCCATTTTAAGAATCTAACAGCCACATAACTGAAGATCCAACAAAAGGTTAACCATTGTGAACTACACTAACTTTTAAGACCTCCTAACACATCACAAATCCAAGCTATCTAGTTTTAACTAACATGTTTTTAACAAATATTATACCAAGTGTTTTCAACATAACTACTAACTTCCATCAAAGCTTTAGCTACCTGAAATACTATGCAACTAACTAATTGATTCAATTCCTAACAGAACTAACTAAAATCTAACAAAGTTATAACACCTAACAAATTTACACAGAGAACTTAACAAAATTTAACTGTGCCCAAACTTTTGCCCAAGGTGCCCGAGGAAGTTACAAACTCATCACTCTATAAATTCAACAATCATTGCAATCATCATCATTATTCAATCACCCAATCATTTTCTCACCAATTTTTCAAAACCATTTCATTTAGAAAGTCATCTTCTGGAACCATTAATTTCAATAGTTTCACAGGACTTTACCAACGGTGCCAATAAAAATATGACGTTGCCACCAAAACCACCAGATCGGTGCTTCCGAAAATCGATAGTAAACCCCAAGGTTTTATAGGATGTTGAACCCACTTTATCCCCTCCACTGGAACCACCGCATAGTGCATTGAAATAATCTCCTTCGCCGGAGAAAACAAAATTGTTTCTACCTCCATCAAAGCCACTGTCGCTTGTATCATGTTGTTTAGAACCATCCATTCATCATCACACAAGGAAGAAAAATATAAAGTTGGAGCAAGCAATTTTGGATTTTGCAGAAGGATTAAGAGTTATTGGAGTAAGACCTGATGGAAAGCTTGCACTTTTTGCTGATAATTCATGTCGTTAGCTTGTAGTAGATCAAGGCATGGTAGCATAAGGAGCAATCAATTTGGTAAGAGGCTCAAGGTCATCAGTTGAAGAGTTAATTCAAATATACAACCACTCTGAAAGTGGAACAACATGAAACCTAAAAGGTATTATGCTAACCCATCAGAACCTTATGCATAAGATACAAAAAGTTATGGGAAATTGTACCTGCTGAAATTGGGGACAGATTTCTAAGCATGCTTCCACCTTGGCATGCATATGAAAGAGCTTGTGAGTATTTTATTTTCACATTCTGTGTTGAGCAAGTATACACAACCGATAGAAACCTGAAGATAGCACAGTCGAAGTTCACAAAAATGGCTTGGGAAGGTATTCTTGGTGCTATTAATGCGGTGCGAGTCAATAAACAACAAATTGTGGAGTCTGAACATTTAATGAAAACACTCTTAAGCAAAAGGATGGATTGACTCAAAGGATATTTACTAAGGTGGGATTAGACAACACGTCGGTTCTACAAGCTACTGATAATTTTATAGCTTAGCAACCTAAGTTTATATGTGACACTTCTGGTCCTGATGTAATTTCAAAGATAGATAGAACTTGCACACCTGAAATGTTTACGAAAGTACGCGGATTCACTATTTCCACACCGTCGTCGATAAGGATTCCAACAAGTTTTGAGAAGAATGTCAATGTTGCCACCGTTGAAGTTTGTATCTGGGCCAAAACAGATAGCATAAATGCTCATCTTGCTTCATTTTACTTCAAGTAATCTCTTATGTTTCAGTAGATCATAATAGATGTGTTGATTTTAAGATTTTGAGACACCCTTCACTTGCAAAGTATTGGTTTCAGGGACAACATTACTGGAGATTTAGAAGACATATTAATCTTACTTTTAGAAAATCACAAGGCTTTGCATATAAGTTTGAAAAGGTTGTTGTAGAAGGTAATCCATTTAATGTTGGGAACTATATTGTCAATGCACATATTTATATCAGATTTGATAACTATGTGGTACACTTAGTTGTGTTGTCAACCAAGAATCATGACATGTAAAATTGGGATCTGTTACAAGCTTCTTTTGCTAGTGAGTATTTAAATAGGGGCAATGCTATATTATTGGGTGTGCTAAATCGGATCCCTAGTAGGCTGAAACATCATATGATTGTGAATGTATTTATTGTAAGAACAAGAGTTGTCTCTGTATTCCATCTTTATGTTTTGATGATAATAATGGAGTATTTATGAAAGAACAATTTTATGTTCCGATGTTTATTGAAGTGCAGATCATGAATATTTTATATATTAAGATCAAACAAACATTATGAATGAATACGCGAATATGAGAAGTTACTATGTGTAACATTAGTCGCAAGCGTGCTGAAGAAGCAAGTGCGTTTCTGAATCTGAACACAATCAGAAAGATCCAAGGATGCGGATGTTGCGTTGACAATGCTCTTGTGGATTTTGTTCTGAATGTGGCTCTAATAAGATAGCAAAGCGAAGCTTCTGAAATTAATCTTCTGAAAAACTAAGTTCTGAAGACTCCGATGACTTTAAGTTCTGAAGACCAAGTGCCTGAAAGATTCTGAAGACTTACGAGTTTTGAAGATTGAGATTCTGAAAGAACTAAGTGCTAAAGACTCTGAAGACAATGTTCTATGTGAGCAAAGTTTTGAAGAGTCTAAGACTTAAGGTTCTGAAGAATGTTTCTAAAGAATGAAGTGCTGAATACTCTAAAGACAATGTTCTATGTGAACAAAGTTCTGAAGATTCTAAGACTTGAAGTTCTGAAGACCATGAGTTTCAAGCCAAGTGCTGAAGTTCTGAAGAACGTAGTTCAATGTGAACAAGTAATCAACTTCATCTAATTCAAGACCTATCAAACATAAACACATAATCCACTTAAGCAAAATAATCAACTTCATCGACATACCCTACATAAACAACTTAATCAACATAAACACTTCATCAACTTAATCAACATGAACAACTTAATCAACTTGAACAACATAAACAACTTCATCAACTTAATCAACTCAAGCAATTTCTTCAACTTAACCAACATAAACAACTTAATCGACATAAATAATGCAACACAGATGCGACTCAACTATGCATATGCATGTGGTACCATTGGAGTAAAACTCTCAACTTAAAATATATCAGGTTATCGAGGTATCTACAAGACATAAGACTTCAACTTAATAATATTTCCAATCCAGACCAACATGGTGAGCATCTGCTCCAACTTAGAAATGCAATGTATGCCATGATACAAACGACACAACACATAACAACGACCAACTCAGAACAACATAACAACTTTAATTCCACACGATTCAACTTTGTCCAGAGGCCTACAACTTATGTACATCAACATTGGTCATATGACCTACAACTTTAATATCAACGTTGGTCATTCGACCTATAACTTAAAAAAATGCCCATAAACCGGGACCAACCAACTTATCTCAACTGTATTCGAAAATCCACTCAATCGACACAAATAAAAAAACTGACTAAAATCACCTACTAATTATTACGAACTACCTCGACGATTTTCGACTAATTTCGGACAACTAATTTTTCCGCTTAAATCAGCTAAATCGACATTGTTTTATTATTGTGATTACTACTGATTAATTCTTCTGATTCTGGTAAATTTCAATTTATTGATACAACACATATTATGCTCCCAATTATACTGTCATCTAAAATATCAAACTGATATGAAACCTGCTAAACTTTTATCATCTGCTAAAGGTCTGCTAAAATCTGCTACTGCCATACATCCCCTCTTGCTAACTGATTAATCGTTGTATTATTTTATTTATTTCCTTGTACTAGGCTGACCAATATTAATTCTAATAAACAAGTTATAATCTAAACTAAATAAGTATACTTAATACTTATCTATAATTATGTATGTGTTGGTGACAAGAAAGAAAGCAAGAAAAGCTAAGTGGCTCCCCACCATACTCATGGCCAGCGCCACCCTCCTCTCCATTATGTGGATTGCGCCACATTAAAACATAGCTCCCATCACCCTTTTGGTGGCTTGCGTCATGCCCCCATACCCTAGGTGGCTCTCGCCACCGCATTAGGTGGCTTGCGCCACCTCTCACAAAAAGGGGTGGTCCCCACCCACAATTTTTCCAGTTTTCTTCTTCTTGTTTTCGTTTCGGTTTCTAGCATTCTTTTCTGATCGACTTTTCCCGGAATTGGCTCCGACGGTAATTCTCCTTCGTAACCGCTTTCTCACACTTGTTCCTCTTTCTCAACTTCTATTGATATCACAAACCTAGTTTTCCATTTCTTTTTATTCTTTTATTATAGCTATTATTATAATTATAATATCTATTGGGCTTACTAATCAACACCCCTACGATTACTACTATCAACGCAACGACTAAGTCCATTTAAATAAAACACTCTTATAATTCCATAATATTATTTTTACGACTAAATAGACTAATTACTAATTATCGAATAAATCTTCCAAACCATCCAATCAACATATTCAACGAATAAACGGAAAATACTCAATATCATTTTCCACAACTTAAATCAACTTATTTAATTAATCCAACTCAAACCAACTTAGAAACATCAATATAGCATTCCGATAATTCGGAACTCAAATCATCATAAACGACACAAACCAATGTAAATCAACACAACATAATACAAGTATATTTAATTAATATAATTAAATAAATAACTGGAGTTACACTTAGACATAGGGTTATATATGCCTTATGTAGTAATTGTAACCTAGTTGTCTTTTGTTAAATAAGGGTTTAGGTTTTGAGAGTCGTTGGCTCTTAGGGTTGTAGTTCCCCTTTGTAGTATGAGATGGAGAGAGGACCACATAAGTGCATGTACACTAATAGAAGCCTTTAGGTAATGGTTGTTGTATTGTTCTTGGATGAATCTTTGAAGCAAGTCCAAGATAACTTCTTGGTCAAGAAAACCGTGACAGGTTATGAGATTGGCAGGTGACAGAAACAACACAGAATGGGAAGGATGTGAGTAGATTCTTATATCAGAGTTATAAACGATGGAGTTTAGCTTTGGTAAATATGTCCATTAGGTTAGTGATTAGGAGACAAAGTTGTAAATGGAGGAGTTTAGCTTTTTGATAATACTACGATATAATTGAGTCTTCATCCTGGATTGGTATCCCTCGGATGTAGGTTTGTTAACATCGAACTGGGTCAACATATTTTGTGTTCTTATTATTTTACAATTTACAGTTTTCTGTATTGTGTTCTGGACTGAGATGGACCAACATTATGTCTTGACATCTGTTGGTGACTATGTTACATCACTTCAAAACAATGGGTGTGTATTCATCCTTGTTTCCTAAAGTGCAATAATCATTGTCTTAACATTAAGATGGCACATTGGAGTATCTGCATGTATCTGACACTGATGGGAGAAACAAACTAAGAGGTATGGTATCTCTTTTGGGGAGTGTGCTACATTCTAGGCCAATTGGATTTTATCTCAAGCAGCTGAAGGTCTATACATGAAGAATCAGGTGGAGTTCAGAAGATGTGTAGATGGTCATAGGAAGAGGGAGATTAATGGGAATTTGATCTTAATCCAACAGTTTGTTTGAAGGAGGACGGCGATCCTTATGTTCCTCACGGATAGCATGATGTGACTTCATGTGTGAGTGTCTGCTATTTCTTGTCAGAAGGGATAGTTGAGCCAAAATGAATGTGCTTTAGCAGGTGGCTGGACAGAGAGTGGGCTCTTGAAGACATTGAAGATGCATCTTATATTTTCCATTCATTCTTACGCTGGCTCTTAGGGTTGTAGTTCCCCTCTGTTGTATGGGATGTAGAGAGGATGACATAGGTTCATGTATACTACCAAAAGCCTTTAAGTAATGGTTATTGTATTTTTCTTGGACGAAGATTTGAAACAAGTCCAGGATAAATTCTTGGTCAAGAAAACCGTGATAGGTTCTGAGATTGACAGGTGATAGAGACAACACAATTTGTGAAGGATGTAAGTAGGTTCTCTTATCAGAGTTATAAATGACGGAGTTTAGATTTGGTAAAGATGTCCATTAGGGTAGTGATTAGGAGACAAAGTTGTAAATGAGGGAGTTTATCTTTGTGATAATACTACGATATAGTCGTGTATCCATCCTGGATTGGTAGCCCTCAGATGTAGGTTTGTTAACACCAAACTGGGTCAACATATTATGTGTTCTTATTATTCTGCAATTTACATTTTTCTGTATTCTGTTCTTGACTGAGATGTCCTAACATGATGTCTTGACATCTGTTGGTAATTATGCTGCATCACTTCAAAACAACAGTTGTGTATTCATCATTGTTTCCTAAAGTGCAGTAATCATTGTCTTAACATTAAGATGAGACATTGGAGTATCTGCATAACCAGAATTTCAGTGTTTAATCCTAATAAGCTGAATGATCAGGAATTCCAGGCGTTAGAGATCCTTGTGTAACACCCCAAAATTTGACCACTCTTTTTCCCCATCATCTACATATCACATTGCATATCATGTTGTTTGCATATCCAAGCATATGGCATAGAAAAATGAAGCATGACATCCATAGGTGCTAGCATAGGGCACATGATCAATAATCTGGCAAATAAATGATCATTCAAGACAAGATGAGAACCAAGTGGTATTTCAAGAAGCTCACAAGGTATCCTCATATCTTACACAAGTTCAAATTCATCCATAAAACCCTAGAAGGGTGAAACACCATCAGAAACTCAGCAGTGCAACATGCTCCTACAGAGTTAACCCTAATTAGGGTTTTGCCTCAGATAAATAAATTCTCATAGATATGACCAATTCTTGTGGTCAAAGGCCCTCACATGATATATAAGGCCTATGGATGAAGTTTGAAGCAAAAATTCATTAAGGAAGTCAGTTAATTCTTCAGTTACTTGTGAATGAAGAAATTGGTCAACTGTGCATTTGAAAAGTCAATTGTTGGATTTCAAGGCCTCCAATCATGTTTTTCAAGTCAAGGGACCCTCCCAAGGGCAAATAAGAGCTTTGGTGATCTCAAAGATCAAGAATCAAGAGGTTATGAAGAACTTCCCAAATTTAGTAAGTGACTTGTAATGGAAACTTACTATTTTTGGTATATTTTGCCCTAATCTTCAAGTGATTCTTACATGGCTAAGATGACTCCAAATGATTTTTCCTCAAACATGAAACTTGTAGAGCATCCTCTTCTATTTCCAAAAATTCCAATAACTTGATCATAGCCTTTATGTATTGAAAGTTATGTCCATTTGAATTTAGTTATTTTTAGGGTTTTTGCCATATTTTTCAAAATACACCAAGTGCAAAAAGGTTTGTATCTCATTTTTAAGGCATGCCATGGACTAATGCTGATCACTACACTCAAATTCAACCCAAAGAAAATGATTTTGTTCAAGAGTTGTGAAGAATTTGTGTCTTGAAAGTAAGATATTTCACAATTTGCATTTTGGAAAAATATCACACAATGCTTGATCCAAGGGATGTAAAGCTTTAGGATTGATCCAAGGGTGATTAGGGCACCAAAATGAATCAGCTTATGCACATGGGGGAGAGGTTTCACGCATAAATCACTACATCACACTTTTCTTGCAAATTTGCATTTGGATCCCTTACACACTCCTCATGCTTCTATTGCTCATAAAACCCTAACCAGTGTTGTAAGTTGAGGGTATATAAGCATCTCGTCACAAATTTAGAGCCAGAGCCTTTTTCATTCTCCACTTTCATTCTTTCTTGCTCTAGTGAAAAATCCTTCGAAACTCCTCATCCATACATACATTGCCTCACTTCTATACTTTTTCTTCATCCTTGAAGTGTAAGGACCAAGAATCAACCATTGATTCAAGCTGGAAGCAAGGTTTCATCACAGTTCCATTCAAGAGCAAGTTGCTTCGAATCTCAGTTTCCAGCAAGATTTGAAGCTCTATTTGCATTATTTTGCAAATAGAGGAGCTAGAGGTTAGATATGCACAATCCCGAAGGTTTTCTTGGTAAATTTGAAACTTCAGGTATGGTTCCAAATTCGTAGATCTAAACCTTGTATTTCTTTTGTGCATTGTGTTAGTTGAGCTTCATTGATCATCCTGTTGCCTTTAGTTTTGATTTTGATGAAAATTTGAGTGTGTATGTGTTTCAAAGTTTTGATGTCAAACTTTATCTTCTTCGATACGTGCTTGTTGTTGATTGTTTGATGATTTTGAGACTGGATTTGTATTCACCATGCCTAAATGTGTTGATCTGGAGCTTTTGATGCATTTTGGTTGAACTATGTTCTTCATATGAATTTTCCGGTGCCAGAGCCCTAGCTCCGGTCACCGGATTCTGGAAGTGTTGTTTTTCAGGTGAGGGGAAGAAGACACAATTGTGTCCATTGATTCTGTTAATCCAACGCGTGAAAACTTGCCAGCACATTAAATTTTTTGTGTGTCTCACGTGACTTTATAAAACCTGAATTAATGCTTATGTGTGCCAGTCCATGCTTCTTATCATGCGCGCGTTTCTGGATCTTTTGATGTGTTGACTTTGTTTATTTGTTGACTCCATTGCACGCGTTAGATGGATATAATAACTTTGGTTGCTTCTGAATTGTATTGAGTTCCATGGTAACTATGTGAAACCTGCGCTGATTTGGACCTGGGCCTCAATGCTAATCCCATCCCTTTTTAAGCCTAGTTTTGGTTGTGAACGTGTATTTGTTGCTATTTTGACCCCCCTGGCTTCATTATTTTATTTCTTTCCTATTTTTATTTCAGTTTCATTTTATTTTATTAAAAATAGCAAATCATCTTCAAAAATTATAAAAATATTTGTGTGATATCATTTGAGTTTTTCCTAATTTTCCATATTTTCATTATTTTTATTTTTTGAGTTAATTTTGGAACTAATTTCTTTTATTTGGCTTTCTTATGTGCACATCATGCCTTGTTGAATTTCTATTTTGAGATTGATGATAAATATGAACCTGATTCTTTTTGCTACAGATTCCTAACATGTTGAGGTTTACTTGAGATTTATTTCATGATTTTTAGGAATTACTTGCTTAGGTTTTGTCATGTTACTTTGTGTTGAAGTTTATGAAACCCTAATTGAACTTTGTGCAATTATTTGATCTAGTTTGCTTCTGATTCTTGACTTGTTCTTTTGGTATGTTGGTCTTACATGTTTAAGGAGTCTTTTTGCTTACTTGTAGAGTTTTTGAAGCTTGTTTCCATTTTATGTGGATTTTATGATTGCCATGACCTAATTGTGATGTTTTCTTGACTTTTGCTTGCTCATCAGGTTAAGAGGGCACTTGAGCCAACTCCTAGGGTTTGTTTTAGGTCTTTTTGCCATGACAACATGTCCTTGGTATTTGTATGATGATTTCACTTTGGTTTTCTTTGAGTTGCTTGTCCATTAAGTCTTACACATGTATGAATGCCCACATCACTTCTTACTTCCATATGCTTAAATGGTTTGACCTTGTATGAGTCTATATGCTTCCATCATGTTTGATTTCCTTTTCTTAGGCACTTCTTCATCATTCTAGGGTTCTGATCTTGAGGTTTGTGGGACATGTTATGCTTGTATGATCTTTTCCACCTCATGTATGCTTTTGGTTTTTCATGGTAACCTGTGATGCTTTTGTTGTGACTTGTTGTAACACGGTGGGAGAACTGACTTTTATAAATGTTGCGTATAGCAAGAGTCGCCACCGACTTTTATTTTATCCAAAAGGAAAGGACATAAAAGAACAGGAAAGACCTTAAAAAGATTTTGAGTTCGGGGGGTAGGTTATACAAAGGGAAGGTGTTAGCACCCTTTATATCCATGGTTATCCATGGGCTCTTAGTTACTTAGCTCACTTTAAATTGTTTTGAGAAAGGTGAAGTGTGTGATAAAAAATTTCTAAGTACTTTATAATGATCCTCGTATGGATGTATATAAAGACTTTGTTTTGAAAATTTGTTTGAAATGTGAAGTGTAAAAGTGTATTTTGAAAAGTGAGCAAGTACTTAAGAGGAACCTACCCTATGTTAAGTCTTTACTGTTCTTATATGTTCTTTCAATGGTAAGACTATCCCTATTATTAAGGAATAGGTAGTCATTACCTTGGATGTGTGAAGGGACATATGTAGGGACATTTGAAAGTAGGCAACTGCAAGATGTCTTTAGCAATACGAAGGGACTTATCATCCTTTATTTGAAGGGACAAGATCATTTATCGTAGGCAACCTCGAAGGGACTTGATCTTATAAACTGAAGGGACTTGATGATATTGATGGAGGGACTTTGCTTAAGACACCTTACTTGACCTTAGAAATAGGCAACATGAGAGGTAACCTTAGAAAGTGTAGGATGGCGATCAAAGATCGACTTATGTGTGTGAGTGTTCATATTCAAGTATTTATCTTATTTAATTAATTATCTAAGTCATTTTAATTACACATAGTTATACACACCCTAAAATTACTAACCATGGCAATAAAAATATTTACAAAAATAAAATAGAGACAAAAAAATAAATCTACGACTATTACATGGCTTTCGCAATTACATAATAATAGAAACAATAATGATAAATATAATGAATAAGTGACAATTTAAAGATTAGTAATAATGAAATAATAATAATAATAAAAGGGGTTAGTAAAAATATAAAGAAAATAAAATTTAAGAGAAATATTATTTTTAAAGTTAAATAAACAATTTAGAAATTTTTTTAGAATAAAATTGAACAATTAATAATAATAAACAAATATTAATTATTTACATATTAAACAAATAATAAATAATTAATGATACTTTATAAAAATATTAGATTAAATTTTTAAAGGTTATGAAAAATTAGGATTAAGAAAATTAGGGTTTAGATTTTTTTATTTAAGAAAAATTAGGGTTAATTAGGAATTATTAAGAAAATATACATTGAATTAATTAATTACTACTAATGAATAGAAAATATTAAATTATTAAAATATTAAATTATTTATAAATTATATAAAAGAAAAAATTTATATACAAATTATAATGAAATAAAATAGCATTAATAAAAAAAAGGATTTTTTTATAGAAAAAATGATTTATTTTAGAAAAAAAAGGAATATTATAAAGAATATATAATTAATTTTAAAATACTAAACATAAGAAAAATAAAAAAAAATTAAAACAGAAATACCAAAATGTTGAGGGTAGGGTTTGAACCCTTGCCCCCTCACTCCCAGACTCAATCTCCATCCACTGGGCTACGCAGCCCTTTGTGCTATGATATGAGGATCACTAAATATATATTAAACCTGGAAAAAAATAAGAGAAAAAAAACAAAGAAGAAAAATGGTAAGACTGGGATTCGAACCCCAGACTTTGACATTACCAACGTGTGTCTCCTACCATCAGGCCAACTGCACTCTTCTGATAATTATATAGAATAAATAAATAAAATATAAAGACGAAAATTTGAATTCTGGTTGGCGCGCGAACTTCATCTTCTTCCTCATAACCTGCGAATTTTGCTACGAATTTAGCTGGGAATTTTCCTACGAATTTGTTTTCGCAACAGAACCTAGGTTTCTCCAATCGTCATGAAACCTGTAAAATCTTAACAAATTGATTATGCCATAGTGATCCTTACATCATACACAATCCAACCATGCTGTTAGAATTTATTTATATCACCCTAATCATAAAACCCCAAATTGGGAGCTTAAACCCTAACAATGGTGATTCTTGATACCTGCACAAAAACTTCAAACAGACCAGCCAAAAACAATGTATAGAACACTACAAACAACATACAATCATCAAAATCCATTGAAAGATCATAAATCTATGCATTCGAAAAATTCAAGAACATGCAAAAAGTGTGATTCGGCCTATGCATATGAGCATGTTTCTGATGATAATAATGATTGGGATGCGTTCAGTAAGGATCAAGGAACGTATTTTAACCTTAAAATTGCTTTGAAATCAACTTAAAAGCCAAAACTGAAAATTTATTTTCTTGTCAAATTTGAAGTTTGTGAATGGTGCTCTTGGCTGCCAAAATTCGTGTCTTGTGTTTGCTTCATGTTATACATATATAGTATGACCTAACTAGGTCAAAAAATCAGATCATCTTTTGGACTTTTGGATCATTTGAGATTGAAAAAGATATGCCTTCAAAATATGATTTTTTTTTATATATCCTTGCTATTTTTGGTTGATCTGATTTTGTATGATCTCAATCACTTTTATTTGACCTATAAGACTTTCTAGAACCAAAATCTTATTAAGTATTGAAACTTTTATATTTTATTTTGATTTAAAATGATTTTTAATGTAAAAAATCATAATAAATAAAATAAAATGAATAAAAATTTGAATAAATAATTTTTAATTCGTGCATGATGTCATGGTAGTGTTTGGGTCATAAAAATGCAAGTCCATTTGGAGAAATTTGGTTCTAAAGTCCCATTTGCTTCATAAACCTCTCAAAAATTTCTCAACTTTGCAAAGACATAAGTCCCTCAATTTTAAGGCTATGAAGGTGTTCTTGGAAATTTTGGAAAGCTTAAGGAGTCCTCTAACAAACCTCTTTGGTTTCATGTCAATATCCTTTACCAATCTCAAGTTATGCCCTTTGGAAGATGTTGACTTTTTGTTGACTTTTAAAATGACCTATAATGTCTTAACTCATACCTTCCAAATGAAGCATTTTTGGGCTTGGCTTGTGAGACACAAAGTTGTAGAGAATTCAATTTCCTTCAAAATTAGCTTTGGATGGAAAAAATTTGATGAAGCATGTGAAAGTTATGGCTGGCCAAAGTTCAGTTGACTTTTCCTGTGAAAACCCTAATTTAGAAACTCCTGATTCTTGATGATCTGAAATCTCCTTGATGAATCATGATCAACCCTTGATCAAATGATGAATTTTACTTCATATATTTGATGTTGGCAAAAAATCATGAAATTTGACTTTGGTTTGACCACAGTTGACCTTAGTTTGACTTTTTGACTACTTTGACTGATTTTAGCCTATCTGATCATTTGACTGAGCAAACCTAGGAACTTGAAAAGCGGGTATGGACGTCTGACCGACCATAGAAGTAGTAATGTGAGGTGGAGAGTAGTTGTATGGAAAACCAAACTCCGGCCTAGTTGAAGTTAGAAATTGAACAGGTTGAGGCTCGATAACAACGTTTTCAACCTTTTGGATCACTGTCCTCTGAGGTGTCTCTCCCCTAGCAATCAAAACTTGAAGCATCTTAGTCAACTTCGTCACATTCTTCTTCAACTCCTCAATTTCCATTCAGACATCGGCATTGTGAACCTCTTGTACCGACATCCTGCGTCTGTGATAAGCTCTGGTTTTGTATCGGCTACGAAGAATCAGCTTGATGATTGATAGATGACTGAAAGATAGAGATAGCTATAAATGAGGTGACAAACAGCTTGTATGTATGCATGATGCAAATGATATGAAATGTCATGAAATACAAGATGCAGATTACATGTAACATGATCAAAGGTTCGAGATCACATGCGTGGAGTCTGGATAAAGAACCAACCACAAGGTGTGTACTAGGGGTAAAGATACCTACACCAAGAGTTCTACAAGTTTCTCGAAGTCATTGACCCATTAGATTGTTTGCCACCAACGATAATATGCTTGTCAGGCATCAATTTCATCCAATGAATCCACTTCGATTGAGGTCCTCACATGGACCCAACAAGAAAAAGCATCCCGTGGACCTACACTACGAGACCATCAACAACAAAGGTTCTAGACATGGTGCTTAGAGTCACAAATCCATTATATTGTTTGCCACCAACGACAAAATGCATGTCGGGTGTCAACTTCATCCAATGAATCTACTCCAAGTGAGGTCTTCTCATGGACCCAACGAGAAAAAGTATCTCGTGGACCCACGCTAAGAGACCATCATTCATATCTTAAGAGCTCTTAAGTTCGGGTTAGGATTTATCTCTCCACACATAGATCATAAAACCCTGAAAAACAGAAAATCCCAGACAAACAACAAATAATAATAATGATAGCACAAAAATAACAAATAAAACAAGTTAGGTTTAACCCTCTTGGGGGTCCTTAGTGAAGTCGCCAATTATGTCGTAGTGAGAATTGAATATCAAGCTATTAAGTTAACTTGAATGACAAACCATAAAATTCACCAACGAACTTTAATTTATCCAAGGGAAGGGGAAAAGATTGATAAACCCTAATAAACATGCTAAGCTAAAAGACGGGGCTAAGAGCTAAGAAAATTAGAGATCAAAGGTACAGGGGTTGGTTATACCTAGGAAAAGTGTTAACATTCTAAGTATATGTAGTACTCTACGGGAACCTCTTGGTATATCTATGTTTTTGTGCTTAATTGCTTACTAATGAATGGGAAATGAAACTACAATGAAAATGTGATAAATGGTGAAAATAGAAAAGAGTGAAAATAATTGTGCTCACCAAGGATAAACCTCGTGCCTACGTATTCCCTCGTGCAATGGGAAAGTCAGACCGCCGTAGTTCGGAAAACTATGGGTAAAAAGAAAGAAAAACTTGAATGTAAAGCTTGTGAAAAGATTAAAGGATGAAAACTAAGGTGGAAACACACAGGTGACGAGTAAATGACAATAAGTCAATACAATATCTTCTTCCCTTGGATTGGGTAACGAGCATCAGACAATGAGTAAAAATGAAAGTACGCCCACGACAAAAACATCGTGAAAAAAAGTAGAATCGAGAATATGCTCTTGGTAAAAACATCATGAGAAGTCGAACAAGCATTGTATATGGAAGAACATTGTAAAAAAAAAGTATGCACGACAAAAACATCATGGAAAAAAGATGACAAAGATTATCAAAGTCACTGACTCATCAGACTATTTGCCACGTGTGGCAACTGTTTGCCAGGTGTCAACTCCATCCAATGAATCTACTATGATTGAGGTCCTCGTATGGACCCAACGAGAAAAATCATCCCGTGGACCCATACTACGAGACCATCGACATCATATTTATCAAGATAAGGCGACAAATAAAAATCGTCAAAGATTCCGACAAGAACTATATCGAGCTGAAATTGTAAAAACTAAACCAAATCTAATATTCTTGTTGTTTTTACTATATTGAACTATAAAATTATAAATATGAATCAACTAAATATAATTAAATTAAATTAACATTTTTTATATTATCTTAGAATTTCTTATAAACTTAAAGCTATAATTTTCTAAAACAGACTAAGAATAAAAATTAAACTTATTAAAACCCCAAAGCTAGATAAAAACTATTATTAGCCTAAAATCTAACTAAGTTATATTAACTGAAAATCTTAAATCCAAATTACAAAATCACTTCATAAACTAAAAAAAATTGAAGTACTAACAAATAAAAAAAAAGGTCGGGGTGTAAACTGAAATCAAGGATGTTGAAATGAACAGATGGGATAGGCCCAATAATTATTTAACCTAATTACACCTAAAAAACTAAATATAATTATTTATATATTAATAATAACAATGAAATAAATTAAAATAAATTAAAAGGAGAAACCAACAAAGTCTGATGAAGAAAAAAAAGTACACGATACCCTTTTGATGAACAGGCACAAATGTGATTCTCTTTCTCTTTTCCAACAATCGTCACCTTTGTTTCTCTTCGCGATCTTGCTTTTGCTCCGACGAATTCTCACTTTGCGGCTGCCTCTATTAGTATCTATCTCTCTATATCTCCCCCCTCTCTCTCTCTCTCTCTGTTACGACTCTCGGCGGCCTGCTCGCGTTCGCCTCTTCTTCTTCTTCAATCAGAGCCTTCTCTGCTTTCGTCTTGCCTTGTTTTTCTCTCTCTGAATGACCTCTCTTTTCTATACTCCCTTCGTCGCTTTCATTCTCTTTTGCTAGGTCCTTCCTCTGTCTCATGCGGCTGTGTATGTTTGGCTTGTTTTTACGGTGGTATGAAGGTGAAACCTGCTCGTGGTTGGGTTGCTGTTGAGGTTTTTGCGGATGATCTGTGGTATTTCAAGGTAACGGTGATTCACAATGTATTATTGTTGTTGGAGGTGTTATTGATAAGAATAAGCCTTCAATGATTGTTGTAAGTACAATGACTTTATGGCTGAAACAAGTACTGAGTTGTGGCGGTTGGAAGTTTGAAGGGTGTTTTTTTCTGTGTGGAGGGTTGTTTGATTGAAACAGGGGTGTTATGTTGGTTAGGGCTACCCTCCTCAAGCCTGATGATGAGAGCGATTTGTGGGTTGTTGTGAAAAGTTTCATGCATAGAAGGGATGGATGGATCATCTTCTATTTATGCGGTTTGGACAGAAGATGAGAGGGAGTTTTCTAGAGAGTCAAAAGGGTGGCTTTCAGTTTATGTTTTATTGGTAACAAAGGTGGAGTGTTTTTAAGAGTTATAAAGAAAATATTGGCTTTGATTAATGTTTTTTTTAGAGTTTGATCAACTCCGATGGCTAGTTTTCAATAACCTGTAAATGGAGGGAGAGCCTATTTCTTTTGAAGGTGAGTTATCAAAATGTATTTTTTCTTGCCCCTCCCCCTCCTTTTGATGAATGCACAATAGTTTAAATAGACATGAGATTAGGGTTTGTATTGTGTGAATTTGAAATTTTGTACCAGAAACTTGTTGGTGAAGGGTTTGCAATTAGGGGACAGATTCTGAAACATGGTTGTGTAGTGGAGATAGTGGTGGAGGTAGAAGGAGGGTACGATTGTTGGTGGAGCAGAGTGTTTTATAAACTAACTAAATCATTATAAACCAACTAATAGAAACCAAACTAACATGGACTAACTAAAAAAACTAATACAAGAGTCTAAATAAAAAAAAACTAATATAAACTAATTAAATTTAAAAAATAATAATTAAATATAAACTAAATGAAATTAAACTAAATTTAAACTAAACTCAAATGAAATTAAAACTAATTCTAAATAACCTACATTAAAATAAAGAATAAATCAGTAAAAATAATAAACTAATTAAAATGCTAAACTAATTCAAATTGATCTTAAATTAAAATTAAATTAAATATAGAAAAACTAAATTAAAAAATAAACTCAAATTATTCTAAAAATAATTAAAACAAATGGAAATGATTTAAGAGAAACCAGCAATGTAACTAAATTCTAAAATTAAATTAATTCTCAAAAATCAAGAATAAAATAAAATGACATTGAATGATAAATTCGAACAGAGAATACAATGATTAATGATTAATGAAAAAAAATGCAAAAATGATTGACTATTGATACTACGATGAAAATGCGTCAAATGAATGAAAATTTTACAAAATGTCTTGTCAAAATTTAGACTGTAACACCACGTTCTTAGTTTTTCTCTCGGTTTCTCTTCCTCGGCAAAAATACATAATGCACTCACCTTCCTCTAACTCCCTATGTTACCATTATGTTCTAATTATGAATTTACGAAAATGCCCTTACCACTTCTCATAATGACTATCATGCCATCTAGCTTCATAATTCTTATTATCTTATTTTCTTTAATCGATTTAATTATAACTAATTTTATTTTCTCCAAATAAAATCGGTAAGTCCACTAAGACGACATTCGTCAAATATATTCCTCTAACATGTCACTGGACTCAATTGTTCTCCCTAAACTAAATAAAAAACCAATAATCGACTTAATTAATCAATTAAATAATCATTTTAGAAATAGGGCCGTTACAAAAGGTGTTAGCTCTCCTCCTTCTGAGCAAGGAGAGCTACGTCGTCTATATTGTGTAATACGTAGGGGGATTCAAGAGTTGTACTGAAACAATAAGTCTCAAGATGTCTGTGTCTTGCTTATCCCTCTGGAGGGAGCCCCTTTTATAGCAGTCTTCATTAAGAGAGGCCATTGAGAGAAATCTGTTGGCCTTATATTGTTGTAAGGCCTTAAATGTGTAACTCTCCTTCGTGATTGCTTGCTTAGAAGGCCCGGTAACGGCCGTATTGATGCGCCGTAAAGGTTACAATCCATTGGCCTTCTTGGTGTGGACATGCTTGGATGATGGGTTATATGAATGATACCCGACCTCATAAGAGACAGGCTTAACAGGATGTCTAGTCCAGGTATGAGACTGATCCAGGTTGTAATGTTTGATGATTTTACCCTTGTGTTAGTTCAATCTCCTCCATTTTTAGTAGCTTAATTCACGCCTCATCAAATCCGTCTATGTAGTTCGACTTAATATATATTGGGTATGAACACAATGGTTTGAAGAAGCCAGAACCTAAGATAACTAAAGCTAAGGTTCTGAGAGATGCATAACCTAATGCAAAGGTATATTCAAGATAACAAACTTTAAAAATAAAATTTCTTAAATAATCCAAAACCTAGTCATATGATAGAAAAGGTACAAAACAAGAAGAAACTTATGAGAACTAACCATAAAGGACCCATAAGATTATGGGTACCTAAATCTCAAATTATCTTTGTTGGAGATATGTTTCAAGGGAGAAGCAAAACAACAGTCATGGTACATGGAAAATGGCTTCTCACAACATATGATAGTAGAAAAGCTTATGTTCCAAACCCTAACTCTGAAAGAGGGAGGACTATATGATTTTGAGGAAACTAGAAAGGAAAGATCACTGGTAAGGGTACTATTGGAAACTCCTCTATTTTAATTAATGATGTTTGGCTTGTAGATGGACTCAAACACAACCTACTAAGCATTAGTCAATTTTGTGACAGTGGTTATGAAGTCTTGTATAATAAGAAGAATTGCATAGTCATAAATGAATCTGACAAGTCCATAGTGTTCAAAGGAAAAAAAAAGGTAATGTTTATAAAATCAAATTTTATAAATTGGTTTATCAAAAGGTAGTTTTCCTTCTATTTATGAGTGATGAGAAGTAGATATAGCACAAAAGGTTAGGTTATGCTAAATGGAGATTAATCTCTAAACTTAACAAGTTGAAACTTATTAAGAGATTTCCAAATCTCAATTATCAAACAGATGCTCTATGTGAAGCATGCAAAGTAGGAAAAAATCAGTAAAACTTCTTTCAAATATAAAAACATTGTCTCTACCTCTAGACCATAGGAACTACTTCATATTGATTTGTTTGGTTCAGTTAGTAATGAATCAATCAATGGGAAGAAATATGGTCGAGTCATTGTTGATGACTATAGCAGATGGACTTGGGTTAAATCCCTAAGAACCAAGGATGAATCATATAATGTGTTCAACATCTTCTACATACAAGTACAAACCGAAAAAGAGTCTAAAATTTTAAAGGTAAGAAATAATCATGGAGGGGAATTTGAAAATGAGCCATTTGAAATATTTTGCGAAAAACTTGGAATTCTCCATGAGTTCTTTTCTCCTAGAACTCCACGGTAAAATAGAGTTGTAGAGAGAAAGAACAAATATTTACAAGAAATGGCAAGAACCATGATCTATGAAAACAACTTACCTAAGTATTTGTGGGAAGAAGATGTAAACACAACATGTTATATTCAGAATAAAATCTATATTAGACCTATTATAAACAAAACTTCATATGAGTTGTTCAAGGGAAGAAAGCCAAGTATCTCATATTTCCATCAGTTTGGATGTACATGTTATATCCTAAACAACAAATCATATCTAAAGAAATTTGATTCTAAAGCTTATAAGGGTATATTTTTGGGATACATTGAACGATCTAAAGCATACAAAGTGTATAACTCTGAAACCAATATGGTTGAAGACTCAATACACATTAACTTTGATGATAAAGAGGCTGACAGTAAAATGTCAGAGTTGGTTCAAAAAATTTCAGAAATTTGTGTATCCAAAGACATATCGGGAGGTAGAGGTCAAAAATTTGGTAATTCATAAGCAATCAATCTATCCGAAGTTGAATGCTTAAAAGTCATAAGAACTCCAAAAAAATAAAATTCAGAAGTTAATTCTACCTCAACAACTAATCATGAGAATGAAGAATCTGAACAAGCACAAGATAACTCTTCATATGCATCACAATCCAAGAAGAACTTTAAGTACAAGTCTTCCTTTAAAGAAGAGAATTCAATGCTAGGAATACACTCCATGATCAAACCTACTTCTGTTGATGAAGCACTTTCTGACAATGGCTGGATTATGGCTATGTAAGAAGAGTTGAATCATTTCCAAAGGAATGATATCTAGAATCTGGTACCCAAACCTTTACAGAAGAATATTATTGGAACAAAATGGGTATTTAGAAACAAGTTCAACGAATAGGGGGATGTGGTAAGAAACAACTACGATCAACAAGAAGGTATATACTTCTCTAAAACCTTTCAACCAGTTGCAAGGTTAGAGGCAATAAAGTTACTTTATGCTGTCAATCATGACATTATTCTATACCAAATGGATGTTAATAGTGCATTCTTAAATGATGTCATTTTTGAAGAATTATATGTCAAACAACCACATGGATTTGAGGACTCAGTCCAGCCAGATTATGTTTTCAAACTAAATAAATCACTATATGGACTTAAACAAGCTCCGAGAGCTTGGTATGAGAGACTGGGTAATTTTCTGTTAGAAAATGGATTTCAAAAAGGGAAAGTAGACACTACACTCTTTAGAAAAACTCTTAAGAATGATATCTTAATTGTCCAAGTGTAGGTTGATGACATCATATTTGGTTCAATTAATGTTTTTCTTTATCAAGAATTTTCTAAGACAATGCATGTTGAATTTGAAATGAGTATGATAGGAGAGTTGATGTTATTCATTGGAATTCAAATCAATCAATGTAAAAAGGGAGTATATGTTCATAAGACTAAATATAAAAGGAGCTTCTAAAGAAGTTCAAGCTTGATGATTGCAAAATCATGAGCACTTTTATGCATCCAACCTACAACATTAGTAAAGATGAAAGCAACACCAAAGTCTATCAAAAGTTGTATAGAGGTATGATCAGTTTTCTTATTTATTTAACAACTTCTAGATAAGATATTTTATTTAGTGTTTGTCTGTGTGTAAGATTTCAATCAAATCCTAGAGAGACTCATTTAACCATTGTTAAAAGAATCTTTAGATATCTGAAGGGAACAACAAATCAAAGACGACTTTATAAGAAATCCCTAGATTATAAGTTAGTTGAATTTTATGATGCTGACTATGATGGGGATATAATTGAAAGAAAGTACACTAGTGAAAGTTGTCAACTCATAGGAGAAAACCTAATATCGTGGGCTAGTAAAAGACAAACAATAATTGCTTTGTTCACAGCAGAAGCAAAATACATCTTCAACGACTATTTTCCTCATTTTTAAGAAACTAAAAGACTTGAAGATCTACACAACACAACAACACAAGAATACAACAACATAATATACAAGATTGCAACCAAAATGAATACATGTTGTACATGTTAAATAAAGATTGACAATAAAAGAGAAGTTACCCTGTCAAAATTTTAGCACAAGCTGAACTTAGGATTTCTTATCCTTGAATATCTTAGAAATTTTTAAGTTATAAAAGAGTCCTACCGTGATATTATTTATACACCTCTGATTATATATAATATGTATTCATCCAACAATCATTTATCTGTTATGTAGATTGTTAGAAGTCTCTTACTAAGTGTTTGAGTAAGGAAGTCTTTAGCTTATGTGTTAGAGCAAAGAAGTATTGAGCTTGTGTGCTTGAGCAAGGAATTATCAAGTTTGTGTGATTGAACAAGAAAGTCTTGAGCTTGTGGGCTTGAGTAAGGAAGTCTCATACTTATGTGTTTAAGCAAGAAAGTCTTATACTTGTGTGTAAGTAAAAAAAGTCTCTTGCTTGTGTGCTTGAGAAAATTATAATCTTGTGTGATTATAATGAAAATCTCTTTTAAGTATAAGGGGATTGAATTACTCTCGGTTTGTAAGAGGAAGTAAAAAAAAATTATATGTTATAATTTTTTCTTGCATTTTATACATGTTGTTTATCTCTAAAATACTCATATTCTATAACCTTGTGTTTGGAATATGACTTAAAAGTTTTAAAAAGAAAGAAAAAAAGTAAACACAATTCAATCCCCTTCTTATGTTTTTTTTCACTTTCATACAGATTCTCGAATTCAAGATGAAAAATGCTTGGAGATAATTAAGAAGATTTGAAAGACATATGTCCCTTCTAAAGTCAGGGTCTTTGAGTGAAAATCTATGTTAAACAGATTACCTACAAAAGCTAGACTTAAGAAGAAACGGTTAGAATTTTTTTATAAGTGAGAGGGTTAGAATTTAATACTCAACTATGTATTTTGGGTTTTTTGTTTTAAAGTTAAAAAAAAAAAGTGCAACATAAGCTATTTGTATGCAGAATTGCAGGAACAATGCTTATATGATTTGGATTGAAACTTGCTGAAACTTAAGGAGAAAGTGGAATGAAGGGGTTATTTACTGATGACTTTTTGTGTTGTAAATGATATTGTAACAAATGTTAAGGTTACTTCATGGATTTGGCATGTAATTGAAGTAAAAAAAAAATAAGTGTCATAGAAAATTTTATTATTGGTGGAAGAATTTAATGGATTTCCTAAAATCTTAAAAATGCTTTTGTCATTGGAGAGAAAATACATTTAATTTAAATTTAATTGTCTCACATGAAAATAGAGATCTCATAATTGTAATTGGAGAGCACCAAAATCTTTCACCATTCCAGACACAAAGTAATGGACTCATTGATACGCCAAATCTCTAAAATCTAATCAAAGTTAGATCCCTTCACAAGAACCTTACAAATTAGTGACTATTCTTTATTGTACTATTAAAAATCTAAAACATATTTGGGTCACATGAACCATCTTAAATCAAAGCACCAATCACCACCACCTTTCTATGCATTTGTTGTATTGGTTAAGAAAGGAAATAGAAAGGAAAAAAAAAACAGCATATACTAATACTAAAGTCTAAAGACCAAACATCATAGCAAATCCATGTTATGCCATTCACTTGAACAGAATCAAAACACATGCAAAGGTCCCTTAAACGTGGGACCCTTTTACTACCGTAAACAAATTTGTTCACATGTAATCACATGATGGGTATGGAATGCCATCTCTATTCTCACAAATAAATCACCATTAAACCATAATTTCATTGTAATATTAAAGACACACAGAATCCAGGGTAGCAAAACGGATCCGATAAATCAGGTATGTCTGTTTTACGGATCCGATAAATCAGGTATGTCTGTTTTATGTTATCTGATTTTTCTTTTTTTAACAGACCATAGTTTTAAGTTCCCGTACTCTTTAATATAACTGTTTCACCTCATTTTATATCTGACACGAATATTAATAATAATTTTTATAATTTTTAGTTTTTAAACGTGTAAGGTCGGCATGTCTACCTATGTTTTTATTTTTCTTATAGCATACCAAAATTTTAAACCTATAATTTTAACTATATTTGTTCTATTTCAGTCTTATTTTTTTCGAACTTTTACGATACTCTATCAACCGGGCAGACATATGGTACACCATGGATTCCACCTTTCATTTCAAACTTTAAATTTCAAAGTGGCATATTAACCGATTAAAGCACCTACCCTAAACAACCACCCACTTTCACTTTTTCTTTACATATATATTTAATGTATACATTTTATAATGAAAAATGTTAATCAGCGCCTTCAGAATATTTTTTAAGAGTTTTAAATAGTAAATTTTTATAAAAATATAAACAATCAGTGCATTGAAAATTAAATTGTTTGAATTTTTTAATAAATAATTTCTTAATATAAAATGCTTAAAGAATGTGAGTGTCTTCGCTTACGAAACTCTTTTATAATATATTTTACATGTATATATAGCCATTAGGCATATATGAGACATAAATTCCAAGCACTCTTGAACAAAAGAAACTTCTCATTACCAATGGCAGAGCTTGAGAATCCTAATGAAATGCCAAAGCTTATAGCTTTTCTATCATCCCTCCTCAACAAAGTAGCTGAATCAAATGATACAAACCAACAACAACAGCAACTACAAGAACAAAAGATCTCAGTTTTTCAAGGCTTAACTCGACCCAACATTTCAATTCAAAGCTACCTTGAAAGAATTTTCAAGTATGCAAATTGTAGTCCATCATGTTTCATTGTTGCATATGTTTATCTTGATCGTTTCACTCAAAAACAACCTTCTTTGTCTGTTAATTCCTTCAATGTTCATCGGTTGCTCATTACAAGTGTTATGGTGGCTGCTAAATTCATGGATGACATGTAAGTTTCTTCATCTTGTCTTCTTATTATGTAAGATATTCATTCTTTTATTTTATTTTTCTTTCACTCAATAAATATATGAAAGGTTATGGTAAACAATGATGAATTCTCAAGTTTTTTAGTTATATTAATCTCTAGTACATAATTTCTGTGAAATGTTCCTTTAGTGGAGTTAATTAAATTTGAAGAACAACTTATCTCCGGCATATCAAATATTTAGCCAATATTTTACTATATATATTCAAATATAAATGAGAAAATAAAAATGAAAAAAATAATAACAAAATTTGAAATTACTGTAGTTAAAATAAAATATGTGATCAACAAAATTTTGCTGGATAGTTACCCTATTAAATTCATTGATATTTACTATACTTTCTAGTTTGTACAATAATCATGTGACATTTATATGTAAATTGACAAGGACCATACAAGTAAAAGAATATAGCTTTGCTTGTGAATAATACTATGTCCAGCCTGTCTTTCCATTAGATGAAGACAACCCACCCATGTGATCACCCTTATTGCATGGAGATGCACTCACCATCTAACTTTTATTCATACTCAACAAAATTTCTACTAAAAGAACATTTTACTAATTGTTCTTAATCAACTAGAGATGATCGATGAGACGATAAGATACTGTGCGGTAGATTTGAATTTCTGGTACGATAGATGGAAGATTGACCTATAATATAAGTGAGTCCGAGTTTGAATAGTATATTTTCCTTCATCTCTAATATATAATAATTTATATTTTTTTAAAATTTTCAGATACTACAACAATGCATACTATGCAAAAGTTGGAGGAATCACCACCATAGAGATGAATTTTCTTGAATTGGACTTTCTATTTGGTTTGGGATTTCATTTAAATGTAACTCCAAACACTTTCCAAGCTTATTGTGTTCATCTACAAAGTGAAATGATGCTGATGCAACCTCTAAATTTTACAGATTATTCCTTAAGTTTAGGAAAATCACTAAATACTCATTTATGCTTTAATGAAGATGAACCTTCACATCAAAAGCAACAACAGTTAGCTGTTTGAAATTTTTCCTTCATTTCATGCATGTAATATTCTGGTAGTTGTGGAGGGTTGTGAACCAATTAAAATTTGATTTTTATTATTATTAAAATATTTAAAGTGGTTAATTATCTGGCATTGTACAGATATAAATATAATTGTCTCTTCTTTACAGTCTGGCTAGAAATATGTGGATTACATAGTTTTGCTAATATAATAAAATGTATGTACTTTTTATGCACCTTTGGATACTCTAGAAGAATACTAGCACTATGTATAACTCTTTGGAAGAGAAACGATTACTTCCTTTTCAATTTAGAAATTTCCTTCCAAACCAATCTCTTCTTAGCTAGGCAACAAGATGAATAAACTTTGACAATGTGATAAAACTGACATCTACATACAATTTTTATCCCTAGATAATTCTCGCCTTTAAAAGAAAAATTGGGATTGAAGATACCTTTCTTTCATAATGTTAACAAGCCTTTCGATTGACCTAATGATTTTGAATAAGATCAACCCACCTTTTGTTGAGACTAGAAACTACTGACTATTTCAGAATCAATAAAATAAATTTTTGTTTCCTAGATCAAAAAGATATCCGTTTGACAATGTGATAAAACTGACATCTACATACAATTTTTATCCCTAGATAATTCTCGCCTTTAAAAGAAAAATTGGGATTGAAGATACCTTTCTTTCATAATGTTAACAAGCCTTTCGATTGACCTAATGATTTTGAATAAGATCAACCCACCTTTTGTTGAGACTAGAAACTACTGACTATTTCAGAATCAATAAAATAAATTTTTGTTTCCTAGATCAAAAAGATATCCGTCTTATCAATCAAAATTTTAATTTCGATTATTCTCTTCTTGGCTTTACTACCTCCCGATGTTGCAGCGTGAAAAATACCAAGTGCATTGTACGCTCGATGATACAACAGAGTTGTCACCGAACTTTATTTATTCCACAAAGGAAAGTGAAAATATCGATAAAACTCAAGGGTAAGAGAAACAGGTAAGGGAGTCGATTATGCAAGGGGTGTATTAGCACCCCTAACATTCGTAATACTCGACGAGAACCGTTTTGATTGTTCTTTGTTTGGATGAGTGTTACTATCTAAAGGTTACTTGTGAAGGGGGAAAAGGTTTATAATTAGGGTGCTCGTAGAGGATTTGGGCCCCCATGCCTACGTATTCTCATAGTGCAATGAGAAAATTAGAGCTTCGTAGTTCGGAACTAAGGATAGGTATGGAATGTTGGATTGAACTCTGATACGAAAGAGGTTTAGCATGAAGTCGAAGTTGGTTCACATGCTTGTGCAAAAGTTATACATATTGTAGTCGAAGTCAGTTCTAGTATGTATGTTTAATTGTTTCCTTGATGTTATAGAGTTTGTTCCAAGGTGGAGATTTGTGAGATATTGGAACGAACTCTAGGTTTAGCATGCAGTCGAAGTCCGCTCACATGTTGTTGTCAAATTGTGCCTTGTGTTATGAATCCAATTGTTTAAGTTAGTTTGTACCCTAAGTTAGCTTAAAAAACCCATTATGTTAGTATGTTAAAAGGCCTTTTAAAAGTGAGAGAGGTTATTTGTTATTCTTGTAATCTTGTTTCAAGAGAAAGGAAAGAATAGCAATTTATAACGAATCCTTGTTGTTATCCTTGGTTACCCTAAACTCTAACCCTTGTGGGTTTCTTGATCATAAAGAAACCTATTATACTTTGTTTCTAAGGTATCTGATTCACAACAAATTGGTGCAGTGAGCGTGGAGAATATGCCTTCAACAAAGTATGAGATTGAAAAGTTTAGCGGAGTGAACAATTTCGATCTGTGGCGCTTGAAGATGGAAGCCCTACTCGTTCAGTAGGATTGTTTGGAAGCGTTGAAGGGAGAGACTGCCATGAATGTTGCATTAATGACAGCTGAAAAGATGTTGCCCAGTTGCAAGTTTTTCCATTGTATGCAGTTGATAATGTTGCATGAAGAAATCTAGTTTTATTTTCTTGTTGGTATAGAGTTTGGTCCAAGGTGGAGATTTGTGGAATATTGGATCGGACTCTGATACGAAAGAGGTTTAGCATGAAGTCGAAGTTGGTTCACATGCTAGTGCATAAGTTATACATACTGTAGTCGAAGTCAATTCTAGTATGTATGTTTAATTCTTTCCTTGATCTTATAGAGTTTGTTCCAAGGTGGAGATTTATGAGATATTGGAACGAACTCTGGGTTTAGCATGCAGTCGAAGTTCGCTCACATATTGTTATCAAATTGGGTCTTGTGTTATGGAATGAATTGCTTAAGTTAGCTTGTAATGGGTAATTGTTAAAAAAACCAATTAGGTTAGTATGCTAGTTTTCTTATAAATAGCATACTAGTCTCTCCTCTTTTATAATAAGGGAAAATAGGAAGATAAGACCTTAATTCTAAAGTGAGAAAGGTTATTTATTATTCATGTATACTTGTAATCTTGTTTAAGAGAAAGGAAAGAATCGTAGTTTATTACCAATCCTTGTTGTTATCCTTGGTTACCCTAAACCCTAACCCTTGTGGGTTTTTTTATCATAAAGAATTCTATTATACTTTGTTTCTAAGGTATCTTATTCACAAAAATTGGAAAAAATGAAGGAATAGTTTATTGATTAAGGAAAGAAACAAATAATTGCTTGAAGTGTAAAAGAGTGTCGCTTTAACCAATAAATGGTATGGCCAAAGAGAAAAACAAAGAAGTATTGTTTAAATAGTGAAAGTATGGTCTGAACCAAAAGGTGTTAATACAAGGATGTAAAATCTTGGCATAGTTTGTAACTCTAAAGGTAGGAAAAGATTTTTGTTGAGGTTTGTAACCCTATAGGCAGAAAGATATTATTGCCAATGTTTGTAACTCAATAACTGATGGCAAGAAGATATACTTGAGTTTGTAACTCTACAGGTGAAAGAAAAGAGGTTTATCGAAGTTTGTTACTCTGTGAAGTATTGTCAGAGTTTGTAATTCTATAGGGCAGGAAGAAAAGGTGGCCAAAGTCTGTAACTCTAAAGGGCAAGAGAAATGTTTATGTGTCATAATCTGTAACTATACAAGGGAAAATGAAGTGATTTCCAGAGTCTGTAACTCTATAAGGCAAGATGCATGAATGCCAGAGTCTGTAACTCTACAAGGTAGTAAGAGATTGCCAGAAACTGTAACTCCATAAGGCAAAACAAACGGTTTCTAGAGTCTGTAACTCTACAGGGAAAAAGAAAGATAGCCAGAGTTTGTAACTCTATAGGGAAAAAGAAAGATAAACATAGTATGTAACTCTATAGGGAAAAAGGAATGTTTGTTAGAGTATTTAAATCTACAGTAAATTGATTAAAGATGAGTGTTCAACCACTAGGTGATTGACCAATGGGTATCAAGGAGAGTTTGATACTTGATATAAGTAGAAAGTGTGATTAATAGAAAAAATGATATTACGATGTTACGGTGTTGAAAGAATTGAATGGTATTGAATAATATTGAATGATGAAATACTTTGATGTTGCCATAAGGCAAAATAATGTATTTGATTGTTTTGTAATTATGAAAGTTGTTTGACGAGTTTAATTTTTGGTACTTAAAGATAGACAAGTATCTTAACCACAGGCTAAATACGACCTATAATTAGATACTCGAGAGCTAAAGGGACAATGGTATGTCAACCTCACTTTTTCGCCCCTAAGAGGACCGAATTAAACTCATTTTACTCTTAAGTTTTTTGAATTGAAGACAAGCATCATGCCACAAGTTAAACATGGCCAACAACCCAAGTACTTGAGAAATAGTGTGCACAAGTACACACACCCTATCCTTTTTCTTCGATTTTTATTGTGAAAAATGTTTTGGAAAATTTGAATGGATCAAATATGTGATTAGAATGGAATGGGATAGAGATTAGATGGAAGGAATGATATGAAGATAGAATGTATGGGAATTATGAAGATGGAATAAAAATAACATGGATGGAAATGTAATAGAATGAGATACTTGACATTGAATCAAACACTCACGTTGCTTTTGGTTTCATTTGATTTTGAAAATCACTTGACATTGGATCAAGTGTGTTTTGTTCTCTTGAAAAAATTCTTTTGTATCGTTTTGATTTTATCTTATTTATTAGCATGTGAAGTAAGCAACAAAGAAAAGAAAAGTCAAAGTTATTATATGCTCATGGGAATGAGGGCATATTGTCCACAATGGGGGCATGAATCACCATACACCATAAAATAATGGGAAAAGAATCATACAAACATATATTTGTTCACCAAGCCCTAAATTCAATCAAGTGGCAATGGTAAACCCTAACAAATGACCATGCACTAAATGTGGTTAAAATAGATGCAAATGATGGAAACTAAAGTTCAATACTGAACATGTATTAAAATGGATTAAACAGTCTAAAAACACTACGCCAAATAAGGAAAAAGACAACGCTTTTTTTTTTGCCTTTAACAGCGCTTAAAAGCGTTGTCGTAGGTAAAGACAGTGTTTTGTTTTATGAGAAAGCGCTACTAAAGCCCTACTTTAGGCATCGCTTTACCTTTAAAAGCGCTTTCTAAAGTAGGTCTTTAGCAGCGCTTTTTCTATCCTCTTATGCTTTCTATTGGCATCTTTAGACAGTGTTTTCTTAGGAAAAAACGCTTTCTATTGTAAGCGCTGTCTAATTTATTTTTTATTTTCACTCAAAGGTAGCGCTTTTAATTGAAAGCGCTTTTTTTATTTTCACTATAGGCATCACTTTTGTTTAAAAGCGATTTCTTTCCTTCAAGTTTTTTTAATGATTTTTAAAAAAAAAATCACATTTTCCTTCTTTTTTATGCAGAAACCTATATAATTCAAGCCATTCTAATCCTTATATATTCACATTTTAAGTCATTTCCATTAACCATTTCTAATCCTTATAAATCACATAAATTATTCTAATCCTTATATGATTCACATTTTAAGTCATTTCAATTAACCATTTCCATAATTAAACCATTCTAATCCATAAACCATTCACATAATAATTAAACCATTCATATAAACCATTTCCATAATTAAACCATTCTAATCCATAAACCATTAACATAAATCATTCACTTAATTAAACTATTATAATCCATAAACCATTCACATAATTAAACCATTCTAATCCTTTAACTTCTAAAGATCTCTAATATACAACAACTTCCAAAACTTACAATTACACTCCATAACTACACACCAACTTCCATACCTTATATGATTCTTTTCTCAATAAGGTATTCACACAATTCCTCCTTGATTTCTTCCAATTTATCTTTCGTGTAATGAGCACACGTGTATTCTTCAAAGTTCATAACAAAACATAATATGCATGATTTAGTTTAAAATAAAATAAAGGCAAAATACTCAAATTGGTCCCTTAACTCTACCTCGGGGTCCAATTTAGTCCTTTATCTTTAAAAAGTTTCAAAGTGGTCCTTTAATTGTTCAAAAAGGACCACGTTAGTCCTTTCCGTCCAATTTTTCCAAACGACGTTAATTTTTTACATAGTGGCAGCTGATGTGGCACTTGGTTGCAAAAATTCCCAAAAAAATTCTAAGAACATTTGTAGAACCTAGAATTTGAACTCAGGTTCACTTGGTTACTACAAATCATATCAAACCACTACACCACTTCACACTTATTTGTATTTACAACATAATGATTTGACTTTATTGGATTACATAAATAAAATCCATGTTTTGAGAGCAAGAATACTTCTAACTGATGAATACCAACAAATCATAAACTCAAACCATACCCCACCTGAAGTTTTTTACCAACAGCACAAATGAGCATTGCAGTGACAACATCTGCCATCACAAAAATCAAACTACACAAAAGATGATCTGATTGTCCTTCAATCTTCGTAACAGTTAGTGGTCCAAGAACTGTCAACAACAAAGGAGAGCCATGTTACATTGATCCTGCATATATTGATATTGATGATTGCTTCAACCAGTAACCTTTAGCAAGACGACAAATGCTAGTGAGAGGGGTGGAAATTTTGGGGAATTAAACTAGAATTAATCTCAAAATGACAGAACCAATCACCCAAATCCAGAACCACTGAACCTTCTTCATCTTCATCGTTGCCTCCGCTTTCGTTGACATTCGAACGCTCCTCGGATCGGAGCTTCAAAACTAAGCAATCATGTACTACCATTCATGAAATGACTTCAATTGTGATCGTTTCCACAAAATTATGATATCAATTTGATGAAACTAAACCGAAATTACAGCATCAAATTTGAAATTAACCAAAACAAAAATGCAAAATGAAATAAACTAAGAAAGAAAATCAAAAAAATTGGACCCTAAATTTTCAAATCGAATCTCTAATTTCTTTTTGACTGAAATCGAAGCTTGTTATTATTCCATAAAGAAAGAGAAGCTAACCTTAACGTTAAATCATATTGGACCTAATGAGCAGACGAATGTGGTTGGTGAGCGGTGGACGACAACCGGGGAAGAAAACTGTGAGCAGCGACGGCGAGCGAGTGAGATTATACAACCACAAAAGTTTCAAAGAATTCTGTTAATATTTGATAGCAATGATCTTTGCGTTATATTCATGGCTGTTGAGGTAGTTGGTGGTAGAAAAAGGTGGAAATGAATAATATGATAGAGAAAGAGAAATAACTTATACAATAAAGTCAAATCATTATGTTGTAAATACAAATAAGTGTGAAGTGGTGTAGTGGTTTGATATGATTTGTAGCAATCAAGTGAACCTGAGTTTGAATCCTAGGTTCCACAAATATTTTTAGAATTTTTCTGGGAATTTTTGCAACCAAGTGCCACATCAGCTGCCACCCTGTAAAAAAATTAACGCCGTTTGGGAAAATTGGACGGAAAGGACTGGTCCTTTTTGAACAATTAAATGACCACTTTGAAACTTTTTAAAGATAAGGGACCAAATTGGACCCCGATGTAGAGTTAATGGACCAATTTGGGTATTTTGCCTAAGATAAATTATATGAAATATTCGATAAATATTAAAATAAATCCTAAGTTATAAATTCATATCATGATGAGAATCTCTAATCGATCCAAATGAATGATTTCTCTCATAAACCTCAAAACGAAATAACCACAATCTATACCATTACGCTGACGAGGACACTACACATAAAAAAACAAATAAGAATTAATATATAGTTGTCTTGTGTTATCAAGTAGCATCACTATTATAAGCAACATTATGAAATTAATATAACTCCACTTTGATCCATGTAATGTTGTTTGCTTTAGACCGTGATACTCGAGCGTCACTTTGAGCTGCTCGGTATACTAGTATTGCTCTATTAAGGAAAAACTTAAATTTAGAACAATCTCACAAAAATAATTAAATATACAAATACACACGAATATTTAGAACAATCTCACTTATGTATCAACTATATCTTTCATATTCTGATATGTTGTCCATTTATGATCTAATGAATTCAGATAATACAACACTTCTCTTGTAGGATTAATAACAACCAACAACCAGTATCCACTGTAAAATATAACAAAAGTTTAGATGGATAATTTCTACGCAAAAGATGCAAAGATTAAAATGAAAATTTAACCCGTTTCCAGTATTATACGGTAAAAGATACAAAAAAATTGTACTGCTGGCCATAAATCTCTCGAGTAAGTGATCTCTTACTGAATCTGGATCCTTAGCAATTAACAGGGCATTGACACGGGCAGAAAACACGAAATAGAATTTGTTTGACAATTGATTCTCGCGCATAAATTTGTCATACAAACACCTTAAATAAAAACATAATAAACATTAGACTATTTTCATTGAAATGTGTAAATAAAATGTTCAACTAATTAAATAATAGATTGATCAGAGTACCAGATGTATGAATGCATAACACCAATGCCTAATTCAAGATGCTTAAAAATCCGATCCATGTCCTCTTTTACAATTGTTTCGGAATTAGGAAAACCAAAAACACCTTCCTCCATGTCTATTTGACGAATAACACCATCCATCAAATTTGATGTTGCCACAAGTGTTTCAAGACACATCCAAAAGCAAGATGTAAGAGCTCTTTTTGCCTGCTCGGTCCTTGTAGGAGCTCTTTTCTTGTTGACTTGTTGTGAAACTTGAGCAGGAACCTAAAAATAAAATAAGTTAGATAAAGTAGAAAATCGTGAAGCTTTTGAATTCAGATAATAGAATAACACTTTCAATGTACCTCTTTTTGTGATGCAACAAACTCGTTGTGCGACAAAATTCATTTATCCTTAGATGCGGGTTTTGTAGGAGTCTAACATTACCATGTAAAAAAATGTACGTAATGGTTCAGAATGATTTTCATAATGATTCATAATTGACATTTGAATACTAAAAGATTCATAATAGTTTTCAACATACCTCGTCTTCTATGAAAATGAGGTTTGGCGGCCATGCAACAAACAAGCATATTGCATCTCCCAACAATGTTATCTCTGAAACCAAGTCAAGTATAGGTAGTAAAGCATCCCTATCGAAAACAATATCAACCGACACTTTCAGATATCCATCAGGTAGCGGTTTATGATGAAGTAACTCTCCCAATTTGTTATGCATTTTTCCCTTGCCAACTATGCGATAAGTCGATAACGATAAATATAGATGGCAAGATGAAATAACCTAAAACATTAATAAATATGTAACTGTTAATGTCTATATATGTCAATTAAAATAAATGTAATAATTTAATTAAAATAAATATAAGTCAATTAAAATAAATGTGCTACTTACCTCAGGAATTGTCTTTTGAAAATTGATATTAGCTTTGTCACTAGTATCTTTCAACTCTGAACCGCATTTTTCTTCCTCATATCTCTCTTTATCCTTTTGCAATTCACGGACTTGCGCTTTTAATTCCTCCAACGATTGCATGACTTCTTGATTGCTAGGATTTTTTCTCTTTGGATACTTATACAAAGTAGATGGAGTCACACCAAATCCTTTACCCCTCACCCGACCAGAATACTCAGGAACATTTAGTACTCTACTAAGTATGCTCATGCAATCCTCCTCACCTGTGGTTAAGGATTTAGATAGAGTCTCCTGAAATTCATTGACATATCGAAAATTATTAGTGGGGATTACAAATTAATTATATTTTAATAAAATTTCGATTAACTTAAAGACATAATGTTATACTTACACATTAGTCATAAACATGTTGAACATCTTCCCTAACAACTCCAGCCTTGCCCACACGAGCTTCCTTCCACAAAACATGTTCCGGAAGTGATGTTTCTTCACTTTTCATCTCTTCTTCTTTCATCTACATGCTAAGTCAAGTGTCTTGAATCAGTATCACTATGAAACATGCGTCTAAATCTCAGAATTATAGGAAAATACCATAAGACTTTTGTTGGAGACAACTTTTTCTTATATCGAGAGACACCATATTTAGGACACTCATTTAATGATGCATACTCATTTCAAAACAAAAACGCAATCGTTTGGAAAGGCATGTATCTTATCATAGCTCATGCCAATAGAGCACAACATCGTTTTGGCCTCATATGTTCAATTGGGAAGAACATTATCCTCTGGAAGCATATCTTTCATAAAGGCCAATAACTCTGTGAAACTCTTATCCGACTATCCATTCCCCGCCTTTAAGTTGTATAACTTTAATACCGCAAACAATCTTGTGAATTTAATGCAACCATTATACAACGGTTTCTCTGCATCGTTTACCAACCTCTCAAACATTTTGGGACAATCTTTAAGATTTTCTTCAAGTGCTTCTGCAATCTTTTCGACTCGATCATAATCGTATGTATCCATGCCATTTTCGTTTGAAACATAGGTCGTATTATCCCCCGGTTCAACATTCCCGTTAATTTTCTCACCATGAAAATTCCAACATGTATAACTTCTATCAATTCCACACTCTTTAAATGTGATGTCAACTGAACCGCGTCAACTCAACTCCCAAAGTAGCAACCCAAACAAGGACATATCATTTGACTGGGGTCTTCGGCGTGCGCAACAACAAACTTAACGAATTCTGATACCCTATTCTCGTACTCTTTTGACAATCGACTTGAAGACATTCATTTCTTATCCATGGTTATACTAATTAAGCTAAACAAAAACAAAATAAAAAATATTTACTTGTAGGGAAACGATCCGAATTTCACATTTTGATCACAAGTAACCCCTATATATAAAAAATTCAATAAGTTAGTTCCCAATCATTGTAAGTAATGTTCATCCATCATAGTAGTTCATTCAAAGCACAACTAATTACAGTGGTGAGAGAGAACAACTAATTACCTGTAGAGAAGTAAATAACTTATAGACCCACACAGTGTAAGATTCTTGTAAAGATTTATGCAAAACACAAACACATGTTTGAATAAGTCAGTGCCACTTGATTTTACTAAATTCAAGAGTAGTAGTTCCGACATTAAATCCATAAGAAACTTACAAATAACATATCTTATAAGTATAAACATGAAATGGAAAATATGAAATCTAAATGGTGTATAATAAGTCAATGGCACTGAGAGGATTTAAGGATCTTCAGAAACGATATCTGGTTCAACAATGGGGTCAGGAGACAGGGAGGCGGTAGCTCTGTGTCATTGGCGATGACTGTTATCCCTGAGGAATGGATGAGTTATGTCACTATCTAGTTGCTTGACGGAGACAATGATGGTGATCCGAGTATCGGTAACGTCGTCGCGGTTAGCTATAAGAGGAATCTTGAATTGTTGTCTTTAAGTTCCGGGGGAAAAAGACGAGGAAGACTGGTTCCCAAAGACGACGTCATTGATCCTTCCGGTTGATCAGAACCTTGAGTGGGCCACTAACTGCATCGTCGGTGTTGGATTGTCGAGGAGAGAGGGTGTACCTGTAAGACACTCTGATGCTAAAGTAAGTAACAAGCATAAGAGTAAGCAAATACAAGAGAAAATATTGTTATAGTGAATATTGGATGTCTGACCCTCTCGTGTGAGAAGGTTTATATAATGCCCCAAGCGCTTGAGCACTGATCCCTATTTTGGGTCTGGATCATGGATCCCTCGAAAATAGGTAACTGCCAGAAATTAGTCGTTGTTGCGTCTGACAGAGGGTGGTATTGAGCAGGATCATTCCGGGGTTGTTTCTGGGTGACTGCCCCATGGCCGTCGGGTAGGAATGCAGAGGAGGGCAGAGATGGTCGGGCATCTCTCCTCGACTGAGGGGCAGAGGAAAAATATTTCCTTTCACCTCAATGGACAGATTTGGACTATTGGGTCATCTTGGATATAATAGTGGATTGAGTCATATCTAATCATTGAGACAATCTAGAACTTAATGGTAAAAGAGTTTTTAGATATTAAACGATAAATTTTATTTAAATTAAATGCTAAAATTTTATGATTTTTAAATATTTTGCAAAATAAATATGTTAATTAAATTAATATTTTATTTATAAATTGATAATTATATTTAGTGGATGATCTACGAATTCAATCCAACTCAACCCAATGATGAACGAGTTATTTTAAACAATATTAAGTATTAAAAATACCTCTTAAACACCAACTCAAACAAAAAAAAACTATTGATTGAGTATTTAATCAAATTAGACCAAAATCAACCAAATTTTAAACTCCTAGAAGAGTTGAATGCAAAAATTCAACAAAGTATATATATCTATATAAATTCATTAAGGTGCGGTTTAACTAGTATTATGGATCCTAAACTCAATTTGAAGGACTAATTTGAGAAGTTACGAAAGAATCATCACTTTAATAGTTAATTACTATCTCAATTGAACTTCTTGCCCAAAACACTGCACAACTGCTTGCCACGATAAACCCTAAAGCCAGAACTAGCGACTACACTACTCACCGCCTCCGGCACAGCCGGCTCCGCCGTCTCCACCGCTCAATCAATACAGCTCAGATAACATATACAACACCAATTTCTCCACTACCATCTTGAAATTTCAAACTCCTGACAAATAATCAGACAATGGCCGGTGGTCGATTCCGCGAGCTCCTGAAAAAGTACGGTAAAGTAGCGATCGGCGTTCACTGTTCCGTTTCAGCAGCTTCCGTCACCGGCCTCTACGTCGCTATTAGAAACAACGTGGACGTAGAAGCCATCCTCGAGAAGTTCCATTTGGGCGCTGCTTCCCCGGAAGAAAACCCTAACCCTAGCTCTGATACTGACTCTTCCGCAGTGCCAGTTAAGAGCCGCACGGCACAGATGGCGGCTTCTGCAGGCGGTGCTTTCACCCTAGCTTTACTCTGCAACAAGGCCTTGATACCTGTTCGGGTTCCTATCACTGTAGCACTCACGCCCCCAATTGCGAGGTTCTTGGCTAGGAGGAACATTTTGAAGACTGGTGTATGAATGAACTTGCGTTTTGGTATGTGTTGTATTGTTTATTGTTGATTGTTGATTTTTATAAGAACTACAATAACAATGAGTTAGATTACACGCTTACTTTGTTGGTTTTTGTGATTATTGATGAGATGTGAACTAAAAGTGGAATAATAACAAGGGGGTTTTGAAATTAGCAAACCCTTTGGTCTATGCTATATGCTTAGTTATCAATTTCCTTTGTTGATTGCGATAATTTGGTGGTGAAAGTTTAAGTTTTATTGATTCACTGATTTTATAGGATTAGTTGCAATGTTAAGTGTTCGTATTTGTGAAAGTTACAGAAGTTGAAGAGAAGCGGATAAGTAACTAGTGGATTGTTTGTTTTTGTGCTTGCGGATTAGACTTTATGATGGTATAATGGTATTTGTGAAAGTTATAGAAGTTGAAGAGAAGCGGATAAGTAACTAGTGGATTGTTTGTTTTTGTGCTTGCGGATTAGATTTGATAATGGTATAATAATAAGAGAAATTTGATTTGATGAAGATTGCAAGAAGTGGCTTTTTGATTTTTGTAGGGTAAATTCTGGACCATGATTTGATGCAGTCATTGCATTTAAAGTTCCATCAACACTTGATCTTTTTTCCATCCATTCTTCACCCTCAGATGGCTTGTAAAGAGTTGAACCAAAAGCAGCATTTTCCTGCCACCTTATTGGTTAGATTATCTAAATTTGATGGTGTCAAGCATTTGGCAGTAGGGAATTTTGATCTCTTATCTTAGGTTATTGCCAAAACTTAATTGATCTTAATATAAGAATACTTTGTAAGTTTGTAAGAGCTTATTGCAACAGACTTGATTTTATATGATGTGATGCTGATTTGCTGACTTTTATATGACATGATACTTGCTGAGTCTGTGTTACAGTATAAGCAGTAATGTCATTATCGTCTGTATGCGGCATCATTCATTTCTAACTGCTGCCAACTGATACAATTGATTGTATCAAGAAATGTGTAGAAGAAAAAGAGGGAATTCCACCTGTGCCCTAAAGTTTTATGTATAGTGGTAGGTAGAGTTGGATGTTTAGTAGATTGACATGCTAAATTCTGATCTCCACTGGCATGAGGGATCTGATGTAACTTTTTTACTATTTGGTTGATACCTGAGAGTTTGGTGACAGAGTTTGAGAAAGGGATAGGGAGAATAGGTGATTTGCTTCCTACCTGGTTGGCCTCAAAGTATGTAATTGGTTACTGTTTTGTTCATTTCTTATCTTTAAAGAGCTGAAACATAGTCTTCTTTTGGCTGATGCAATACATATATAGAAATGAATGATTCCCACTCAAATATATGTATGCAGATTAGAAAGATCAAAGGATCCCGAACTTTATTATGCATGTCCTTTGTGTTGGAATGATAATATAGGTGGAATAGTTATGCTGCAGAAACAGACCAACTCAACCTTTAGTGTTTCGGAAGTTTATCTGGATATGCAAAAGGAATTTCAAGAGAGGTACCATAATGGGTTTCTAATAAACTTAAATCATGCTGGTCAGTTGGTTTACCTTAAGAGTGTTCTTCTTGACCTGAATAGAGTTGCAAGCTTTTATTGCTTAATAACCTACTTTACCTTTAGCCAGTAATCTACTTCCACAATCTAGATGATCCTTAAAATCTCTTCAACTTTATTTTGAAGGTATTCATAGTCCTATTACTAAGAAAACTCAGGCAGTGTTTTCATTAGAGATGATTGGGGTCATTGTGTTATTGATTTCATGAATGAACCCGGTAAAGTAAATGGTATTTTTGGCCTGGTTTAGTGCTATTTTGGAAGGGCTAAAAATAAGCTATTCTTTCCACACTCTGGTTCAATCAGATTCAAAGTTGTTAACTCTTGAAAACTCTCTTGGTCTCATCGTCATCAATATGTATCTAGGTGATCCCTACAATAAGAAAAAGAATGGCTTTTTATTCAGCTGAACCACCAGTTAAAGGTTTTAGGACAAGTTTGAGTTGATTTTTGTTGTTTGATAAATAGCTTTATTTGATCCAAGATGCTTGTCATTGTTTTTTCTTTCAACCACTGGTTGTTGAAATAGTTTATTTTATATATACTGATTGAAAAAGTTTATCAAAAGTAATTCACTAATAAGTTGGTTGGACAGTTGGCAATTGCATTTTGTTCCTGACAATACAATAGGAGAAAAACAAGAATGTAAAATATCATAAGCTTTTAACATTTGTGCTCAGAGAGTTTTATGGCTTCCAAGTAGGTATAATCTGTTAATCCAGGTTTCATGGTAGATTGAATCCATCCCTTAAAGCTGATATTTTTCTTCAAGTTTATGTTAGAAAGCCTCAAATACGGGGCTGAACACATTGCTCTAATATACAAATACTCTTGAACTAGCTTGACTACTTGCTGTGCCTTTCGAAGCAGTATCAACGCTAATACCGGCTTAGTTCTTCTTAGGAAATTCCCATGGGACTACCCTGTTTGTGTTGAGAAGATCAAGTAATGGAGTAACATATACATTGACAGTCCATGAGATAATATGAATGGATGTCCCAATTTTTTCCTAGTATATACATCACTCATGAATTTGTTTAATCTTGATAGTTTATACACATACAGAAGTTATAGCGACAAAATTTGTACAACCTTTCCAAGCGAGAGGTATATTGATATTCAAGGAATGGTTTTTGAAATCGTATGAATCATTAATACCGTTAAATCATCTATTTAGTTCATGGAGGGTGATCATTTAAATTAGGATTGTTTAGTTCTAAACAGAGATCATCTGTTATTTGTTTTAACTTCCCTTGTTATTGTTATTTGTTACTACAGTATAATTTTTTTCTTATATGAATTATATTAGATTTAAATGCATTTTTTGTCGTCTTTTTTTAGCCCAAATTAAATCTAGTTACCTATTTTAAAATTTGAGTTTTTGGTCCTCTAATTTATTACATTGTAATTTTGGTATAACTCAGATCTTTGAAAAATGGTGATTTTTGGTTTAACTCCAGATTCTAAATTGGGGTAAAAAAAAGACTTTTGACAAATTGTATCGGTGTGAAATCGTGTTTTTGGTACAATAAAGGGATCAGTAGCGGATTAACCTTTTAAACTTGAAACATGTTATATATTAGTTTTACTTTGCAGAGTAGTATTTTCCTGAGCAATTTTTTTTTATAAAAAAAAACAGTATTTTTTTTCCATAAAGTCGCACACAAAATGTGTGAAAATTCTACTACTCTTGGAGAGGTCCCAATCCACACAAGACAGTAAAGTCTCGAAGTGATTAAATATGGTCAATAGAAGACAGATTTTGTGATTAAATATAGAAAGAAAAATCAAACATACTCTATTTTCATTGAACAATATTCGTTTATACAAATCAATAACCATTGAAAAAAGCTATCATGGGATCATAAACGACTTGTTTAGCAGTGACACCCATAATAAAATCAATATGTGCATAATCTTCATTGAACACTTCCACAAGCTTGTTAGCATCATGATCTTGGAGGTCATTGAGCAAAACCTTCACATCTTGTACATCAGCTAGCATATCTTTTCCTCCATAGCCAAGAAAAATTGGCAACTCATTTGGGATTTTGGTCAAATCATAAGTTGGAGGAATTCGTTGACCATAGTGTTGTACATTTTGTGCTTGATCAACATAATCATACTTTGCTATATTTCCTGTTCTTATCACTACTCAAATTCCATCATTCAACAGCCATGAAAATAAAAAGAAACTATTAGTCCTAATCTGAAATGCATAAAAATTAAAATGCTGATTCTTTGTAGACTTACTTTGAGAAAAATGAATCAAGTTTTTCGTTGATGTTGGTTGTGGTTCATGATCAAGATAGACATCTATTCTAGAAGTATTTATGCAACAATTTGGACCTATAAATATAAAGGTAATTAAGGAATACCAAAGTAAAATCAATAATTATTGTATATGTAAGATCTAAAGTACCTGTGAAAAATGACATTAAGTTTGCACAATTCATGTGTAGAGTATTGCATATACCTTCCAAAAACTTTGCTCCAACATCCCTACTCATTAGAAAAACATCTAATAAATCATTTCCATTTTTTTTTATAACTTTTTCATTTGCACTATAACATATTTAAGAAATTTAGAATAAAAACAAAGGATTTTTTATTGTCTTACACATTAGGATTGAACTCACGGATGCCTAACCAATATATATCCTGTTATATTTCAAAAAAGAAAAAAGTATTTTAGAATATATAAATTAAATATATATTTTAATACTGAGTTTTGCTAAATATAGTGTATAGTTTCTCTCTCTCACGCACACTTACATTAGCTATAAATAGGTCAGCAGCAAGTTTTATTCCAATTGAAGAAATTTGATTCATATGAGCAATTGGACTAAGTAATGCAACTGATCTCAACATATCTAGAAGCTGTCCTTGTGATAAAGCAGCAAAAGCCATTAAAGTTCCCTGAAATATTCACATCATTAATTGTTACAATACACTAATTAAAATCCTAAGAAATAAATAAATAATAAGGATTAATTAATTACTCACTTGAGAATGGCCTGCATAGTGCATTTTTTGACCAGTATAGTTGTAAACATATTCAACTGAAGCAGGAAGATCATAACTAGCTAACTCATCCCATGACCAATCCCAATAAGCCTAATAATACATAATAATTAACAAATCAATAATCAATTAAATATAAACCTATTAATTAATTAACTTATGAAAGTATGAATATAAGTATAATTAAGAACCTTGTCATTAGGAGTTAATGATGTGTGCATGGTGCTATATTTTGTTCCACGACCATTGAAAAGCCACACATCAAATCCACTATCCGCTAAAATAAATCCCAATGATTCTTCCGGAGAGTTGAACAGCCATATTACAGCATCCTGAAATATTAATCATAGGAGTCAAACATGTTAACTATACATACACAATATTGTAATAATTTGGTTATGTATTTGCAACAACTAAACAAAACTTACAGAAAAGAGACCATGTTGTATTATCACAGGTGGTTTGTTTGCTTTCTCGCCGGACCTCCCCGCCGGTATTCTCTGCAAGCTCAGGATGAAACCATCCTGGGTTGTAACCTGAGTCATACAAAAAAAATTGCTTTTAATTAAATCTATAATTATATAGTTACATGCTATATGATTTTTTTTACCTTATGTTCTTCACATGTGTAACCTTGTGTCTCTACCATAGTTTTGCAGATACCATCAGCATTGTTAACTAGAGATGATGTTGAAAACTTGTTGCTAGTTTGAAGTGTTTTTCTTCCTTGTGTTATTGTAATGCAAAACAAGAATATTGAAATAAGACTGAGTATTATTGTGCTGACCATATTGACAATGTTGTTGGTGGTGTTATACATGATTCTCCATAGAAACATATTTTATAGGCTTCTTAGTTTGTAAGATGAAAACAAAATTGAAGGTAAATTTGTACTTATGGTTGTAATTACAATTTGTAGCAAATTTTTCTGACAAATTAGTTTTCAATCAATAAGAAAATGACATGGATAGGATAATTACAATTTGTCACACGTCATTATATAATATTTGTTTATTTTGGCAATTTGAATCAAATGTAACTATTTATCTTAATGGTTGGAATTTTGGTCTTGGAGGAAAGTTGATTTGTCATGTATGTGTTAACATTTGTTGAAGTTTGATATTAAATTTTAGTAGAATGAAAGACAAGTCAGAAGTAAACTGTAGAATAAAAGCAAACATTTCGGATCATGTTTTTCTTGTATTTATTGTTTGTCACAAATTGTTAGAATAAAATCAGATGAATTAAAATTTAAAATTATTATAAAATTGCTAGAATTGTTAAAAGTATTTTAGTAGAATTATTTAGAGTTCTATTACATAAAAAATAAATAATACTATGTGAAAACAAAGAGTGATAACAACTAAAATAAATGTCATTTATTAAAAATAACTCTTATGCAATATGATATCAATTTGCAGAAGAAAAATATTAAGTAAATGCAATACATATCTGTACAGAAAGAATCCGGATAGGTTTTTGTGGCCTTCAGTTGGGATTGTGGTATGATGATGGAAGGGGTATCTGCAAGGTACTCCGACGCTCAAGTCAGTTTAAGAATGAGGACTAAAGCGTAAGTAAAAGAGGGTCAAAAGTGAATACCTGACTCTCCAAGGATGGAGAGTTTTATAAGAACATATGCTCGCATGATACGGGCGCGCAACCTTTGACTAAGCGTTACCGCCTCCATAAATCCGTTGGGCAGTTGGCCGCGTAGAAGGCGTTATGGCGCGTGAGGAGAAAGTCCATGGTTTTCTAGATATTCTAATGAACTTCTGAAAATTTTGATGAATGTTCATCATGAATGTATGAATGTTCTTCATAGGCATATGAATGTTCATAAATTTCTAGATTTTACAAGTAGGCTAGGGTTAGATCCAACTTATATTTGAGTATTGGTAGTTTAGTGTTAGTGGACCGAGCATATGTTTGTGGAGGGGCTTATCCCCAGTGACACTAGTTTAAAGATACCGGGAATTAATTCGGCGTGGCGAATTGATCCTCACATTGTTTTCTTGACTAAAGGGTTAACCTGGTGGCAAGTCCTCGGGTTTTTTGAAGTCCTTTCACTTGAACTGCGGTGGAAGGGTGAATTTGAACTCGTCGAATTCACTATGTCTCATCTGTTTTTCAGGTGAATGTAGTCAAAAGAATGCTCGTGAAGTCGAGGAGAAACCTTCCTCCGATAACGCGGATGTCCCCGATCATGATCGCACATGGATTCTAGATGAATCGTTGGAAACAACTTCTCAGTTTGCAATCGATTCCTTAAATGCGTGAGGCCGAATAGAGAGGAAGACGAAAGGGAAGCTGCTAATTGGCGAGCTTTACCCTCGAAGCCTACCCAGAGGATATGCTCCCGTTTCCCCGCCCTTCGGTTCCCCATGTATGAGTTCACGTTTCACGAGGTTGGGTATCGCCTGCCCTTCATTGACTTTCAGTAGGTGGTCTTTACACAGCTCGAGCTGGCACCCACACAACTTCATCCCAACGCTCTGGCTTTCATCAGAACCTTCGAGTTGATGTGTTGTTATATGGAGATAGGGGCAACTATCAGTTTGTTTTTCATGATCTTCCACCTGCAGAAGAAGTCCCAGGATGGCCGACACAACTGGGTGTCATTGAAGCAGACCAGCAGACTGTTTGAAGCCTACCAGGACTCTATACGGGACTTTAAGTACCGTTTCTATGTAATCCAACCTTGCTTGCAAGCCGCCAAGGACTCGTTATACGACCGGGAGATCGTTGACGACGAGGAAAAAATGGTGGCCCACTTTCCTCTGGAGTGGGTAAACGTACACTTTCAACATTCTAGCGAGCATTATATCACCAAACACGAAGAACTAAGTGTCGATGATATCGCGACTTATAATACCTTGTTCAACTATGTCTCCAGCTTTCATCCTACGGAACTGGTGGACTCCGACAGGAAGGCCCTCCTCCGCCCTGATGGGACGCCGACTACGATCTCTAGATTGATCCATGTAAAATCACTGCTCAGCTGCCCAAATGAAGAGGAGACGATGCGACTCTTAGGTAGATTTAGGTTTTGGAGTCCGATTTTTTAACGTGGAAATGTTCGTTATCTAACCTGTTCGTGTTATTTTTGCAGCGCAAATGGCCGAAATCAGATATCGCTTGGTGAAGTCAAGAAAGGGTAACATAAAAAAATGGTGCTGCTAAGAGTCGGGTTGACATTGCTAAGGACCAGAGCACCTTGGATAATTTCGTGGCTTCGGGTGGCTCACCCCAAGGGGAATTCCTGTGACGGAGTCCCCATTGGCTAAAAGACAAAGGACCGAGGATTCCTCTCCCCCTCTGAAGACCAAAGCCTCGTCCTCAAGCTCTTTTGACTTGCCACCATGTGTGATACAGATGACTCTGTTCGACAAGGGGTTATCCGTTCAGATCTCCGATCTTGATGTTGCTGCCATCCTTACCGCTGATCCTACCGACTTAAGGGCTGAACTTTGCAAAGATGTTGCAGGGATGATTCGGATTTTGGAGACTTCCCTCGCCTTCAATGAAGCTGACCTTGTTCCCTGCAAGGATCTTCAGGCGGCCAAAGATAAGATCGAGAAGGTGGAGGTCGAAAATCACAAGCTAGAGAACGACTTGTTTCATGCCAAAAGCCATTACGAGAGAAAGCTCGAGCTTATGAAAGAGGTCACCGAACTACGGAACTCACTGGCGGAGCTTGGGGGTGAAAATGAGTGGTTGAAGAAAAATTTGTGCGGAGGCTGAAAGAAAAGTAGTTGCTGGGGAGGACGAGACCGAGGAGGAGCTAGTTATGACAACCAGGGCGGACCTGATTGCCCGAATTCGACTTTTGGCCCAGGACAACTTGAACATGGTTGTGTTTGGTTTTTTCAATGCAGTGGAGCAGCCCAAGGTAGTCAACCCTGGGGTGGATCTGGTCGTCGAAGGAAGCGGCCCTTGCACCATGTGGAGGACGGGAAGGTCTTTCCTCCCGATGAGGAATGATTGCCTGGCCTACGTGCCACATATATTTTGGCTTGCGTGCCGTTTTTGTTAGTTTTGTTTGGGGCTTTGTCCCCTTTTTTGATTATATAAAGACAATGTCGACCTTCTGGCCGTAATTTATGTTAAATTATTATTGTGCTATGTTGCATTTTACTTGTATGTTTTCGTTTATTTTTCCAAGTATATGGAACCTATGAATGCTCGACGAGATGTGTTAAGCTCGCCAGTGTATGTAACTGGTCGAGGTGCGAGGTTTATGCTCGCTTAAAAGGGGATTCAGGGATATGATCATGTCCAATTTCCCTAAGGCTTAGACTTTTTCATCGCGAACTGAGGGTCTTCCACACTAGTGTGGCAAAGACGGAACTCGTTTGAGGTGCCCCTGTTGGGCAACGCCCCTGTCCGGAAAACGGACAACTGGTTGCGCACATTGACATTGAGGGTTGTATTCATACCACGATACATCCCTATGGCCGAGCATCAATCCCTTATGAAGGGTTTCTTGGCTGGCAGTTATTTCGCGTTTTAGCTGGTTTTTAGTTGTAATATTGTTTGAGCTTTTCAGCGTTCCATGGTCGAGCGAATGGTTATCCGATTAATTCTTCTAGGTAATATGCTCTTGTGCCCGTTTTCAATTTAACGCGATACGGGCCCTCCCAGTTTGCTGCGAGCTTGCCTTCACACGAATCCTTTTGATTTCTTCTCAAGACGAGGCTGCCTACCTGGAATTCTCTCTGGCGGCTGCGGCCTGCTCGTTTGTCTAGGGGTGTTCGACGGACGCGAAGTGTTGTTTGGTCTCTGTCTTAGCGACAAAGTCCTGAAAGTTTCTACCCATGAATTGGGTGTCATTGTCCATTATAAGGGATCGCAGTACCCCGAATCTTGCCAGGATGTTTCTCTTATAAAATCGCAGGATGTTGAACGTGGTGATTCTAGCCAAAGCCCCGTCCTCTATCCACTTAGTGAAGTAATCGACCGCCACGATTAGATATTTGTTCTGGAAAGAGCCTGTCGTGAAAGGTCTGATGATGTCCATGCCCCACTACACAAACGACCATGGAGAAGACATTGTCTTTAAGACGTCAGGGGGAGCGATGTGCATGTCCCCGTTACGTTGGCCCCTTTCGCATCTTTTTGTGTGTTCTCTGGCGTCATTTTTCATGGTCAGCCAGTAATAGCCGGCTCGTAACGCTTTGCGGGCCAGAGATCTGCCGCCCAGGTGCTGCACGTTGATTCCTTCGATGGTAAAACGACATAACTTTGGTAAATAGGTCGAAGCTCATTTTGTAACTCATAGTAGCTTCTATTTATAGCTTTCACGTAGTCTAGTTGTTGAGAATTTGCAGGAACTAATATTGTTGGGCCATGATTGTGCATGCTTGACTGATACTGAGTTGAATGAGGAAATAATGCAATACTAAGTTGAATGAGAAAGTATTGTAGTGCAACGACTCCTCAGTTTTGACCGAGGCGCGCTTTAGGATTCTGTATAAATGACCTGTGACGGTCGTCTTGTGAGATGGAACGGTCGTCCCAAATGTCCTAAATGTGACGATCGTCTTGGTCTTGTGAAGATCGTTTGGCTTCTAAAATGCAGAAACTCTGTTTTCTGCTATCCGTTTCAATTCTTCTGCTAAATACCTCATTTCTCTCTCATTTTAACTCTTTTCTTCCATAAGTCATATAAATCTTAATACCTTTAAAACAAACAAATACTTCACATAATATCGTTCAAAATACGGAGAATAATAACATAATTAATCGAAAACCATGCCAAATAATTGATATAAAATCGTGTTATCAAGCAACGACTATGAGACCAAGGAAGGAATGGAAGTCGGTGACTAAGAGAGAAAGTAAGGATTGAACTCTCCCCTGTCCCATTTTATAACCAATTTGCCATGCGGGGAATCACATCCTAGGCCAACATTGCCTAGACCCTATATTCCCTTAGGCAATGATAATGCATTTAATGTGATGTCACGCGTAAAATAAAGAGACACATCATTTGGACTTCCCTTTAACTCCAAGACTCTATATATCCCAAGGTGTCGGACACACAACTCATCTCGTCTCGAGCGTCCCTCGCTCCTTGAGCAAGTGAAGACAAGACGTCATCCTCGGGAACCTTTCCTTCTTCAAGCCACTTTAAGGCGATTCACCCTCATCGAGCAAGGTCACATACCTTCAAGCATGTCTCCCTGTGATTTCACCCAAAAGGGCACCTCTCCGACAAAACCAATGACAACGGTCGGCCAGACGCTACACCTTTCTATCCCGACACGCGATCTGATTCTTAAGTAATTGTTCAACCTTGGAGCAAAGACTTGGGGGGCTCCTGTTCTGAATTGGGCATTGGGTTGCCCTACTGTTGGGCATGACCCAATCCTTCGCTACCATATATGGCCCAATAAGATGGCTCAAACCAAAGTATTCGTTGGGGACATTTCCCCCACGTGCTCCACGTGGATACGTGGCCAACCGCTTTCGTGTGAATTGGTCTCCCACTACTCTGAAGATTACAGGATGGTTGGACCAGGACGAAGACCACCTGCTAGGTCTTCCCCTGCTTCTACGAAGATCTTGGCAGTCCCCATTGTGCGCCTGAGAATCCAGTCCAGAATATAAACATTGGCCCAACACTAGGTGTCCTCTATAAATACCCTTTTTCACTAGAGGGTAAGGTATTTTGAACTATTCTCTTCTTTCCTTATGTACTTGCCTTTCTTCCATTTTGATTCTCACTTTAGCATCAGAGTGTCTTGCATGTACATCCCTCATCTCTATCAACCGCTGAAGCTTTATGCTGGTTACTGAAGGTTCATTCTGATCAAGTGATATCAAGTGATAAAACAAAATTAACTAATAGATTATAAATAATTGATTAATACAATTTGTAGCATGTTTAATATGCGTATTGACCCCACTACGAATTAATTGAGTGTAAAAAGTAAAGTTTATATTGAGGGTAAAAAGTAAAATTCATAGTTTGGTTACTGGGTGTCATGATATCAAAAAATAAAATCTTATGTGTTAAATCCATTTTGGTTAATTGCGCATAAAAAATTGATTAATAAAATTCATAATTTGATTAAGAAAATAAAAAGTAGTCTTAGCTAGTAAAATAAAATTAATTAATGATGTGTAGGAGGTTTATAATATATTTTTCAAATAATTTAGTGATTGAAATTCATTATTTAAAATCAAACAAGTGAAATATCGCAAGTTCGAATTCACATATATCTCTATCTAATGCCTTTAGCATCTATCAACAAAATTGATTTAACAAAACTTTATAATTTGGTTAATGAATGTTCATATATTAAAAATAAATTTTAAGTAGTAAAATAAAATTGATTAATTAAAAGTTAAATATTCAGTAAAAATGTATTTAGAATTTAATGTCTAAAAGTGATTAATACAATGTATTTTATTGGTATGAAGTATGACAAATAATTTATAATTTATAAATAGAATAAATTGTTAATAATATATATTTTGGTAGTTAATAAAATATTGAAATTGATTAATAATATAGTTTAATATTTGTGTTATAAAATAATTTTTTGAATCTAATATTTTCATTATAGAAAAGAAAACATCATATAAATGTAGTAAACAATATTTAACATAAATATTTGTGTCAAATATGTGTCAAAGTATCATTGTTTCTTATAGAAACCCATGGATTTGGACTTAAAAATACACATACGTGTAATTGCTCTCAATAGAAACCCATGAATTTGGATTTAAAAAAAAAAAAAAGACATGCGTAAGTTATCTCTTTTATTTAATATTTTAAAATTTTAGTTTAACTAAAATACATCATATCATATTAAATTATGAGATCTTCAAACTAAAATTTCTCTCCAAAACCTTTAATAAATAATAAATTAATTATTTAAAAAATGTAAATATTAATAATTAATAAAGAGTGAGGAATATTTTTACTCTAGAAGAAAGTTTAAAAGACTTATTCCAAATCATAATCATTGATTTTTCATTAATCTAACGGTTTTAATTGAGAAAAATATTTCCAAATAATTAGATTAAATGATCTATTAAAACCGTTATATTAATAAAAATCACTGGTTATGATTTGGAGTAAGTCTTTTAAATTTATTCTTGGAGTAAGAATATCCTCATTCATTAATAAATAATAAATTAATTAAAAACTATTTATTTATTTATACTAAATTATAATCCCAAAAATTCTTCCCACCAAAATTTCCTGCCAAAATCTTTAATAAATAATAAATTAATTACTTACATAAAAATATAAAATATTAATAATTAATAAAAAAAATTACTAGTAACTTTTTAATCTCTTAAATAATATTCAACTTACCATTTTAATCTCTTAACTAAGAACACTTCTTAACATTTTCCTTAGTTAAATAATAATAACTTGAAACAAATATGCATCCTTGCACTAGCCGTCAATTATTAGATTATGTGAAACGATGAAATGGGTGGAGAGGAAATAGTTTCCCGTCTAAAATGATAAAATGCGATAAACTAAAGAATAATGAAATGAAATAATATTATATTTCATTGTTTGATTTGATAAAACATAATATGAAATAAAATAAATGCATTCCATCAAATTCTGTTATTTATTACCATTTTTGTTCCATTTGAATTAGACGGAATAACATTTTTTTATATATTCCATCTTAAAATATTCAGAATGAGTTGTTTCATTCTCCCCACTTCATTTTATTCTGATTTACTTCCTTCATTTTGTAATAAGATATGTAGAGAAAAGGATAAAGGAGGATTGGGTATTAAAAACTTGAAGACTTTTAATTTAGCTTTGGTTGGAAAACGGAAATGGAGGTTGATCATAGAGAAAAACACAGTTGTGGGCAAGAATCCTAGTAAGTAAATATGGTCATTCTAGTATTGGAGATAGTAAGGTTAATAAAAAAAAAGTTCTCTAAGGTGGCGAGATGTCCAAAAGGTAGATAAAGAGGAAGGGTGTTTTAAGATCAATTGGTTTATATTGATAATATATCTAGAGAAATTGGAAATGACATGGAATCATCTTTTTGGGATAACCCCTAGATGGAAGGGAGGAAACTAAGAAAATGTATCCTGAGTTTTTTAATATGGCAACTGCGAAAGAAGTTATAGTGATGGAAGCAATAGAGAGTGCTAGCAGTGATGTAAAGTGGAGTCAAATTTGGGTTAGCTATTTGAATGAGGTAGATAACAGGTGTGTAAGAGTATTTAAAAACACTATTAGTGGTATAGTTCTAAAAGAAAATATGATAGATAAGTGATGCTGTAGGAAGAAAATGTATACGGTTAAAGACGCGTATTCTATAATTATAGAGGATTTGATATCCAAAATAGGTGAAAATAATGATTTGAATGAGGTAAGGAGAAATGTTGTTCCGTTCAAGGTTTCGATTTTGGTATGGAGAATTTGGCAGAACAGAATCCCTAACAAAGATAATCTAGTCGGTTGGGGTTTCCTAGTAGCATCTCAAAGTTCATGTTCGTTCGGATGCGATTTAGAGGAAAATGCTAACCACGTTTTTGTAACGGTAAATTCATGAGTGTAAGCTATTGATTAACTTAACTCGATATACACAGAGTCGCCACCGTGCTTTTATTTATTTCCAAATGGAAAAAGGCAAAAGAACGAACAAAACCTTAAAGAATCTTAAAAGCTAAAAAGCTAAAAGAATCAAACAGAGAATGGGTACGGGGATTGGTTACAAATCGGGAAGGTTTTAAGCACCCGACTTGTCTGTGGTACTCCACGGGAACCCTTTGAAATATTTACTGCATTTTTAGTCTGAAATGGTTTGCTTGAAAAAAGATTGAAGAGATGAGAAGAAGAATGTTTTTTAAGATTTTGGTGTTTGAAGAGACAAACGTCTCATGCCTACGTACCCACAAAGTGCAATGCGAGATCAAAACCCCGTAGTTCGTGGTACAAATTGTGAAAAGGCAAATGAGTTGAATTGATTTTAAAATGTAAAGATAAGTCGTCATCCTTTAGCGAATAATTCCGCTAGAAATGATGAATCATATCTAAACATTAAAAAAAATGGTTAAAAGAAACGTGCACGAGGGCACAAAAGCAATTGAATGAGTTGTGAATGTTTTAAAGTTTTTGAGAAAGAAAGTTTCGATATGCTTATGTAGTTTAGCATTTATTAAGAAAATGAAATGAAAAGGTAAAAGCACATGACCGAAGTCAAGGTTTGATTGAGAAAATGTTTGAAGTTTGAAAACAAAGAAAGTTTTGAAAATAGGAAGAAGATTTGAAAATTGAAGAAGATGGGAAGAGATGAAGGGACTATCCTAAAACTTGGAAAATAAAAGCTAAAGGAAGAAATGATCAAACCAAATAGCAAGCATCTTTGAAACAATTGGATTTCCATCTTCAAAGGCCAATGAAATAATTTGAGGCCGAGGTTTCTAATTCATTCCAACTTGAGCAAGGGGGAAGATCTTAAAGTCTAAGTCCATTCTCCGAAGCAAGGGATAGTAACCATAGTCCAAAATTAGAAGTCACAAGTCTTTTAAGTGTTTAATCCTTTATTAGTGTTTTGATATCCAAATGGACAAAATGAAAAAAAAACAAGCAACAATATAAACAATAAGCAAAATGATATATGATATAATAGGATAAAGCATAATAAAGAGATAAAGGAGCAAGGAATTGAAATAAAAGGATAAGGTGCGAGAGATTAAAATTAAATGTTAGTATTATATTCACAATATTATAATATTTACAATATAAAGTGGTATGATGAACTTAATCAAGCACAACCACGAAAAGAAAAATAAAATCGAGGCAACCGGATCCAAATGGATCATAATCCGAATCGGGACAACTTTAGGTCTATGTTAAGCAATCGCCGAGTAATTTACGGAGTAATTACCCTACAAATGAGGCCGGCCACCACTAATTAAAGTGGAAAATATTAGTGCTAATACATGTTAGAGAAACGATATTATGGATCGTTCTCCGAAAACATGTCACACTAAAAGAAAAGGAACGGTCTAATCTTAATCGAGATTATCGTTGAATTTATCGAAAAGCAACCTATCACGATCTCAAAGTATGGAGAATGATCCAAATGATCATTCATCCATAGATTTGAAATAATGAAGATTAAACCGATCGAAAATCAACAATCACGAATCGGAGATTGTCATCGACCAAAAAATAAATAAATAAATAATAAGAGATGAAAAAAGAAAATAGATCTAAAAACAAATTCATAAAAGAAATTAGAATATTTTTTTTAATCATTTTCTTAAGATATCTCTTTCTAAGTTATTTCTAAAATTCTCTTCCAAATCTTTTCCTAAAACATGCTTTTATAAAATTCTTTAATCAAAAGGAAATATAACAAAATTATTTGAAAAAAACAAATTAGAGGAAAGTTACTAGAAAAAAAATGAAGAGGGGAGGGATAAGTAATCCGCGGGCATGGATAGTATCTGGATCAGCAAGATCCAAGCCCAAGCTAACATATTCTTCTAATAATAAAAAAATGAAACAAAGTTATAAAAAATTAAAACAAAAGGAAAAGAAGAAACAAAGTCTTCTTCTTCCTCATGAAAACGAACGGCGGCGGACAACAAGACCATCTCTCACGGCAGCAAAAAAAAATTACATCATCCTCACCACTAAATCCGAAGCCACACTCTTCTTCTTTCTAAAAAACGCAAATCTCTCTCTTTCTTCTTTTCGATTTCAAACCCTTCTTCTCACGGCTTCCTCACTCAACTCATGCTTTGTTATGGTTTCAGTTCAAAATTCCATGATTAACTATCAATGGTTGGAGATTTGAAAATGAATTGAAGGTAAAAGATGATGGAGAGAGAAAGGGGATTTTCGGTGAATGGGAAAATTGAATCAGAGATGGATTCGGCAGCGGTTTCAGAGGCTCTCGAAGCTTGTTCTTCAAATGAGGGAGGGGTTCCGTTTTATAGGGGATGAAGAAGGTTCTTGAATCAATTTTTGTGATGCCGTTTTTGGATGTGCGAATGCGTTTTGGCTCATGAATTATGCGTGATATCAATTTGAATTTTCCGCTGCGTTTCATTTGCTTCTCTGCTGCGTTTTGCTTGGTCATGAATTATATGATGATGCGTTTTGCTTTTTTTTTATTTCCAGGTGATTTTATGCGTGTGGCTTGTATGTGGGCCTTGGAGTGTTGGCCTGGGCGGAACGGCTGATGTGTTGGCTTTCGCGTGCGAGTTTTGCTGTGTTGCTGGCTTGATCTGTTACTTTTTTCCGCGCGTGATGGCTTGGTTTGGATGCTAGCTGAGAAATTATTAGGAGAAGCTTGCATTTTGGCCTATGCGCGTGGGGTTGTTTGTTTGGTGGCAGGATGCGTGTGATGTGATATTGGCCTGGCTTTGTTGGCTTCCTTGCTGGATTGTTAAGCTGGTCACGTGGGGAGTTGAAATTTGTGGCGGAAAAGGCTTTGGGATGAGTGTGGGAAAGTTTGATGCATTGGCTGAGGCTAAAGTGTTGCTTGTACTTTGGGAAATATACGGATACGGCTTATGCTGGCAAAGTAGGCTAAAGTTGGTTGTATGGAAAGGAGTCTTGCAGTTTTTTTGTTGCGTGCTAGTTTGGGAAAGCTGGCTTGAAAAATTGTTGGGCTTGCGGCGTGATGCGAAAGCTTATTGCAAGAAGGCTGTTGGCTTGCAAGAAATCAGTGGAATACGGCTTAAGCTGCTGGGAAAAGTGTTGGCTGAGAGTGACTTGTTCTTTTTTTTTTAATGGTGATTGGGCTTAATAACACATGGGCCTAAAAAACTTTACTTTTCTATGTATCTTTTTTTTATTTGAATTTTTGGTAATGTTTTATAAGAATGAAATGAATGGACTTTAGGATTGTAAATGGGCTAAAAAAAAGAATATATATATATATAATGGGTTTAGAAAAAAAAGTGATAAAGATGTAAAAAAGAAATATGAATTAAAAGTGGATTGAATAATCAGAAAAAATGGGAAACAAAGTGAATAAATTGGACATTAAAAATCGGAAAATAATGGGAAATGGTTTTAAGTGATACCTAGAAGTGGTTATATATAAAAAAAATGGATAACGGATGAAAATTGTATGCTGTGATAAACAAATGTCGAAAAGAATGGATAATTGGACGATTGAATAATCGAGAATAAAAAATGGTCATTGAAAAGGGAAACGGTTTGATCTAAAAAAAAAGGGTGATGGATATGAAAGTGATTTTTAAGCCCACGACCAATTCCTGATTTTTTTCTTGCACAAGCCACTGATAATAATGAGTACACCCAAACATGAACCATTGAACAACTTGCCACTTAAGCCTCAAACACTTGAAATCTGTCTGAACATTGTCCTGATAACTTGAATTCATACTGAGAAAAATAAATTCTCAGATGAATCACTGATAAACTTGATGAACAGACTGATTCAAACCAAACTTCGCACAAAACACTGTCTGATAACTGATGATCACAGCACACAACACAGCTTGAACTTTGAAAACGCATTGTCTAAGAAATGAACCACTGGCACAATTAACTTGCAATTTAACAATCTTTTGATAGTTTGACCAAGATTAGGTCAAACGTCCATCTGAATCGAATCGTGACTGATCAACTGCATTTGAATTGGAATCACAGCCCTGTCTTTGAAATCCTACAACACAGAAGAAGAAGAAACAACTGCAACATATTTTTTGTATTTGGGTTAGAAGTCAGTAAAATATGAACAGATAACAGAAATTTTACAAGGTGATCCTCTGCAAGGCATAGACCTGCACCTGAAAAAGGATAAACGACCAATGCGTGATCTTGTTTGTATGCAAATGCAGATGAGATGCAATAAATCTTAGGGTCAAAAATTAGGGTCTGACAGATGCCCCTATTTAAGTTTCTTCAATCCAGAGATAATGAAGATTAAAATCTTCGTTTCGACAAGATGGAAGATACTTAAATATAAAAAAAAAACAATTTTTGATCCTAAGATACCAAAAACTGGAATGAAATGAAAAGAACGATATGAAGTGATATGAAGATGATATGGAAATGATATGAAGCATATGAAACTGTTTATGAAAGCATATGAGATGTATGCAGAAAAAAAATATGTGAAATGGATATGAAAAATATGAGAAACTTTAGGAGATGATATGAAATGTATCTGGAACCAAATGAAATGTAGAGAAGTCTGTGAGAGATAAGACGACACATGAAAAAGAATAAACACTGGGGATAAGGAGCATAAGACTCCGACCAGAAAGACAACATGCTAGAGACCAACACATGGCTCGGCCTAGGTGAAAATGTTCAAGAATAGCAATCTGGACAAAAAGGATCACAACATCCAGGAATGGCACTGAATGAAGTAAGAAAAAGTCCCGAAACAGTACATCATAAACATCCAAGGATGACATTACTGATTTTAATAGAGATATCTGAGAATGGCATTAGATAAAAGGGTAATCACAACAATAACAATCAGATAAGAAACGTGAATCATAACATTCAGGAACAACACTGAATGAAATGAGAAATATTCGGGAAAGTACATCAACTTAATGATGACTCCAACATGAAAATCCGAGAATGGAAATCGGAAGGTAAGTGATCAATAATATCTGAGAATGGCAATCAGATAAAAACTATGAATCACAACATTCAGGAACAACACTGGATGAAATGGGAAAAAAGGTTCGGGACAGTACATCACATTACTGATGACTTCACTATGGACATCCGAGAATGGCAATCGGAAAGCAAGTGATCACAACATCCGAGAATAGCAATTGGATAATATGGATCACAATATTCAGGAACAGAACTGAATGAAATGGGGAAAAGGTTCGGGACAGTACATCAAATCAATGATGACTTCACTATGGACATCCGAGAATGGCAATCGGATAAAAGGGTGTAATATATGAGAAGACACAACAAGTAGGCGAAGAAAAAGTTTTGGAGAAACAGACAAATGCCAAGTAAGTTGGACTTCGACCAAAAAGTAAGAAGTTGAAAACAACAAGACTTTGAGAAATGCATATGAGGACTAAAACACTCAGTATGCGAATATTTACGAAAATGGGGACTAAACCACCCAAGACCATGCATAACGAGGACTAAAACACTCGAATATGCAAAGATTAACAAGAAATGGGGGATAACACACCCGAGAAAATGCATAATGAGGACTAAAACACTCAAATATGCAAAGTTTAACAAGAAAATGGGGAATAACACACCCAAGAAAATGCATAATGAGGACTAAAACACTCAAATATGCAAAGGTAAACAAGACTGGGGAATAACACACCCAAGGAGATAAAATGAGATAAAATGATGACAACCAGTTTATACTCTTAGAGGAGTGGAAATGCTGACAACCAGTTTAGACTCTTAGAGGAGTGAAAAGAAAGAAGACTGATTCCTCAACACAGAGATCATTGCCATTCTGTTCGGAAACTAGAAATGCTACTGCTGAACAAATCTCTGTCACACCAGTAAACTGTACCAAGTTGAAAATCTTTTGAGAGAAACCATGCAGAACTGCTTGGGGATTCTTGAAGAAAAATTGCCCCAAGTTCAATGACTAATGAAGGTAAACTGATAATGGATTCAGTTCTTGATTACTGCTGGAGAAAATAATCAAATCTTTGAAGTAACTGTTGAGGAGAATAAATGGATCATGGCTTCAATCCTTGATATGAATGTTGAGAGAATGAACTGATCATGGCTTCAATCCTTGAAAAAATGACCCAACATGTAACTTGCAGAGAATCTTCTGATTAACCATATCTGAGAATAACTCGCACTGAGCAACAACTCTTGAACCACAGGAACTGAGAAAAACTTGCCCCTGATAAGATCACCGACCAAGTTTCTTAACTGTTTGAAAATTCCTTGATGAAGAAAGTTTATTTGCAAAATAAAAAATGTTTGTACAAACCTGGTAATTTTAATGCAAAGTTCAATGCAAAGTTTGAACTCAAGAAACATTTTTGGAATGAAAGTTATTGATGTAAAGTAAAATGAAAACATTGTCAAAACACGGCGGTTGAGACAACATTAAAGATAAAGCAAAGATAAGAAACCAAATGATTGGTAAAGAACTTGGGAGTCAGTTTACGCAACCTTGTTGTAGTATGCTTTTTAAAAGAAACCTGGATTCAATTATGACTTTTAAAGGTTGTAACGTGGCCTGGTTCACGGTTTATGAAACAAAGGATATAGGCTCAAAGTTTATTTGTACCCAACCCAACTTCGTGATGAACTCCAGTCCTACATTCAATTAATTCACCCTATGTGTCGCTCCCACCAAAATGACACCTGGTCAGAAGGGGTACAGACGCGAACGGTCGGCGAAAGAGAAGAAATGAATAGAGTCTCCAGCTAGGCATTTTTATCCCGAAGGAAAGGTAATGCTGCATAAACCTAGAAAAGATGTGGATAAGACGGTTGCGAACCAGAGAGACTGAGAAAGGGGGTTGGTTACAACCTGGGAAGGTATTAGCTCCCAGATTGTCCGCCGTACTCGACGGGATCCACGCTTAAAAGTTTTGTGTTTTAAAGGGGTAGTGTCAGTGCAATTTGTGTATCAAAGCTGGAAAGAATGCAAGTGTCAGTGTAAAAAGAATGTGAAGTGTATAAGAGAAGTGTCAGTGTAAAGAAAGAGTACAGAGCTCAAGACTATGAGGCTTTGAGAATAATGCTGGAAGAGGGGGAATATACAGAGACTTTTGTTCGATAACTGTTAAGTTATGCCTACGTATCCTCTCGTGCAATGAGGAAGTCAGAACACCGTAGTTCGACCCAAAGAGACTGAAAGATGAATTGACTAATGAACTGCTTGCTTGTCTGTGCTCAAGTGTATGACCTGTCTGGCTCAGGTGCTAACTGTCTTGCATTAGACGGAAGAAGCAAGTTCCCGTTTGTGAGTGAATGAGATGAGAAAAAAATCCTGGAGGAGACGATTATTGTTTGTTTTTTTGTGTTTTCAATCTTTTATTGCTTTTGAATTTGTCATAAGTTAATGAGCTTAAGCCTAAACCAATGGGTTAGTAAACTCATCACATCCTCCCTCTGATTAGGGGTAATGATAATACCTTAAGTATGAAGTAAGCACCTCACACTTAATCACCATGATGTAGGATTAAGATCATTAACCTACTTGCATTTATTTAGATGTTTTTGATGTTTTTGTTTAGTGTTAAGTAATGAGTTTAAGCCATAATCAAGGATTTAATGGACTCATTACACCATCCTAATAGAAGGATAATAGATGAGAACATTTAAGCTGAGGAAGACTCCTCAACTTAATCCATGATTAGGGATTAACCTCATGACAAAACAAAGCCTTTATTAAATGGATTTTAGTTAATGATAAGGTTAAGAAATGATTTTTATGGTTTGTAAGACAACTTGAGGGGGACTTGTCCATTAACACTAGGGTTAGTCCTTCTTAACCAGTTAAGGAAGAATTAGAACCCTAATGCAAGGCCCAAGTTACAAGCTTGATGTCTTGATGATTATTAAGTGAATTGATTAAAGGATTAAAACACATTAAGGGTTTAACACTTAGGATTAAAGTTATACACTCCATCCTAATAGAAGGATGCAGGCATAAGCTTAATCATAAAGCCTTAAAGCCTTTAGGGTTTAGTCCCCGATTATGAGATGAGAAGAGAAGACTCAAAGATAAAAAGCTAAATGGGGGAATAATCAAACCCTAATTGTTATCATGCTTGGTTATTCCTAGGGTTAATGAGGTTTGCAAGAAGATCCTCAGAGAAAACACCAGGAAGGAAGCAGATGAAAGGAGCAAGGAGCAAAGAGAAGCAAAACAACTTGCTTCACTTAAGAAGGCAAGTTGCTTGAAGAAAGAAAGTAAGAGATGAACATGAATGATCAAGCTCACTCTAATACACATACAAAATGCAGCAAAGATGCAAGAGAGATGAGAAGAGATTGTGAGAAGTGAAGGCCAATCCACTTCTCAAAACAACTTACCACCTGAAAAGTTAGCAAAAGAAATGAAATGCAATGCAAATGAGATGAAATGTTATGATTCAAACCAAAGTCAGAAGCCTTTACATGATGTTAATGATGCTAAGAGATGATACAAACATGAGGCAAGACATGAGAATGATCATACAAGGCAATGGATGCAGATGAAGCATGTTTTGAACCATGAATGTGCATGAAAAGTTATGAAATGCAATGGACATATAACATGACAAATGAAAGATGAAATGATCAAACATGGTTCTAATATGTCTTAAGATGCATTATGAATCATGTGGAGGCACAAAATGTCATGGCAAGTCAATGGATGCAAGCAAATGAAAGATGGATGCAAAGGAAAGCATAAATTAGGGTTACATGCATCATGCAAAGAAAAAACTCAAAACCAGAAGCAAATGACATGATAAAAAATTGAAAATGCAATCAAAGATACCCTAAACCTATACAAGCTCACTGCCCAAAGGAGGGGATCCAACTCTTAACCTAGGGCAAGTTATGAATTTCCTAAGATTGCTAGGGTTTTGGGGTACCTCATCAAGAAAAATGCAAAACAAATTGAAAATGCAAGATCAATTCAAACCAATTTTATCCTATAAACTACATGCTATGAAGAGTGCAATGCAAGAAGAATCATCATCAAACTCTCAAGGGTTAGGCAGAAAGGATTTTTCAAAGGTTGAACCAAAATATTGCCTTAAAATGAAATTAATTCCAATGAAAATGATCAAAAGGCATCAAGAACAAAAAAGAAATTTGGTTTGAGGGTTTGATAATGATTCTAAATGTTTCTAAATGCAATGTGAATTTTTTGGTGATTTTTAAATACCTAAATGCATTTTTAATTAATTAATTTTCATTAACTAATTAAAAATAAACATTTAAATGATTTAAAAATAATTTTTTATGCAAAAAAAATAAAAATAAAAATTTTTTTGGGTTTTAAAAATTAATGAAATCTTTGACAAAAAATTTCATAATTTTTAAATAATTTTTGCTATTTTAAATAAAATGTGAAAGATAAATCAAATTAAATGAAATAAAAATTAAAATAAATGGAAGTATGCACAATGGAGGGATCTGATGCAATCTGGGCTTGGAGGGTTTGACTTGGCGCGCAATCCTACGGCCCAAGTTCAAATCTGGCTAATTCCTGTTTTAATATTAATTAAACTGGATTTAATTAATTAATTGAGGATTAGGGCTTAATGACAAGATCCTGGCCATCCATACATGCGCGGGTAAACGCATCCAAGGGTCCAAATTCAAAGTTCCTAATTAATTACACTTAACCCTAATTAAACTCAGGCGACCGGAGATAAGCTCCGGTCGTCTTCTCCGGCCAACTTCCTCCCCTGAATCACCCAAAACGCATCCCCAAGACTCCCAAATCTCCAGAATCCATCCCCCAACAATGGGTAACAAGAATCCATGGCCAAAAACAATTTATATTAACCACACAGTGAGAATCGAAGAAAACAAATTCTAGGGCAAAAGTTTCAGAGCAACCCCAAATACTCATTCCTGGCTCATTTTCAAAAATAAATAGATCCCCATGATCAGGGCAACACATAGAACAATATTCTAACAAGAAATCAAGGTTCTGGAAAATTTGTTCATCATGTTACCTGAGGTTGAGCTTTCAATCCAGGAGCTTTCTGCCTGCTTCTTTGCTTCAAGATGGCTCCAATAATCCTCTTGATGAAGCTTTGAAGCTTGGTTGGAGCTTAGAGTGGCTGGTTTGTGAGTTTGAAGAAGTTCTGTTCAGTGAGGGGTGAGGATCGTATTTCTGTTTATGGTGGTTTTGAGTTGCTTTGATGGGTCAGGGATGATCAGTGGAGTGTTTTGAGATGGATGGTGGAAGAAATTTGAGGAATGGATGGCTGAGTTAAGGGATTCGATAGAAAATGCAAGATGGAGGATTTTTGTGAACTATGGCTTATGAGAGAGATCAGGCTTGTGTGTCTGTTGTGTTGAGTCTCTTTTGGTCCACTTATCACACTTGGATGGGTCAGAGGAGTTGGTGTGGCACTGTGGGATTGGTATGGGCCATTTTGCATAAAGTCAAGTCTAGGTGTACTTGAGGTATGGGCAAGTGGGAGGTTGTGATAGGAGCATGGTTTGGCTCAGCTGAGATCATGGATTTCTTGTGGATCAGATTTTGTGAGCTGTAACAAGTAGAGGCATGGTTACATGAGTTTTTGCAAGTTGGTACATCTTTGGCCCCTTTGTGATTACTTGAAGCATAAGTCATGAAAATGGACAAACCCTTGGTGCATTCTGATTTTTAGACATTGGCTTATGTTTGTGAAAAGGTTAGAAGTCCATTTGAAGTCACAATTTGCCTTGGCAAGGGGTTTTGCAACTTTGCCTCTTTGGTACAAAACTTGAAATTATGTGATTTTTCCCAACTTTGACAAGCCATAACTTTTGATCCAAAATGAATTAGGACAAGTTCTTGTACTTTTTGAAAAGGGAATGATCCATTCTACAACTTTCATGACCAAAGTTTTCTCATTTGAAGCATTTTTGAATCAATTTAAGGAGGTTGAAAAACTTTCCCAAAATGACAAGTTTCCATTACAAGTCATTTTCCCAAAAAGGCAACTTTGCAAATGGCTTGAAATCCTTCAATTTTGTGAACTTCCAACATCTTCTATGATCAAATAAAGATCATACACATTCAAAATGATGAAGAACACCCTTTGGTTGGGTCATTGGGGGCCTCAGATGCCCTGATTTTGCACTGACTTGCTCAAGAAGTCATCTCTTGATCAGATGCCTTCCCCATGGAATTTCTTCATGAAAATTGATATGCATGATCCCTATACCATATAAAGACCAATAGAAACAAGAATGACCAAAAAATTGGAGTTATGGCCTTTGAAACCAAAACCCTAATTTTAGGTCATCTGTGCAGTTAAGCCTGGCTCTGCTTCCATGCCTTTCCCAGTTCTTGTGATTCTTTGACTTTCTTGACTTTGAGAGGATACAATATGATGTTTGAAAATTCATGGACCCCTTTGAAGTGATTGATGACCTTTGGAGTGGCTCAAATGGCTCTTGGATGGCTCAGATCACAAACCCTAGATGTAGATGACTTAGAGACAATGCAGTGAATCAAAAAATGTGATATGAGATGCTATGATTGAACTCATGCATATGAAAAGATCACAAGCCATGGTGTGAATGGGTGAGGGCAAATTTGGGGTGTTTACAGCTGCCCCTATTCAAACATGAGTTAGCTGTGCAGGATGTAAGCAACGGCTTAACAGGCAAACAAGATAACTTGTGATTGAATACCAAAGACAGTCCAAAATTTGCACTCACAGAATGAAGAAGAAAAGGGATATAGATTGTAAAAGGAAAATAAAGTATAATTATAAAGTGCGAGCGACGGAGGACGACCGTCGAGCAGAGGACGACTGTTGGGGATAAAGCAATGACGGGGACGACCGACATGCTGGGAAAAATGCGGGAAATAAAGCAATGACGGGGACGGCCGACAAGCTGGGGATATAAGAGATTATGATGGGGACGGCCATCAGGTAAAGATATAAGACTCTCTGGGGATTATAGGTAAATGATGAGGTACGGTCATCAAAGGTGAAGGACGATCACCTGGCTGCTCAGTTGGGGATAAGATGAGGGACGGTCATCTAAGGTGAAGGACGATCACCTGGCAGGGTACGGCTGCTGAAAGTATCACGACATAGGACGAATGCCGGATAGAAAAGGTCGACGATGGGGACGGCCATTGGATGAGCACGATGAAGGACGATCATCAAGAGGTGAAGGACGATCACCTAGCAGGGTACGACTGCTCTGAAGGTATCATGACATAGGACGAATGTCAGATAACAAGATCAACGATGGGGACGGCCATCGGATAAAATGATGAAGGACGATCATCAGGAGGTGAAGGACGATCACCTAGCAGGGGACGGCTGCTTAAAAGGTATCATGACATAGGACGAATGTCAGATAAAAAGGGGTTCTAATGAATAGAGACTCCACTATGGGTGATGAAGGACGATCATCAAAAAGGTGAAGGACGATCACCTGGCAGGGTACGGCTGCCGAAAAGGTATCATGACATAAGACGAATGTCAGATAGAAAGAAAATAATCCATTGGGATTTGTTGGGACTCTTCTGGGGAACAGTAGACACAGACGGGTGTCTAAATCCAAGAGATGAATGTATAAGTGTTTGACACGGTGTATAGATTAAAGATGCGGACTAGCATCCTTAAGACTATGATACGGACGGGTATCAGGTAGAAACAAACGCTTGACGCATGTTCAGAGATGATGATACGTACGAGTACCAACTGGTTAACAAAGAACGCGGACGAGTGTCGAATCTGAGGGGATTTAAGTGGTATATACAAGATACGGACAGGCATCTGCATAAGTGAAAGGTATGAGTGAGACACAGACGAGGGCTCAACTTGCTGGGGAGAGCATGACACGGACGGGTGTCGGAAAAAGTGTATTATAAGCGAGTATATGATTTACAAAGTGTTTAAGCAACTGTGCTGGGGATGTAACACGAACGGGTGTTAGAAAGAAGTGTATAGATATATGTAAACATGTGTTGTGAGTGCAAAGGGGACGCTTTGGCTTTCTGCTGGGGATATGGCACAGATGAGTGTCGGGAAGCATTTGTAATGTATGAGTCGTCTGTTTGCAAGGAATGCTCGGGTGACTTCACTGGGGAACGATGACACGGACGAGTGCCAAAAGGAGTGTGCACCTGTATTTGTAAGGGAACTGCTCTGTTTCTCTGGTGGGGGTATGAGATACTCTGTATCTTGTTAATGGGTTGTCAGTATTTACAAGTGTTATGTTCGACACGTGGCTTATGATTATGCAATATGTTTGACTTTTGCCGTAATGCTCCGTATTAGACGGAATGCTACGCTCTGTGGGGAAAATATGATGTGAATGCTATGATTGTGCAAAGATACCGATCCGGGATTCGGATCCCGCTGCTGTGGAGATCTCTGGCTAATCTGCTTGAAGTGGACATCCCAGCTGGGGATAGAGATTACTGGTAGATCTGACGTATACGACTCTGCATGGGGAAGTAGGTCATTGATAAACCTATCTTGGTAATGAGGGACCCAGCCGCGGTTTGTAGAAGCTTTCGTCACTCTGTTGTGAGATCTTCAGGCGTTGCTCTTCTGGATAGAGGTTGAAACTCTGCGGGGAAATAGCTCCCTGTTTAGTACTCGGCTGGGGAAGAAGAAAGATCACTGCAAGATCTTCCTAGAGACTTCTGTGGGGATCCTGCTGAGGATGATGCTTGACAACTCAGCTGGGGATTTGACTACCTTCAGGTGCTGCTCTTTGAAGGAAATGTTGGAGAAGTGATGCCCGGCAACTCTGATGGGGAGAAAGCATCTCTGGTGCTGTTCGGAAGGTGTGTTGAGGGAATAATGATTCGGGCAGCCTACTGGGGAGAAGCTTTCATGCCCCATGTTGTGCTTTGAACACCTGCAATCTTGTAAAGACAAAGAAACGCACAAGTACCCCAAGGTATCCCTTACTGGATTCCATCATAGGAGTTTAGACACTCCTAGGAGTAAATATATTTCCTGTAAGCACGTATTTTAGGAGGGACGCATCTGTATTTATGCAATCAATATCTCAATGACATCAGACATTTTGTGCAAACGAAAACAAAATGTACGAGACGAAACATGACTGAAAATCTGATTTTATTAATTCATGTGCCCTGAATTGGCAAGATACAGTCAAAGAAACGGATCCCCTGAAATGAGGAGATTGTTACAAATTGAGAAACAAAAGAGCTGGCAATGTTGATGACTCTTCAAGGAGCTTCCCTCTGCTATGACTCGTATGACATTTGACATTCTTCTCGTCTTGCTTTCTGAAGAAGGCTGATTCTGACCAATGCTCGAACCTTTCGGAGCTTACCATGTTGTAAGTGATACAGACGAATTCAGAATGCAGTTGTTCGCTTATTCCCTTATTTTGCGTGGATCGCCCTTTCGGGTTTTCAATCCACCGGGATACCCATTTTTGCCTGAGTTGTCCGATGCGGCTTTTCAACTCAGCGGGTGTACATTTTTTTATTTATTTTCCCTTATTTTTGCCCGAGTCTTTTATTCTGTTTTTTGACTCGCAGGGATGCCATATTTTTGCCTGGACTTACATTCTGTTTTTATGTCCAGCGGGTCATTTTCATGTGAAGTATTTTCTAACTGCATCTGAATTCACAGGGGACAGGAAGTCTTCACCATCCATAGTACTGAGCATTAGTGCTCCACTGGAGAAAACTTTCTTTACTACGAATGGCCCTTCATAGTTTGGAGTCCACTTGCCCCTGTGGTCTGTATGAGGAGGGAAGAGTCTTTTCAGCACAAGATCTCCTACTTGGTACTCTCGGAGCCTGACTTTCTGATCGAAGGCTTTCTTCATTCTTTTCTGATATAACTGCCCATGACAGATTGCAGCTAATCTCTTTTCTTCGATCAGACTCAGTTGTTCGTATCGGGATCGGACCCATTCTGCTTCATTCAACTTGACATCCATCAATACCCGTAGGGAGGGTAATTCAACTTCAACAGGTAGGACCGCCTCCATACCATACACAAGCTGATACGGTGTTGCCCCAGTGGATGTTCTGATTGACGTACGGTACCCATGCAAGGAAAATGGCAGCATTTCATGCCATTCTTTGTATGTAACTACCATCTTCTGCACAATCTTCTTGATATTCTTATTAGCTGCCTCGACAGTGCCATTCATCTTTGGCCTGTAAGGAGAAGAATTGTGGTGTTGGATCTTGAAGTCCCGGCATAGCTCTGCCATCATTTTATTGTTTAAGTTGGAACCATTATCAGTAATGATTCGCTCGGGCACTCCATACCGACAGATGATATCTCTCTTCAGAAATCGGGCTACCACTTGCCTTGTAACATTTGCATAGGAAGCTGCTTCAACCCACTTGGTAAAATAGTCAATAGCAACCAGGATGAATCTGTGGCCGTTTGAAGCAGTCGGTTCAATCTTGCCAATCATATCAATGCCCCACATGGCAAAGGGCCAAGGTGAAGACATCACATTCAGAGGATTTGGAGGTACATGCACTTTATCCGCATAAATCTGGCATTTATGACATTTTCTGGCATAAGCACAACAGTCTGCATCCATTGTGATCCAGTAATAGCCTGATCTTAGCAACTTTTTAGCCATTGCATGCCCTCCCGCATGGGTACCAAAGGATCCTTCGTGCACCTCGTGCATTAGCAAATCTGCCTCTGTCTTATCAACGCATCTGAGGAGTACCATATCAAAGTTTCTCTTGTACAAGGAACCATCGGTATTCAAGAAGAAACTACCAGCTAGCCTTCTTAATGTCTTCTTATCATTGGAAGATGCCCCGGGTGGGTATGTCTGATCATCCAAGAAGCACTTAATGTCGTGGAACCAAGGCTTATCATCTTTAACAACATCTGCTGCAAATACATATGCTGGTCTGTCCAGTCTGGACACTGAAATCCGAGGCACAAAGTTGGCAGCTTGAACTTTGATCATGGATGAAATGGTAGCAAGGGCATCCGCAAACTGATTCTCGTCTCGAGGGATATACTCAAACTTGACTGTTGTGAAGAAAGTCAATAACCTCCTCGTATAATCCCGGTAAGGTATCAAATGATCTTGGTGGGTGTACCATTTGTCGTTGGTTTGATTAATTACCAGAGCTGAATCTCCGAATATAGTCAAAGTCTTGATCCTGAGGTCAATGGCTTCCTCAAGACCCATAATGCAAGCTTCGTATTCAGCTTCGTTGTTAGTGCAGTTGAAAGTGAGTTTTGCCGAGAAAGGCATGTGAACTCCTTTAGGTGTAATGAGTACTGCACCAACACCTCGACCATTCATATTAACAGCCCCATCAAACATCATAGTCCATTCTTCTTCTAGGTCAGGCCCTTCAGTGTGAACAGGCTCTTCATGATCTTTTGCTTTTATGAACATAATGTCTTCATCAGGGAAGTCAAATCTCATAGGCTGGTAATCATCAATAGGTTGCTCAGCAAGATAATCAGACAATACACTGCCCTTGATGTCTTTTTGAGATGTGTACTGAATGTCATACTCTGTGAGGATCATTTGCCATCTTGCAACCCGTCCGGTAAGTGTTGGCTTCTCAAATATGTACTTAACTGGGTCCATCTTTGAGATCAATAAGGTAGTGTGGGTCAACATATACTGTCTCAGTCGGCGAGCAGCCCACGCTAAAGCACAACAAGTTTTCTCGAGCAGTGAATAACGTTGTTCACAGTCGGTAAACTTTTTGCTTAGGTAGTATATTGCATACTCTTTTCGACCAGACTCGTCATGCTGGCCCAACACACACCCCATTGACTCTTCTAATACTGTCAAGTACATGATTAGAGGTCTTCCTTCAACTGGAGGCATCAGGATTGGAGGCTCTTGCAAGTATTCCTTGATTTTGTCAAAAGCCCTCTGGCAGTCTTCGTTCCACCTGACCGTTTGTTCTTTTCTTAACAGCTTGAACAAAGGCTCGCAGGTTGCTGTAAGGTGAGATATGAACCGTGAAATGTAGTTCAATCTACCTAAGAAACCCCAAACTTCTTTTTCCGTTCTTGGTGCGGGGATTTCTTGAATGGCTTTGACTTTATCAGGGTCAACTTCAATCCCTTTCTCACTTACAATAAATCCCAGCAGCTTACCGGATCGTACCCCAAATGTACACTTGTGGGGATTCAACTTCAGTTGGTACTTCCTCAGGCGTTTGAATAACTTCAGCAGGTTTACCAGGTGATCTTCTTCTGTGAGGGACTTGGCAATCATGTCATCCACATAACATTCGATTTCTTTATGGATCATGTCATGGAATAATGTTACCATAGCCCGTTGATAAGTTGCACCAGCATTCTTCAACCCGAATGGCATCACCTTGTAACAGAATGTGCCCCAGGGTGTGATGAAAGTTGTCTTCTCCATGTCTTCAGGTGACATCTTGATCTGATTGTATCCCAAAAATCCATCCATGAAGGAGAATACCGAGAACTGAGCCGTATTATCAACCAATACATCAATGTGAGGTAAAGGGAAGTCATCCTTTGGACTGGCTCTGTTCAGGTCCCGGTAATCCACACACATTCTCACCTTGTCGTCTTTCTTAGGCACAGGTACAATATTAGCGACCCACGGCGGATAGCTAGTCACAGCAAGGAAACCGACGTCCCATTGCTTTTGCACCTCTTCCTTTATCTTCATTGCCATATCTGGGCGAGTACGGCGCAGTTTCTGTTTTACTGGCGGGCAATCTTCTTTTAGAGGCAGCTTGTGCATAACAATATCGGTGTCCAACCCTGGCATATCTTGATAAGACCAAGCAAAAACATCCACATACTCCCGAAGCATGTCAATCAGTTGCTCCTTTACTGAATCTTGCAGGCAGGCCCCGATCTTAATCTCTTTCACATCTTCTTCTGTACCAAGATTAACCGTTTCAATCTCCTCCTGATGAGGAGTGATAACCTTCTCCTCTTGCCTTAACAACCTGGCTAGCTCTTCAGGTAGCTCATAGTCTTCTTCAACCCCTTCATCAGCTTGATTGATTGGATTGTCAAAGTCATACGAAGTCATAGCAGTGTTGTTGTCAGTGCAGCCTGGAAGGCACTCTCTGCAAGGGTTTAGATTGTTAATTTTAGTGATCGATTTTAATCTTGTTTAGAAAAAGTGAAAAGAAGTTATCATTTTGGAAAACATTGCCATTTTATTTTTGTACAAAAAGAAAAATGAAAAACAGTGAGCGGAAAAGGAAAAGACTCATTTGCAAAAGATGTCTGATATTCATTGATTGATCTGTTTGCACAAAATTACAAGATGGCCCGATTACAAAATGAGTCTTGACATCTTGGGCAAGATGCAAGACTTGATGCATGCTTAAAAATACAGGAAATAATAATTACTCTGCAGGAGTAACCCTTATAATTTCCTGGGAAGACCAGTTAAGGACTTGGCTCTCCGGGATCCTTGGACGTATCCAGCTCTCCAGGTTGCGGTCGCTTTCTTCCTCGTCTTCCAAGTTGTTCACTGCATCCGGGGTGAGCATTCCCCCGCTGACAAAATTGGGCTTCTTGGCAGCCTCTGATTGATCTTGTTGAGTTGGTCTGTAACCCAACCCAAATCTGTCTTCCTTCTTTTCCACGGGCAGCAACTTGCCCCAGCCTTGGGCAGTACCCTCCTCAACAACTTTCTTGGCTTGCTGATAAGATGTCATGGAAGTTCCCAGTACAGCAGATGCTTCGTTAATGTTCAGGGCCTCAAACCCTTGGCTCATAGTTTCATGGATTTCTCCATCCATTTCTATGTACTTGTACGTAGCCAAATGGCTAACAAAGATGTCTTCTTCCCCACAGATGGTGATGATCTGGCCTTCCCACTCGAATTTTAGCTTCTGGTGAAGGGTAGACGTAACAGCGCCAGCGGCGTGGATCCAGGGTCTACCCAACAAACAGCTGTAGGCCGGCTGAATGTCCATCACATAGAAGGTAATCTTAAAATTCTGCGGGCCAATCATCACAGGCAGATCAATCTCCCTAAGCACTGATCTTTTAGAGCCATCGAATGCTCTCACCAACAAATTACTCGGACGTAATGCCAAGCTGTTGCACCCCAAAATTTGCCCTCACAATACAAGACTTTGTGTGCTAAGAGGTTCACAAGGTTCACAAGACACCTTATGAGGTTCACAAGGTTCACAAGACCATTCATGAGGTTCATGAAGTTTACAAGACATCTTATGAGGTTCACAAGGTTCACAAGACACCTTATGAGGTTCACAAGGTTCACAAGACCATTCATGAGGTTCATGAAGTTTACAAGACATCTTATGAGGTTCACAAGGTTCACAAGACACCTTATGAGGTTCACAAGGTTCACAAGACCATTCATGAGGTTCATGAAGTTTACAAGACATCTTATGAGGTTCACAAGGTTCACAAGACATTTTATGAGGTTCACAAAGTTCACAATTAGTCAGAAGATTTGACAATTCCCTCAGACAATGCATCCTCCTAAGCAGTGCATCCAAAACTAGGGTTTTGACTTTAATCAGGCTAAATGGACTTCCAAGACTTCAAGTAAGCTTCATAACATCTTATATGTGTTTAAGAATCCCCATGACAAACTTCAGAACTTTTCTCAAAGGTTTGCTCAGTCAGATGATCAGATAGGTCAAAATCAGTCAAAGCAGTTAAGAAGTCAAATTGAGGTCAACTGTGGTCAAACCAAAGTCAAACTTCATGATTTTTTGCCAACATCAAGTATATGAAGTAAAATTCATCATTTGATCAAGGTTTGATCATGATTCATCAAGGATATTTCAGATCATCAAGAATCAGAGGTTTCTAAATTAGGGTTTCCTCAGGAAAAGTCAACTGAACTTTGACCAGCCATAACTTTCATATGCTTCATCACATTTTTCCCATCCAAAGAAAATTTTGAAGGAAATTGAATTCTATACAACTTTGTGTCTCACAAGCTAAGCCCAAAAATGCTTCATTTGGAAGGTATGAGCTAAGACATTATAGGTCCTTTAGAAAGTCAACAAAAAGTCAACAACTTCAAAAGGTCATAACTTGAGAATGACAAATGATATGAACATGAAACCAATGGGGTTGGTTAGAGGACTCTTTAAGCTTTCCAAAATGTCCAAGAACACCCTCATAGAATTAAAATTGAAGGATATGTGCCCTTGCAAAGTTGGGAAAGTTTTGGGTGGTTTATGAAGAAAATAGGGTCTTAAAACCAAATTTTTCTAAATGGGCTGAACTTTTTGTGACCCAAAGTGTTTCATGACATCATGCACGAAATTTATTTGATATTTTCATAATTTTATTTTATTTATTTTATTTATTATGATTTTTTATGTTAAAAATCATTTTAAATTTAAATAAAATATCAAATATGAAAATTTAAAATATATTTTGGTTCTAGAAGGTCATTAACATGAATTGGATTGAATTGATACACAATTGATGATGATTGGCTTGAAATAGAAAGGTCTCATTCAAAAATATATGAAATTTAAGTCATAATCTTTTTCAATCTCCAAAAATCAAAAAGTCCATACAATGATCTAATATTTTGACCTAGTTTCACTCTACTATAAGTATACAAACTATCTCAATACATAGGGGACGAATTGACAGCCTCAAGAGTAAGTTTGCACATTCAAAAAAACTCACCAAAACTCAAATTCGGATTCCATCATTCAAGCCCTTTCAAGACAAACCAAAGGTTGCAACTTGTTCCTTGGAGTTTATAGATCAATTCTGGATCATAACATTGCCTCTTCATGCCCTAATTTGAACAAACCGAATGCATCCCTTTCATATTTTGAAATTTTTCGATTTGATTGATTCATGTATTAATATTGAAAACTAATCATATATTTGTGTTTGTTGTGATGTTTAGAAGCTTTTTGCATAGATTAATTGAATTATTGTGGACTGTGTTGAAGATTGCCATTGTTAGGGTTTGGAGTTTCAAAACGGGAACCGTACATTTAAGACCTTAAAACCAATTCTAAGACCATGGCTGTGATGTGTGGACCTTGTACAATTGATCTGGGTTACTAATTTTGGTTGCCACGATGGTTTGTATGATGTTTCGAAAAACATAGGTTTCGGGTTTTGGAAAATTCGCAGGAACTTTCGTAGCTGATTTTGCAGGTATTTTCGCAGGAAAAAGGTTGAAGACGAAGGCCTTTGGCGCCAAGATCTTCATTCAAATATTTGATATAATATTTTATGTTTTATTATTGATATTGTTTTACAAACGTATGCCTGGCCCAGTGGTGAGGGACGCGCGCGTATTGCCTTAAAGCTTGTGTTCGATTCCTGGAGGCAGCATCCTTTTTGCTATGTTTTCTCATTTAAATATCAGACTTAATATATTATTCATTGTTGTGGTTTAAATATCAGTTGCGCCCTTCTGGATGGATGGTAAGTGTGCTTGCTTGTTGTGTGAAGGTCCTGGGTTCGAATCCCTCCCCAGGCCCTTTTTGTGATTTTATTTGTTTTGTTATGATTTTCAACAGGATTTAGAATAAAACAATATGAGGTTCTCTCCTTCTCACCTGTGCATGTATGGTCCAGTGGTTGGTGTGTTCGTCTTGAAGGTTGAAAGCTTAGGGACTGGGTTCGAATCCCAGCCCAGGTAAGTTTTGTTTTCATTCTTTTTTTTATTTTCTTATTTAATTAGTTTATATTATAGTCAAATAAATTTAAATAATAAAAAAAGTAGAATGTTTATATTATTATTACAATTTATAACTCATCTTTTTTTTAAAAATTAAATCTTATTAGAAAGGTTATTTAATATTTATTTTTGTATATTATTAATATTGTATAAATTTGTGTAGTTATTAATTAATCCTAATTTATTTTTTCTAAAAAACATATAAACCCTAATTTTCTAAAACCCTAAAATATTTTTAAAAATCTAATTATTTTTATAAACCCTAATTGTAAATATTAATTTATTTGTTAATTATAACTTTTAATTTATTTATTTATAAACTTTAATTATGTGTATATTTTTATAATTTGTTTATAGTTATTATTTAATATAATTCTTGTATGTAAATAATTCTAGATTATGCTTAAAATAATTAAAACTCTTAATTTAATTCTATAAACATAATTCATTTTCATAATATGTTTATAATTAACCTTATTTTTAACATGTATATAAATTTAAATTTTTTATAATAATTAAGTATAAAGCATAAATTGTTTGTTTTTTTCTTAAAAAACCTTAAAAAATAATTATCCATTTAATATTGCATTTTTAAATTTATTATTCATTTATTACTAACCCCATTATTAATATATTATTTTTATTATTATTACTAACCCAAATTATTTATTATTATTTATCTTGTTTATTTATTTAATTTGTTTTAATTATTATTATTATGTAATTGTATCCCTTATGTAATATTTGTAGTATTAATTTTTATTATTTATTTTAAATGCTATGGTTAGTAAAATAGGGAGTGAAACATGTTTGTATTTAAAAATTGAATTTAGATCATTAATTTAAAAGATAAATATTTGAAATTGTACACTCACACACGTAAGTCGATCTTTGATCGCCATCTCACTTCCTTAAGGATACCTCTCAAGTTGCCTAATCAAAAGGTCAAGTAGGGTGTATAAAGCAAAGTCCCTCATCTCACATCATCTAGTCCCTTAACAGATAAAAAGATCAAGTCCCTTCGAATGTTGCCTTCGTAATGATCTTGTCCCTTTCGAATAAAGATGATAAGTCCCTTCGAATTGCTTATACACCCCACAGTTGCCTAAATAACAGTTGTCCCTTCATTTGTCCCACACATCCAAGGTAATGACTACCTATTCCTTAATAATAGGGATAGTCTTACCATTGAAAGAACATTTAAAAACAGAAAAGACTTAACTTAGGGTAAGTTCCTCTTAGAAACTTGCTCGCTTTCAAAAAACATTTCAAACACTTCATACATTTCAAACAATTTTCAAAACAAAGGTTTTATATATATCCGTACATGGATCACTATAAAATATTTAAGAAAATTTCTATTCACACACTTCACATTTCAAAAACATTTTAAAGTGAGCTAAGTAACTAAGAGCCCATGGATAACCATGGATGTAAAGGGTGCTAACACCTTCCCTTTACATAACCTACCCCCCGAACCCAAAAATCTTTTAAAAGGTCTTTCCTGTTCTTTTATGCCTTTCCTTTGGATAAAATAAAAGTCGGTGGCGACTCTTGCTATCCGCAACATAACTAAAGTCAGTTCTCCCACCGTGTTACAGAACTGGCGACTCTGTTGGGGATTTAATAAAAGAGGGGTACCCTTAGGAATTAGATCACTTTAAAATTGTTTGCCTTGTTTGCTTTATACTTACTTGTTGGGTGCTCTTATGTGTGAAAGATCCTAACCCGGATCTAGTGTACCTTAGGTAAATGGCAATAGACCAAGGAAACTGTACGGCGTATACCGATATGGTTGATCTGGTGGCCATAGTTAGTGTGACTTCTTGGTTGGTGCTTATGTTCCTTAAGTCAAGTTGAGGATAATATGAGGTTCCATATGTTGTCAATACACTAACTAACTTTTAGAACCCTAGTTATCCCATCTTGGCCTTTAGAAAGTAGTGAGATAACCGGCTTTGGTGAAGACTGAAGTTGGTTGATATTCGATACTACGCTCATTGAGATCCTAAACTTGGAGGGTTTTGGTTGGCAAGTAAGTTTCCTACTGAACAACCACCCTTGTGAAGGATCAATAATATTGAGATCCCTTAGAACCTGGTTACTTTGTAGGACAGGATGAACCAACTAAACTTCAGGGGAGGGTATTTACCCTTAAACCTCATGCAAGCCTTCAAACCTAGGGTTATGGTGTGACTTGTTTGTGTGTGCCACATGTTTGTGATTGAACATAACATCATGACATCATCATGTATCATAAGCATAGCATTTTCACTAACCATTTCAAGGACCAAAGGATTTATCTTTGTTCTTTGTTGCAGGTCATAGCTTCTGCTCGTAGGAACACTATCAGGATCAACTTTGTAGGGATACCTGCTAAGCTTAAAGAGTTGGTTTCTCAAGTGTCTGAACACTCCCAGTTCATCAAGAGACATGGTCCCCTATTGGATCTAGTCACCTCAGGGTTCAATGAAGACATGATGAGTGTTCTGTTTCATTTCTTTGATCCTAAACACCATTGCTTCACATTCCCCGACTATCAGCTGGTTCCAACAATGGAAGAGTTCTCTAAATTTCTGGGTATACCTGTTTTTGATCAGAAACCATTCACAGGCTTGGAAAAAGAGCCTAAACCTGAGGTTATTGCTGCAGCTCTACATCTGAAGAAGTCTGACATTGTTCTAGAAACGAGAAGCGGAGTTAAAGGTATTCTTGCTAAGGTGTTGATAGAGAAGGCTCAAGTGTTCTTGAAGGCTATGAGTTATGATGCTTTTGAGGAGATCTTAGACTTGCTGATTTATGGCTTAGTATTGTTCCCCAATCCAGACCAGTTCATAGATGTTCATGCCATCAACATATTCCTGAGTCACAATCCAGTGCCTACATTGCTTGGAGACATTTTGCACTCTCTTCATACTCGTACTACAAAGGCACGAGGAACTCAGATGTGCTGCACACCTTTGCTATCTAGGTGGTTTATTTCTCACCTTCCTCGATCAGTGATGAAGAATGAGCAAGGGTTCAGGTGGTCCAAGAGGATTATGTCACTCTCTCATTAAAATATCCATTGGTGCTCCAGATCTATGGAGAATGTCACTATCATTGACCGTTGTGGGGAGTTTCCTAATGTGCCACTTCTAGGCATAATAGGAGGCATTACTTACAACCCTTCTTTAGCTTTACGACAGTTTGGTTACGCTCGGAGTGATGGTCCATATGACATGTTGATTCAGGGTATTGTGTTTGACTACGACAACGATCTGCAAGGTTACCGTCAGAGGTTCATACGAGCATGGGGAAAAGTGAACAAGGTTGACAGCAAGACTCTGGAGCCTAAGTACACCATTCCTATGGAAGCTTATCTCAGATGGGTGCGATCTCGTGCTCAGACTCTCATGGGGCCATATCCTGCCATCCTGCCAGTTACTATGGAACCTGTTGCTGAAGGGGATACCTCTTATACCATCCTTCACCCAGACATGCAAACTGATATGGAAGACTTACAGAGATCCTGGATCCAGTTTAAGGAGCAAAGGGATACTTTCGAGGCTCATTACAAAGCAAGCCAAGAAAGAATCCTGGAGTTAACAAAGCAACTTCACGAGGAACGGAATCTCAACTCATACCTCAACACAAAGAGGAAGCGTCCATGGGAGACTTAAAACCCCATCTCTTGTATTTATTGCATTTCATTTTCTGTAAGCCCAAGAGGCAAAACAAATTTATTACTAATAAAAGTTTACCTTCTTGTTTGTTTAAGCAAATTTAAATCCTGCGGTCTTTGAAAACATTGCATATACATTCACATATCATATCATTGCATCACAGGTTTATTGTGCACAGGTTTCTTATCTTCTCGCTGTTTATTTCAGCAATGGCTCTTGAGCAAACAGTTAAAGATCTCCAGGCACAAAATGCACAGTTCCAAGAGCTGATCTTGAACTTGTCCAAGGGGCAGGATGAATTGAAGACACTGCTGGCCAAGAAGACTAAGAAGACTAGAAGATCACGGGGCCTGATCAACATGGGAAGAAGGTTCAGAGGTCCTGTCAAGACCAAAGAACAGGTTGAAGATTATGAGTCTGAAGAGTATGAGAAAGAGGGAGGAAGTCTCCACAATACAATGGGGGACTCTGATTCTGAAGCTAACTACTATCATGAGCCTAATGAAGATAAGTTCAAGATGCTGGTGGATAGAATGGATGCTATGGAATTGCAAAAGTCTTCTGGGCTGGATTTTGAAGACCTGAGTTTGATATCTGGAGTGGTTATACCCATTGGTTTCAAGGTTCCTACTTTCGTAGTTTATGATGGTGTCTCTTGTCCCAAGCTGCATCTGAGGTCTTATGTCCGGAGAATCCAACCCCATACTGCTGATAAGAAGTTGTGGATCCATTTCTTCCAAGAGAGCTTATCTGGAGCTCAATTGGAATGGTACTGTCAGTTGGAGAGTGTCAACATCCGTGATTGGATGATCTTGCTGAAGCCTTCTATAAGCAATATCAATACAATGCTGATTTAGCCCCTACTCGCATGCAACTGCAGAGCATGTCTATGGGTGCTAAAGAGAGCTTCAAGGAGTATGCTCAGAAATGGAGAGACTTGGCCGGAAGAGTGAAACCCCCTCTAACTGACAGGGAGTTAGTTGATATGTTCATGTGTACGTTGAATGGTCCTTTTTACAGTCATCTCATTGGAAGCTCATCATCTGGCTTCACTGAGTTGATAATGACAGGAGAGCGCGTAGAAAGTGGTATAAGGAGTGGCAATATTCAAGTGGGTGCTTCTTCATCAGGTGCTGCAAAAAAGCCTCCCAGTGGGAAGAAAGAGTCAAATGCTGTTTATGGTCAACCTGATCGTAATAGAAGGCATCAGTCTGTGAATGCAGTTCATATCTCCAATCCAACTACTGCAACAACAGAGCAGCCACAGGGAAATCAACAGAGGGCTAGAAGGCAATTCACTAAGATCAACATGTCAATGGCCCAAGCCTTGCAACACTTGTTGAAGGCTGAACTTATCACTCTGAAAGATCCTCCTCAGAATCCTAATGTTACCTCTCCCAGGTACAATCCTAATGCACGATGTGCATATCATTCGAATTGTCAGGGACATGATACCAATAGTTGCTGGGTATTGAAGAACAAAATTCAGGATATGATTGATGCTGGAGAGATTGAGTTTGACCCTCCGGGTACTCCGAATGTGATCACTGCTCCCATGCCAAATCATGAGAAGACTGTCAATGCCATTGATGAAGATTCACATATTTCTTCAGTTGCAGAGTTGACTACACCATTGTCCGTTATCAAGAAGAAGTTAGTACAAGCTGGGTTCTTTCCAGGTTGTCGTGAAGATTGTGTCTATTGTGCTTATAAGCCGGATAGTTGCTGGAGGTTGAAGGACGGAATCCAACGCCTCATGAATAATTATACCATAGTGTTTGAGAGGACACCACCTTCTGTGGAGAGTATGGTTGATCATATAACTAAAGGTGCGAAGATTGAAGAGGTGGATATGGTTGATAAAGTGCCGGTAAGGATTACTTCCAAAGGACCTGTCAAAATTACTCATAAGGGTCCAATTAAGATTACTGCTGAAGGCCCTGTGAAGATTGTTGCTGAAGCTAGAGTGGCTTCTATGATTATTACCACTCCTGGTCCTATTCCGTATACTTCTGATAAAGTTGTGCCTTGGCATTATGGGTCTGATGTTTATATCCATGGTGTTAAGCAGGAACCCTTAGCTGATATGCATGTTGCTGATGAAAACGTTAATGTTGATAATATTGTTGGATCTAGTAAGATCACACGAAGCGGAAGAGTTTTCTCTCCTCCGGTTACCTCCAAGAATGCAGTTACTCCAGCTGTTACTGTAACATGGTGGGAGAACTGACTTTAGTTATGTTGCAGGTAGCAAGAGTCGCCACCGACTTTTATTTTATCCAAAGGAAAGGCATAAAAGAACAGGAAAGACCTTTTAAAAGATTTTTGGGTTCGGGGGGTAGGTTATGTAAAGGGAAGGTGTTAGCACCCTTTACATCCATGGTTATCCATGGGCTCTTAGTTACTTAGCTCACTTTAAAATGTTTTTGAAATGTGAAGTGTGTGAATAGAAATTTTCTTAAGTATTTTATAGTGATCCATGTACGGATATATATAAAACCTTTGTTTTGAAAATTGTTTAAAATGTATGAAGTGTTTGAAATGTTTTTTGAAAGCGAGCAAGTTTCTAAGAGGAACTTACCCTAAGTTAAGTCTTTTCTGTTTTTAAATGTTATTTCAATGGTAAGACTATCCCTATTATTAAGGAATAGGTAGTCATTACCTTGGATGTGTGGGACAAATGAAGGGACAACTGTTATTTAGGCAACTGTGGGGTGTATAAGCAATTCGAAGGGACTTATCATCTTTATTCGAAAGGGACAAGATCATTACGAAGGCAACATTCGAAGGGACCTTATCTTTTTATCTGTTAAGGGACTAGATGATGTGAGATGAGGGACTTTGCTTTATACACCCTACTTGACCTTTTGATTAGGCAACTTGAGAGGTATCCTTAAGGAAGTGAGATGGCGATCAAAGATCGACTTACGTGTGTGAGTGTACAATTTCAAATATTTATCTTTTAAATTAATGATCTAAATTCAATTTTTAAATACAAACATGTTTCACTCCCTATTTTACTAACCATAGCATTTAAAATAAATAATAAAAATTAATACTACAAATATTACATAAGGGATACAATTACATAATAATAATAATTAAAACAAATTAAATAAATAAACAAGATAAATAATAATAAATAATTTGGGTTAGTAATAATAATAAAAAATAATATATTAATAATGGGGTTAGTAATAAATGAATAATAAATTTAAAAATGCAATATTAAATGGATAATTATTTTTTAAGGTTTTTTAAGAAAAAAACAAACAATTTATGCTTTATACTTAATTATTATAAAAAATTTAAATTTATATACATGTTAAAAATAAGGTTAATTATAAACATATTATGAAAATGAATTATATTTACAAAATTAAATTAAGAGTTTTAATTATTTTAAGCATAATCTAGAATTATTTACATACAAGAATTATATTAAATAATAACTATAAACAAATTATAAAAATATACACATAATTAAAGTTTATAAATAAATAAATTAAAAGTTATAATTAACAAATAAATTAATATTTACAATTAGGGTTTATAAAAATAATTAGATTTTTAAAAATATTTTAGGGTTTTAGAAAATTAGGGTTTATATGTTTTTTAGAAAAAATAAATTAGGATTAATTAATAACTACACAAAATTATACAATATTAATAATATACAAAAATAAATATTAAATAACCTTTCTAATAAGATTTAATTTTAAAAAAAAAGATGAGTTCTAAATTGTAATAATAATATAAACATTCAACTTTTTTTATTATTTAAATTTATTTGACTATAATATAAACTAATTAAATAAGAAAATAAAAAAAAGAATGAAAACAAAACTTACCTGGGCTGGGATTCGAACCCAGTCCCTATCCCTAAGCTTTCAACCTTCAAGACCAACACACCAACCACTGGACCATGCATGCGCAGGTGAGAAGGAGAGAACCTCATATTGTTTTATTCTAAATCCTGTTGAAAATCATAACAAAACAAATAAAATCACAAAAAGGGCCTGGGGAGGGATTCGAACCCAGGACCTTCACACAACAAGCAAGCACACTTACCATCCAGCCAGAAGGGCGCAACTGATATTTAAACCACAACAATGAATAATATATTAAGTCTGATATTTAAATGAGAAAACATAGCAAAAAGGATGCTGCCTCCAGGAATCGAACACAAGCTTTAAGGCAATACGCGCGCGTCCCTCACCACTGGGCCAGGCATACGTTTGTAAAAAAATATCAATAATAAAACATAAAATATTATATCAAATATTTGAATGAAGATATTGGCGCCAAAGGCCTTCGTCTTCAACCTTTTTCCTGCGAAAATACCTGCAAAATCAGCTACGAAAGTTCCTGCGAATTTTCCAAAACCCGAAACCTATGTTTTTCGAAACATCATACAAACCATCGTGGCAACCAAAATTAGTAACCCAGATCAATTGTACAAGGTCCACACATCACAACCATGGTCTTAGAATTGGTTTTAAGGTCTTAAATGTACGGTTCCCGTTTTGAAACTCCAAACCCTAACAATGGCAATCTTCAACACACTCCACAATAATTCAATTAATCTATGCAAAAAGCTTCTAAACATCACAACAAACACAAATATATGATTAGTTTTCAATATTAATACATGAATCAATCAAATCGAAAAATTTCAAAATATGAAAGGGATGCATTCGGTTTGTTCAAATTAGGGCATGAAGAGGCAATGTTATGATCCAGAATTGATCTATAAACTCCAAGGAACAAGTTGCAACCTTTGGTTTGTCTTGAAAGGGCTTGAATGATAGAATCCGAATTTGAGTTTTGGTGAGTTTTTTGAATGTGCAAACTTACTCTTGAGGCTGTCAATTCGTCCCCTATGTATTGAGATAGTTTGTATACTTATAGTAGAATGAAACTAGGTCAAAAGATTAGATCATTGTATGGACTTTTTGATTTTTGGAGATTGAAAAAGATTATGACTTAAATTTCATATATTTTTGAATGAGACCTTTCTATTTCAAGCCAATCATCATCAATTGTGTATCAATTCAATCCAATTCATGTTAATGACCTTCTAGAACCAAAATATATTTTAAATTTTCATATTTGATATTTTATTTAAATTTAAAATGATTTTTAACATAAAAAATCATAATAAATAAAATAAAATTATGAAAATATCAAATAAATTTCGTGCATGATGTCATGAAACACTTTGGGTCACAAAAAGTTCAGCCCATTTAGAAAATTTTGGTTTTAAGACCCTATTTTCTTCATAAACCACCCAAAACTTTCCCAACTTTGCAAGGGCACATATCCTTCAATTTTAATGCTATGAGGGTGTTCTTGGACATTTTGGAAATCTTAAAGAGTCCTCTAACCAACCCCATTGTTTTCATGTTCATATCATTTGTCATTCTCAAGTTATGCCCTTTTGAAGTTATTGACTTTTTGTTGACTTTCTAAAGGACCTATAATGTCTTAGCTCATACCTTCCAAATGAAGCATTTTTGGGCTTGGCTTGTGAGACACAAAGCTGTATAGAATTCAATTTCCTTCAAAATGTGCTTTGGATGGGAAAAATGTGATGAAGCATGTGAAAGTTATGGCTGGTCAAAGTTCAGTTGACTTTTCCTGAGGAAACCCTAATTTAGAAACCTCTGGTTCTTGATGATCTGAAATATCCTTGATGAATCATGATCAACCCTTGATCAAATGATGAATTTTACTTCATATACTTGATGTTGGAAAAAAATCATGAAGTTTGACTTTGGTTTGACCACAGTTGACCTCAATTTGACTTCTTAACTGCTTTGACTGATTTTGACCTATCTGATCATCTGACTGAGCAAACCTTTGAGAAAAGTTCTGAAATTTGTCATGGGGATTATTAAACACATATAAGATGTTATGAAGCTCACTTGAAGTCTTGGAAGTCCATTTAGCCTGATTAAAGTCAAAACCCTAGTTTTGGATGCACTGCTTAGGAGGATGCATTGTCTGAGGGAATTGTCAAATCTTCTGACTAATTGTGAACTTTGTGAACCTCATAAAATGTCTTGTGAACCTTGTGAACCTCATAAGATGTCTTGTAAACTTCATGAACCTCATGAATGGTCTTGTGAACCTTGGGAACCTCATAAGGTGTCTTGTGAACCTTGTGAACCTCATAAGATGTCTTGTAAACTTCATGAACCTCATGAATGGTCTTGTGAACCTTGTGAACCTCATAAGGTGTCTTGTGAACCTTGTGAACCTCATAAAATGTCTTGTAAACTTCATGAACCTCATGAATGGTCTTGTGAACCTTGTGAACCTCATAAGGTGTCTTGTGAACCTTGTGAACCTCTTAGCACACAAAGTCTTGTATTGTGAGGGCAAATTTTGGGGTGCAACAGCTGCCCCTGTTCAATTTTCTGAAACCTGAGGGGTTAGATTGGTATATTTGCCAGTCGTGACCTGGAAGGTTGAAGGGAATTGAACACAAAAGCCCAAAAATTTGCACTCACCGGTGCGTAGAGTGATACTGATGACTTGTTGTGTATGCTTTGAGTGGGCTTAAAGATGCCACTTGGAGAAAAGTTCTTCAAATGTGTCTCTCGGAGAATAAAGCAGTCCAAAATATGAAGATATAGCTTATTGGGAAGGTAAACAACGTCCCAACATAGTGAGATAACCTTTGGGAAGATAAACAACGGCCCAAGGTAAAGGTATAACCTTCAGGAGGATAAACAACGTCCTGAGGTATAAGTATAACTTTTGGGAGGATAAACAACGGCCCAAAGAAATGATAGCTTTCAGGAGGATAAACAACGTCCTGAGGTATAAGTATAACTCTTGGGAGGATAAACAACGGCCCAATAGTCATTATATGGCTTTTGAGAAGATAAACGACGTCTCAAAATAGCCTTCGGGAAGATAAACGACGTCCCATGATAATGAGGTAACCTTTGGGAAGATAAACAACGGCCCAAGGTCATGATAGCTTTCAGGAGGATAAACAACGTCCTGAGGTATAATGATAGCTTTCAGGAGGATAAACAACGTCCTGAGGTATGATGATAACTTTTGGGAAGATAAACAACGGCCCAATAGTCGCAAGTTGTTGATGAAGTTTGTCTGCTGGAGAATTCATCTGAAAAACAAGATTATAACATTTTGTATGATAATATTAGTTTATGCATTATGTATGCATGTATAATATGATGCACTTAAGTAATGTATTATGTATTTATGTATATGTATGATATGATGTAAATGATGTATGTATGAACCATGCAGCCTGAAGCGTCTGGATATCTTCGTATAACAACTGCTGGCCCGGGAAAATAAATCCTGATTTGTTGCCGAAGAATATGAGGAACTCGTTCCCATTTGATAATGTAGTACTCATAACCTCCCGTCTTCGTTCGATAGTAAGGTATTGTAACACGGTGGGAGAACTGACTTTAGTTATGTTGCGGATAGCAAGAGTCGCCACCGACTTTTATTTTATCCAAAGGAAAGGCATAAAAGAACAGGAAAGACCTTTAAAAGATTTTTAGGTCCGGGGGGTAGGTTATGTAAAGGGAAGGTGTTAGCACCCTTTACATCCATGGTTATCCATGGGCTCTTAGTTACTTAGCTCACTTTGAATTGTTTTTGAAAAGTGTAGTGTGTGAATAAAAAAATTTCATAATAGTTAATAATGATCCATGTACGGATGCGTAAAAACTTGTGTTTGAAAATTTGTTTGAAATTTGTTAAGTGTTTGAAAATTTTGAATGAAGTGAGCAAGCAACTATGAGATACCTACCCTAAAGTTTAAGTCTTTCTGTTCTTTATCCTTTAAGTGGTAAGACTATCCCTATTATTAAGGAATAGGTAGTCATTACCTTGGATGTAAGGGACATATGAGGGACATCTGTTTAATAAAGGCAACTGCGGGGTGTATTAAGCACTTAGGAGGGACTGTCATCATTATTCGAAAGGGACTTGATCTTTATGAAAGGCAACCATTAGGGACTTGATGACTTTTCTTTTTAAGGGACTTGCTTTATACACCCCACTTGACCTTATGATTAGGCAACATTGAGGGATAGCCCTAGAAAGTGAGATGGCGATTAAAAATCGACTTACGTGTGTGAGTGTTTAATTTATATTTATCTTATAATTAAAGTGATCTAAATTCAATTTTAAAATAGAATACATGTTTACACTCCCTATTTTACTAACCATAGCAAGCAAATTAAATAATTTAAATATTTACAAAAATTACACCAAGGAGCAATTACAATAATTATAATAAGCAATAGCAAATAAATAAATATAAATAATAAGCAAAAATAGGCAATAATAAATATAATAGGGGTTAGTAATAATAATAATAAAAAAATAAATAAGGTTAATGAAATAATAATAATAAGCATAATAATAAAATAAATGGATTAGTAATAATAATAAGCAAAATAAATAATGAATAAGAATTAGAAATTATTAAGGAAATAAGAGCAATTTAATTATAAAATTTAAAATTATAAATTATAAACATAAAAAATTACAATTACAATATTAGCATAATTTTAACTATTTTTTAACCGTATATATTTTTTTAAAAGAATAAAATTTGGATTATGAACAAAATTATAGAAACGATTTCATATTATAAAAAATTTGGTTATAAGCATATTTACAAGATTCAATTATATTAAATATTATATTTGCAAAAAATTATAAATTTAAATCATAAGATAAATTAGCTTTTTATTATTTAGAAAATAAATTAGGGTTTTCAAAATTAGGGTTTTGTTAGAAAAATATTTATGAGTTTATAACATAATATACAAAATTATATACATATATTATAATTCAATTACATAATAAAGAAAATAATTTTTTGAATTACAAAATAATTTTTGAATATTAGAAAAAACATTGAATAATCATTTTATAGAATTATTTTTTATGATATATAATTAAAACTTAAATCAATTAAACAAAATTATACAAGACAACAAAATAAAATAATAAAAAAAATGACAAAACAAACCTGGCTGGGATTTGAACCCAGGAGGCTTTGTTCACCAGCAACAACACTCACCACTAAGCCATCATGCGCAGGCAACAAGCAAAGGGGAAGAATTGGTTTTATTCCATGCCTGGAAAAATCAGAGAAAATAAATGGAAGCAAAAAGGCCTGGGGAGGATTGAACCCAGGACCTCTTAACACACAAACGCACGCATGACCATCCGGTTGGGTGAGCAAATCTGATAATGGAATGAGAACAATACATAATATATTATAACAACTTAATTCCTGGAAAAAGAAATAAAAAGGAACCAAAGCCAAGGTTCGAACCCCTGCCCTTTGCTTTGAATACCCAAGACCAAGCAGCCAACCACTGGGACAAGCCATGCGCTTGTGGTAATAACTCAACATTAAAACATAAAATAATTAAAACACAATTTGAATTTCTGAAACGCGCGCCAACAGCCTTCTTCTTCTCCAAATTTCCTGCGAATCTTTATGCAATTTTACCTGCGAATTTTGCTGCGTGTTCTTCAATGTTTTGAACCTGCGAAAACCAAACACCCACAAAACAGTACCGATTCATGAAATTAATTAGTGTTTTATGATCCTCACAGTCCATACAACATTCCTATGTTCTCAAAATTCATTTATATTTAATGAATCGAAGAACCCTAATTTGAAGGTCCAAACCCTAATCATGGCCGAATCCATTCTAGGCAGTGAAGCTTTAGTTTAATGATCCAGAAACAATCTACACAACATCACAAACAAGATTATACAACCAAAATTCATTAATATGCAGCAAATTAATGGAATCGAAAAAAATATTTTCAAGAGCAAGCAAGCTGCGGGTTATGCAATTTAGCATGATTTTGATGCGTATGAGTGATGGTTCATGATCAAGGATGTCCAAGGAGGCTTGCTATGTTCTTGTTTTACCTTCTAGAGCCCTGGAAATCAAAATCCGAATGTGAGTTTTTGGATGATTTTTCAATTTGTGAAACTTACTTTGGAGGCAGAGAATTCGTCTTTTTGTGATTGCAATGAGTTATGTACTTATAGGTGATTGAATTTAGGTCATAAAATTGAATGGTTGTGTGGAAGAATTGATATGAAAAGATCCAAGTTGATCATGCCTTGAAAATCAAATATTCTTGTATGATGGCTTACTATTTTTGGACAAATCTTATGATTTCATTCCTCTTCAATTCCAATCAACATTTAAGACATTCTAGAAACTCAATCTCCATCAAATATTACATTTTCATATTTTATTTTTATTTAAAATGATTTTTAATGAATTAAATCAAAATAAATAAAATAAAATAATAAAAATTCTGATTTTTAATGGTTTGGGTCGTGCATGAAGTCAATGTATGGATTGGGTCATCATTTGGCAAGCCCATTTAGAAGAAATTGGTTTTAGACCTCCTTTTTCATCATAAACCAACTCAAAATTTCCCAACTTTGCAAGGGCACATATCCTTCAATTTTAATGCTATGAGGGTGTTCTTGGACATTTTGGAAAGCTTGAAGATTCCTCTAACCAACCCCACTGGTTTCATGTCCATATCATTTACCAATCTCAAGTTATGCCCTTTTGAAGTTGTTGACTTTTTGTTGACTTTCAAAAGGACCTATAATGTCTTAGCTCATACCTTCCAAATGAAGCATTTTTGGGCTTGGCTTGTGAGACACAAAGTTGTAGAGAATTCAATTTCCTTCAAAATGAGCTTTGAGTGGAGACTTGGTGATGAAGTATGTGAAAGTTATGGCTGGTCAAAGTTCAGTTGACTTTTACTGAGGAAACCCTAATTTAGAAACTCCTGATTCTTGATGATCTGAAATCTCCTTGATGAATCATGATCAACCCTTGATCAAATGATGAATTTTACTTCATATACTTGATGTTGGCAAAAAATTATGAAGTTTGACTTTGGTTTGACCACAGTTGACCTCAGTTTGACTTTTTAACTGCATTGTCTGATTTTGACTTATCTGATCATCTGACTGAGTAAACTTCTGAGAAAAGTCTTGAAACTTGTCATGGGGGTTCTTACACACATATAAGATGTTATGAAGCTCATTTGAAGTCTTGGAAATCCATTTAGCCTGATTAAAGTCAAAACCCTAGTTTTGGATGCACTGCTTAGGAGGTGCACTGTCTGAGGGAATTGTCAACTCTTCTGACCAATTGTGAACCATCATAAAATGTCTTGTGAACCTCATGGGAGGTATTGTGAAGCTTGTGAACCTTGTGAACCTCATAAAGTGACTTTGTAGACCTCATGAACCTCAGGAAGGCTTTGAAAGCATTGGGAAACTTGTGAACCTTGTGAACCTTCATAAAGTGACTTGTAGACTTCATGAACCTCATGAAAGGTCTTGAAAGCATTGTGAAACTTGTGAACCTTGTGAACCTTCATAAAGTAACTTGTAGACTTCATGAACCTCATGAAAGGTCTTGGAAGTATTGAGAAGCTTGTGAACCTTGTGAACCTTCATAAAGTGACTTGTAGACTTCATGAACCTCATGAAAGGTCTTGTAAACATTGTGAAACTTGTGAACCTTGTGAACCTTCTTAGAACACAAAGTCTTGTATTGTGAGGGCAAATTTTGGGGTGCAACAGCTGCCCCTGTTCAATTTTCTGAAACCTGAGGGGTTAGATTGGTATATTTGCCAGTCGTGACCTGGAAGGTTGAAGGGGATTGAACACAAAAGCCCAAAAATTTGCACTCACCAGTGCATAAAGTGATATAGATGGCTAGTTGAATATGCTTGAGTGGGCTTAAAGATGCCACTTGGAGAAAAGTTCTTAGATACACTTCTTGGAGGATAAAGCAGTCCAAAGTATGAAGGTATAATGATAGCTTTCAGGAGGATAAAGCAGTCCTGCAGTAGTGGTGATAGCTGTCAGGAGGATGAAGCAATCCTGAGGTAATAATGATAATTGTCAGGAGGATAAAGCAGCCCTGAGATAATAATGTGATTTCAGGAGGATAAAGCAATCCTGAGGTATGAGAAGCTGTCAGGAGGATGGAGCAGTCCTGAGGTAATAATAAGTTGTCAGGAGGATAAAGCAATCCTGAGGTAATAATATGTTTTCAAGAGGATGAAGCAGTCTTGAGAGATAATGAGCTTTCAGGAGGATAAAGCAGTCCTGATGTATAATGGTTTCAGGAGGATAAAGCAGTCCTGATGTACTAGAAGTTTTCAGGAGGATGAAGTAGTCCTGATGGATGATATGCTTTCAGGAGGATAAAGCAATCCTGAGGGATGATAACTTTCAGGAGGATAAAGCAATCCTGATAATCATAAGTCTGTTTGCTGGATAATTAACCTGAAAACAAAGTAGCATTCTGTATAATAATATTAATTTATGCCTTATGTATGCATGTATGATATGATGCACCTAGGTAATGTACTATTGTATATATGGCTATGTATGTGTATGGTATGATGTAGATGATGTATGTATGATATGATACTGCCGGAAGCGTCTGGATATCTTCGTATAACAACTGCTGGCCAGGGAAAATAAATCCCGATTTGTTGTTGAAGAATATGAGGAATTCGTTCCCGTCTAACCTTCCGTATGTTGGGGATAGCAAGGTATATATAACCTCCCGTCTGCTGGGGATAACAAGGTATATATAACCTCCTGTCTGCTGGGGATAGTAAGGTATACATAACCTCCCGTCTGCTGGGAATAACAAGGTATATATAACCTCCCGTCTTCGTTCGTCGTACCCTTATTGGAAAGTAAATTCCCGTATATCCGTATGAGGATAAAAGAGATGGATATAAATTCCAGGGGAGATGAGACTTTATGAGGATGGATTCGTCCTACTGAGGATTTGTAACTGTCTTGTAAAGATGAACCGGCGAAGCTTCGTTGAAATCCTTCCCTCGTTCGTCCTTAGTGAATACTATTACTGCATTTTCATGCATTTCTGGTAAACATCAATCATATTAAGCATACATACATTCAAATACAACCAATGGACGTTTTGCTTATGTAAATAGGGTAAAAGTAAATCTGGATTCAAAAGGTGGGATTTATTTATATCAAAAAGTGACCCATACGCGGGTAAGTTTGTACAAGGAGACATAAATCCTAGTAAGAGGATTTTGCCATAAAATTTTACAAAAGAGAATCTGCTATGTGGGAAAAAATCCTATTGAGTTTCAATTCTACTATTGCCATTATCTTCAAGTATCTCATCTTCTGCTGTTGAGACGGAAATGATTGGATTGAGCTTTATCTGTTCGAACTTGAGTAAGTAGTACCACAACTGGTTGCAGCTTCATGGGTAATTCTAAACGAGACATAGTCATACGCTTTAATCCCTAACTTTTGCCTGGATTTCCCTTTCAGGTTTTCAATCCACCGGGATACCCTTTTTTGCCCAAGCCGCCTTTTCAGGTTTTCGACTTGCCGGGTGTACATCTTTTCATATATATCCCTAATTTTTGCCCAAACCCTTTTGGTTTGCCGGGATGCCCTTATTTTTGCCTAGGCCTGTCAACCTAGCGGGTCTCTCTTTATGCGTAGTATTTTTTAACTATGTCTGCGTTTACAGGCTGTGGAAAGTCTTCACCATCCATTGTAGTGAGTATCATGGCACCTCCTGAGAACACTGTCTTGACTACAAATGGTCCTTCATATGTTGGAGTCCACTTGCCCCTAGGATCACCCTGTGGTAATATGATACGCTTGATTACCAAGTCACCAGCCTGATATACCTTTGGCTTAACCTTCTTGTTAAAAGCTTTGATCATACGTTTCTGGTACATCTGGCCATGACAAACTGCTGCTAACCTCTTCTCATCAATCAAATTTATCTGGTCAAGTCGAGTCTGAATCCACTCATCTTCATTCAAGCCTGCATCCTTCATAATTCTCAAGGAGGGAATCTGAACTTCAATGGGCAGAACTGCTTCCATACCATAGACTAAGGAGAATGGGGTTGCCCCTGTTGAAGTACGTATTGTAGTACGATAACCATGAAGAGCAAATGGTAACATCTCATGCCAATCCTTGTAAGTAACAGTCATCTTCTGTACAATCTTCTTAATGTTCTTGTTAGCAGCTTCAACTGCCCCATTCATCTTTGGACGATACGGAGAAGAGTTGTGATGCTTAATCTTGAACTGCGTGCAGAGATCAGTAATCATAGTGTTGTTCAGATTAGAGCCATTGTCAGTGATGATCCTTTCAGGGATGTCATACCTACATATGAGATTATTCTTAATGAACCGAGCCACAACATTCTTAGTAACAGATGCAAATGAAGCTGCCTCCACCCACTTCGTGAAGTAATCAATAGCAACCAGGATGAAACGATGCCCATTAGAAGCAGTAGGCTTGATCTCACCAATCATATCAATGCCCCACATGGCAAAGGGCCAAGGAGCCGTCAACACATTCAAAGGTGATGAAGGTACATGGACTTTATCAGCATAGATTTGACATTTGTGACAAGTTCTGGAGTGCTGATAACAATCAGCTTCCATGGTAGACCAATAGTAACCTGCCCTTAATATCTTCTTTGCCATAGTATGACCACTAGAATGAGTGCCAAAGATCCCATCATGCATATCCTCCATAATCTCAGTTGCTTCCTTCTTATCCACACAACGAAGCAAAGTTGAATCATGATTGCGCTTGTACAAAACGCCATTACTCAAAAAGAACTTAGCAGAAAACCTTCTCAGAAACTTCCTATCTTTGACAGATGCTCCTTCAGGGAACTCCTGAGCTTCCAGATATCTTTTCACTTCATAGAACCAAGGCTTCTCCTCTGCCCCTTCAGTGTCAATCTCATTGCAGTATGCAGGCTTTTCAAATCTATCAATAGTAATCTTGGGAGCTTCATCATCCCAATTGATCTCAAACATAGATGCCATGGTGGCCAAAGCATCTGCCAACTGATTCTCTCTTCGTGGAATATGTTCAAAGGTAATCTCTTTGAAATGTGGGATCAAAGACAACACATGCTCTCTGTAAGGGATGAGATTATCATGCTTGGTATCCCAATCTCCTTTAATCTGACTTACTACCAGGGCTGAATCTCCATACACATCAAGGAACTGAATCTTCATATCAATGGCAGCTTTAATACCCAGGATACATGCCTCATACTCAGCCATGTTATTGGTACAATAGAAACAAAGTCTGGCAGTAATCGGGGTATGACAACCTTCAGGGGAGCTAATCACAACACCAACACCATTACCAAGTGCATTGGAAGCACCATCAAAAACCATGGTCCATCGGGATCCTTGTTCAGGTCCGTCATATTGTCCAGGTTCTTTGGTAATAATCATAATGTCTTCATCAGGGAACTCAAAACTCATTGACTGATAATCATCCACTGCTTGATGAGCCAAATGATCAGCAACAACACTTCCCTTGATGGCCTTCTGAGTAGTATACTGTATATCATATTCTGTCAAGATCATTTTCCATCTTGCAATTCTTCCGGAGAGAGCAGGTTTCTCAAATATGTACTTGATTGGATCCATCTTCGAAATCAACAAGGTAGTATGGGTCAACATATACTGTCTTAGTCGGCGAGCAGCCCATGCCAAAGCGCAACAAGTTTTCTCGAGCAGTGAGTATCTTGTTTCACAGTCGGTAAACTTTTTGCTAAGGTAGTATATTGCCTGCTCTTTTCGACCAGACTCGTCATGTTGCCCTAACACACACCCCATTGAGTTGTCTAACACTGTTAAGTACATAATCAAGGGTCTTCCATCAACTGGTGGCATCAAAATTGGAGGTTCTAGCAGGTATCTCTTGATTTCATCAAAGGCAGTCTGGCACTCATCATTCCATTCCATCACCTGATCTTTCTTCAACAACTTGAAGATTGGCTCACAGATGGCAGTTAACTGGGAAATAAATCTTGCAATGTAATTCAATCGTCCCAAGAAACCTCTAACCTCCTTCTCAGTGCGGGGAGCTGGCATCTCTCGTATAGCTTTCACTTTTGCAGGATCCACTTCAATACCTTTTCCACTGACTATGAAACCCAGGAGTTTACCAGACCTAACTCCAAAAGTACACTTGTTTGGGTTCAATCTCAACTTGTATTTCTTCAACCTCTCAAACAATTTATGCAAATGATCAAGATGTTGCTCTTCATTCTGGGACCTGGCTATCATATCATCCACATATACCTCTATCTCATGATGAATCATATCATGAAACAAAGCCACCATAGCACGCTGATATGTTGCCCCTGCATTCTTCAAACCAAATGGCATCACTTTATAGCAAAAGGTGCCCCACTGTGTAACAAATGTTGTCTTCTCCATATCTTCAGGTGCCATCTTGATCTGATTGTAACCAGAGAAACCATCCATAAAAGAGAATACCTTATGCTGAGCAGTGTTGTCTACCAGAACATCAATATGAGGAAGCGGAAAGTCATCTTTGGGGCTAGCCTTGTTCAAATCTCTGTAGTCTACACACATACGTACCTTACCATCTTTCTTAGGAACTGGTACCACATTTGCAACCCACTGAGGATAAGAAGTCACTGCTAAGAACCCTGCATCAAACTGTTTCATTACCTCTGCTTTGATCTTTTCTGACATCTCAGGACGCATACGACGAACCTTCTGCTTCTTTGGACGACAATCTTCTTTTACTGGTAAACGGTGAACCACAATGTCTGTATCCAACCCTGGCATATCTTCATAAGACCAGGCAAAGATCTCCACATAGTCACGTAACATCTGAATCAACCTGCTATTGACACTATCCTCTAAATCAGCCCCTATCTTGACCTCTTTCCTGCTTTCTTCAGTTCCCAGATTCACAACTTCGACTGGCACTTCATGTGGCTGTATGGCTTTCTCTTCTTGTTGTAATAACCTAGCAAGCTCTACAGGTACTTCACAATCGTCCTCATTTCCGTCTTCAGTTTGATAGATCGGATTCTCGAAATTATAATTGGCAATAGTAGAACTGTTATCAACAGGATCCAGAGTGGATGAGGATCTGCATTTTAGTGATGTGGGTGTGTGTAAGAACACATAGCTGATAAAACAAAAATAAAAGAAAAGAAAGACAAGGAACACAATATTTACGAAAACAAAACGTCCACTGATTTTATTGAATGAAGTATGCAAATGAAATGACAGCCCGTAACAAGCACACCATTGTGCCCCGGGTAAGGCACAAGGCTTGAGAGTTTCAATTGTTCAGAAATTACAAACTAAAAAACAACACAGTAATAGTATTTACTCCTGACTAAAGGAGATAGGGATAACATCTTCAGCTTTCCAATTATTGAGTCCAGCACCCACGGTAGGAAAAATCCACGCATCCAAGTTGTAGTCTTCATCTTGATCTCCCACAGCATTGATCTGGTTCTTCACAACCCCTTGATTAGTGATACGAACATCCCGAGCACGACGAACAACCTTCTGGGACTCTGCAGTGAAACCCAAACCAAACTTGTCAGACTTGTATGGAATATCAGGAAGCTGACCCCAAATAGTACAACCACCTTCATCCACCACAGCTCTAGCATCATTGAGGGAAGCCATTGCCATTGTTGGAGGTTTTCTGGCGACCACAGGAACTTTTTTCACAACAGGAGGAGCTACATAATCATTAACAACCCAAGGAACCACTTCAAACGTCTGACACGGAGTTTCAATGTATTCACCTTCCATTTCCAGATACTTGAAGGTATTCACATGGCTGACAAAGTATTCTTCTTCTCCATAGACAGTAACAACCTTTCCATCCACCGGATATCTCAACTTTTGGTGCAATGTAGAGGTTACAGCACCTGCCCCATGGATCCAAGGACGACCAAGCAGACAAGAGTATGAAGGACGAATATCCATCACATAAAATGTAGCAGTAAACACCTGGGAGCCCACTTTGATTGGAAGATCAATTTCCCCATGCACTACTCTTCTAGAACCATCAAAAGCCTTTACCACAATATTACTGGGCTTCAGCACAGCATCTTCAGGACTCAGCTTGTTCAGGACTTCCTTAGGCAACACATTCAAAGAGGAACCATTGTCTATCAGCACATGTGACAGGGTAGTGCCCCTGCATTCAATTGAAATATGCAAGGCCCTGTTATGATCCCTCTTGGCAGGGGTCAAATCAGCATCAGAAAATCCTAACCCATTGTCATAGGTCAGGTGGGTAACACAGTTCTCAAATTGGTCAACAGAAATTGCACTGGGTACATGAGCAGTCTTCAGAAACTTGATCAAGGCTTTTGCATGAGCTTCAGAACATAACAACAAGGACAGTATAGAAATCTTAGAGGGAGTATGCCCCAACTGATCAACAATGTCATAATCACTCTTGCAAATGATTTTCAATACTTCTTCCATCTGCTTAGAGAGATCATCAGCAGCTGGCACATCAGTAGATACAGGCTCAATAACAGGACCCTTGCCCCGAGCATCAGTGGTGGAAGTAGCAGCAGGAGCAACTGCATTCTTGGGAGCAACTGGAGGAGAGAAGACTCTTCCACTACGTGTGATCTTACTGGATCCAGCAATATTGTCAATATCAACAGGCACATCAGCTAAGGGCTCTTGCTTAACACCATGGATGTAGACATCAGATCCATAATGCCAAGGCACAGCTTTATCAGACGTATACGGGATAGGACCAGGAGTAGTAATAACCACAGGAGCCACTCTGGCTTCAGCAACAACTTTCACAGGACCTTCAGCAGTAATTTTGATTGGACCCTGATGGGTGATTTTAATAGGTCCCTTGGAAGTGATTCTCACCGGCATTTTGTCAACCATGTCAACCTCTTCAACCGTCCTACCTTGCGTAATATGATCTACCATACTCTCCACAGAAGACGGTCTCCTTTCAAACACTATAGTATACTTATCCATGAGACGTTGAATTCCATCTCTCAATCTGAAGCAACTATCCGGCTTATAGGTACAATACAAACAATCTTCACGACAACCTGGAAAGAACCCAGCTTGTACTAACTTCTTCTTGATAACAGACAATGGTGTGGTCAACTCATCAACTGAATGAATGTGCAAATCTTCCTCAATGGCATTGGCAGTCTTCTCGTGATTTGGCATTGGAGCAGTAATCACATTTGGAGTACCTGGAGGATCAAACTCAATTTCTCCAGCGTCAATCATATCTTGAATTTTGTTCTTCAAGACCCAGCAGTTATTAGTATCATGTCCTTGACAGTTTGAATGGTATGCACACCGTGCATTGGGGTTGTACCTGGGAGAGGTAACATTAGGATTCTGAGGAGCCTCTTTCAAAGTAATAAGTTCAGCCTTCAACAAATGTTGCAATGCCTGTGCCATTGACATGTTGATCTTCGTGAACTGTCTTCTAGCCCTCTGTTGGTTGCCCTGAGGCTGCTCTGTTGTTGCAGGAGTTGGATTTGAAATATGAACCGCACTAACAGACTGATGCCTTCTGTTACGATCAGGTTGACCATAAACAGCATTGGATTCTTTCTTCCCAGTGGGAGGCTTCTTTGCAGCACCTGATGAAGAAGTACCCACTTGGATCTTACCATTCTTTATACCATTTTCTACTCGCTCTCCTGTCATGATCAACTCAGTGAAGCCAGATGATGAGCTTCCAATGAGATGACTATAAAACGGACCATTCAGCGTGCACATGAACATATCAACCAGCTCCCTGTCATTTAAAGGGGGTTGAACTCTTCCAGCTAAATCTCTCCACCTCTGAGCATACTCCTTAAAACTTTCTTTGGCACCCATAGACATGCTCTGAAGCTGCATGCGAGTGGGGGCTAAGTCAGCATTGTATTGGTACTGCTTATAAAAAGCTTCAGCAAGATCATTCCAGTCTCTGATGTTGGCACTCTCCAACTGATAATACCACTCCAGCTGAGCTCCAGATAAGCTCTCTTGAAAGAAATGGATCCACAACTTTTTATCAGCAGTGTGAGGTTGTATCCTTCTGACATAAGACCTCAAATGCAGCTTGGGACAAGAGACCCCATCATAAACAACAAAGGTAGGAACCTTGAAACCAATGGGTATGACTACCCCAGATATCAGGCTCAAATCTTCAAAATCCAGCCCAGATGGTTTCTGCAACTCCATGGCATCCATCATATCCACCAGCATCTTGAATTTGTCTTTGTTAGGCTCATGGTAGTAATTAGCTTCAGAATCAGAGTCCCCCATAGTGTTGTGGAGACTGCCTCCCTCTTTTTCAGATTCCTCAGATTCATAGTCTTCAGCTGGTTCTTTGGTCTTGGCAAGACCTTTGAACCTTCTTCCCATGTTGATCAAACCAGCAGACCTTCTAGTCTTCTTAGTCTTCTTGGCCAGCAGTGCCTTCAATTCATCCTGCCCCTTGGACAGGTTCAAGATCAGCTCTTGGAACTGCGCATTTTGTGCCTGGAGATCCTTAACTGATTGTTCAAGAGCCATTGCTGAAATAAACAGCGAGAAGATGAGAAACCTGTGCACAATTATAAACCTGTGATGCAATGAAATGATATGGGAATGCATATGCAATGTTTTCAAGGACCGTAGGATTTAAATTTGCTTAGACAAACACGAAAGTAAACTTTTATTAGTAATAACTTTGTTTTGCCTTTTAGGCTTACAAAAAATGAAATGAAATAAGTACAAAAGATGGGGTTTTAAGTCTCCCATGGACGTTTCCTCTTTGTATTGAGGTATGAGTTGAGGTTACGCTCCTCGTGAAGTTGCTTTGTTAGTTCCAAGATTCTTTCTTGGCTTGCTTTGTAATGAGCCTCGAAAGTATCCCTTTGCTCCTTCAGTTGGATCCATGATCTCTGCAAGTCTTCCATATCAGTAGGCATGTCTGGGTGAAGGATGGTATAAGCAGTGTCTCCTTCAGCAACAGGTTCCATGGTAACTGGTAGGACGGCAGGATATGGCATCATGAGAGTCTGAGCACGAGATCGCACCCATCTGAGATAAGCCTCCATAGGGATAGTGTACTTAGGCTCCAGTGTCTTGCTGTCAATCCTGTTTACTTTTCCCCAGGCTCGTATGAATCTCTGACGGTAACCTTGAAGATCGTTGTCGTAGTCAAACACAATGCCCTGAATCAACATGTCATGTGGACCATCACTCCGAGCGTAACCAAACTGTCGTAAAGCTAGAGAGGGGTTGTAGGTGATGCCTCCTCTTATGCCTAGAAGTGGCACATTAGGAAACTCCCCACAACGGTCAATGATGGTGACATTCTCCATAGACCTGGAACACCAATGGATATCTGAGTGAGAAAGTGACATGATCCTCTTGGACCATCTGAACCCTTGCTCATTCTTCATTACTGAGCGAGGAAGGTGAGAAATAAACCACCTAGAAAGCAAAGGTATGCAGCACATCAAAGTTCCTCTTGCCTTTGTAGTACGAGTATGGAGAGAATGTAGGATGTCTCCAAGCAATGTAGGCACTGGATTGTGACTCAGGAATATATTGATGGCATGAACGTCTATGAACTGATCTGGATTGGGGAATAATACTAAGCCGTATATCAGCAAGGCTAAGATCTCCTCGAAAGCATCATAGCTCATGGCCTTCAAGAACAACTGAGCTTTTTCTATCAACACCTTGGAAAGAATACCCTTGACTCCATTTCTCGTCTCTAGAACAATGTCAGACTTCTTCAGATGTAGAGCTGCAGTAATAACCTCTGGTTTAAGTTCCTTCTCCAAGCCTGTGAAGGGTCTTTGATCAAGAACAAGTATACCCAGAAGTTTAGAGAACTCTTCCATTGTAGGAACCAGCTGATAGTCAGGGAATGTAAAGCACTGGTGTTTAGGATCAAAGAATTGAAATAGGACACTCATCATGTCTTCATTGAACCCTGAAGTGACTAGATCCAATAGGTGACCATGTCTCTTGATGAACTGGGAGTGGTCAGACACTTGAGAAACCAACTCTTTAAGCTTAGCAGGTATGCCCACAAAGTTGATCCTGATGGTGTTTCTACGAGCAGAAGCCATAACCTGCAACAAAGAACAAAGATAAATCCTTTGGTCCTTGAAATGGTTAGTGAAAATGCTATGCTTATGATGCATGATGATGTCATGATGTTATGCTCAATCACAAACATGTGGCACACACAAACAAGTCACACCATAGCCCTAAGTTTAAAGGCTTGCATGAGGTTTAAAGGTCAGTACCCTCCCCTGAAGTTAGATGGTTCATCCTGTCCTACAAAAGTAACCAGGTTCTAAGGGATCTCAATATCATTGATCCTTCACAAGGGTGGTTGTTCAGAAGGCAACTTGCTTGCCAACCAAAACCCTCCAAGTTTAGAATCTCAATGAGCGTAGTATCGAGTGTCAACCAACTTCAGTCTGCACCAAAGCCGGTTACCTCACTACCTTCTAAAGGCCAAGATGGGATAACTAGGGTTCTAAAAGTTAGTTAGTGCATTGACAACATATGGCAGCCTCATATTATCCTCAACTTGACTTAAGGAACATAAGCACCAACCAAGAAGTCGCACTAACTATGGCCACCAGATCAACCGTATCGATATACGTCGTACAGTTTCCTTGGTCTATTGCCATTTACCTATGGTACACTAGATCCGGGTTAGGATCTTTCACACATAAGAGCACCCCAACAAGATAATATAAAGCAAACAAGGCAAACAATTTAAAGTGATCTAATTCCTAAGGGTACCCCTCTTTTATTAAATCCCCAGCAGAGTGGCCAGTTCTGTAACACGGTGGGAGAACTGACTTTAGTTATGTTGCGGATAGCAAGAGTCGCCACCGACTTTTATTTTATCCAAAGGAAACGCATAAAAGAACAGGAAAGACCTTTAAAAGATTTTTAGGTCCGGGGGGTAGGTTATGTAAAGGGAAGGTGTTAGCACCCTTTACATCCATGGTTATCCATGGGCTCTTAGTTACTTAGCTCACTTTGAATTGTTTTTGAAAAGTGTAGTGTGTGAATAAAAAAATTTCATAATAGTTAATAATGATCCATGTACGGATGCGTAAAAACTTGTGTTTGAAAATTTGTTTGAAATTTGTTAAGTGTTTGAAAATTTTGAATGAAGTGAGCAAGCAACTATGAGATACCTACCCTAAAGTTTAAGTCTTTCTGTTCTTTATCCTTTAAGTGGTAAGACTATCCCTATTATTAAGGAATAGGTAGTCATTACCTTGGATGTAAGGGACATATGAGGGACATCTGTTTAATAAAGGCAACTGCGGGGTGTATTAAGCACTTAGGAGGGACTGTCATCATTATTCGAAAGGGACTTGATCTTTATGAAAGGCAACCATTAGGGACTTGATGACTTTTCTTTTTAAGGGACTTGCTTTATACACCCCACTTGACCTTATGATTAGGCAACATTGAGGGATAGCCCTAGAAAGTGAGATGGCGATTAAAAATCGACTTACGTGTGTGAGTGTTTAATTTATATTTATCTTATAATTAAAGTGATCTAAATTCAATTTTAAAATAGAATACATGTTTACACTCCCTATTTTACTAACCATAGCAAGCAAATTAAATAATTTAAATATTTACAAAAATTACACCAAGGAGCAATTACAATAATTATAATAAGCAATAGCAAATAAATAAATATAAATAATAAGCAAAAATAGGCAATAATAAATATAATAGGGGTTAGTAATAATAATAATAAAAAAATAAATAAGGTTAATGAAATAATAATAATAAGCATAATAATAAAATAAATGGATTAGTAATAATAATAAGCAAAATAAATAATGAATAAGAATTAGAAATTATTAAGGAAATAAGAGCAATTTAATTATAAAATTTAAAATTATAAATTATAAACATAAAAAATTACAATTACAATATTAGCATAATTTTAACTATTTTTTAACCGTATATATTTTTTTAAAAGAATAAAATTTGGATTATGAACAAAATTATAGAAACAATTTCATATTATAAAAAATTTGGTTATAAGCATATTTACAAGATTCAATTATATTAAATATTATATTTGCAAAAAATTATAAATTTAAATCATAAGATAAATTAGCTTTTTATTATTTAGAAAATAAATTAGGGTTTTCAAAATTAGAGTTTTGTTAGAAAAATATTTATGAGTTTATAACATAATATACAAAATTATATACATATATTATAATTCAATTACATAATAAAGAAAATAATTTTTTGAATTACAAAATAATTTTTGAATATTAGAAAAAACATTGAATAATCATTTTATAGAATTATTTTTTATGATATATAATTAAAACTTAAATCAATTAAACAAAATTATACAAGACAACAAAATAAAATAATAAAAAAAATGACAAAACAAACCTGGCTGGGATTTGAACCCAGGAGGCTTTGTTCACCAGCAACAACACTCACCACTAAGCCATCATGCGCAGGCAACAAGCAAAGGGGAAGAATTGGTTTTATTCCTTGCCTGGAAAAATCAGAGAAAATAAATGGAAGCAAAAAGGCCTGGGGGAGGATTGAACCCAGGACCTCTTAACACACAAACGCACGCATGACCATCCGGCTGGGTGAGCAAATCTGATAATGGAATGAGAACAATACATAATATATTATAACAACTTAATTCCTGGAAAAAGAAATAAAAAGGAACCAAAGCCAAGGTTCGAACCCCTGCCCTTTGCTTTGAATACCCAAGACCAAGCAGCCAACCACTGGGACAAGCCATGCGCTTGTGGTAATAACTCAACATTAAAACATAAAATAATTAAAACACAATTTGAATTTCTGAAACGCGCGCCAACAGCCTTCTTCTTCTCCAAATTTCCTGCGAATCTTTATGCAATTTTACCTGCGAATTTTGCTGCGTGTTCTTCAATGTTTTGAACCTGCGAAAACCAAACACCCACAAAACAGTACCGATTCATGAAATTAATTAGTGTTTTATGATCCTCACAGTCCATACAACATTCCTATGTTCTCAAAATTCATTTATATTTAATGAATCGAAGAACCCTAATTTGAAGGTCCAAACCCTAATCATGGCCGAATCCATTCTAGGCAGTGAAGCTTTAGTTTAATGATCCAGAAACAATCTACACAACATCACAAACAAGATTATACAACCAAAATTCATTAATATGCAGCAAATTAATGGAATCGAAAAAAATATTTTCAAGAGCAAGCAAGCTGCGGGTTATGCAATTTAGCATGATTTTGATGCGTATGAGTGATGGTTCATGATCAAGGATGTCCAAGGAGGCTTGCTATGTTCTTGTTTTACCTTCTAGAGCCCTGGAAATCAAAATCCGAATGTGAGTTTTTGGATGATTTTTCAATTTGTGAAACTTACTTTGGAGGCAGAGAATTCGTCTTTTTGTGATTGCAATGAGTTATGTACTTATAGGTGATTGAATTTAGGTCATAAAATTGAATGGTTGTGTGGAAGAATTGATATGAAAAGATCCAAGTTGATCATGCCTTGAAAATCAAATATTCTTGTATGATGGCTTACTATTTTTGGACAAATCTTATGATTTCATTCCTCTTCAATTCCAATCAACATTTAAGACATTCTAGAAACTCAATCTCCATCAAATATTACATTTTCATATTTTATTTTTATTTAAAATGATTTTTAATGAATTAAATCAAAATAAATAAAATAAAATAATAAAAATTCTGATTTTTAATGGTTTGGGTCGTGCATGAAGTCAATGTATGGATTGGGTCATCATTTGGCAAGCCCATTTAGAAGAAATTGGTTTTAGACCTCCTTTTTAATCATAAACCAACTCAAAATTTCCCAACTTTGCAAGGGCACATATCCTTCAATTTTAATGCTATGAGGGTGTTCTTGGACATTTTGGAAAGCTTGAAGAGTCCTCTAACCAACCCCACTGGTTTCATGTCCATATCATTTACCAATCTCAAGTTATGCCCTTTTGAAGTTGTTGACTTTTTGTTGACTTTCAAAAGGACCTATAATGTCTTAGCTCATACCTTACAAATGAAGCATTTTTGGGCTTGGCTTGTGAGACACAAAGTTGTAGAGAATTCAATTTCCTTCAAAATTAGCTTTGAGTGGAGACTTGGTGATGAAGTATGTGAAAGTTATGGCTGGTCAAAGTTCAGTTGACTTTTACTAAGGAAACCCTAATTTAGAAACTCCTGATTCTTGATGATCTGAAATCTCCTTGATGAATCATGATCAACCCTTGATCAAATGATGAATTTTACTTCATATACTTGATGTTGGCAAAAAATTATGAAGTTTGACTTTGGTTTGACCACAGTTGACCTCAGTTTGACTTTTTAACTGCATTGTCTGATTTTGACTTATCTGATCATCTGACTGAGTAAACTTCTGAGAAAAGTCTTGAAACTTGTCATGGGGGTTCTTACACACATATAAGATGTTATGAAGCTCATTTGAAGTCTTGTAAATCCATTTAGCCTGATTAAAGTCAAAACCCTAGTTTTGGATGCACTGCTTAGGAGGTGCACTGTCTGAGGGAATTGTCAACTCTTCTGACCAATTGTGAACCTTGTGAACCATCATAAAATGTCTTGTGAACCTCATGGGAGGTATTGTGAAGCTTGTGAACCTTGTGAACCTCATAAAGTGACTTTGTAGACCTCATGAACCTCAGGAAGGCTTTGAAAGCATTGGGAAACTTGTGAACCTTGTGAACCTTCATAAAGTGACTTGTAGACTTCATGAACCTCATGAAAGGTCTTGAAAGCATTGTGAAACTTGTGAACCTTGTGAACCTTCATAAAGTAACTTGTAGACTTCATGAACCTCATGAAAGGTCTTGGAAGTATTGAGAAGCTTGTGAACCTTGTGAACCTTCATAAAGTGACTTGTAGACTTCATGAACCTCATGAAAGGTCTTGTAAACATTGTGAAACTTGTGAACCTTCTTAGAACACAAAGTCTTGTATTGTGAGGGCAAATTTTGGGGTGCAACAGGTATACATAACCTCCTGTCTTCGTTCGATAGTAAGGTATCCATAACCTCCCGTCTTCGTTCGATAGTAAGGTATCCATAACCTCCCGTCTTCGTTCGATAGTAAGGTATACATAACCTCCTGTCTTCGTTCGTCGTACTCTTATGGAAAACATAAATTCCCGTCTATTCGTATGAGGATAAAAGAGATGGATATAAATTCCAGGGGAGATGTGACTTGAAGTACTTATGAAGATGGATTTGCCCTACCGGGGATTTGTCTTGTGGGAATGAACCGGCGAAACTTCGTTGAAATCCTTCCCTCGTTCGTCCTTAGTAAATACTATTACTGCATTTTCATGCATTTCTGGTAAACATCAATCATATTCAAAAGCATACATACATTTAAACACAACCAATGGACGTTTCGCTTATGTAAATAGGGTAAAAGTAAATCTGGATTCAAAGATGGAACTTTATTTATATCACAAAGTGACCTATACATAGGTAAGTTTGTACAAGGAGACAGAAATTCTAGTAAGAGGAATTTGTCGTAAAAAATTTTACAAAACAAAGAAAATCAGCTATGTGGGAAATAATCCTATTGAGTTTCAATTCTACTATTGCCATTATCTTCAAGTATCTCATCTTCTGCCTTCGAGACGGAAACGATTGGATTGAGCTTTATCTGTTCAAACTTGAGTAAGTAGCACAACTGGTGGTAGTTTCGTGGGTGATCCAAACGAGACATAGTCATACGCTTTAATCCCTAACTTTTGCCTGGATTGCCCTTTCAGGTTTTCAATCCACCGGGATACCCTTTTTTGCCCAAGCCGCCTTTTCAGGTTTTCGACTTGCCGGGTGTACATTTTTTTATATATCCCTAATTTTTGCCCGAACCCTTTTGGTTCGCCGGGATGCCCTTATTTTTGCCTAGGCCAGTCAACCTAGCGGGTCTCTTTTTATGCGTAGTATTTTTTAACTATGTCTGCGTTTACAGGCTGTGGGAAGTCTTCACCATCCATAGTAGTAAGTATCATGGCACCTCCTGAGAACACCGTTTTGACTACAAATGGTCCTTCATATGTAGGAGTCCACTTGCCCCTAGGATCACCCTGTGGTAATATGATACGCTTGATTACCAAGTCACCTGCCTGATATACCTTTGGTTTAACCTTCTTGTTAAAAGTCTTGATCATCCGTTTCTGGTACATTTGGCCATGACAAACTGCTGCTAGCCTCTTCTCATCAATCAAATTTATCTGGTCAAGTCGAGTCTGAATCCACTCATCTTCATCCAAGCCTGCATCCTTCATAATTCTTAAAGAGGGAATCTGAACTTCAATGGGCAGAACTGCTTCCATACCATAAACCAAGGAGAATGGGGTTGCCCCTGTTGAAGTGCGTATTGTAGTACGGTAACCATGAAGAGCAAATGGTAACATCTCATGCCAATCCTTATAAGTCACAGTCATCTTCTGTAGAATCTTCTTAATATTCTTATTGGCCGTTTCTACTGCCCCATTCATCTTTGGACGATACGGAGAAGAGTTGTGATGCTTAATCTTGAACTGCGTGCAGAGATCAGTAATCACAGTGTTGTTCAGATTAGAGCCATTGTCAGTAATAATCCTTTCAGGGATGCCATACCTACATATGAGATTATTCTTAATGAATCGAGCCACAACATTCTTGGTAACAGATGCAAATGAAGCTGCCTCTACCCACTTCGTGAAATAATCAATAGCAACCAGGATGAAACGATGCCCATTAGAAGCAGTGGGCTTGATCTCACCAATCATATCAATGCCCCACATGGCAAAAGGCCAAGGAGCAGTCAACACATTCAATGGTGATGGAGGTATATGTACTTTATCAGCATAAATTTGACACTTGTGTCATGTTCTGGAATGTTGGTAGCAGTCAGCTTCCATGGTAGACCAGTAGTAACCTGCTCTTAATATCTTCTTTGCCATGGTATGACCACTAGAATGAGTGCCAAAGATCCCATCATGCATATCTTCCATAATCTCAGTTGCTTCTTTCTTATCCACACAACGAAGCAAAGTTGAATCATGATTGCGCTTGTACAAAATCCCATTACTCAAAAAGAACTTAGCAGAAAACCTTCTCAGAAACTTTCTATCTTTGACAGATGCCCCTTCAGGGAACTCCTGTGTTTCAAGATATCTTTTCACTTCGTAGAACCAAGGCTTCTCTTCTGCTTCTTCAGTGCCAATCTCATTGCAGTATGCAGGCTTTTCAAATCTATCAATAGTAATCTTGGGAGCTTCATCATCCCAACTGATCTCAAACATGGATGCCATGGTGGCTAAGGCATCTGCCAACTGATTCTCTCTCCGTGGAATATGTCCAAAGGTAATCTCTTTGAAATGTGGGATCAAAGACAAAACATGCTCTCTGTAAGGAATAAGATTATCATGTTTGGTATCCCAATCTCCTTTGATCTGACTTACTACCAGGGTTGAATCTCCATACACGTCTAGGAACTGAATCTTCATATCAATGGCAGCTTTAATACCCAGGATACATGCCTCATACTCAGCCATATTATTGGTACAATAGAAACAAAGTCTGGCAGTAATCGGGGTATGACAACCTTCAGGGGAACTGATCACAACACCAACACCATTACCAAGTGCATTAGAAGCTCCATCAAAAACCATAGTCCATCGGGATCCTTGTTCAGGTCCGTCATATTGTCCATGGTAATAATCATAATGTCTTCATCAGGAAACTCAAAACGCATTGACTGATAATCATCCACTGCTTGATGAGCCAAATGATCAGCTACAACACTTCCCTTAATGGCCTTCTGAGTAGTATACTGGATATCATATTCTGTCAAGATCATTTGCCATCTTGCTATTCTTCCGGAGAGAGCAGGTTTCTCGAATATGTACTTGATTGGATCCATCTTTGAAATCAACAAGGTAGTATGAGTCAACATATATTGTCTTAGTCGGCGAGCAGCCCATGCCAAAGCGCAGCAAGTTTTCTCGAGCAGTGAGTATCTTATTTCACAGTCGGTAAACTTTTTGCTAAGGTAGTATATTGCCTGCTCTTTTCGACCAGACTCGTCATGTTACCCCAATACACACCCCATTGAGTTGTCTAACACTGTTAAGTACATAATCAGGGGTCTTCCATCAACTGGTGGCATCAAATTTGGAGGTTCTAGAAGATATCTCTTGATTTCATCAAAGGCTGTCTGGCACTCATCATTCCATTCCATTACCTGATCTTTCTTCAACAACTTGAAGATTGGCTCACAAATGGCAGTTAATTGGGAAATAAATCTTGCAATGTAATTCAGTCGTCCCAAGAAACCTCTAACCTCCTTCTTAGTACGGGGAGCTGGCATCTCTCGTATAGCTTTCACTTTTGCAGGGTCTACTTCAATACCTTTTCCACTGACAATGAAACCCAGGAGCTTACCAGATCTAACTCCAAAAGTACACTTGTTTGGGTTCAATCTCAACTTTTATTTCTTCAACCTCTCAAACAACTTATGCAGATGATCAAGATGTTGCTCTTCATTCTGGGACCTGGCTATCATATCATCCACATATACCTCTATCTCATGATGAGTCATATCATGAAACAAAGCCACCATAGCACGCTGATATGTTGCCCCTGCATTCTTCAAACCAAATGGCATCACCTTATAACAAAAAGTGCCCCACTGTGTAACAAATGTTGTCTTCTCCATATCTTCAGGTGCCATCTTGATCTGATTATAACCAGAAAAACCATCCATGAAAGAGAATACCTTATGCTGAGCAGTGTTGTCTACCAGAACATCAATATGAGGAAGTGGAAAGTCATCTTTAGGGTTGGCCTTGTTCAAATCCCTGTAGTCTACACACATACGTACCTTACCATCTTTCTTAGGTACCGGCACCACATTTGCAACCCACTGAGGATAAGAAGTCACAGCTAAGAACCCTGCATCAAACTGTTTCATTACCTCTGCTTTGATCTTCTCTGACATTTCAGGACGCATGCGACGAACCTTCTGCTTTTTTGGACGACAATCTTCTTTTACTGGTAAACGGTGAACCACAATGTTTGTATCCAGCCCTGACATATCTTCGTAGGACCAAGCAAAGATTTCCACATAGTCACGTAACATCTGAATCAATATGCTCTTGACACTATCTTCTAATTCAGCCCCTATCTTGACTTCTTTCCTGTTTTCTTCAGTTCCCAGATTCACAACTTCGACTGGCTCTTCATGTGGCTGTATAGCTTTCTCTTCTTGTTGTAACAACCTAGCAAGCTCTACAGGTACTTCACAACCGTCCTTCTTTCCATCTTCAGCTTGATAGATCGGATTCTCGAAATTATAATTGGCAATAGTAGAACTGTTATCAATAGGATCCAGAGTGGATGAGGATCTGCATTTTAGTGATGTGGGTGTGTGTAAGAACACATAGCTGATAAAACAAAAATAAAAGAAAAGAAAGACAAGGAACACAATATTTACGAAAACGAAACGTCCACTGATTTTTATTGAATGAAGTATGCAAATGAAATGACATCCCGTAACAAGCACACCATTGTTCCCCGGGTAAGGCACAAAGCTTAAGAGTTCAATTGTTCAAGAAATTACAAACTTAAAAGTAACAACACAGTAATAGTATTTACTCCTGACTAAAGGAGATATGAATAACATCTTCAGCCTTCCAGTTATTTAGCCCAGCACCCACAGTAGAAAAAATCCAAGCATCCAAGTTGTAGTCTTCATCATAGTTATCCACAGCATTGATCTAATTCTTCATAATCCCCTGATTGGTGATATGAACAGCACGAGCACGACGAACAGCCTTCTGGGACTCTGCAGTGAAACCCAAACCAAATTTGTCAGACTTGTACGGAATATCAGGAAGCTGACCCCAAATAGTATAACCACCTTCATCCACCACAGCTCTAGCATCCTTAAGGGAGGCCATTGTAGGAGGTACTCTGGTGACCACAGGAACTTTCTTGACAACCGGAGGAGCTTCGTAATCATTAACAATCCAAGGAACCACTTCAAATGTCTGACACGGAGTTTCAACATATTCTCCTTCCACTTCAAGATATTTAAAGGTGTTCACATGGCTAATCATATACCCTTCCTCTCCATAAACAGTAACAACCTTCCCCTCTACTGGATACCTCAACTTTTGATGTAAAGTAGAGGTTACAACACCTGCCCCATGGATCCAGGGACGCCCAAGCAAACAAGAATACGACGGACGAATATCCATTACATAAAAGGTAGCATTGAAAACCTGAGAACCAACTTTGATTGGGAGATCAATTTCTCCATGCACCACTCTTCTCGAGCCATCAAAAGCCTTCACCACTATATTACTGGGTTTCAACACAGCATCTTCAGGACTAAGCTTATTTAGGACTTCTTTGGGCAACACATTCAGAGAGGAACCATTGTCTATTAATACATGTGACAGGGTAGTGCCCCTGCACTCAATGGAGATATGTAGAGCCCTGTTATGATCCCTCTTAGCAGGAGTCAAATCAGCATCGGAGAAACCTAACCCATTATCATAGGTCAAGTGTGCAACACAATTTTCAAACTGGTCTACAGAAATCTCATTGGGTACGTGAGCAGTCTTCAGAAATTTAATCAGGGCCTTGGCATGAGCTTCAGAGCACAATAATAGAGATAGCATAGAAATCTTGGAGGGAGTATGCCCCAATTGATCAACAATGTCATAATCACTCTTGCGAATGATTTTCAATACTTCTTCCATCTGCTTAGAAAGATCATCAGCAGCTGGCACATCAGTTGGTATAGGTTCAATAACAGGACCTTTGCCCCGAGCATCAGTGGTGGAGGTAACAGCTGGAGTAACTGCATTCTTGGAGGTAACCGGGGGAGAGAAAACTCTTCCGCTTCGTGTGATCTTACTAGATCCAGCAATATTATCAACATTAACGTTTTCATCAGCAACAGGCATATCAGCTAAGGGTTCCTGCTTAACACCATGGATATAAACATCAGACCCATAATGCCAAGGCACAGCTTTATCAGAAGTATACGGAATAGGACCAGGAGTGGTAATAATCATAGGAGCCACTCTAGCTTCAGCAACAATCTTCACAGGGCCTTCAACAGTAATCTTAATTGGACCCTTATGAGTAATTTTGACAGGTCCTTTGGAAGTAATCCTTACCGGCACTTTATCAACCATATCCACCTCTTCAATCTTCACACCTTTAGTTATATGATCAACCATACTCTCCACAGAAGGTGGTGTCCTCTCAAACACTATGGTATAATTATTCATGAGGCGTTGAATTTCGTCCTTCAACCTCCAGCAACTATCCGGCTTATAAGCACAATAGACACAATCTTCACGACAACCTGGAAAGAACCCAGCTTGTACTAACTTCTTCTTGATAACGGACAATGGTGTAGTCAACTCTACAACTGAAGAAATATGTGAATCTTCATCAATGGCATTGACAGTCTTCTCATGATTTGGCATGGGAGCAGTGATCACATTCGGAGTACCCGGAGGGTCAAACTCAATCTCTCCAGCATCAATCATATCCTGAATTTTGTTCTTCAATACCCAGCAACTATTGGTATCATGTCCCTGACAATTCGAATGATATGCACATCGTGCATTAGGATTGTACCTGGGAGAGGTAACATTAGGATTCTGAGGAGGATCTTTCAGAGTGATAAGTTCAGCCTTCAACAAGTGTTGCAAGGCTTGAACCATTGACATGTTGATCTTAGTGAATTGCCTTCTAGCCCTCTGTTGATTTCCCTGTGGCTGCTTTGTTGTTGCAGTAGTTGGATTGGAGATATGAACTGCACTCACAGACTGATGCCTTCTATTACGATCAGGTTGACCATAAACAACATTTGACTCTTTCTTCCCACTGGGAGGCTTTTTTGCAGCACCTGATGAAGAAGCACCCACTTGAATCTTGCCACTCCTTATACCACTTTCTGCGCGCTCTCCTGTCATTATCAACTCAGTGAAGCCAGATGATGAGCTTCCAATGAGATGACTGTAAAAAGGACCATTCAACATACACATGAACATATCAACTAACTCCCTGTCAGTTAGAGGGGGTTGCACTCTTCCAGCCAAGTCTCTCCATTTCTGAGCATACTCCTTGAAGCTCTCTTTAGCACCCATAGACATGCTCTGCAGTTGCATGAGAGTAGGGGATAAATCAGCATTGTATTGATATTGCTTATAGAAGGCTTCAGCAAGATCATTCCAATCACGGATGTTGACACTCTCCAACTGATAGTACCATTCCAATTGAGCTCCAGATAAGCTCTCTTGGAAGAAATGGATCCACAACTTCTTATCAACAGTATGGGGTTGGATTCTCCGGATATAAGACCTCAGATGCAGCTTGGGACAAGAGACACCATCATAAACTACTAAAGTAGGAACCTTGAAACCAATGGGTATAACCACCCCAGATATCAAACTCAGGTCTTCAAAATCCAGCCCAGAAGACTTTTGCAATTCCATAGCATCCATTCTATCCACCAGCATCTTGAACTTATCTTCATTAGGCTCATAATAGTAGTTAGCTTCAGAATCAGAGTCCTCCATTGTATTGTGGAGACTACCTCCCTCTTTCTTAGACTCTTCAGACTTATAATCTTCAACCTGTTCTTTGGTCTTGACAGGACCTCTGAACCTTCTTCCCATGTTGATCAGGCCCCCTGATCTTCTAGTCTTCTTAGTCTTCTTGGCCAGCAGTGTCTTCAATTCATCCTGCCCCTTGGACAAGTTCAGGATCAGCTCTTGGAACTGTGCATTTTGTGCCTGGAGATCTTTAACTGTTTGCTCAAGAGCCATTGCTGAAATAAACAACGAGAAGATAAGAAACCTGTGCACAATAAACCTGTGATGCAATGATATGATATGTGAATGTATATGCAATGTTTTCAAAGACCGCAGGATTTAAATTTACTTAAACAAACAAGAAGGTAAACTTTTATTAGTAATAAATTTGTTTTGCCTCTTGGGCTTACAGAAAATGAAATGCAATAAATACAAGAGATGGGGTTTTAAGTCTCCCATGGACGCTTCCTCTTTGTGTTGATGTATGAGTTGAGATTCCGTTCCTCGTGAAGTTGCTTTGTTAACTCCAGGATTCTTTCTTGGCTTGCTTTGTAATGAGCCTCGAAAGTATCCCTTTGCTCCTTCAACTGGATCCAGGATCTCTGTAAGTCTTCCATATCAGTTGGCATGTCTAGGTGAAGGATGGTATAAGAGGTATCCCCTTCAGCAACAGGTTCCATAGTAACTGGCAGGATGGCAGGATATGGCATCATGAGAGTCTGAGCACGAGATCGCACCCATCTGAGATAAGCTTCCAAAGGAATGGTGTACTTAGGCTCCAGAGTCTTGCTGTCAACCTTGTTCACTTTTCCCCATGCTCGTATGAACCTCTGACGGTAACCTTGCAGATCGTTGTCGTAGTCAAACACAATACCCTGAATCAACATGTCATGTGGACCATCACTCCAAGCGTAACCAAACTGTCGTAAAGCTAAAGAAGGGTTGTAAGTAATGCCTCCTCTTATGCCTAGAAGTGGCACATTAGGAAACTCCCCACAACGGTCAATGATAGTGACATTCTCCATAGATCTGGAGCACCAATGGATATCTGAATGAGAGAGTGACATAATCCTCTTGGACCACCTGAACCCTTGCTCATTCTTCATCACTGATCGAGGAAGGTGAGAAATAAATCACCTAGATAGCAAAGGTGTGCAGCACATCAGAGTTCCTCGTGCCTTTGTAGTACGAGTATGAAGAGAGTGCAGAATGTCTCCAAGCAATGTAGGCACTGGATTGTGACTCAGGAATATGTTGATGGCATGAACATCTATGAACTGGTCTGTATTGGGGAACAATACTAAGCCATAAATCAGCAAGGCTAAGATCTCCTCAAAAGCATCATAACTCATAGCCTTCAAGAACACTTGAGCCTTCTCTATCAACACCTTAGCAAGAATACCTTTAACTCCGCTTCTCGTTTCTAGAACAATGTCAGACTTCTTCAGATGTAGAGCTGCAGCATTAACCTCAGGTTTAGGCTCTTTTTCGAAGCCTGTGAATGGTTTCTGATCAAAAACAGGTATACCCAGAAATTTAGAGAACTCTTCCATTGTTGGAACCAGCTGATAGTCGGGGAATGTGAAGCAATGGTGTTTAGGATCAAAGAACTGAAACAGAACACTCATCATGTCTTCATTGAACCCTGAGGTGACTAGATCCAATAGGTGACCATGTCTCTTGATGAACTGGGAGAGTTCAGACACTTGAGAAACCAACTCTTTAAGCTTAGCAGGTATCCCTACAAAGTTGATCCTGATAGTGTTCCTACGAGCAGAAGCCATGACCATCAAAAAAGAACAAAGATAAATCCTTTGGTCCTTGAAATGGTTAGTGAAAATGCTATGCTTATGATGCATGATGATGTCATGATGTTATGTTCAATCACAAACATGTGGCACACACAAACAAGTCACACCATAACCCTAGGTTTGAAGGCTTGCATGAGGTTTAAGGGTAAATACCCTCCCCTGAAGTTTAGTTGGTTCATCCTGTCCTACGAAGTAACCAGGTTCTAAGGGATCTCAATATCATTGATCCTTCACAAGGGTGGTTGTTCAGTAGGCAACTTACTTGCCAACCAAAACCCTCCAAGTTTAAGATCTCAATGAGTGTAGTATCGAGTATCAACCAACTTCAGTCTTCACCAAAGCCGGTTATCTCACTACTTTTCTAAAGGCCAAGATGAGATAACTAGGGTTCTAAAAGTTAGTTAGTGTATTGACAACATATGGCAGCCTCATATTATCCTCAACTTGACTTAAGGAACATAAGCACCAACCAAGAAGTCACACTAACTATGGCCACCAGATCAACCATATCGGTATACGCCGTACAGTTTCCTTGGTCTATTGCCATTTACCTAAGGTACACTAGATACGGGTTAGGATCTTTCACACATAAGAGCACCCTACAAGATAAATATAAAGCAAGCAAAGCAAACAAATTTAAAGTGATCTAATTCCTAAGGGTACCCCTCTTTAATATTAAATCCCCAGCAGAGTCGCCAGTTCTGTAACACGGTGGGAGAACTGACTTAAGTTATGTTGCGGGTAGCAAGAGTCGCCACCGACTTTTATTTTATCCAAAGGAAAGGCATAAAAGAACAGGAAAGACCTTTTAAAAGATTTTTGGGTTCGGGGGGTAGGTTATGTAAAGGGAAGGTGTTAGCACCCTTTACATCCATGGTTATCCATGGGCTCTTAGTTACTTAGCTCACTTTAAAATGTTTTTGAAATGTGAAGTGTGTGAATAGAAATTTTATTAAGTATTTTATAGTGATACATGTACGGATATATATAAAACCTTTATTTTGAAAATTGTTTGAAATGTATGAAGTGTTTGAAATGTTTTTTGAAAGCGAGCAAGTTTCTAAGAGGAACCTACCCTAAGTTAAGTCTTTTCTGTTTTTAAATGTTCTTTCAATGGTAAGACTATCCCTATTATTAAGGAATAGGTAGTCATTACCTTGGATGTGTGGGAAAAATGAAGGGACAACTGTTATTTAGGCAACTGTGGGGTGTATAAGCAATTCAAAGGGACTTATCATCTTTATTCGAAAGGGACAAGATCATTACGAAGGCAACATTCGAAGGGACTTGATCTTTTTATCTGTTAAGGGACTAGATGATGTGAGATGAGGGACTTTGCTTTATACACCCTACTTGACCTTTTGATTAGGCAACTTGAGAGGTATCCTTAAGGAAGTGAGATGGCGATCAAAGATCGACTTACGTGTGTGAGTGTACAATTTCAAATATTTATCTTTTAAATTAATGATCTAAATTCAATTTTTAAATACAAACATATTTCACTCCCTATTTTACTAACCATAGCATTTAAAATAAATAATAAAAATTAATACTACAAATATTACATAAGGGATACAATTACATAATAATAATAATTAAAACAAATTAAATAAATAAACAAGATAAATAATAATAAATAATTTGGGTTAGTAATAATAATAAAAATAATATATTAATAATGGGGTTAGTAATAAATGCATAATAAATTTAAAAATGCAATATTAAATGGATAATTATTTTTTAAGGTTTTTTAAGAAAAAAACAAACAATTTATGCTTTATACTTAATTATTATAAAAAATTTAAATTTATATACATGTTAAAAATAAGGTTAATTATAAACATATTATGAAAATGAATTATATTTACTCAATTAAATTAAGAGTTTTAATTATTTTAAGCATAATCTAGAATTATTTACATACAAGAATTATATTAAATAATAACTATAAACAAATTATAAAAATATACACATAATTAAAGTTTATAAATAAATAAATTAAAAGTTATAATTAACAAATAAATTAATATTTACAATTAGGGTTTATAAAAATAATTATATTTTAAAAAATATTTTAGGGTTTTAGAAAATTAGGGTTTATATGTTTTTTAGAAAAAATAAATTAGGATTAATTAATAACTACACAAAATTATACAATATTAATAATATACAAAAATAAATATTAAATAACCTTTCTAATAAGATTTAATTTTAAAAAAAAAAATGAGTTCTAAATTGTAATAATAATATAAACATTCTACTTTTTTTATTATTTAAATTTATTTGACTATAATATAAACTAATTAAATAAGAAAACAAAAAAAAGAATGAAAACAAAACTTACCTGGGTTGGGATTCGAACCCAGTCCCTAAGCTTTCAACCTTCAAGACCAACACACCAACCACTGGACCATGCATGCGCAGGTGAGAAGGAGAGAACCTCATATTGTTTTATTCTAAATCCTGTTGAAAATCATAACAAAACAAATAAAATCACAAAAAGGGCCTGGGGAGGGATTCGAACCCAGGACCTTCACACAACAAGCAAGCACACTTACCATCCAGCCAGAAGGGCGCAACTGATATTTAAACCACAACAATGAATAATATATTAAGTCTGATATTTAAATGAGAAAACATAGCAAAAAGGATGTTGCCTCCAGGAATCGAACACAAGCTTTAAGGCAATACGCGCGCGTCCCTCACCACTGGGCCAGGCATACGTTTATGAAACAATATCAATAATAAAACATAAAATATTATATCAAATATTTGAATGAAGATCTTGGCGCCAAAGGCCTTCGTCTTCAACCTTTTTCCTGTGAAAATACCTGCAAAATCAGCTACGAAAGTTCCTGCGAATTTTCCAAAACCCGAAACCTATGTTTTTCGAAACATCATACAAACCATCGTGGCAACCAAAATTAGTAACCCAGATCAATTATACAAGGTCCACACATCACAGCCATGGTCTTAGAATTGGTTTTAAGGTCTTAAATGTACGGTTCCCGTTTTGAAACTCCAAACCCTAACAATGGCAATCTTCAACACAGTCCACAATAATTCAATTAATCTATGCAAAAAGCTTCTAAACATCACAACAAACACAAATATATGATTAGTTTTCAATATTAATACATAAATCAATCAAATCGAAAAATTTCAAAATATGAAAGGGATGCATTCGGTTTGTTCAAATTAGGGCATGAAGAGGCAATGTTATGATCCAGAATTGATCTATAAACTCCAAGGAACAAGTTGCAACCTTTGGTTTGTCTTGAAAGGGCTTGAATGATGGAATCCGAATTTGAGTTTTGGTGAGTTTTTTTGAATGTGCAAACTTACTCTTGAGGCTGTCAATTCGTCCCCTATGTATTGAGATAGTTTGTATACTTATAGTAGAGTGAAACTAGGTCAAAAGATTAGATCATTGTATGGACTTTTTGATTTTTGGAGATTGAAAAAGATTATGACTTAAATTTCATATATTTTTGAATGAGACCTTTCTATTTCAAGCCAATCATCATCAATTGTGTATCAATTCAATCCAATTCATGTTAATGACCTTCTAGAACCAAAATATATTTTAAATTTTCATATTTGATATTTTATTTAAATTTAAAATGATTTTTAACATAAAAAATCACAATAAATAAAATAAATAAAATAAAATTATGAAAATATCAAATAAATTTCGTGCATGATGTCATGAAACACTTTGGGTCACAAAAAGTTCAGCCCATTTAGAAAAATTTGGTTTTAAGACCCTATTTTCTTCATAAACCACCCAAAACTTTCCCAACTTTGCAAGGGCACATATCCTTCAATTTTAATGCTATGAGGGTGTTCTTGGACATTTTGGAAAGCTTAAAGAGTCCTCTAACCAACCCCATTGGTTTCATGTTCATATCATTTGTCATTCTCAATTTATGCCCTTTTGAAGTTGTTGACTTTTTGTTGACTTTCTAAAGGACCTATAATGTCTTAGCTCATACCTTCCAAATGAAGCATTTTTGGGCTTGGCTTGTGAGACACAAAGTTGTAGAGAATTCAATTTCCTTCAAAATATGCTTTGGATGGGAAAAATTTAATGAAGCATGTGAAAGTTATGGCTGGTCAAAGTTCAGTTGACTTTTCCTAAGGAAACCCTAATTTAGAAACCTCTGATTCTTGATGATCTGAAATATCCTTGATGAATTATGATCAACCCTTGATCAAATGATGAATTTTACTTCATATACTTGATGTTGGCAAAATATCATGAAGTTTGACTTTGGTTTGACCACAGTTGACCTCAATTTGACTTCTTAACTGCTTTGACTGATTTTGACCTATCTGATCATCTGACTGAGCAAACCTTTGAGAAAAGTTCTGAAATTTGTCATGGGGATTCTTAAACGCATATAAGATGTTATGAATCTCACTTGAAGTCTTGGAAGTCCATTTAGCCTGATTAAAGTCAAAACCCTAGTTTTGGATGCACTGCTTAGGAGGATGCATTGTCTGAGGGAATTGTCAAATCTTCTGACTAATTGTGAACTTTGTGAACCTCATAAAATGTCTTGTGAACCTTGTGAACCTCATAAGATGTCTTGTAAACTTCATGAACCTCATGAATGGTCTTGTGAACCTTGTGAACCTCATAAGGTGTCTTGTGAACCTTGTGAACCTCTTAGCACACAAAGTCTTGTATTGTGAGGGCAAATTTTGGGGTGCAACAGTTACCTCCACCACTGATGCTCGGGGCAAAGGTCCTGTTATTGAACCTATACCAACTAATGTGCCAGCTGCTGATGATCTTTCTAAGCAGATGGAAGAAGTATTGAAAATCATTCGCAAGAGTGATTATGACATTGTTGATCAATTTGGGCATACTCCCTCCAAGATTTCTATGCTATCTTTATTATTGTGCTCTGAAGCTCATGCCAAGGCCCTGATTAAATTTCTGAAGACTGCTCACGTACCCAATGAGATTTTTGTAGACCAGTTTGAAAATTGTGTTGCACACTTGACCTATGATAATGGGTTAGGTTTCTCCGATGCTGATTTGACTCCTGCTAAGAGGGATCATAACAGGGCTCTACATATCTCCATTGAGTGCAGGGGCACTACCCTGTACATGTATTAATAGACAATGGTTCCTCTCTGAATGTGTTGCCCAAAGAAGTCCTAAATAAGCTTAGTCCTGAAGATGTTGTGTTGAAACCAAGTTTTATAGTGGTGAAGGCTTTTGATGGCTCAAGAAGAGTGGTGCATGGAGAAATTGATCTCCCAATCAAAGTTGGTTCTCAGGTTTTCAATGCTACCTTTTATGTAATGGATATTCGTCCGTCGTATTCTTGTTTGCTTGGGCGTCCCTGGATCCATGGGGCAGGTGCTGTAACCTCTACTTTACATCAAAAGTTGAGGTATCCAGTAGAGGGGAAGGTTGTTACTGTTTATGGAGAGGAAGGGTATATGATTAGCCATGTGAACACCTTTAAATATCTTGAAGTGGAAGGAGAATATGTTGAAACTCTGTGTCAGACATTTGAAGTGGTTCCTTGGATTGTTAATGATTACGAAGCTCCTCCGGTTGTCAAGAAAGTTCCTGTGGTCACCAGAGTACCTCCTACAATGGCCTCCCTTAAGGATGCTAGAGCTGTGGTGGATGAAGGTGGTTGTACTATTTGGGGTCAGCTTCCAAATATTTCGTACAAGTCTGACAAATTTGGTTTGGGTTTCACTGCAGAGTCCTAGAAGGCTGTTCATCGTGCTCGTGCTGTTCATATCACCAATCAGGGGATTATGAAGAATCAGATCAATGTTGTGGATGACTATGATGAAGACTACAACTTGGATGCTTGGATTTTTCCTACTGTGGGTGCTGGGCTCAATAACTAGAAGGCTGAAGATGTTATTCCTATCTCCTTTAGTCAGGAGTAAATACTATTACTGTGTTGTTACTTTTAAGTTTGTAATTTCTTGAACAATTGAACTCTTAAGCTTTGTGCCTTACCCAGGGCACAATGGTGTGCTTGTTACGGGATGTCATTTCATTTGCATACTTCATTCAATAAAAATCAGTGGACGTTTCGTTTTCGTAAATATTGTGTTCCTTGTCTTTCTTTTCTTTTCTTTTTGTTTTATCAGCTATGTGTTCTTACACACACCCACATCACTAAAATGCAGATCCTCATCCACTCTGGATCCTGTTGATAACAGTTCTACTATTGCCAATTATAATTTCGAGAATCCGATCTATCAAGCTAAAGATGGAAAGAAGGACGATTGTGAAGTACCTGTAGAGCTTGCTAGGTTGTTACAACAAGAAGAGAAAGCTATACAGCCACATGAAGAGCCAGTCGAAGTTGTGAATCTGGGAACTGAAGAAAACAGGAAAGAAGTCAAGATAGGGGCTGAATTAGAGGATAGTGTCAAGAGCAGATTGATTCAGATGTTACGTGACTATGTGGAAATCTTTGCTTGGTCCTACGAAGATATGCCAGGGCTGGATACAGACATTGTGGTTCACCGTTTACCAGTAAAAGAAGATTGTCGTCCAAAAAAGCAGAAGGTTCGTCGCATGCGTCCTGAAATGTCAGAGAAGATCAAAGCAGAGGTAATGAAACAGTTTGATGTAGGGTTCTTAGCTATGACTTCTTATCCTCAGTGGGTTGCAAATGTGGTGCCGGTACCTAAGAAAGATGGTAAGGTACGTATGTGTGTAGACTACAGGGATTTGAACAAGGTCAGCCCTAAAGATGACTTTCCACTTCCTCATATTGATGTTCTGGTAGACAACACTGCTCAGCATAAGGTATTCTCTTTCATGGATGGTTTCTCTGGTTATAATCAGATCAAGATGGCACCTGAAGATATGGAGAAGATAACATTTGTTACACAGTGGGGCACTTTTTGTTATAAGGTGATGCCATTTGGTTTGAAGAATGCAGGGGCAACATATCAGCGTGCTATGGTGGCTTTGTTTCATGATATGATTCATCATGAGATAGAGGTATATGTGGATGATATGATAGCCAGGTCCCAGAATGAAGAGCAACATCTTGATCATCTGCATAAGTTGTTTGAGAGGTTGAAGAAATACAAGTTGAGATTGAACCCAAACAAGTGTACTTTTGGAGTTAGATCTGGTAAGCTCCTGGGTTTCATTGTCAGTGGAAAAGGTATTGAAGTAGATCCTGCAAAAGTGAAAGCTATACGAGAGATGTCAGTTCCCCGTACTGAGAAGGAGGTTAGAGGTTTCTTGGGACGACTGAATTACATTGCAAGATTTATTTCCCAATTAACTGCCATTTGTGAGCCAATCTTCAAGTTGTTGAAGAAAGATCAGGTAATGGAATGGAATGATGAGTGCCAGACAGCCTTTGATGAAATCAAGAGATATCTTCTAGAACCTCCAATTTTGATGCCACCAGTTGATGGAAGACCCCTGATTATGTACTTAACAGTGTTAGACAACTCAATGGGGTGTGTATTGGGGCAACATGACGAGTCTGGTCGAAAAGAGCAGGCAATATACTACCTTAGCAAAAAGTTTACTGACTGTGAAACAAGATACTCACTGCTCGAGAAAACTTGCTGCGCTTTGGCATGGGCTGCTCGCCGACTAAGACAGTATATGTTGACTCATACTACCTTGTTGATTTCAAAGATGGATCCAATCAAGTACATATTCGAGAAACCTGCTCTCTCCGGAAGAATAGCAAGATGGCAAATGATCTTGACAGAATATGATATCCAGTATACTACTCAGAAGGCCATTAAGGGAAGTGTTGTAGCTGATCATTTGGCTCATCAAGCAGTGGATGATTATCAGTCAATGAGTTTTGAGTTTCCTGATGAAGACATTATGATTATTACCAAAGAACCTGGACAATATGACGGACCTGAACAAGGATCCCTGTTAATGCTATTATTTTATGATTGGCATTATGTTTGGTAAAACTAATATGGCTGGAAAATGTTGAATAAGAAGTTCCATATTAACATGGTATAGACTCTGGAAGAACATGTCAAACATGATGTCCTGACATAGTGGCACAGATAAATGTGGAAGTTGTCAAAGAAGATGTTGAATTCAGTTCAGAATGTCCTATCAGATGTTGGGACATTATCAAACAGAGTAGAAGAACTAATTCAGGATGTCCCAACAGATGGTGTCATATGTTACAGTCAACTGTCAAAGAAGATGTTGAAACATCTGCAAATGTCATGACAGAATTACTGTCATATGTTACAGACAGATGTCAAAGAAGATGTTGAAACATCTGCAAATGTCATGACAGAATTACTGTCATATGCTACAGACAGATGTCAAAGAAGATGTTGAAACATCTGCAAATGTCATGACAGATGTCAAAGAGAATGTTGAAACATCTGCAACTGTCATGACAACATTATTGTCATATGTTACATATAGATATCAAACAAGAAGTGTGGAACTTAGTTCAGGATGTCACACCAGATGTTGTGACACTGTCAAACAGAGTAACAGTTAATGAACTTAAGTCAAGATATCAGGATGTCACATCAGATGTTAGGACATTGTATCAGTAAATGAAGTAAGTTCAGTTTTTCAGGATGTCCCAACAGATGTTGAGACATCTCAGACCTGCTACCAGAATTAATTAATGACTAACTGATTTGAGATATTTAAGGAGAGTTATTTGGAATTAATTATGGATGGATAAAAACAGAACAAGGCGCATCTGTAGGGAGTTTTGTTATGAAGATTCAGATTAATCAGAAGAACAAAATCACCTAGAATCTAGGAAGTAACAAACCCTAATTCAAGGTGATAACATTGGATTTATCAGATCTGAATTATGCAGAATATTCTGGAGATATTATGCAATCATATGTGGTGTTGATTTAGAAGATCTTAAAGACTCAATTTAAATTGAAGACAAATATTGAAAAATATAGGTTTCTATATTTAGAGATATTTTAGGAGTTGAAGATCTTTTGGAATATTTGTAGCAGATTTTTTCTGCATATTTGTAGCAGCTATTGTTGTGATTGTTTAGGCCCAAATCCAGTTGGGAATAGGTTATAAAAGAAACCTTGTAACCTAGTTTAGAATGAACCCAATCAACCAAAAATGTAAACATTATTAGGGTTGTGTTCTTGTGGCAGCCGTGAGTAACAAGGAACTCTATTGTGGCTGTTTCACTTGTGATTCTCGAAGCTTGTAAGCAAGAGAAGTATTGTGTCTTGATTGAAACTTCTAAGTAAGATCAAGCTGTTGTGTTTGAAGTGTGACTTCAATTTTATTAATCATTGTAAAAGATCACTGTGTGATTGAGGGGGAGTGAGTAGGGTACTCTTATCTAAGTGAGTCTTAGGTAGAAATTGCATTGGGTGAGTATTAAGTGATAGATTAAACAGGGTGGTTTAAGTCTAGAATTAATATTACTAATAGTGGATTTCCTCCTGGCTTGGTAGCCTCCAGATGTAAGTGTGGTTATACACTGAACTGGGTTAACAAACTTCCGCTGTGTTCTTTTTATCTTTTATGTTTTATGCAGTACCTGAACTGAATGTCCTATCAGATGTCCCAACATCCTGTAGCATGTTTGACTCTGATATAACAGAATTATTTAAGTACTGATATGTATACCTTACCATGTTTATAAGTAACAGATAAGATGTCTCAACATCATATTAGACATCTGAGTCTGTCATACCAGAATTTCAATTGGTATCAGAGCAGACATCCTGGTCTGTTTCTGGATGAGATCTAAGGGAGATACTTTTTGGCTCATGGTAAAGGAAGAAGGATGATATAATGAAGAGCTGTTGGAACTTGAGAGATTCATATTGGTGTTTGAATGGTCCCTAGAAGTGGAGGATGGACTATTCATCATATGATATAATGGTGTTGTATTCACATAGGGTTGCTGATGTCAGATAAGATGTCTTGATATTGTGTTTCAATATCTTTTGGAGGATCTTACTGTGGAAGAGTTTATTTATCTCCAAGGAATTACTCTATTATTTATGATGTGCTATGTCTGATAGTGGTTCCCCAATACTTCATACAAAGGTTGTTGCAAAGCTTCAGTTCATAATGTCAAGTTTGATGTTCTATCATGTAATTACAGAACTGGAAGAAACTTAGTTCAGAATAGTGTGGTTCTTGATGAAAGAAGAGGTTGGAGCCAAAACAAAAGAGTATAATTATCAAATCTTTCATGCGGGAGTGAAAATCTTGATAAGTTATCTCTTAAGCTTATTTATGGTAACCTAATGAGGATATTCTTCCTGGTTATGGTGTCCTATGTTGTTTAGGTATAGCTGGAGAAAATCTCTCTTGTGAAGATACAAGTTTATGATTGTCTAAATCATGAACTGAAGGAAGTTTCATCAAGAAAGAAGCTGAATTGATATGTCAATCCTAATGGCTTGACACCACTCTACACATCAACAGTTTATGGTAAATGTTGAATCAAAGACCTAAAAGATTGTTTTTTTTCTGAAGCTATGAAGCTGAATACTCCTTGAGATGCTACTGTCTATTGTATGTGTGCAAAGTACCTTTCATAATGTTATAGCACTTCAGTTGGAGCTGATTGAAGAAAAGATAGTAATCTTGAAAGCAATAATGTTTCAGAACCAAGCTTAGTTTTGAAGAAGGAAACTGGTGTGATATCCTGCTAACATGATGGATGCTTTGGGTGCTAGACAAATGTGTGATGATCACATATGTTTGGAACCTACTCCTAACCTGGAAGAGGAGGCATCTATGCTACATGTTGAAGACTTAGATAATGACTCTGTCACAGAAATCAGTGTTTCTGTGGATCCTAGCATAGCCAAAAGGCTTAGGGCTAGAAAGGAAAAGAAGACTGCAGGACTTTCAACTCCTGAAAAGAAGCAGCCTACTCCAAAGAAAGACAAGGCCAAAGTGATATTTGGTCCTACTAAATGGAGCAAGGTGAATACCCAAAAGAGGAAAGCTGTAACTCCACCAGATTCAGATGTTGAAGAGGATGTCCCAACATCCCAACCAAAGAAGAAACCAGCACCCTCAAGGTCCACCTCTGCTGTTCCAGAAGTTCCTCTGGACAATGTTTCATTCCATCATGTGTCAAGTATGAGCAGATGGAAATTTGTATACCAAAGAAGGGTAGCACTTGAAAGAGAGCTAGGCAGCAATACACTTGAGTGCACTAAGGTAATCAACCTAAGTTCTTCTGCTGGTTTATTCAAAACAGTATCAAACTTTTCACCTTGCTATGAGCTGCTAGTCAAGGAATTCATTGTCAACCTACAAGAGGACTGTGCTGATGGTAAATCAGATGACTTTAGAAAGGTGTATGTAAGAGGGGGATGTGTGGAATTCTATCCTAGGGTTATCAACCACTATCTAGGAAGAGAATCTGATGGACCTAATGAGCTGGGAAAGACAAATAATCAGGTGTGCAAAGTCATCACTGCTAATCAATTCAAAGCTTGGCTAGTCAAGGGGAAACTTTCTGTTAGCTTGCTGACAAGGAAGTATGCAATGCTGCATAGGATTGGCACTTCAAATTGGGTCCCTACCAACTATACCTCCTCAATAGCAACTGAATTGAGCAGGTTCATATATGCTGTGGGCACCCAAGCAAAGCTGGACTTTGGGACTTATATTTTGGATCAGACATTGAAGCATGCTGGAACATCTGCAATAAAGCTTCCCATTGTTTTTCATTCTCTGCTATGTGGAATCATACTAAGCCAGTATCCAGGTATCCTCACTGAGAAGGATTCAGTATGCAAAAGAAAAAGTCCTCTGGCCTTCCATTACAAACTTTTCTTGAGCCATCATGCTGCTGATGTTGGAGCTTCCACTAGGACATCTGCTGGACCTTCAAAAGCAAAGATTCCCATATCCAAAGCTGTCTTGATTGCAGATCTGAAAAACACTTGCAAAAAGCTGGATGCTAGGAAGAAAAAGCTTGAGGAAGTAATTCAAAGGCTGGAGCTGGAAGAGGTTGCTCAGAATACTAATGAATCTGATGATGAATCTGAAGATGAAAAAGCTTCTAAAATGTATTTACAAATGTGGGTGATAAATGCATGACTTTGGTCATGATTAAAGCTAGCAATGTGACCAATAATTGCTAGAAGAAAGGGAAGAATATCAGATTGAGAAGTCTGATCAGAATGGTTGTTGAACTGGTAGTCTCTTCCACTACTAGTCATGGATAGTGGCAGTATGAACCCTTTGTAGCAAGCAAACTAAGAGCATCTGTTTTGGAATATAAAATCAAGTGTGAGTTGTGCTCTTTGAATGTTCATCAGGGGTGTGAAATTGAGAATCAATGGAGTTTATGCTCAGCTGGAGTATTGGTTATCCATGACATGAGGAGATCTTGCTAATCTTATCTGGAGCTAACCTTAAAATCCTTCAAAATTAAAAGATCAGATTATGTAGAACTATCTGATAAGGTATTATACAAGGATTTAAGATCAATTGTTGTTTGTGGAGTTCACAAATATTTGATTGATTATCCTTGTGATTCAAGATTGGTGATGTTCAAACAGATGTTGGAACATCTTATCATCAGAGTTTGTGCAGAATCATGGGTGAGGTATTGCATAAGCTGTAGTATTGGCTTCAGTCTTGTGTGACAGGAGTTATGTATTTCTGGAAAGTTTCTTGGCAAGAACTGGTCTGAATATTATTGATTCTGAAGATGGAGATGAAAGACCATGAACATATCATAATCTTGATGACCACTTGGATTGGTTTATTTCTGATCTAGGTGTAGTCCAGAATGCTCATCATGGAGTAAGATAGGTTGGGATATCATGTTAAGACTGCCTTACTCAAGGAAAGGTGGCATCCTTGGTATGGTTATGAGGTGCAGTTCTTAATTATTTCTTCTGAATAATCAGACAGTGGCAGATTTGAAGACTTTGGAGAAACATTGGAAGTTTCTCATTAATATGTGTTATTGGTAAGAACTTCTGCTAAACCAATAGAATGGAGGTTGTTTACTCAAACTTGGTGGATAAATCAAGTCTATGAGAGCATGGAACTCTTGTTCTATAAACGTGAAGAAGACAAAAGTGGCAATTGGCTTTTTCATATGAGGATTCATAAAGGAGGATATCAATATGTGGTAATTGGTTGATCTTTAAAGTGGATTCGAAGAATCAAGATAATCAGAGTGTGGCAGCTGGTTGTTCTTGAGGATTGTCTTGGAACAAATTGCTCTTGGGCAGAGGAGTGATGAGTTGAAGACTCAAGAGGATTTATTCTTCTTGAAGGTGGATGAGAGTTTATCACTCCTTCTGGATTTCTGATTCTAACTGGTGGCACAGTGTAGTTGAAGATTTTCAGTTCTTGGATTACTATGCTATAGTAAGTCCAGTTGGTGGAGCACATCTAGGATCATGGTGATAAGGTCTTGGTGTATGAAAAATGTCTAACTAAGTGTTAGTACATTATCTGGGGTATTTATCTACATGGTTTCTATTATTAGACTACCTAATCATATGGGAGAATGATGAAGTAGATGATCTATATTGGAAGAAACATGTAGAAGAGACTGGAAGGGTTCCTCATGCTAAAAAGCCAAGAACTCCAAAAGGATCAAGTTTTCAGCAAGACCAAAGACATACCTTCACCATTGTACAACACTCCAAAAGTTTCTGAATTTGTGGATGATTTCATAAAGGAGTTGGTAACCAAGATCCTATCTGAACAAAGAATGGTAAGTGGCATATCTATCCCTCTAAACACTATGCCAGCCCCACAAGAAGATCAATAAACTCAGGCTGCAAAGGACACTTCTGCTCAACAGGATGTCCCAATAGATGTTGAAGCATCTGAGGACCAGCACAAGGCCTCAACTGAAGAGCACATCTTTGTTGATCCACCAGAAGTATATCAGGTATTGATTGCTTGGAAGTTTGTTTGTGGACATTCATTCTAATTTCATAATTAGTTTGGATGTGTTTATCTGGATTGTATGGCCTTTGGTGTGTAAAGGCTTAGTGTCAAGAACCTATGTGCTAGAAGATGTTCATCTTGTGTAGTCTGTGGTAACTACAAACCCAGAAAGGAATCAGGTATGCTTTGGTACAAGAAGTGAATGTGTTCGATTGGGAATTGAACTGAGAGTGAGCTCTTGAAGACATGAAGATGCGTCTTATGTTTTCCTTTCATCAATGTACAGAGAAGCATGGAGTATCCTAGACAGGGGGAGTGTGTTACAAGTATGTGCACTTGAGTTTGTGGTGTTAAGGGGGAGTAATACCTTAACCAGATAAGGAGAATCCTAAGAATCTAGAAGGCTATACTCTATAAAGCTGCTCTCTGCAGTTTATGTTTGATTCTTGAGGAATTGTGTTTGTTTCAAGCTTATGGAGATTATATACCTTTGTCTTTTTATGGCTAAAAAGGGGGAGAAGTAATAGTGTGAGGTCTGATATGAAGATGTGATGTTAAGGAACTTCTACATAAGGTACTACTACATCTGTATGTAAATTAGTTTTAGCCAAAATAAGCCAAAGGGGGAGATTGTTAATGCTATTATTTTATGATTGGCATTATGTTTGGTAAAACTAATATGGCTGGAAAATGTTGAATAAGAAGTTCCATATTAACATGGTATAGACTCTGGAAGAACATGTCAAACATGATGTCCTGACATAGTGGCACAGATAAATGTGGAAGTTGTCAAAGAAGATGTTGAATTCAGTTCAGAATGTCCTATCAGATGTTGGGACATTATCAAACAGAGTAGAAGAACTAATTCAGGATGTCCCAACAGATGGTGTCATATGTTACAGTCAACTGTCAAAGAAGATGTTGAAACATCTGCAAATGTCATGACAGAATTACTGTCATATGTTACAGACAGATGTCAAAGAAGATGTTGAAACATCTGCAAATGTCATGACAGAATTACTGTCATATGCTACAGACAGATGTCAAAGAAGATGTTGAAACATCTGCAAATGTCATGACAGATGTCAAAGAGAATGTTGAAACATCTGCAACTGTCATGACAACATTATTGTCATATGTTACATATAGATATCAAACAAGAAGTGTGGAACTTAGTTCAGGATGTCACACCAGATGTTGTGACACTGTCAAACAGAGTAACAGTTAATGAACTTAAGTCAAGATATCAGGATGTCACATCAGATGTTAGGACATTGTATCAGTAAATGAAGTAAGTTCAGTTTTTCAGGATGTCCCAACAGATGTTGAGACATCTCAGACCTGCTACCAGAATTAATTAATGACTAACTGATTTGAGATATTTAAGGAGAGTTATTTGGAATTAATTATGGATGGATAAAAACAGAACAAGGCGCATCTGTAGGGAGTTTTGTTATGAAGATTCAGATTAATCAGAAGAACAAAATCACCTAGAATCTAGGAAGTAACAAACCCTAATTCAAGGTGATAACATTGGATTTATCAGATCTGAATTATGCAGAATATTCTGGAGATATTATGCAATCATATGTGGTGTTGATTTAGAAGATCTTAAAGACTCAATTTAAATTGAAGACAAATATTGAAAAATATAGGTTTCTATATTTAGAGATATTTTAGGAGTTGAAGATCTTTTGGAATATTTGTAGCAGATTTTTTCTGCATATTTGTAGCAGCTATTGTTGTGATTGTTTAGGCCCAAATCCAGTTGGGAATAGGTTATAAAAGAAACCTTGTAACCTAGTTTAGAATGAACCCAATCAACCAAAAATGTAAACATTATTAGGGTTGTGTTCTTGTGGCAGCCGTGAGTAACAAGGAACTCTATTGTGGCTGTTTCACTTGTGATTCTCGAAGCTTGTAAGCAAGAGAAGTATTGTGTCTTGATTGAAACTTCTAAGTAAGATCAAGCTGTTGTGTTTGAAGTGTGACTTCAATTTTATTAATCATTGTAAAAGATCACTGTGTGATTGAGGGGGAGTGAGTAGGGTACTCTTATCTAAGTGAGTCTTAGGTAGAAATTGCATTGGGTGAGTATTAAGTGATAGATTAAACAGGGTGGTTTAAGTCTAGAATTAATATTACTAATAGTGGATTTCCTCCTGGCTTGGTAGCCTCCAGATGTAAGTGTGGTTATACACTGAACTGGGTTAACAAACTTCCGCTGTGTTCTTTTTATCTTTTATGTTTTATGCAGTACCTGAACTGAATGTCCTATCAGATGTCCCAACATCCTGTAGCATGTTTGACTCTGATATAACAGAATTATTTAAGTACTGATATGTATACCTTACCATGTTTATAAGTAACAGATAAGATGTCTCAACATCATATTAGACATCTGAGTCTGTCATACCAGAATTTCAATCCCGATGGACTATGGTTTTTGATGGAGCTTCTAATGCACTTGGTAATGGTGTTGGTGTTGTGATCAGTTCCCCTGAAGGTTGTCATACCCCGATTACTGCCAGACTTTGTTTCTATTGTACCAATAATATGGCTGAGTATGAGGCATGTATCCTGGGTATTAAAGATGCCATTGATATGAAGATTCAGTTCCTAGACGTGTATGGAGATTCAACCCTGGTAGTAAGTCAGATCAAAGGAGATTGGGATACCAAACATGATAATCTTATTCCTTACAGAGAGCATGTTTTGTCTTTGATCCCACATTTCAAAGAGATTACCTTTGGACATATTCCACAGAGAGAGAATCAGTTGGCAGATGCCTTAGCCACCATGGCATCCATGTTTGAGATCAGTTGGGATGATGAAGCTCCCAAGATTACTATTGATAGATTTGAAAAGCCTGCATACTGCAATGAGATTGGCACTGAAGAAGCAGAAGAGAAGCCTTGGTTCTACGAAGTGAAAAGATATCTTGAAACACAGGAGTTCCCTGAAGGGGCATCTGTCAAAGATAGAAAGTTTCTGAGAAGGTTTTCTGCTAAGTTCTTTTTGAGTAATGGGATTTTGTACAAGCGCAATCATGATTCAAATTTGCTTCGTTGTGTGGATAAGAAAGAAGCAACTGAGATTATGGAAGATATGCATGATGGGATCTTTGGCACTCATTCTAGTGGTCATACCATGGCAAAGAAGATATTGAGAGCAGGTTACTACTGGTCTACCATGGAAGCTGACTGCTACCAACATTCCAGAACATGTCACAAGTGTCAAATTTATGCTGATAAAGTACATATACCTCCATCACCATTGAATGTGTTGACTGCTCCTTGGCCTTTTGCCATGTGGGGGCATTGATATGATTGGTGAGATCAAGCCCACTGCTTCTAATGGGCATCGTTTCATCCTGGTTGCTATTGATTACTTCACGAAGTGGGTAGAGGCAGCTTTATTTGCATCTGTTACCAAGAATGTTGTGGCTCGATTCATTAAGAATAATCTCATATGTAGGTATGGCATCCCTGAAAGGATTATTACTGACAATGGCTCTAATCTGAACAACACTGTGATTACTGATCTCTGCACGCAGTTCAAGATTAAGCATCACAACTCTTCTCCGTATCGTCCAAAGATGAATGGGGCAGTAGAAGCGGCCAATAAGAATATTAAGAAGATTCTACAGAAGATGACTGTGACTTATAAGGATTGGCATGAGATGTTACCATTTGCTCTTCATGGTTACCGTACTACAATACGCACTTCAACAGGGGCAACCCCATTCTCCTTGGTTTATAGTATGGAAGCAGTTCTGCCCATTGAAGTTCAGATTCCCTCTTTAAGAATTATGAAGGATGCAGGCTTGGATGAAGATGAGTGGATTCACACTCGACTTGACCAGATAAATTTGATTGATGAGAAGAGGCTAGCAGCAGTTTGTCATGGCCAGATGTACCAGAAACGGATGATCAAGACTTTTAACAAGAAGGTTAAGCCAAAGGTATATCAGGCAGGTGACTTGGTAATCAAGTGTATCATATTACCACAGGGTGATCCTAGGGGCAAGTGGACTCCTACATATGAAGGACCATTTGTAGTCAAAACGGTGTTCTCAAAAGGTGCCATGATACTTACTAATATGGATGGTGAAGACTTCCCACAGCCTGTAAACGTAGACATAGTTAAAAAATACTACGCATAAAAAGAGACCCGCTAGGTTGACTGGCCTAGGCAAAAATAAGGGCATCCCGGCGAACCAAAAGGGTTCGGGCAAAAATTAGGGATATATAAAAAAAATGTACACCCGGCAAGTCGAAAACCTGAAAAGGCGGCTTGGGCAAAAAAGGGTATCCCGGTGGATTGAAAACCTGAAAGGGCAATCCAGGCAAAAGTTAGGGATTAAAGCGTATGACTATGTCTCGTTTGGATCACCCACGAAACTACCACCAGTTGTGCTACTTACTCAAGTTTGAACAGATAAAGCTCAATCCAATCGTTTCCGTCTCGAAGGAAGAAGATGAGATACTTGAAGATAATGGCAATAGTAGAATTGAAACTCAATAGGATTATTTCCCACATAGCTGATTTTCTTTGTTTTGTAAAATTTTTTACGACAAATTCCTCTTACTAGGATTTCTGTCTCCTTGTACAAACTTACCTATGTATAGGTCACTTTGTGATATAAATAAAGTTCCATCTTTGAATCCAGATTTACTTTTACCCTATTTACATAAGCGAAACGTCCATTGGTTGTGTTTAAATGTATGTATGCTTTTGAATATGATTGATGTTTACCAGAAATGCATGAAAATGCAGTAATAGTATTTACTAAGGACGAACGAGGGAAGGATTTCAACGAAGTTTCGCCGGTTCATTCCCACAAGACAAATCCCCGGTAGGGCAAATCCATCTTCATAAGTACTTCAAGTCACATCTCCCCTGGAATTTATATCCATCTCTTTTATCCTCATACGGATAGACGGGAATTTATGTTTTCCATAAGAGTACGACGAACGAAGACGGGAGGTTATGTATACCTTACTATCGAACGAAGACGGGAGGTTATGGATACCTTACTATCGAACGAAGACGGGAGGTTATGGATACCTTACTATCGAACGAAGACAGGAGGTTATGTATACCTTACTATCGAATGAAGACGGGAGGTTATGAGTACTACATTATCAAATGGGAACGAGTTCCTCATATTCTTCGGCAACAAATCAGGATTTATTTTCCCGGGCCAGCAGTTGTTATACGAAGATATCCAGACGCTTCAGGCTGCATGGTTCATACATACATCATTTACATCATATCATACATATACATAAATACATAATACATTACTTAAGTGCATCATATTATACATGCATACATAATGCATAAACTAATATTATCATACAGAATGTTATAATCTTGTTTTTCAGATGAATTCTCCAGCAGACAAACTTCATCAACAACTTGCGACTATTGGGCCGTTGTTTATCTTCCCAAAAGTTATCATCATACCTCAGGACGTTGTTTATCCTCCTGAAAGCTATCATTATACCTCAGGACGTTGTTTATCCTCCTGAAAGCTATCATGACCTTGGGCCGTTGTTTATCTTCCCAAAGGTTACCTCATTATCATGGGACGTCGTTTATCTTCCCGAAGGCTATTTTGAGACGTCGTTTATCTTCTCAAAAGCCATATAATGACTATTGGGCCGTTGTTTATCCTCCCAAGAGTTATACTTATACCTCAGGACGTTGTTTATCCTCCTGAAAGCTATCATTTCTTTGGGCCGTTGTTTATCCTCCCAAAAGCTATACTTATACCTCAGGACGTTGTTTATCCTCCTGAAGGTTATACCTTTACCTTGGGTCGTTGTTTATCTTCCCAAAGGTTATCTCACTATGTTGGGACGTTGTTTACCTTCCCAATAAGCTATATCTTCATATTTTGGACTGCTTTATTCTCCGAGAGACACATTTGAAGAACTTTTCTCCAAGTGGCATCTTTAAGCCCACTCAAAGCATACACAACAAGTCATCAGTATCACTCTACGCACCGGTGAGTGCAAATTTTTGGGCTTTTGTGTTCAATCCCCTTCAACCTTCCAGGTCACGACTGACAAATATACCAATCTAACCCCTCAGGTTTCAGAAAATTGAACAGGGGCAGCTGTTGCACCCCAAAATTTGCCCTCACAATACAAGACTTTGTGTGCTAAGAGGTTCACAAGGTTCACAAGACACCTTATGAGGTTCACAAGGTTCACAAGACCATTCATGAGGTTCATGAAGTTTACAAGACATTTTATGAGGTTCACAAGGTTCACAAGACACCTTATGAGGTTCACAAGGTTCACAAGACCATTCATGAGGTTCATGAAGTTTACAAGACATCTTATGAGGTTCACAAGGTTCACAAGACACCTTATGAGGTTCACAAGGTTCACAAGACCATTAATGAGGTTCATGAAGTTTACAAGACATCTTATGAGGTTCACAAGGTTCACAAGACATTTTATGAGGTTCACAAAGTTCACAATTAGTCAGAAGATTTGACAATTCCCTCAGACAATGCATCCTCCTAAGCAGTGCATCCAAAACTAGGGTTTTGACTTTAATCAGGCTAAATGGACTTCCAAGACTTCAAGTGAGCTTCATAACATCTTATATGTGTTTAAGAATCCCCATGACAAATTTCAGAACTTTTCTCAAAGGTTTGCTCAGTCAGATGATCAGATAGGTCAAAATCAATCAAAGCAGTTAAGAAGTCAAATTGAGGTCAACTGTGGTCAAACCAAAGTCAAACTTCATGATTTTTTGCCAACATCAAGTATATGAAGTAAAATTCATCATTTGATCAAGGGTTGATCATGATTCATCAAGGATATTTCAGATCATCAAGAATCAGAGGTTTCTAAATTAGGGTTTCCTCAGGAAAAGTCAACTGAACTTTGACCAGCCATAACTTTCACATTCTTCATCAAATTTTTCCCATCCAAAGCACATTTTGAAGGAAATTGAATTCTCTACAACTTTGTGTCTCACAAGCCAATCCCAAAAATGCTTCATTTGGAAGGTATGAGCTAAGACATTATAGGTCCTTTAGAAAGTCAACAAAAAGTCAACAACTTCAAAAGGGCATAACTTGAGAATGACAAATGATATGAACATGAAACCAATGGGGTTGGTTAGAGGACTCTTTAAGCTTTCCAAAATGTCCAAGAACACCCTCATAGCATTAAAATTGAAGGATATGTGCCCTTGCAAAGTTGGGAAAGTTTTGGGTGGTTTATGAAGAAAATAGGGTCTTAAAACCAAATTTTCTAAATGGGTTGAACTTTTTGTGACCCAAAGTGTTTCATGACATCATGCACGAAATTTATTTGATATTTTCATAATTTTATTTTATTTATTTTATTTATTATGATTTTTTATGTTAAAAATCATTTTAAATTTAAATAAAATATCAAATATGAAAATTTAAAATATATTTTGGTTCTAGAAGGTCATTAACATGAATTGGATTGAATTGATACACAATTGATGATGATTGGCTTGAAATAGAAAGGTCTCATTCAAAAATATATGAAATTTAAGTCATAATCTTTTTCAATCTCCAAAAATCAAAAAGTCCATACAATGATCTAATCTTTTGACCTAGTTTCACTCTACTATAAGTATACAAACTATCTCAATACATAGGGGACGAATTGACAGCCTCAAGAGTAAGTTTGCACATTCAAAAAAACTCACCAAAACTCAAATTCGGATTCCATCATTCAAGCCCTTTCAAGACAAACCAAAGGTTGCAACTTGTTCCTTGGAGTTTATAGATCAATTTTGGATCATAACATTGCCTCTTCATGCCCTAATTTGAACAAACCGAATGCATCCCTTTCATATTTTGAAATTTTTCGATTTGATTGATTCATGTATTAATATTGAAAACTAATCATATATTTGTGTTTGTTGTGATGTTTAGAAGCTTTTTGCATAGATTAATTGAATTATTGTGGACTGTGTTGAAGATTGCCATTGTTAGGGTTTGGAGTTTCAAAACGGGAACCGTACATTTAAGACCTTAAAACCAATTCTAAGACCATGGCTGTGATGTGTGGACCTTGTACAATTGATCTGGGTTACTAATTTTGGTTGCCACGATGGTTTGTATGATGTTTCGAAAAACATAGGTTTCGGGTTTTGGAAAATTCGCAGGAACTTTCGTAGCTGATTTTGCAGGTATTTTCGCAGGAAAAAGGTTGAAGACAAAGGCCTTTGGCGCCAAGATCTTCATTCAAATATTTGATATAATATTTTATGTTTTATTATTGATATTGTTTCACAAACGTATGCCTGGCCCAGTGGTGAGGGACGCGCGCGTATTGCCTTAAAGCTTGTGTTCGATTCCTGGAGGCAGCATCCTTTTTGCTATGTTTTCTCATTTAAATATCAGACTTAATATATTATTCATTGTTGTGGTTTAAATATCAATTGCGCCCTTCTGGCTGGATGGTAAGTGTGCTTGCTTGTTGTGTGAAGGTCCTGGGTTCGAATCCCTCCCCAGGCCCTTTTTGTGATTTTATTTGTTTTGTTATGATTTTCAACATGATTTAGAATAAAACAATATGAGGTTCTCTCCTTCTCACCTGCGCATGCATGGTCCATTGGTTGGTGTGTTGGTCTTGAAGGTTGAAAGCTTAGGGACTGGGTTCGAATCCCAGCCCAGGTAAGTTTTGTTTTCATTCTTTTTTTTGTTTTCTTATTTAATTAGTTTATATTATAGTCAAATAAATTTAAATAATAAAAAAAGTAGAATGTTTATATTATTATTACAATTTAGAACTCATCTTTTTTTTAAAAATTAAATCTTATTAGAAAGGTTATTTAATATTTATTTTTGTATATTATTAATATTGTATAATTTTGTATAGTTATTAATTAATCCTAATTTATTTTTTCTAAAAAACATATAAACCCTAATTTTCTAAAACCCTAAAATATTTTTTAAAATCTAATTATTTTTATAAACCCTAATTGTAAATATTAATTTATTTGTTAATTATAACTTTTAATTTATTTATTTATAAACTTTAATTATGTGTATATTTTTATAATTTGTTTATAGTTATTATTTAATATAATTCTTGTATGTAAATAATTCTAGATTATGCTTAAAATAATTAAAACTCTTAATTTAATTTTGTAAATATAATTCATTTTCATAATATGTTTATAATTAACCTTATTTTTAACATGTATATAAATTTAAATTTTTTATAATAATTAAGTATAAAGCATAAATTGTTTGTTTTTTTCTTAAAAAACCTTAAAAAATAATTATCCATTTAATATTGCATTTTTAAATTTATTATTCATTTATTATTAACCCCATTATTAATATATTATTTTTATTATTATTACTAACCCAAATTATTTATTATTATTTATCTTGTTTATTTATTTAATTTATTTTTTTAATTATTATTATGTAATTGTATCCCTTATGTAATATTTGTAGTATTAATTTTTATTATTTATTTTAAATGCTATGGTTAGTAAAATAGGGAGTGAAATATGTTTGTATTTAAAAATTGAATTTAGATCATTAATTTAAAAGATAAATATTTGAAATTGTACACTCACACACGTAAGTCGATCTTTGATCGCCATCTCACTTCCTTAAGGATACCTCTCAAGTTGCCTAATCAAAAGGTCAAGTAGGGTGTATAAAGCAAAGTCCCTCATCTCACATCATCTAGTCCCTTAACAGATAAAAAGATCAAGTCCCTTCGAATGTTGCCTTCGTAATAATCTTGTCCCTTTCGAATAAAGATGATAAGTCCCTTCGAATTGCTTATACACCCCACAATTGCCTAAATAACAGTTGTCCCTTCATTTGTCCCACACATCCAAGGTAATGACTACCTATTCCTTAATAATAGGGATGGTCTTACCATTGAAAGAACATTTAAAAACAGAAAAGACTTAACTTAGGGTAGGTTCCTCTTAGAAACTTGCTCGCTTTCAAAAAACATTTCAAACACTTCATACATTTCAAACAATTTTCAAAACAAAGGTTTTATATATATCCGTACATGGATCACTATAAAATACTTAAGAAAATTTCTATTCACACACTTCACATTTCAAAAACATTTTAAAGTGAGCTAAGTAACTAAGAGCCCATGGATAACCATGGATGTAAAGGGTGCTAACACCTTCCCTTTACATAACCTACCCCCCAAACCCAAAAATCTTTTAAAAGGTCTTTCCTGTTCTTTTATGCCTTTCCTTTGGATAAAATAAAAGTCGGTGGCGACTTTTGCTATCCGCAACATAACTAAAGTCAGTTCTCCCACCGTGTTACACAAGCCATCATACTCCAGCTTCACTAAGGCTTTCTTTGGCAGAACATTGAGTGATGACCCAGTGTCCACCAGTACATGAGATAAAACAACACCCTTGCATTCCAGGGTGATATGTAAAGCCTTGTTGTGGTTACGTCCCTCAGTTGTTAAGTCAGCATTGGTAAAACCCAGTCCATGGCTGGTGTTGACATTTGCTACCACAGTTTCTAGCTGATTAACGGTGATCTCCTCTGGCACGTATGCTGCATGCAGGACTTTCAGTAATGCATTCCTGTGAGCTTCAGAACACATCAACAGGGATAATATGGAGATCTTTGAGGGAGTTTGGTGAAGCTGATCCACCACCTTGTAATCACTTCTCTTTATGATTCTCATAAACTCGTCTACATCTTGTTCAAAAGATGTCTTCTGAGTTTCTTTGACAGTCGGCTCTTCAAATACCACACTCTTTCCTTTTGCTTTGGCAGCAGCTTCTGCTTCGGCATTAGGTCTTTGAGTTTGTGAGGCAAAAAGGCGTCCGCTTCTGGTGAAGCCTCCGCCTCCCCCGACATTATCAATTCGTGGAGAAAAGGTTGAAGAATCCAAAGTGATTTTCTCCCCGTTGCAGTAAAGATCAGAGCCATAATGCCAAGGTATGGCATTACTGCTTTCATATGGAACTGGTCCGGGCACCGTAATGGTGACTGGACTGACCGCTGCAGAGGAAGGTACTGAAATGGTGTGCAGATCGTAGTAAATTGTGACTGGTGACCTGGCAGGAGGTGCCACTGTTTGTTGTTGAAAGTTGTTGTTTGGAGGAACATTTGATGGATCATAGTAGATGGTGACTGCCGAGATATCTTCATTAATTCTTGTTGGTGTTGTAGAAGATTCTGCTGATAAAATGGATGTTGATGTTGTAGAAGAAAGGGTTATTGACATTTGATCTGTTGAAGTGATGGATGGAGCCATTGCTGATGATATTGATGAATCGGTAGAAATGATTGTTGCTGCTGTTGTAGAAGAATCAGGAATTATTGTCAAAGGAATTGCTGGATTTGTAGGCGCCGTTGTTGAGATCTGAAGGATTCCATCTTTGATAAGACCATCTATGCCGCTTCTCAAGTTATCACACCCGTTGACTGCAATGTTGCAATACCCACAACCGAGCTCACACCCGGGGAATATCTGGCACTCTAGAAGTTGAGCTTTAATTTCAACCAGAGGTGTTCGAATCTGTCCAACACTGGTTATCAAGAAAGATGGCTTGTCTTCCTCAATGGCATTAATTCTTGGTCCTCCATGATTGGGCATGGGATTCGTGTTGACATTTGGAGGGGGTGCGAAGTTGAGGGCTTTAGAATCCACCAGATCTTGTACTTTCATTTGTAAAGCCCTGCATTTCTCAGTATTGTGGCCAGGTGCATTGGAATGGAAAGCACACCTGGCGTTGACATCGTAATTCCTTGGGAGATTGGAGGGATATGGTGGTTCCAATGTCCTTAATTCAACCAAGTTGAGTTTCAGGAGTTGTGGCAATAAGGCAGCATAAGGCATAGGGATAGGGTCAATCACCCTATTTGCCTGTGACGGTCTTTGTTGAAAAGGTCTTTGTTGTTGATTGTTGTTGTTGTTGGTGTAGGTTCTTTGTGGCGTATACTGAACTTGCTGTTGATAATGTGGTTGTTGTTGTGGTTGATATGCTGGTTGCTGAGGAATCGAAGCTGGAATAGTGACAGCTGCCACTGATCTATGAACATACTGAGGTCTGCCCCTGTTAGCATGGATGGCATTTGTCTCACCGGTTCTTCTAGGTCCCACAAAAGGCTTCCTGGGATTACTGGATGAACTTGCACCATTATCAGAAATCTTACCCATCTTCAAAAGGCTTTCAATCCTTTCCCCAGCTATGACTACGTCAGCGAAACTGGTGGAAGAAAAGGCAGCTAGCCTATCAATATATGTTCCTTGCAGAGTATTCATGAACATGTCGGTCATTTCTCTTTCCGACATGGGTGGTTGGACAGCAGCAGCAAGCTGTCTCCACCTTTGGGCATATTCCCTAAAGCTTTCCCTGGAGGATTGAGACATTCCCATCAGAAGGGTTCTGTTAGGAGCCATGTCCAGATTGTATTGGTACTGTCTGATGAAGGCTTCAGCTAGGTCCTTCCAGCATCTGATAGTAGCTCTGGTCAAGTGTGAATACCACTCTCTTGAAGCTCCAGTCAAGCTATCTTCAAAGTAGAACATCCACAGTTTCTCATCCATTGTATATGCTTTAAGTCTCCCCAGGAAGGACTGTAAGTGAGTTCGTGGACAGGAAGTTCCATTGTACTTCTCGAAGCACGGGGGTTTAAACTTGTGGGGAATCCTTACCCCATCCACTAACCCCATATCCATAACATCGAAGCCTAAGGAATTTTGAGACTCCAGAGATCTCAACTTCTCAGCAATTTCATCAAACCTTTTATCATAGACTTCATCCCCAGCTCCCATTACAGTAAACTGCTCCTCTTGAGGATCTTCTTGCAAGATCCTGCCTGCAGCAGTGTTGCCTGGTACATTCCTTGGGATGTTGACCTCTGGATCTAGATGAGGTCCAAACACTGGTGGGTTAACATGAGGCTGACCTCCCTCATTATTACTAGTTCCTCCAGTCCCAGGATGAGGTTCCTCGGGGTTTTGCCTTTCTACCAATGCCCTTAACCTCTCTTGACTTTGGGCCAAGTTAGTCATTACAGTCATGAATTTGGCCATTTGGTTCCTCATATCCACTCTTTCGTTAGCCATCTGAGTTCTGACCTCTGTCAGGTCCTGTTGTACTTGGTCCATTTGGATACCAGGAAGGTTGTTGCGAGTAGGATACCGGTGCGGACGATTGAGAGGGAACACCCGGCGGCGAGCAATAATTCCTGAACCACAACAGAGTTAGTAACAAACAAACTAAAAACAAAAACCTACAAAACAAAACAAGGGTTAGTATGCAATGCAGTATGCTTATTTGTTTCCAAGGTATCCGGCTTGGTTCTTGGTTTTGACCTTTCCAGACCCCGAGGAAGATGCTTTGATGTTGTTGAGAAAAAGAAACCCCACAATAGAAACAAACTAAAATATATTACAAATACTGAACAATACATAGTTTGTTTTTACAACATGTGCCCCTGAAGGGTCAAAATACAACAAAAGAAAAGTACATCAGATGAAAACAACAACAATCAAACAGGTCAGACATCGAGCCCGAACTCATCCTCCTTAACTTCCTTCAGAAGTGCCTCCGTCACTGGACCAACTGGATGCTCTGTGATGTTCCTGATGAGGAGGTTTCTAGTGGCAACGGCAGTGGTCAGCTTCTTGTGCCTGTCATGGTCCTTTGACCTCTTCAAACCAGCCCTGAGTTTCAACTCTGAAATCTCCTTTTGGGCTGCCAGCAAAGCTTCCTGTTGCTTCTTTTCATTAGCCTCTAACTGCTCAATCCTGGCTTGAGTTTTCTGATCTTCTTGTGTCCGGCTTCAGTGATCCTGACCCACCTAGACTGACTTTCTTGTAGATAGAGATCAGTTCTAGCCTTCTGAAACTTGGCCTCTTTGCAGGCATTCTTCAATATTTGCTCCCCAGCTCTTGATTTCTTGATGTAGTCCTTTGCTTTCTCAATCTTGGCCAGATGCTCCACCTTAAGCTTCTCCAACCTCTCAATGTCCAGACGACCATCACTCCTTTCCCAAAGAGTCTTCTTTAGAGCTTGAGACTGATTCTCATTCCTTTCCTTCAGCTTTTCAAACTCTTCCAGGCTGACAGTGGCTGCTGGCTGTGTTGTGGATGGTCCAGGTATATCTTCAATGGTAAAGGGCATTCCAGTAATCAGAGCCCTAGCATGAGACCAGTCATAGTACTGAGCTGAAGCAACATTATTGCACCTCCCAAGAATAGCCATTCCTTTTGTCTGGATGTTGTCCCAAGCCCAGGATGCTTGTCTGACAGCAGCTAGATTAGGCTTTATCTCACAATACAGGGTCTCAGCTAAATCTTTCACTCTAGGAGGGTGAACCAAAGCATAGCCCAGTTGTCTCTTAAATAGTAAAGGATTGTAGTTGATGCAACCCTTTACTCCTATCAAAGGTACATTTGGGTATTGCCCACAGCTGGTGATTATGTCTTTGCCTTTGGTGCTCTGGGTACACCATCTGATATCATCTGAAGACAAAGCAATAAGTCTCTTAGCCCAATTCTTCTGTTGGTGAGGATTCAGGAAGGCATCTATCTTAGGTAGGTGTTTGAGCAGCCAAGTGTGAAACAGAGGAGCACAACATCTCACCAATTTCCCTCTTTGTTTCTCATTCCTCTGATGAATGGAATAATAGAAATCTCCCGGCAATGTGGGTACTGGGTTCCTCAGGAGGAAAAGATGAATGGCATTCTTGCTGATAAATTTGGTCTCATCTGCAAACAGTATAATCCCATATATACTGAGAGCTAGCAATGCACAAACTGCCCTCCATTCTCCCAAAGAGGCCTTCAAGATGGCCTGAGAAATCAAGAAGTCTAAGTGTAAACCAGGGATCCCAGCTTTTGTTGTCATGTTCTGCTCAATCAAAGTAGGCTCCAGGTACAGTGCCTTTGCCACTTCTCCATTGCTGGGAGAAGTCATCTCTGGGTTGAAGGGGATCCCACCCCTGACAGGTACTCCAATCAATGATGAAAATTCCTCCAACAGAGGTCCTAGCTGAAAGTCTGGGAAAGTGAAGCATCTCAAAGGAGGGTCATAAAACTGTAGGCAAGTGTGGATCATGCTCCTCTGAGAAGGGTCCAGGTCCATAACCATATCTAGGATACCTCTATAATGCCCTCTGAATAATGGGATGTGGTCTGGAGTGATAAGTGACTGGACCTGCCTGATACCAGTCAACACAGGCTCAAAGAAATGGTATGAAATGTTGCTTTTCCTGGGAGGAGCCATGACTGCTGATGAAGGGCTGAAGACAAGTGCTGATGAAAATCAAGACTGGTACTGGAGATGAGCCACTGATAAGCTGATAATGATGAAGATAACTGAAGCAATCAACTGATGAAGATAGCTGAAGTAGATAACTGATGAAATAGAGGTCTATTCAGATGAAGGGGTCAAAACCAAGCCAGATACAATGTGGATACCCTGAAAAACAAATAAACAAATGTTAAATGATGCAATGATGATGTATGCAAATGATATGCAAGGGTTTGTGATCAAGCTGGATCTGATTTATCTGTCTTGATATAGGTCCATGTATGTTCAAGAAGTCCAGATGGAGGTTCAGAAATCCAGTAACCAAGGTGGGGGACTCAAATAAAGAGTCACATGTCCAGGGTTAAATCACAAGAACTGTCCAAAGTGAAGCATTCTTAAACAAAACAAGTAACAGGGTATGATGTGGCAAAAGGGTTCCTGCAAACCTGTAAACAGCCCAACCCCCTCACAGGTGGTGTTCTAGAACAAGGATCCTCAGACTTGGATCAGTTATGAGAAGTGTAAACACTTCTAACCCGGAGGTACAGTGTTTACAATAACCATAAAAGATCCTCCTCTAATTCACCTCAGCTTCTGAAGGTCAATAATAAAGGTCATCCAGACTTAGCAGGCTTCCCAGATAGCCCTAGCACTACAGGAAATCTGTAGCTCAGAGTTCTCAAGAAGAAACCCACATCTGAACCGTGTTTCATATTCCTGCACCAGACCGAAATGGAATGGGAAAGAACATGAACCACTCTAGCCTAGGTGTCACTCAGGTCCCAGGTATAGGACCTCAACTCTCAATAGAACCCCACCCACCAAGACAAAAGAACAGATCCAACAATGATAATGACAGTATGAAATATGAAAAACTATAAAGAAAGCAATAAATAACTGTACATAAAGCAGTAAATAAAGCAAACTATATAAACACAATTAGCACATAACACCCCAGTAAACACAAATCAAACAAGCGCTAGGAGGAACCCACAAAAAGAACCAGAAGCCCTGGTTACAGTATAAGGGTCCCCAGCAGAGTCGCCAAGCTGTCGCTCCCACCAAAATGACACCTGGTCAGAAGGGGTACAGACGCGAACGGTCGGCGAAAGAGAAGAAATGAATAGAGTCGCCAGCTAGGCATTTTTATCCCGAAGGAAAGGTAATGCTGCATAAACCTAGAAAAGATGTGGATAAGACGGTTGCGAACCAAAGAGACTGAGAAAGGGGGTTGGTTACAACCTGGGAAGGTATTAGCACCCAGATTGTCCGCCGTACTCGACGGGATCCACGCTTAAAAGTTTTGTGTTTTAAAGGGGTAGTGTCAGTGCAATTTGTGTATCAAAGCTGGAAAGAATGCAAGTGTCAGTGTAAAAAGAATGTGAAGTGTATAAGAGAAGTGTCAGTGTAAAGAAAGAGTACAGAGCTCAAGACTATGAGGCTTTGAGAATAATGCTGGAAGAGGGGGAATATACAGAGACTTTTGTTCGATAACTGTTAAGTTATGCCTACGTATCCTCTCGTGCAATGAGGAAGTCAGAACACCGTAGTTCGACCCAAAGAGACTGAAAGATGAATTGACTAATGAACTACTTGCTTGTCTGTGCTCAAGTGTATGACTTGTCTGGCTCAGGTGCTAACTGTCTTGCATTAGACGGAAGAAGCAAGTTCCGGTTTGTGAGTGAATGAGATGAGAAAAGAATCCCGGAGGAGACGATTATTGTTTTTTTTTGTGTTTTCAATCTTTTATTGCTTTTGAATTTGTCATAAGTTAATGAGCTTAAGCCTAAACCAATGGGTTAGTAAACTCATCACATCCTCCCTCTGATTAGGGGTAATGAGAATACCTTAAGTATGAAGTAAGCACCTCACACTTAATCACCATGATGTAGGATTAAGATCATTAACCTACTTGCATTTATTTAGATATTTTTGATGTTTTTGTTTAGTTTTAAGTAATGAGTTTAAGCCATAATCAAGGATTTAATGGACTCATTACACCATCCTAATAGAAGGATAATAGATGAGAACATTTAAGCTGAGGAAGACTCCTCAACTTAATCCATGATTAGGGATTAACCTCATGACAAAACAAAGCCTTTATTAAATGGATTTTAGTTAATGATAAGGTTAAGAAATGATTTTTATGGTTTGTAAGACAACTTGAGGGGGACTTATCCATTAACACTAGGGTTAGTCCTTCTTAACTAGTTAAGGAAGAATTAGAACCCTAATGCAAGGCCCAAGTTACAAGCTTGATGTCTTGATGATTATTAAGTGAATTGATTAAAGGATTAAAACACATTAAGGGTTTAACACTTAGGATTAAAGTTATACACTCCATCCTAATAGAAGGATGCAGGCATAAGCTTAATCATAAAGCCTTAAAGCCTTTAGGGTTTAGTCCCCGATTATGAGATGAGAAGAGAAGACTCAAAGAGACTCAAAGATAAAAAGCTAAATGGGGGAATAATCAAACCCTAATTGTTATCATGCTTGGTTATTCCTAGGGTTAATGAGGTTTGCAAGAAGATCCTCAGAGAAAATACCAGGAAGGAAGCAGATGAAAGGAGCAAGGAGCAAAGAGAAGCAAAACAACTTGCTTCACTTAAGAAGGCAAGTTGCTTGAAGAAAGAAAGTAAGAGATGAACATGAATGATCAAGCTCACTCTAATACACATACAAAATGCAGCAAAGATGCACGAGAGATGAGAAGAGATTGTGAGAAGTGAAGGCCAATCCACTTCTCAAAACAACTTACCACCTGAAAAGTTAGCAAAAGAAATGAAATGCAATGCAAATGAGATGAAATGTTATGATGAAAACCAAAGTCATAAGCCTTTACATGATGTTAATGATGCTAAGAGATGATACAAACATGAGGCAAGACATGAGAATGATCATAAAAGGCAATGGATGCAGATGAATCATGTTTTGAACCATGAATGTACATGAAAAGTTATGAAATGCAATGGACATATAACATGACAAATGAAAGATGCAATGATCAAACATGATTCTAATATGTCTTAAGATGCATTATGAATCATGTGGAGGCACAAAATGTCATGGCAAGTCAATGGATGCAAGCAAATGAAAGATGGATGCAAAGGAAAGCATAAATTAGGGTTACATGCATCATGCAAAGCAAAAACTCAAAACCAGAAGCAAATGACATGATAAAAAATTGAAAATGCAATCAAAGATACCCTAAACCTATACAAGCTCACTGCCTAAAGGAGGGGATCCAACTCTTAACCTAGGGCAAGTTATGAATTTCCTAAGATTGCTAGGGTTTTGGGGTACCTCATCAAGAAAAATGCAAAACAAATTGAAAATGCAAGATCAATTCAAACCAATTTTATCATATAAATTACATGCTATGAAGAGTGCAATGCAAGAAGAATCATCATCAAACTCTCAAGGGTTAGGCAGAAAGGATTTTTCAAAGGTTGAACCAAAATATTGCCTTAAAATGAAATTAATTCCAATGAAAATGATCAAAAGGCATCAAGAACAAAAAAGAAATTTGGTTTGAGGGTTTGATAATGTTTCTAAATGTTTCTAAATGCAATGTGAATTTTTTGGTGATTTTTAAATACCTAAATGCATTTTTAATTAATTAACTTTCATTAACTAATTAAAAATAAACATTTAAATGATTTAAAAATAATTTTTTATGCAAAAAAAATAAAAATAAAAATATTTTTGGGTTTTAAAAATTAATGAAATCTTTGACAAAAAATTTCATAATTTTTAAATGATTTTTGCTATTTTAAATAAAATGTGAAAGATAAATCAAATTAAATGAAATAAAAATTAAAATAAATGGAAGTATGCCCAATGGAGGGATCAGATGCAATCTGGACTTGGAGGGTTTGACTTGGCGCGCAATCCTACGGCCCAAGTTCAAATCTGGCTAATTCCTGTTTTAATATTAATTAAACTGGATTTAATTAATTAATTGAGGATTAGGGCTTAATGACAAGATCCTGGCCATCCATACACGCGCGGGTAAACGCATCCAAGGGTCCAAATTCAAAGTTCCTAATTAATTACACTTAACCCTAATTAAACTCAGGCGACCGAAGATAAGCTCCGGTCGTCTTCTCCGGCCAACTTCCTCCCCTGAATCACCCAAAACGCATCCCCAAGACTCCCAAATCTCCAGAATCCATCCCCCAACAATGGGTAACAAGAATCCATGGCCAAAAACAATTTATATTAACCACACAGTGAGAATCGAAGAAAACAAATTCTAGGGCAAAAGTTTCAGAGCAACCCCAAATACTCATTTCTGGCTCATTTTCAAAAATAAATAGATCCCCATGATCAGGGCAACACATAGAACAATATTCTAACAAGAAATCAAGGTTCTGGAAAATTTGTTCATCATGTTACCTGAGGTTGAGCTTTCAATCCAGGAGCTTTCTGCCTGCTTCTTTGCTTCAAGATGGCTCCAATAATCCTCTTGATGAAGCTTTGAAGCTTGGTTGGAGCTTAGAGTGACTGGTTTGTGAGTTTGAAGAAGTTCTGTTCAGTGAGGGGTGAGGATCGTATTTCTGTTTATGGTGGTTTTGAGCTGCTTTGATGGGTCAGGGATGATCAGTGGAGTGTTTTGAGATGGATGGTGGAAGAAATTTGAGGAATGGATGGCTGAGTTAAGGGATTCGATAGAAAATGCAAGATGGAGGATTTTTGTGAACTATGGCTTATGAGAGAGATCAGGCTTGTGTGTCTGTTGTGTTGAGTCTCTTTTGGTCCACTTATCACACTTGGATGGGTCAGAGGAGTTGGTGTGGCACTGTGGGATTGGTATGGGCCATTTTGCATAAAGTCAAGTCTAGGTGTACTTGAGGTATGGGCAAGTGGGAGGTTGTGATAGGAGCATGGTTTGGCTCAGCTGAGATCATGGATTTCTTGTGGATCAGATTTTGTGAGCTGTAACAAGTAGAGGCATGGCTACATGAGTTTTTGCAAGTTGGTACATCTTTGGCCCCTTTGTGATTACTTGAAGCATAAGTCATGAAAATGGACAAACCCTTGGTGCATTCTGATTTTTAGACATTGGCTTATGTTTGTGAAAAGGTTAGAAGTCCATTTGAAGTCACAATTTGCCTTGGCAAGGGGTTTTGCAACTTTGCCTCTTTGGTACAAAACTTGAAATTATGTGATTTTTCCCAACTTTGACAAGCCATAACTTTTGATCCAAAATGAATTAGGACAAGTTCTTGTACTTTTTGAAAAGGGAATGATCCATTCTACAACTTTCATGACCAAAGTTTTCTCATTTGAAGCATTTTTGAATCAATTTAAGGAGGTTGAAAAACTTTCCCAAAATGACAAGTTTCCATTACAAGTCATTTTCCCAAAAAGGCAACTTTGCAAATGGCTTGAAATCCTTCAATTTTGTGAACTTCCAACATCTTCTATGATCAAATAAAGATCATACACATTCAAAATGATGAAGAACACCCTTTGGTTGGGTCATTGGGGGCCTCAGATGCCCTGATTTTGCACTGACTTGCTCAAGAAGTCATCTCTTGATCAGATGCCTTCCCCATGGAATTTCTTCATGAAAATTGATATGCATGATCCCTATACCATATAAAGACCAATAGAAACAAGAATGACCAAAAAAATTGGAGTTATGGCCTTTGAAACCAAAACCCTAATTTTAGGTCATCTGTGTAGTTAAGCCTGGCTCTGCTTCCATGCCTTTCCCAGTTCTTGTGATTCTTTGACTTTCTTGACTTTTAGAGGATACAATATGATGTTTGAACATTCATGGACCCCTTTGAAGTGATTGATGACCTTTGGAGTGGCTCAAATGGCTCTTGGATGGCTCAGATCACAAACCCTAGATGCAGATGACTTAGAGACAATGCAGTGAATCAAAAAATGTGATATGAGATGCTATGATTGAACTCATGCATATGAAAAGATCACAAGCCATGGTGTGAATGGGTGAGGGCAAATTTGGGGTGTTTACACTATGCATTCAAGTTCCAAGAATTTTTGGGATTACACAGATGAAGATGATTCATAAGCCAAGGATTTTGAGATAGCAGTCACCTCTTCCTTTTCATTATTTCCAGTGAGGACTTTAGTCAACTCAACTTATTTTTGCTGAGGATTTTGATGACCTCTTGACAAATCTTTCTTTTTATTGTCCCTAACTTTTGCCTGAATTGTGTCATTTGAACTTACAGTCAGCGGGATGCCCCAGTTTTTTGTCTAAGTCTCCTTCATAGGTTTTGACTTAGCGGGCTTTGATTTTTTTCAATAATTTTTTTTTGAACGATGATGACTGCATGGCTTAATGATTACGATGAACCGTCATTGGCTTTTGAATTGAGAAACATCTTCAACACTTCTTTGATATGTGTGAAGGAAAACTTGAGATTGCAACCTTTATTTGAAAGGTGTCTTGAATGATTCTCTTGTACTTGAATGCACATTCGAATTAATTGAGAACTACCCATCCCGGGTTAAAATTGAGGGTTTTTTCGAATAGAAAGAAACTCCAACTTCGAGGCTCAAAAGGGTTGACAAAGGATTAACTTCCTTATTTCTCCAGTGTTTAGGATTTGAAACAATGCCTGTATATCATCAACCAAGTCTCAATTGAAAGCATACCAACAACAATTATGGGTATCTCGTTTTCATCATCCTCCCTCCAATCATTGTAAAAATTTGAGAAAAGATAAATGAACTTGAAATGTAAAGCATAAAGATGCAAATAGCAAATGAAATTGAATCAAAACAAAGCAATGCTCATTTCATTAAAATCAACATGACAGTACAAACAAGCTTAAAAGCAAACAACTTGATATGATTGAAGAAAATTGCAAACATAAAGAAACAATGGCCTAGTGATCAATCAACAACAAGGATGAGCTATCCCGTCTGATATTCTGGCCTTGAAGAAAAATTAACTGTTGAAGTCTTCTAGAAGATTCACTTCCCAAGCTTCGGCAAAGGATTGTTGATAACATTGGGATTAAGGTCATTAAAGTAAAGGATGTTGTTCCTGATAAGTTCTTGCACTTTAGCCTTCAGTGCAAAGCAATGCTCTAAGTCATGACCAGTTCCACCTTGATGAAACTCACAGCGAAGATTCGATCTATAACCAACCGGCAGAGGATTTGGTATAGGAGGCGGAGGCCTAGTAATAATTAAACCTTTCTCAATCAAGGAAGGAAACAATTCAGTGTAAGACATCGGAATAGGATCAAAGTTTGGCCTATTGCGATACTGATTTTGTCCAGCAGCAGGAGGAGGAACCTGAGCTTGAGCTCGAATCTGAACTTGAGCTTGAGCTGGTCGAGCTTGACCTTGAGCTTGAGTTTGAGCAGGTTGAGTTTTAACAACAGGAGCCACTGTAGCTACATATGGTTGAACATATCGTTGTTGCGGGAGATAAGGCCTCCTCTCAGTTGAAATAGCATAAGCATCACCATCTCTTCTCTTGTGAGGATTCCCAAAAGACTTTCTTGCAGCATTAGGAGCTTCAGAATTGGTAATCTTACCCTTCTTGATACCTTCCTCTAGTCTTTCTCCAATAGTGACTAGATCAGAAAAACCAGATGAAACACTTCCTACCATTTTCTCCCAAAAGAACGGTTGAAGAGTGTCCATGAACAAACCAGTTAATTCCTTTTCAGGCAAAGGTGGTTCCACTTGAGCAGCTAGTTCTCTCCAACGCTGAGCGTACTCTTTGAATGCTTCTTTCTCTTTCTGTGACATGTTTTGAAGTTGACGACGATCAGGCGCCATGTCCAGATTGTACTTATACTGTTTTACAAAAGCATCAGATAAATCTTTCCAGCTTCGGATGTGACTCTTCTCAAGTCCAACATACCACTTCATAGAAGCACCACTCAAACTATCTTGAAAACAGTGAATAAGCAGCTTGTCATCCTTAGCATGCGCAGCCATTTTGCGACAATACATCAGCAGATGAATCTTTGGACAAGTATGACCATTGTATTTCTCAAATACAGGAATCTTGAACTTATCAGGAAGAACCAAGTCGGAAACCAAACACATGTCAATTGCAGCAGAACCAAAGACATCTTTTCCTTCTAGACCTCTTACCCTCTTCTCAAGAGTCAAACATTGTTCTCTAACTTCGTCCATATATCCAGGTTCACCCTGACTTTCAGATTGTGGACCAGCAGCTTGATACAAGAAAGGAGAATTCTGATAAGTAGTCTGAGCAGTAGCGTGCACAACAGGTTGAGGTTCAACAAAAGTCGGAGCTGAAAATACTGGTACAACAGATGGACCACCCACTTGAGAAGTTGCAGAAACTGGCACATAATCCGGAGGTAACCCATATTCTGGCCAAGTAGAAGCCAGTTGCTGAGTAACAGGAGGATCAACAACGGCAGTAAAAACTTCAGAGATAACAGTCCTTTGAGGTGGTTCACCTCGAGCAATCAGAACTTGCATCATTTCAGTAAGCCTGGTCATACCGGCCTTCAACTCATCAATCTCCATTCGGACTTCCATGTTATGCTGTTCTTGATGTTCCATTCTCAATCTGATAGCTCTTCGTCTGTTAGTAGCTCTAATACCGTATCTATGGTGAGGAGTCAGCTTGACGAATCAACAGACAACTGAGGAAAGAAACAACCGGGATGAGTTCCCACACAACTCGGATGAACGCAAGAATATGCGAGGATGCAATGATATGCAATGTTCACTTCCATTTTCAGAAAAACAACTCGATTATTGCAAACATGGTCAACATCGAGAATACTATCATGACAAATCTTGACAAAAAGGAATATTTATTCTTTTCCAATATTTGCAATAATCGGAATTATTTTCCTTGAAAAATAGTTGTGATGATGATCATGATGAATATGTAGATGCAACAAACACAAACAAGATCACACAAAGCACACAGGTTCAAAGGTTCGAATCACGAGCATGGAGTCATGGGATAAGAACACCAACCCACACAGGTATGTACTAAGGTTTGTCTTCATTGTACCTGCAAAAAACCAGAAGGGGGCTAACAGAGGTTCCCGGAGTTAACAACCATCTTTAGAATATCATCGGTACGTTGGATTACTCCCCAACCGATAACATTCTTAAAATAAACCTCGTCCGAGTGTAGTATCGCATGACAACCACCTTAGGTTTACACCCAGACAGTTTCCGCACTACGTTCCTAAATTGGCTTAGATTGGTTAAGGGTTCTACGGTCCTCAGTATGATCAGCTCAAGGTCGGAAAATAATACCACGTACGATTACTCGTCATGACATTGATAGTCCAAGAGAGCCTAACCGAGTGGAGATTATCAAATTGATATTGCTTTAGACTACTCCATCGCATATCGCTTCGAATATCGCCGTCCTATCATAAGTTCCACTCAGATCCGGGTTAGGATCTATCTCACAGAGGATCACCAAAACCAGAACAGAACAAACAAGTAACAAGCAAATCAAACTAAACAGTAAACAAATCAAAGTAGGCCGAATCCACTTAGAGATTGACTCCCCAGCAGAGTCGCCACTTTTCTGTAGCGGTAAAATCATGAGTGTAAGCTATTGATTAACTTAACTCGATATACACAGAGTCACCACCGCGCTTTTATTTATTTCCAAATGGAAAAAGGCAAAAGAACGAACAAAACTTTAAAGAATCTTAAAAGCTAAAAAGCTAAAAGAATCAAACAGAGAATGGGTACGGGGATTGGTTACAAATCGGGAAGGTTTTAAGCACCCGACTTGTCCGTGGTACTCCACGGGAACCCTTTGAAATATTTACTGCATTTTTAGTCTGAAATGGTTTGCTTGAAAAAAGATTGAAGAGATGAGAAGAAGAATGTTTTTTAAGATTTTGGTGTTTGAAGAGACAAACGTCTCATGCCTACGTACCCACAAAGTGCAATGCGAGATCAAAACCCCGTAGTTCGTGGTACAAATTGTGAAAAGACAAATGAGTTGAATTGATTTTAAAATGTAAAGATAAGTCGTCATCCTTTAGCGAATAATTCCGCTAGAAAGGATGAATCACATCTAAACATAAAAAAATGGTTAAAAGAAACGTGCACGAGGGCACAAAAGCAATTGAATGAGTTGTGAATGTTTTAAAGTTTTTGAGAAAGAAAGTTTCGATATGCTTATGTAGTTTAACATTTATTAAGAAAATGAAATGAAAAGGTAAAAGCACATGACCGAAGTCAAGGTTTGATTGAGAAAATGTTTGAAGTTTGAAAACAAAGAAAGTTTTGAAAATAGGAAGAAGATTTGAAAATTGAAGAAGATGGGAAGAGATGAAGGGACTATCCTAAAACTTGGAAAATAAAAGCTAAAGGAAGAAATGATCAAACCAAATGGCAAGCATCTTTGAAACAATTGAATTTCCATCTTCAAAGGCCAATGAAATAATTTGAGGCCGAGGTTTCTAATCCATTCCAACTTGAGCAAGAGGGAAGATCTTAAAGTCTAAGTCCATTCTCCGAAGCAAGGGATAGTAACCATAGTCCAAAATTAGAAGTCACAAGTCTTTTAAGTGTTTAATCCTTTATTAGTGTTTTGATATCCAAATGGACAAAATGAAAAAAAACAAGCAACAATATAAACAATAAGCAAAATGATATATGATATAATAGGATAAAGCATAATAAAGAGATAAAGGAGCAAGGAATTGAAATAAAAGGATAAGGTGCGAGAGATTAAAATTAAATGTTAGTATTATATTCACAATATTATAATATTTACAATATAAAGTGGTATGATGAACTTAATCAAGCACAACCACGAAAAGAAAAATAAAATCGAGGCAACCGGATCCAAATGGATCATAATCCGAATCGGGACAACTTTAGGTCTATGTTAAGCAATCGCCGAGTAATTTACGGAGTAATTACCCTACAAATAAGGCCGGTCACCACTAATTAAAGTGGAAAATATTAGTGCTAATACATGTTAGAGAAACGATATTATGGATCGTTCTCCGAAAACATGCCACACTAAAAGAAAAGGAACGGTCTAATCTTAATCGAGATTATCGTTGAATTTATCGAAAAGCAACTTATCACGATCTCAAAGTATGGAGAATGATCCAAATGATCATTCATCCATAGATTTGAAATAATGAATATTAAACCGATCGAAAATCAACAATCACGAATCGGAGATTGTCATCGACCAAAAAAAAATAAAAATAAATAATAAGAGATGAAAAAAGAAAATAGATCTAAAAACAAATTCATAAAAGAAATTAGAATATTTTTTTTAATAATTTTCTTAAGATATCTTTTTCTAAGTTATTTCTAAAATTCTCTTCCAAATCTTTTCCTAAAACATGCTTTTATAAAATTCTTTAATCAAAAGGAAATATAACAAAATTATTTGAAAAAAACAAATTAGAGGAAAGTTACTAGAAAAAAAATGAAGAGGGGAGGGATAAGTAATCCGCGGGCATGGATAGTATCTGGATCAGCAAGATCCAAGCCCAAGCTAACATATTCTTCTAATAATAAAAAAATGAAACAAAGTTATAAAAAATTAAAACAAAAGGAAAAGAAGAAACAAAGTCTTCTTCTTCTTCCTCATGAAAACGAACGGCGGCGGACAACAAGACCACCTCTCACGGCAGCGAAAAAAAATTACATCATCCTCACCACTAAATCCGAAGCCACACTCTTCTTCTTTCTCAAAAACGCAAATCTCTCTCTTTCTTCTTTTCGATTTCAAACCCTTCTTCTCACGGCTTCCTCACTCAACTCATGCTTTGTTATGGTTTCAGTTCAAAATTCCATGATTAACTATCAATGGTTGGAGATTTGAAAATGAATTGAAGGTAAAAGATGATGGAGAGAGAAAGGGGATTTTCGGTGAATGGGAAAATTGAATCAGAGATGGATTCGGCAGCGGTTTCAGAGGCTCTCGAAGCTTGTTCTTCAAATGAGGGAGGGGTTCCGTTTTATAGGGGATGAAGAAGGTTCTTGAATCAATTTTTGTGATGCCGTTTTTGGATGTGCGAATGCGTTTTGGCTCATGAATTTTGCGTGATATCAATTTGAATTTTCCGCTGCGTTTCATTTGCTTCTCTGCTGCGTTTTGCTTGGTCATGAATTATATGATGATGCGTTTTGCTTTTTTTTTTTTGATTTCCAGGTGATTTTATGCGCGCGGCTTGTATGTGGGCCTTGGAGTGTTGGCCTGGGCGGAACGGCTGATGCGTTGGCTTTCGCGTGCAAGTTTTGCTGTGTTGCTGGCTTGATCTGTTACTTTTTTCCGCGCGTGATGGCTTGGTTTGGATGCTAGATGAGAAATAGTTAGGAGAAGCTTGCATTTTGGCCTATGCGTGTGGGGTTGTTTGTTTGGTGGCGGGATGCGTGTGATGTGATATTGGCCTGGCTTTGTTGGCTTCCTTGCTGGATTGTTAAGCTGGTCACGTGGGGAGTTGAAATTTGTGGCGGAAAAGGCTTTGGGATGAGTGTGGGAAAGTTTGATGCCTTAGCTGAGGCTAAAGTGTTGCTTGTACTTTGGGAAATATACGGATACGACTTATGCTGGCAAAGTAGGCTAAAGTTGGTTGTATGGAAAGGAGTCTTGCAGTTTTGTTGTTGCGTGCTAGTTTGGGAAAGCTGGCTTGAAAAATTGTTGGGCTTGCGGCGTGATGCGAAAGCTTATTGCAAGAAGGCTGTTGGCTTGCAAGAAATCAGTGGAATACAACTTAAGCTGCTGGGAAAAGTGCTGGCTGAGAGTGACTTGTTCTTTTTTTTTTTAATGGTGATTGGGCTTAATAACACATGGGCCTAAAAAACTTTACTTTTCTATGTATCTTTTTTTTTATTTGAATTTTTGGTAATGTTTTATAAGAATGAAATGAATGGACTTTAGGATTGTAAATGGGCTAAAAAAAAGAATATATATATATATATAATGGGTTTAGAAAAAAAAGTGATAAAGATGTAAAAAAGAAATATGAATTAAAAGTGGATTGAATAATCGGAAAAAATGGGAAACAAAGTGAATAAATTGGACATTAAAAATCGGAAAATAATGGGAAATGGTTTTAAGTGATACCTAGAAGTGGTTATATATAAAAAAAAATGGATAACGGACGAAAATTGTATGCTGTGATAAAAAAATGTCGAAAAGAATGGATAATTGGACGATTGAATAATCGAGAATAAAAAATGGTCATTGAAAAGGGAAACGGTTTGATCTAAAAAAAATGGGTGATGGATATGAAAGTGATTTTTAAGCCCACGACCAATTCCTGATTTTTTCTTGCACAAGCCACTGATAATAATGAGTACAGCCAAACATGAACCATTGAACAACTTGCCACTTAAGCCTCAAACACTTGAAATTTGTCTGAACATTGTCCTGATAACTTGAATTCATACTGAGAAAAATAAATTCTCAGATGAATCACTGATAAACTTGATGAACAGACTGATTCAAACCAAACTTCGCACAAAACACTGTTTGATAACTGATGATCACAGCACACAACACAACTTGAACTTTGAAAACGCATTGTCTAAGAAATGAACCACTGGCACAATTAACTTGCAATTGAACAATCTTTTGATAGTTTGACCAAGATTAGGTCAAACGTCCATCTGAATCGAATCGTGACTGATCAACTGCATCTGAATTGGAATCACAGCCCTGTCTTTGAAATCCTGCAACACAGAAGAAGAAGAAACAACTGCAACATATTTTTTGTATTTGGGTTAGAAGTCAGTAAAATATGAACAGATAACAAAAATTTTACAAGGTGATCCTCTGTAAGGCATAGACCTGCACCTGAAAAAGGATAAACGACCAGTGCGTGATCTTGTTTGTATGCAAATGCAGATGAGATGCGATAAATCTTAGGGTAAAAAATTAGGGTCTGACAGTTTTCTTTGAATGTGTGTTGGCTTGGTTGACATGGAGTGAAGTCTTAGGTTGACTCCGTATTGATTACGTTATTCATAATTCAGTGGTTCATAATTTTTATCAATTTGCAGGTATTTGCAATGGAGGAAAAATGATTAGGGAGAGGCTAATGGTAATATGGTTCGCGTGTATATGGTCCATTTGGCACCAAAGGAATGATAAGATTTTTAGAAAACCGTAAATTATATTGTTAACTGTGTAGAGGAATTTCACTATTTATCTTAGTGGTGGATAAATGCTAATATCAAAGGATTCTCATATGATTTAAGCCATTGGATTACTCATCATAAGGAATGTCTAGGGTGGAACTGAAATTATATGTTTTATTTGTAGTTTGTTGTCTTATTTTGTTTCAGGTACATTGGGTGTAGTTGTGGTCTGAAGGTGATTTTTGTTGTGTTGTTGTTGTTTCAGTTATGGAGTTGTGGTTCTTGATTGTGGGCGGTTGTAGTCAAGTAGGTGGTCTGTGAGTTTGGGAGATGGTTGTTGTGGTGGATTTTGTCGTGGTTTAATTAGTTTATTGGTTGAGTGTGAAGTTTGTGATTGTTGGACCTGGATCTCTCATCGTTGGCATAGTGGAATGACCTGGTGTTAGAGTTCTTGGCATCTATAATCAAGCACTTGTTTGCTTTGCTTCCTATTTCTTAGTTGCTACCTCCTAGAATCCCTATAGAGGTATTCCTTTTGACAGTGAGATATATTTCTCTTGTTTGTTTTCATCTGCAACTTTTGGTGGGGTATTGGTTCAGGAGGGGTTTTGCTTGTGGATCATTTTGGTTTTTGCAAGCTTTTTGTTCAGACTAGTATGCATTGGTGGCATGTGTTGGAGGGTTGTGCTATTTTCATATTCATCTTCATTTTTTTGGGTTGCGGTTTTATCGGTCAATCGAGTGGTATTTAATATTTGAGTTCGTCAATTCAAGTTGGATTAGAATGTTTGTGCATCTTTGCAGGCTCTGTGTTTTGTATATGTGGGCTGGTATTTTTTATTTTTTTACATATTAAGTTATTGTCATGGGTAAATTGATTAACTTTGTGCTTAGCTTGGTTGTGTTTGGATACTTTGGATGGTTGAATATGTTTCTCTCCAATTGTGTGTGTGGGGTTTGTTATTTTGAGATTGTTGTTTGTAACGGTCTTTTTTGTGTAGTGACATGACTTATGCCTTGTTCTTAATAAAATTTTGGCTTAATTCCAATGTTGGTCCCCCTATTTTTATTTTTTTAGTTTTAATCCGTCTATTTTAAAATCAGGAATTTTGGTCCATTTATTTTTATTTTTATATTTTTTTTGTTCCCGTATTTTAAAATCCGGAATTTTGGTCCCTTTTCATTTTATTTTATTTTACTTTTATTCCCCCATTTTAAGTTTTGTTTTGGATAAAACTTAAAATGAAAATAAAATGGACAAAAAATTGAAAAAGAAAAATACAAATTCTAAACTTTAAAATAGGGGATCAAAACTAAAAAAAATAAAAATCGAAGGACAAAAATTTCGAGACATAAAAGAAAAATGAAAATAGGAGATCAAAATTATAATTAAGACTAAAACTATTTTTGACTTAAAAAAAAATTAGAAAGTATACTATTTTTGACTTAAAAAAAAATTAGAAAGTATTTTGAGTAATTCAGCATTTTTATTCTCAAAATTTTAACATCAATGCACACACTAGAACACTGTCTAGTGTCTCTTCTCTCACCCTTTCCCTTCATTCCTTCTATTCAGTGTGCGCGGGTGCATCGAGAGCCACGTAGACCGTGACAGCCCTCGACACTTCGCCGGTGAAAATGATCGTCTGCGTCGCCGTCGTCGGTCACCAGGTGAGTCTCCGTCACTTCACCGTTCTGCTCTTCAATTCCGTTTTCTCAACTTCGATCTGATCTTGAACTCTGATTTTCAGTGATTCATTTTTATTTTTGTTTGGTTTTTCCGATTACCGCAGAACAATCCGTTGTACATACAGAGCTTTACGGATGCCGATGATGCTCTCAAGCTTCACCATATTGTTCATTGCTCGCTCGATGTGGTTGATGAGCGAGGTGCGTTCACTATGCGATCATGCTCATTTCAATTTGGGGATTTCTGGTTACTTTATTTTATCTACTTGATTTTTTCTTTGCTGCAAATGGTTGAGGTTTTGGTACCCTAAGTTTAGAGAAATTTTCATTTTTTGTTGTTGTTAGAGGTTTTATTGTTGGATTTGGGATTTTTTTCTTCTTGTATGCAAGTTTTTTGTTTTGTTTTTTAGGATCTTCTAATTTAGAGAAACGTTCAATTTGTTAATTTTGTTTTGTTAATTTGTTAATTTGCTTTTTAGGAATCTAATGAAATGTGCTTGCTTGGCAGTGAACAATCCTAAAAAATCTGGACCGATGTTGAATGAGACGTTTCTGGGACTGCTTTATCCTATTGAAAATTACAAAGTGTGAGTGCATTTGTTGTCTGTCTGGATTTTTTTATATTTATTTTAGATGTAATTCAACAATGAAAAGTGGATGATTTTCATTTGTTGATCCGCGTTGTCATTTGCAGCTATGGATATCTGACTAATACAAAGGTCAAATTTATTTTGGTGACCACGGATCTAGATGTTAAAGATGCAGATGTAAGAAATGTAAGTATCAATAGAATTTGATGGTTTTCCTTCATTTCCCCTTGTCATCATCTTGAATGGAAGTATTCAACATATACAGTAATACTTCTAGCAATGATGTTGATTTTATGTTGAAGAGTGTATTTGTATTCACGGTGGAATACCACATCATCATGCATTGAGCTGAATCTATAGTTCTGAGCTTTGATAAAATCGCGGTTATTTGTCATTGGGATGGCTGAAAAGCAATTCTGCTGTCAAATCAAACATATGCAAAGTAAATGGTGAAATGTAGTTGTGTTAAATACCTGCAATGGAAGAATGGGTCATTCTTTCTGTTAGTTTAGTTATATAACTAGTTAGACAGAGATCTTTCTGCTGTCAAAAATAGAAAGGACTGTAATAATGCGAGGTCTATGGTTTTGGTGTTAAATTGGGAGAGAGGGCAGGTCACTTGAATACCTAGGGTGCAGAGTAGTGACCCATTTTCATTGTACACTCTTGGCCTCTAATCGCATTGATTAGATGTCATTCTTTATGTATTTCATGTCTTCTGTTTTCCCTATCTAATCTATTTCTATCACCGAGCTAAAATCAATGCTGAGATTTCTGGTTAGATGGCTGTCGAATACCGCGTGAAAATTTCTTTTTATTCATTTTAACTGCTGCCTGATACCAAATAATTTGAAAGGGAGCACCTACCTATCACACATAGTAAATGCTGATGTATTTTTAGCATGAGATAGCAGTGAATGGTAAAGTAACACAATGTTAAAAATTGCTCCAGCTATTGCTGTTGTAGACGGTTTTTGTTAGGCATCTCAATTACTAGATTGAATGTTTAGAGAAATGGAAAGGGTGCAGGCAGTTAATAGGCCCATATATGACGATGTGGGAAATGCAATGAGGGAGGATATTAGGGATCTAAATACGCCATGCACACACAGTGGATGGGTAGTACTAGGAAGGTAATTTTTACAGTAATTTACCCTTTGGGGAAATAGTTATGTGTCCGCTAGAAGTTAGTTATGTCAGTGGCGGCACTTGCAACTTTCCTCCAAAAATATGAATTTTTTTATACCACATAATAATATAAAATAGGATGACCATAACTTAGAACCTTGAATTTATGATTCAGTATGCTATTTTTTAAGTGAAAGACTTCATTCTTTGGTAATGGGTTATTTTCATAGCTTTCCTTTGATGCTTTCGACATGGTTAGGGAGTTTTTCTTTAGAAATACGAAGAGATGGTATGCTCTTTTGCTAATGGTTTTTTCTTGTTTTGTTTCACTTTGGTTCTCGTTGGGAAAGATATAACCCTTTTTTTCAGAGACATTTGTGTTTTTGTTCTAGTGATATTTGTTTTTATAAAAATAAAAAATTTGCTTCTTTTTTTTTTTTTAAATTTTAAATTTAACGCAGTTGTTTCACTTAAGGATGTGTTACTTTCATGTTTCCCTAGTCTTTATCTTCAGTGATAAAATTGCTCTTTTTCTTTCTCACATCAGTGGTCTACAACTGAGAGCTCCGAGTCTCCGACATAATTTCTTTCACGAAAGTTGCTTATAAATTTACAGTTTTTTATCAATACCACTATGTTTGATACCTTTCTTGCTAATTGAATTCTGATGGAAGTTTTGAATACACAAATTTACCCACTATTTATCTTCCTTTGTCACAACCTATGAAGCACTGACATTGCTAATGTAAAAAACATAGGATATTGATACCTATATATATTTATAACAATTAAATAAAATATGAACATTATTTATTAAATTTCTAAATCTGAGAATCAAAATATGTCCATTTAAATTGAATAATTATTGTTATTACAATAAACGTTCTAAAACAAGATATGATAGTCTCTCAGCTGCATTCAATTATCTACTACCGAGAAACTAAAAATAATGCAATTGAATTTAATGTATTTAGCCCCCTCATAGATCATGGTTGTTTTGACACATCCTCAACCCCTAGAAATGTGTTTGATACGCGTCTATGAAATTTCTAAGGTGTGTTGAAGCAAAACAAAAATACTTTTCTTGAGACATTTGTTTGAATTATTATGCACGTGCCGCACAGGTGTCTGGCACAGAAACTCACCTAGTCTTAGAGGTGTCTGAGGTGTCTGTGCTCCGTAGCCCATTACTCTGGATATGAAATATTGTATTGTTTGATGTTATTTTCACTGTTCTAACTTTTGATATACAGTTTTTCAGGAGATTCCATACTGCATATGTAGATGCAGTTTCAAATCCATTCCATGTGCCTGGTAAAAAGATAACATCCAGGACTTTTGCAGAAAGAGTGAGCACAATTGTCAAGTCATTTGGTTTTAGTTCGGCTGCGTAAACTTCAAATATTGGTGCTAGTATTATCCTTCGTTGAAATCTGGCACAAAACTTTTTCTTTTTAATTTTTAATTTCTCTTTTTCCTTGTAAATCTAGTAATCCTTAGCAATCGAACTTCGCAGTGGTAAAACATTCTTCGGAACATTTTCAACAGATTTTTATGTTCATTGTTCCATATATCATATTAAAAATGAATCTTCACATTTGTTTTTTTTCTTTCTTTAAATTAACTGATACTTGAAGGAAAATTTACATATTACTGAACATGTTATCTTTAATAGTTATGCATTGCTGTCCTGGAATGGTTGGGAGGAATAATAGTTATTAGAGTAGCTTTGTGGGTCGGTTCTGGTTGGTTGTGTCCCTTTTTAAATGCTTATTTCTAAGCATGTTTCACTATCTTTGCAACACCCTAGTTACAGGGGAGACAGGTAAGATGAAAGTTATGATTATGGGTTGAGTAGGTCAAGGGAGATGTTAGTAGCACGCATGGACGGACAGCTTTCGAAGGGAAAGAGAAATAGACAAAGGCATCTTTATTCTTATTCGAGTTGGTCTCTTGGATTAAAAATTAACGTATACAAAAGTAGATTGGGGTTAACATATCAAATGTTTAGCTAAATGTGGTGACATATGTTCTAAAGGATGGTAAAACACAGATTTGTCCTAAAGGATGGTAAAACATAGATTTGTCCTAAAGGATGGTAAAACATAAATTTGTCAAGAGGGTGTTGTGTGTACTATTGAAGTCAACTCTCTTACCATTAGCAATTTAGTATCCATCATTTTTCAGAGCTCTGTCAATGTCATGTATTGTCACCAAACTGAAATCTTTAAATAAACAATTCTTCTGGAGAGAGTGAGGGAATTGAGGAGAGTCTCTGGTAGGGAAATGGGATTGGAGGTTGAGATGTGAAAAAAATAGCCTCTGGTTTAATTGAATTTCGTAAATTTAGAAGACAAGAAACATGTGTTTCTAGGAAAAAGCTATATTGATAAAGGACATTGCTGAACAGATAAAAGTTTTGTCTTGGAATTGGCTTCGAACAAAAGCTTTCAAGTTCAATATTTCAATATCTCAGTGGATTTCAAATCCATTAGCTTGCTTGGGATGCAGAATGTAATTAATTTGGAATTCTGTTGAACCTGTTAATGTTGCATACTAACAGGTTCTGCTGTTGGCAAAAAGTAAAGGGACAGACTTTGGTTTTGATATTGTCTGCATAGCATGTGAGGATGCATTTGAAGGAGAAATGTTGAAAAAATTTTTTTTGCAGCGTTCTGTTAAAACAAGCACATCTGCTTTAGTGCAGAATTGTTTTTTATATTAAAAGAAAAAACCGTTTTAGGAAACTCTCCATTTTCTTTCCCTCCAAACTCTTATAAAAAAAATGGAAATAATCATTTGAAGAGATAATATGTTGTAAATTTTTAAAAAACATTAATGATGGTGTGGTTCACTTGATGGAGGAGCCTATTGATGACTTTTTTGTCTATCTCTAATTAGGAAATATCCTAATTCATGACTTTTAGCATATATCATAGTTTAGTATTTGGGAAGAAAATTGGGTAGAGTACTATAGTATCCAGTATCCATATTTGTATCCATGATTTGTATTCTTATTAAAAATAAATAGATCAGTTATAAAATATTATATAATTTTAAGTTTTAAAAAATATTAGATCAATTATAAAATATCATATAATTTTAAGTTTTTAAAAATATTAAAAAAATTTCAAAGTATTTATTGTTAAAATGAAGGCAAAATAGCTTAGAGGTCCTTTAAGTTATTTTAAGTATCAAATAAATCCTTTAAATTTTTTTTTGTAACGATCATGTCTTTTAAGTTATTTTAAATTAATAAGTTAGTCTCTTAAGTTTGTTTTGTAACAATTTGATCTTTTTTTTTTAAATCTCCGTTACAATAAATTATATACTCATATATCATTTGAACTGGTTTTTCGCACTGATCACAAATATGTAATTAATTTTGCGTTTGATTGTGTATTTTGGTCGGATTGACGATTTTTCATTGTGTATTTCGTCATTTTTACTTATTCTCATGAACCGTAACTTGTTTGATAAATTTGATTGCATATTTGTGATAGTGCGAAAAACCAATTCAAATAGTATATGAGTTTGTAACGGAGATTTTTAAACAAATGACCAAATCGTTACAAAACAAACTTAAGGGACTAACTTATTAATTTAAAAAAACTTAAACGACCTGATCGTTAAAAAAAAAAACTTAAAAAACCTAAGTGGTACTATTAAATAATTTAAAGGACTAAAATATGTATTTTGCCTAAAATAAACAAACATTTATATTAAATACGTAATAGTTTAACATTGATATACGTTTTATAATTGATACATACATTTTTATATAAATATATAAATTAAAATACAAAAATATCTATTGTATGGGTATGGGATGAGTGGGTATCAATGTGCTCATATCCGCACTCATATTCACTTACTTTTTTGGGTAATTACTCGAGCTCTTGTATATATCCATTTTTGCGGATTTTTATCCAATCCATTGCAGGTAAATTTTTGGATGTTCATTAAAGACGAGTCAAATTGTATTCCTAGGTGTCACTCCTAAGCTGACCCGACCCTGTGCAGGAGCAACAAACTCTATCGCACAGGACCCTAAATTTTAGAGGACTCAAAAATTTTAAAAAATCTATTTTTTTAATATTAATAATAATAAATATAAAAATAATATTAAAAAGTTAAATAAATTAAAAAATATATTATAATAAAAATTGAATACATTAAAAAATAAGATTGATCAATATCAAAATAATTATAATAAAATTTATTTTTTTTAATATATAATATGTTGTTTTTAATTGTATTTTTTTCTTTAAAATTTTTTAACCTATTTTTAAATTAGAACGGAGCCTGACCGGTCCTGTTCCTAGGTGTTATTGTGACGACTATTTATTTATAAACTTTAATGTTTCATTTAGGATATTATTTTATATTATTTCATTTTTTTCATTCTTGAACACCTAATTTTTGGATGTTGTTTTCTAATATTTTCTTTTTTTTTAAAGCAAAAGATTAAAAGATTTTATTGAAATGTTAGGGTCTATTAGAGTTTAATTTTCTACAATGTGTAACGCCCGTTTATTTAATTAATTATTTAATTAAATATATGATTATTATGTTGTTTTGATTTGTGTATTTGTGTTGATTTGTGTTGGTTTGTGTCGTTTATGATGATTTAAGTTGATTCCGAAATATCATAATGTTACGTTGATGTTTCTAAGTTGGTTTGAGTTGGATTAATTAAATAAGTTGCTTTAAGTTGTGGAAAATAATATTGAATTTTTTCCGTTTATGGTTGAATATGTTGTTTTGGGTTGTTTGGACGATTTATTTGAGATTCGGTAATTAGTCGATTTAGTCGGGAGAAATAATATTATGGAATTATGAGAGTGTTTTACTTTAGTGGACTTAGTCGTTGCGTTGGTAGTAGTAATCATGGAGGTGTTATTTAGTAAACTCAATTGATATATTATAATTATAATAATAGTTATAAGAAAAGAATAAAATTATTATTATTATTATTAATTGGGTGGAAGAGAGAAAAACAAGGAAGACTAAGTATTGGTCAAGTATTAGTGGAGAAAAATAAGGAGAATTATATGTTGAGTGGAATAAGAATTAAGTTATCATAAAAAATAAGAATAAGGGTTTGGGAGAAAGACGTGAAAGTGGAAAGGCTGCAAAGAAAAAGCACAAAGTTTGGCAGAGAACATGTAGAGACAACGAGAGAATCCAATCAGAGAATTAGAGTGATCTCCAATCCAAGGTAAGGGTGGGATTCTAACTCTCTAATCGAGTTTGTATGATGAAAACATATCGAATTAGTTGTATAAATTATTGTTGTCAGTGCTTGTGTTGTTTGGTTGAATAAAAAAAGGGTTAATCTAAGTTGTGGAATTAATCGTAAATTAAGTTGTTGGTATTTTGTGTATGTGTATGTTGTCTTGTATGTCGTATATGTTGCCTATGCAAAGTTGAATTATGTTGTTTATATGCGTTGATTTCGTAATTGATACTGAAGGTTGGAAGAATTATTTGATGTTGTCGAATTAGTCATAGAATAAGTAATTTATGTTGTTGGAGTAGGATTATCCAGGTTGCTATTGTACCGTGTTGATTTGGAATGGATGCGAAGGAAGAATCTGGACAGAATAAGAAAACCATATAGGACTGAGAAAAGAAGAACGTATGAAATCACGTTGAGACGATTGTCCCTTGTACGTGATGAACGTCACTGGTTTGGGGAGTGGGACGATCGTCATCCCCTTGTGACGAACATAACCTAGTGTGACGGACGGGGTTGTTAATGTGACGAATGTTACCTTGTGGTATGTTGTGTTTTGGGTTTCTGCTTGGTTGTGTTGCAATTGGCTTCTGTCTGAAGGCCCTGCGTAATAGATGTACCTACACTTTGGGTCCAAAGGTGTTATTGAAGAAGCAAATCCCATTAGTTTTACTAGTCTTAGGATTAATTAAGTTGAGGATCAACAAGTAGCAATAATACTTTGACGGGATTTATTGAATATCAATAATATGATTAAGTAGTACCAATATCAGTAACACTTAGAAGAAAATATTGGAGTAGCAGGGTAATAATTAATTAGCAGTAACAATAGTAATGCTTAAACTGAATAACTTAGTGGCGGTAGTGATAATTAATGAGTAGAAGAAATTGTTTAGTTGAAGCAGTATGATAGTACTTTAGTAGCAGGTTTTGGTGTGTAGTTGCTGTCATGGATTTAACAGAAGTATGATAATAAGTTGGGTAGTAAGTAGTAATAACAAAGCATAGTAAAATAAATAAATTAGTCGGTTTTAGTCGGAATTTGTGTGAATAAGAACGTAGTAAATTTGGTTGCTTTGGGGTTGTGTTTTTTTGTTATAAGTTGTATAGTTGTTGATTGTTATTGTTAAGTTGAAGGCCATTGAGCCAAAGTTGTTTTATTGTAGTTGTGGTTATTTTTAAGGTGTAAAGCCAATGTTGAGTTGTCGTTGTTGTTGGAGGCCTTTGACCAACGTTGATAAGTTGTAGGCCTATGGCCAAGGGTGAATCGGTGTTGAATTAAAAGTTTCTATGTTATTCTGAGTTGTTTGTTGTAGGTTGTTCTGAGTTGGTTGTTGTTATGTGTTGTGTCGTTGTATCATGACATACATTGCATTTATAAGTTGGAGTTGGTGCTCACCACGTTTTCCTGGATTGATAAAATTATTAAGTTGAAGGCTTATGCCTTGCAGATTCCTCGATAACCTGACATATTTTAAGTTGGGAGTTTTACTCCGAATGGTACCACATGCATCTGCATTGTCAAAGTTGCATTCTAAGTTGTATAATTATGTTGTCGGATTGTACCTAATTTTGGTTGACGTTGTTTGTAAGTTGTGAAGTGGTAATTTATGTAATCTAATCTAATATGTTATTTATCATATATTCTGATTATATTGTTAGATATCTCACCCCTTCTATTTGAATATTGCCCCTATGTTGGTAACGTGCAGGTTTTCCAAATTAGATTTGCTTACCTTAGTAGATTCGAGTCGGTGTCGTCGCTCTAATACGTAACACTCAAGAGGTTGACACTTGTTGGATAATGTCGCTCCCGGGATTTTCATCCTAGTACAAACGCGAAAGTGGCGCGGAAAAGTTAGAGTCGCCAGCCAGACATTTTTATCCCAAAGGAATGGGAAAGGCAATGTTGCACAAACCTAAGGAAGAAGGAAAAGGACGAGGCCTTGCGAACCAAAGATCTGGGTCCGGAAGTCGGTTACGAATTGAGAAGGTATTAGCACCCCAATCTGTCCGTCGTACCCGACGGGATCCACGCTTGTTAATCTGTTTCAAAGGGTGAAAAATAATATGTTGTTTGAATGAAAAAATGTTATCTGGAATGAAATGGAAATGAGAAAAGAAATGAAATCGACAAATGGGAATAAATGGGGAAAATGTAGGGAAAAAGAAAGATTGTGCTCGAATGGGCCCTACCCCACTGCCTACGTACCTCATCGGGATAAATGAGGATCAGAGACGCCGTAGTTCGTCTAACTAAGGCTTACACTCATTTGTGTTTTTTAGGATGACGTTGCCATAGCTCTAGCTCAGGTGTTACCGGCTCTGACTCGAGGGTGTTTACCGTATCGCTGTTTGAACTGTCGAGACAAGTCATGTTCGTCCGCAAAGAGTCTGAGATGAGATGAGAAGACGTGACTTCTTGGTTTGTTATTTTTTAGAATAAGTGTTTTGAGATTGTGTTTTTCATATGTACAACACTAAAGACTATGACACAAGAGCGAATACTTTCCAAGATCGCCCCCAATGGAACGTTTGTAAAGCATCCTAGAAGAGTGAAGGAGACCTCCACTAATCATTTCCCGTATAGCTTAAGGCTCGTGACGCATTGTACACCTTTTCTTTTATTAAGTGTTTTTTGATTTTATCTTAAGATGAGAAGTGAGATTCAAGTTATAAAAGGAAAACTTCTAAGGGAAACTAGACTTACCCTAAGTTAGTTGAATTTGAAGATAACCTATGGTTAGTGAGGTTTGAGATTAAATCTACCTAAGAGATATTAAACTACAAATGCAAGTACAAGAGTTAATGATGAACAATATGGTCCTCCTAAGTCATGGTGGGTAAAAACGTGAATGAAATGTAAATGGGATGAAACAATGGATCGGGTGGGTCGATTGCGTGGTGCTAAGACGCACGACTTATGGTGTGAAACATACAAGGCTTGATTTTGGTTGAATGGAGTGGAACGATGGTAATCGAGGAACCCTAAAGTCACATGCAACTTTATTTATTTATTTGAAATTTTTACTCGACGTTGGATCGAGTATCTTATTTATTTTTGAGATTTTGTTTTCTATCGATTTGTTTTATCTTTTCTATCCTAATTATAGAAACTATAAAAGCATACAAGTATTACGCTATTACATCACAAAGCATAAAAACATAATTGAGGCATAAAAATATCCAAGTCCATAAGCCAATCCTTGAAAAAAATACCTTGCACAAAAAGCAAATAGTTAGTGAATGACATGAATCATGAATATGCATAATATGATGGAAATGAATTAAAATGCCAAAAAATATCAAAAGTCATGGAAAAATTGTGAAATTAATTCCCTATGGTCTCTAACCTGATTATAACACTATGTTAAAAAATCTCTTAAAAATTCTAAGTCTAACTATGGTAAATGGTCACCTAAATCTATCTAAAGTTTAATCACAAATTTATACAAATCATACTACCAAAACAGTAGAAAAAATATCCTAAAAAATACACCAAAAATATTCTAGGTACTTTAATTTGTCCTCTAATCATAGCAAAAAGAATGGGCAAAAAATGTTATGGGAAGTGGCAGAAATAAATTGTACAAATTTATGTGTCCATGTGAAAATTCAATCTAAAAAACAATTAAATGAATCGAAATTAAATTGGAAAATGCAAAAATTCAGAAAGTGAAAATGTGGAAAGTTTCTAAATTGAATTAAAAAGCTATCATAATTTTTGGGGAATTTTATCATGTATTTTAATATTTTTTTGTGAATTAAATTGAGCAAGTATGAAATAGAAATTAAAATAGATGAACATAGGGAGGGGGTGAAAAAAGAAGTATTTTCAGTTTAATAAACACATGGGCTCATATTGGGGGGTGGAAGTAGCAATTCGCAGGCCCATTAGGCTGGAAAGCCTGAGGGTGCTTGGTATCTATGGTGAGGATAGATGCGCAGGATTGTGAATGGGTGGTCCAACCGGACGGTGACAAGTGTCACCGCCGGATTGGACCCCAAAAAAACTGAATCTTATCCTTATCTCCTAAAAAAACGCCAAAATGGCTGATTAAGGAGGGATTAATGAGATTTAATTTCATTAACGGTGGCATTAATTATATTTTATGAATTCCATTAATTATCTTACTAAAATAAAAATAAAAAGAAATCACAAGTTTATAACTTAAGAAAAAAAAAAAAACTTCAGACCTTCAAAACACGTTCTTCCCCTTTCCCCTTTTGCAAAACCCTAGCAGACCTCCTCTCCTGGCGGCGCCGCCGCGAGCAAATGAAGAGGATGAACCCCTGTCGAACACTCCTCTCCAACCACTCTATGTTCTCATGCGTTTTCTCCTCACAACCCCTTCATCTCTCTAACTCAAGAAAACCTAACCGCGCCGTCGACAGTGCTTCAGTGACTTCCAAGACGCGCTGACGCCGTGAACCATCACATCATCCCTTCTCTCATCTCAACATCACCAAGAAGAAACCTTCAACCGATCGAAGACCCGTTGAGGTTGAAGAAAGGAATCGGTGAAGTCGTCTTCGCCTGATGAAGAACGGCGAAGTGACTCGCTCTTGCTTCGGTTTCTCCGTCAACACAAAGCTTGACGATGAGGCGAGATTCGAAATCCCTCTGTGCCGTGGCTTCCTTCGCCTTGCTCAAACATACCCCTCCTATCAGCTTGACGTAAGAACTCACCGATCACACCCGCAAAAACTCAGTGACGATTAAGACAATAATAGCTCAGGTATGTGCGTTTATCTCCATCGTTCTCCTTAATTCGTTCGTTTCTTCTGCTTGGCTTCTGATCACGTTTCTTGGCGAGACTTGGTTGTTGCAGATCGTTGTTGAATGATGTTATTCGAATATTGTTCTTGCTTTTGTTGAATGATTTTATCCGAAGATGGAAGCTTGATTCTTAGCTGTATTCTTGCAGGTTTGATGTAGGTTGATGGAGGTTTCCATTGAATGATTCTTGGGAATGCTTGAGGACTGTATGAAGATTGGTGATGGTGATCCTGCTTCTTTTCGAAAACTTTCGAAACTTTCTTCTTTGTGGCAACCCTGAGCTTATTATTTTTTTTTGTTGAATGTATTGTAGGTTTGCTCGAAGCTTGAAGAAGATCTGAGGGAGGATGGTGAAGATTGATGAGAATTGAAGGGAGAGTGAAGATTTGGTGGAGAAGAATGTGTGAGGAAGAAAAAGTATTAAGAAGAAAAGTCAGTTTGAAAAAGCTTATCCTTGAGGAAGATCCAAGAAAGCTCTGAAATGGAGGATGGTGGAGATGAAAAAAAGTCAAGAGAGAAACCCCCCTGAAGAATGAATCCAGGTATATGCAGATAACTCGGTAGATTCTGGAAATTTCCAGTTAGGATTTCTGTTATTGAATTTGTTATGACAGTTAGGATTTGTAACTGTTTCTAGTTTGCGGAAACTTCTGAATTTTTTGTTTACCTGAATTCAGTTTTTACTCACTTTAAGTTTGTTATGGCAGTTCAGGTTTGTTGGAGCTGGAACTCTGGTTCTGAGATTTCTCCTCCTTCTTCTTGAATTTCTCATGTTCTGAATTCATAGAGTTTTTGCCACAAACTCGATCTTATTCTTCTTATTGCAATGAATCTGATTTTGTTATCTTTGTTAAAGTCGGTTTTTGACTGTTGTGTTTGATTGGTTTGCAGGATTGAAGATTGAGAGGGATGAACTGATGTTGTCAATAACACCAAAGGTTGATGGTTAAAGATTAGTGATGTGAGGCTGCAGATTCAGTTACGGTCATTGAAGCTTTAGGAGGGGGCTTCTCTTTTTTTGTTGATAGATGAAGGTCTGCATAGTTGATGAAGTGTGTAGAAGATAGATTTGAAGAAAATTTTGTTATTGTCCTGTTATCAATTTGTGTAACTATCAGTTGAATCCCAAAAAATTGTTATCTCCCTTCCTTTTTCCTTTTTGATGTTGTTGTTATCAGTTGAGGAATCTCTAAACGAATTCGGTTATTCGGTTGAGTTAGTTTTTTATTGAGAAACATTATATTTTCTTTTTTTATATCAACTTGTAGATTTATGATATATAACAAGTTTCTGTTATTATATCAGTATGCCTGGAAAAAAATTTTTGTTTTGCCTTCTATTATATGCTTCTGTTATAATATACTAAACTTCTAAACCTCGCTTGTTTGCACCTTAGCAACATTGAGCATATTAACAATCCAAGCATCCGTCAAACCATATTGCCACAATTAGGAACAATTTGAAAATGAACAAAAGAAATCCCTCAAACTTCCATCTAGTTACTGCGCCACAGAAGGAGGATGTGTTTTTTTCCCGCAAGATAAGGCCCACCCCAGTTTCCATCCATGCCTTCTTATTATCCTTGTAATTATTCCTTCTATGATTTTTGTTTGCACTAGTAACATTATCAACAGGAAATGCATTGTCTGACTGCTGAGAACCATTTGGAGATTTCTTGTTCAACAACTCTTAAATGGAAGGATGTAGTCGGTAAAGTCAAAATCAATCCATCTGCCAACACATTGCATCTAAATCGAGGTGCATGACTTTCTCCCTCGTTATGCGACCGATACTCCGACATTGCAATCTTTGCCCTTTGCGTAAACTGTATCAATAAATTCTTATAATTTGGAATAGGAATGAGCTGAGTTGAATTTGACTATAGATATGGACTAAGAAAGATGATTTATGAGTTTATCAAATTTGAATGTGGATGAAAGTCGGAGGTCCAGGAAAAAGGATGTTATCAATAACTAGATTCATTGTTAAAAGAAATTAAATTCAATTAACAACAAAACTAATAATTAATAATGGGATCTCAACCAATAAAAATGTGAAAATCCAATGGTAATTCCCAATTCGCTGGAGGCGTCTTCGAACAGAGACTGAACTCTTGATTGAAGTGATGAATCACTTGACTAAATCACTAATAAGCCAACTGTGTGCGAATGGGTTTCCAACCCAGGAGATGATGTCTGCCAAAGAGAGAAATCATTGTGCACTGCACAACTCGATTTCTCGAAGCCTCTGATCAAAGTAACAAGCCTCTGACAATGAATGCATGATATGTTTTTGTGAGAAAAGCCAGATAGGGTTATAAATTAGAGGGCAAATTTTGGGGTGTTACAGATAAATGTTGTTTTCTTTCTGTAGTTGAATGTAACAATTGTATTGATTAAGATGTTAAGTTGTTGGAATGATGTTATATAAGTTGAATAAAGTTGTTATGACAATCAAGTTGAAATGATGAACGTGTTTTTTAGTAATAAAAGTTGTTTCTCTTAAAGAATAAATATGTTATTAATTGTCAGCCGAAGTTGAAGTGTTATGTATCTACATGTATATGTGATTAATGATTGTTGGAGTTTATTAAGTTGAAAATGTGACACCTATTTATAAATTGATGTTTTATACTCTAATTTATGAATTTCCGCCGGGTAGATTTGGGGTGTTACACAATGTCCTTTGGGCCACATTCTCTGGGGTTTCTCTTTGCATACGTAGTGGTGAAGAGCTACCCTTTTAAAATTCAAAATTGTCTAGTTTCTGCCCAATTTGAAATTCAATGATTCAAATGAAACATGTAAAATCTCTTTTTTTTCTCTTAATTTTAAAGGCACTTTTAGACTTTACTTTGAGTCAAACGTAAACCAAAGGCTTAAAATGTTTTCATTCAACTTAGACATGCAATTGATCAAAGAACATCATGATCAAGATCAAATCTTACCAAAGTTTTATGCATGCTAAAAATGAATATTTTCAAACTTGATTCTGAGAAGTGCAATCATGAAAGAGACTCAACAAATCAAAATTAAATTAAAGATGAAAGCGATAAGACAAACAACAAAATAACCTGATATAGATGCTCCCCTTGATTAAAGTAGGGACATGCAACTACAACCAGGAGCCAACCGGTGTTTGGCGGGCATCACCATAAACGTACTTTTTCAAGTGACCTTCATGTATGAGACACTCAATATCCTTCTTGAGTTGATAATACTCTCAAGTGTAGTGGCATGTTTCGTAATGATATTGACACCACCTACTAGGTTTACGTCCCATAACGTTTGACTTGGGGGCTGACAAAGGAGGAATATCATCTATGTGAAGGACTTTACACCATATCTTTTCACGATGATTGTTCGGGGCGTGAAGTTCTTCGTAGGATTTCCACTCCACTTAAAGGTCGGTTTCTCCCTGATAGTTGATATATAGTGGCTTCTATGTTGTTGTTTTGAAGAATTAGGATTCCCATACATTCACTCCTTATCTTCCATAGCTTTTTTTCTCAGTGTTGCTCTCCTCGTCCTTTACATAACACTCAACGTGGGTCATTACTTCCTTCGTGGAAGCAGAAAGTGTAACACCTGAGGCCGAAGAGGGAGGGGAGTGGTTGTAACATCGAGGCCAAAGAGGGCTGGGAGTGGTCTCCCAAATTCACATCAGAATGAGAGAGATCCTGAGGCTATGCGAGCATGGGACTGCATGGTTGAAGGAAAGCTTATATGGATTGATTGGTACTCCATATACCAACACGATGCATCTTCTTTTCGGTAGCCTAACAAGTAAGAACTCCATATTTAAGCGTTTTTGACTTAGAGTAGTATTTGGATGAGTGACCTTTTAGGAAGTTTCTTGGGTCGAACCAAGCAGGATTTAGTGGGAACGTAACACCCAAGGATGAAGAGGGGGAGTGGTTGTAACATCCAAGGCCGAAGAGGGTGTGAAGTGGTCTCCCGAATTAATATAGGAATGAGAGAGATCCTGAGGTTGTGCATGTATGAGACTGCATGGTTGAAGGAAGACTTATAATGATTGATTGGTGTTACTTATACTAATAAGATGCATCTTTTTTTGTAGACTAATAACTAAGTACTCCATAGTTAAGTGTGCTTGACTTGGAGTAGTATTTGGATGGGTAACTTTCTGCGAAGTCCCACATAAAGTGTGTGAGTAAGGATAAAGCATTGTGAAAAGACTTGTATAGGTTTGTAGGGTCAATCGATAATCTTGAAAACAATCTAGGGCATTACAGGAAGCCTCTGGGTGAGGTATTCATTGGAATGCCCGACCTCAATTCATTCTAATAGGCTTTTACAAAAATCTCCTAGTTTGGGTGAATGCCCTTGATAGTCGCCTCATTGAATCAAGTGAGATACTCCCTTATGGATTCTGAAGGGCCTTGGAGAATATTGAACAAACTGGTGGTTCACAACCTTTCGTGTCTACTTCCTGAAAATTGGTGGAACTTATTTAGCAAGTGCTGATGTTATTGACAAAAAGTCGTGATAGGCTCATATACCACCTTAGTGCGACGTCCCTAAAGGTGCTAAAAGAGGAGCTTGAACTTCAAAGAGTTTAAGGTTCCGCTGATCTCCATTTGGGTTTTAATGGAGATGACATGATCTTAGGGATCATTTCTTCCGTCAAATTTTGCAAATGAATGTGGCTTGAAACTTTCTGGCGCATGAGCTCGCCAAATCTCATTAGAGAGCGGTTGATGATCTAAGATTTTGTCTCCTCGGGGGGTTGACGTCGTTGGAGATTAAGGACGTTATCATCCAAAGTTGTGGCAAGGCAAGTCACCCATGGTGGCATGCATCTCTGTTATGGCCTCTTGGTCACCATTGAAGTTGTTGTCAACTGAAGTCGTTGCTCACATGTTCACCATATTATAGAGGATTTAGTAGGCAGACAATGAGTTGATCGTTGATTAGGAAAGTGGCTTAGGTTGGTTTTAGTACAATGAGGACAATCCCTTGTTGTGTAAGGTTATCTGAGGATTTAGGGTATTTGTTTGTGTTTATGGCTAGCTTGTGTAGGATTGTGAAAAGCTATATGTATGACTTTTTTTGGAGAAGGATTAAATATCATTTCCTCAGTCATAAGACTGATGTATTTATATAGACTTCTTGGGCCTGGGTTGCGGACTAGAGGGAAGCTACCTCAGCTCCATGACCAGGAAACGTGACACAAAAGGGATTCATGTTTCTTGTTTGAAATCAAATGAAGGTTGTAATCCCTCTTCGAGTGATCCTTGTAGGTTGTCTTGTGGACATATCATGTCTCACATTTACTAAGTAAGTAGACATTGAGAGTTAGTTTAGGTAGCCCAAACTAATTGGGTGATCTGTCATCCCTGTATCTTGCGATTTGCAACACTGCATTGGGCGCCCGACCAATGTTGAAACAATGGGTTTACATCTTATATTAATGTGCCTTCCTTATTAGGGTCCAGTAAAATTATCCCATGTTAGTTATTTTATTTCATTATATAAGAAATACACATGTTTCATTCCAAAATACCACAAAAACTACTTCTAAGTTTTTTCTTCTTCACTATATATTTCGCATTCTCGAATTGTCAAAAGCATCAATTATTTTTACTCCGAGTATTTATTGGATTCTCTTTAAAGAATTATCTGATTTTTCCTCGTTCATGATTCATTTAGGGTGGTCAAATGACCAGATTGAATTCTCTTTAAAAAATTATTCAAATTTCTCTTCGTTTAAAAAATTATTTAGTGTGGTCGAACAACCATTATTTGAGGGTGTAAATCTTAACCGGTTATCTATAATGCGGTATTAACCATAATTCTTTGATTTGTGTTGTTTTATGCTATGAACGTTATGCTTGATCGTCTCTATAATGCGGTATTAACCATAATTCTTTGATTTGTGTTGTTTTATGCTATGAACGTTATGCTTGATCGTCTGCCTTGCATAACTTTTGACAGTCCCACTAAATGTTTTAAAGAGAATAACCTAGTTAGCGACTCAGCCCAATAAAATTTTCAATGACATATTTTCAAAACCGATTTTAAATAAAAAACAACAGTCCCAGAATCCATATATTTGTAATGACACATTGAAAATGATACATCATCATTGGTCCACATTGTTCAAAACTCTATACCTCATACTACTAACCTCAAGTGACTCGATCATCAGAATATTTGCAAGTACACTCTCACTTCTGAAAGTGAAAATTGATGTTCAAAGATTGTCAATAAACATTCTCTAGTCACGTCCTTGTCACATGCGATTGTTTAGATTCGTTATCTTACTGATTTTCCATATCATGTACACTAGAATTTACTTCCATGGCAAGTCAACAACTTCATAGTCATAGATCTCACATTTTTAATAACATTTGCATCATACAACTATTTCAACAATAAAATACAGACAAATATACATATGAAGATAATCTATATATTTGTATGCATTAAAAAAAATCAAACACAGATTGTGACTTACATTGAAACACAAATCATGCAGCTTCTAATACCAAGTCACCAAAAGAAAAGAAAAATCTCATAATGTTATCAGAAATTATCTCTGCTATTGTTACAATAAGTAGGTGAAAGAAAGAACCTAAACATGAGTATTAGTATTCTAAAAACTTACAGTTTCGATTTAAAGAGCCGAAGCACCGCTATTTAAAGATATCTGGTATTCACTATTCACACGAGAAAATGATACAAAAAAGTAAAAATTAATGATAAAATCTTATATCAGGTAGCACTTTCTTCTGTTGGTGTTGTACAAGGTGCTAATGTGTTAGGACGCAAGTTCATACCGCCCCCTTGAACGGAAATAGTAGGGAACTTAACATTGCTTGCCCTACTCACGAGATTTGAGTCGATAAACACAACAATCACGGTGATATCGTCGTGGAAATGCCTACGAACTCCACGGTCAATATCTTTTAAGTCTGAATATCTCATTTCTCTCTTCTTTGCCGCATCTTGAAGTGCGGCTTTCACTAGCCTCCTTGCAATTCCCTGAAAAGGTACGATAGGCCGCGTCAATTTAAATAAACCATGGTAAAATGATAGTGTTTTGTTGTATCTTAAGGTTTGTATCTCACCGAGCGGGGATTATTTTGAACTATATCAACTGCTTCTTGATTGCTAAGATGCTCCCAGAGCCCGTCAGATGCAAATATAATAAACTGATCTTGTGACTGCAACTGGTGAACTGATATCGATGGTTCCGAGCTCAATATTGGCGTTTTGAACGGCTCGCGAAGCCGAAACTTTGCATATAAAGGTTCTCTATTGAACTCGGTCTTTTTCAGATATACATCACCAATAGATCTAGATATCTGCAAATGTAAAAAACATGTAAGATAACGGAACGTTGTAAATGAATAAGGGACAATCCAAACATCCAAGTCGTGCTAATACTGGACCGATCCCTTACTTGTATTAGACCCTTGACACGCCATACATTATGCCTCAAAACAACAATGTTTGAATCGTCGGGGTGCATAGATCGCAGTTCGTGTCTTATTGACTCTATAGCTGCATTGTGTTCTGTTGACAATTGCACGGCTAAAACCTCCCCCGTTGCTTTGACTGCTCTTCCCAAAACTGCTCGGGAATCACCGAGATTTGCTATATAAAGAGTTCCATTGCAAATTACACCGACAAGACAGCAGGATCCAACCGATGCAATTTGTGGTTTCATGGACCATTGTTTGGTAACAAGAGACATAAATCCGTCTTCTGTTGCTTGGATCGCCTTGCGAATTACGTCCACCGACATTGACTGTTGCTCTGCAGTAAACCCTGAAATTTAATAAGCATATATACTTTTAATTGATAATCATGGAAAGAAAGAACTGGAATACAAAAGCACCACTATGGTCCTTTTCGGATAAAGGACTTAATTAATTAATCACTTATAACGCAAACGCTTATCATATATCATGTACAAGCTATTCCTGTAACAAAAGACAAAATAAAGTCAGAACTGTTTTCGCATAAGCTATTCAAGAGAACTTATGAAAATAAGCTAAAACCCTGTTATAGATCATGGGTTGTTTTCATAAGCTCTCTCAAACCGTCTAACAAGTGCTTATATCAGTAGATAAGCTTGAATAAGTAATTCAACTAAACAATTCATACATTCTTAAAAAAACAAACAAGTACCAATCGGTATAAAAAACCAGCAGTTTCAACCATACGGAAATACATCAAATTAACAATAATAATCTATTTAATGAAGAAAAAAAAAGCTTTTCAAGTCATCATCTTGATATCACTTACTTTTAAGATGACTAACTAGGTGATCGTTGATAAACCTCGAAGTCTCAGGCCCTCCATGCCCATCATAAACACCAACAAACGTACCGTACGGTCCAGAATCACCTGAACTCAAACTACCCGATTCAATATAGCTCTGATCCTCCAATAAGTTATTGGCTTGAACCACAGCCATTGAAAACTCACCATTCAAGTGCTTCCCTGAATCTTTGTACCACAAAAGTCCCTCCTGTTTACCACCAGCATCTGAACCACCAAGTGTATATCGATCCAAACGTGGCCGAAAACACGCCGCCAAATAGTTCATCAACCACAAAACTCTCCCCAATGATGAATCCTCTACGAAATACAATAGCATAAACAAATCAATACTGAAAAAAAAAAGAAGCTACCAGTTGTAATTTTGCAAGTGATGAATAAAACTAGCTTCTACGACCAAGTGCATCCCCTTAAATAAGGTAAACATCAAACTCAATTTCTTGATTCTAGATTGTCAAAGGATAAGTCAAATAAAAAAAATTCCTCCCATGACATTGGAAAATTAAACCTTAACTCATGCTAATTTCCATAAAGGGCAAAAATGTAAATAAAAAGTCAAAAAAAGGACAAAATTGAAGGGAAAGATCTTACACAAAATCTAGCCTTGAATTGAATGATGGTGAAGTTGAAAAAAAGAATGATCTGGAAACAAGAGGAAAGTTAAGATCATGTGATACCACTGGATCTGTTAAACCATAAAATCAACATGAAAAAGAAAACTTGGATTAAAGGGTTTGGTTGGTTGCTCTATAGTGGATGATGAAAAGGTGTTGTGGAATATGGGGTTGATTGAAAAATGAAGAAAGATTTGATTTTTTTTGGTTTTGGATTAGGCCAACTGAAAAAGACAATTTTTTTTCTTATTTATTTTTGTTAGTTTAAAATTCAAAGACAAAACCACATTAAAAGACAGCAAAGCAATGAGGTCCACCACAAAGACAATTTTGTTAGGTTATTGTGAAGAGCAAAAAATGAGTTGAAATCATGACACGTGGAATTTGTGGTGTTTCTTATGGGGTATGTGACGGCTCTAAGCTGTATTGTCTTATACATGTTCTTTGTTTATATTTATTTATTAAAACTTGTAGGATACACGTGGATTCGTATGAGTGCTGATATAATATATGTATTTCTTTTTAAATTTAATAAAATTAAAAAAATTATTTAATTAGAAGATGTAAGATATTATCTTGATGTGATGTATGTGGAGAAAAATGTGCGATAGTTTAATAGGAACATTTCTAAACATTCTAGGTAAGATAAAAGATAATAATAATTCTCATTTAGATATGGTGGAAATGGATATGCGACAACAGTTCGCTCCAAAAGATAGAGGAAAAAAATCTTATTTGTCTTTATGTCACTCTCTACCTAAAAAGGAAAAGAAAAGTTTTTGTAAGTGTTTTCATGAAATTAAAGTTCCCCAAGGTTACTCTTTAAACATCAAGAAATTTGTATAAATGAAAGATATCAAGTTAGTTGACTTAAAATCTAACAATTGACATGTCTTAATGCAACAAATTCTACTAGTGACTATTTGTGGCATCATTCCAAAAAATGTAAGAGTAATCATAACAAGATTGTGCTTATTCTTCAATGTTATATGTAATAATGTTTTTTATTTCAAAAAATTAGATGAATTAGAAGATGAGGCTGCAATAATATTTTGTCAATTGGATATGTATTTATCTCTATCATTTTTTGACATTATGATTCATTTATTTGTTCATTTAGTCAGAGAAATCAGATATTGTGGTCTAGTTTATTTAAGGTGGATGTATCTTATAGAGCGATACATGAATATATTTAAAGTATATACAAAAAATCATCACAGACCGAAAGCTTCAATCGTTGAAAGGTACATCACCGAAGAAACTCTTGAGTTTTGTTCAAACTATTTGTCGGAAATAGAGTCTATTGAAATTTCAAAGTCTCGTCATGCTGACAGATTTGAAGGTAGAGGTACTCAAGGTTTAAAAGTTAAGTCAATGGGTCGGGATGTAGTACTTCAAACACATTTCTATTTATTGAATAATCTTAGTGTATATGAACCTTACATAGCTACTCAGAAAAAAAATTATAAAGAAAAAATATCATTGAATGAATGACAAGTTGTTGTTGACACGACATAACAAGGAATTCATAGGTTGGTTTAATATGAGGATTTTTTATGATGATTGTGCCTCTAAGGCAAACAAATGTTTATCGTACATGCTAAAATTACCGTGATAACTTGGACGACATACAACATTTCTAACTATTCATTTTATACAAAAGCAAAAGATTATTGTAGTACAATGCAAAATAATGGGGTTATCGTTAAGGCATGATCCATTTATTTCTCTAGTTTGAAAGATAAGAATCCTATTTTGGCAACCACCACATTCTATGGTGTCATTGAGGAGATTTTGGAGATTGATTATACTATTTTCAAAGTGCCTTATTTAAATGCAAGTGAGTTCCCAATAACAATGATGTACAAACCGATGAGTTGAGATTCACATGGGTTGACCTTGGCAAGGAAACTTATAACACCAAACCACTCATCATGGCTACTCTTATGTGACAAAATCTACAAAATTTTCGAGGAGATGGTCAATTGTTCTCAAAGGAAAACACACTCCCCCTAATTATGATGAAAGTTTTGAAATTCCTTCCACTCCTTCTTATGCAACACGGATGTTTAATTCATATGTGGAAGTTGATAGAGATGATGCACATGTTATTCGTAATGATCATTAATAAGGAATGTAGGAAAATTAAAAAATAAGTATTTTATATTCCTTATTCGTAATTTATTGTATGTTGTAATTACTAATGATGTTATTTTCTAATAACTGTTATTATTTGAAATTATAGATGTTTAAAGTCAAGACACAAAAAGACAAGACACCAAGACAACAAGATAATATTATATATTGTAATGATGTGTACATTGTAGGTTGTTTTGTGCCATTTTGGTTTTGATGTAATATATAATTTTTGGTTCCTAATGAAATTGTGTCATTGATATAATACATTTTTTATCTAATTCAATTAAAAAATGGTTGTATTGTTGTTTCTAGTATGATATGATTCAGAAATATTCAGGTTTAAAATTTGGGATATTATAAAATTGAAAAATATACATAAAAAATTATATCATAATGGTTTTTAACTCAACTGTTGTTATAAATAGAGCGTGTTATCCAGAATAATAAAAGCTTAATGACACTTTTGATCATCGTATTTTGGCCAACTCAAAAAATTGGTCCTTACATTTTAAATCAGAACAAAGAAGTCCCTAAACTATATTGTTGGTTGCAATATTAGTTCTAACCCTCATTTCCCCTCCAAAAATGCTGATGTGGCAAATGAACTCATCCACTAGGCATTTACATGTCATTAAAAGCATAATATATTATTTTAAAAAATTGGATTTAACATTTCATAAATTAAAAACAAAATAAGTTAACAAAAAATGATATTTAATTGAAATGATTCCAAAAACCCTAAATCCCAAACCATTATCCTCAATCTCCCTTTCTTTGTTTTTGCAATCTCCATTTCCTCGTTTCCCAATCGCCCAGCTCAATCTACTTTCTCCCAATTTCTTCTTCAGTTTTCTACTTCTTCAATTTGCGTTTTTTTTTTTTACCGAAAATCTCATAATCATATGGCGTGTCCAGTAACAATTATGCATCACGAAGAAGACAAGTTTTTTTTGTGACCTTGATTCACCGCTAACTACTTCATGGACAAAGGAGAATCTTGGGCGGATGTTTAATGGTTGTGGGTTATATAAGGTAAAACACAGTTCCTATCAAATTGAATGTATCTTCTTCAATTGGTAAAACCCATAATTTGAATAATGTGAAGTTTGTTTGCGAATGCAGTTGTAGGGACGATAAGGATGTAACTTCTTTAATTGGTTCGTTGAAGAAATGTCGGTGCATGCAAAGGAGGTGATTTTGTCACTAATGAAGAGAATTGATGAACTTAAGAAGAAGGATAATTTAAAGCTGAAACAAGATGAGGATTTGAAAAAGAAGATTAAGTTTTTCCAAGGATTGGTTGTTCTAGTTGTTGTGGTCATTATGGGATTGGTCTGTTTTGTTGTAATTTTCAAGTGAATTTTAATGTAATTTTGAAATGATGAGTGAATGAAATGAAATTAACAATGTGTTTAAGTGGTATTTTTTGTTGTAATTTTCAAGTGAATTTTTATGTAATTTTGAACACCTTCATACCTTCTTCACTTATAACACCTTCATTGGTGACATCTTCTTTCTCACCTCTAGCCTCATCCATAGCAACTTCTTCAACATCAGAATTGGCTCCACCTTCATCATTCCTAATTTCATCATCCAAAGAACCTTCATCCCCAAATTCAACTACATACAAAATATCCACTTCATGATTAATACAAAACTTCAACTTTTGTTCATCACTTGACCAATGATATCACAACCACAACAAACAAAAAAAAACCTAATTTATAAGACTTCTATGCAACAAAGTAACTTTCGAACAAAAAAAACCCTAATTAATAACATAAGTTACATACCCAAAACAATATTTTGGATTGTCTTCATTGCCCTTCTCTACCATGGTCGATTTGATGGAAGAAGGAAGACGAAGAAGAATATGTTCTATTTGGGAAGGAAAATACTAAATATAATTTTTGAAAATGATTTTACTATTTTTGTCTTATTTTAGAAATAAATTTGATGAATTAATAATTTAAATTTCCAAATATGCATTGCCATGTATGTGTTCCTCTGGCCACATCACTTAAAATTTTGACACATCAACGTTTTTTTGAGGGGAAATGGGGGTTATGACTAATATTGCAACCAACAATATAGTTTAAGGACTGCTTTATTCTGTTTTAAAATGTAAGGATCAATTTCGTGAGTTGGTCAAAATACGAGGACCAAAAGTGTCATTAAGCCAATAATAAAAGGCAAGAATGACGAGGTTAGGATTCGAACCAAGGACCTATAAATTATTTCACAACAGTTCTTTGATTAAACATTGTTATAAGTAGCACACTATCTAACTTATAGCCACAATCTCTCTCCTTTTATGGAAATCACTATACATACAATTACACCCTACCTAACAATGGACGTGCAACCGTCATTATATGTGTTTTTCATAATAGTTGGAGTTGAATTATCTTTAGCGATGTTCCTGGAACTATCACATTTACTTGAGGATCTTTTATGTTCTACTTGAGCATATGAGCTAGATAACAAATCATTGGATTTCCACCACTTCTTAGCTTGGTATTCCTTGCGACCCCAGATCTTTAACTTAATCCATTTGAAACAATAGTGCCTTGTATGTTCTTATATACCACAGTGGTGACATATTGGAGGTTGTTTTTTGTTCTTATTACGATGTCGACCACAATGTCGTGACATGTGATCTGACTTCAGAACCTCAACCTTATTTTCAACTTTCTTTGATGAAATCTTCACCTCTTTCATATCTCCAACGTCTATTATTTCATCAAGTAAGTTTGAACTCTTTTTCAAGTTCCTTTTCATTTACATTAAGTTTCCTAGATTAAAGTTTAGTGATGATACCTATTTTCTAAAATTGTGATGGTAGAGGTACACTCTTATGATTCTTTTTAAATAGTAACTATGAATTTCTCCTGGTTGAATGTAGTTAAGCATAATTTTTCCCATTTGGTGAGTGTAAGCTTATATGTTGCAAGAAGTTTTTTTTCATTCTTGTCTTTGTTCTGGTGTATGATGTTGAACCTCTTATCTGGAACATTGGTCCTTTACTTCCTGTCTGGATACTTCAAGGTATTGTTGAATTTTTCCCAAGAAGAGAAATATCATATGCCAATCTTTCTTCTTTGATACCTTGACTTCCAACTTCCTCAGTGTTGGATACAAAGGTTATACCTTTGTTCTTCTTTTCTGGCCTTTCATTGATGGACATCTCAAAGGTTTGTAGGGAACCAGTGAGTTCTTCAACCTTTATACTATTTAGGTCCTGAGATTTTTCAATAGCAGTCATTTTCATATAAAACCTCTTAGGTAATGATCTTAGAATCTTTTTGGCAAGCTTTTATTCATACATCTTTTCACCTAAGGGAAATGATATGTTGGCAATGTCATGCAATCCGATGTGAAACTCACTTATGGTTGTAGCACCCTAATTTTTGCCCCTAAAATTTTCCATATTTTTATTTGCATTTTTGCATGCAAACAAGATCACGCATTGGTTCATCTATCCTTCTCAGTTGCAAGTTTATGCCTCACAAGGGATCACCATGCTTTTGTATGCCTTTTATTTGTTTATGTTTACTAACCTTTAATCAAAATCCAAAAATATTTTGTTTTCCACTTTTATTAACTTTTTCAGGAAGAAAGCAAGAATATCAAAACAGTTCCTCAGCTCGGACAAAATTCATCTGAAAAAAGTCGAAGTTGATCTACAAGCAATTCTAATTCATCTGATCAAGGATTTCCCAAGTTTTATTGATTATTATTCAAGGAATTCCAAGGTTCGTGTGTTTATTTTCATGCCTTCTTTGACGAGCAAAAGAATCAAGCCGAAACCACAACAGTGCAAGAAAAAGCAATATTTTTCAAATTTTGTACTGTGTAACCGGTTAGCACCCAGACTGTAACTGGTTACACACGCAAAATTTTGGAAACTTTGGCAGCAATTTCAAATTTTGTGATTTGACACCAAATTCATTTTTTGATCACATGTGGAATATTCTAGACCATCTTCATTTAATTCCCCTACATCATCAAAATCAGTGGCGGAACTTGGATGAAAACGTTGAGGGGATCAAAACCTAAAATAATATAAAATAAAAATTATGCTAAATAAGATCGTCCTTGTCCTTTTTTCACTCCGCCTCCTTCTTTGTTTTCTTCCAATATATTCTAAAGCAAACTAGCAAAAATAAATAATAATAATAATAACTTACTCTCTTTTTATTTTCTTCTAAGTAAAAATTAACATTTTTAACGGTATATTTAAAGGTTTTTGTGTGAAATAATATGTCAAATTATAGTAAAGTTTATTGATATATTTTGAACCCATGACACAAGAGTTAACAAAGCTAACCTATACCATTCAGCTAAGTGAAAGAATGTATTAATATTCTGCATGAAATTATATACATATAATGTTTGATAAAGAATTTGTATATTATATCTATTTTCTTAAAATATTATGAAAATTTTGGGGTGGCCATGGCCACCCTATGTCCCAAGGTAGGTTTGCCCATGATCAAAATTAATTTCCATCGTGTACCTTCATTAATCACTATTTTTTTGCTAATTTCCCTCCTAATTTTGATATTTCACATACCAAAACTCTATAAATAGAACCATTTTTTCATTTAATTATCAAGCTTTTGGGATCCAAAAAACCTCTTGCAAATTATCTCCCCAACCACCAAAATTCACTAAAGCTCGATTTTCTTCTTTTTGAAAGTTAACAAGAATTCACATTGAAACTTGTTCAACTTTGAGCTAAACCTCCATCCAATTCATTTGTCTTCATCAATTTCAGTAGATCAAGCTTGTTTGTAAGGATATTGAAGTAGTTTGGAGTTGTTCTCATTCTTGAAGTGGTAATTCATCTCACACCATTGTTGGACCTTCATCTTCATCATCCATAATGTAGATCTTTGGTGATTCTTATTCTTGATCCTTTTGGATCTTATTTTACATTTTGATTGTTGGTTTTTACTGTGGTTTTACTCTAAAATTCTTGCAAATTCAGATATATGATCATAAGGTGTTTGAAAAATGTTTTGAAAGATGATCATGTTGAATTTTACATATTTTTCTGCCTTTGTGCACCATATAACCGGTTAGCACCCAGGTTGTAACCGGTTACACAATGCAAATTTTGAACAATAACTGCATTTTTTAACTATGTAACTGGTTAGCACCCAGGCAGTAACTGATTACATCTGATGCAGAATGGTAAACTTATGTTGTTTTGGGTAACATTTATTAATTCAAATTTATCTTCAAGTGAATTGTTAAATTCATAAGACGTGTTTTGGAATAGTGATATGTTTTTTCACACTTGAATATATCAATTAGAGGTGATTGAACTTAAAGATGGAAGGACCTTAAATGTGTAGTTCAATTTGGCTCTTCTCCATCCCTTCTCTTTAATTCTCCTTTTTATTTTTATCGATGAAAGTCTTATAGATCTTGGAATTTCTTTGTTAAATTCATGATCAAGACTAGATCGTTACCTATTTTATTTTCGTGCGGCATTATTTTCGGATGACAACCTATATCTTGTTCATCTAACATGCATTAACACTAACATTAGTTACCTTAATTCATATTGAATGACCTCATTGTAGGGTGACTTTTACATAAGTTACCTGACGATTGTTTAACATAACGCTACATTTATCCCTCCATATCCTTATCGGAACTAGTACTTCCGTGGCCCGATCCTTGATTGGTTGCACAAGTCCAAGAATAGTTGATCTTTTATGTTAAGTTCATGATTCTCAAATTTGTTGTTGTAGAGGCTTTGATTCTATCAATTTTCTGCCGAGTTTTGTTAATCAATCACTTGAGTACATCATTCAACCATATAGTGCAAGATGCGAGACGAAATTCGGTTGTCGCTTTGAGCCTTTTGGCATAGTTACCTTTATGGTTGATTAAGTTCACTACATTATTATGTATATATTATATTGTTTTTTATTTTTTCTTGTTCCATATCGTTTTATTTTTTTCTTGCTCCCTAACCTTTTATTTTACTTCTTGCTCCCTTCTCTTTATTTTCTTATGCTTTATATCATTCATTATCATGTTTATGTTTATGTTAATTATCTCTTGTGCTTTTCTTTTATTCTTGTCCATCTTTTGGACACCAAACACATTAATAAATGCCTAAACACTTTAAAAGACTTGCTCTCAATTGTGGACTATGGTTATTATCCCATGCTTGGGAAGATTTCTACCCTTGGACTTTTTGGTTTGATTTAGACCTATGGACTTAGTACTAGAATTGTATCCCCTTGCTTGATTATTATGGAGTGGTTATGCTAGCCTTTTTTTTGCTCATCATTTGCTTAAGAGGATGAAATTCTATGTTACTTATGCTTTGAAGTGTCTCCAAGTGGTTATATATTTCTTACCTTAGCTCTTTTTATATTATTTTTAGGGTAGTCACTTCATCTCCTCCCATTCTTTAATTTTCAAAATCTTCTCCCTTTTTCAAAGGATTCATATTTTTTTTTAAAACTTTCACCACTTTCATAATTCAAACCTTGACCTTGGTCAAGTGATTTTTTTTACCTTTTTTCTTTCATTTCTTAATAAATGCTAATGAACTTAAGCATGTTGACAACATTTTCATAAGTCCTTAAAAAATGCAAGAACTCATTCACTCTCTTTTTGTGTCTTGTGCACTTTTTCTTTTTAACTATTTTCATATGTTTAGACACGATTCATCCTTTCCAACATAATTATTCGCTAAACGATGACGAATTGTCTTTACATTCTTAAAATCAATCAAAACTAACAAATTATTTTTGTTCTTTTTACCACGAACTACGGGGTTTTGATCTTATATTGCACTTTGTGGATACATATGTATGAGATGAATGTCTCTTCAAAAACAAAAATATTAGAATAAATTCTTTTTCTCATCCCCTCACTCTCATTTAATAAACCCTTTTCAAACCAAAAAGCATAAATATTTCAAATGGCTCCCATGGAGTACCACAGACGTTTTGGGTGCTAACACCTTCCCATTTCATAACCAACCCCTTACCCATTCTCTGCTTGTTTCTTTTAGCTTTTGCTTTTAGGTTCATTTTTTAGGATTTATCCGCTCTTTTTTCCTTTTTCTTTTGGAATAAATAAAAGTGTAGTGGCGACTCTGTTTTCCTTGAGTTAAGTTAATCAATAGCTTATACTCACGATTTTTTACCGCTACAATAGTTTCATCTTCATTCATCCCCTGGTTCTCAGATTTTGTTGTTAGGATCTAAAACCTTGACATACGAACCTTAGATGTGCCTTCATGTGCAATTTTCAGAATCTATCATGCTTATTTAGCTTTTGAGCACGTGTTTATCAACCTAAACATGATATTGTCCATAACATTGGAAATGACATTCAATGCCTTAGAGTTTCCAATGGCTTCATCATCTTCAACATCAGTCCATCCAACCTCTAATTTTAGGTTGGTTGTACCATCTTTAGAGGTAATAATTGGATGTTTTAATCCCTTGATCATAACTTTCCATGCTTTGTTTCCCAAGTATTTGAGAAAAGACATCATCGCCACCTTCCAATAATCATAATTGATGACATCCAAAACATGTGGTTTGTTGACTGGTCCTCCATCTTTAATTGTCTCCATTTGAGAAATATTTATCTTCACTGGATCTCACCCAACATGCTAGGGTGCATGCTCTAATGCCAATTAAACTTTTGTCCCTCAAGGGACAATTGTCAAACACGATGCTTTGACAACAGGCTAGACAAGATACGCCATATCTACTATAATAACAATTACTAGATGATAGAGTAGAAAAAATAAACAACATAGTCAACTGCTTACCTAGTTCGGTGAAACTACACCTACGTCTGGGGGGATGAGCCTACAGCCCAAGAAAGGAAAATCATTTATTATTAGTTTAGTATAATTAGTCTTACAAGCAATAACAACCCCTATGTTGTCCAAATATTTTTCCTAACACTACCTGATGACTTTCTATTTAGAGCCTCCCCTTAAACCTGAGAACCAACACAATTTCTTCTCTACCACAAAACTAGTGACAGGGGTAAACAACTACTAAACCCTAGTTATCAACTTCAATCTTAATAAGATGAAATTATGTTGAATATTACAACTCAAGTAGAAAAATTTTTTATGTCAAGTTACTGAAACATAGAGGTGTACATAACAATGTTGAAATTTACAACTCGATTAGACAAACCTTCAATGCCAAATTACTGAAATATAGAGGTGTACATAAAAATAACAAGGAGTCTTGTAAACCCTAGAACTCTAAAATATTAAATGGGAATGCTTGCTTTCTAATGTAGGTTTGAGCTCTTTATATAGCGAAATAACTTTAGAATTTTATCATTGGATAATATCATCAATTTAGTCCATAATTAATGCAGAATATGTTGGATATTTGATATGTTCCTTGAATATCTCCAATAAGATATGATTTGCTTGAATTTAAATTCAAATTTAAATCTTCATTTAAATCTGAATTAATCTTCATCCAACAGTCAAACAAATCACCTAATCATATTTTTAAATCAATAACAATAAAATCATTAACAAATCTTCTATAAAACAAACTCCAAAATGCAACATTCTGGCCCCTTTTGAGCAAGGCCTAAATTTCGTACAAATATGCTGGAGCATCATGCCTAACATGTGCCCATTTTTATGTTTTATACATCTTTAGCAAGGTATACCAATTTTGAACACTTGGACACTTCTCAAAGTTGTTCTTTTTCTAAAATACATTCAATCCACTATGAACTACAAACTAGGTATACATGAGATACTTGCACTATGTCTTTGTAAGCAAATGCATGTTGAATTATCTTATCATGTCATCACTGTTCATGTATATTCCTCATTTCTCTGTAACTTTTAATAAAGATGAAAAACCAAAATAAGTAAGAATTTACCTAAACAAATGCAAAGCATAACTGATTTCTATTGTTCTAAAAGGATTTATCTGATGGGTACTCATCATGGTTATGTAAGGATCCATTCAGATAAGACTCATCTTTTTTTCAAAATGATCCTTTGGTATTGATACATATTGTACCATCTAAATGCAATTTTCATCGTAGAGAATCAAATTTTGAATGTGTGTTTAAATATATGTGTTTAAATATATGTGATGATAAGTATAATGGGTTCACAACTAGTCCAGAACCTCACAACTTCCTTATAGTCTCTAGGTTCTTCGTCTATAACCTCACTTGCAGTGATTAAAGCATAAATTGTAAGATCTGCATACCCAAGCCTCTGAGGTGGCTTAAAGATTCTCGTCGACCTATCTCTTACCAGTAGGTAGTCATCGACAGTTTCCTCAGTCTCTTCAATATCTTCTACTTCCTATTTGACTTCATCTGGGATACATAATTCAACATCATCATGCTCCACCTTAACATGAATCTCTCCCTATTCTAGTTCTTCGTCAACGTCATCAGTTTTCTTAAAAGCCATCTCAACTTCATTGAAAACTACATCTCGACTGGTGATACACCTCTTGTAACCCGACTCTATGCACCATAACATATAAGTTTTGACTCCTTCAGGGTATCCCATGAACATGCATTTTAGAGCTCTAGGTTCGACCTTGTCTTGCCTAATATGAACATAGGCCACACAACCAAATACTCTTAGTTTGTCGAGATCTGGTGGATGTCCCGACCAAACTTCTTCAAGTGTCTTCATATTTAACACAGTCGAATGACATATGTTTATCATATATGTTGTTGTCAAAACAACCTCAACCCAAAACATATGAAGTAAGACTTAGGATGGCAAAATAAAGAAAAAATATATTTCGTTAAACACCTTCAAGAATGAGAGTTTCCACGCGAATGTGTTCTATTCCAAAATGAAGGCGTCCTCTGAAATTGTCCAAAGTGAACTTAGTTGGAACCACTCGCTCAACAAGCTTTTTTTAATGTTGTCGAAGAAGTTTCATAGAATCCCCACAAACAAACCAATCTGGAAATGGAGGGCTCAACGCCACACCAAAATCAACAGAAGGTAAAGGGGGAAACTTTGGTGGATAAAGATTGAAAGCCAATTCATGTCGTTGTTCTGGACGAACATATGAAGGAAATTTCAACTTTTCCAGTCTTTCTCTCAACTTATGTTTTAAAGTTACTGTTGCTTCGCTTATGGTCCGACTAAGTTCCTTTGGCCTATAGATGGTTTCAAAATAATTTTGAAATTTTTGTATTTCTTCGATGTGTCTTTCTTTACCTTTCTTTGTTCTGTCCCGCACAAGAGCAAAAGCAGTCGTTAGATGGGTGTTGAAAGCTGTTACGCCGAAGAATTTAGTGAGGTAGTATTCCTTCCACCAGACATCAAATTCATGGATACAAAGGAAAGATGGTCAAAAGACCATTGGGAGAATTTCAAGAGATTCATCAACATATTTCTTCGATAATTCTTTGCTTTGTTCTTTAGTATGGTAGGATTTATATAATATAATGGAACATTTTTTGGGAAAAATGAATTTGGGTTTCAGTTGAACGAGTCCAAACTGTCGAGCGACAAGTTTAGGTTGATAGACAATCAGTGCAACTTTCGTTTTTATGATGTTGTGATGAGAAGTGAGAAGCCTAGGTGTCAAAAATGATTCCCAAATGTCGAGGAAGTCATCTTCGTCCTTCTGCATCTCGAAAGGGAGTTATTTAGTGAACCACTCAGGTCCAACTGTCCTACTAGCAAAAGGTGCCATAGAGGGAGTGAAGTTGTACCTTTTGGTGAACGTCATGACATAACCGGTAAAAGATTATCGAAGACTTAGCCCTTCGTCAGTTGGTGTCAGCTGTACTAATCTAGGCCATTTGACAGTTTTGTTCTTCACTTCTTCTCCATCTACATCATTCTTGACAGGAATGGAAGCTTCAAAGGTGGCATTAAAACACAGTTACAAAAGCCAAAGTGGTCCTAATATGCTAAGATTGCCTTTATCTGTTACAGTCTTTAAAAACCCCATACTCTCACTCAAATATTCATACAGATTCGCCAGAATTATCTCACTCAGGCATAGTCTGGTCCCACTATGAAGTTGGTTGGCTATAGTAATAAAGTGTTTGGCCACTTGAAGGGATCGAGAACAGAAAACAATTTTCGACAACCATAAGGTTAGTAAAGCTATGTGTTCTTTCTCAGAGACCTCAGTAGTTTTCTTGTCATGGTAATGGGCAATGAAAACAAAGTAAGAAGCTTTATTGGTGTCGAAATCTATGGAGTCATGGTTCATAATGGTGGGGTCAAAATCTACTCCTAAAAGACTAAGACCAACAATGGCAGCTATGTCGAAAAGGGTTGGAGTGATCATCCCACAGGGAAGATGGAAGTTGTTGTAAGTACTATCCCAGAAAAAGAGGGAAGCTAAAAGCATATTAGGGCAGTAATTGGGTCATACTTTCGACATTTGTATCAAGTCGAAAATCCCTATTTCTTTCCAGAAGGTTGTCTTAACCTTTTCAATATTAGCTAACCAAGCTAGATAATCAAAAAGGTCTTTTGCCCCAGGGCTAGTTCTAAATATCCTAGCATTATTTAGGTGAAGTAAGTTCAATTCTGCATCAGCAGTCGAACTTTGGTCCTCTGTTTGTTTCTCAGTTTGTTTTGTGGGTTTAGGCTTAACCCCAACACTTATAGGTTTAAGGCGTTGATAAGAGGGAAATAATTATTTTAGCCTATCTGGGTTAATATCTGGGTTGGGGAGAGGGCCTAACATGGAGTGACAAACACCAGAAACAAGAATAGGGATCAATACCTGAGATTTGTAGATACTTGCTTTTTCTTTCTCATTTAGAGGCTCATGAATGTATTGTTGATTTCCAATAATGTTTGGTCCATTTAATCTGTGCGCGTATGAAAGTGAAGTTGAGCTCTTAGATTTCTTGCTGCTGGAAGGTTTGGATGAAGCCATTGTTGTTGAAGCAAAAATTTTTGCAGTTGGAAAAATGGGTTTGTTTGAAGAAGAAGAAGAAGAAGAAAACGTAAAGAGCTTGAAGAAGCTGATAAATGAGTATTTATAGAGCAATGTACTGAAACAATTGAGTTTTGGTTTTTGATCATGGACCACGTGGTGGAATTTTCATGGAGAAAGTAGGTTAGTGGCAGTTGAAACGCCCATGACTTGCTAGCTTTTAGGAAATGATGGGAGTAGTGTCAGAAACGTGGGTTAGAGTTGACATTTCTGAAAAAGTGTAATGATGTAAATTTTTAGGGATTTGGGATATCAAGTCTTGGAAATGATAAAAGTGATGGATGGAATATAGCATCAAAATGACTTATCGGCAGCAAATGATCTCTCCTTCAAAAGTAGTAAAAAATTCTTTGTTGGGGGACAATTTGTAGACGGGAATTTTCGACGCCATAAGATGAAGCTCAAAATTGATGTATTTCGACTAGGGAAGAAAGTTGAAGAACATGAAGAAGACAATTTTGACAGGACTAGTTGGTGATGTTGTTTTCGACATTTCGACAACACTAGTCAGTGATCTTGTTTTCGACATTTCGACAACACTAGTCGATTTGAAGAGATGCGTCGTTTCGATGCAGAGGAAGACATTCAAAATTCAAAAATTGATACGTTTGGCAAAAGGACGTGTGTAAGTGTTTGGTGAAAAGAGGACATGCCGAAGGCCAAGTGTCGTAATTTTAGGAGTTGTCAGTTAATGACAGTTATGCTATTTGTATATAAATAGGTTAGTTCTTGTCAGAATGTGTATGTGAAAATTCTTGTACAAAATTCCTGTAAAGAGTACTCGAAGTAACTGTGTGTGAGAAAAGAGTTTTTATCTGGAAAATGTACGTGTGCAACACCATTTTATTTTATTTTATCAAAATTTAATAAAGTTCAGGAGTTTTTACAATTCCTTTTACATTTGCAAGTTATTTACTTCTCTTCGCCAATTTACTTTATGCCTTGTTTCAATCTATTTCATTTAAGTTTTCGCCATAAACTCCTACTCTTTTGTTAGTCAAATCATCCATATGCATAAAAGACTTAATAAAAGTGAAACCAAAGTTTGCTAAAAAATAGAAAGTTTGTAAAAAGCACATGTGTCCTAGGATTTGTATGGTTGATCCTGCAAGTAAACCAATTTCGTTAAAATTGGAAACAACAGTTGTTCGCCAAAATCAACAGCGAACAATATTGTAATGAAAGAATTTGTGCTTTGTGTTCCAAAAGAGAGATGAAGGATGTGTGTTCTGAATTTATAATTTTCAAGCATCTTGTGAATATAACAACCGAGCTCTTGCGGTTTGTGTTGGAGGTGGTGGTGGGAGAGACGATTTTGAGAGGTTTGTGTGAAGAGTAGGTTTTGCACGTCCAATTGAATTGCACAACAACTGTTTATATTTTATGAATTTTTGTGTTTAATAAATAAATAATTGTATTTATCTAATAATTAAATCGAAATTAATTTGCCAAGTGGCAAATGGTTAAAGTGTTTAATTTGTCAAGTAACACACTTAATTAACCAAAAGGGTAATTATGACTTTTAATAAACATCTTCTTTTCTTATATGATATATTTGGATGAAAATTAGAGATTGACGTTTTTTGGTGTTTTAAAATGGTAAAATTAAAAACTAAGAGAATGAAAAAAAAGAATGTCGAGTACATATGGAAAACTATTATCTCTCGTGCAGTTTTCTATCTAGTGGAATGTAAGTTATTGAGTTTTTTTTAAAATAAAATATAATTAATTTATTAAACCTATAATTGGATGGCGGTGATACATACCAGACCATCTTTATGCATTTTCACTAGAGAGAATCGAAGTCCGAGTATATATATATATATATATATATATATATATATATATATATATATATATATATATATATATATATATATATATATATATATATATGGTGGGTGATATGTATAATGGGCTCGCACGTAATCCGACCGATGCAGGAGTCTGAGTCTGAGTCAATGCCTGAGACTCAACTTGAAGTTAAACACCAATACAAGTTCTTCCTTGAGACTAAGAATCTTGAGTCTGAGACAATTATCCTAACTTATACTATAAACTCCGAGTCTGAGATGCCTGCCTTGATTCATATTATAAACCATGCACTATCTCATTGTAAACAAATGCTCATGTCGGATAATCTATATAGGTTAGTATATGGATGATTGATATTAGTATAGATAACGAGGTGTAATGGTTTTTCCAATATCTGTTTAAATATATTTTTATGTATACTATACGAAAATTATAAAAAAAAATTAAGGATCAAAAACACTATTTTTCCCTGTTTTAATAATTTCTTATACATTCAATAATTATTTTTTCTTTAACTTTATTTTTTAACTCTAATATTTAAAAATTACATTCCTTAACTTTTTTCTTGTCAATTTATGTTTTTATAAAATTTAATATTTAAAGTTCATAGGTTTAGTCAAAGTAATTCCTAAGAAAAATATCATTAATTATTTTTTTTAAGAGAAATGTGAAAAATATTAATAAAACTTTGTTCATGCACCAATTTAAAAATTTGGAGAATAATAGTGAAATTATTGTATAATATAATATAATATATAAAATTATTGTATAAAAGTAGTGCAATCTGTTTGAGACAAATAATTGCTGTTTCGCTGATGGTTCGTGCATTTGTTTGGTCCATCATCTCTTAGATCTGTCACAACAACGCCAACATCTATCTCTTTCTCTTCCTCTTCAGATCACACACAGGTACTTCTCGCTCTTCAGATCAATCTTCACATCGCTTTCTTAACCGTCTCTTAATTCTCAGTTTCACGTTTCAAGTTTCAGAAATGGGTGCGGCTGAAAACGTTCACGATGATGATGGAACCTTGGAGATTGGAATGGGTCTGTTTCCTTTTTACCCTTTTCGTTTTTCTTGTCTGTTTTTTCAATTGTTGTTTTGTTTTCTGATTTTGGTGACAGTTTTTTTTAAAGGTTATTGGTATTTGGGTTGATCAATTTTTGGAGTTAATGATTTGTTGAATTGTTTGTATTATGCTGTGCAGAATATAGAACTGTTTCTGGGGTTGCTGGACCGTTGGTTATTCTCGAAAAAGTTAAGGTAATGAATGTCTATATATATTACTCTGTCTCTTTTATATGCTTTTGCTTGCTGCATATTCTAGATTTTTGATGTTTTCTCAATAATGAGGATGTAATATTGTCTATATTGTGACTGAATTTCGTAATGATTAATTGATTCAGGGACCTAAGTATCAAGAGATTGTTAATATTCGGTTAGGAGATGGAACTACTAGGCGTGGCCAAGTTCTGGAAGTTGATGGTGAAAAAGCTGTTGTTCAGGTGACTGAGTCTTTACTACCTAATTTTCTGGTTGATCCTTAATCATATGTAGTTGCATATATCATCCGGACCGTTTTTGAGGGCGTGCAAGGCTGACTACTGCACATGGCCCAAAGCTTGTTACGCCTTTGTTTGTTTTGTCATTGTTAAACTGCGACTAATATACACAAGGCCTCTATATTTCATGAGGAGATATTTGGGCTTTCTTTGACATATGACCAAAATTTATAAGATTTTGTATTGTTTCTCAGATTTTATGAGTTGATAAGGAAAAGCTTTTGGAGCTGTCTTTACTTTGTTAATGATATGTTGTATTGACTCTGATAGCAAAAACTTGGCTTATGCTAATTTATCTTTTGGTATCATTGCCTAGGTTTTTGAAGGTACATCTGGGATTGACAATAAATTCACAACTGTGCAATTTACTGGAGAGGTATAAACTGCTTGTTTCTTTTACTAGTATATTATGCTTTAAAATTATGCATGTGAATGATCTTGTAAATAATTTTCTGGATACCACTGTACGTGTACGTAAGGCCATTGCTACCACATTTCCAAATTGTCTCTAACTTAATATGATTACTTTTTACCTCCTACCAATTTATCCTTAAGTATCGGTGATTGAATTCTTTTTCATTTTGATTCATTGACTTGTTGTGAATAATTTCAACCGTTGAATCACATTTTTTCTGTTATTATGTTCACAGGTGTTAAAAACTCCTGTATCATTGGACATGCTTGGCCGCATTTTTAACGGTTCAGGAAAACCAATTGATAATGGTCCACCCATATTACCTGAGGCTTACTTGGATATATCAGGTATATAGTTTGTTTTAGAGAGCTTTAAACCCACAGGTTTTCTTTTTGTCTATTTTAATATTTTCCCGACACTTCAGGAAGTTCCATCAACCCTAGTGAAAGAACCTATCCCGAAGAGATGATTCAGACAGGAATATCTACAATTGATGTCATGAATTCTATTGCTAGAGGTCAAAAGATCCCTCTTTTCTCAGCTGCTGGTCTCCCCCATAATGAAATTGCTGCACAGATATGTCGCCAGGCTGGCTTAGTCAAGCGACTAGAGAAATCCGATAATCTTCTCGAGGTATTGTGGATGTACTATAGTAAATTTACTTACACATTCCTGAAACATGAGCTTTGTTTGTGTTCCATATCTTCCTCATTTTTGGGTGTTTATCTGTGTTTATATATTTATGGCTATAACAATATGGGAGTCTTATATATAAACTTTGTAAAGTTTTGTATTAATCAGCTATAGTTTTTAGGGCCCAAAGCAAACTGCCATATTTCTGCTAGCAATTTGCTTTTCTTTTTTTGTTTTATATTTTTTATCAATGTTAAGTAACGGCACTTTAGTGCTATAGTATAGAGTAATTTCAACAAATCACAACTATTCAGCGATAATTTATTTAGTACAAAATGTTGTCAAATAGCAGCTAGAGCAGCACTATAAGCAAACCGCAATTTAATGCTCATTGCACATGCATCACTTTTATTTCAGGTTTTGTTACAGTGAGAGAGTAACTCTTAGTTTTTAGTTGATTAATTCCTAAACAAATCAAATTAATTAATTCGTAATGGGGTGCTTTTGAATCAGCTTATTTTTTCTGAATTTATTCCAAAATATAGTATTAAACTGGAAAGATAATATACAATTTCTGACTTCTCAAAATCATATTAAGAAGAAGCTGACATAATTTAATTGAAATGGCATAGCTTTTTGGTTTGGGGCTTACAGATAATCAATTTTTTCTATTTCCTTCAAGTAAATATGGCTGTTTTCTGCTTATTTTTGCATTTGAACACATTACTTTTACACTACGTAAGATTAATGTAGGTTTTCTAACTGAAAATTTCAATATGTACAGGGTGGAGGAGAAGACGACAATTTTGCTATTGTGTTTGCAGCCATGGGAGTTAACATGGAGACTGCACAGTTTTTTAAACGTGACTTTGAAGAGAATGGCTCTATGGAGAGAGTGACCCTTTTCCTTAATCTGGTAATCTTTATTATCAGTACACAAGTGTTCTATTATTCTCGTTTGATTTTTTGTTTTTTCCATCCTATTATGTTTTGTTCCCTGTATTTACGTTTGTGGGGGATGCTTAGGATGCTTGTTCTTTTTCTGCTATGATGATATATTGCAGGCAAATGATCCTACAATTGAGCGTATCATCACTCCTCGTATTGCTCTTACCACTGCTGAATATTTGGCATATGAATGCGGCAAGCATGTTCTTGTGATACTCACGGATATGAGTTCTTATGCTGATGCTCTTCGTGAGGTAATATACCTTCAACTATAATTTGTTTGTCTACAAGTAATGCTCGAAACAATTTGATTGTCAATGAGACTATTGATCACTTCTGGATTCTGTAGGTATCTGCTGCCCGAGAGGAAGTGCCTGGTAGACGTGGGTATCCTGGTTACATGTATACCGATCTTGCAACAATATACGAACGTGCTGGAAGAATCGAGGGGCGAAAAGGCTCTATCACACAAATTCCAATTCTAACCATGCCTAATGATGGTAATGAAATATATTATTAAACCTTTTCAGCTCTCTTGCATAATGCACTCTTAATTATGTCTGATCATCTTCTTACACAGATATTACACATCCAACTCCTGATCTTACTGGATATATCACTGAGGGGCAGATATATATTGACAGGCAGCTACATAACAGGCAGGTCGGTTATATATCGAACGCTCTGGCTGTTATATTGTTCGTTCGCATTGCTTGAAATTTGTATCATGTTCATTCAGACCGAAACTAAACACACGATTCCTTTTTTATTTGTTTTGAACAGATATATCCACCAATCAACGTTCTTCCATCGCTCTCCCGTTTAATGAAGGTGAGGTTAATCTTGTCTGCTTGATGTCACAAGATGCCATCAACTAATAATTCTCCCCGAATTATGAGGTTTTATTATATTCTTGTTATGCATCATGATTGCTGTTGCTTCTGCAGAGTGCCATTGGGGAGGGAATGACACGAAAGGATCACTCTGATGTGTCCAACCAGGTCTTCTTGTTTTACGCCTTTTTTGCTTTTTGTTTATCGTATTGCAAATTTTCCGTCTCTAAACGATCTCATTGGTGTCCTTTTCTTTTCTCCAGCTCTATGCAAATTATGCCATTGGAAAAGATGTCCAAGCAATGAAAGCCGTGGTCGGAGAAGAAGCACTTTCGTCTGAGGATCTGGTCTCTAATATTTTTCTTTTCCAGATAATTTGTTTTTGTTTTTATTATACTGAAGTTAATCTTGAAAAAACGGTATTAATTAAATTCTTTTATTTTTTATTTTTATTTGCAGCTGTATCTGGAATTTCTGGACAAGTTTGAGAGGAAGTTTGTTGCGCAAGGAGCTTATGATACCCGAAACATCTTCCAGTCTCTAGATCTTGCATGGACTCTGCTTCGTATTTTCCCCCGCGAGCTTCTTCACCGTATACCAGCAAAAACCCTCGATCAGTTCTACAGTCGAGATGCCGGAAACTGATTATACATTCAGCGATGAAATATACCTTAGTCACATGCTCAATCAGTTTGTAATGATCATGATGATTGATTCATTTCTTCTCTTTCTCATTCATCAGTTCTTATTTATTCTTTATCAGCACTTATGTTACATATAATAAAGGTTTGAGTGCCTATTATTTTGATTTCTTCATCTAGTGAAGACACTATAGATACTTTATTTCATGTGCCAATTTTTTTTCCTTAGGTGGTGAGGATATTGGTTACTATCAATTTGGATTAGTGTTAATGGCATTTTGGAATAATCAGTGCAGTAGGTGTTTTTATGTTTTACCTTATACTTTGATTATTGATATTCCAATCATTATCAACTTTGAAATTGAAACTTTATGAAAATGCAATGATCATAAAACACTTATACTATTAGTAGTATTTGGTTCACCTAAATTAGTTGTTTAAATGATGTTTAAAAGTTGATAGTAATGATTGTAAACTAGCTGCCAGAAATGATGCTGAAAGTTATGAACAGAGGTGGCAATATTTTTAAATATATTAGAGTACACCATATATTAATATTTTAGGAGAAGAGAAACCATGTTTTCAATAAACAATGAGGAAAAAAAAGTGATTTGAGCATTATTTAAAGAAGGCACATACAGCCTATAGTCAATCTATTTGTTAAATATATACCACAGGTTATTAAATAATATATAGTTTTTTTCTATTACAATAATAACAACACATTATTATATGGTTTGCAACTGAGGCTGTGATGGGATAATGAAAACAAAAGTTGTTTGTTTTTACACATGGTGAGAACAAAAGTTGTTTAAAAAAAGAATAGTCATTCATTACATACATTTGTCTGTTTTTAGAAATTGTTGGGAAGTGTTTATTTATTTTAAAGGAAAAAGGTATGCAAGAGCATATCTCAATAATAATAAATAAAAAGGAAAAAAAATAGTTGGGAGGACATATATCAAAGTCAAAAACCAATAAACAAAATTAAAGATAAAAAAGGCAAATAGTAATGCCTCCCCAAATAGAAACACTATCTTTCACAATGTGTTTTTTTTCTCTTTTCTTTCTAAAAGCAAATTAGAATAGAAATGAATAAAAGGGTATTCAACCGATGTTTCCATAAGAAATTATCAATCAACATCAACTCATAACTAGAGGCTTAGATTTCTAATGGATCCATATAAAAAGTCATGAAATTTGAGTTGGAGTAGGGAATTTCACCAACACTAAACCATTTTTAAGAATAAAATTTTACATTCCAGCATGTCATTAAAACGTAAAACAACATTTCTAAAAATAAACTCGTTCCGAGCCTCAGACCAACCAAATTAAACCGAACCTCAGACTATTGTCTTTATTTATTTCTGACCCGCACCAATCCACAAAGAATGACCAAATGTATCCTGCAAACATAGATCTACACCCGCATCAATCTCCCAATAAGCTCCAAACAACTGATGCGAAATTACATTCAAAGAAAGAATGGGACAATTCTTCGTTCGAATTGGAACAAAAGACACAATTCTCTTCCGAAATCCCGATACCTATTTTTCACCAAAAGATCCCTAGTTGCTAAACCGTTTCCAAAACAATTTCCATTCAAATAATTTAATTTTTGCAGGAAATTTTATTTTCCATAAATAATCGAAAGCTTTTGCCTGAATGAGAAGAATTAACACAGCTTCTGATGCTATCCTTAAAGTTTGAAAAATAGACCTGATGCTAAAAGACTTAGAATCGTCGCCGTTCCATTTAAGGCCATCCAAAGTGTCCCGAATCGACACATGATATTGCAGCAGAACACGCAGGTTGAGAACAGAACCTACAAGCATCACGATTTGGTCTTCAGAAAGACCGAAATCCCCCCAAAATCCAGTCCTTGTTTCGCCAATAACCCATTGAAAAAATCGATGCATCTTTACGAGAGCTAGCATTAAACAAATTGCAGAATTGAGTAGCAAAAGTGGAAGAGCTAGCCCAAGTTTCCATCCAAAATAGAATGGTTTTGCTTTCTCCAATTGAGTGATTAATTGAACCTGCAAAAGAAAAATCAAGGTTAGTTGAGACCATCCCGCTTCTTATTAAAATCTTCCAACAATATGAATCTGCTCCATTCGATTTGTAACACTTAGCCAACACATGATTTTCGATACAACCATATCTTCCTTTTAAAACCTTCTTCCAAATAGATTCTTTATCTTCCAAAATCTTCCACTTCCATTTGGTAAGAAGAGCTAAATTGAATTCTTTCAAACTAATGACTCCTAAACCTCCTTTCAACTTGGGTTGACAAACTACGTCCTGATTAATCCAATGTATTTTCGACTTATCGTCACACTATTCCCATAAGAATCGACTCCTAATTCAATCAATTTGTCTCAAAATCGAAGCTGGAATTTTGTAAAAAGATAGCCAAAAGATTGGTAGGCTTGATAGAACCGAATTAAGAAGCACCAAATGTATCGCCAGTGATAAAAGTCTACTTTTCCACGAATCCAATTTAGATTTGAACTTGACAACAAACAGTTCCCAAGAATTAACTATACGAGGATTACATCCTACAGGAATGCCTAAGAAGTTGAACGACAACTTATCCAGCCTACAAGACAGAAAATTCGAAGCTGCAAGGAGGAAGTGTCCACTCACATTCAATCACATAAGTCTAATTTTGTGAAAATTCGCCTTCAAACCTGAAATTATGTCAAATCCCCTCAAAACAGACTTCAAAATCCACAAGTTTCCATTGTGACCATCTTCTGCCAAATCCCATAGTCTCCATCGTGAAACAAAGAAGCTTCCAATTAACACAATCATATGTTTTCTTGAAATCGACTTTAAATATCATACTCCATGTTCTCCCTAGTTTCCAAGACAACTATTTCGTTTGCGATAACCACCCCTTCCAACATTTTCCTACCAGGAACAAAGGCTGTCTGACAGTGAGAAACAAGGCTACAACAACCCTCTTTAATCTAGCTGCCAAAATCTTCGCTAAAATTTTGTATAAGCTACACACCAAGAAAATTGGTCTATAATCCCCTAAATTAGAAGGAAAATACACCTTAGGAATAAGAGTGAGAAGGAAGGACATTACCGCTTTAGGAATATATGCGTGGTGATGAAAATCTTGTAAGAATCGAGTGATGTCTTCTTTCAAAATCGGCCAACACTTCTTGATGAAAAACAATTGTATCCATCCGTTCCAAGACTTTTAGAGCCATCACAACTCCACACGACTTCTTTAATTTCAACACCTGAGAAATGAGTCTCCAAGAAATCCGCTTTAGCTTTAGAGAGAGAATTAAAATCACACCCTTCCATGACAGGTCTACTGTGTCCTGGTCCATCGTGAACAGATCCGCCCGCTTTAGTAATCAACCCTATAAATTTCCTCCGACTTCTCCCTTTGATTAAACTGTGAAAAGACCTCGAATTATGATCACCTTCTTTAGTCCATCTAATTCTGGAATTTTGAATGAACATATTGTCTTTGATGTTTAAATTTCTCCACATATCATGACAAGCTAACGATCTTTTCACATTATCGATTTCGTCTGCTGAACACATAGTCAGCAAAAAATCTATCTCATTAATCTCCTTTACATCTTCCATCACTTTAAGCTCATGCCACCCAAAGACTTGCTTGCTTCAACCTTTAATCTTTCCTTTTAAAATTCTGAATTTTTCCTTTATAATGTAGTCACTCCTCCCACTGACATTAATATCCTACACCTCCACCACAAGAGCAGCAACAGAATAATCATCCCAAGCCTAGGAGGCAATTTACCAAGCTCAATATGTCACTGGCTCAGGCTTTGTAGCATATGTTGAAAGGAGAATTGATTACTTTAAAAGACCCACCACAAAGTATCAATACTTCCTCTTCTCGTTACAATCCCAATGCAAGGTGTGCATACCATTTCTAATAGCCCTGACCATGATACTAACAGTTGTTGGTCATTGAAGAATAAAATCCAGGATATGATTGAGAATGGAGAAATTGAGTTCGACCCTCAGGAAACTCCTAATGTGATTACTGCTCCTATGCCTAAACATGAGAAGACTATTAATGTTGTTGATGAGGTTGTTTATGTTCGTACTGTGGCTGAAATAACTACTCCTTTAGCCATTGTCAAGAAGAAACTTGTGCAAGCCGGTTTATTTCTGGGTTGCAGGGAAGATGGTTTTTACTGTGCCTATAAACCTGATAGTTGTTGGAGGTTAAGGTCATGTATTCAACGCCTGATAGATAACTATACTATACTATTTGAGAGGACCCCTTCTATAGAGAGTCTGTGTCGAGGTTTGGCTCAAGATTTGAAAATTGAAGATGTGGCTATGGTTAACAAGATTCCTGTGAAGATTACTTCCAATGGTCCAGTGAGGATCACTTCTAAGGGTCTTGTGAAGATTACTGCTGAGCCAAAGGTGGCTTCAATGATTATTACTACTCCTGGTCCTATCCCATACACTTCTGACAAGGCTATACCCTGGAATTATGGTTCTGATGTTTATATCCATGGTATCAAACAAGATCCTTTGACTGACGCACCTGTTACTGATGTTAATCTTGATGTGGACAATATTGCTGGATCTAGTAAGGTTACCAGGAGTGGAAGAATTTTCTCTCCAAAAGACACCTCGAAGACTGCTGCTACTCCAGTTCATATCTCTAACTATGGGCCAAGTACTGAGGCTCGGGGCAAAGGACCATTGATTGAACCTATTCAAGCTGAGACACCAGTTAGTGAAGATCTCTCTAAGCAAATGGAAGAAGTACTGAAGATCATCCGCAAGAGTGATTATGATGTTGTTGACCAGTTGGGGCATACTCCCTCATACATCTCCATGCTATCTCTACTATTGTGTTCTGAAGCCCATGCCAAGGCTTTAATCAAATTCCTGAAGACTGCTCACGTGCCACATGAAATCTCTGTGGACCAGTTTGAAAATTGTGTTGCTCATCTAACTAGTGATAATGGCTTGGGTTTTACTGATGTCGGTCTGACTCCTGCTAAAAGAAACCATAATAGAGCTCTGGACGTCTCCATTGAGTGTAAGGGCACTACTTTTTCTCATGTATTGGTGGATAATGGTTCTTCATTGAATGTATTACCTAAGGAGGTTCTAGACAAACTCAACTTGAAAGATGTAGTGTTAAGACCAAGTAATGTGGTGGTGAGGGCCTTTGATGGCTCAAGAAGAATGGTGCATGGAGAGGTGGATATTCCAGTCAAAGTAGGCTCTCAAGTCTTTGATTCCACTTTCTATGTGATGGATATTCATCCTGTGTACTCCTGTTTGCTTGGGCGCCCCTGGATCCATGGGGCAGGTGCTGTGACTTCCATTTTACATCAGAAGTTGAAATATCCGGTGAAAGGAAAGATTGTCACTGTTTATGGTGAAGAAGAATACATGGTCAGTCATGTGAATACTTTTAAATATGTTGATATGGAGGGTGAATTTGTTGAGACTCCTTACCAGATATTTGAAGTGGTTCCTCAAGTCGTTCCTACTACTAAAGCTCTCCCTATTGTTAAAAGAGTTCATGTGATTACCAGAGTGCCTCCTACAATGGCCTCCCTCAAAGACGCTAGAGCTGTGGTTGAAGAAGTTGGTTGTACTATTTGGGGCCAGCTTCCTGACATTCCTTACAAGTCTGACAAGTTTGGTTTGGGTTTTACTGCAGAATCTCAGAAGACTGTTCGTCGTGCTCGTGCTGCTCGTATCACTCATGGAGGAATCATAAAAGACCAAGTCAATGCTGTGGAAGATTATGATGAAGGTTACAACCTGGACGATTGGATTTTTCCTACCATGGGGGATGGACTCAACAATTGGAAGGCCGAAGACGTTATTCCTATCTCCTTTAGTCAGGAGTAAATGCTATTTCATTTTTCTAAATTTATTTTTTGTATCTTTGAACAATTAAATACTTTTAAGCCTTGTGCCTTGCCCGGGGCACAATGGTATGCTTGTTAGGGTTGTCATTTCATTTGCATATTTTCATTCAATAAAATCAATGGACGTTTCTCGCTTTCGTAAATATTGCGCTCTTTGTCTTTCTTTTACTTTTTCATTTTATAAAAAAAAAGCTATGTGTTCTTACACACACCCACGTCACTAAAATGCAGATCTTCACCCACTCTGGATCCTATTGATAACAATTATGCTATTGCCAATTATGACTTCGAGAATCCGATCTATCAAGCCGAGGATGGAAAAGAGGAAGATTGTGAAGTACCTATAGAGTTGGCTAGATTACTATAGCAAGAAGAGAAAACTATACAACCACATGAGGAACCAATCGAAGTTGTGAACTTGGGAACCGAGGAAAACAAGAAAGAAGTCAAGATAGGTGTTGAGCTGGAAGTTGGTGTCAAGAACAGGTTGATTCAGATGTTACATGACTATGTGAAAATTTTTGCTTGGTCTTATGAAGACATGCCAGGGCTGGATACAGATATTGTGGTTCACCGTCTACCAGTGAAAGAGGATTGTCGTCCAATAAAATAGAAAGTTCGTCGTATGCGTCCTGATATGTCAGAAAAGATTAAGGCAGAGGTGATGAAACAATTCAATGCAGGGTTTTTAGCTATTACTTATTATCCTCAGTGGGTTGCAAACGTGGTGCCGGTGCCTAAGAAAGATGGTAAAGTACGCATGTGTGTAGATTACAGGGATTTGAACAGAGCCAGCCCCAAAGATGACTTTCCACTTCCACATATTGATGTTCTGGTAGACAACACTGCTCAACATAAGGTATTCTCTTTTATGGATGGTTTCTCTGGGTATAATCAGATTAAGATGGCACCTGAAGATACGAAGAAGACTACATTTATTACACAATGGGGCACTTTCTGCTATAAGGTAATGCCATTTGGTTTGAAGAATGCTGGGGCAACATATCAGCGTGCTATGGTAGCTTTGTTCCATGATATGATTCACCATGAGATAGAGGTATATGTGGATGATATGATAGCCAGATTTCAGAATAAAGAAGAGCATCTTGATCACCTGCACAAGTTATTTGAGAGGTTGAAGAAATACAAGTTGAGATTAAATCCAAGCAAGTGTACTTTCGGAGTTAGATCTGGTAAACTTCTGGGTTTTATTGTCAGTGGTAAAGGTATTGAAGTAGATCCTGCAAAGGTAAAAGCTATACAAGAGATGCCTACTCCTCGTACTGAGAAAGAAGTTAGAGGTTTCCTGGGACGACTGAATTACATTGCAAGATTTATTTTCCAGTTGACTGCTACCTGTGAACCAATCTTCAAGTTGTTGAAGAAAGATCAAGTATTGGAATGGAATGATGAATGCCAGGCAACTTTTGATGAAATCAAAAGGTACCTACAGGAACCTCCTATATTGATGCGACCAGTTGAAGGAAGACCCTTGATTATGTACTTGACGGTATTGGATAACTCAATGGGGTGTGTGTTGGGGCAACATGACGAGTCTGGTCGAAAAGAGAAGGCGATATACTACCTTAGCAAAAAGTTTACCGACTGTGAAACAAGATACTCACTGCTCGAGAAAACTTTCTGCATTTTGGCATAGGCTGCTCACCGACTAAGACAATATATGTTGAGTCATACCACTTTATTGATTTCAAAAATGGATCCAATCAAGTATATATTTGAGAAACCTGCTCTCTCCGGACGAATAGCAAGATGGCAAATGATCTTGACGGAATATGACATACAATATACTACTCAAAAAGCAATCAAAGGAAGTGTAGTAGCTGACCATTTGGCTCATCAAGCAGTGGATGATTATCAATCTATGAATTTTGAATTCCCAGATGAGGATATTATGATTGTTACTAAAGAACCTAGACAATATGAAGGACCTGGACAAGGATCCCGATGGACTATGGTTTTTGATGGAACTTCTAATATGCTTGGTAATGGTGTTGGTGTTGTGATTATCTCTTCTAAAGGTTGTTATACACCAGTTACTACAAAGCTTTGTTTTAAATGTACCAATAATATGGCTAAGTATGAAGCGTGCATCATGGGTATCATGGTTGCTATTGAGATGAAAATCCAATTTTTGGATGTGTATGGAGATTCGGACCTAGTAGTTAGTCAAGTTAAAGGAGATTGGGACACCAGGCATCCTAATCTTATCCCTTACAGAGAGCATGTGTTGTCTTTGATCCCGTACTTTGAAGAGATTACCTTTGAACATATTCCACGAGAAGAGAATCAGTTGGCAGATGCATTAGCTACTATGGCATCTATGTTTGAAATCAGTTGGGATGATGAAGCTCCGAGAATTACTATTGATCGATTTGATAAACCTGCATACTACAATGAAGTGGGTACTGAAGGAGTAGAAGAAAAGCCTTGGTTCCATGAAGTGAAGAGGTATCTTGAAGCTCAGGAGTTCCCTGAAGGGGCATCTGTCAATGATAAGAAGTTTCTGAGGAGGTTTTCTGCTAAATTATTCCAGAGTAATGGAATTTTGTACAAGCACAACCACATTTCAACGTTGCTTCGCTGTGTGGATAAGAAAGAAGCAGTAGAGATTATGGAAGACATGCATGATGGGATCTTTGGTACTCATTCTAGTGGGCATACAATGGCTAAGAAGATTCTGAGAGCAGGTTATTATTGGTCTACCATGGAAGCTGACTGCTATCAACACTCCAAAACTTGTCACAAATGCCAGATTTATGCTGATAAGGTTCACGTGTGTCCAGTTCCGTTGAATGTTCTAACTTCTCCATGGCCTTTTTCCATGTGGGGCATTGATATGGTTGGTGATATTAAACCTACTGCCTCCAATGGACATCGTTTAATCCTTGTAGCTATTGATTACTTCACAAAATGGGTAGAGGCAACCTCATTTGCTTCTGTTACCAAGAATGTTGTGGCTCGATTCATCAAGTATAATCTTATATGCAGATATGGCACCCCTGAAAGGATTATCACAAACAATGGTACTAATTTGAACAACACTATGATTACTGATCTCTGCATGCAGTTCAAGATTAAACATCACAATTCTTCTCCATATCGTCCAAAGATGAATGACGCAGTGGAAGCCGCCAACAAGAATATTAAGAAGATCTTGAAAAAGATGACAGATACATATAAGGATTGGCATGAGATGTTACCATTTGCTCTTCATGGTTATCATACCACCATACGTACTTCAACAAGGGCAACCCCATTTTCCCTTGTCTATTGTATGGAAGCAGTTTTACCCATTGAAGTTCAGATTCCTTCTTTGAGAATTATGAAGGATGCAGGCTTAGATGAAGATGAATGGATTCAGACTCGACTTGACCAGATAAACTTGATTGACGAGAAAATATTAGCAGCTGTTTTTCATGGTCAGATGTATCAGAAACGTATGATCAAAGCCTTCAATAAGAAAGTTAGGCAGCAGGTGTATCAGGCTGGTGATTTGGTAATCAAGCGTATTATATTAACACAGGGTGATCCCAGGGGAAAATGAACCCCCACATGTGAAGGGCCATTTGTTGTTAAGAGAATATTTTCTGGAGGTGCCATGATGCTTACCACTATGGATGGTGAAGATTTCCCGCAGCCTGTGAACGCAAACATAGTTAAAAAATACTACGCATGAAAAGAGTCCCGCTAGGTTGACTAGCCTAGGCAAAAATAAGGGCATCCCGGCGAAACAAAAGGGTTCGGGAAAAAATTAGGGATATATATATATATATATATATATATATATATATATATATATATATATATATATATATATATATATATATATATATATATATATATATATAAAATGTACACCCGACAAGTCGAAAACCTGAAAAGGCGGCTTGGGCAAAAAAGGGTATCCCGGTGGATTGAAAACCTGAAAGGGCAATCCAGGTAAAAGTTAGGGATTAAAGCGTATGACTATGTCTCGTTGGATCACCCATGCAACCTCTACTAGTTGTGTTATATATGTCAAGTTCAACAGATACCGATCAGTCCAATCGTTTCTTCTCCAATAGCTGAAGATGAGATAATTGAAGATAATGGCAATAACAAAGTTGGAACTCAATAGGATTATTTACACATAGCTATTTTTCCTTGTAAATTTTTTTGACGAATTCCTCTTACTAGGATTTCTGTCTCCGTGTTAAAACCTGCCTATTTATAGGTCTATTTCTAAAAATAAGTAAAAACTCCATTTTCATATTCAGCTTTACTTTTCCCTCTTTATTCAGCTTTACTTTTCCCTCTTTATTTACTAAAGCAAAAAACGTCCATTGATAATATTTGAATGTATATATGCCTTTGAATATGATTGATGTTTACCAGAAATGCATAAAATACAATAATAGCATTTACTAAGAACGAAGAGAGATAAGAGTTCAACGAAGCTTCGCCGGTTCATCCCCACGGAGTAATCTTTACGGATATCCTTACGGAATACCTCAAGTAATAGCTTACACTTCCAGCTTGACGAAGTCTTTAAGCAGTGTCATATCCTCCGAAGAATTGATACCTAACTACATAGGTCTCCCGGATTTATGTCCATCTCTTCTATCCTCAGTCAGGATATTCAGAAACCTAATCCTTCAATAAAAAGTATGACGAACGAAAACGAGAGTTTCTAAGTACGATATTCTTAAACAAGACAAGAACGAAGTCTTCATGTTCCATAATAACAAATGGGGATTTATTTTCCCCAGCCAGCAGTTGTTATATGAAGCTACTGATCAGCTTCCCGACATAATTCATTCGTACATACATCATATCGTATCATATCATATCATACACATTCTCATAAAATATTATCTCGCAGATTGTTATATATACATTATATTTGCACCAAACTAACCTTGTTTTTCAGGTTAATTCTCCAGCAGACAAACTTCATCAACAACTTACCTTGGGCCGTCGTTTATTCTTCCCAATGGTTATCTTGTTACCTCGGGCCGTCGTTTATTCTTCCCGAAGGTTATCTCATTTTGGGCCGTCGTTTATTCTTCCCAAAAGCCAACTTACCTTGGGCCGTCGTTTATTCTTCCCAATGGTTATCTTATTACCTCGGGCCGTCATTTATTCTTCCCGAAGGTTATCCATTTTGGGCCATCGTTTATTCTTCCCAAAATCCAACTTACCTTGGGCCGTCGTTTATTCTTCCCAATGGTTATCTTATTACCTCGGGTCGTCGTTTATTCTTCCCGAAGGTTATCTCATTTTGGGACGTTGTTTATTCTTCCCAAAAGCCAACTTACCTTGGGCCGTCGTTTATTCTTCCTAATGGTTATCTTATTACCTCGGGCCGTCGTTTATTCTTCCCGAAGGTTATCTTATTTTGGGCCGTCGTTTATTCTTTCCAAAAGCCATATTGATACCTTGGGCCGTCGTTTATTCTTCCCAATGGCTATCTTGTTACCTCTGGCCGTCGTTCATTATTCCCGAAGGTTATCTCATTTTTGGGCCGTCGTTTATTCTTCCCAAAAGCCATATTGATACCTTGTGTAACACTCCGTTTTTATTTTGATTATTATTTGTGAATTAACTAGGAATTGATATAATTAATTGTGTGTTTTGGTGTGTGTAAACACCCCAAATTTTCCCTCACCCATTCACACCATGGCTTGTGATCTCTTCATATGCATAAGTTCAATCATAGCATCTCATACCACATTTTTGATTCACTGCATTGTTTCTAAGTCATCTGCATCTAGGGTTTGTGATCTGAGCAATCCCAAAGCCATTTGAGCCACTCCAAAGGTCTTCAATCACTTCAAAGGGGTCCATGTGTGTTCAAGCATCATATTGTATCCTCACAAAGTCAAGAATGTCAAAAAATCACAAGAACTGAGATGAGCATGGAAGCAGAGCCAGGTTTGACTGCACAGATGACCTAAAATTAGGGTTTTGGTTTCAGATGCCATAACTCCAAATTTTTTAGTCATTCTCATTTCTATTGGTCTCTATATGTTATAAGGAGCATGCATATCAATTTTCATGAAGAAATTCCATGGGGAAGTCATCTGATCAAGAGTTGACTTTTTGAGCAAGTCAGTACAAAATCAGGGCATCTGAATCCCCCAATGACCCAACCAAAGGGTGTTCTTCATCATTTTGATGGTGTATGATCTTTATTTGATCATATAAGATGCTAGAAGTTCACAAAATTGAAGAATTTCAAGCCATTTGCAAAGTTGACTTTTTGGGAAAATGACTTGTAATGGAAACTTGCCATTTTGGGAAACTTTTTCAACCCTTGCTTTTTGATTCAAAAATGCCTCAAATGAGAAAACTTTGGTCATGAAAGTTTTAGAATGGATCATTCCCTTTTCAAAAAGTACAAGAACTTGTCCTAATTCATTTTGGATCAAAAGTTATGGCTTGTCAAAGTTGGGAAAAATCACATAATTTCAAGTTTTCTACCAAAGAGACATTTTGCAAAATGGTTTGATAAGGCATTCTAAAGGCTTCAAATGTACACAAACACTTCATAACATGTCAAATAGACCTCTAAGGATCAGAATGGTACTTTGAATTATTCCATTTCATGCCTTAAACTTGAAGAATTTCCAAAAAGGGCAAAGTTGTGCCAATTTGCAAAATAGATCAAAACTTCTCATCCACTTGCCTCAGTTCACAAAATCAGATTCACAAGCACTCCATGATCTCAGCTGAACCCAACCATGCCCCTAGGCCAGCCTGCCATGACCCATACCTCAAGTACACCAACTTTTGACATTTTGGCAACTTGCCCATACCAATCACAATAGGCCAACACCCACTCTGTGACCTATCACACTTCTTTATGTGGATCAAATGCAAGCAAAAGCACATAACACACAAGCCTGAAGCTCCAAGAACACAGCATACTCAAAAATCCCCAAATTTGCAAAAGCTTTCGAATCTCTTGATTCAGCCATCAAACCTTCAAACTTCTTTCACCATTCAACTCCATAAACCTCACTGATCATTTCCCACCCTCCATTTTGCCCTAAAACCTCCACAATCAAAAACACGATTTTCACATTTCACAAACTGAGCTTCTGCCATTTCCATTTCAAGGCCATATAAACTCCAGCCAAGCATCTCAAGCTTCTAGGGAGGATCATTGGAGTGAATTTGAGGCGAAGAACTGGCCAGAAAGCCCCTGATTCGAAAGCTCAAGCTCAGGTAGCCATGGCATTTATTTTTCCAGAACTCTCATTTTATGTTATAGGATGATTCTACATGTTTCACTGATTTCCATGATGTGTTTAGTTTTGAAAATAGTTGAGAAATAAGCATTTCATGAGCTTCTGAAATTTCTGAGTTCTTTTCCGTTTTGCTTTGATTCATGGATTTGATGATGAATAAATGGATTTTGATGACTGATTCTTGTTGGGGTTAGGGAGAGGATCATTTCTGGAGAGTTTTAGGGCTTAGGGATGCGTATTAAGAGAGATAGCATGAATGGTTGGCCGGAGAAGATGACCGGAACACTGTTCCGGTCATCTGAAAGTGATTAGGGTTCAGATTAGGGTTAATGACTTAATTAGCGTAGTTTGAATGTGAGCCGTCCGTTTGCGCGCGCTGGTTAATTCCCTCCCTTTCTTGTTTGAATCCTGGCCCTCAGATCTGATTACTTCCTTTAATTCATATTTTAAATTCATTTTAATTGCATTTTCTTTATCATTTTATTTAAAATAGCAAATCATTTCTAAAAAATATCATTTTTTGCATGCTGACTTAAAATATTTTTCTCATCCTGAATATAATTTTATTTTTATTTTTTGCATCAAAAATTATTTTTAAATCATTTAAAAGTTTATTTTTAATTAGTTAATGAAAATTAATTAATTAAAAATACTTTTAGGTATTTAAAAATCACAAAAAAATTCATGAAACATTTAAAAACATTAAGAAACATTGTCCAACTCTCAAACAAAATTTATTTTTTGTTCTTGATGCCTTTTGATCATTTTCAATGGAATTAAATTCATTTTGAGGCAATATTTTGTGACAAACTTCAAAAATTCATTCCTGCCTAACCATTGAGAGTTGGATGATGATTCTTTTTGCATTGCATCTTGCATAACATGTAGTTTATAGGATAAAATTGGCATGAATTGATCTTACATTTTCAATTTGTTTTGCATTTTTCTCGACAAGGTACCTTAAAACCCTAGCAATCTTAGAAAATTCATAGCTCTCACTAGGTTAAGAGTTGGATCCCCTCCTTTGGGCAGTAAGTTTGTATAGGTCTAGGGTATCTTTGATTTCATTTTCAAATTTTTATCATGTCATTTGCTTCTGGTTTTGGATTTTTGCTTTGTATGTTGCATATAACCCTAATTCATGCTTTCCTTTGCATCCATTTCTCATTTGCTTGCATACCATGACTTGTCATGATATTTTGTGCATCCATTTGATTCATAACACATCTTAGGACATATTAGAATCATGTTTGATCATTGCATCTTTCATTTGCCATGTTATATGTCTTTTGCATTTCATAACTTTTCATGTGCATCCATGGTTCAAAGCATGCTTCTCTTGCATCCATGTGTTTGTATGATCATCCTCATGCCTTGCCTCATGTTTGCATCATCTCTTAGCATCATTAACATCATACTCATGCTTCTGGTTTTGGTTTGCATCATGAAATTTCATCTCATTTTGCATTACATTTCATTTCTTTTTGCTAACTTTTCAGGTGGTAAGTTGTTTTGAGAAGTGAATTTGCCTTCACTTCTCACAATCTCTTTTCATCCCTCTTATGCATCATTGCTGCATTTTTGTATGTGTATTGGATTGAGCTTGCTCATTCTTGTTCATTCTTACCTTCTTTCTTCAAGCAACTTGACTTCTTAAGTGAAGCAAGTTGGTTTGCTTCTCTTTGCTTCTGGATCCTTTCATCTGTTTCCTCCTTGGTGGCCTTTGAAGATTTATTTCTCTCTTAAGCCTCACAAACCCTAGGAATTACCAAGCATGATAATAATTAGGGTTTGATTAGTCCCCCATTTAGTTTTGCCTTTGTGTCTCTTTGAGTCTTCTCTTCTCATCTCATAATCAGGGACTAAACCCTAAAGGCTTTAAGGCTTTGTGATTAAGCTTATGCCTGCATCCTTCTATTAGGATGGAGTGTATAAACTTTAATCCTAAGTGTTAAACCCTTAATGTGTTTAAATCCTTTAATCAATTCACCTAATAATCACTAAGACATCAAGCTTGTAACTTGGGCCTTGCATTAGGGTTCTAATTCTTCCTTAATTGGTTAAGAAGGACTAACCCTAGTGTTAATGGACAAGTCCCCCTCAAGTTGTCTTACAAACCATAAAATTCACTTCCTCATCTTATCATTAACTAAAATCCACTTAATAAAGGCTTTGTTTTGTCATGAGGTTAATCCCTAATCATGGATTAAGTTGAGGAGATTTCCTCAGCTTAAACATTCTCATCTATTATCCTTCTATTAGGATGGTATAATGAGTCTGTTTAATCCCTGATTATGGCTTAAGCTCATTACTTAATACTAAACAAAAACAACAAAAACATCTAAATAATCACAAGTAGGTTAATGATCTTAATCTTACATCAGGGTGATTAAGTGTGAGATACTGACTTCACACTTAAGGTATTCTCATTACCCCTAATCAGAGGGAGGATGTGATGAGTTTACTAACCCATTGGTTTAGGCTTAAGCTCATTAACTTATGACAAATTTCAAAAGCAATAAAAGACTGAAAATACAAAAACAAACAATGATCGTCTCCTCCGGGATTCTTTTCTCATCTCATTCACTCATAACCGAGAACTTGCTTCTTCCGTCTAATGCAAGACAGTTTGCACCTGAGCCATACAGGTCATACACTTGAGCATAAGCAAGTAAGCAGTTCACAAGTCAATTCATCTTTCAGTCTCTTTGGGTCGAACTACGGTGTTCTGACTTCCTCATTGCACGAGAGGATACGTAGGCATAACTTAACAGTTATTGAACAAAAGTCTCTGTATATTCCCCCTCTTCCCAGCTTTATTCTTTTAGCCTCATGATCTCGAGCATTTCATTCTTGTTCTTACACTGATACTTCATTTATACACTACACACTTCTTTTACACTGACACTTGCATTCTTTCCAGCTTTGATACACAAATTGCACTGACATTACCCCTTTAAAACACAAATCTTTTAAGCGTGGATCCCGTCGAGTACGGCGGACAATCTGGGTGCTAATACCTTCCCAGGTTGTAACCAACCCCCTTTCTCAGTCTCTCTGGTTCGCAACCGTCTTATCCATATCTTTCTTAGGTCTATGCAGCATTACCCTTCCTCCGGGATAAAAATGCCTAGCTGGCGACTCTTTTCTTTTTTCTGAGTTCACCCCTGTGTATACTCTCCTCCTTTTCGCCGACCGTTCGCGTCTGTACCCCTTCTGACACGAGGTGTCATTTTGGTGGGAGTGACAGCTTGGCGACTCTGCTGGGGACCCTTATACTGTAACCAGGGCTTCTGGTTCTTTTTGTGGGTTCCTCCTAGCGCTTGTTTGATTTGTGTTTACTGGGGTGTTATGTGCTAATTGTGTTTATATATTTGCTTTATTTACTGCTTTATGTACAGTTATTTATTGCTTTCTTTACAGCTTTATACATCATACTGTCATACTGTTATCTGGCTGGATCTGGTTTTTGTCTTGGTGGGTGGGGTTTCATTGAGAGTTTAAGGTCCTATACCTGGGACCTGAGTGACACCTAGGCTAGAGTGGTTCATGTTCTTTCCCATTCCATTTCGGTCTGGTGCGGGAATGTGAAACACGGTTCAGATGTGGGTTTCTTCTTGAGAACTTTGTGCTACAGATTTCCTGTAGTGCTAGGGCTATCTGGGAAGCCTGCTAAGTCTGGATGACCTTTATTATGACCTTCAGAAACTGAGGTGAATTAGAGGAGGATCTTTTATGGTTATTGTAAACACTATACCTCCGGGTTAGAAGTGTTTACACTTCTCATAACTGATCCAAGTCCGAGGATCCTTGTTTTAGAACATCACCTGTGAGGGGGTTGGGCTGTTTACAGGTTTGCAGGTACCCTTGGCCACATCATACCCTGATACTTGTTTTGTTTAAGAATGCTTCACCTTGGACAGTTCTTGTGATTTAACCCTGGACATGTGACTCTTTATTTGAGTCCCCCACCTTGGTTACTGGACTTCTAGACCTCCATCTGGGCTTCTTAAACATACATGGACCTTTATATCAAGACAGTAATCAGATCCAGCTTGATCACAAACCCTTGCATATCATTTGCATACATCATCATTGCATCATTTAACATTTGTTTATTTGTTTTTCAGGGTATCCATATTACATCTGGCTTGGTTTTGACCCCTTCATCTGCATAGACCCTTGTTCATCAGCTACCTGCTTCAGCTATCTTCATCAGTTGCCTGCTTCAGCTACCTCCATCATCATCCTCAGCCTATTAGTGGTTCATCTCCAGTATCAGTCTTCATCATCAGCATCTGTTCTCAGCTCTTCATCAGCAGTCATGGCACCCAAGAAGAACAACATTTCATACCATTTCTTTGAGCCTGTGCTGGCTGGCATCAGGCAGGTCCAGGCACTTATCACTCCAAACCACATCCCATTATTCAGAGAACATTATGGAGGCATCCTTGATATGGTTATGGACTTGGACCCTTCTCAGAGGAGTTTGATTCACACTTGCCTACAGTTCTATGATCCTCCTTTGAGATGCTTCACTTTCCAGAATTTTCAGTTGGGACCTATGTTGGAGGAGTTTTCATCATTGATTGGAGTACCTGTCAGGGGTGGTATCCCCTTCAACCCAGAGATGGCTTCTCCCAGCAATGAAGAAGTGGCAAAGGCACTGTATTTGGAACCTATTTTGATTGAGCAGAACATGACTACAAAGGTTGGAATTCCTGGCCTACACTTGGACTTTCTAACTTCTCAGGCTATCCTGAAGGCCTCCTTGGGAGAATGGAAGGCAGTTTGTGCATTGTTAGCCCTCAGTATATATGGGGTTATACTATTTGCAGATGAGCCCAAGTTTATCAGCAAGAATGCCATTCATCTTTTCCTTCTGAGGAACCCAGTGCCCACATTGCTGGGGGATTTTTATTATTCTATTCATCAGAGGAATGAGAAGCAGAGATGGAGGTTGGTGAGATGCTGTGCTCCTCTATTTCACACTTGGCTGCTTAAACACTTACCCAAGACTGATGCCTTCCTGAACCCTCACCAACAGAAGAATTGGGCCAGGAGACTTGTTGCTTTGACCTCAGATGACATCAGATGGTGCACCCAGAGCACCAAAGGCAGGGACATAATTACAAGCTGTGGACAGTTCCCCAATGTACCTCTGGTAGGAGTGAAGGGTTGCATCAACTACAATCCTTTGTTGTTCAAGAGACAATTGGGCTATGCTTTGGTTCACCCTCCTAGAGTGCAAGACCTGGCTGAAACCCTGTATTGTGAGATAAAACCTAATCTAGCTGTTGTCAGACAGGCATCCTGGGCTTGGGACAACATCCAGACCAAGGGGATGGCCATTCTTGGGAGATGCAATAATGTGGCTTCAGCTCAGTATTATGAATGGTCTCATGCTAGGGCACAGATTTCTGGGATGCCTTTCACCATTGAGGATACACCTGGACCTTCCACAGTGCCACCTCCAGCCACTGTCAGCTTGGAAGAATTTGAGAAGCTGAAGGAAAGAAATGAGAATCTGTCTCAAGCTCTGAAGAAGACCCTCTGGGAGAGGAGTGATGGTCGTATAGACATTGAGAGGTTGGAAAAGCTCAGAGTGGAACATCTAGCCAAGATTGAGAAAGCAGAAGACTACATCAAGAAATCAAGAGCTGGGGAGAAAATATTGAAGAATGCCTGTAAAGAGGCCCAGTTTCAGAAGGCTAGGACTGATCTCTATCTGAAAGAGAGTCAGGATAGGTGGGTCAGAATCACTGAAGCTCGCACTCAAGAGGATAAGAGAACTCAGGCTAGGTTTGAGCAGCTAGAGGCTAATGAGAAGAAGCAACAGGAAGCTTTGCTGGCAGCCCAGAAGGAGATCTCAGAATTGAAGCTTAGGGCTGGTGTGAAGAGGTCAAAGGACCAAGACAGGCACAAGAAGCTGACCACTGCTATTGCCACCAGAAACCTTCTTATCAGGAACATCACAGAGCATCCGGCTGGTCCTGTAACTGAGGCACTTTTGAAGGAGGTTAAGGAGGATGAGTTTGGCTTAGATGTCTGACTTATTTGCTTGTTGTTATTGCCATTTGATGTACTTTTCTTTTATGTTGTATTTTGACCCTTCAGGGGCTTATGTTGTAAAAACAGACTATGTATTATTTCAGCATCTGTAATATATTTGTTAGTTTGTTTCACTAAGTTTTCTTTCTCTCAAGCAATATCAAAGCATCCTCCTCAGGGTCTGGAAAGGTCAAAACCAAGTGCCAAGCCGGATACCTTGGAAACAAATAAGCATACTGCATTGCATGCTAACTTTTGTTTTGTTTTGTAGGTTTTTGTCATTATGTTTTGTATCTAACTCTGTTGTGGTTCAGGAATTATTGCTCGCCGTCGAGTGTTCCCTCTCAACCGTCCGCACAGATATCCTACTCGCAACAACCTTCCTGGTATCTAGATGGATCAAGTACATCAAGAGCTGACAGAGGTCAGAACCCAGATGGTTAATGAAAGGCTGGAGATGAGAAACCAAATGACCCAGTTCATGGAAGTAATGAATGGCTTGGCTCAAAGTCAAGAAAGGTTGAGGGCATTGGTAGAAAGACAAACCCCGGAAGAACCTCCCCTGGGAACTGGAGGAACAAGTAACAATGAAAGAGGTCAGCCTCATGTTAACCCACCGGTATATGGGCCTCATCTACATCCGGAAGTCAACATCCCGGGTAATGTGCAAGGAAATACTACTGGAGGGAGAATCTTACAAGAAGACCACCAGGAAGAGCAGTTCACTGTGATGGGAGCTGGGGATGAAGTCTATGATAGGAGGTTTGATGAAATTGCTGAAAAATTGAGATCTCTGGAGTCTCAAAACTCTTTAGGGTTTGATGTCATGGATATGGGGTTAGTGGATGGGGTAAGGATTCCTCATAAGTTTAAACCCCCGTGCTTCGAGAAGTACAACGGAACTTCCTGTCCACGAACTCACTTACAGTCTTTTCTGGGAAGGCTTAAAGCATACACCATGGATGAGAAACTATGGATGTTTTACTTTGAAGATAGTTTGACCGGGGCTTCAAGGGAGGGGTACTCTCACTTGACCAGGGCTACTATCAGATGCTGGAAGGACCTAGCTGAAGCTTTCATCAGACAGTACCAATACAATCTAGACATGGCTCCTAACAGAACCCTTCTGATGGGAATGTCTCAGTCCTCCAGGGAAAGCTTCAGGGAATATGCCCAGAGGTGGAGACAGCTTGCTGCTGCTGTCCAGCCACCCATGTCGGAAAGAGAAATTGCTGACATGTTTATGAATACTCTACAAGGAACATATATTGATAGGCTAGCTGCATTTTCTTCCACCAGCTTCGCTGACGTAGTTATAGCCGGGGAAAGAATTGAAAGCCTTCTGAAGATGGGTAAGATTTCTGATAATGGTGCAAGTTCGTCAAGTAATCCCAGGAAGCCTTTTGTGGGACCTAGAAGAACAGGTGAGACAAATGCCATTTATGCCAATAGGAGCAGACCTCAACATGTCCATAGATCAGTAGCAGCTGTCACAATTCCAGCTCCGATTCCTCAGCAACCAGCATATCAACCACAACAACAACCACATTATCAGCAACAAGTTCAGTATCTGCCACAGAGAAACTACAACAACAACAACAACAGTCAACAACAAAGACCTTTTCAACAAAGACCATCACAGGCCAATAGGGTGATTGATCCAATCCCTATGCCTTATGCCGCTTTATTGCCACAACTCTTGAAACTCAACTTGGTTGAATTAAGGACATTGGCACCACCAGATCCCTCCAATCTTCCAAGAAACTATGATGTCAACGCCAGATGTGCCTTCCACTCCAATGCACCTGGCCATAATACAGAGAAATGCAGGGCCTTACAAATGAAGGTACAAGATCTGGTAGATTCTAAAGCCCTCAACTTTGCACCCCCGCCAAATGTCAACAAGAATCCCATGCCCAATCATGGAGGTCCAAGAATTAATGCCATTGAGGAAGACAAGCCATCTTTCTTAATCACCAGTGTTGGACAGATTCAGACACCTCTGGTAGAAATTAAAGCTCAGCTCCTAGAATGCCAGATGTTCCCCGGGTGTGAGCTCGGTTGTGGTTATTGCAACATTTCAGTCAACGGGTGTGACAACTTGAGAAGCGGCATAGATAGTCTTATCAAAAGTGGTATACTTTAGATCACAACATCAGCGCCTACAAATCCAGCAATCCCTTTGACAACAATTCCTGACTCTTCTACAACTGCAACAACAATCATTCTGACCAATTCATCAATATCATCAACAATGGCTCCGTCCATCACTTCAGCAAATCAAATGTTAACAACCATTTCTTTTACAACATCAGCACCCATTTATTCAGCAGGATCTTCTACAACGCCAATAGAAATTAATGAAGATATCTCAGCAGTCACCATTTACTATGATCCGTCAAGTGTTCCTCCGAACAACAACTTCCAACAACAAACAGTGGCATCTCCTGCCAGGTCACCAGTCACCATCTACTACGATCCGCACACCATTTCAGTGCCCTCCTCTGCTGCAGTCAGTCCAGTTACCATCATGGTGCCTGGACCCATTCCATATGAAAGCAGTAATGCCATACCTTGGCATTATGGCTCTGATCTTTACTGCAACGGGGAGAAGATCACTTTGGATTCTTCAACCTCTTCTCCACAAATTGGTAATGTTGGGGGAGGCGGAGGCTTCACCAGAAGCGGACGCCTTTTTGCCTCGCAATTGCAAAGACCTAATGCCGAAGCAGAAGCTGCTGCCAAAGCAAAAGGAAAAAGTGTGGTATTTGAAGAGCCGACTGTCAAAGAAACTCAGAAGACATCTTTTGAGCAAGATGTAGACAAGTTTATGAGAATTATAAAGAGAAGTGATTACAAGGTGGTGGATCAGCTTCACCAAACTCCCTCAAAGATCTCCATATTATCCCTGCTGATGTGTTCTGAAGCTCATAGGAATGCATTACTGAAAGTCTTGCACGCAGCATACGTGTCGGAGGAGATCACTGTTAATCAGCTAGAAAATGTGGTGGCAAATGTCAACACCAGTCATGGACTGGGTTTTACCAGCACTGATTTAACAACTGAGGGACGTAACCACAACAAGGCTTTACACATCACTCTAGAATGCAAGGGTGCTATTCTATCCCATGTACTGGTGGACACTGGGTCTTCACTCAATGTTCTACCAAAGAAAGCCTTAGTGAAGCTGGAGTATGATGGCTTGGCACTGCGTCCGAGTAATTTGGTGGTGAGAGCCTTCGATGGCTTTAAAAGATCAGTGCTAGGAGAGATTGATCTGCCTGTGATGATTGGCCCGCAGACTTTTAAAATTACCTTCTATGTGATAGACATTCAGCCGGCCTACAGCTGTTTGTTGGGTAGACCTTGGATCCATGCCGCTGGCGCAGTTACGTCTACCCTTCACCAGAAGCTGAAATTTGAGTGGGAAGGCCATATCATCACCATCTGTGGTGAAGAGGACATCTTTGTTAGCCATCTGGCTACGTACAAGTACATTGAGATGGATGGAGAAATCCACGAAACCATGAGCCAGGGGTTTGAGGCTCTGAACATAAATGAAGCATCTGCTGTACTGGGAACCTCCATGACGTCTTATCAGCAAGCCAAGAAGGTTGTTGAAGAGGGGACTGCCCAAGGCTGGGGCAAGCTACTGCCCGTGGAGAAGAAGGAGGACAGATTTGGATTGGGTTACAAACCAACTCAACAAGATCAATCCGAGGCTGCTAAGAAGCCCAATTTTGTCAGCGGGGGGATGCTCACCCCGGATGCAATGAACAACTTGGAAGATGATTCGGAAGATGAGCGCAACCTGGAGAGCTGGATACGTCCAAGGACCCCGGGGAGCCGCGTCTCAAACTGGTCTTCCCAGGAAATTATAAGGGTTACTCCTGCAGAGTAATTATTATTTCCTGTATATTTTAAGCATGCATCAAGTCTTGCATCTTGCCCAAGATGACAAGACTCATTTTGTAATCGGGCCATCTTGTAATTTTGTGCAAACAGATCAATCAATGAATATCGGACATCTTTTGCAAATGAGTCTTTTTCTTTTCCACTCACTGTTTTTCCATTTTTCTTTTTGTACAAAAATAAAATGGCAATGTTTTCAAAATGATAACCTTACTTCACTTTTTTAAAACAAGATTAAAATCAATCACTAAAATGAACAATCTAAACCCTTGCAGAGAGTGCCTTTCAGACCGCACCGACAACAGCACATCTATGGCTTCGTATGACTTTGACAATCCAATCAATCAAGCTGATGAAGGGGTTGAAGAAGATTATGAGCTTCCTGAAGAGCTAGCCAGGTTGTTAAGGCAAGAGGAGAAGGTTATCACTCCTCACCAGGAGGAGGTCGAAACGGTTAATCTGGGTACGGAAGAAGATGTGAAAGAGGTTAAGATCGGGGCCTGCCTACAGGATTCAGTAAAAAAGCAACTGATTGACATGCTTCATGAATATGTGGATGTGTTTGCTTGGTCTTATCAGGATATGCCTGGGTTGGACACCGATATTGTCATGCACAAGCTGCCTTTAAAAGAAGATTGCCCACCGGTTAAGCAGAAACTGCGCCGTACTCGCCCAGATATGGCAATGAAGATTAAAGAAGAGGTACAAAAACAGTGGGACGCCGGGTTCCTTGCTGTGACTAGCTATCCGCCGTGGGTTGCTAATATTGTACCTGTGCCTAAGAAAGACGGCAAAGTAAGGATGTGTGTGGACTATCGGGATCTGAACAGAGCCAGTCCGAAAGATGATTTCCCTTTACCTCACATTGATGTATTGGTTGATAATACGGCTCAGTTCTCGGTGTTCTCCTTCATGGACGGATTTTCAGGATACAATCAGATTAAGATTTCACCTGAAGACATGGAGAAGACAACTTTCATCACACCCTGGGGCACGTTCTGTTACAAGGTGATGCCATTCGGACTGAAGAATGCTGGTGCAACCTATCAACGGGCTATGGTAACATTATTCCATGACATGATCCACAAAGAAATTGAATGTTATGTGGATGACATGATTGCCAAGTCCCTCACAGAAGAAGACCACCTGGTGAATCTGTTGAAGTTATTCAAGCGTCTGAGGAAGTACCAACTGAAGCTGAATCCCAACAAGTGCACATTCGGGGTGCGATCCGGTAAGCTGCTGGGATTTATTGTAAGTGAGAAAGGGATTGAAGTTGAGCCTGACAAAGTCAAAGCCATTCAAGAAATGCCTGCACCTAAGTCAGAAAAAGAAGTTCAGGGGTTTCTAGGTAGATTGAACTACATTTCACGGTTCATATCTCACCTTACAGCAACCTGTGAACCTTTGTTCAAGCTGCTAAGAAAAGAACAAACGGTCAGGTGGAACGAAGATTGCCAGAGGGCTTTTGACAAGATCAAGGAATACTTACAAGAGCCTCCAATCCTCATGCCTCCAGTTGAGGGAAGACCTCTAATCATGTACTTGACAGTATTAGAAGAGTCAATGGGGTGTGTGCTGGGCCAGCATGACGAGTCTGGTCGAAAAGAGTATGCAATATACTACCTAAGCAAAAAGTTTACCGACTGTGAACAACGTTATTCACTGCTCGAGAAAACTTGCTGTGCTTTAGCGTGGGCTGCTCGCCGACTAAGGAAGTATATGTTGACCCACACTACTTTATTGATTTCAAAGATGGACCCAGTCAAGTACATTTTTGAGAAGCCAACACTTACCGGACGGGTTGCAAGATGGCAAATGATTCTCACAGAATATGACATCCAGTACACATCTCAGAAAGCCATCAAGGGCAGTGTATTGTCTGATTATCTTGCTGAGCAACCCATTGATGATTACCAGCCTATGAAATTTGACTTCCCTGATGAAGACATCATGTTCATAAAAGCAAAAGATCATGAAGAGCCTATTCACACTGAAGGGCCTGACCCAGAAGAAGAATGGACTATGATGTTTGACGGGGCTGTTAATATGAATGGTCGTGGTGTTGGTGCAGTACTCATTACACCTAAAGGAGTTCACATGCCTTTCTCGGCAAAACCCACCTTTAACTGCACTAACAAAGAAGCTGAATACGAAGCTTGTATTATGGGTCTTGAGGAAGCCATTGACCTCAGGATCAAAACTTTGACTGTGTTCGGAGATTCAGCTCTGGTAATCAATCAAACCAACGGCAAATGGTACACACACCAGGATCATCTGATACCTTACAGGGATTATACAAGGAGGTTATTGACTTTCTTTACAACGGTCAAGCTTGAGTATATCCCTCGGGATGAGAATCAATTTGCAGATGCTCTTGCCACCATTTCATCCATGATCAAAGTTCAAGCTGCCAACTTTGTACCTCGGATCTCTGTGTCCAGACTTGACAGACCAGCATATGTATTTGCGGCAGATGTTGTTAAGGATGATAAGCCTTGGTTCCATGACATCAAATGCTTCTTGGAGGATCAGACATACCCACCTGGGGCATCTTATAAGAAGACATTAAGAAGGCTAGCTGGTAGTTTCTTCTTGAACACCGACGGTTCCCTGTACAAGAGAAACTTTGATATGGTACTCCTCAGATGCGTAGATAGAACAGAAGCAGACTTGTTGATGCACGAGGAGCACGAAGGATCCTTTGGTACCCATGCAGGAGGGCATGCCATGGCAAAGAAGTTGCTAAGATCAGGCTATTACTGGATCACGATGGATGCCGACTGTTGTGCTTATGCCAGAAAATGTCATAAATGCCAGATCTATGCGGATAAGGTGCATGTGCCTCCAAATCCTCTGAATGTGATGTCTTCACCCTGGCCCTTTGCCATGTGGGGCATTGATATGATTGGCAAGATTGAACCGACCGCTTCAAATGGCCACAGACTTATCCTGGTAGCCATCGACTATTTTACCAAGTGGGTTGAAGCAGCTTCATATGCAAATGTTACAAGGCAAGTGGTAGCCCGATTCCTTAAAAGAGATATCATATGCAGATATGGAGTGCCCGAGCGAATCATTACTGATAATGGTTCCAACTTGAACAATAAAATGATGGCAGAGCTGTGCCGGGACTTCAAGATCCAACACCACAATTCTTCTCCTTACAGGCCAAAGATGAATGGCGCTGTTGAGGCAGCTAACAAGAATATCAAGAAGATTGTGCAGAAGATGGTGGTCACCTATAAAGACTGGCATGAAATGCTACCATTTGCCTTGCATGGGTACCGTACGTCAATCAGAACATCCACTGGGGCAACACCGTTTCAACTTGTGTATGGTATGGAAGCAGTCCTACCTGTTGAAGTTGAATTACCCTCCTTGCGGGTACTAATGGATGTTAAGCTGAACGAAGCAGAGTGGGTCCGATCCCGATACGAACAACTGAGTCTGATTGAAGAAAAGAGATTGGCTGCAATCTGTCATGGGCAGCTGTATCAGAAAAGAATGAAGAAAGCCTTCGATCAGAAAGTTAGGCTCCGAGAGTACCAAGTAAGGGATCTTGTGTTGAAAAGACTCCTCCCTCCTCATACAGACCACAAGGGCAAGTGGACTCCGAACTATGAAGGACCATTCGTAGTAAAGAAAGTTTTCTCTGATGGAGCACTCATGCTCAGTACTATGGATGGTGAAGACTTCCCGTCACCTGTGAATTCAGATGCAGTTAAAAAATACTTCGTGAAATTCTGTAATGAGATGTCCTAAGAGATGTTCCAACACTTAATAGGACATTTGACAAATTTAACCAAAACTTTAAACAGCAGGAAAAATAAACAACACAGAAGTTTGTTAACCCAGTTCAGTGTATAACCACACCTACATCTGGAGGCTACCAAGCCAGGAGGAAATCCACTATTAGTAATATTAATTCTAGACTTAAACCACCCTGTTTAATCTATCACTTAATACTTACCCAATGCAATTTCTACCTAAGACTCACTTAGATAAGAGTACCCTACTCACTCCCCCTCAATCACACAGTGATTTTGTTTACAAGTTTAATTAAATTGAAGTCACACTTCAAACAAAACAGCTTGATCTTACTTCACAGTTTCAATCAAGTCACAAATGCACTTTTGCTTAAAAGCTCATAAAGTGGTACATAAAAACAACCTGCTATTAAAACACTAGACACCCTATTTAGTCTTCTGAAATTCGTACTCAATTCTATGAGTTTCTGTTGTTTAAATAGGTATCTGAATTTTGGGCTTTCTGTAGAATGATCCAGCCCTAATGTGCAGCAACTGTCACCTTGAATTTAGGGTTTGTTACCTCCTCTATTCTAGGTGCATTAGGTCTTCTGTTTTAATCTGAATCTTCAATTTAAAACTCCCTACAGATGCGCCTTGTTCTGTTTTTATCCAGCATTAATTAATTCCAGATAGTTCTCCTTAAATATCTCTGATCTGTTAATCAATAATTAATTCTGGTAGCAGGTCTGAGATGTCTCAACATCTGTTGGGACATCCTGAAAAACTGAACTTAATTTATTCACACAATGTCCCAACATCTGATGAGACATCCTGAAATAAATTCACATACTCTGTTTGATAATGTCCCAACATCTGATAGGACATTCTGAACTGAATTTAACATTTCTTGTTTGGTCAAAAATTCTGCCAATTCTTAAACATCTACAAACTCCCCCTTTGGCTAATTTTTGGCTAACATCTTTCCTGGTTTTCAGAGTGCAGCAGAAGTTCTTTTTATCAGAGTATATCATTACTTTTCTGTTGATTTTTATTTGAGATTACTCCCCCTCAAACATACATGTGTCCTGTCTTTATCCAGTCTTTGTCTTTCTCCAGTCTTGTTCCAACAGAAAAACTTATTCAGTTCAGAAGCAAACAAACAGAATTTTTTCATTCATTTAAACAGCAATTACATTTGATGTTGTTCTCCCCCTTGGTAGACACAAAATTAGGGGCCAAAGACACTATTTCAGTCATTACATTGCTGTCTTTACATTTGCCTCACATACATTTGATCACTCAGAATCATCACTCTCAGTTCCCTCCTCAACTTCTGTCTCTTCATCAGCTTCTGTTTCTTCATCAGCAGCACTGTCTTCATCAGAGTTTGCTTTCAGATCTTCTTCATTCTCCAACCTTTGAATTATTTCCTCAAGCTTCTGCTTTCTAGCTTCAAGCTCTTTGCAGGTGCTTTTGAGTTCAGCAATTAAAGTCTTCCTGGAGATTGGATTCTTAACAGTGGATGGACCAGCAGATGTCCCAGAAGGAGCTTCAACATCTGCAGCATGATGACTGAGGAATAACTTGTAGTGAAAAGCCAGGGGGCTCCCTCTCTTGCAGGCAGTATCCTTGTCAGTTAAAATCCCAGGATATTGATTGAGTACAATACCACACAGCAATGATGGAAAAGCTATTGACAGCTTTGTTGCAGAAGAGCTGGAATGCTTCATGGTTTGATCAAAGATGAAAGCTCCATAGTCCATTTTGGTTTGAGTTCCAACAGCATATATAAATCTGGCTAGACCAGTTGAGATTGAGGAAGTGTGGTTAGTAGGCACCCAATTAGATGTACCAATCCTGTTCAGCATGGCATACTTTCTGGTAAGCATGCTTACAGATAGCTTTCCCTTCACAGGCCATGCCTTTACCTGGTCAGCAGTTATCACCTTACAGACTTGATTATCTGTCTTGCCTAGCTCATTTGGTCCATCTGTTTCTCTTCCTAGATACTGATTTATGATTTGGGAAGAAAACTCCACACATCTACCTCTAACATAAACTTTTCTAAACTCAGAGGACTTACTATTTGAGCAATCCTCCTGAAGATTCACAATGAACTCTTTGACAAGTAGTTCATAGCAGGGAGAGAGGTCTGAGACTGTTCTGAATAGTCCTGCAGCAGAGATGAGATCAATCAGTTCTGTGCACTCAAGTGCATTGCTGCTCAGTTCTCTTTCCAGGGCAACCCTTCTTTGGTACACATACTTCCACCTGTTCACACTAGAGACATGGTGAAATGATATGTTGTCCAAGGGAGCTTCTGGTACAGCAGTTGAAGCTCTGGATGTTGCTGGTCTCTTCTTGGGAGAAGATGTTGGGACATCTGATTCAACATCTGAATCTGATGGTGTGACAGCCTTTCTTTTCTGAGTTTGGACTTTACTCCATTGTTTTGATGGCCCAAAAGAGGCTTTAGCTTTCCCTTTCTTTGGAGAGGCTTTCTTCTTTTCAGGAATTGCTGCTTCAACTTGCATCTTACCCTTCCTGGACCTGAGTCTTTTGGCTATGCTGGGTTTGACAGATGCTATGATTTCTGCATCAGAGTCCTGCTCCAGGTTGACCACTGGAGGAGATTGAGCAGTCTCTTCTTCAGCTTGTTGATCAGCAGGGATTAGATCTTCATCTGAGGCTTTGGTCTGATCCTCAGAGACTTTGTCATTATCTTCATTTAAGGCCTTATTCTGATCCTCAGAGTTTTCTTTATCACGTTCACTTGAGGTCTTTTCTTGGACCTCAGTCTGTTCAGCATCAGATGAATTTTCTTTCTCATCTGCAGATGTTCCAACATTTATTGGGACATCTTGTTCTGCAGAAGTGTCCTCTGCAGTTTGAGATGGTTCTTCTTGGGGAGCAGGCATGGTTTGCAATGGAACAGAGATCCCACTCACCTTTCTTTGTTCAAACAGAATTTGGGTGACAATCTCCTTGATTGAATCATCCACATAGTTTGAAGATTTTGGTGGCATGTTAGCAGGAGAAGGAATGCCTCCTTTGGCTTTGCTACAAACTTGATCTTTAGCTCTCTTTGGTGTTCTTGCCTTTTTAGTGTGAGAAGCGCTTCCCCTAAGCTCGTCCAATGGTGTTGAAGGCATTGGCACAACAGAGATTGGAGTGGCATGAACCACGTCTTCCTTGTTGAGAATTTCCTCAGCTGTTTTAGGGTTTTGAGACATTGTAAAGGAAGAAGGATGAACAGCTTTAGGGTTTATGATTTCTGAAGATTTGAGAGTTAATGTGATTCGCTTGTGATGATATGATGAGAATCTTGATAGCTTCTTATAAGTAGTTACCAAATAAGTAGCCGTTACAGTCCAAATGATTAGGAATGAAATTCCCAAGGATCTAGTCCAGACTAGCTTTGCCATCTGGAACTTATGCCATGCAATGTCATATGACATGTTGGCACATCTCATTAACTGCTAGATATCACATACACAGATTCCAAGTTTGCCCCTTAAGTTCTCAAATTGTGTAGCATCCAATGCTTTGGTAAAGATATCAGCTAATTGCAGATCTGTAGCAACATGCTCCAATGAAATCACCTTCTCTTCTACAAGATCTCTGATGAAATGATGTCTGATATCAATATGCTTTGTCCTGCTATGTTGAATGGGATTCTTTGATATGTTGATTGCACTTAAGTTGTCACAGTACAATGTCATGACATCCTGTGGGACATTTTACTCAGTGAGCATCTGCTTCATCCAAACCAACTGAGAACAACTGCTACCTGCTGCTATGTATTCAGCTTCAGCTGTAGATAAAGATACACAATTCTGTTTCTTACTGAACCAAGAAATCAGATTGTTTCCTAGAAAGAAGCATCCTCCTGAAGTGCTTTTTCTGTCATCAGCACTTCCTGCCCAATCAGCATCACAGAAGCCAGTGAGAATAGGTTTGCAACTATGAAAGTACATTATGCCATAGTCACAAGTACCATTAACATATTTAAGGATTCTCTTGACTTGATTGAGATGACTGACTTTTGGATCAGCTTGATATCTTGCACAAACTCCTACTGCAAATGCAATGTCTGGTCTGCTAGCAGTCAAGTATAACAAGCTCCCAATCATGCTTCTATATAAACTATGATCTACATTCTCACCCTTCTCATCTTTAGTCAGCTTTAAATGTGTAGGAGCAGGAGTTCTTTTATGAGAAGCATTTTCCATTCCAAATTTCTTCACTATGTTCTTGGAGTACTTGCTTTGTGAGATGAACATTGAGTCTTCTATTTGCTTAACTTGCAGACCAAGAAAATAGGTTAATTCACCTACTAGACTCATTTCAAATTCAGCTTCCATCTGCTTGACAAAATGTTTGACCATCTTATCAGACATCCCACCAAACACAATGTCATCCACATATATTTGTGCAATCATGACATTACCTTCTTCATATTTAACAAACAGGGTTTTATCAATCCCACCTTTTCTGTATCCTTGCTTGATAAGAAATGTGGTAAGTCTTTCATACCATGCCCTTGGAGCTTGCTTCAGACCATAAAGTGCTTTCTTGAGTTTGTATACATGATTTGGACAGCTTGGATCAACAAATCCTTTAGGCTGTTCTACATATACCTCCTCATTAAGATAACCATTAAGAAAGGCACTTTTCACATCCATTTGAAATAGCTTGAACTTTAAGATACAAGCAATTCCCAACAGTAGTCTTATTGATTCAAGCCTTGCTACTGGTGCAAAGGTTTCATCAAAGTCTACTCCTTCAATTTGAGTGTATCCTTGAGCCACAAGTCTAGCTTTGTTCTTTGTAACAATTCCTTGTTCATTTGACTTGTTCTTATACACCCATTTTGTACCAATCACATTTATGTCATCAGGTCTAGGTACAAGATTCCACACTTCATTCCTTATGAATTGACCTAATTCCTCTTGCATAGCACAAATCCAGTATTCATCAGTGAGAGCTTCCTTGACATTTTTAGGTTCTATTTTGGAAACAAAACAAGAACCTGAAATCACTTCTCTTGATCTAGTGCTCACACCTCTGTTGGGATCACCAATTATTAAATCTTTGGGATGATCCTTCTGTATTCTGATGGAGGGAGGTTTGCTTGAATCTTCTGACCTTGTATCATTTTGAGTGAAGTTATATTGATCATTCTTTTCTTCAGCTTCAACCTTGATATCAGCAGATGTTCCAACATCTTCTGGGACATCTGTAGGAGCATCATCAATTATCACATTTATGGACTCCATGATAACATTTGTTCTGTAGTTAAATACTCTATATGCTCTGCTGTTTATAGAGTATCCAAGGAAAATTCCTTCATCACTTTTAGGATCCATTTTTCTCCTTTGCTCCCTATCTGCCAGAATATAGCATTTACTTCCAAATACATGAAAATACTTAACAGTGGGTTTTCTGCCTTTCCAGACTTCATATATTGTGGACAAAGTTCCTTTTCTCAAGGTAACTCTGTTATGGATATAGCAGGCAGTGTTCATGGCTTCAGCCCAGAAATACAGAGGTAGCTTTTTAGCATGTATCATAGCTCTTGCAGATTCTTGAATAGTTCTATTTTTTCTCTCAACAATCCCATTCTGTTGAGGAGTGATAGGTGAAGAATACTCATGATTGATTCCTTCTGAAGAGCAGAAATCTAAGAATTTTTGATTCTCAAATTCCTTTCCATGATCACTTCTAATTCTGATCACACAGCTGGATTTTTCCCTTTGTAATCTTTGACATAATTCCTTGAATACATCAAAGACATCTGACTTTTCTTTAATGAAATTTATCCATGTATATCTTGAAAAGTCATCAACCACCACATATGCATACCTCTTACCACCAAGGCTTTCAACTTGCATAGGTCCCATGAGATCCATATGTAACAATTCCAAAACTTTGGAAGTTGTCAGATGTTGGAGCTTTGGATGGGACATCTTGGTTTGCTTGCCTATTTGACATTCACCACATATTTTGCCATCATCAATCTTCAGTTTAGGAATACCTCTTACAGCATTCATAGATATGATCTTCTTTATGCCTCTGAAATGAAGATGACCTAGTCTTTGATGCCACAGTTTCACTTCTTCTTCTTTAGCTAGAGAACAGGTTGAAGTGAGACTGAGATTTTGGGATTCCCACATGTAACAGTTGTCTTTAGATCTGGCTCCTTTCATGACAACCTCTTGTTCTTTGTTAGTCACTATACATTCAGATTTGGTAAAGTTTACACTGTACCCTTGATCACATAACTGACTTATACTGATCAGGTTAGCAGTTAAACCTTTAACAAGCAGCACATCATCTAGTCTTGGAACATCTTGACAATCCAAGGTTCCAACTCCCTTGATCTCTCCTTTAGCTCCATCTCCAAAGGTAACATACCTGGATGAATGTGGCTTTAAGTTTACTAGCAAATTCTTCAATCCAGTCATGTGTCTTGAGCATCCACTGTCAAAGTACCAGTCTTCTTTAGCTGATACTTTCAATGATGTATGTGCTATGTATGCAGTACTTTTCTTTGACCAGATGAGTTGAGATTTCTTTTGATGCCTTTGCTCTGAGTGTTGTTCAGCTGATCTCCAAGCTTGATTGTTGATCTTGTTCTTGTGTATGTGGCTTTGATCAGTCTGAATGTCAGCTTTTGGTCTCCAAACTTTCTTGATTACTTCTGTCTTCTGCTTAGGAGGTTGCTGATTTCTTTGATGTCTAAGCACTTTCTTGGTACCTTCTACTTTCTGTTTGGAGGGTTGCTGATACATCTGATTTGGATATCCATGTAGCTTATAACAGTGAGGTTTGATATGTCCAAATCTTCCACAGTGATGGCATCTCCATCTTTGATACTTCTTCTTCATCTTGTTCTTTCCAGAATGTTGAGACATCTGTTGGAACATTATGTTTGTCTTTGTGTTCTGATGTTGAAGCATCTGTTGGGACATCTTGTTTGACTGTATAGTTTTTGAAGTAGTTTTGCTAGAGCTTGCTTCATCTCTGTTATATCCCAGTCCACTTTTGTCCCCTGAATGTTTATTATTGCAGAGAATAGCATCCAGTGTATTTGAGCTGCTGTTCATCATTCTAACAGATTTGGACATATGTTCCAGCTTAGAATTGAGAAGAGTTACTTCACTTTTTAAGGTATCAATGATTACTTGATCACTTGCTTTTTCTTCTTCTAGTACTTCATTCTGCTTCTTTAGCTTTATGACCTCACTGCATACTTCAGTACTTCTCTTGTACAGATCCTTGAAGGCTTGCTCAAGATCTGCATAAGTAAGCTCTTCACAGCTGGAATCACTGTCATATTCACACAGTCCAGCTAAAGCAGCAATGTGCTTAGCTGATTCTTCTTCTGAATCTCCTGAGTCTTCATCAGACCAGGTTACAGATAGTCCCTTCTTTTGTCTTTTTAAGAAGTTAGGACATTCCTTCTTGATGTGTCCATATCCTTCACATTCATGGCACTTGATTCCTTTTTCTTGACTGGTCTTTTCAGCAAGATTTGATCTTCTGTTAGCATCATAGGTTCTCTTGTTTTCAGAAGAGTTTGTGAATCTTCCACTGGAATTTGATTTACCTTCCATACCTCTGAGAATCTGTTTGAACTGTCTTGTAATCAATACAAGGTTTTCTGATAAGCTTTTATCATTTGCTAGTTCATCATCTTCTTCTTCATCTGCATTTGAAACCAAGGCAATGCTTTTGTTCTTTTTAGCATGTGTGTCATTCATTCCCATCTCAAAAGTTTGAAGGGAACCAATGAGTTCTTCAGCTTTCATGGAGCATATGTCTTGTGCCTCTTCTATTGCTGTGACTTTCATGTCAAATCTTTTTGGCAAAGATCTGAGAATCTTCCTTACAAGCTTTTCATCAGTCATCTTTTCTCCCAAGGCTCCAGAAGTATTGGCTATATCCAAGATGTTCATGTAGAACTCATGAATTGATTCATCTTCCTTCATTCTCAAGTTTTCAAACTTGGTGGTGAGAAGTTGAAGTCTTGACATTTTTACTTTTGATGTTCCTTCATGAGTTGTCTTGAGGGTATCCCACACATCTTTGGCCAGCTCACAATGATGCACCAGTCTGAAAATATTTCTATCAATGCCATTGAATAAAGCATTTAGGGCTTTTGAGTTGCCTAGTTCTGAATCTTCTTCCTCTTTACTCCATTCTTCTTCAGGTTTCAGAACTATTGATCCATCTTTGGTGTTTTGAACAGGATGTTTCCATCCAACTTTTACTGCTCTCCATGCCCTGTTGTCAAGTGACTTTAAGAATGCAATCATTCTTGGCTTCCAGTAGTCATAATTAGAACCATCCAGTATAGGTGGTCTATTTACTGACCCTATGTCTCTGTCCATGTTACAGAATTTGTTTTCCCTAGATCTCACCCAGTATAAACAGGCAGGGTGCCTGCTCTGATGCCAATTGAAATTCTGTAATGAGATGTCCTAAGAGATGTTCCAACACTTAATAGGACATTTGACAAATTTAACCAAAACTTTAAACAGCAGGAAAAATAAACAACACAGAAGTTTGTTAACCCAGTTCAGTGTATAACCACACCTACATCTGGAGGCTACCAAGCCAGGAGGAAATCCACTATTAGTAATATTAATTCTAGACTTAAACCACCCTGTTTAATCTATCACTTAATACTTACCCAATGCAATTTCTACCTAAGACTCACTTAGATAAGAGTACCCTACTCACTCCCCCTCAATCACACAGTGATTTTGTTTACAAGTTTAATTAAATTGAAGTCACACTTCAAACAAAACAGCTTGATCTTACTTCACAGTTTCAATCAAGTCACAAATGCACTTTTGCTTAAAAGCTCATAAAGTGGTACATAAAAACAACCTGCTATTAAAACACTAGACACCCTATTTAGTCTTCTGAAATTCGTACTCAATTCTATGAGTTTCTGTTGTTTAAATAGGTATCTGAATTTTGGGCTTTCTGTAGAATGATCCAGCCCTAATGTGCAGCAACTGTCACCTTGAATTTAGGGTTTGTTACCTCCTCTATTCTAGGTGCATTAGGTCTTCTGTTTTAATCTGAATCTTCAATTTAAAACTCCCTACAGATGCGCCTTGTTCTGTTTTTATCCAGCATTAATTAATTCCAGATAGTTCTCCTTAAATATCTCTGATCTGTTAATCAATAATTAATTCTGGTAGCAGGTCTGAGATGTCTCAACATCTGTTGGGACATCCTGAAAAACTGAACTTAATTTATTCACACAATGTCCCAACATCTGATGAGACATCCTGAAATAAATTCACATACTCTGTTTGATAATGTCCCAACATCTGATAGGACATTCTGAACTGAATTTAACATTTCTTGTTTGGTCAAAAATTCTGCCAATTCTTAAACATCTACACTTCGCATGAAAATGACCCGCTGGACATAAAAACAGAATGTAAGTCCATGCAAAAATAGGGCATCCCGGCGAGTCAAAAACAGAATAAAAGACTCGGGCAAAAATAAGGGAAATGAACAAAAAATGTACACCCGCTGAGTTGAAAAGCCGCATTGGACGACTCAGGCAAAAATGGGTATCCCGATGGATTGAAAACCCGAAAGGGCGATCCATACAAAACAATGGAATAAGCGAACAATTGCATTCTGAATTCGTCCGTATCACTTACAACTTGGTAAGCCTCGAAAGGATCAAGCTTCTTTCAGAATCAGCCTTCTTCAGAAAGCAAGACGAGAAGAACGTCAAATGTCATATGAGTCATAGCAAAGGGAAGCTCCTTGAAGCGTCATCAACATTGCCAATACCTTTTATTTCTCAATTTGTAACAATCTCCTCATTTTAGGGGATTTGTTTCTTTGACTGTATTTGCCAATTCAGGGCACAAGAATTAATAAAATCAGATTTTTCAGTCATGTTTCGTCTCGTACATCTTATTTTCATTTGCAAGAATGTTCGATGTCTTTAAGATACTGATTGCACGACTACAGATGTTTCTCTTCTAAAAAATACGTGCTTGCAGGAAATATGCTTACTACCAGGAGTGCCTAAACTCCTATGATGGAATCCGGTAAGGGATACCTCGGGATTACTTGTGCATTTCTCTGTCTTTTAAGGATTGCAGGTGTTCAAAGCACAACATGGGGCATGAAAGCTTCACCCCAGCAAGCTGGAAAATCATTGTCCACTCAGTCTGAACACCGGAGGTGCCTTCTCCCCAGCTGAGTTGCCATTTATTTCCTCCTCAGCCAAGTACAAAAGCCAGGGAACCATCTCCCCACAGAGTTTCAACCTCTATCCAGAAAAGCAATAACTGAAGGTCTCACAACAGAGTGAAGAAAGCTTCTACAAACCCCAGCTGGGTCCCTCATTACCAAAGATAGGTCTATCAGTGACCTATATCCCCAAGCAGAGTCCCATACGTCAGATCTACAAATGATCTCATCCCCAGCTGGGATGTCCACCTCAAGCAGATCAGCCAGAAATCTCCGCAGCAACGGGATCCGAATCCCGAATCAGTACCTTTGCATAATCATAGCATTCGCATCATACTCGCCCCACAGAGCGTAGCATTCCGTCTAATGCGGAGCATTACGGCAAAAATCAAACATATTGCATAATCATAAGCCATGTTCTGAATCAAACACTTGTGAATACTGATAATCCATCAACAAGATACAGAAAAGCTCCCCAGATTCCCCGGCAGAAAGCCAAGACATTGGCCTTACACCTGTAAATACAAATACACACTCCCTTTTGGCACCCGTCCGTGTCATGATTCCTCAGTAAAGTTGCCCGAGCAAACAGACACTCATATATTACAGATACTTCTTGATACCCGTCTGTGTCATACCCCCAGCAGAAAGCCAAAGCGTCCTCTTTGCACTCACAGATATACTTATCCATACAGATTCCCTGACACCCGTCCGTGTCACCTTCCCCAACATAGCTGCCTGAACACTTTGTAAAGCATATACTTGTTTATATTACACTTTTTGACACTCGTCCGTGTCACTCTCTCCAGCGAGTTAAACACCCATCTGTACACCACTCATACTTATTGCTACTGTTCCACTCATACAGATACTCGTCCGTATCTTGTATATATCTCTCAAATCCCTGCAGATTCAACACTCGTCCGTGTTCTTTGTTAACCAGTTGGTACTCGTCTGTATCATCATCTCTGAACATGTGTCAGTATTTGTTTCTACCTGATACTCGTCCGCATCTTTAATCCATACCCGTGTCAAACACTTATGTCTTCTTGAATTTAGACACTCGTCTGTGTCTACTATTCCCCAGAAGAGTCCCCTCAGAATCAACACTTGTCCGTGTTCCTTGTTAACCAGTTGATACTCGTCCGTATCATCATCTCTGAATATGCGTCAGCGTTTGTTTCTACCGATACTCGTCCGTATCACAGTCTTAAGGAATCTCGTCCGCATCTTTAATCCATACACCGTGTCAGATACTTTTACCTCTTCCTAGAATTTAGACACTCGTCTGTGTCTATTATTCCCCAGAAGAGTCCCCTCAGATTCGACACTCGTCCGTGTTCGTTGTTAACCAGTTGGTACTCGTCCGTATCATCATCTCTGAACATGCGTCAAGCGTTTGTTTCTACCTGATACCCGTCCATATCATAGTCTTAAGGATGCTCGTCCGCATCTTTAATCTATACACCGTGTCAAGCACTTATATCTTCATGAGATTAGACACTCATCCGTGTCTATTTTTCCCCAGCAAAGTCCCCAGCAAAACTTCCTTTCTATCTGACATTCGTCCTATGTCATGATACCTTTCGGCAGCTGTACCCTGCCAGGTGATCGTCCTTCACCTATGGATGACCGTCCCTCATCCTTTCCCCAGCGGAGTCTCCATTATTGGAACCCTTTTCTATCCGGCATTCGTCCTATGTCGTGATATTTAGCAGCCGTCCCCTGCTAGGTGATAGTCCTTCACCTTTTGATGATCGTCCTTCATCATTTTATCCGATGGCCGTCCCCGTCGTTGATCTTGTTATCTGACATTCGTCCTATGTCATGATAAACCTTCGGAGCAGCCGTACCCTGCTAGGTGATCGTCCTTCACCTCCTGATGATCGTCCTTCATCATGCTTATCCGATGGCCGTCCCCATCGTCGACCTTTTATCCGGCATTCGTCCTATGTCGCGATATTTTTGGCAACCGTACCTTGCCAGGTGATCGTCCTTCACCCTTAGATGACCGTCCCTCATCTTATACCCAACTGAGCAGCCGTCCCCTGCTAGGTGATCGTCCTTCACCTTTGATGACCGTACCTTATCATTTATTTCATTCACCCGTAACTCCCAGAGAATATTAGCTTTATTTTGATGGCCGTCCCCATCATAATTTCTTATATCCCCAGCATGTCGGCCGTCCCCGTCATTGCTCTTTCCCCAGCAGTCGTCCTCTGCTCGACGGTCGTCCTCCGTCGCCCGCACTTTATAATATACTTTATTTTTCTTTTACAATCTATATCCCTTTTCTTCTTCATTCTGTGAGTGCAAATTTTGGACTGTCTTTGGTATTCAACCACAAGTTATCTTGTTCGCCTGTTAAGCCGTTGCTTACATCCTGCACAGCTAACTCATGCTTGAATAGGGGCAGCTGTAAACACCCCAAATTTGCCCTCACCCATTCACACCATGGCTTGTGATCTCTTCATATGCATAAGTTCAATCATAACATCTCATACCACATTTTTGATTCACTGCATTGTTTCTAAGTCATCTGCATCTAGGGTTTGTGATCTGAGCAATCCCAGAGCCATTTGAGCCACTCCAAAGGTCTTCAATCACTTCAAAGGGGTCCATGTGTGTTCAAGCATCATATTGTATCCTCACAAAGTCAATAATGTCAAAAAATCACAAGAACTGAGATGGGCATGGAAGCAGAGCCAGGTTTGACTGCACAGATGACCTAAAATTAGGATTTTGGTTTCAGATGCCATAACTCCAAATTTTTTAGTCATTCTTGTTTCTATTGGTCTCTATATGTTATAAGGAGCCTGCATATCAATTTTCATGAAGAAATTCCATGGGGAAGTCATCTGATCAAGAGTTGACTTTTTGAGCAAGTCAGTGCAAAATCAGGGCATCTGAAGCCCCCAATGACCCAACCAAAGGGTGTTCTTCATCATTTTGATGGTGTATGATCTTTATTTGATCATAGAAGATGCTAGAAGTTCACAAAATTGAAGAATTTCAAGCCATTTGCAAAGTTGACTTTTTGGGAAAATGACTTGTAATGGAAACTTGCCATTTTGGGAAACTTTTTCAACCCTTGCTTTTTGATTCAAAAATGCCTCAAATGAGAAAACTTTGGTCATGAAAGTTGTAGAATGGATCATTACCTTTTCAAAAAGTACAAGACCTTGTCCTAATTCATTTTGGATCAAAAGTTATGGCTTGTCAAAGTTGGGAAAAATCACATAATTTCAAGTTTTCTACCAAAGAGACATTTTGCAAAATGGTTTGATAAGGCATTCTAAAGGCTTCAAATGTACACAAACACTTCATAACATGTCAAATAGATCTCTAAGGATCAGAATGGTACTTTGAATTATTCCATTTCATGCCTTAAACTTGAAGAATTTCCAAAAAGGGCAAAGTTGTGCCAATTTGCAAAATAGATCAAAACTTCTCATCCACTTGCCTCAGTTCACAAAATCAGATTCACAAGCACTCCATGATCTCAGCTGAACCCAACCATGCCCCTAGGCCAGCCTGCCATGACCCATACCTCAAGTACACCAACTTTTGACATTTTGGCAACTTGCCCATACCAATCACAATAGGCCAGCACCCACTCTCTGACCTATCACACTTCTTTATGTGGATCAAATGCAAGCAAAAGCACATAACACACAAGCCTGAAGCTCCAAGAACACAGCATACTCAAAAATCCCCAAATTTGCAAAAGCTTTCGAATCTCTTGATTCAGCAATCAAACCTTCAAACTTCTTTCACCATTCAACTCCATAAACCTCACTGATCATTTCCCACCCTCCATTTTGCCCTAAAACCTCCACAATCAAAAACACGATTTTCACATTTCACAAACTGAGCTTCTGCCATTTCCATTTCAAGGCCATATAAACTCCAGCCAAGCATCTCAAGCTTCTAGGGAGGATCATTAGAGTGAATTTGAGGCGAAGAACTGGCCAGAAAGCCCCTGATTCGAAAGCTCAAGCTCAGGTAGCCATGGCATTTATTTTTCCAAAACTCTCATTTTATGTTATAGGATGATTCTACATGTTTCACTGATTGCCATGATGTGTTTAGTTTTGAAAATAGTTGAGAAATAAGCATTTCATGAGCTTCTGAAATTTCTGAGTTCTTTTCCGTTTTGCTTTGATTCATGGATTTGATGATGAATAAATGGATTTTGATGACTGATTCTTGTTGGGGTTGGGGAGAGGATCATTTCTGGAGAGTTTTAGGGCTTAAGGATGCGTATTAAGAGAGATAGCATGAATGGTTGGCCGGAGAAGATGACCGGAACACTGTTCCGGTCATCTGAAAGTGATTAGGGTTCAGATTAGGGTTAATGACTTAATTAGCGTAGTTTGAATGTGAGCCGTCCGTTTGCGCGCGCTGGTCAATTCCCTCCCTTTCTTGTTTGAATCCTGGCCCTCAGATCTGATTACTTCCTTTAATTCATATTTTAAATTCATTTTAATTGCATTTTCTTTATCATTTTATTTAAAATAGCAAATCATTTCTAAAAAATATCATTTTTTGCATGCTGACTTAAAATATTTTTCTCATCCTGAATATAATTTTATTTTTATTTTTTGCATCAAAAATTATTTTTAAATCATTTAAAAGTTTATTTTTAATTAGTTAATGAAAATTAATTAATTAAAAATACTTTTAGGTATTTAAAAATCACAAAAAAATTCATGAAACATTTAAAAACATTTAGAAACATTGTCCAACATTCAAACCAAATTTATTTTTTGTTCTTGATGCCTTTTGATCATTTTCAATGGAATTAAATTAATTTTGAGGCAATATTTTGTGACAAACTTCAAAAATTCATTCCTGCCTAACCATTGAGAGTTGGATGATGATTCTTTTTGCATTGCATCTTGCATAACATGTAGTTTATAGGATAAAATTGGCATGAATTGATCTTGCATTTTCAATTTGTTTTGCATTTTTCTCGACAAGGTACCTTAAAACCCTAGCAATCTTAGAAAATTCATAGCTCTCACTAGGTTAAGAGTTGGATCCCCTCCTTTGGGCAGTAAGTTTGTATAGGTCTAGGGTATCTTTGATTGCATTTTCAAATTTTTATCATGTCATTTGCTTCTGGTTTTGGATTTTTGCTTTGTATGTTGCATATAACCCTAATTCATGCTTTCCTTTGCATCCATTTCTCATTTGCTTGCATACCATGACTTGTCATGATATTTTGTGCATCCATTTGATTCATAACACATCTTAGGACATATTAGAACCATGTTTGATCATTGCATCTTTCATTTTCCATGTTATATGTCTTTTGCATTTCATAACTTTTCATGTGCATCCATGGTTCAAAGCATGCTTCTCTTGCATCCATGTGTTTGTATGATCATCCTCATGCCTTGCCTCATGTTTGCATCATCTATTAGCATCATTAACATCATACTCATGCTTCTGGTTTTGGTTTGCATCATGACATTTCATCTCATTTTGCATTACATTTCATTTCTTTTTGCTAACTTTTTAGGTGGTAAGTTGTTTTGAGAAGTGAATTTGCCTTCACTTCTCACAATCTCTTTTCATCCCTCTTATGCATCATTGCTGCATTTTTGTATGTGTATTGGATTGAGCTTGCTCATTCTTGTTCATTCTTACCTTCTTTCTTCAAGCAACTTGACTTCTTAAGTGAAGCAAGTTGTTTTGCTTCTCTTTGCTTCTGGATCCTTTCATCTATTTCCTCCTTGGTGGCCTTTGAAGATTTCTTTCTCTCTTAAGCCTCACAAACCCTAGGAATGACCAAGCATGATAATAATTAGGGTTTGATTAGTCCCCCATTTAGTTTTGCCTTTGTGTCTCTTTGAGTCTTCTCTTCTCATCTCATAATCAGGGACTAAACCCTAAAGGCTTTAAGGCTTTGTGATTAAGCTTATGCATGCATCCTTCTATTAGGATGGAGTGTATAAACTTTAATCCTAAGTGTTAAACCCTTAATGTGTTTAAATCCTTTAATCAGTTCACCTAATAATCACTAAGACATCAAGCTTGTAACTTGGGCCTTGCATTAGGGTTCTAATTCTTCCTTAATTGGTTAAGAAGGACTAACCCTAGTGTTAATGGACAAGTCCCCCTAAAGTTGTCTTACAAACCATAAAATTCACTTCCTCATCTTATCATTAACTAAAATCCACTTAATAAAGGCTTTGTTTTGTCATGAGGTTAATCCCAAATCATGGATTAAGTTGAGGAGCTTTCCTCAGCTTAAACATTCTCATCTATTATCCTTCTATTAGGATGGTGTAATGAGTCTGTTTAATCCCTGATTATGGCTTAAGCTCATTACTTAACACTAAACAAAAACAACAAAAACATCTAAATAATCACAAGTAGGTTAATGATCTTAATCCTACATCAGGGTGATTAAGTGTGAGATACTGACTTCACACTTAAGGTATTCTCATTACCCCTAATCAGAGGGAGGATGTGATGAGTTTACTAACCCATTGGTTTAGGCTTAAGCTCATTAACTTATGACAAATTTCAAAAGCAATAAAAGACTGAAAATACAAAAACAAACAATGATCGTATCCTCCGGGATTCTTTTCTCATCTCATTCACTCATAACCGAGAACTTGCTTCTTCCGTCTAAAGCAAGACAGTTTGCACCTGAGCCAGACAGGTCATACACTTGAGCATAGGCAAGTAAGCAGTTCACAAGTCAATTCATCTTTCAGTCTCTTTGGGTCGAACTACGGTGTTCTGACTTCCTCATTGCACGAGAGGATACGTAGGCATAACTTAACAGTTATCGAACAAAAGTCTCTGTATATTCCCCCTCTTCCCAGCTTTATTCTTTTAGCCTCATGATCTCGAGCATTTCATTCTTGTTCTTACACTGACACTTCATTTATACACTACACACTTCTTTTACACTGACACTTGCATTCTTTCCAGCTTTGATACACAAATTGCACTGACACTACCCCTTTAAAACACAAATCTTTTAAGCATGGATCCCGTCGAGTACGGTGGACAATCTGGGTGCTAATACCTTCCCAGGTTGTAACCAACCCCCTTTCTCAGTCTCTCTGGTTCGCAACCGTCTTATCCATATCTTTCTTAGGTCTATGCAACATTACCCTTCCTCCGGGATAAAAATGCCTAGCTGGCGACTCTTTTCTTTTTTCTGAGTTCACCCCTGTGTATACTCTCCTCCTTTTCGCCGACCGTTCGCATCTGTACCCCTTCTGACACGAGGTGTCATTTTGGTGGGAGCGACAATGTGTATTCGTTGTAATTTTGTATCCATGGTAAGGGATAGTCGCCTTAAGAAGAAGACTTTAAGGTAGTAGGGGTGTGTGACCAAAAGTGTAGAGATTGGTGGTGTGGTGAGCAAAACTAATTAGACTATGTTAGTTATTATATATTTAATTATAATATTAAGAGGATATTGATTTAAATAATATTGAGTGGATAATTAAAATAGTGGATAATTGGAGGGTGTAACTAATAATATTAGTAAAAGTGATATTATTATGGTTAGCATTATTATTATTATTACTATTATTATCATTAGTATTATTGTCATTATTATTATTATTATTATTATTATTATTATTATTATTATTATTATTATGAGTATCATTATTATTATTAAGATTATTATTAGGTAAAAATAAGAGTTTATTAATGATATTGTTAGTGGGAGATAAATAAGGAGTTAGTGGAGAGAAATAAGGAATAAATAAGTTTTAGGTGGAATTAGTGGGAGGTTAACAAAAAGAAAAGGGAAGACAACAAATTTATTATGTAAGAACGACTGAGAGGAAGAGAAGAGGGAGGCAAGGAAAAATCTTCATCATCAATTCTCGCAGAATTTTATCAGGAATTCAAGTAAGGGTGGGTTCAATTATTATAATCGGGTATGAAATCTAATATTTTGATTGGGTAATTAGGTTGATACGTCTTCGTCGATTGTTATGGCGGTTATGGAAATTTATCAATAAATTATGTTCATGTTGTGTTGTGTTGCAGTGTTGATGAATTTGTGAATATACATAATTATAACTAAACTTGAATTCATATATTGAATTATATTAAGAATAATTGGATGCTGGAAAAATGAATTGGAAAAAAGTTATGGAATTTCTTAGTAAGAGGCCACTTTGGTAGGGTGGGCCCCACATACCCTTAAGGTGGCGCAGGCCATAGGTAAAACATGGCGTGGGCCATGCGGGTGGGTGGTGGCCGTGAGGTGGCGCAGGCCAATTGGGGTCCTGTAGCCACTTTAATTGTTGGTGTTCATTTCCTTAGTTAATTAATTAAAACTTAATGTAATTAGGTACACACATTAATTAGTAGTTTTATTTCATCTAGATTAATTAATACTTTAGGAATAGTGGAATTTTTAGAATACTAAATTTTTGGCAGAATTATATTAAAGGGTTGCATTAACCTCAAAATGTTAAAAACAGTGCTGAGTTAGTTGTTTTAGCCGAATTAGGCGGAAAAACTTAAATCCTCGGAATTTAATGAAATTTATCGGGATAAGTCGAGTAATATTATTGTTGATTTTGATGCGTTGTTTTCGTTGAAATTACGTCGTAAAGTTGTGTTACAGGTACAATTGATATCGGTAAGTTGTTCCGGTTGCGGACAGTTTTAAAGTTATTATGTTGTAGGCTTTATAAGCCAAAGTTGAATATAAGTTGATTAATTTGGAAACGTGGTCGTGTTATTCTTGTTGTTATGTTGTCTGAGTTTAAAGTCGTGTATATCATTTAAGTCATGTGCATTGTCGGAGCCATTGCTCACACCACGTTGGCCTGGATTGGCAATTAAAGTTGAAAGTTGAAGGCTTATGCCTTGATGCCTCGATAAATTGGCAGATTTTTAAGTTGGGAGTTTACTCCGAATGGTACCACATGCATAATTAGTCGAGTCTCATTAAAGTTGCATTATTGTTGATTTGTTGTGTTGACATTTGATATAATTTGTGAGTAGTGGTTGTTTATGATCCTTAGTCATTATATTGTTTTTCATATACTGCTTATAATTATTGTAACTCACCCTTCTGTTGAATGTTGTCCGTATGGACAACGTGCAGGTAATCCTGAGAAGTAGCCGATTACCGTTAGTCGAGTCAGTGGTCAGTCGCTCTGATACGTAGCACTCGGGGGGGGGGGGATTGATGCGTGTTTTTATTATTGCTAAATTTTATTTAGTTGAAGAATTTAGAGTTGCTTATTTCTTATTTTAAAGTTGTTATTAGGTTGAATAAGAATGCTATGAGTTGTGATGTGAATCCGCTGCGTAAGGCTTTATGAAATTGATTTATTTGAGTAAACTAAAGTTGTTTTATGTTATTATGAAAAGTACTATGTATTAATTATGACTTCCTTAAGTTGAGATTTGTGTATAGTTGAAAATGTGATATCCCGTTTTGTGGAATGTTTTTATAAACTCTGATTTCAGTTATATTCGCGGTTAGAAAATGGGGTGTTACATTAGTGGTATCAGAGCAGGTCCGTCCGTCCGGCCAATGTTGTCTAGCGTTGTTGATTCCTTAGTACACGACATGTGTGTGAAACACTGTCGGTACTTGTTGTTAGTTTCTAGTCGTTGTCTGCAGGTGATGGTTTGAATTAAGTGGGGGAGAAGCTTGACTCCCGGACTATTGTTAGAATGTCGGAGTTGGTTCAAGTTGATGTTGATTTCAAGGGTGCAAGGTTGTTTGAGAGACGTTGTTGCGGACCGGTGAGAGCATGGATTCATGAATTCGTATCGGTCGGGTTGAGAAGTACGTGGATTTATGGATGGAGATTGTTTAAGAAAGAAGGATTTATTCCAAATAAAAAGACAAGTTGATGAATTAAGTTGAAGGATCAAGTCGGTAGATTGCTATGCCTTGAGTGTAGTGGATTAAAGTCGAGTAAATTTCGAAGTTAGGTGTAGAGCAAGATTTTTGGTAGAACATGGAATTAAGATGGAGAGAGGTGGAATTTACATTCATCAATCTCAAAAATTCTGGTTTTTGCAATCTTGGAGCAGCTGTCACGAGAAGTGGCATAACTTTTTAACTGTGATTCGGATTGAAGCGGTTCTAGAATTTTTGGAAAGCTTACGAAAATTCCTACAGTTTGCATATAAGATTTGCATTCAGGAGGTTGGTAATGAGGGAGATAAGTAGGTTTTAATAGTTGGGTCTGCTGTTGATTTTGGAAATTCTGCATACGAAAATTGTTGACCAGTCCCATTGTGATGGGGATAACATTTTACTCGTAAGTCGGATTCGAGCGATTCTTGAAGTTCTGGAATCTGCACAAATTTTTCTTCATGTTAGAATATAATTTTGTGATTTGGAGGTCTGTATTTTTAGAAGATAATTGCGTTTGAAGTGGAGCGTGTGTTGCTGGAAATTTTAGAAAGATGAAAATGTTGGAAAAATAATAAGATATTGGTATTAGAGGGAATGCATAAGTATTCGGAGAATGAATAAATATGTAATGAGGATGATTAAAGTGCTGATGTTAGATAGAAGTAATGTCGAGAGGAAGGTAGATGTTTGAATTGTGTTGTTAAGAATTATAATTTGGATGAAAGTCATGATTGGAAGAGATAATTGTGTTCGAAGTTGAACGTCTATTGCTGAAAATTTGGAAAGATAAAAATGTTATTAAATAATGAAATGTTGGTATCGAAGAATGCATAGAGATACGATTTATGTCGAATGAGGACAATTAAAGTGCCTATTCTAGAAGATGGTGATGTTGGGAGAAAGATGGAAGTTGATTAGTGTTGTTAAATATTTTAACTTGGATGAAAGTTGTAATTGGAACAGACAGTTTTGGATGGTACTTGTTGTAATGACTCCGGTGTTAGATGGATATTGAAAGTCGTGTGGTACTATGTGTGTACATGAGAGAATGTGTATTGGATTTTTGGATGTTGTGTATCGTTGATGAAGTTGGAATTAAGGGGACTAAGAAGGTGTTGATAAGCCGTAGAGAGTTGGCGGAGTATTATGCTTACGGACTCTGGGCACAAGTTGAAGTACGTTATGGCGTTGGGTAATGATGATTGATGTCTCTGTTATGGTTGCCGAATGTCTATCAACAAATTGAGGAACTGATCACCCTTAATCTCTTGTTGATAGTAGACGAAATCATGTTGGATGGAATAGACATTTCTTGCAAACAAAAATTGTATGTACAATGAATTGTTTGAAGTGAGCCAAGGGCTAAAGCATTATTTTAATTAGTCGATGAAGATTCCTATATAGGAAGATGAGGCAAACTCGAGGATGTTAGTATGAGATTGTGAGTTGATCGGTGAATAGTGTGGAAACTCATAGTGGTGTTCGGGATAGCTTAAGTTTTGATTTGTGATAGATCGAGAATCTGATAGAAATGAGACGAAGCATTATGAAGATAATCCAAGGAGGAAGTGAATGGAAATGTAAGGCCACGATTTGGCCAAGGGTGTCAAATAGAGAATAGTGGGGGCAAGTATGCCTTAAAGTGTATATAGGGAGTATGAATCGTATCTTCCATACTTGTTTGGATAAGTTAAAATTGGTGTTCGTTGTGGATATTCTGATCTGTTATAAAATCAGAAGGAGAGCGAGTAGAGTATTTGAAATTTGAGTTACAATTATTGAAAGAGGTGAAGTTATATGTTAAGTTATCAAAGTGTGATTTTTGGTTAGTAAAGATGAGTTTACTTGGTTATGTTAATTCAGAATAGGGTGTATGAATAAATTGTTTTATTATGAGTAGGGATTGATGAATTGGTTGTTGGATTGGTTTGGTTAATGTGCATAGGTTAAGTGTGGAGTATTGATGAAAAAGTTGTGGTTAATTGGTGTTAACAACTATTTGGAAAGTGTTAAATCTCAGCAAAGGATGGATTTTATCGCTGTTTTTTTTTTGCATAATTCGCAGTTTGCTCTTAGCGAGGGATGGTCGTCGCTTAGGGTGGTCTGGCAGTGAAAAGATGATTTTTCATGTTGAAATTATTTGAACACATGTATCCTTATGCTGTTATGTGTTTAAGATGAGTTTGGGAAGTATGTTAATAAAAGATGGTAAAGTTGTAGCTTATGCTTAGTGATAAATGAGAATTCATGAAAGTATTTACCCTTCTCAAGATTCGGAATTCGTTGCGGTTATAATTGTGTTGAATATTGTGAGGTATTACTTTTATGGATATGGGTTCGAAGCGTTTAATAATCGCAAAAGTGTATAATACCTGTTTGGTTGGAATTTCCGATGACCTTGATGGTCGAAAGTTTGATGTGAACTTGGTAGACTGATGGTTGCTAGTAATCATAGTACGCAGCGAAAGCGTGGTGTATCGCAATTGTTCATACGTAGGTAACCGCGATATTAATAGTTTAGTTACGCCGATGTTGTGTTATGGGCTTTTGTGTTCTTAGATTTGTGGTTGTCTCGTTACCTATGTTGATGGTTCGAGTGCGAGTAGCTAATTCCTAGAATGGGGAATTAGGGGAGTGTTGCCTATGGTGATGGTAACAATCGTGTTGTGTTCTGGTTTATAGTGAACTTGTGTGTTCTTAACTTGGTTATTCTTTGTATCTTGAGTTAGTCGTCGAGTGCATTGCATAGGCATTGCATCTTGTTTTTGTTGTCGTTGATAATAAAGTTTGTTGTTTGTGTTATTTATGGTGTTGCCTTTCATGGCATAGGAGATGACTATAAGGGTGTGTCTGGAGTAGTTCATATCCGGTAAATTTTCGAGGACGAAAATATTCTAAGTGGGGGAGAGTTGTAACACTCCGTTTTTATTTTGATTATTATTTGTGAATTAACTAGGAATTGATATAATTAATTGTGTGTTTTGGTATGTATTCATTGTAATTTTGTATCCATGGTAAGGGATAGTCGCCTTAAGAAGAAGACTTTAAGGTAGTAGGGGTGTGTGACCAAAAGTGTAGAGATTGGTGGTGTGGTGAGCAAAACTAATTAGACTATGTTAGTTATTATATATTTAATTATAATATTAGGAGGATATTGATTTAAATAATATTGAGTGGATAATTAAAATAGTGGATAATTGGAGGGTGTAACTAATAATATTAGTAAAAGTGATATTATTATGGTTAGCATTATTATTATTATTACTATTATTATCATTAGTATTATTGTCATTATTATTATTATTATTATTATTATTATTATTATTATTATTATGAGTATCATTATTATTATTAAGATTATTATTAGGTAAAAATAAGAGTTTATTAATGATATTGTTAGTGGGAGATAAATAAGGAGTTAGTGGAGAGAAATAAGGAATAAATAAGTTTTAGGTGGAATTAGTGGGAGGTTAACAAAAAGAAAAGGGAAGACAACAAATTTATTATGTAAGAACGACTGAGAGGAAGAGAAGAGGGAGGCAAGGAAAAATCTTCATCATCAATTCTCGCAGAATTTTATCAGGAATTCAAGTAAGGGTGGGTTCAATTATTATAATCGGGTATGAAATCTAATATTTTGATTGGGTAATTAGGTTGATACGTCTTCGTCGATTGTTATGGCGGTTATGGAAATTTATCAATAAATTATGTTCATGTTGTGTTGTGTTGCAGTGTTGATGAATTTGTGAATATACATAATTATAACTAAACTTGAATTCATATATTGAATTATATTAAGAATAATTGGATGCTGGAAAAATGAATTGGAAAAAAGTTATGGAATTTCTTAGTAAGAGGCCACTTTGGTAGGGTGGGCCCCACATACCCTTAAGGTGGCGCAGGCCATAGGTAAAACATGGCGTGGGCCATGCGGGTGGGTGGTGGCCGTGAGGTGGCGCAGGCCAATTGGGGTCCTGTAGCCACTTTAATTGTTGGTGTTCATTTCCTTAGTTAATTAATTAAAACTTAATGTAATTAGGTACACACATTAATTAGTAGTTTTATTTCATCTAGATTAATTAATACTTTAGGAATAGTGGAATTTTTAGAATACTAAATTTTTGGCAGAATTATATTAAAGGGTTGCATTAACCTCAAAATGTTAAAAACAGTGTTGAGTTAGTTGTTTTAGCCGAATTAGGCAGAAAAACTTAAATCCTCGGAATTTAATGAAATTTATCGGGATAAGTCGAGTAATATTATTGTTGATTTTGATGCGTTGTTTTCGTTGAAATTACGTCGTAAAGTTGTGTTACAGGTACAATTGATATCGGTAAGTTGTTCCGGTTGCAGACAGTTTTAAAGTTATTATGTTGTAGGCTTTATAAGCCAAAGTTGAATATAAGTTGATTAATTTGGAAACGTGGTCGTGTTGTTCTTGTTGTTATGTTGTCTGAGTTTAAAGTCGTGTATATCATTTAAGTCATGTGCATTGTCGGAGCCATTGCTCACACCACGTTGGCCTGGATTGGCAATTAAAGTTGAAAGTTGAAGGCTTATGCCTTGATGCCTCGATAAATTGGCAGATTTTTAAGTTGGGAGTTTACTCCGAATGGTACCACATCCATAATTAGTCGAGTCTCATTAAAGTTGAATCATTGTTGATTTGTTGTGTTGACATTTGATATAATTTGTGAGTAGTGGTTGTTTATGATCCTTAGTCATTATATTGTTTTTCATATACTGCTTATAATTATTGTAACTCACCCTTCTGTTGAATGTTGTCCGTATGGACAACGTGCAGGTAATCCTAAGAAGTAGCCGGTTACCGTTGGTCGAGTTAGTGGTCAGTCGCTCTGATACGTAGCACTCGGGGGGGGGGGGGGATTGACGCGTGTTTTTATTATTGCTAAATTTTATTTAGTTGAAGAATTTAGAGTTGCTTATTTCTTATTTTAAAGTTGTTATTAGGTTGAATAAGAATGCTATGAGTTTTGATGTGAATCCGCTGCGTAAGGCTTTATGAAATTGATTTATTTGAGTAAACAAAGTTGTTTTATGTTATTATGAAAAGTACTATGTATTAATTATGACTTCCTTAAGTTGAGATTTGTGTATAGTTGAAAATGTGATATCCCGTTTTGTGGAAAGTTTTTATAAACTCTGATTTCAGTTATATTCGCGGTTAGAAAATGGGGTGTTACACCTTGGGCCGTCGTTTATTCTTCCAAATGGTTATCTTGTTACCTCGGGCCTTCATTCATTCTTCCCGAAGGTTATCTCATTTTTGGGTCGTCGTTTATTCTTCCCAAAAGCCTTATTGATACCTTGGGCCGTCGTTTATTCTTCCCAATGGTTATCTAGTTACCTCGGGCCGTCGTTCATTCTTCCCGAAGGTTATCTCATTTTTGGGCCGTCGTTTATTCTTCCCAAAAGCCTTATTGATACCTTGGGCCGTCGTTTATTCTTCCCAATGGTTATCTTGTTACCTCGGGCCGTCATTTATTCTTCCCGAAGGTTATCTCATTTTTGGGCCGTCGTTTATTCTTCCCAAAAGCCTTATTATACCTTGGGCCGTCGTTTATTCTTCCCAAAGGTTATCTTGTTACCTCGGGCCGCCATTTATTCTTCCCAAAAAGTTATCTTCATATTTAAGAAACATATCTGAAGACTCTATCCGAATGGCATCTTTAAGCCCATTCAAGCATCACAATCAACCAACAGTATCATTCTACACACCAGTGAGTGCAAATTTTTGGGCTTTTGTGTTCAATCCTCTTCAATCTTCAAGTCACGAATGGCGTACATGCCAATCTAACTCCTCAGATTCCAGAAAATTGAACAAGGGGCAACTGTTGCACCCCAAAATTTCCCCTCCCACAATCAAGACAACCTCTCTTAAGAGTTCTAGATGATCATAAGATCCTCAAAGACTCCCAATTGATCAAGAAGTGTGGAAGTTTCCCCAGACAATACCTCCTCCTAAGCGAAGTGTTCAAAACTAGGGTTTTGTGTTTCCTTAGGTTAAAATGATTTTCAAGGCCTCAAGTGAGCTTCATAACATCCCACATATACTCAAGAACCCCCATGTCAAGTTTCAAAGCTTTCCCAAAGAGCTTGCCCAGTCAGATTATCAGATATGCAAACATTAGTCAAAGTAGTTAAAAAGTCAAACTGAGGTCAAATTAAAGTCAAACTTCAAGATTTTTTGCCAACATAAATTTATGAAGTAAAATTCATCATTTGATCAAGGGTTGATCATGATTCATCAAGAAAGTTTCAGATCATCAAGAATAAGGAGTTTCTAAATTAAGGTTTTCTTAAGAAAAGTCAACTGAACTTTGACCAGCCATAACTTTCACATGCTTCATCAAAAATTTTCCATCCAAAGCTCATTTTGAAGAAAATTGAATTCTCTACAACTTCGTTTCTTACAAGCCAAGCCTAAAAATGCTTCATTTGGAAGGTATGAGCTAAAACATTACAGGTCATTTCAAAAGTCAACATCTTCCAAAGGGCATAATTTGAAAATGGTAAAAGATATGGACATGTGACCAAAGAGGTTGGTTATAGGACTCTTAAAGCTTTCCAAAATGTCCAAGAACACCTTCATAGCCTTAAAATTGAAGGATTTGTGCCTTGTCAAAGTTGGGAGATTTTTGAAGGGTGTATGAAGAAAATAAGGCCTTAAAACCAAAATTTTCCAAATGGGCCTATCATGTTGCAATCCAATCTTTGTGATGACCTCAAGCACGACCCAAAATCAAAGAGTTCTGATTATTACTATTTATTTATTATTTATTAAAATTCAATTTAAATATAAATTAAATATGAAAAATCAAATAATGGACAAGATATGTGATTGGAAATCATTTAAATCATATTTAGAATGATTGAAAGTCAATTGAAATCAGATTGGATCAAAATTGGAAAGGATGAATGATATATTTTGAATATTTGAAAGTGAGAAATCTTCACACTCAAGTTATCTCATAAGCCCACAAATCCATAAGTTCTTTGACCTAATTTCAATCCTTATAAGTACATGAACACAACCAGTGCATAAGGACACGAATTCAGGGGCCAAAGCATATCATTCCAACTTCAATTTTTTCAAAGAAAACTCAATTTCGGTTTTGCACTTCCAAGCACTTTTCAAGCCATTTGAAGGTTGATACAACTTCCTTGAAGCATTTAGAACGTATTGGGATCATCACATTCATCAAACACTTCATAAATCATGGAATCCAAATTCATATTTTCTTGAAATTTTCAGTTTTTTGATTTCAAATATCCATGCATTACTAACAAATTTCGATGTTGTTTTCTTGTTTATGGTGACCTATAGATCGTTTCTGGATAAAATTCATGAAGTTCCATGACCTAAGACGCGTTCTACCATTATTAGGGTTTTAAAGCCAAAATTAGGGCTTTACGTTTTAACAAATATAAATGAATAATGAAGACATAGATGAATTGTACATGCTGTAGTGATCATGTTGATGTGTTTAATTGGACAAAATTGTACGTATTCAATGTAGTTTGAATTTCGCAGGTTTATGAGTGCAGGTGAATTCGCAGGAAATTGCATAAAAAAATTCGCAGGTAAACCTGCGAATCCTGAGGTTGAAGATGACCACAAGCGCGGGAAGCTCTTTTTGAACTAACAATTTATTTATTAGGTTTTGTTTGTATTTATGTTTCAGAAATGCTGCTTGGCTCAGTTGGTTGTGCGTATGCGTAATGAGGCTTGGGTTTGACTCTGGTCTGAGGCATTCTTTTTTCTTTTAATTCATTTGTTTTACAGGATCAACATATAATAATGTTTTTCCTGTATATTCATCACTAGCGCGCGCTAGCCCAGTGGTTGCCTTTGATTCTGGTAAGGGGGAGGTCCTGGGATCAAAACCAGGCCTCCCCACCCTTATTTTTGCATATTTTCTTTCTTTTCTATTTTTTATAATTATTAATTATTATTATTTCAAAAATTAATTAACCAATAATGTTTTTTTATAAATAACTAAATTTTATATTTTTATTAAACTCATAATTTTTCTTAATAATTATTTTAATTAATCTTATTTTTCTAATAATAATTTTGTATATAACTTCTAATATATATATATATATATATATATATATATATATATATATATATATATATATATATATATATATATATATATATATATATATATATATATATATATATATATATATATATATATATATATATTAAATAAAACTAATTTATTAAGTTTAATTAATGATTTTAAAACCCTAATTTTCTCTAACCCTAATATTTTCCCTAACCCTAATTAAAATATTTTTTTTATAACCTTTTTTTAATTTGTATAAATTATCAACACACTATTTTTATTATTATTAAGCCATTTAACTTATATTTTTCTAATAATCTCTAAAATTTTAATAATCTCTTTTAAAATTCTAATCTTTTTATTATTTCTTTATCACTTCATTATTATTGCTTTATTTATTATTATTACTTATTTATATTTACTATTCTTGCTTTATTATTATATTTGCTTTATTATTCTTATTATTTATTTTTATCCGATTATTTTGTATCTGCCCATAAGCCTTGTAATAATTTAAAATTTTCTTTTTGTTTATTAATCTTTATTATAAACTGCGTGGTTAGTAATTTAGGGAGTGCAAAAAACTAACTGTAAATAATTGAACTTAGAAAATTAAATTCAAGACAAATATCTGAATAAATAAATCATTCACACACGTAAGTCGATCTTTGATCGCCATCTGCACTTCCTAATTCCTCTTGGTTGCCATATCTAAATGGTCAAGTCCCTCGAATGTGGGATGTCTTAAGCAAAGTCCCTTCAAACAGAAAAATCATCAAGTTCCTATAAACTTAAAAGATCAAGTCCCTACGAGGTTGCCTACGCTATAATGATCTTGTCCCTTCGGTAAATATGATGATAGTCCCTTCAAATTGCTAAAGACACCCCTAAGTTGCCTTTGTTGACCATACGATGACCCTACGCCCGTCCCTTAAACAAATCCAAGGTAATGACTACCTATTCCTTAATAATAGGGACAATCTTACCCTTGAAAGAACATATAAGAACATGAATGACTTAGTCTAGTGTAGGTACCTCCTAGTTACTTGCTCACTTCTTAAAATTACTTTTTACACCTCACTTTCTCAAACATTTTTCAAACAAGGCTTTGTATACATCCATACGAGGATCATTACAAAGTACTTATAAAATTTCTAATCACACACTACACTCTTCAAAAAAAATTTAAGTGAGCTAAGTAACTAAGAGCCCATGGATAACCATGGATATAAAGGGTGCTAACACCTTCCCTTTATATAACCTACCCCCCGAACTCAAGTCTTTTAAAGATAGGTCTTTCCTGTTCTTTTATATCCTTTCCATTTGGATAAAATAAAAGTCGGTGGCGACTCTTGCTATCCGCAACATGACTAAAAGTCAGTTCTCTCACCGTCCCACCATCCACTAAACCCTTCAAACTTCCATTTTAATTTCCACTCATCAAAATCCATAAAAACCCCACCTTTACCACTTTATATTTATACCACTCTCCACCATCTTCAAACTCATCCAAGGAGCAAAGCAATAGAATTCGAAGGAAACATTATCCGCGAAGTAAAACCCGGGGATAGGCAGATAAGGAATATTCAAACGCTGCAAAGTCGAGAAATTCTCTCGACGAGGTACGTGAACGATAACTGTCTCTATACTTTGGGTATTTACCATAGTGTTTAGCATTTGCTAGATTTTTTGGCTTGCACACTATTTTTGAAAACCAAGAACCTACCTTTGAGCGACTGACAATTGAATTTTTAAGTTCTGTAATTTATACTGTCAGTCCTAACACTGCTAGTACAGTCGGTACTGTCCAATTTAGAATGTTTGGTATTGAATATGAGTACAATACTGGCGAACTAACAGGCCTGTTAGGAATCCCTCATTGGGAAGGTGCTATTTGTGAGGCCCCTTTGGATTCAGGATGGTCGGTCGACGCATTTCCCTTTTGGAAGAGATTTTCAAATAATGTAATAACTTCTTTTGAAGGGATTCTCGCATCGACCATCCATAAACCGACCATCAGAGTCTTTAGATATCTGTTGGCATGCACTATTTTTGGCCGGGAAAATCCGAACAAGGTCAATGCTAAAGAGCTTCTATTTTTACAAGGAAGCCTCACAAATAGGCGAATTAATCCGGTCCCGTTTATGCTTGCTCACATGTCTTTTACTCTTAATAAAGCAGGACCAATTGTTTTTGGATGACTCATTACTTCTATTGCTCAGACCCTTAACCTGAACAATGTGATAGCCACACTAGAGCCCTTAACTCCTCGCACAATCAACCTGAAATTTCTAAAAGATATGAAACTGTGCCGAGTGAGAAAAGAGTGTGGTTATGAATTGATCATTCATAGTGTAGGTATCCCATCTGTTTCCTTGCCCTACAGTAGACGTACCGATGTACGTCATGAAAGGAATTGGACCTACGATTTAAATGTTCCACCTGTTCTAGGTCCACTTCCTCCTAATGTTCCTGATGGAGAGGGACACGACACTGATGAATAATTTGAGCAGAGAGAGCAATATCCCGTACCTCACGTATCCCCCCATCATCCTTCACCATCACACACCGCACCATCTTCCTTTAACCCTTTTGTAGGTTCTGTTCCTGGATTTTATATTACCGAGGAGATGTGGCGTGACCACATGGATAGAGAATAAAGGCGAGATGACCTGCTCTCTACCATTCAACAACAACTGGCGGATAACATGAGCTTCATGCAAGCATCACGACTGAGGGCGGATCGATCCTATGAGACCGTTTGTCGCGCCTTGCTTGCGATCACAACCGAGAAATCCCGCCAGCAGGACTTCAACCGCCGACATTACCAGCTTATGGAGGCCACTCAGGGTTCTGTCATAGGTAACCTTCGAGAGGTCCGAGAAGCTCATGCAGCCTTATCATCCCGACTGGACCGGAGAGACCAGCACCACAACAGATCCCGTCGTTTCAGGCATTCCCAGCAGGACGGCGAGGGCACCAGTGGTCCACAATAGTAATATTACAGGTTACTCTCCTTATCTTATTTTGAAACATTGGAGACAATGTTCGATTTAAGTGTGGGAGGGGATTTTATCACTTTCTGTTTTTCTTTACCATCTTTAGTTAGTTATTTATTACCTTATAGTTGTTTACTTGTTTTTTTCAAAGCTTTTTAGATAATGCATGAGTCTGACGAGTCACCAGTACAATATATCTTTAGTGCACCCTCATTTCCCCATTTCTTTAGCCCTACCAAATTTTTCCCCAAAAGAAAACAGTGTTGTTCCACATGTTTTTCGAGCTTTAAGACAGGTTTGGATTAGGATGTGGTGACTTAGGTGAACTTTTTGAAACATCAGTATCGTTTTAGTACCATAGACTTCATGAATATAGGAATCACTCCTAAAACCCCACGTACCATGGGCTTAATTATCATTTAAAAATTGTCCTAAGTAGTTTATTCCAGCAGTTAGCTCCGGCCTAAACATGTTCTACGTAGGGGACCGATGAACATAAGTGAATGATCCAGTGCTAATAAATAAAGAAAATGGAAAACTCTGGGATAGGTGACCCTCACAAGGTCATTTAAACCAAAAAGTTGAATTTTTGCCACAAAAAGAAAAATTCCAGTTCACCCATTGTTAGTTGGTTCAGAGATATCTGGCGCTGAACTCGGTAGGGCGGATTACGATCCGATCTCCCACAACTGCATTTGGGTCAAATAAAAGGGTTTACACAAACTTATGTGCCAGAAAACCTATGTTTCGAATCAGAATCACTAACCGGTCACTCTACTATGAAGCATGTGCGGATAACGAGCTTAATGTGATTGCACCTGAATGAAAGGGACCCAAAAAGAGATGAAGAGGTAGGCCTATGTATTGTGGGATGATATGGGTTGGTTAATATAAGAATGAAGTTTATGTCCGTATCTGCAGTTAAGTGTCACTACGATACTCTTGGTTCACTTAGTTAGTACCTGTCACTGCATCCTGACTTGAACTTAGAAGCCCTTTTAGCCCAAATCACGCGTCGACACTAGTTTTCTTCTTTGAGTTTTAAATGTTTTGCTTGAGGACAAGCAAAGGTCTAAGTGTGGGAGAATTTGATGACACTGAATTTTATCGTATTTTTGACTCTGATTTCGCATGCATTCTAAGTACTTTAGTGCCATTTTATTATGTTATTACTATGTTTTCCTTTGTTTTCAGGTTTTTAGTTTAATCGGAGCCTCGAGTGATAAAAGGAGCTAAAAAGAGCTAAAATCAAGAAATTAAGCATTTTGTGCTTGTGACACTCACTGTGGCGGCCGCCATAGGGTCAGCCATGACGTGGACATATCTCAACCTCTCCTCAACTGCCAATTCCCCATGATCTCCAACTGCTCCAACCATTTTCACATATGGCGGGCGCCACAAGAGTAAAAACGTTCCCGCCCAAATTTAAATGCCAGGGGCATCCTTGTCTTTTCCATGCTATTTCCTTGCCTATAAATAGGCCTTTAGTTTTCATTTTTCTCCATCCAAACTTAGTTACCTTAAGTATATATCAGTTGTAAAAGTAGTAATCACTTCACATCAGAGTGTTACTACAATCGAGTGATCGAGTCTGTATATGTTTGTGTGATTAAGTCTTGGAGCAATTTGGAAGGAAGTTAATCCTGCCGCCATTTTAATTCCAATTCGTATTTTATTCAACCCTCCGACTGGAGCAGGTTTTCATTGCTTTAACTTTTGTCTATTTACTTTCCCACACTACTTTACTTTCCTTTATTTCTTGCACTACACTACTTTCCTTTATTTCCTGCACTCGCACTTTACTTAATTTATTTTCCGCACTCACACTAAATACCTTTTATGAAAAATATTAAAATGAACTTTTACTTTACCATGTCTAGCTAATTTTATAAAGGTTTGAATGTAAGGATCATAATTGAACTGATAATCTGTACAATTGTTTGTAGAAACACTTAAGGGCTATTTTGACTTTCAATATAAGTTTTCCTGTTTTTAAAGTTCTGTTGGGTAAGATCGAAAGTCGTCCGACGTCTATTTTAACTTAATTGTTTTTAACTATTTCAAAAATAGAGAAAGCACTTTGTTCAGTTCATTAGGAGTTTTTAATTAAAAAAGAAAGGAGATTTTAAAACTATTTTCGGACGCGTTAAGAAGTTTAGAGTCTGGTTCGTAAGAACCTCTTTTTTGTTAGAAAATCCAGGTCAAAATACTCTTCAACTTAGTTAAGATACTACATTTCTTAAAAATAGGTTTACTACTCTAACGCAATGCGTGCCTTTTTATCCGTGACAATAAGAGGGGTTGATTAGGGAGTACAACTCGGTTTTGACTACGCGAAAGCGACAATTCCCGTTAAATTTGTTCTTCTCAAAGTAGAAAATATTGCCCATAAGTAGTTCTATTAGCAAATACTTGATTATCAATTGATTACGTGAATTGCATTCGAACCTGTCTTTATCAATTAACTTAAATTTTATTACTTTATTTATCATTGTGCACTCCTTGAAACTACTATTTTCAATTGCCTTAGATACACACCATAACAATAGATAATGATAGATTAACATTTGGTCTCTGTAGATTCAAAAATATTTTATATTACTCTGACGCGTTCGTACACTTGCGAAAAACACGCATCAGAAAGGAAGACGAACATATCTACCAGCTGCTGATTTTAATCTATCTAGAAAGGAGAAATTTTTGTGTGTAAGTTTCTGAGTGAGGTTAAGGTTCCAGAAGGATACTCTTCAGGTATTAGAAGACTTGTGTCTATGAAAGACCTCAAGTTGAAGAGTTTGAAGACACATGATTACCATGTTATAATGAAACATTTTCTACCAATAGGTATACATTCTATTTTTCTAGAAAAAGTAAGAAGTGCCATAACTAAATTGTGTTTTTTCTTTAGGTCAATTTGTAGTAAGGTGATCGATCCCGAGATCTTACCAACACTACAAAAAGAGATAATAATTACCTTGTGTGAGCTTGAAATATATTTTCCTTTTTTTTGACATAATGGTTCATCTAGTTGTTCATCTTGTGAAAGAGACACAATTGTCTGGACCAACTTATATGAGATGGATGTACCCTGCTGAATGGTATATGAAAATATTAAAAGGGTACGTGAAAAACCAAAGTCGACTAGAGGGTTGTATTGTTGAACGATACATTGTTGAAGAAGCTATTGAGTTTTGTACTGATTATTTGTCCAATGTTCAATCGATTAGACTCCCCAAAGCTCATATTTTCGAAACAAAAGGAAGGTAAAAAATTAATTGGAAATAAAATTGCGACAATATCAAGGGATGAACGGGATCAAGTGCATTTGTATGTTCTGCACAATAATAATGAGGTTGAGCCACATGTTGAAATGCACAAGGATGTACTCCGAATGTTAAATCCGAACATAAATGAAAATTAGATAGTACGAGAGCACAATCAAAGTTTCATACAATGGTTAAAGGATCATATTTATTTGAAGCGCTCTTCAGATCCTGCTTCGGTAACAGAAAGGTTGAGATGTTTGGAATATGGTCCAAGTTTGCATGTTTTTTCTCATAGAGCATACATAATTAATGATACACATTGTATACCAAAGAACAAGATGATAAGAGTACTATGCAAAATAGTGGTGTCACCGTGCTAGCTGAAGCAATGCATATATCAAGTATGAAGGACTTAAACTCCAAATATGCAAATTAGTCATATTTTGGAGTTATTGAGCACATTTGGGTGTTTGATTACGAGAAGTTTCAGATTCCCATCTTTGGTTGCAAGTGGGTAAATAGTAGTGGCATATGAATGGATAAGTCTGGATTTTTGAAAGTTGATCTTACTAGGATGGGGTACAAAGATGAACCTTTTATTCTAGCATCTCAAGCTAAACAAGTGTTCTATGTCAATGACCTGACGAGTACAAAATGGTTTATAGTGCTTTTATCTAACAAAGTGGTTAACGATAGCGGTGTCGATCAATGTGATATTGATGTTGAGAATGAGTCATGCATTAGACGGAATAAGTTAAATAGAAATGATCAAGATGAGGATCTTATAACGGATGAGTCATATATCAGAAATGATCATAACAAGGGAATTTAGATCAATTCATCTGTCCGCATTGCTAAGAACAAGTAATTTATATTCCAACAAAGAAAATAAAGATATGTTAGTGAAATAGGTAATATAATAAAATGTTATATATTATGTCATTTTCATTTTCAATTGCTTTCATTATAATTTATATTTGATATCCTCGGTTTCTTTATTTTTTTCATTTTCAATTGCTTTCATTATAATTTATATTTAATATCCTTGGTTTCTTTATTACAAGTTAGATATGGCCACTAACGATGATCACCCACATGATGATGATTCTACGCATGAAGGAGGTAATAAAAAGGTATCTACGAAAGACGATATTAGAAGAGGCATAACAATGATGAAAAGAGTGATCCATGGTAGAGACCGAGGCATCATTCTAGATGTGCATTAGAGCCCACATGGGCAGCTTATAGAACCTAACGGTCATACCTTGACTAGTTTCATTGGTGCACTAGTAAGGAATGAGATTCCTATTACTTGTGATGATTGGAGAAAAAAAGAGTTGAAAGAATCCAAAGACAAAATTTGGACTGAGATAAAGGTACAATAATTATATCTTTAATTATGCTAACTAATTATGTCTTTTAAATTACTTGTACTAACGCACAATGTGTATGTTTTTCTTAAAGGTGTTTCAACATTGAAGATGATATAAGATATTTTTGTCTTAAATTGGCCGGAAAGCTACTAAGAGGGTTTAGAACTTTTTTATCATCCAACTATCTTAGGAATGAAGATGGTAATCATGTTGATGCGGAGCTTCCAAAGAAATATGAAACATTGATTTCACAAGAAGAATGGGACACATTTAAATCCAAACGAAAAACCCCAGAATTTAAAAGAATAAGTGAAACAAATCGGGAAAGAGTATCAAGTCCCGCGTATCCATACAGAAAATGACGTGTCAGATATGGACGCTTAGAACAATCTATGGTAAGTATCTATAAATTGCAATAATATATTTGTTCATCATGGGTTTTATTTGATCATATTATATGACTTAATGTGTAGTTGCAGAAGGAGAAAAGTTCTGAAATATCTCTTTCTGCACATGTTTTGTGGAAGGAACCCCGTGTGGGCAAATATGGAGTTGCTAAAGAAGTTGCTCTACAAGTATATGAGAAATGTGTAAGTAGAACATTATTTCTTGAATTAAATCAAAACTTTATTAATAAATATTTGACAAGTATTCGATATTCATCTGATTTTCAGGAGGCGCTATCTTAGTCTTTATCTCTAGATGATACTAGGAGCATACTTAGTCGGGCATTAGATGTCCGTGAGTATTCGGGTCGGGTGAGGGGTAAGGGATTTGGGATCACTCCGACCTCATTGAATATTAAAAAAGGAAAGGATCCTAGTAATAAAGAACTTAATCAAAAATTGAAAGCACTGGAAGCTGAAGTTTGTGCATTAGGGAAAGAAAAAGAGGCTAGCGCTTCAGCATGTTTTAAAGATGGTTCAGACAAAGATAACATCAATTGTAACTTTCAACCGAATATTCCAGAGGTAATTACATATATTTTTATGAAATTGAACTATTAGCTTAAATTATGTAATTGAGATATATACACATTAACAATTTCATATTTATTATTGGTTTTAGGGCATTTTCCCATGTCACCTCTACTTATCGTCACCATATTATCGGATGGTTGGCAAGGGAAAAGTGTATAACACTAGCGGAGAATTACTTCACACTAGACCCCTCCCTACTGGATGTTTGAAAGTCGCAGTTGAAATTGTAGTAGAGCCGAATGCATTATTACCATATCCTGACGATGTTTCAGATGCAACAACGGTGGAACAAGCAATAGGTTCGTTTGTTGCATGGCCGACAAGCCTCATTAGTGTAGGATATGAGGTATGCTTAAAAAATATTATGAACCTTTGTTAACCTTAATGTGTAGATTCAAATTTTTTACGCGAATTTTACGTACATTTTTTAGATGGTTATGTTAATTAGACTCCAACAAGATCCAAATCAAAAGATAAGGCTATTCCGCAGCAATACCGAGTCCGTTGTTTCAAAAGAACATGTACATCATAATTATATGATATTTATGCATGCAAAATGTTAAATTCTTGATTTTATACTTCATCTAACTATTTATATGATATGTAGCTTCATGATAAGGAGGTTAACAACGTCTTTACACAAAAAAGGTTGGTACTAAGAAGATCGCGACTAGAAAAAAACCTACCTCCAAGTATAGGTCGTGCCTTCAGACGTTTCTAGAATTGACAGATATTCCGACCGAAGGTATTCGTTTTATACATATGGAGGAAGGTATTTTTGGATTTGAATATGAACAATCAGTTGGTAATGAAGAATTTTTGCAAGTTTTTCGTCATGAAGAAATTGACGTCAGTGTTGTCAATACATACGTGAGGTATATCCGGTCTACTTTGTTATATTAATTGAAAAACTTATTTACTTTATGTTTAAAATGAATAGTCTAATGTTAATGATGTTTTTATTTAAGGTTTTTGTATGACAAAGTGATGCGCCCAAGTGGATTGGACGAAAGATTTAGATTCTTAAGCCCCGCGTCCGTCAACTTAAGTTTAATCTTAAGTAAACCAGATGAGGTCATGGTGTACGTACACAACCTCTTCATGGCCAACAAAGATACATAAAAGTTGTTCTTTTTACTGTTTAATACCGGGTTAGATTTTCATTCTAAATTCATCTATTATAATTATTTAGTATTTTGACGTCGTGTAGAAAGTTTCCATCTAACATTTGTTTAATCTTACAGTGGACATTGGTTGTTGGTCGCAATTAATCCTATCCGAGAATTTGTTTATTATCTTGACTCGTTAGGAAATGATTGGACAACATACCCGAATATGAAGAACATGATTGACACGTAAGTGAGATTGTTCTAAATATTCATGTGTGTATTTATTTATTTATGTGAATTGTTCTAATATTCATTTATATTTTATTAGCATTATACAAGCTTTTAGAGCCCAACGAGATATCCAAGTATCAAAGAGGAGAGCTGTTCTGGACTGGGCCTCCAAGATACAACTGGGCTCAGGCCCAAATCCCCTTAAGACCAAGGCCCAGTCACGTCGGGCAAATGCATATAATAGCCGGGTAGAAGTAAATGCCACGAGCATCCCACGAAGAGGTCGGGAAACCACCTCGACCTATTACATAGGCGTCTGGGAGACCACGTCTTCGCCTCGCGTGCCACGTCATCCAACTGTCCCCTTTTTTATCTCCTGAAAGATAGGGGCAGTTGGACCAGGGACAAAGACCACGTGATAGGTCTTACACGCTCCTACACGTACCTTGGCAGTTCTTCCTTGGGCCTAGCTAATCCAGCCCAAGAAAGGACCTTAGCCCAGCGTTGATGGCTCACTATAAATACCCTTTTTCACCAAAGGACCAGGTATTCTGATTCATTCTCTCTTTACCATTATTTTGTACCCAATATCACTTAAGTTTCGGAGTGTATTGCAGGTACACCCTCTTTCTCTCTCCCACCTCACCTTGTTCGTGTTTCAGGTTATAGTATAGTTGCAATTGGATGAAAATGTATGGCTCGGAGTGTTATCACATTTTTGTTTATGTAGATGTCATTTGAAACAAAATGTATAGTTGGATGAAATGATTTGTATAAACTATGTTGTATATTTAAATTGGTTCGTAAATTGGTACGATTGTATGAATTGTTTCATAGATATTGGTACGATTGTATGAATTGTTTCGTAGATATTGGTTTGAAAATCCGATTGTTTTGTATCTATAAATCGGTACCTAAATTGGTAGGTTTAAATAGGATAATTTGGTGTAAATTCTGGATTGGAATGGATAGGTACAAATTCAGGTTTAAAAACCAGGTGAAAATGTGGATACAAAACAGGTGCCTATAATTTGGCAACTTTAGACAACACTTTTTAAATGAAATTATTTTAAAAATTTCGTATACCTTAGACAGCACTTTCAACAAAAAGCGCTGTCTAAGGTGGGGTTTAGAAAGCGCTTTCATTAAAAATGCTGTCTAAGATGGAGTTTAGAAAGCGATTTTAGTGAAAGCGCTGTCTAAGGTATACCATTAAAATAAAAAAGCGTTGTCTAAGGTATATTAAAAAAATGCAAAAAACGCTGTCTAAAGTGGGGTTTAGAAAGCACTTTTGACAATAAAAGCGCTGTATAAAGCCCCTTTAGACATCGCTTTTGACATTAACCAAAGCACTGTCTAAACCTTTAGCAGCGCATGTTTAGACAACGCTTTAAAGCGCTTTCTAAGGGTAAAAAAAGCGTTGTCTAAGGGCTTGTTTGTCATAGTGTTGATTTTCTTACATTAAATATCAAAACTTTGAAGGTGTGAGAAAACACAAGAAATTGAGTTTGAATTGGGCTTTGAAAAATGACAGATTTTTATGAAAATACAACAAGTATACCAATGAACAAACAAGAGAAAGAGACACACGATATATCCTGGTTCACTTGAAAACCTCAAGCTACCTTCAGTCCATCCGCCAAGGTGATTTCGCCTTCAATAAGGACTTAATCCAATATAACCAAACTGATTACAAGACATAATATAACCTATGACTAACACTGCACAACCAACTGATGTGACTTATAACAATGCACAACCAACTGATGTGACTAACAACAATGCACTCGGTCCTAAAGCTTCAGAACTCCACTCGGTCCTTCACTGAGTTTGTAGTGCTTGTGTCGAGTCTTGAAATTCTTTCATTTCAACAATCCTGATCTCATGTGCTTCCAACGAACCAACCAAATCTTCCAATTTTAGGGTTTCAAGATTGTTGGATTCTTGAATAACTACAATAACAGGATCAAAGTGAGAGGTAACATATGCATTAACTTCTCCATTATCATCTTATCAATTAAGGTTTCACCACAACCCTTCATTAGATGGACGAGTTTCCGCATCTTCAACACATAGCCTGCAATCTTTTCGTCTTCTCCCATTGATAACAATTCATATTGTCGTCGCAAAGTTTGCAACTTGACAACCCTGACTTCCTCTCCTCCTCCATAGTACTTAACAAGAATATCCCATGCCTCATTCGCTAATTCAGGATGAGTGATTATGTCGAAATTTTCCGCATAAGCCGCTACTTGGATGTAAAATGTCGTCCTGCAATCACTCTTCTTGGTATCCTAATGAGCGATTCTCTGTGCGTTGGTTGCATCTTCACCAAACACATGAACGCCATTAGTAACCAATTCTAGGATTTCATGAATTAAAGCCAAATAGAAATGACATATGTTTTCTCCATGGAAGTCAATTCTTGTCGTCAAGAGTTGGAAGAGAGTTTGGTAAATTTTCGTTACCATTCATCTTTGTAGTGATTGATCAGCAACAACCCACGATCCCAAAAATACGATCTCTGACGTGTGATTCTTGAAAACACGATAAAAAATCTAACTTGAGCTCTAGATACAAATTTGTTAGTGCATGAGATACTTTTAGCGATGAGAGGAAAAAAGAGAATAATAATGAAATTAAATTACAAAGTGTCTATTTATATACACATACATAACTTGACTACTAAGTAACAAATATAACAAACCCTAAATCCTAATTAACTTTGGGTTTAGTCACACAACACAACTTGAATTATATCTGATATCAACACAAGATATTTAAGGGTTTAATCTTATCATTTTAAATAAATTTAAACCAAAGTTTCAAATAGTCATTTTTTTGGTAAGCAAGATTTATACCGTAAAAAGTACTAAGAGTACTCAAACCTTGAATACAACAAAAACCGAGATAAAAACTCTACTACAACAAAATAGAGAGATTACCGACCAATTGAATCCTATAACAAATAAAATAAAGAGTCTTTGTCGAATTCATACCAATTTCAATTGAAATGAGTAATATCTACTATGAAAGACCATTTTCAAACTAAGTGTTTCACCATCCAAACTATATCCATCACGTTCCAAGAAGTATTCTAGAAAATAGTTCCATTTCTAAGAATCCAGAGGCAACAACAAACTACAAACCAGATGCTCCCTTCTCTACTCTACCTGATTTGACCTTCTTGCACTTTAAAAAGGAGAACCAAACCATAAAACTCCCTACAAAATTAATATTATTTTCATTAATAATAATTTTTCATTTTCTCTTTTCTCTTTTCTCTTTTAATAAGAAAGTCTCTTCTCCCAAATCCTGCGAAGATTTTTCTCCTCACCCTCATTTCAATGAAGAAAAACTATTCACCATCAGGACGTTGAATGAAACGCTCTCCACAGTGATCTCCATGTATAGATAAACGTGTTTTTGTTTCGTTGAATAGCATGTATATGTATATATGAAAGTTGACATCTCTAGTTTAAGAGAATTTGGATCCATATGCCGGCTAAGGCAAATTAATACTCCATTTATAATATACATTCAACAGAGATTGTGTCTTGTGCTATACTATAAACATTAAAACATAACAATTTCATATCCATTCTTTATAATAACTTAATCACACACACTTATTGTAATTACCTTTAAATTCCAAACAAGCATATAAAAATTAAACAACCCTAGTCATTGCATATATTTATACTAATTGGTGGATGTAAACAAATAACAAACAGCATCTAGTGAAAGATTTCCACCCTAACATGATATAATACAAAACATGCAATATTCATAGTCAATACGACAAAAACTCTTGAAATATGTCATAACACTCTTAATATATAAACTGATCAAAAAATTAATTATTAATTTCTTGCATTAACAATTGATAACTCTTGGTCAACAAAGCCTCGTACAATTACAAGTTTTGTTTATTGTAAGAAAAGAAAGCAAAACCACTAATTATTCTGTAAAGTAATTGTTCAACATGTGCAAGAATTACTTCCTAGTTAAGAGTTGAAATATTTTATATGTTTTGTTTTCTCTTTATCGAAAGGTGACCTAGGTTTCCTATACAATCATCTAACCAACTTGTCTCTCTCTCTCTCTAGAACTTTCTCTCTCTATCACATTTCCTCACATCCTCCAAAGATATAGACACAACAATTTAATTAATCTTTAACTTCAACCTATGATTTTTTTAAAGTCTTGAATTAAGTATAATTAATGTGGTTTTCAAAGAAAGTTAATTAATATTAAAAGTTACATAGTTTAATCCCACCAGGAATATTTTATTGGTGTATACTTTCCTAGTTGTGTGAGAATGGCTGCAACTTCCACCACTTTATTTGTCTCTCTGTCTCTCTCTTTCCCTTCCAATCTCATTCTATTCCGTTTTCTCAGCAGTACTCAATTGATCCATTTGTTTTTCTATTCGTTTTGAGGTTTGAATCATTGGACACTCTTAAATCTAATACTATTTCTTCTTTTTTTTTTATAATCTTTTTCCTTTAATTATTATTATTATTAAGAATTGCTGTATACATATGATATAATTTAATTGTTCATTACTATTCTAAATTTTCTTTCTTATTTAATTACTATAATTTTCTATCTTTCTTTTTTGTTTTTCTACTTGTTTAGAACTTTGAGGGTATATGGCCGGCATAGACTTGGGTTCAGCATCACAACACTTTGTTCATCGTCTTCAACGCCCTGACCTAGAAGTTCATGATGAGAGTCAAGATCATGATGGAAACAATAACCATGAAGGGCTTGATCTAGTTTCACCGAATCACGGTCTTGGCGATGTCGTTGGTCGTAGACCACGGGGCAGACCTCCAGGCTCAAAGAACAAACCTAAACCTCCGGTGATCATTACAAGAGAGAGTGCAAATACGCTTAGGGCTCATATTCTTGAGGTTAGTAGTGGTTGCGATGTGTTTGACTCGGTCGCTACCTATGCGAGGAAGCGTCAAAGAGGGATCTGTGTTCTCAGTGGGAGTGGAACTGTCACTAACGTGACCCTGCGACAGCCAGCTGCCGCAGGATCTGTAGTGACACTTCACGGAAGATTTGAGATATTATCTTTGTCTGGATCGTTTCTACCACCCCCGGCTCCGCCGGGGGCAACTAGTTTGAGTGTGTTTCTTGGTGGAGGTCAAGGTCAAGTTGTTGGAGGAAATGTTGTTGGTCCTTTGGTTGCTTCTGGTCCGGTTATCGTTATTGCTTCGTCGTTTACCAACGTAGCTTACGAGAGGTTACCGTTAGACGAAGATGAATCTCTTCAGATGCAACAAGGGCAATCATCTGCAGGTGGTGGTGGTGGCGGTGGTGATGGTGTTAATAACTCGTTTCCCGACCCGTCTTCGGGGCTTCCATTCTTCAATTTACCTCTAAATATGCCTCAATTACCTGTGGATGGTTGGACTGGAAACTCTGGTGGAAGACAATCTTATTGAGCTTAATTATGCTACAAAGGTGAGTTGAATGATTTCGTGATTTTAGTTTCCTTTGAGTTAATCATTTGTGAAGAATTGAGGTCTTGTTTTCTTGGGTTAATTTCTTGGCTAGGGTTGTTGTAAGAACTGAGTTATAATTTCTAGGAACAATTGTAAAACATTAATTTCTCTTTGCTTGTTGGAGTTGTTAATTAGATGAATTAGATTCTTGTGATTAACCCTTGAGTTGAATAAATCATTGGCTTAATTTATATGTTTCATGGTTTAGATTTAGATGGAATGATGAATGAATGAATGAATAACTATGATTCTGAGTTTGCTCTCTTACATGTTAAAACGAATCAAAATTAAAGTATTAATTGAAACTATATAGATAACTTAATCTTTCTAAATAATCGACACAGTTTGTCTTTTTTGTTGGCACTCAAAGAATACTTAATTAAAAGAATCCAACCATTATTGCTTTTGACCTAATGAAGATTAGCACCTCTCTCTCTTATAATTAATTCCACCATAAACAAGTGGGGAAAAACTAATTATATTTCTTAATTTTTGGGTTGTCATGTAAAAGTCGTCTAATAAACATAATTTATTTGAGTATTAAAAGATATGCATGATTTTTTTAGTTGCTCGAACTCGTACATTTGCAGTCGAATTTTAATGTGCAATTATTAAATAAGTTGGTTTAACGAAACTATATATGAATTATGTATTAATATAATACACAGTTTTTGAAGTATCTAACTTGATCTCTTCTAAACTATCAATTTTAGATTTGGATTCAAGTGGAGAAAAGAAATGTGCAGAATGAAGAACAAGTTTACCTGTAGAGTGAGAGGGCCATGATATGATAAAATATTGAAAAGGCTCTAAGTTAAGTGTGTTATAGCATTTTTTAGGGTTTTTTTATTATATAATTTAGCTTAAGTAATATTTAAAAGAAACATTGTTAGAAGTTAAATAGATTCTAATCTTCATATATCACTATATTCATTTATTCAAAGAGACAAAATATATTTGTGCAAAACATGATATATACATTTGATAATAAGCTAACTTTGATATCTAGATTGAGTGCATATTAAACTGATTATAATTCGTATTTTTTTTATATTAAAAAATTCCTAAAGATTATAGTATATCCCTTAACCTGCTCCAGTTTAACCATAAAATGTGTGTTAAAAAAGAATAACATGTGCATGTGGTTTAGCCTTCATTAAACTATGTACTTGCATCCAACTTTCCTCTCTTGCAATTTAATGCTTCTTTTTATTCTCTAACAAGTAATGTAATGTTTTGGAACGTATATATACACTCTCAAAGTATTGATGCAAATTTGTTAATTAGATTTATTAACTATAAGGTTATATAGGTTGCATTAGCCAAATTAAGGTTATCCAACGAATTTAGTAAATACACGAGAGATTTAAGATATATTTTTTAATATATTCATTTTAAACTCTAAAATGATTTAGACGTTGGAGTGCATATATTATAGATCCCCCCATGTCACTGTACACGAAATTAATATCACCGATTTAGAGTCATACATCATCAATTTACATCAATTATAGTTCTATAACGGAAGAACATGCTCGGTCTCATTATAGTTCCATAACGGAACAATAAATGACTCCTAATTCCCACAAAATTCTACGAATATACCATCATTGATCCAAAGCTAAATCTCTACTAGAACCACTGAGAAATGAAGATAATCTCCTCTTGTGTCGTACCCAAGAAATTAGATGAATACTTTGATCCTGTTCCACCTCAATTTTTGATCATCTATGAGATTCACGCCATGACAACATTTAGTGGAGGTCTAGTACTGAAGCACCTCTTCTAAGCATTAACTAATACCAGATTGCGAAGAGAAGACCAATCAATGCTATAATTTCTAGACCGAGAGAAGATAAATGGAGCCCCAAATGCAATGTTATTGTAACTTATAACAATTATCATCGTGGATCGAATGATAACAAGATTCCTTGAAGATGACGAAAGTTCTGTAATGTCCTATACTTTGACACACTCAAGCACTTAGGTATCCAACAACTAGATATGAGTCCATATGTTGACATAGATCTATTTTCCTTCAAAGTTTCAGTAACTCACCCCCTGGGGAATGATAGATCTAACACTATCACTTGGAAAAGGAGAAAGCGACAGAAAGTTAACCCTTAACTTCATGGTAATTCTCCATAAGAGTGCTCTTAGTGACATTCTTGGTAGATCTTTTCTGATAAGGTTAGCGGCTATGGTTTCTAAGGTCCACCTAATGGTATCGTATCATGATGACGAAAGGAAAATCATTTGTGGTCAACACTTACCTGAATGAGGCAAGGCATATCAGAGAATTCACACTTAAAAACATCCTAACTTCTTAGCGCGTAAACCATTACTTCACCATGAAATACTTTCATCTATTTGTTCCATCTGGATTTCAGCATACGCTTAATGCGCCTATGGGTGGCCTAGCAAGCCTGGATTTTCATGGTTTTGCTCTAGCCTTGTCTTTGCATGTTGGAACGTGGTTTTCTAGTCCTTTTTAATTGTTCAATTAATAAATACTAGGAAAGTCCAAAAAGATATTTTCTCACATTTCATATATAAATTGGGGATTTTTGTATCTATTGCTTGTAAAATAAGTTAATAAGTACCAACGCATTTCACGTAAATCTGACACTTATAACTCTTCGCTATTTATCTTTTTGTTTGTCCTAAAACAAAATAATTTAGATGATTCAAAGAAGCTCTGAACACATGTTTCATTAACAGGATTGATTGACTTAGGTTAAGAATTTTGAAATGGTTTTTATGTCAAGGTATTCTTTCTAATGCCAGTTTATAATCAATATCATGACTATACATGAACCATAATATTAAGATGAATTATTTTCTTGACCAAAGTAACATATTTTAAAACATATCTAATGGTTATTGTTTTCCTTAAAAATCAGAGAGATGCATGTACTATTGTAATACTTTGAATTTCATCTAAGAAATATCACAAGATATATCATCAATCATGGATTACTAAGGTATTTCTTTAAATTGTAGCATGGTTGGGCTTACAAAATTATTGATTTTTTCTTTGGATTTAAAAAAGCCTAAAGGTCAGTGAGCTTATAGTATTTCTTTCAAAAATTTCTCTTACTATTATTTTCATTTCCTTATAACCATTTTCTTTTGGTGCCTTTTTCTTTTATATGCTTGACTTTTGATTTTATTTTTTACACTTTTTTTTGTCAACATTTTTCCTTTCTTTCATTACACCGTACTACTTGAGATTATCTTTTCCAAAACTTATCCTTTTATTTTTATTTTTCTCTCCAACTTTTGTTTTTTCAACACCCTTACTCTTACACGCTATCTTATCCTTAAGATAAGATAATGAATATTGTTTTTCTTTTAAAATTAGATAAAGGTTGTAACTTTGAAAGAACAATAAAATTTCCATAGTATGGGTCAAAGGGGTATGTCAAACGACTCACACTCTCACAGGGTAGGCTTTTTAAGTCAAGTAGTTTTTCACTAAATAACAAACAATACCTTGATCATATTCTTGAGTTTCAAACTCATCGAGTAAGTAGCAAGAATGATGAAAGTCTACACAGTTAGCATGCATGTTGTCACACCCAAAATTTTGACCAGAAATATTTCTAAATTTTTGTTTATTTGACACATTTTCGCCAATATATCGAAAATCAATCACTTTGCATTTTTAAGTTAAAACATATTATTAATCATTAATCATTGTATTCTTGTTCGATTTTATTCAATATCGTTTTATTTTATTCTTGATTTCGAAGAATTAAGTTAATTTTAGAATTTAGGTAGGTTTTTGGTTCCTCTTAAATCATTTCCTTTTATTTAGTTATTATAATTTAAGTTTATCTTTTAATCTAGTTTTTTTTTAGATTTTAATTATTATTTTTTTAAGGCCAATTTAGATTAGTTTAGGCATTTTAATTAGTTTGTTAACTTTACTTATTTTATTCTTTATTTAAATTTAGACTATTTAGAATTAGTTTTTAATTTCATTTAAATTTAGTTTTAATTTAATTTTTCATTTAGTTTATATCTTAATTAATTGTTTTTCTCATTTAATCAGTTTATAGCAGTTTTTATTCTTTATTATTATTTTTATTTTATTTTTTATTATTAGATTATTTTAATTAGTCTGGTTTTTACTTGGTTGGTTTAGAATTGTTTAAGTTAGTTTTAAAGTATAAGTTTATGGTCCAAGTCAAACACACTGCAATGACCAGCACATAAGCCAAAAGCAATGTCAGCCTTCACACATAAGACAACGACCTACACACTACCTTGTTCTCAACTTGCACAAATAAAATAATTATCATCCAAATGAATAGAGATGCTGATATATCCAAAGGAAATGACACCTTACTCACCAAGTCCTTGCTGCATACTGCAGTAGCAGTCAACATCAGCCCCCACCCCTATGCACACCATATACCGAAACGGATAAAAGGGTACCTGCAAAAAACATTGACCACAAAAATAGTCCCTAAAGCAGAATCACTTTATGCTTCAGACTTGCATCGGGAAGACTATTCAGGAAAAACAAGTTGTTTTGAGCATTAAAGGAATAAAGAGTTTTGGAAATGAAGGGGCTATCAGGAAAATACAAACAAAAGTTATAGCCTCAAAAACTTCACAAAGAAACAATCCAACCCAAAGAAAACTAGTTCAATTAAGACCTAACTGGTTCAATCCAATTCAATTTTTTTCAATTTGGCTATAAGAGAGGATTGAAAGAGAGGGGGGGGGGGGACAGAAGTCAAAAAGTGAAACCGTAACACAAAGTTCATTTTGTTTTACCACATACTTGCAAAAGATCAATAATCCAATTTACAGAACAACCAACATCAAGAAAGGTCAGAGAAGGAGAACAATAACAAAAGACACAAACATGTTAACAACAAACCATAAACCGCACAAGCCTTTTTTTTCTTCTTCACCAAGAACGAACACATTATACCATTTTCAACATACCTTAACTCCCTTTACAAACATGGAAAACAATCCATATCCGAGCGAAACCAAAACAAAAAAAACCGAATCTCAAATCGTCGTCACCACCATAACCGCCGAGCGAGTTCAGTGAGAGGGAACACTGACAAACACAACTGCTCCGATTCAATAACCCCCCACCACACTGTGAACCTTCGCCGGTCCGCAACTACCCAGTAAACCCCTTATCCTTCATCTTCATCCATACATCAAACACCACCTCACCGCCATTTTTGATACCACCAACACAACAATCTCATAACCACACGAAATCGCCACCACCATCGAAAACCATCGTCAAACGCAAAAACCCAACCACCTTCAAACTCCTCCCTCCCTCATCAAAACTTACCACCGCAAACCTCCATTTTCCACAAACCAGAAACGTTACCGCTAAACGCCGACAACTCGCAAAACGTGCAAACACTCCTTCCAAATCAGACACAGAACCACAAGTCCTACCTGAACAACCAAACCACAAAACGTCAACCGTCGTGCCTCCGTCCGATCCAAATCGAAACCATCAAAAGCTGTGAATCCCTTTACCAAAACCGCGCCGCCGATAAGAACGCACAAATCCTGTGAGAGATGCATAGCCGCGCCGTCGGAAACCACTGGAAACTGAGTGAGAGAAACGCGCGAGGGAGAAAACGAAATCTGTGGGAGGGACATTCGTTGAGCGAAACAACGAGAAACCATGAAACAAATCTGAGACCGCCTGTCGTACCTCGAAAAATACGATCCTAAAACAAACAACAAAGTCTTCACCTAATTCTATTTATTCTAACTAAAGAAATGGGAGATATAGACACAACCTAAATCGGATAAGAATTGGTCAACGAAACCACTATTCTAAGTTCAGGAGTCAGTTACGCAAAGGGAAGGTGTTAAGCACCCCTCACGTCCGTTGTACTCAACGGGAACCTCTTAGTCTAATTTGCGCTTAAATATTAACTTATTTTATTGTCTTCTTTTAATGATTAAAGTTACTAAGATTGCTTATTAAAGGGAAAAGAAAATTATTATTTATTACGGAGAAAGGTTAAGTTTTTATTATTATGCTCGCGAAGGATTAAAATCCCCGTGCCTACGTAATTCCTTGTGCAATGGGAAAGTCAGAGCTTCGTAGTTCGTGCAACTACGATTTGTGTTTTTTAATTGAACGGTTGTTTGAAATGCTTTCTACTGCTAAGCTTTGGCTTATCTGCTCGCGATGGGAGGCTGAAACACTAGCTTGTTTGCAAGATAGAAAGATTTAAACAATGTTCGTTTTTAGAGAAAAGATGTCTGACCTTTGTTAAGGTGTTTTAAAACAAGAGGGCGAATGAACCACGTCACGTGGGGCTAGCCTAGGAGTGATTTCATTCAAGAACGTGCAGATTGCTAGACTCCGGAGTTCAGTTACTCGCTGATTAATTATGGAAAATAGTTTGTATTGGTTGGTAAGTTTTAAGTTGTATTTTAAAGAAAGAGACAAGTTGTCATCTTTAAGGGAGGTATCTCGCCTATTCCACCACAAACATTTGAAGAAGAGAAATTGAAAGAAGCTTTAATCTTGGATACAAGGATCGACAAGCAATGCCACATTCTTTCTTTGAGAAATAAAATCAGAAGAAGCTTTAAACTTGGATATGAGTATCGACAAGCAATGCCACATTCTTCCTTTGAGAAAAGATAAAAATCGGAAGAAGCTTTAAACTTGGATACGAGGATCGACAAGCAATGCCACATTCTTCCTTTGAGAATAATTGTTTGAAAGATTTTTGTTTGTGTTTGTGGGGATAGAAGGAATATCTTCCCATGGAGATGAACCATGTCTAATCCTTTAAGTTTGTTGAATTATTTTGAATACGAAAGAGTGAATGAATTACAACCCGAAGGCTAGCCTCAGGAGTAATTCAATTAAAGCACCCGAGGAATGCTAGATTCCTGAGTTCAGTTCTTCATATAATTAAATTAAAAGTTTCCGTGTTTTAGGAACGAGAGGGCGAATAAACCACGTCGTGTGGGGCTAGCCCAGGCGTGATTTAATCCCAGAACATGCGGAGTGCTAGACTCCGAAGCTCTGTTCTTTCGTTATTTGATTTGTGAATTAAGACGCGATTGAAGATGAAAAGGGGGAATGAATTACAGCTTGAAGGCTAGCCTCAAGAGTAATTCAATTCAAAAACCTGAGGAATGCTAGATTCCTGAGTTTAGTTCTTTCACAAATTTAATTTAAGATTTACATTTTGAAAACGAAAGAGCGAATGAATTACAAATCAAGGGCTAGCCCCAACAGTAATTTAATTCAAAAACCTGAGGAATGCTAGATTCCTGAGTTTAGTTCATACGTTAATTAGTATATTAATTTAGAGACGTCTTACGATTATTTTGGATGAATTAGGGCTTAGTGGTTTTTAGAAACGAAGGAGTAAATGAAACACTACGCGTGGGGCTAGCCCAGGTGTAGTTCATTAAAGTCCCGCAGAATGCTAGATTCCGAAGCTCAGTTCCTTGTTTAATAAATTAGACGCGTGAGGTCGTGCAGACGGCGATCACATAGTGACCGACTTACGTGTGTGCAAAATGTAGGCGCATGAATTGTTTATTCGATTAATTAAGTGGATTCGATTTCTAATTCCTATGGGTACTCTTAGCAAAGTCGAAACCGGTAAAATAAATGCGGAAAAAATAAATTGCATTCAAAATAAACGGGAGGGGGATGCATGATGATTTACATAGGATTTGCAAAGAAATAAAGGGTATCATTGTATTTTTCCCAAGAGGAAGCGTGTGTGCAGTGTACAGATTAATCGGAACCGTTAGTATTAAATATCGTATAAAAGTGTGAGAAATAAATAAAATAAATAAATAGACTAATAAAGTGGAATAAATTGTAAAAATTATAATAAATCAAATAGAATGAAAATAAAATAAATAAATGGCCTCATATCGGTCACGATTAATCGAAAATGATTTATCGTTTTTTTTATCATATCATCGTCCCTAAAAAAAGATAATTAACTTCTAGAAAAAAACTGTTAGAAAAATTGTAGATGTTAGAAATTGGCAGAATTTTTGAAAAACAAAGTAAAAGTTATGAACTTAGTTCAGGACATCAGGATGTCACACCAAATGTTGTGACATCGTGAACCTGCTATCTGCCTTAAGTGATACACAACAGAAGTGCTTAAAATCAGGAGTAAATATCTGGAAGTAAACGTAAAGGGTGAGCACTCCAAGGCGCCTCTTTAGGAAGTTAAGTTGTCTGGTTCCAGTGTAAAGGAAACAGAAAACTAACTCACCTTGATTCAAGGAGATAACTGTGGGATTTAGAAATTACAAGTCTGGATAATCTGCAAAAAACCCACAAACTCAGCATCTACTTAAGAAACTGATACACTCAAGTAAAGCCAACGAATTTAAGCAGAGTGTCAAGAGTGTTAGTGAAGCTAGTTACTTAAGCAGGTTTTATTTGTGTGTTATTCACTTTATAAGCTTTTAAGCAAAAAGTTAATTGTGTCTTGATTGAAACTGGTAAGTAAGATCAAGCTGGTGTGTCTGAAGTGTGACTTCAAACTTATTAATCATTCTAAGTTAGAGATCACTGTGTGATTGAGGGGGAGTGAGTAGGTACTCATATCTAAGTAGAGTCTTAGATAGAAATTGCCTTGGATAGATATTACGTGAAAGATTAAACTGATTGGTTTAACTCCCTAATTAATATTACTTATATTGAATTTCCTTCCTGGTTTGGTAGCCCCCAGATGTAAGTGTGGAGATACACTGAACTGGGTTAACAATTTCATGTGTTAATTAATTTACTAGCTCATTAATTTATTGCTTAGGATATCAGTGTCTAAACATCTGTTTCGACATCACATATCTGATCCCAGAATTTCAATTGGTATCAGAGCAGGCACCCTGCCTGTATAACTGGGTGAGATCTAGGGACTGCAAATTTTGGGAACATGGACAGAGATGTAGGATCTGTGAATCGACCACCTATTTTGGATGGATCCAACTATGATTACTAGAAGCCAAGAATGGTAGCATTCTTGAGATCTCTTGATAGCAGGGCTTGGAAAGCAACTAACAAAGGATGGGAGCACCCTGTCAAAGACAATAAGGATGGGGCAAAAGTAATGAAGCTTGAAGAAGAGTGGAGCAAGGAGGAAGAGGAGTCAGCACTTGGAAATTCCAAAGCCTTAAATGCCTTGTTCAATGGCATTGACAGGAACATATTTAGGCTTGTGCACTACTGTGAGCTAGCCAAGGATGTTTGGGACACCCTCAAAACTACTCATGAAGGAACATCAAAGGTGAAGATGTCAAGACTTTAACTTCTCACCACCAAGTTTGAGAACTTAAGGATGAAGGAAGATGAGACCATTCATGAGTTCTACATGAACATCCTGGAGATTGCTAATACTTCTGGTGCCTTGGGAGAGAAGATGAGTGATGAAAAGTTGGTAAGGAAGATTCTCAGATCACTGCCAAAGAGGTTTAACATGAAGGTCACTGCCATAGAAGAAGCTCAGGACATCTGCACAATGAAAGTTGAGGAGCTCATTGGTTCCCTTCAAACCTTTGAGATGGGAATGAGTGATACTATTATGAAGAAAAACAAGAGCATAGCCCTGGTCTCAAACACTGATAAGGAAGAAGAAAGTCATGAAACAGGCTCTGAGGACAACTTATCAGATGCAATTGCTATGCTTGGGAGGCAATTTAACAAAATTATCAAAAGACTGGACAACAGGCCCAGACCAAGTGGAAGAAACTCAATCTCTGAGAATAAAAGATCTTATGACTCTAACAGAAGGTCAAACTATGATGAGAAGACTAACCAAGGAAAAGGGATCCAATGTCATGGATGTGAAGGTTATGGACACATTAGAAGTGAATGCCCAACCTATCTAAAGAAGCAAAAGAAAGGACTTTCTTTGTCCTGGTCAGATGAAGACTCAGGAAGTGAGTCAGAAGAAGAGTCTGCAAAACACATCACTGCCCTAGCTGGAGTATGTGAAACTGAAGGGGAATCCAGTGATGAGGATCTGACATTTGAAGAGCTTGAAACATCTTATATGATGCTGTGTGAAAGGAGCACTGAGGTATGCAAAGAAAGTGAACAACAGAAGAAGCAGATTGAGGAATTAAAAGCTGAAAAGGCAAGTCATCTGGAGATCATTGCCACTTTGAAAAATGAAGTCAGCCTACTCAACTCCAAAATGGAGCATATGTCCAAATCTGTCAGAATGCTGAACAGTGGCTCAAACATACTAGATGCCATTCTCAACAACAACAAGCACTCAGGGGATAGGACTGGGCTGGGATTTAATAAAGCTCAAAACTCTGAGGCTAGCACCAGCCAAACAACTCCAGATCCTATGAAGTCAAACAAGATGTTCAAGCAGATGTCTCAACATCATGAGAAAAACATGATGAAAAAGAAATATCAAAGGTGGAGATGCCATCACTGTGGAAGGTTTGGTCACATCAAACCTTTTTGCTACAAACTGCATGGATACCCCAATCAGAGTTCCCAGCACCTTCCTAAGCAGAAGACAGAGGTCACCAGGAAAACTTGGATACCTAAAGCTAGACATTATACTGATCAAAGCTACTAGTACATGCCTAAGCAGAAGAACAAGTTCACCAGGCAACCTTGGAACTCTAGAGATGGACACTACCCAGGGCAGATGCATCAGAGGAGACACAAATATATCCAGCAGTGGGAGCCTAAGAGAGGAAGACAACCTGATCTGAACTCACATTCTAGGCAAAGGAAACCTCACAACAGGCACAAGTGGTCCAAACAGGTTGTTGCCTATATAGCACACACATCTCTCAGGGTATCTGCTAAGGAAGACTGGTATTTCGACAGTGGCTGCTCAAGGCACATGACTGGACTGAAGAATCTGTTTCGACATCACATATCTGATCCCAAAATTTCAAAAATTAAGAAACAATTGTCATGAAATGGCAAGTTTATTTTTTTTTAAAAAATTGATAAAAAAGAAAAATAAACTTCATTATCCATAAACACCTAAAACCTAAAACAAAAAACAATGGGTCAACAACCCAGCCACTGCACCGATACAAAACGAACAAGAACTTGAAAAAATAAAAAATAAAAAAACCCTAGCTGTCAAAGTTACAGCATCATCGATTGTAAATCTAGATTAATAGTTATTAATAACTATAAAAATAAATGAAATAAGGTAATGGGTTAAGGCTCAAACCAACAATAATGTCTTAACATTTTTTATAAATAAAACAAAAGAAATAATTTTTTGAAATATAAAAAAAAAAATTATAAGAGAAAAAGGAGAATCATGATAAAAGAACAGCTATGCATCAGTTTTTTTAAATAAAAATAAAAAGACACTGAAACTGTTCAGAAACGCGCTAGCGCGTTCCAAACACAAAACCTAGTTTTTCCCCAGAAAAAAGAACAACAACGACAGTTGCTCTCAATTTTCTCGCTCACTCGAAACTCTCCTGGTTCGGACGGGCTTTTCGATTTCTCGACTTGACTGTGTTTGTAGCTAGAGCGAGAAACGAAACCTGAGAGAGGTGTGGTGGTCGGAAGGTTTGGTGAAATCAAAGCGGCAGCGATGACGGTGGAAGGAGGTTCGAGGGCTCCGGCGGCGATTGGGTGTGCGTTTGCGGTGCTCGTCAGTTGAGGGCCGTTTCACAGCGATTTGAAGGGTTTGCGCAGTGATCAGTTTTGCTGCGGTTTATTTGATTTTCCTGTTATTTTATGTTTGAGTGGTGTTTATGGAAGGAAGGGTTTCGGGATGGTGGTGAAGTGGTGGAGAGTAAGAACGAAGGTGGTCGTTCAACGATGAAGGAGGGCGATGTGGACGCGAATGTTCAAGGTTGTTTGACGGTGAGGGTGGCTGAACGTGGTGAGATTAAGGCTCCGCGGCGGTTCTCACGGATCAGCTCTTCCGTCTCAATCACTTTGTTTCACTCTTTTTGAGTTCGTCCGATGAAAGTTTCGGAAAGTGGTTGGGTGGTGTTGGTTTGGTGATGGTCGAAGGGTGCGAGAGTGGAGGGTTTTCGTGAAGAAGATGATGATGAAGGTGGTAGCTGAAGTTTGTGATGTTTAAAAGGTTTGTTGGGTTAGAAGGTTTAATGGATTATTGCTTTGTTTTTTTTCTCTGAAAATTTCCTCCCCTGTTGATGATGGTAGCGGGCCTTTTGTGGTTTTTTCGAAGGATTTTTTGCTATGTATTTCCTTTTTCGGTTTCCCTTTTTTCGAATGGTCCTCTTTGTTCTGGTTTTTTCAATGTCTTGTTGTTAAGGCCCCCCTTTGAAGATTGGTCCTCCCTCTTTTATCAGAAAAACTCTCCTTTTTCTTAATCCTTTTTTTTGAAATTTTCCTGGTGGCCTTTTTGTCTCTTGTCTTGATGGGTTGCTTTCAAATGCAGATTTTGATCCCCCCGTTCTCTATGTATTGACTTTCTTTTTCTACTTTTGAATGCAGGTTTGAGTAAGGGTTGATTTTGGTGTAAATTCTGATGGAGTGTTGCAGATCGAGGGATAGAGTTGTCACTGTCTGTGTGTCTGGATTGTGTAGGGATGTACTGTCAATTGTTTTGGTTGACTGAATAAAAAAACAAACTTCTATTTTTTTTTTTTTACTATTTGGATTAAGTCAAATTAATTAAAATTAAAATGCAAACTATTTCTAATATAAATTAAATTATAACTAAACTAAAATAAATCCTCCATGTCAACTAAATAAAGTAAAATACCAATAATTAATTGAGATTAAAAAGTCTAATTAAAATAAACTGAGTTAACTAAATAAAATACCAATTGAAAGTTGGATTAATTAAAATTAAATAACTATTAATCTAATTAAAAGAAAAAAATCTAATAAGACTAAATAAGAAACAAATTAATTAAAAAATAAGACTATAAATAATGTAAATGACCTAAATGCAATATTAAAATAATTAAACTAATTAGAACTAATTGACAAAATTAAGCTAGAACAACCATTTCTAAATTGAATTAAATTGTATTTAAAAATAAAATTAAAATTAACTTAAATTGAAATTATATTTAAATCTAAATTAACCTAAATAAATAAAAAGAAATCTAACTTAGAAATGAACCAAAATAAAAATTTAAATTAAAACTAATTCTTAAATAATTTAAGACAAATATTTTATTAACTAAAAAGATTGAAACGAACTCGAAATAAATTCTAAAAACCCAAGAATAAAATAAAACGACATTGAATGATAAAATCGACCGATTATACATGATTAATGGTAAATGAGATGTAAAATGCAAGAATGATCGATTTTCGATATATCGACAAAATGCGTCAAAAAATGAACAAAAACTTGAAAATTTCTGGTCAAAATTTGGGGTATGACACCGCCGTGTGAAGTTAAGGCAGATCGTGAGAATTTTTGCGGCGAGGTTGGAACTTTTTCTTTTTTGTCTACGATTTCTGAATAGTAAGCATGATATTGGAAGATTTTCCCTCTCTCTGTTTTTTTTTTATAAAACATGTTTCCAATGAAAAAAGAGAAAAACTTTTTATTTTATTTGATGTTGGTGATCGAGCTGTATTTAGATTTAGGCCCATGAACATGCCCCCGCTAATCACACACCACCACCGTCCTAGTTATTCTGCACCCCATTCCCTTGTTATTTTAACTTATTTATTTATTTTATTTTTCTATGATTTTGTTAATATTATGACTATTATTTGTTGGTTAACTTTTGGTTTAAATTTTACTTTAGAGCTTGATTAGAGATTTTTGTAAATATTATTGGTTCGATTAACATCATTAAATTTTTTATTATTAATAGTTTTTTATCTCTAACATTGTGAATTTGGTAGCTTGAGATTACCTGATTTCTTCGAGTTTACCTGAGAATTTGGGTTTTGATATTCGCTTTTATCTATCCTTGATTTGTTTGCCATGTATTGAAGAGGCAACAGACCTTCTCCGTTAGGTACCGCTAAAACTTAACTTTATCTCTTTTTATGTCTTATTATAGTCTTGATGCCACGTTTGCGTTCGTCTGATTTATCGTACCTCGCCACCGATTCTAAATCCTAAATCTCTTAGAACAAATGCAATTTTCACCAAAACTTTCAAACTAATTAATTTGCGAAAGAACTGAACCCTGGAGTCCAGCACTCCACGAGTTCTTGAGTAAATCACTCATGGGCTAGCCCCACACGTTGTGGTTCATTCACCCTTTCATATTTAAAACACTCGATTCACATAATTCATTAAACAACTCATGCGCTTACTTTCTGCACACACGTAAGTCGGTCACTTATGTGATTGCCGTCTGCACGACCTTACGCGTCTAAATTAATTAACGAGGAACTAAGCTTCAGAATCCAGCATTCTGCGGGTCTTTAATGAACCACACCTGGGCTAGCCCCACGCGTAGTGTTTTCATTTACTCATTCGTGTCTAAAACAATAAACCCTAATTCATCCAAAACAATCGGAACGCCTTAATTCACAAATCAAATAACGGAGGAGCTGGATTATGGAGTCTAGCACTCCACATAATCTTTGAATTAAATCACTCCTGGGCTAGCCCCACGCGACGTGATTTATTCACCCTCTCGTTCCTAAAATGGGAACTTTTAAATTAATTCTACGAAGAACTGAACTCAGGAATCTAGCATTCCTCGGGTGCTTGAACTGAATTACTCTTGAGGTCAACCTTCAAGTTGTAATTCATTCACTCTTTTGTATTCAAAACAATTCAACAACCCTTAAAAGACTAGACATGATTCATCTCCATAGGAAAGGTATCTTTTCCATCCCCACAAACACAAATCAAATCTCAAACAATTTCTATCAAAGGAAGAATGTGGCATTGCTTGTCGATCCTCGTATCCAAGTTTAAAGCTTCTTCCTATTTTTATTTCTCAAATAAAGAATGTGGCATTGCTTGTCGATCCTCGTATCCAAGTTTAAAGCTTCTTTCGATTTCATACCTCAAATGTTTGTGGTGGAATAGGCGAGACATCTCCCTTAAAGATGAAGACTTATCTCTTTCTTTTCAAATACAATTTAAAACTTACCAACCAATCCAAATCATTTTTATAATTAATCAGCGAAGGAACTGAACTCAAGAATCTAGCATTCCTCGGGTCCTTGAATGCAATCACTTCTGGGCTAGCCCCACACGTTGTGGTTCATTCGCCCTTTCGTTTAAAACACCTTAACAAAGGTCAAACATCTTTTCTCTAAACGAACATTGTTTAAGTCTTTCTATCTCGCAAACAATCTAGTGCTTCAACCTCCACCGCGAGTAAAATCCAACGCTGAGCATATTAGAAAGCATTTTCAAACAATCGTTCAATAAAAATCACAAACCGTAGTCGCACGAACTACGAAGCTCTGACTTTCCCATTGCACAAGGGAATACGAGGGCACGGGGATTTTAATCCTTCGCGAGCACAATAATAAAAAATTTAACCTTTTCCCATAACAAATAATAACTAAAATATTTCCTTAAAAGCAATCTTAACAAAAAGAAGACGATAATACAAATTAACATTTAAGCGCAAATTAGACTAAGAGGTTCTCGTTGAGTACAACAGACGTGAGGGGTGCTTAATACCTTCCCTTTGCGTAACTGACTCCCGAGCTTAGATTAGTGGTTTCGTTGACCATGTCTTATCCTTATTTAGGTTGTGTCTATATCTCAATTTTCTTTAGTTAGAATAAATAGAATTAGATGGCGACTCTGTTGTTGTTTTAGGATCGTATTTTTTGAGGTACGACACATGTTTACCTTTAGTATTTTAGTAAACATGAGGTTACACACATCTCACTTGAGTAGGATCATGATTTCTGAATAAAGAAAGGAATTCATAATCATATTATAATTCACAAATAGTTAGACATTAAACATGAATGGAACATTTAAAAAAAATAAAAAAAAAATCATTTTTTCTTTGACCTTGGTTGTCAACCTATCATTTGTAGTTCATGCATTTTTCCTGTTTACATCATCTTCTAAATCATCTGCAGACAATTTTTTTTCCAGTATCTTTAATTTTTTTCCCCAGAAATTAACTCTTAATCATGAAAACAATTAAAGTCAAATAGGTATGGGTTTAGCCTTAATTATCTTTGCATTCCAACCCCTGTAGAAAACATTTTCCTATCCTTCAGCAACAAAAGAATTAATGGAACACGTACGACCTTTCTTAGCCTCATGTTATTCGCTTATCTCACTTGTGTATCCAAGTACGCTAAGCGCACTATGTGGTGCCTATCACCTCTTCAACATCAGTGCATAAATCTATTCTGGTACCTATGACATTTTTTAGTCCGAGATTCACCAAATTTGATGTAGCAGACATATTATGGTGTTTAGTAAGTGCAATACTTGGAAATAACATAAATACTACAAACATGGATAAACATAAATCAAAAAGAAGACTGGGTTGTCTCCCAATACTATTTTTTACATCATTCGATCAAAACTTGTTTTTAGTTTTATGGATCATCTAGAAGCATACCATTAATATTGTTGTCATTCTCACCAAGGTATAGTTTAAGCCTATTGCCAATTACAATCCATTTTACTTGAGAATTTGGGTCTCTAAGTCTACTGATCCATGAGACTTTACTGCTTCTACTTTAAATAGTCATGACCATTTTGAGTTTAATTTCTCGGGGAACAGTTTAAGACTTAATTTTTTTAAAGCAAGAAATATATAGATATGAGTACAAAGGGTACTTCAACTTGATTACAAAAGAGACGAGATACAACGCTCGACAAAAAATGAAAATTACTAACCAATTAACACCTAAGACAAATGAAGCAAAGGATTTTGCTAAATCCGTAAAAGTTACAAATAGTATCACCAATGAACGTCCATTTCCAAATAGTATATTTGATCTTCCAAAACGTATCGATAATATTCCAACCCACATACCAAAACACTCCCATTTACTTTTCTTTTTTCTACAATACCCTTCACCCCAAAATTTTCAAAAAATACCCACCAGCCCGTAAAAGGGAAATGTGTGCTTAGCTCTATTATTTCTCCGTGCCAAAGTGTTTTTGTTTCGGGTAGGCAACTTCTCGATGGGGTTCTTGTGGCTAATGAAGTTGTTGACTATGCTAAGAAGGAAGGTAATAATTGTCTCCTTTTTAAATTGGACTTTGAATAGGCTTATGATAAGGTTAGTTAGAATTTTTTGAGATTCATGTTGTTGATGATGGGTTTTGGTCCATTATGGAGAAAGTGGATGGGGATGTTGGTTTTTCAAAGTAAGATGTCGGTGCTTATGAATGGGAGTCCAATAAAAGAGTTTGTGGTGGAGAGGGGGGTTGAGACAAAGTGATATGTTATCTCCTTTTCTTTTTGTTTTGGTGGCGGAAGGCTTGGCGGGGTTGGTTAGAAAATCTTGTGAGATAAGTGAATTTAGTAGCTTTGTTATTGAAAGGAAGTGTTTCGTAGATGTCCTTTAATTTGTGCATGACACTTTATTAGTGGGGGAAGGGAATTGGAGGCATGTTTTGGCATTGAAGGCGGTGTTGAGAGCTTTTGAATTAGTATCGAGCCTTGGTATTAATTATCACAAAAGTATGTTAATCAGAATCAATTCCAACAACTACTTTTTGGAAGCGGCATCTTATGCTCTCTCTTATAAGTTATAAGGTAGTAAGTTCTTATTTCTAGGCATTCCTATTGGATCTAACCCTAGGAAGCCATCATCTTGGAATTCTTTATTGACAAAGATGAAGTTGCGTTTGATGGGGTGGAAGAATAACTTCCTTAACCTTAGAGGGGGATTACTTTATTTAAGTCCATTTTATGCTCTTTATCCATTTTCACTATGTCCTTTTACAAGATGCCTTCAAAAGTGGTTAAAGAGATCATATCAATTCAAAGTAATTTCTTGTGGGGTGGAGTGAAGGAGAAGGGAAAGATTCATTGGGTTAGTTGGAAGAAAGTTTGCTTACCTTTTGAGAAAGAAGGTTTAGGAATTAAAAATTTGGTGGATTTCAACTTAGCTCTTCTTAACAAATGGAGATGGAGAATTCTTCAAAGCGATAAGGCCCTTTGGTATGACATTTTAAAGGCTCGGTACATAGACATTTCTTTGAAGGTTTTTTGTGGTGTGGAGGGGAATAAAATTTCTTATGCTCATTCTTTTTTGTGGAAGGACATTTTATCAATTGGTAAAACTTTCTTCAAAGATCTTATTATTTCTAATAGTAGGTTTAAGGTGGAAAATGTTTTTTCTTCCCCTTTTTGGGAAGCTAAGTGGTTGGGGGATTTTGAGCATGAAGAAGGAGTTCCCGGATCTTTTTGAGGCCTTTTGTTTAAAGAGAGTTTCTATTGGAGCTATGAGGGGTTGGAGAGGTGGTTTTTTTACATTGGGGGGATTTGAGTTTATCTAAGGCGGTGGGGAGATATCTGAGTATGGCAGAGAGGTTGTCTTCTCTAATCGAGAGGCTTGGTTCTCACGATATTAAAGAGGAAGGTTGTAATGCAGTTGATTGGTCTCTTGAATCTAATGGAAGGTTTTCAGTAGCATCTTGTTGTGATTTGTATGCTTCTTTCAACATTCCTTATGGTCCTTTTAATTGGAACGAAAAAGCTTTGACTTTAATTTGGAGCATGGAGGTTCCTTTTAAGATTAAAGCTTTTTGTTGGAGGGATTTTGTGAATAGACTTCCTACGAAGGATCTTTTGGCTAAGAGAGGTATACACTTTAACATAGATAATATTTATTGTGTTTTTTGTGGGAACCATCCGGAAACTTTGGAACATTCTTTCTTCTCTTGCTATGACATGAAAAAGATTTGGAGTGAAATAACTTTTTGGTTAGGTAAATCGGAGATAAAGGAGGAAGAAGTTTTATCGTCTTTCATGGAATGGTATTCCTTTTGTCGTGTAAAGAAATTAAAAGAAGGCAAGTTAGGAATTGTTTGGCTAGCGATTATGTGGAGTTTATGGTTGCTAAGGAATGATGTTTGTTTTCGGTCGGAGAATTGAAATGTTAATAATACAGTGTGGCATATAAAAACTTTAATTTGGAAGTGGTTCCTTTGCGGTGAAATTACTTATCTCAATTGTAGCTTCTACGATTTTAGTAAAGATCCTTTACTTTTCATTTCGTAGTTCTAATTGGTTTGTAATTTCTTTTTTGTATCGAGTTTTTTTCGTTTATGGTATAATCGGGTTAGAGAACCCTTAGTTCTCTCCATTAATATATTTTGCTTAAAAAACTTTGTTTTACAATTAAGAATTATTTTTAATATTTTAATTTTTTATATTCTTTTAATCAAATTTATTTTATCAATACAATTATTTTTTATACATTTTCACGGACACCCCACATATTTACTATTTTAGGGCAATGTTCACGTGATTGTTGATCCTATTTAATACAAAACTAGTATTAAAATAGTATTAAATTGCACCTGTTATATACCTACCTCCAATTTTATACCTACCTCCATTAAAGTCGAAAATTGTAGCTAGCAAAAGAAAATACTCAATGCTTGATAGTATTTGTTGATAATTACTAGTACATTCACACTATAAAAAGAAGAAAAAAAATCATATAAATAATCGATGCCTCGTACACAGAAATTATGTCTCAAAGTTTAACACTTGAACCCTCTTCTCACTCCATCGACAAACATCATTCATTCAAGAGAGTTTTGTAAAACAAATGGAGAACAAAACCATCCATTGTTTGGTGTTACCATTTCCAGGACATGGTCACATTAATCCTATGTTAGAATTCTCCAAACTTATACAAAACCAAGGAGTTAAAGTAACACTTGTATCACCCCTTTCATACTACAATAGCTTACCAAAATTGCCATCTTCCATTTCAATTGAGACAATTGCTGATGGTTATGACCATAGTGAAGTTAAAGATGCAAAGAGTATTAAACAGCATCTTAGTAAATTTTTTGAAGTTGGTCCACAATGTCTTGCTGATCTTATCGACAACCTTAATGGTAGATCAAACAGCCATGTTGATTGTGTTATTTATGATTCACTCATGCCTTGGTGTCTTGATGTTGCAAAGAGATTTGGAATTATTGGTGCATCTTTTCTAACTCAAAATCTTGCTACGAATAGTATATACTATCATGTTCATTTGGGAAAACTGAAACCTCCCTTTGCCGAGCAAGAGATTTCTCTTCCTGCACTTCCTCAGCTACAACATAGGGACATGCCTTCTTTCTTCTTTAATTATGAACAAGATCCATTTTTTCTTGATGTATTAGTGGGCCAGTTCTCTAATATTGAAAAAGCTGATTGGATCCTTTGCAATTCCTTCTTTGAGCTGGAGAAAGAGGTAAATAAAGATTTGAGATAATAGGTACAATTGCGTTGATTAGTTATATAATCAAATTCTATATAAAGTGTTACTAAAATCTTACTAAAATTGGGTCAAAATAACAAAACTATTTCTCTAGACACCTTAAGCATTTACCGGTTGTGTTAGAGGACAAGATTTCTTGCTTTACAAGAAATGAGAGAAAGAGAAATATAAAGAGATCAAAATAAACATGAGTTAGTAACCAACCACATAAGAAGTTCATAATATCCACATATGGTGAAATGACTGAGAAAATGTAGGATTGATTAACTAATAAAAAATTGAATCATCACTTGTGTGTTGCTTTTGTAGGTAGGTGATTGGACAATGAAGATCTGGTCCAACTTTAGGACCATAGGGCCTTCCATACCAAATTCATATTTAGATAAGAAAAATAAAGATGATGAAGATTGCGGTGTTTCAGAATCCAAAAGTGAAGAATGTATTGAATGGCTAAATAATAAGCCAAAAAGATCTGTTGTGTATCTTTCTTTTGGGACTATGGTAGGCCTAAATGAGGAACAAATGGAAGAAGTGGCTCATTGTTTGAAAGATTGTGGAAGTTACTTTTTATGGGTTGTGAAAACCTCAGAAGAGACTAAGCTCCCAAAAGACTTTGAAAAGATATCAGATAAGGGGTTGGTTGTGCCATGGTGCTCCCAATTGAAGGTTCTAGTTCATGAGGCAATAGGGTGTTTTGTAACACATTGTGGTTGGAATTCTACTTTTGAAGCTATTAGCCTAGGGGTTCCTATTGTTGCAATGCCACAATGGTCAGATCAAGCTACCAATGCTAAGTTTATTGTGGATGTTTGGAAAGTGGGAATAAGAGCTTCTGTAGATGAGAAGGAAATAGTGAGGAAAGAGACTTTGAAGAATTGTATATGTGAAATCATGGAGAGTGACAAAAACAAAGAGATTATGAATAATGTTATGCAGTGGAAGAGTTTGGCAGCAAAAGCTGTGGGGGAAGATGGAAGTTCTTATAAGAATATGATTGAGTTTGTGGATAGTTTGTTCCATCACTCAACCATAAATTAGATCTTGTTCCACTGATTATGTCTTATTTATACTTGATAAATACACATGTTTTCGTATTCTGTAATAATTTTAAGAAATTAAATAATATGTTTAAAGTTATAAATAAAATTGTTACATTAAATAACATTATTTTGTTGTAACTTCTAAGAAAGCCCAACTTTAAGCCGAACAGAGAGAAACCTGCATGGCTTAAGGATTGATAGCAATTTTAAAACTAGACGTACGATACAATATCAATTGTCAGAGGAATTAACTTGTTACCTCCCCCCACTTATACCGGATACCTTTTAATTATGAAAGAATTATATTTTTATTCTTTAAAATTTTTCATAAATTATAAAATTTACAATGGTATATCAGAAATTTTAGAAATTTTTCAATTTTTTTTATCGAAAAAATATGAATAATACCTGATTTTTTTATTGGAAATTTCGAAATTTTCGAAAATAAGAAAAGAAATTTGATAACACTACCATATATTTCGAAATTGAAGGCACAATACAGGAAACTTCGAAAATTCCGATACACTATCAATTTCGAAATTTATGATAATGTAAATTTTTTTTCGAAAGTTGTAAAATTTTTTCATTATCGGAAATTTCGAAATTTACAGTACAGTATTGAAAATTTTGAAATTTCTGAAAATTTTTACTTGTTTCAAAAATATTCAAGGATAATTTTTATCAGTAATGTAAAATTTTTTACTTGTTTCAAAAATTCAGGTTGTGACTCCAACAAACCCTCAATTCAAGCTGAGTATATATCAGTGTCCCAGTACTGGTGTCGAAAAAACTTATATGGATAACATTTCATATGCTAATATAGTAGGTTCTTTGATGTATGTTATGGTATGTACACTACGCCAAAAATGTTTTTTAACAGCGCATCTTAGACAGCGCTTTTAAAAGAAAGCGCTGTCTAAGGTTAAAATTAAAATAAAACACGGAAAATGTTCCAAAAAAATAATGAAAGCGCTGTCTAAGGGGGGGTCTTAGACAGCGCTTTCTAAAAGCGCTGTCTAAGACCCCCCCTTAGACAGCGCTTTTAGAAAGCGCTTTTAAATATATACCTTAGTCAGCGCTTTTGATAAAGCGCTGTTTAAAGTTTTTAAATTAAAAAAAAATAAAACCAAAAGCGCTGTCTAAGGGGGGGGGGGGTTAGAAAGCGCTGTCTAAGGCATACCTTAGAAAGCGCTTTCCCCAAAAGCGCTGTCTAAGGTCTAATTAAAATAAAATTTCAGACTTCTATTTTCGTTCTCTGTTCTTTTGTTTTCCCTCCTGCGAAAGAAACCCTAACAGCAAAACACAGTAGAAGCGAACTTGAACGTGTTTGAAGAATCAGTGAACGTGTTTGAAGAATCAGTGACTTCGTTTGATCATTTCTTGATTTCGTTCTTCGTTTGACTTCGTTCTTCATTCTTGCGGTATGTTTGGTCATTTCTTGATTTTTCGTTTCTTGAACACAGTAACTTCGTTTCAATTAGTGTATTATTCTTGTTTAAGTTGTTTTGATTCATAAAAATTGATTTTAGAAGGTACATTGTTGTTTTGATTCATAAAAACTGAGTTTAGTGTATTATCCTTTGTTTTAGTTGTTTTGATTCATAAAATCTGAGTTTAGTGTATTATTGTTGTTTAAGTTGTTTTGATTCATAAAAATTGAGTTTAGAAGGTACATTGTTGTTTTGATTCATAAAAACTGAGTTTAGTGTATTATCCTTTGTTTTAGTTGCTTTGATTCATAAGGTACATTGAGTTTAGAAGGTACATTGTTTATAATAGAATAATGTTTATAAGAGAAAAGTAATGGAAGAAAAAGTTTGATTCTTGTAATAGAAAAAATGAAAGTGATGAGGTAATTAAAGTTGTTATGTTTGATAAGTAATAATGTTGTAATAGAAAAATGTTCTTCCTTGAAAAATATTGTAATACAAAAATGTTTGTAATAGAAAATGTTTATAAGTATAGTTATAGGTATAGTTATAGGTATATTCTAATAGAAAATTAAAGTTAGTTATAGAAAAATTAACGTGTTATAGGTATAGTTATAGGTATATTGTAATAGAAAAAGTTTGATTCTTGTAATATAAAAAATGAAAGTGATGAGGTAATTAAAGTTGGTATATTGACGTATCGGATACGTTATTGAAGTTTATATTAACATTGGTTATGTATACGTTTTTGAAGTTTAAAATGAATTGAACTTTAAAATTGTTAGGATATTCAAAGATACTACCTTAGTTATGTATTTTCGTCTGGATTGATTGTTTACTTTAATAAGTAGGAAAACCATGGATAAAACATGGATCTGTGCCGATCGAATGACCAAAGAGTACGAGAGTGGGGTTGCGGAATTCGTTAAGTATGTTGTTCAACACGCTGAAAACCCCAGACGAATGCATTGTCCTTGCTTGCGTTGTTGTTATATTGGTAAGGTTGACGCACATGGATTGAAATCGCATTTGCTGAGGCATGGAATTGATCAAAGTTATCAGTGTTGGATATTTCATGGTGAGAAAATTAACGAGAATGTTGAATCGAGTGGAAAAAGTAATACGACCTATGCTTCATACGACAAAGACACAGAAACATTCGAGTTGAAGAGATTGTAGAAGCACTGGAAGAAGATCTTCATGATTGTCCTGAAATGTTTGAGAGGATGGTAAGCGATGCAGAGAAACCGTTGTACAAAGGTTGCACTAAATTCTCAAGACTTTCTGCGGTATTAAAGTTGTACAACTTAAAGGCGGGCAATGGATGGTCGGATAAAAGTTTCACAGAATTGTTGGCCCTTATGAGAGAAATGCTACCGGATGATAATGTTCTTCCTAATCGAACCTATGAGGCAAAAAAAATGTTGTGCTCTATTGGCATGAGCTATGATAAGATACATGCTTGTCCTAACGATTGCATTTTGTTTCGTAACGAATATGCAACATTAACTGAGTGCCCTAAATGCGGTTTGTCTCGATATAAGAAAAGATTATCTCCCGCAAAAGTCTTATGGTATTTTCCGATAATTCCGAGATTTAGGCGCATGTTTCGTAGTGAAACCGATGCAAGACATCTTACTTGGCATGCAGATGAAAGAATTATTGATGGAAAGTATCGGCATCCGGCTGATTCACCACAGTGGTCGAAGATTGATAATGATTATCCTGAGTTTGGATCAGAAGCAAGAAACCTTCGATTGGAATTATCTACTGATGGAATGAACCCACATGGTCTTCAAAGTATCTCACATACAACATGGCCTGTGATTCTTATGATTTATAACCTACCTCTGTGGCTATGTATGAAGCGTAAGTACATGATGTTATCTATGTTAATCTCTGGGCCTAAACAACCAGGGAATGACATAGACGTATACTTGACACCTCTGATCGAAGATTTAAAGATTTTGTGGGAGAACGGTGTGGAGGTTTATGATGGATATAGGAAAGAAAGTTTCAATTTGAAGGCGATGTTGTTTGGCACAATTAATGATTTTCCAGCATACGGGAATCTATCTGGGTATAGCATTAAAGGTCAACGTGCGTGTCCTGTTTGTGAAGACGGAACCGATACGATTCGATTGGAACTTTGCCAGAAGAATGTGTTTCTCGGTCATCGTAGATTCTTACATTCTAAACATCACTACCGTGGGTGGAGAAAAGCATTCAATGGAGACACCGAACATCGTAGAGCTCCACCCGCATTTTCAGGTGAACAAGTTTTTGAAAAGGTGAAAGATGTGCGTACTGAGTTTGGCAAGCCTTTTGCACATAAGATTGTGAAAGGTGGGTGGAAGAAAAGGTCGATATTTTTTGAATTGCCATATTGGAAGTCTTTGTACGTGAGACATTTTCTCGATGTTATGCATATTGAAAAAAAACGTATTTGAAAGTGTTATCGGTACATTACTCAATATAAAAGGCAAGTCTAAGGATGGCCTTAAAGCAAGGGAGGACATGTTAAAAATGGGAATGAGAATTGAATTAGCACCCGTGAAGAAAGGAAGACGAACATATCTACCACCTGCTGCTTTTACTTTATCTAGAAAGGAGAAAAAAAATTTGTGTAAGTCTCTGAGTGAAGTTAAGGTTCCAGAAGGATACTCATCTGATATCAGAAGACTTGTTTCTATGAAAGACCTCAAGTTGAAGAATTTGAAGACACATGATTTCCATGTTATAATGGAACATTTTCTACCGATAGGTATACGTTCTATTTTGCCAGAAAAAGTAAGAAGTGCCATAACTAAATTGTGTTTTTTCTTTAGGTCAATTTGTAGTAAGGTGATCGATCCCGAGATCTTACCAACACTACAAAAAGAGATTGTAATTACCTTGTGTGAGCTTGAAATGTATTTTCCTCCGTCTTTTTTTGACATAATGGTTCATTTAGTTGTTCATCTTGTGAAAGAGACACAGTTGTGTGGACCAGCTTATATGAGATGGATGTACCCTGCTGAACGGTATATGAAAATATTAAAAGGGAACGTGAAATCCCGAAGTCGACTAGAGGGTTGTATTGTTGAACGATACATTGTTGAAGAAGCTGTTGAGTTTTGTACTGAATATTTGTCTAACGTTCAATCGATTGGACTCCCCAGAGCTCAGATTTTCGAAAAAATGGAAGGTAAAAAATTAATTGGGAATAAAATTGTGACAATAACAAGGGATGAACGGGATCAAGTTCATTTGTATGTTCTGCACAATAATAATGAGGTTGAGCCATATGTTGAAATGCACAAGGATGTACTCCGAAGGTTAAATCCGAACATAAATGAAAATTGGATAGTTATAGAGCACAATCAAAGTTTCATACAATGGTTGAAGGATCATATTTATTTGAAGCGCTCTTCAGATCCTTCTTCGGTAACAGAAAGGTTGATATGTTTGGCATATGGTCCAAGTTTGCATGTGTTTTCTCATAGCGCATACTCAATTAATGGATACACATTTTATACCAAAGAACAAGATGATAAGAGTAATATGCAAAATAGTGGTGTCACCGTGCTAGCTGAAGCAATGCATATATCAAGTATGAAGGACTTAAACCCCAAATATGCAAATTTGTCATATTTTGGAGTTATTGAGCACATTTGGGTGTTTGATTACGAGAAGTTTCAGATTCCCATCTTTGGTTGCAAGTGGGTGAATAGTAGTGGCATACGAATGGATAAGTCTGGATTTTTGCAAGTTGATCTTTACTAGGGTGGGGTACTAAGATGAACCTTTTATTCTAGCATCTCAAGCTAAACAAGTGTTCTATGTGAATGACCCGAAGAGTACAAAATGGTCTATAGTGCTTTTCTCTAACAAAGTGACTGATGATAGTGGTGTCGATCAATGTGATATTGATGTTGAGAATGAGTCATGCATTAGACGAAATGAGTTGAATAGAAATGATGAAGTTGAGGATCTTATATCGGATGAGTCATATATAAGAAACGATCATAATGAGGGAATTTGGATCAATTCATCCGTACGTATTGCTAAGAAATAAGTGATTAATATTCCAACAAAGAAAAGAAAGAGATGTTAGTGACTGAGGTAAATTATGCATGGTTTCTTTATTTTTTTGTTTTCAATTGCTTTGATTATAAGTTATATCTGATAATGCATGATTTCGTTATATTTTTGTTTTCAATTGCTTTGATTATAAGTTATATCTGATAATGCATGATTTCTTTATTTTTTTGTTTTCAATTGCTTTGATTATAAGTTATATTTGATATTTGATGGTTTCCTTGGTTTATTACAGGTTAGACATGGCTGATGACCAACATGAGGAAGTTAGTAAAAAAATATCCGCGGAAGAAGAAATTCGAAGAGGCATCACAGTAATGAGAAGGGTGGTCCAAGGAAGATCTCGAGGCATCATACTAGATGTCTATTGGAGCAACCAGGGACAGCTTATAGAACCTAATGGGCATACCTTAACTAGTTTTATCGGTGCACTAGTAAGGAATGAAATTCCCATTACATGTGATGATTGGAGAAACAAAGAGTTGAATGAGTCCAAAGAAAAAATTTGGAGTGAGATAAAGGTACAATCATTTGGCCCTTAATTATACGGTATCAATTATGTTTTTTCAATTACCGATACTAACTATCAATATGTATGTTTTTCTTAGAGATGTTTTAACATCGAAGAAGAAATAAGAGGTTTTTGTATGAAATTGGCCGGAAAGCTTCTAAGAGGGTTTCGAACATTTTTATCATCCAAGTTCCTTAGGGATGCGGATGGTAATTATGTGGATGCGGAGCTTCCTAAAAAATATGAAAGTTTGATATCAGCTGAAGAATGGGAAGCTTTCAAATCCAAAAGACAAGACCCGATTTTTCAAAGAATAAGTGCTACAAATCGGGAAAGAGCATCAAGTCCCGCATATCCGTACCGAAAAGGACGTGTCGGATATGGACGCTTAGAACAATCCATGGTAAGTATTTATAAATTGCGATAACAAATTTGTTCATCATATATTAGTTTTATCTGATCAAATTGTATGACTTAATGTGTAGCTGCAGAAGGAGGAAAGTTCAGAAACATCTCTTCCTGCACATGTTTTGTGGAAGGAAGCCCGTGTGGGCAAATCTGGAGTTCCTCAAGAAGAAGTTTTACACGTATACCAGAAATGTGTAAGTATAACATTTTTTCATTAATTGAATAACATTTTTATACACAAATATTTGACAAGTATACGGTATTCATCTGATTTTTCAGGAGGAGCTATCTCAGTCTTTATCTCCCAATGATACTAGGAGCATACTTAGTCGGGCATTAGATGTCCCTGAGTATTCTGGTCGGGTGAGGGGTAAGGGATTTGGAGTCACTCCGACCTCCCTGAGTATTAAAAAAGGAAAGGCTCCTAGTAATCGGGAGCTTCATGCAAGATTGGAAGCCATGCAAGCTGAGCTTGATGCATTGAGGAGAGAAAGAGAGGCTAGCGCCTCAACATTATACAGAGATGCTTCGAACAAAGACAGTATCAACTGTACCTTTCAGTCGAACATTCCAGAGGTAATTACATATAATTGTCTTAAATTGAACTATTTGCTTTAATTATGTATTTGACATATATACACATTAACGATTTCTTGTTATTATTGGTTTTAGGGCATTTCCCATTGTCAGCTGTATTTGTCGTCACCATACTATCGGATGGTTGGCAAGGGAAAAGTGCATAACATTAGCGGAGTATTACTCCACACTAGAGAGCTCCCTGCTGGATGTTTGAAGGTATCAGTTGATATTGCAGTTGAGCCGAATGCAGCATTACCATATCCTAGCGATGATTCGGATGCAACAACGGTGCACGAAGCAGTAGGTTCGTTTGTTGCATGGCCGACAAACCTCATATGCGTAGGATATGAGGTATGCTTAAAACTTATGTTAACTTTAATGTGTATATTCAAAGTTTAAAATTTATGCTTAAAATTTTACGTACATATTTTCCTTGGTTATGTTAAATAGACTCCCACAAAATCCAAATCAAAAGATAATGCGATTCCGCGGCATACCAAGTCCACGGTTTCAAGAAAAGAGGTAATATACAATTATATGACATATATTCATGGAAGTTGTTACATTCTTAATTTGATCTAACTATTTATATGACATGTAGCTTCAAGAAAATAAGGTTAGCAATGCCTCCGCACAACAAAAAAAGGAGGTTAGCAACGCCTCCGCACGGGTAAAAAGTGCTGGTGCTAAGAAGACCGTAGCTAGGAAAAAACCTACCACCAAGTATAGGTCGTGCCTCAGGACATTTCTAGAGATGACCGATATACCGACCGGAGGTTTTCGGACTGTACATATGGAGGTAGGGATTTTCGGCTTTGATTACGACCAAATGATTGGTAATGAGGACTTCATGCAAGTTTTTGGTCGTGAAGAAATCGGCGTCACCGTTGTCAATACATATGTTAGGTAAATCCGGTCTACTTTGTTTTATTAATTAAACAACTTATGTTAATGATGTTTACTTTATGTTAATCCGGTTTACTTTATGTTTCACAAGAGGTGTGTAATGTTAATGATGTTTTTATATTAGGTTTTTGTATGACAAATTGATGCGCCCCAATGGTTTGGATGTGTCATTCGGATTCTTAGCACCTGCAACCGTCAACTTAGGTTTAATCTTAAGTAGACCGGATACCGTGACAGAGTACGTTCTTCGGATCCTCATGGACAATAAAGATGCGGAGAAGTTGTTTTTTATACCGTTTAATATCGGGTTAGAATTTCATTCTAAATTAATCTATTATAATTATTTTCCAAGTTACCATCTAACATTTGCCTAATCATTACAGTGGACATTGGTTGTTGCTCGCAATCAATCCTATCCGAGAAAATGTGTATTATCTTGACTCGTTAGGAAATGATTGGACAACATACCCGGATATGAAGGTCCTAATTGACACGTAAGTGAGAATGTTCAAAATTTTTCTTAGTTTATGTGAATTGTTCTAATTGCTTCATTTTTATTTTATTAGCATCCTACAAGCTTTTCGGGCCCAACGAGATATCCAAACCTCAAGGAGGGGCGCCAACTCCATTACATGGATTAAAGTGGCGGTATATTTTTAATTACCACATTTTTTATTATATTAGTGATGACACTTGATAAAACTTAGGATTTATAATCCATATTTTTTTTTCATATGTAGTGTCCTCAACAACGTAATCAAATAGATTGCGGGTATTTCATGTTGAGGTTTATGCGAGATACTCTTGTTTTGGGCCGATTAGAGATTCCCACTGATGTATGTATTTCTAACTTATGAGTTATTTTTATATTTACACATATCTCATATAATTAAATAGTTGAAATTAATTCAAACTATGTTATATTATTATGTAGTACTTTGATGAATTCAAGTGTGCATTTTGTACAAAGGATCAAGTGGACGAAATCAAAGAGGAGTGGTGTCAATTCATGATAGAGCTCAATGTTTGTTCATAAATTTGTATAATTATATTGTACATTTGTAGTATATGTAATGACTTGTATATGTGTACATAAATTTGTATATATTTTGATACATTTAAGGCAAAATTGGTTTGAATTGGTATATATATATATATTTGTTAGCCAAAAATTGGTAGAAAAAAGGCCAAAATGGTTTGAAATGGCATATATAAAATGTGATAATTGTCTGCCAAAATCTGGTTGAAAACAGGTAGAAATTCTGGTTTATAAACCTGGAAAAAATGTGGTTTAAAACAAAAGCTGCAAAAAATTGCGTATACCTTAGACAGCGCTTTTGCCAAAAGCGCTGTCTAAGGGGGGGCTTAGAAAGCGCTTTTGGCAAAAGCGCTGTCTAAGGGGGGGGGCTTAGACAACGCTTTTGAAAAGCGTTGTCTAAGGTATACCTAAAAAAATTAAAATAGGAGGGGCTTAGAAAGCGCTTTTGGCCAAAGCGCTGTCTAGGGGGGCTTAGACAGCGCTTTTCAAAAGCGCTGTCTAAGGTATACCTAAAAAATTTAAAATAAGAGGGGCTTATAAAGCGCTTTTGGCCAAAGCGCTGTCTAAGGGGGGGCTTAGACAGCGCTTTTAAGATTTAAAAAAGCGCTGTCTAAACCTTTAGCAGCGGAGGTTTAGACAGCGCTTTAAAGCGTTGTCTAAGGCTAAAAAAAGCGCTGTCTAAGGTCTTGTTTGTTGTAGTGGTACTAGACCCGACATAGCATATGCATTAAGTCTTGTAAGCAGGTACATGGCGAATCCTGGAAAGGCTCACTAACAAGCATTGAAGTGGATTTTAAGGTACATAAATGGAACTCTGAACAAAGTCCTAATTTATGGTGGAGCCTTAAGTGAAGATAGTAAAGCAGCAATTGAAGGATATGTCGACTCTAATTATGCAAGTTGTATAGATTCTAGAAAATATATTTTTGGATACGTGTTCACTATGTTTGGTACAACAATCAGTTGGAAAGCAACACTTCAAAAGGTTGTTGCTTATCAACCACTGAAGCAGAATATATCACCCTAACTAAAGTTGTGAAGGAAGCATTGTGCCTTGAAGGTTTTGCAAAGGAGCTGAAACTTCAAGGTCGAGTTGTCACTGTTAAATGTGATAGTCATAGTGCAATACACCTGTCGAGGAATTCAACCTATCATGAGCGAACCAAGCACATCAATGTGAGGTTGCATTTCGTTAGAGGGGTAATTGAGCGTGGAGAAGTCCAAAGTGCTGAAGGTTTCGACAGATCATAATGTTACTGATATGATCACCAAGACGTTGCCCAATTACAAGTTCTTCAAGTGTATGTAATTGATAAAATTGCATGAAGGAAGCTAGTTTGTTTCTTGATGTTGTAGAGTTTGTTTCAATGTGGATATTTGTGAGATATTTGATCGAACTCTAGTAATACGTTTTGTAGTGGAAGTTTGTTCTAACATGCATTAGTTGATATTACTTGGTTTGTTAACATGTAGTAGATTTAAAGTTGGAAGCGGTTTCACTACCCTCTTTTGGGAAGTTAGATGGTTGGAGGGAGGAGCTTTGAAGGATGATTTCCCAATATTATATGAGGCGTCAAGTTTGAAGAGGGTTTCCATTGCGGCTATTGGTGGGTGGAGTGACGATGTGTGGACTTGGGGTGATTTTGGTATAAGTGGAGCGGTGTTTCATGACTTGAATGCAACGACCGAATTGATTTTGTTGAAGGAACGAGTTTTGGAGCATGGCATTATGTAGGATTTAAATTATTCTATTCTTTGGGATTTTGACCCCGAGATTGGGTATTTTGTAGCTTCGTGTTATGCTTTTTATTCTTCTTTTCGCATTCCTTTTGGCCCATTGAATATGTATGATGAAGCTTTGAGCGTGATTTGGAAACTGGAGGTTCCGTACAAGATAAAGGCTTTCGGTTGGAGACTACTTGTGAATAGACTTCCAACAAAGGACCTTTTGACTTATAGAGGTATTGAATTTAATATTGATTCTTTAAAGTGTGTTTTTTGTAGGATTGTGTTGGAAAGCATGAATCATTCCTTCTTTGCTTGTAATATGGTAAAGATGATTTGGAGGGAGGTAGCCATTTGGATAGGTAAATTGGAAGAGGGGGAGAAAAAGTGTCTTTCAAATTTTATGGATTGATACTTGTTTTGTCGTGTAAAAAAAGTGAAACAAGACAAAAGGGGAGTTATATGGCTAGCAACCACTTGGAGCTTATGGTTACTTCGGAATGACGTTTGTTTTCGTATGGAGGAGTGGATCTTTGAAAATACGGTTTGGGGGTATAAAACATATGGTTTGGAAATTGTCTTTTTGCAGGGAAATTACTTATCCCAATTATAGTTTTTATTTGTTTAGTAAGGACCATTTGTTATTCCTTTCGTAATTTTAATTGGTTAGTAATCTTCTTCTTTCTTGCTGGGTTTTTTCCCGTGTCGTTATAAACAGATTGTAAATCTCTTAGTTCTCCTTTTTAAAACTTGATTAAAAAAAATTATAATAAAAAAACTTGAAAAACTGGCCCGGCTATGCTAACATAGATCCGTCCATACTAACATCTATGAAAATAGTATTAAATTGCACCTATTATATACCTACCTCCAATTTTATACCTACCTCCATTAAAGTCGAAAATACTCAATGCTTGATAGTATTTGTTGATAATCACTAATACATTCACACCATACAAAGAAAAAACAAGTTTAACACAAAAACTCTCTTCTCACTCCATCAACAAACATCATTCATTCAAGAGAGTTTTGTAAAACAAATGGAGAACAAAACCATCCATTGTTTGGTGTTACCATTTCCAACACACGGTCACATTAATCCTATGTTAGAATTCTCCAAACTTATACAAAACCAAGGAGTTAAAGTAACCCTTGTATCACCCCTTTCATACTACAATAACTTACCAAAATTGCCATCTTCCATTTCAATTGAGACAGTATTTGATGGTTTTGACCAAGAAGGACTTACACTTCCAAAGAGTTACAAAGACTACTTGAATAAATTTTGGGAAGTTGGTCCAGAATCTCTTGCTGATCTTATCAACAACCTTGGTAGATCAAACAATCATGTTGATTGTGTTATTTATGATTCATTCATGCCTTGGTGTGTTGATGTTGTAAAGAGACTTGGAATTATTGGTGCGTCTTTTTTGACTCAAAATCTTGCTATGAATAGTATATACTATCATATTCAGTTGGGAAAGCTGAAACCTCCTTTTGCGGAAGAAGTGATTTCTCTTCCTGCACTTCCTCCACTACAGCATAGGGACATGCCTTCTTTCTACTTTACCTATGAACAAGATCCATCTTTTCTTGATTTGGTGGTGGCACAGTTCTCTAACATTGAAAAAGCTGATTGGATCCTTTGCAATTCCTTCTTTGAGCTGGAGAAAGAGGTAAGTAAAATGTTGAGATAATAGTTGCACTTTTTGTTATTATTCTTGGTTTATATAAACTATTAGTAATACAGGTTTTATTTTCCATTAGAATCAAATTCAATTTGTTGTGAAAATACTGAAAAAATAACATAAATAATTGTTTAGCAATTGAATCACCACTTACTTGTGTGTTGCTTTTGTAGGTAGGTGATTGGACAATGAAGATTTGGTCCAACTTTAGGACCATAGGGCCTTCCATACCAAATTCATATTTAGATAACAAAATTAAAGATGATGAAGATTGCGGTGTTTCAGAATTCAAAACTGAAGAATGTATTGAATGGCTAAATAATAAGCCAAAAAGATCTGTTGTGTATGTATCTTTTGGGAGTTTGGGAGCACTCAATGAAGAACAAATAGAAGAAGTAGCAGATTGTTTGAAAGATTGTGGAAGTTGCTTTCTATGGGTTGTGAAAACCTCTGAAGAGACTAAGCTACCAAAGGAGTTTGAAAAAAAATCTGAGAATGGCTTGGTTGTGGCATGGTGCCCTCAACTGAAAGTTCTAGCTCATGAGGCAATAGGGTGTTTTGTAACGCATTGTGGTTGGAATTCTACTTTGGAAGCATTGAGTTTAGGTGTTCCAATTGTTGCAATGCCACTTTGGTCTGATCAAAGCATTAATGCAAAACTTATGGTAGATGTTTGGAAAGTGGGAATAAGAGCTTCTGTTGTTGAGAAGGAAATAGTGAGAAAAGAGGTTTTGAAGAGTTGTATATGTGAAATCATGGAGAGTGAGAAAAGCAATGAGATTATGAATAATGTTATGCAGTGGAAGAGTTTGGCTGCAAAAGCTGTGGCTGAAGATGGAAGTTCTTATAAGAATATGGTTGAGTTTGTGAATAGTTTGTTGCATCACTCAATCATAAATTAGATCTTGTTCCACTGATTATGTCTTATTTATTTATAATGATTTTAAGAAATTAAATAATTTGTTTAAATTTTTAAATAAAAAATTGTTACTTTAAATAATTATAGAATTTTTCATGGCACCCTTTAATGTTATTAATCATCATAAGCGTTTTTAATAATTTTAACTGGAAAGTAAAATCCAAGTTAAGAACAAATTAATGGAGTTCTCTCTTTCCCAATTTATGGCTTTCTGGTAGAGAATCTTAAGTATTATCCAGTGTATCATCCAAATTTTGCATTCCATTTGTCTTAATTGAAAATTTGGAACATCCAAACAAATGTTAAATGGGTATTCTACATGGACTATTTACTCGCATTTGTTCTATAAACCGAGAACTACAAGAAAATCTTCTTGAGAGAATGAGATTAGTTTTACCCAAAACTGACATTCCAACCCAACTCTTGTACTCTTCAAATTGCAGTATAATTCCTTCACATAATTTGCATTCAACGTTTTGCCCATACCTAGAAAGCTTTGCAGATTATGTCTTTTCAAAAGCTTCCATAAAATTCATTTTCAAAGATATTTCAGCTTCCTTTGTAACATAGTTTTCCTAAGCATAATATGTGTTTAATAACAACTCATGATACCTATTGAAATCACTTTAATAATGAGATGCTTCACTTTGTGCAAAATCACAGAGAAGTTTGGAGCACATGAAGCAAAACCTGATGGAGGAGCTGATGAATTAGAAATGACAACTCTGGCGTTTGATTTGGAAGAATCTCTCTTTCTTTCTAACAATGGATCATTGGTCTCTTCTTGGTTGGAAATTTAGAAGATAAGGTAGATCTAGGACTTTTCCCTTTTCGCTTTCTAGTGATTTTTGGATTTCCATTGATGAATGTTGATGATTGACTAATGAACTTAGATGAACTTGAGAGAGATTTGGAAGATCAAACGATTCAATAGATACAATTTTATTTATCGTGCATTTTTACTTTGTCAATTATGCGTACGCGCATCATTATTTTTAATGACTGTTTGTAACTCGTTTGGATTTCATTGTATTAATTTGATTTGGCTATAATTTGTGTTGTACCTTGATAACCCTTCATTCAAAGCTTTAATAGTTGAATCCACGAAATTGTCTCTTTTTTTAGTCTGACAATTGGATTTATAGCAATGTGTTAAGTATTGATTGAATCACAAGTTAGAATGCTTGAATCAAGGATGCAAAGGTGTTTGATTTGAATCATATGTAGTGTGACACAGATCATGAACTCTTGTGAAAGTTAGAAATCTCCTCAATTTCTATTGATTCGACTTATGATACTGTGATTCAAATCACAACTCTACTTGATTCAAATCATGAAGTAGACTTGATTCGAATCATGGTCTCATTCCTCACTTTTCAACATTTTATTCAAGTTGTTGTTTCTTTGATTCAAATCATTATTTTATGATTTGATAAAATCTCATTGTTTCCTTTTTTTAAGAGTGTTCATCCTATAACACCATTTTAACCCATCTCTTATTTGTGTCTATGATATATAGAGAATGTGACCAAAAATGAATCAGTGTTGCTCATAGAATACATGTGAGAAATCATGAATGAATGTGTGATACTCACAATGATTGTGGGGTCACAATCTTTTGTTACACAATTGTGTGTTTTTTTTGTAGATAAAAAATATAAGAGAGTTAATCAATCAATTGTTGGAATTTATCAATATCAGAACATTCACGTAAACCTATTTTTGACAAGAACCTTGAGAGAATCCAAGTGTGTGTTCTTCATCACTACCACCTATGTCCTTATTGATACCTTGTGATTAACTTCCTAGAACTAGAATGTGAATTTTGTGAGATAATTAGCTGTGTTTATGTGATTCTTCATATTTTATGCATCATCTTCAACCTTTTTCAAGAACCATTTTTGTAGATCTGCAACTCTAAATATTGAGTGTGAGAGGTAAGTTTAAAGTAAATTAGTGAATCTAATATTTTTCTTTGAAGTTATGTTTTTGTGTATTAGTTGGAAGAATCATTTATTGGGCATGGAATCTGGTTATGTGTTGTTCATCAAGAGATAAGAGTTTCTCTATACTCCATTGAAAAATTTGGTTAAACCATGTGAAGGTTGTCGTAGAACAAACTTGGGAGTTGTCCAATTAATCAAGGCTAATGAAAGTCGATCAGACAAGTCTTTGTTAGATTCGATGAAATGATGCTTCCATAATGGAGCTTAGAGTTGGTTATTGTGTATATCAAGATTAGTGAACCAAGATTAATGAGGATCTTGAATGTAGTAGTTGGGTATCTGCATCAACAAAAGGAATTATCAATTAATGATAGATCAATATGGCTATTAGTGTTCAGATTGATGATAAATCATTGTATCAAAAATACTTGTACATTAACTCTTGAAATATTAGAAGACCTTGATTATTTCCCAATGATTTTAAACTATTGAAAATTGGAGTAGGTGTTTGCAAGGACGATAACACATAAATAGTATATATCTCTATGTACTCTTTTTCTTCCATATCTCTCTTTTTAATTTTCTTCATTCGTTGTGTAAATCGTTGCACCATAACATTGTTTGTATGCCATCTAGATTAGATCATGCTTATAGTAGTTTATTGTGCAAGCATAGGTTTGTGATGCATCAAACCTATCAAATCATTTTCAACACAATTATGATTAAAAACATGTCTATGTTGGGATATTAAATTGTTTAGATCAAGCAACTTGGTTGTCCTTAGTTAGAAATCTTTAATTTAGTGATACCGTTGAAATATCTTAGTTAGAAATCATCATAATGAGCTTATATGCTTCCATCTAATTTTTTTTTGCTTCCGCTCATAAATCTATGATTTTGTTTTAAAAAGAATTTGAATTTTTTTAATAGGGATCAGTCTATTCAACTCGCCCTATGCCTTTTCTTGGTTATATCCTCAACCATCAAGTTGTTGAGATACTATCATTATTTATGTACAATAAATGTTTGATGCAGAAGGAGCATGAGTTCTCAAGTCTCAAAGAGTTGTTTCATTATTATATCGTGTTGATAAATAAAATAGAATTCAACTGGATTCACTAATTTTTCAATTTCACTACAAATTCAAGTAATTGCTCAAATAAAATCATCAATAATATATTCAAATTTTCCAAACATCAAAAAGGGGGAGACTGGATTTATTTTTAAAGGATATCAATCTATTCAACCCCCTTATATACCCTTTTCTTGTAATTTATATACTAAAACTACAAGTAGCCTCAAAACTAGTCTTTTGATCAAGTCTAAACGACCTCAAAAGTTGGAAGTATAAAACTCATTTTGATCCTAAAGTTTTTAGAAGTTTTCTCATCTAAGTGAAGTCGATGGAAATGAGAGTGGAAGATATATGGAGGCCAGTGAAGGTTTAACTATTGAGCAAGCAATGAATGGTTTATTTCTGTTTCACTTTACTCACAGCCTTGATATGGAAGCGACACTAAAATGAGGATCATGGACATTCGACAATCATCTTCTTATCCTTGAGAAAATTAAGGTGGGAGTACAAATTGATAATCTCCCTTTATTTCATCTGGAATTTTGGGTGCAAATTCATAACCTCTCGGCAGGTCTTATGTTACCAAGAGGCTTTCTAGTCGGAGAGGGAAGTTTTTGAATCTCGATGGAAAGATCACGCTATTGAAATCGGTTTGGTGCAACTTATCTATTTTCCTCCTTTCATTCTATAAAGTTTTGATGACGATTTGCAGGGAAATTACGAGGATGCAGAACAAATTTCTTTGGGGCGGGGTTGAAGGTCTAAGGAAAATTCATTAGTTGGGGTGGGAAAACTTATGTTTACCTAATGATGAAAGAGGGCTTGGTTTCAAGAGGGTGGAGGAATTCAACAATGCCTTGTTAATGAAATAGAGATGGAGGATTATTGAGGGTAAATATTTTTTGTGGGCTGATGTTTTAAAGGCTAGGTATGAGAACATCAATCTGTAGGCTTTATATCCTGATTCTTGTCGTATTCCTGCTGCCGATTTGTTGTGGTGGAAAGATCTATTTACTTCTGCTAACGACTTTGAGGCAGACTCGTTGTCTTCGCATTGCAGTTACAAATTAGGAAGCAGTAATTTTGTTTATTTTTGGCATGCGATCTGGATCGGCCAAGTGTGTTTGAGAAGCGCATTTTCAGACTTATATTGTTTGAGTTCTTCTAAGGCAGAATTGGTAGCAGGTATAGGATGTTGGATTCAAGAGAGATAAGAGTGAGATGATTTTGGTTTAGCATAAAATTTAAATGGAGATTTGGAGTGCAGGGTTCAGTCATTAAAGATGTTGCTCAATGACAGTGGGCGTTGTAGGATGTCTCTGATTTGGTAGAACGGAAGTCGAATCCTCTAGTCGGTTATACAGCCAAATTCGTGTAAGTATTCATGACTCAACATATGCCATCTTTTATTGATTATTCAGGTGATGTGTCTAATGCTTCTATTTTTCCTGTCTTACGGAATTCTTCGGTTTCGTATAGAGTTGGGGTGTTTGGTTGAAGGTGCTTTCTTGATAGGTTGTCGCCGAAAGATCAATTAATTAGACGGAGAATTGTCATTAATTCTAACAATCTGTGTATATTGCAAATTTGAATTTCAATCTTTACACGTTGGGATTGGTTCTTGATCATGGGGATGAATTGAGAAAGGACTTTCTATTGTGGGCAGAGAATTTTTCTAAGTTGAAGGTAAAAAAGAAAAAAGTTTGAAGTGTTTGATTGACTATTTGTTAGATTTTTTGGAACACAAGGAACAATATTATTTTTAATGACATTAGTTATAACGTGTCAGATATGCTATGGAATATCAAATTCTTGGTTTGGAGATGGTCCTCTATCAGAGAAATTATCAGTCTCAATTGTAACTTTTACGAATTTTGTAATCATCATTTACATTATTTTGAATAAGTTGTAATTGGTTTTAATTTATCCTTTTTTGTTGGGATCGTTTTTTATTCCTCATTTATAATCAGGTTTGGGTATCCCTAATACTCAATTAATCTATCTCTTGCTAAAAAATATATCTTTATACTTACTCCCCTTAATACCGGATGATTTATATAAGAGGAGTGCTAGCTTGACACCAATATTTACACCGTATCACAATAGCTGATTTATTCAACTAACACAATCTATAATAAAATTCAAATTCAAGCTCTAGTCAAGCTTATTGTTATTATTTTACTTATTCTTGGCCTCTGACTTATTGTTATCATTATTATTTAACAATACAAATATATTTAAGATCTACGAATTAATATTTCTTCCGTCTTATAATGAGTTATTCAATTGATTATTTCATATATATTAAGAAAAATAAATAAATAAAAGAGAGAATTGTAATTTTACTAAAGTACCTGTTCCGGCCCGGCCCAATCCCTCTTATTGGGCCAGAAAGATTGATCCATCCACCTCGCTCGACGTCGAGCATAACCATGAAAAGTGGTCCTCAGTCGACCACCAGCGATCCGGATTTGAGGAGATCTCCTAACGGATAATATTGACCGTTTCCTATCTTCACGGACCCCTCGATCCGCGCTTCACCTAACCACCCAATAGAATTCTAGTCAGTCCCTTATAAAAACCCTCTCATTTGAGAGGGGCAGGTATTCAATTCTCAACCCTAACACTAGTACTTGTTCACTGTTGCTCGGATACTTACTTTGGCATCGGAGTGTGTTGCAGGTACACCCCTTTTTCTCCTCGACGACCATTTCTGCTCGCTCTCGAGTCCAGCCGTATCGGATCCTGATCTCCAGGTACGATCAGGTGGCGCCGTCTGTGGGAAACCAACTTCCCCGTTCTTCTTTCAAGATCCTCAAAGAACAAAAGTTTTAACAAGATCCATGGCTGCTCGGGACAACCAGGAGAATCGATCGAATGATGGCATGATTCTCACACAACATGAGAGCAATGTCCATCCTCCCCTACATGATGATACCACGCACGACCAACCAGAAAAGAAGGCAGCATCGCCTTCACCCGATCGTGATCAACCCTTGGAGAGTCGCCCGGAAACTCTTGTTCCTTCGACTCCTTCGGGATCAGATTTCGCGGCGCTGGCCGAAATCTTAAACCAAACAAACTTGTTACTCCTCGCTCATGGTGAAAAGATCGCCCGACTTGAAGATAACTCTCGTCAACCTCATTCTTCAAAGAGACCCCAAGGGGAGCACACTCCGTCTCCTCCGAAGAAAAGGAGAGGAAATACCGACGAATCAACAGGCAACAAACGTTTTCGTCGGTCATCTCCACGATCCTCTCCTAAAAGAAAATCAAGAAGGAGCAGATCAAGATCCACTTCCCCTCGAGGAACAAAGAAACGTGATCACAGATCGTCGTTTGCTTCCAGTGACGACGAAGACGCTCGGGGCCCCTTATCTTCCGAAATCATGGCGGCCAAACTCCCGAGAGGCCTGGAGAAACCTCCTCCTTTAGGTTCGTACGACGGCACTACCGACCCAGACGAACACATCGAGAACATCGATGCCTTGCTCGACTATCGAGGTGTTCGAGGAGCAATTAAATGTCGGCTCTTTCCCACGACGCTGAGAAAAGGGGCAATGACATGGTACAAGAGCCTTGAGGCCGAATCCATCACGTCGTGGAAGCAACTCGGGCGCACGTTCTCTAGGCACTTTACTGCGTCTAGACGACATCCCAAGACAGAGGCTTCGCTCGAAGCAATAATCCAAGGGAGAGACGAGCCTTTGCGAACCTACATCGAAAGATTCAATAAAGAGGCGGTTCAAGTATCCACGACCGACGACATGAAAAAGTATCTGCTTGAACGAGGGTTACGTCCCTCGACCGATTTTCATCGGGCGGTCGGTATTGAAACCCCGGCGACCCTCGACGCATTCCTACTAAAGGCCCAAGCTTACATCCAATATGAAGAAAAGCAAGCGGCCAGTTCAGTAAGAGACGCCCGACGTCGGGAAGACGCCAAACCACATCGAGCTGAAGAACCCTCGACATCTCGTCGGGGAGGAGACAAAAGAAAGGATGATCGCTCCCGTGAACCGCGGGAGCACCGGGGACCTATCGGTCGGTTCCACGAATACACACCTCTCCTAGCCTCCAGGGAGAAAATCTTATCTGAGTGCGCCAATTCGGAATTCAAGCAAGCAGGAGTACGTTTTCCGAGGCAACAACCTACCAAGCCCGACACTGACAAAACGAAGTACTGCAGATTCCACAAGAGTCACGGGCACAACACAGAGGATTGCATCCACCTCAAGGACGCGATCGAAATCCTCATCAAAGACGGGCATTTGAAGCAGTTCACAAAGTCCAGAGAAAATCCTCGGCAGGACACGCAAGAAACCCAGAAAATCGAAGAGGCCGTGCCCATCCCCGCGGACGCTAACATGCAGGTCGCCCTGAGCATCTATCGCCCGGAAGACTTCTTCTTACCAGACCACACCAAAGGCACAGGATACCTTTCCTCTCACAGTCCATGGGAAGCTTTCCCCTCGGCGATGGTCATATCGGGAGGAGGATTCAATAAAATCACGGTCGGTTCTGTGAAGAGAAAATTCGACCAGCTGATCGCCAAAGGGCCCGCGCAAAGCGCCACCTTAGATCCTCCAAGGGAAGGTTCTGTACCCCTCGCATTCTATCGAGAAGAGCTCCTGGGAGGAGCACCAAACGCCAGCATCCCTTTACTCATCCGAGCACGCATGGCGAACTTCGACGTAAGGAGGATATTGGTAGACCAAGGAAGTTCATGTGACATCATGTACTCCCAACTGTTTTCAACACTCCAACTGAATGAAACACATCTGACTCCATACGTCGGATCCGACCTGCAAGGTTTCAACGGAGCAGTATCCCGACCATGGGGTTATGTCGACCTATTTGTCACTTTCGGGGCAGGCGAAACAGCCAGGACAGTTAGGGTCCATTTTCTTGTCGTGGATTGCCCGTCGTTATACCAATGCATATTAGGACGACCAACTCTGGCCGAGTTGATAGCCGTGTCATCCACCGTTCACTTAAAGATGAAGTACTATACTACTTCGGGCAGAGTTGCCACATTGCACGGAGATGTCGACGCTGCCCGCCGATGTTTCGAGGCAGCATCAAAAGGCCTCAGCTCAATATCGTACCAACCAATCTCCCCGACATTGGATCCACCAGATGTGCCCAAGGCCTTCCCTCAAGTCGATTCGATCGACTTAGACTGCAGGTTTTCAAACAATAGCGAGAACATCCAGAGACCAGCAGAGGCCTTAGCCCGACCAATCCCGGACGGAGACTTCGAGCTAGTTCCTTTGGGAGAAGATCCTGCCCGGTGCGTCAAGATTGGAGCACACCTGCCCGAGTTAGTGAAGCGACAGTTGGAAGCTTGTCTCAAAGGGAACGCAGATTTGTTCGCATGGAGCGCTGCAGAAATGCCAGGGCTCGACCCCGAAACAGCTTGTCATCACCTCTCTATCGACCCAACGTGTAAAGCGGTCGCTCAACGCAGGAGAAAACAGTCGAGCGAGAAGACTGAAGCTGCCGAATCTGCCGTTAAAGACCTCCTAGAGGCAAAATTTGTAACTGAGGCCAGGTACACAACCTGGCTCTCAAATGTTGTACTCGTCAAAAAATCTAATGGAAAATGGAGAATGTGTGTTGATTATACCGATCTGAATCGGGCATGCCCGAAAGACGCATACCCTTTACCTAACATCGATAAATTGGTCGACAATTCGTCCGGATACAAATTATTATCCTTCATGGACGCATACTCGGGTTACAATCAAATACCCATGGCCGTGTCCGACAAAAAATACACGGCCTTCATGACCGAGTCGGGCAATTATTTTTACAACGTTATGCCTTTCGGTCTAAAAAACGCAGGAGCAACGTACCAGCGCATGATGAATAAAGTATTCCGAGCCGAAATCGGGGACATGCTCGAAGTATACATGGACGACATGATCGTCAAATCTCAACAGGAGACAGACCACGCGTCTCATTTGCGAAAAGTCTTCGACCAAGCACGAAAGTGCAAAATGCGTTTCAACCCTGAGAAATGCACCTTTGGTGTCCGAGCGGGAAAATTCCTCGGATTCTATTTGACCGAACGAGGCATTGAGGCTAATCCCGATCGGTGTCGAGCGTTCGCGATGTTCCCAACTCCCACGTCAAAGAAGTCCATACAATCACTAAACAGAGTCATCACTTCCCTTGCCCGATTCGTGGCAAAATCTGCTCAACACGCCCTCCCCTTTTACAAACTGCTACGTAAGGAAGCAACGTTCGAGTGGACAGCAGAATGCGAATTAGCGCTATCCCACTTAAAAAGGGCATTAAGTGAACCTCCAGTCTTATCCAGACCAGAGGAGGGGGAAACTCTATATCTCTACCTCGCGGTCGCTAACGAAGCAGTAAGCGCAGCCCTTGTGCGCGAACGACCCGAAGGACAAAAACCCGTCTATTTCACGAGCAAAGCTCTCCACGGCCCAGAAGTTCGGTACCTTCAGATAGAAAAGGTCGCATTGGCCCTCCTTCTCGCAGCTAGGAGACTACGCCACTACTTCCTGGCTCACACCATCATCGTAAGGACTGATCAACCCATAAGACAGTTGCTCGGTCGACCAGACATGGACGGTCGAATGTTAAAATGGTCTCTAGAACTATCTGAATTCGATATCAAATTCGAAGGAAGACAAGCCCTCAAAGCGCAAGCACTGGCCGACTTCGTAGCTGAACTTACCTTCACCGAGCAGAACACGCAAGCTTCGTCCAAGTGGTTTATTTTCGTAGACGGTGCTTCTGGCCCGACGGGCAGTGGGGCCGGTATCATTCTGGAGAACGAGGAAGGGAACGTCATCGAAGTATCCTTGACTCTATCCTTCCCTACTTCCAACAACCAGGCGGAGTACGAAGCCTTCCTAGCAGGCATACGGCTCGCGAGCGACCTAGAAGCAGAAGAAATCACAATTTGCACAGACTCCCAATTGGTCGCGAGCCAAGTCCGTGGAGATTTCCAAGCCAGGAGTGACAGCATGGCCGAATAGCTGGCCCTCGTAAAAGACGAAATAAAGCAGTTTAAGAGCGTGGAAATCAAACATGTTCCACGAGAAAGCAACGCTCGCGCAGATATCCTATCCAAACTGGCGAGCACTAAAAGAAGAGGAAACAACAAGTCCGTCATACAAAAAATGCTCCCCCAACCAAGTATTGGACATTCGCCACCCTGCACACACATTAACCTAGTGGGCGACACAAGTTGTTGGATGACCCCAGTATTCAACTACCTAACTAAAGGAGAATTACCAACCGACCCGAAAGAGGCTAGTACCGTGCGACGGAGGGCGTGCTCATATTCTTTAGTAGGTGGACGCATGTATCGTCGAGGATTCTCTACACCCCTCCTTAGGTGTGTAGAAGAGGAAAATATTCCACACGTCCTAAGGGAAGTCCACGAGGGAATCAATGCGCAACATCCGGGCGGACGTTCGTTAGCTCGTAAAATTTTGAGGGCAGGATACTACTGGCCCACCCTACAGCACGATGCAAAGGAGCACGTAAAAAGATGCGATAAATGCCAACGACATGGGGACGTGCACATAGCACCTCCTTCCGAGCTAAAATCGTTGTCATCACCATGGCCGTTCGCATGGTGGGGAATGGACATTCTAGGACCCTTCGTCGTTGGGTCTGGTCAGAACAAATACTTGATTGTAGGCGTCGACTACTTCACCAAATGGATAGAAGCCGAGGCTCTGGCCAAAATTACTGCACTCAATATACTTCGATTCTTCAAAAGAAACATCCTCGCCCGGTTTGGAGTGCCCCTCGCTATTGTGACCGACAACGGAACTCAATTCACCGATAAACATTTCAAGGAATTCGTCGCGTCAATTGGGACAAGACAACATTTCGCATCGGTCGAGCACCCCCAAACCAACGGGCAAGCCGAAGCCGCAAACAGGGTAATCTTGAGAGGTCTGAAACGAAGGTTAGACGAACATAAGAAACACTGGGTCGAGGAACTACATAGCGTACTATGGGCATACAGAACCACTCCCCATTCAACGACCGGAGAATCCCCATTTCGATTAGCATATGGGACAGAAGCAGTAATTCCAATAGAAATGCATGTCCGTTCGAGACGCACGGAATTCCCCATGGAACAAGATGTCAATAATGAAGCTTTAAGAGACGAGATCGACATGGTCGAGGAAATTCGATCAAATGCTGCCCTTTGTAATACCTCAAAATTCGCCCTCTCATTTCCTCAACATTTCGCATAGCATTTTGCATATATGGATTCATAAAATAACCAAAAACATTGCATCATATATAGCATAGCCGAGGCGTGGGTATGTGATCAATGATCGGAGCAACCGAAAGTTATGAAGAGGCTACCGAAGGGCCACAAAGCTTCTCAACCTTGTGCAAAGGGTTCACAATATCCCACAAGTCTTCACTTGAAGCCACAAGTCATGGAAAGTTTTGGTTTGATTGAAGGAGGCAAGCAGTGCAATACTTCTTGAGGGAAAAGAGCCGAATTAGGGTTTCATGTCTACAGGGCTTCTACATAAATTTTTGAGTCGAAGTGGATTTCTTTGACTTATATATGATGTCAAGTGCCTAGGGTTCAAATCTCGTCCACAAATTCATTTTGGAAGGGGTTCGACTGGCCGGACGACGGAAAATCGAGGAATTGGAGAAAAGGCAATCGGGCTAGGTAAAAAGGGTCGACTCCGGACTTTTAAGATCGAGATCGTGAAATTAGGGTTACAATGATCCTATGGTTCAAACTTGATCAAGAAATGATGGAGGAATCATAGAAAAAACAAAGAAAAATCATTTGAAAGGTAGTTAGTTTCACCATTTCCCTCCACCTTTCCTTCCACTTTCTTTCCACACTTCCTTTCATTCTTTCCATCTCATTTTTCCACTTCAATTCCACTCCATTTCCCTTGGAAACTTCCACCACCTTCCACCATCTTCTAGAGTGTTCCAAGGAATATTCCAAGGAATATTCCAAGGAATATTCCAAGGAATATTCCCTTTTCCAACCCTAACCCTAACTAACTTCCAAACCTAATTTTGGATCCCGAACCTAATTTTTGGGCCCCAAACCCAAACCTAGCTCCTAGCCTAATCTCTATATAACCATTAATCACTTCATTGAAAAGGGTTCCCACAATTCCAAATTTTTCACTTCTTCCATAATCACTTTTTCTCTCTCACTTTTCCTCCATTTTCCCTCCTTTCACCAAAGCTTTTTTCAAATAAGCTCTTCAAGTTTCACATTGAAACTTGAAGATCTTGAAGCTTAAGCCTCCAACCTCCATTAATTGTGGATCGTAGAAGAAGAAGCTAGTGATTTTGTTGAAGATTTCGGCTTATCGGAAGTGTGCAAAGATTCAAGCATCAAGAACGCATTTATTTTGCGATTTCTCGGTTTTCGGTTTTCTCTTCGATCAAGCTCCGATTATTGCAACAATTACCGAAGCACTCCTCCGCTTCGTAGGTTGGTGATCTTAATCACTTCTTCTTTAAGTTATTCTCTTCATCTCGCCGTTTCGGCATTCTTTAATTGTTTTTTTTTCGATTTGCTTGAAATCGTTTCGTTTCGATTATGTTTGTTTGTGATTTGTGATTTTTTGATTTAGAAGTTTAAGGTGTTAATAGATATAGGTGCTAGCATGTGTAAATAAGCTCAAAATAAGTAGAAATTAGTGTTAGCATGTTCCGAAGTATGTTAGGGATCATTAGAAGTGAGTTTGTGGCCAAAAGCACTTATTTTAAAAGCTTTTTTTCAATTCTGTTCAGTGTTAACCGGTTAACGCATGGGGTTAACCGGTTAACGCATGCGTTTTGCCACAAAATACTTCTGTTTTAGGTCTGTTAACCGGTTAACCTATATGGTTAACCGGTTAACGCTGTCGATTTTTGTGTTTTTGGATTCTTTGATTGCTTAGCCCTAAGTCCTAGTGCCTCTAATGTTCATACTTATTTAGGTAGTGATTTTAGGGAATTTTTGAGTCCATTTTCAGTAGCTAGTTCCCCCATTTCGAGTCGTTTCGACACGATTCCGTTTATGTTGCATATTATGTGTTTTTTTGTGTTCTTTGTGTATGGCTTGAGTTCTTGCATATTGTTGCCATGTTTGTGCATTATTTGACACATAATAATCATGTTGCATTCTGTTTTATATGTTGGCATTGCATTAAATCATTTTGGCATTTCATTATGTTGATATATGTTGCATTTTGCATAATCATATGTATGTGCATTTGGTTGCATTTTGTTGCATACTTGATCATAGTATTCATATCAATTTAATTCTGAATTTTGCATTAAGTTTAGCATGCTTGTTGAGCTATCATGTTGCATGTTCATAATCAATAATCACCATGTTCAAATGTCATGTTCATGTGCATGTTTAGGTGCTACTTTGTGCATTACTTGTTGCATAATCTATGTGATTCATTCTTGCATAATCTTTATAAAGGTTCATGTGCTTGCATTTATGTATGTTGATCCATGTTTAAATGCATGTTCATGATGAGATTAGTGCATTTTTCCTTGTGTTTGTGCATTAAAAAATGAAAATAAGCAATTCTGGATTTTGCATTACATAGCTGCTTTTTGCATAAGTGCTGTAAAATACATGCTGTTTGTTGTAAATTCATGTTGTTTGTGACTTTTAACACCTGTTTTTGCATACATATAGGTGCTGTAAAAAGTTGTTGCATTGCATAGTGCATTTCATAGCTGTTTGTGCATTAAGTGTTGTAAATAGGTTGCTGAATTTTGCATTGCATTAGTTTTAGGTCCTTTAAAATATAGATTGAGTCTAGTTTAGGTCCAAGGTGCCTTAGAATTTAATTAGGATTTAATTAATGTGTGTTTGCCTTATTCTTTTTAATAAAAATGCACGCTAACCATTTGTTTTGTAGTGGGGAAGATTGAGGTAAGTTTACTCCACTTTATCTTTTATTTTTTATGCATTTCTTTTAGGTTTTTTTTAATTCATTTTTCCTTCCATATTTGTGATTGGTAGGATTCCCCATTGTTAGGACCAACTTATCTTCCTTAGGAAGTAAGTTGCATCCTTTTTCCTTTTTTTCTTTTCCTTTTTATCATTAGGATTAGAAACCTCACTAACCACTAGGATCACCTTGTAAATAAATCAATTAAATTAGGGTGTGTCTTAGTTCCCCTTAGATTTTTCCCTTTATCAATTTGAGTCATTCTCTTTCTCATCTCAAAAGAAAAGCAATAAAACACTTAATAAAAACCGAACAATCTTGTACGACACGAGACTTTGTTGCGGAGTGTTTATACACGTCCTGTTTCGGGGCGAGGTGTAAATACTTCCCGCGATGGATAGGTCTTAGTACAAGACCGTTCACAAACAAATTCAAAAACACTTCTTTTAAAAAGACAAAAACAAACAATAACCGACTATCCTGCGGGAACTTCTCTTCTCATCTCATTCATTCACAACGCGAACTCGCGACGACTTGTCTCGCATGCAAGACGGTAAACGCACTCGTACCAGACGGGCCTGCAACACCTGAGCATAGACATACGCAGTTCCAGCTGTAAAAAACACAAACAAATAGTTCCCGCCTAGGTTAGGCGAACTACGTCGACTCTGATCCTCATTATCCCGATGAGGTACGTAGGCAGCGGGGTAGGGCCCGTTCGAGCACATTCTTTATTTTTCCTACATTTCCCCCTTTCTTTTCATTCTCATTTCAGTTCATTTCTCATTTTCCATTCCCTTTATTCCAGTAGCGGTTTTATTTAGCAGCATTCGTATTTTCTCACCCTTTGAAACAAAACAAGCAAGCGTGGATCCCGTCGGGTACGGCGGACGATCTGGGGTGCTAATACCTTCCCAGGTCGTAACCGACTCCCGAACCCCGATCTTTGGTTCGCAAGGCCTCGTCCTTTTCCTTCTTCCTCAGGTTTGTGCAACATTACCTTTCCCATTCATTCGGGATAAAAATGTCTGGCTGGCGACTCTACCTTTCCGCGCCACTTTCGCGTTTGTACTAGGATGAAAATCCCGGGAGCGACAGCTGGCGACTCTGCTGGGGAAACACCTGATTCTTCCGGTTTCCCTTGTAGAGTCAATCCTAGCGCCTGTTTGGTTTTGTTCTTTGGGTGTATATGTGTTTGTTGCTGAGTGCTTTAGTTTAGCTTTACTGTTCTATTTACAGTTTTATTTACAGCTTTACTTTATTGCATTTATTTACCGCTTTCAGTATTTTATTTTCCATGCATCATATTATACTGGACTGTCTGGCTGTGCTGGTTTTCATTTTTTCTGTGGGTTGGGAGTTACTGTGAGATAAGCCAACTACCCGGCTTGAGTGCACCATAGGATTAGCGTGGACAGACATTGTACTCTTATGGTATCTCACCATGATGGGTGGCGATGTGTTCCACACCCAGATTGCGACCGTCTTGGAACTATTCTGTGTGGGGATTACCTCACTTCAGGGTACGACCTTGATAGTTATGTGCAGCTGGGGACCGATCATTGAGAACCTTAATGGAAACAACCCTCTCCAGTGATGACAGTGGCAGACCACATTTGTTGGCAAACCCACTCGCATCCGAGGGTCCATTGGGAACTCGCATAGGATGGCCTGGTTCTCTCATAGGAATTCAGTTAAAGCAAACTGTTCGTATGACGATAGTATTGTACCCTTCGGGATGAATGTACTATTGTTTCTCGATTCAGTGCTTGAAGCTGGAGACTTGTGAGGGATGCTTGTTTTTTCCGGACTCAGCTGAGACCTCCCTGAGTAGTACATAATGCCAAACCGATTCCCTGATTTGGTCATGAGCCATTTCTCGGAAATGGTGAACGTATTATTGCTATTCGGCTTTGAGAGTCCGTGATGTTGACCCGAGTAGCACACCCGTGAGATTGGGAGGGGTTTACAGGTTTGCAGGAACCCTAAACTTCAACATACCCGCTTTTCCAGTGTTGTTTTATGATATTATTTGGTGCTATATGGTTCTCTGATTCTGAGATTCGGGATTTCTATTCAGAGAAATTGTTACTGTGATTACCATTGTGACCTTGATATTGTGACTCTCCACAGACACTTGGCTTATTGTTCAGCTTCAACACCATCAGTGACTGTTCAATTATGTGATCCAGTTCTACAGTTATTGGGTTCTCAGTTATGGGGTTCTGTACAGAGATGGCACTGCTATTATGGTTCTATTCAGACAGTTGGTTCACTGCTCAACACCAGCATCAGATTATTGATCACATGCCTGTTGCATACATGACATCATAGCATTTCTGCACACATGTTTAATTATTTCTGTGGATCACATATCTGAATCATATTGTTGGATTTTTCTGTATCAAAACTTGAATCAAAGCAGATATATTCCTCAGAAATAGCTGAACATGGCATTTGCATACATCCTTGCATTCTTGACAGGTGTTCAGAGACAAATTCTTTTCTTGACTTGATTTCTCATCAGAATGGACAACTTAAATCACATTCATTAAGGTATATATTTGGAGCAATTCCGGGCGGAGGTAATCGAAGGAAGACCCAGCTGAGGCCATTCAGGACAGAGGTGTAAACTTTATTTCAGAATCAGAAACTGTTGAAAGAGGAAGTCAACCAGATGATGACTCAGATAAGCCGTTTATGGAAATCCTGAATATGGTGTCAAGGAAATGAAGCTATTTTCATCCCTAGTGAGGGGAACTACGCTGCTCTGATTCTCCATTGGTCAATGGAGATACGTAGGCAGGAGATCGTGCAAGATCTTTCCGAGCAACCTTATCTATTAACTTTATCAACCTCTTCCCTCAAGACTTCACTTGTCGGCATCCAATTTCAGCTTCCCAAGAGAGTCCTAAGGGTCAGAGCATAAGGGTAAAGGCCAAAACCACTTGAGAAGAGGTTTGATCATATTCTGATGATGTACGTGCAACAAGTTTCACCATTTACGCAAATTCGGAGTGGTTGAACTAATTGCATCAGGATCATCTCCGACAAAGTTTCCTTTGGGGTTTCAATGCCAAGTGTGACTATCATTCTGGGGCACCTGGCCTTTTAATTGAAGATTGCAATTCTTTCAGAGGCAAAGGTGCAGACAAGGTCCAGAATTTGATCGACTCAAAGGTCATCATGCCAGAAAGTCTGCTCACATATTGAAGTCTCCTCATCAAATGGGTCTCCCAATTTGCAAAGGCATCTTCAGAAGCAATAAGTCCATACGGAGTCAAGTCTCCTCAACTACGGCTATATTCAGTTTCTTTACTGCATTTCCATTTGTAGTTTCTTTTATATGCTAAACATGTGTTTACTTGTATGAAATTTATTTGTTTTTGAATGTTAACCATAATAAAATGCACATGTTTTTCTTGAAGTAATCCATTCGTATTCACTCATGATTTTGTGTATGTGCATTGCAATACCAACTGTCGTGCTTAAACTCTATCAAGGAGGATGACGAAATGAGAACGCCAAAACTTTAATTGTGTGCTTTTGAGAAAGACCCTGTTGATGATGTACAGGCATTGTTTCAAATCCTAAACACCGGAGATATAAGGGAGATAGACCCTCGCCAACCCATTTGAGCCTTGAAGTAGGAGTTTCTTTTTGCATGAAAAAACCCTTGCATTCAACCCAGGGGCAGGGTAGGTGTCAGCTAGCTGGACCGATCGTTCAAATTTCGAAAAGGAGTGCAAATCTGAGGATCCATTACCTTTCGTTGTACCAAATCAGGAGGTCCAATGACCAGGAACCACAATGGTTATCCCAATCAAGAGGTCCAGAGACCGGAAACCACAAAGGTTATCCTTCCTCAACCAAGAAGTGAGACAGTCACGATCCTTTCAAATCCATCAAGACTAACAGTGTCACACGATTTGTTCAAAAAAAAGAGAATGAAAAAAAAGAAATGAAAAAGCCCGCTAAGTCGAAACTTGAAAACAAGCGACTTAGGCAAAAATTAGGGCATCCCGCTGGACTTCGCAATCAAAGATTCACAAGAATCAGTCCAGGCAAAAGTTAGGGATAAAGAAAAAGAATGAAAAAGTGAAAGACGAAAAGGATTACAAGAAAGATCCTTGAACAAGAACAAAGTCGTGTGATACAGACACGAAAGACTAAGGGGTGACTGACTCCCAACAACAACCTGTTTGGTGCTTACACCGTTAGTGTAATTGGTTCCTCAACCATCACAAAACCCTTTTTGAGAAGTGAGCGCTTGTGAAAGCTAGCTGAATATAGGAATGGAGAACATCACGAAGATGGGTGGGCACAAATAAATTTCGAGCCTATATCTTTTGTTTCTATAACCGTGAACCAGGCCACGATACAACCCTCAAAAGTCCTAACTGAAACAAGGTTATTTTTGAGAGCGTATTACCACGAGACCGCGTTCCTGACTCCTATGAGTGGTGTTGAAAGGTATTTGTTGGTGTTGCATGTGCATGCTTTCTATTATTCAAAAATAAAAATTAATGTCGTATCTTAACCAGTGATTCGCTCACAAAGGTTTACGACATCTTTTTCAGTAAAACTTCAAAATTAACATGTGTGTTGCATTAGAATTTTCATTCTAAAAAATAAACATTTTCTGCTTGCATACATTTGTTTGGCATCATAAAAGTTTACATATGGAATCTCAGTCCAGAAGCTTAATCTTGCCGAGTTGAGAAGGCTAAAACTTCCAAAGGACAATCTATCGAGGTGCACTTTTCAAGAAGACTCCATTGAGTAGGGACTTTCCCAACAGTCGTGGTAAGAGCCAACTAAGCCGGGGTAATCACGTCGAGCAATTTCTTCAAAATTCAACCAAACTGGGGCAATTACTTCGAGATCCAATATCTCAAAGAACAGTCGGTCTGGGTGTTTTCTTCAAAGCACAGTCCGTCAGAGGTGATCACTTCGAGGCTCGTACTGGGGCAGGCCATCCCAAGAGCATGGGAAGTACTTTCTCCTGAAGACGGTTAATCAGAGGCACCTATCCAGAGTTCAAAATAATGGAGCAGAATATCTCACAGTGATATGAGGTTTTTCATGAATCCTCGCGAGGCAAATTTCTTTCATATCATGCAATCTGGGGCAGTTATTTCGAGATCCAACGAATCTCTCCAAGAGTTTGAAGACACTAAGGCATTTCGTATGTCATGTTTTCTGTAAAATCCTCTTGAGACATTTTCTTCCAATGGACCTTAGTCTGAGGCGAGTTGAAAATTGCAAAGAACCATTGTTCACTCATGATTAGTTGGCAACTTATCAACCCAGGGCTAGGAGCAAAGCCATTGTCAGCACAGTACTTCAGGAGTTGTTTCATCGGCGGACTTCATCGATCAGAATTCCTTAGCAAGTCTCATTAGACAATCCCTTCTCCAGTAGTGCGGCAAATGGAAGGTTTCTTCTTGAGCAGAAGGGTATCATCATCTCTCATTCCCAACATGAGAGGATTTATATCTTATCCCCAGCAAGTGGCAACTTGAGCTCTTATCTTCAGCGGGAAGCTTTATCATTGACATTATCTATCGTCCCCAGCCAAGTGGGAAGTGAAATTTATCCCAGCTAGACAGCAGAGAGTGGGTGCAATCCTCAAGCAGAAGTCTCCGTGCAGGCAGGGGCAATTCTTAACAGCGTAAAGAGTATTTTGCCTCCCCAGCAGTTGCTTCCTCAGCAGTGTCACGTCTTTGGTTCCCAGGAAGTCCTCACTTCCCCATCAGAGTTCAAAAAAGGGTCCACCTCCAGCAGGGTCTTGGCGCTCCCATCTCAAAGTCCAATTTATTTTTGGCAGTGGCGGCTATTCAGAGCCAGTGAATTATTAACAACTTTCCCCGCAGAGTTGTTTCCTCCTCATCAGGATGAGCCAGATCAATGCAGTGATCATCGTTTCTTCTCCGCCAAGTTGTATGGAATTACCTGCAGTCTCCTTATCAGGAGATCTCCTTTGCATTGTCATCATCATTGCATTTGCATCCTCCAAAGCGTAGCATTTCCCTCGTCATGGAGCATTACGCCATAAATTCAAATATATGCATACCAGCATGGGCCAGTTTTGAGGTATATTACATAAGACCCGTTACATCTCCAATCAGATTGAAATATTCCCCACAGAATACAACTTCGTTTCCCAAGGTGGATACTTCTACCAAGTATTGTTGTTATCCCCAATTGAGTCTTGTTTCAGTACAACAGTCTCATTTCTTCGTGTCTCCGTTTCAGTACAACGGTCGCGTCTCAGGTTATCATTTAAGTACAATGATCCTGTTTGCTTGGGCTCTCGTTTAAGTACAACGACCCCATTTCATTCGAGTCTCCATTTAAGTACAATGGTCTCGTCTTTGAGTCTTGTTTCAGTACAACAGTCTCATTTTTTCGCGTCTCCGTTTCAGTACAACGGTCGCGTCTTGGGCTCTCGTTTAAGTACAACGACCCCATTTCATTCGAGTCTCCATTTAAGTACAATGGTCTCGTCTCTGAGTCTTGTTTCAGTACAACAGTCTCATCTTTTCGAGTCTCCATTTAAGTACAATGGTCTCGTATTTGAGTCTTGTTTCAGTACAACAGTCTCATCTTTTCGCGTCTCCGTTTCAGTACAACGGTCACGTCTTGGGCTCTCGTTTAAGTACAACGATCCCGTTCCTTTCGAGTCTCCATTTAAGTACAATGGTCTCGTCTCTGAGTCTTGTTTCAGTACAACAGTCTCATTTCCTTTCGCGTCTCCGTTTCAGTACAACGGTCGCGTATCAGGTTATCATTTAAGTACAATGATCCTGTTTGCTTGGGCTCTCGTTTAAGTACAACGATCCCGTTCCCTTCGAGTCTCCATTTAAGTACAATGGTCTCGTCTCAGTGCGAAGATAATGGATCGATTGATACCATTTTCGTGTAGATCGGTTGATCTTATTTGAGTCATGAATCGGTTGATATCATTTCTCTTCGAGTTGTAAATCGGATGATATTACATTCTCGTTTTTCTTGGTTATGGATCGGTTGATACCATCTCCATGTTAGATCGGTTGATCTTATTTGAGTCATGAATCGGTTGATATCATTTCTCTTCGAGTTGTAAATCGGATGATATTACATTCTCGTTTTTCTTGGTTATGGATCGGTTGATACCATCTCCATGTTAGATCGGTTGATCTTATTTGAGTCATGAATCGGTTGATATCATTTCTCTTCGAGTTGTAAATCGGATGATATTACATTCTCGTTTTTCTTGGTTATGGATCGGTTGATACCATCTCCATGTTAGATCGGTTGATCTTATTTGAGTCATGAATCGGTTGATATCATTTCTCTTCGAGTTGTAAAATCGGATGATATTACATTCTCGTTTTTCTTGGTTATGGATCGGTTGATACCATCTCCATGTTAGATCGGTTGATCTTATTTGAGTCATGAATCGGTTGATATCATTTCTCTTCGAGTTGTAAATCGGATGATATTACATTCTCGTTTTTCTTGGTTATGGATCGGTTGATACCATCTCCATGTTAGATCGGTTGATCTTATTTGAGTCATGAATCGGTTGATATCATTTCTCTTCGAGTTGTAAATCGGATGATATTACATTCTCGTTTTTCTTGGTTATGGATCGGTTGATACCATCTCCATGTTAGATCGGTTGATCTTATTTGAGTCATGAATCGGTTGATATCATTTCTCTTCGAGTTGTAAATCGGATGATATTACATTCTCGTTTTTTTCTTGGTTATGGATCGGTTGATACCATCTCCATGTTAGATCGGTTGATCTTATTTGAGTCATGAATCGGTTGATATCATTTCTCTTCGAGTTGTAAAATCGGATGATATTACATTCTCGTTTTTTTCTTGGTTATGGATCGGTTGATACCATCTCCGTGTTAGATCGGTTGATCTTATTTGAGTCGCAAATCGGTTGATGTTGCGCTAAGTCCTGTTTCGCCAACAGGCATCCTCGGTGTGGCTTTGATTCGCTCAGCAGTCGCAGTGATTGCATTGATTCTATTCCACCTGGTTCTATTCCCGTTACCTATTCGGAGGTCAAAATCAGAAAATTATAAATAAATAAATGGGCAGATGGCATTTCTGTTGCCCTCAGTGTGCAAATTTTCAGGTTTTATTCGAGTATTCAATCACTCCATACCTTGAACGCCTAAAAGCTGTTGCAATTATCCGTTCAGGTCTGCAGTTGATTGAATAGGGGCAGCTGTAATACCTCAAAATTTGCCCTCTCATTTCCTCAACATTTCGCATAGCATTTTGCATATATGGATTCATAAAATAACCAAAAACATTGCATCATATATAGCATAGCCGAGGCGTGGGTATGTGATCAATGATCGGAGCAACCGAAAGTTATGAAGAGGCTACCGAAGGGCCACAAAGCTTCTCAACCTTGTGCAAAGGGTTCACAATATCCCACAAGTCTTCACTTGAAGCCACAAGTCATGGAAAGTTTTGGTTTGATTGAAGGAGGCAAGCAGTGCAATACTTCTTGAGGGAAAAGAGCCGAATTAGGGTTTCATGTCTACAGGGCTTCTACATAAATTTTTGAGTCGAAGTGGATTTCTTTGACTTATATATGATGTCAAGTGCCTAGGGTTCAAATCTCGTCCACAAATTCATTTTGGAAGGGGTTCGACTGGCCGGACGACGGAAAATCGAGGAATTGGAGAAAAGGCAATCGGGCTAGGTAAAAAGGGTCGACTCCGGACTTTTAAGATCGAGATCGTGAAATTAGGGTTACAATGATCCTATGGTTCAAACTTGATCAAGAAATGATGGAGGAATCATAGAAAAAACAAAGAAAAATCATTTGAAAGGTAGTTAGTTTCACCATTTCCCTCCACCTTTCCTTCCACTTTCTTTCCACACTTCCTTTCATTCTTTCCATCTCATTTTTCCACTTCAATTCCACTCCATTTCCCTTGGAAACTTCCACCACCTTCCACCATCTTCTAGAGTGTTCCAAGGAATATTCCAAGGAATATTCCAAGGAATATTCCAAGGAATATTCCCTTTTCCAACCCTAACCCTAACTAACTTCCAAACCTAATTTTGGATCCCGAACCTAATTTTTGGGCCCCAAACCCAAACCTAGCTCCTAGCCTAATCTCTATATAACCATTAATCACTTCATTGAAAAGGGTTCCCACAATTCCAAATTTTTCACTTCTTCCATAATCACTTTTTCTCTCTCACTTTTCCTCCATTTTCCCTCCTTTCACCAAAGCTTTTTTCAAATAAGCTCTTCAAGTTTCACATTGAAACTTGAAGATCTTGAAGCTTAAGCCTCCAACCTCCATTAATTGTGGATCGTAGAAGAAGAAGCTAGTGATTTTGTTGAAGATTTCGGCTTATCGGAAGTGTGCAAAGATTCAAGCATCAAGAACGCATTTATTTTGCGATTTCTCGGTTTTCGGTTTTCTCTTCGATCAAGCTCCGATTATTGCAACAATTACCGAAGCACTCCTCCGCTTCGTAGGTTGGTGATCTTAATCACTTCTTCTTTAAGTTATTCTCTTCATCTCGCCGTTTCGGCATTCTTTAATTGTTTTTTTTTCGATTTGCTTGAAATCGTTTCGTTTCGATTATGTTTGTTTGTGATTTGTGATTTTTTGATTTAGAAGTTTAAGGTGTTAATAGATATAGGTGCTAGCATGTGTAAATAAGCTCAAAATAAGTAGAAATTAGTGTTAGCATGTTCCGAAGTATGTTAGGGATCATTAGAAGTGAGTTTGTGGCCAAAAGCACTTATTTTAAAAGCTTTTTTTCAATTCTGTTCAGTGTTAACCGGTTAACGCATGGGGTTAACCGGTTAACGCATGCGTTTTGCCACAAAATACTTCTGTTTTAGGTCTGTTAACCGGTTAACCTATATGGTTAACCGGTTAACGCTGTCGATTTTTGTGTTTTTGGATTCTTTGATTGCTTAGCCCTAAGTCCTAGTGCCTCTAATGTTCATACTTATTTAGGTAGTGATTTTAGGGAATTTTTGAGTCCATTTTCAGTAGCTAGTTCCCCCATTTCGAGTCGTTTCGACACGATTCCGTTTATGTTGCATATTATGTGTTTTTTTGTGTTCTTTGTGTATGGCTTGAGTTCTTGCATATTGTTGCCATGTTTGTGCATTATTTGACACATAATAATCATGTTGCATTCTGTTTTATATGTTGGCATTGCATTAAATCATTTTGGCATTTCATTATGTTGATATATGTTGCATTTTGCATAATCATATGTATGTGCATTTGGTTGCATTTTGTTGCATACTTGATCATAGTATTCATATCAATTTAATTCTGAATTTTGCATTAAGTTTAGCATGCTTGTTGAGCTATCATGTTGCATGTTCATAATCAATAATCACCATGTTCAAATGTCATGTTCATGTGCATGTTTAGGTGCTACTTTGTGCATTACTTGTTGCATAATCTATGTGATTCATTCTTGCATAATCTTTATAAAGGTTCATGTGCTTGCATTTATGTATGTTGATCCATGTTTAAATGCATGTTCATGATGAGATTAGTGCATTTTTCCTTGTGTTTGTGCATTAAAAAATGAAAATAAGCAATTCTGGATTTTGCATTACATAGCTGCTTTTTGCATAAGTGCTGTAAAATACATGCTGTTTGTTGTAAATTCATGTTGTTTGTGACTTTTAACACCTGTTTTTGCATACATATAGGTGCTGTAAAAAGTTGTTGCATTGCATAGTGCATTTCATAGCTGTTTGTGCATTAAGTGTTGTAAATAGGTTGCTGAATTTTGCATTGCATTAGTTTTAGGTCCTTTAAAATATAGATTGAGTCTAGTTTAGGTCCAAGGTGCCTTAGAATTTAATTAGGATTTAATTAATGTGTGTTTGCCTTATTCTTTTTAATAAAAATGCACGCTAACCATTTGTTTTGTAGTGGGGAAGATTGAGGTAAGTTTACTCCACTTTATCTTTTATTTTTTATGCATTTCTTTTAGGTTTTTTTTAATTCATTTTTCCTTCCATATTTGTGATTGGTAGGATTCCCCATTGTTAGGACCAACTTATCTTCCTTAGGAAGTAAGTTGCATCCTTTTTCCTTTTTTTCTTTTCCTTTTTATCATTAGGATTAGAAACCTCACTAACCACTAGGATCACCTTGTAAATAAATCAATTAAATTAGGGTGTGTCTTAGTTCCCCTTAGATTTTTCCCTTTATCAATTTGAGTCATTCTCTTTCTCATCTCAAAAGAAAAGCAATAAAACACTTAATAAAAACCGAACAATCTTGTACGACACGAGACTTTGTTGCGGAGTGTTTATACACGTCCTGTTTCGGGGCGAGGTGTAAATACTTCCCGCGATGGATAGGTCTTAGTACAAGACCGTTCACAAACAAATTCAAAAACACTTCTTTTAAAAAGACAAAAACAAACAATAACCGACTATCCTGCGGGAACTTCTCTTCTCATCTCATTCATTCACAACGCGAACTCGCGACGACTTGTCTCGCATGCAAGACGGTAAACGCACTCGTACCAGACGAGCCTGCAACACCTGAGCATAGACATACGCAGTTCCAGCTGTAAAAAACACAAACAAATAGTTCCCGCCTAGGTTAGGCGAACTACGTCGACTCTGATCCTCATTATCCCGATGAGGTACGTAGGCAGCGGGGTAGGGCCCGTTCGAGCACATTCTTTATTTTCCCTACATTTCCCCCTTTCTTTTCATTCTCATTTCAGTTCATTTCTCATTTTCCATTCCCTTTATTCCAGTAGCGGTTTTATTTAGCAGCATTCGTATTTTCTCACCCTTTGAAACAAAACAAGCAAGCGTGGATCCCGTCGGGTACGGCGGACGATCTGGGGTGCTAATACCTTCCCAGGTCGTAACCGACTCCCGAACCCCGATCTTTGGTTCGCAAGGCCTCGTCCTTTTCCTTCTTCCTCAGGTTTGTGCAACATTACCTTTCCCATTCATTCGGGATAAAAATGTCTGGCTGGCGACTCTACCTTTCCGCGCCACTTTCGCGTTTGTACTAGGATGAAAATCCCGGGAGCGACACCCTTCGAGAAACCATTCTCAAACAAAAGATAGCCGCTCGGTATGATTCCAAGGTCATCAGGCGGACATTCGAAGTAGGTAGCCTCGTCCTTAGAAGAAACCATAGGGATCCCCGCGAAGGAAAACTGACGCCCAACTGGGAAGGCCCATATCGTGTTCGAGCAAAAACCGAGAACGGCGCCTATTACCTAGAAAATCTACACGGGGAGGAACTCGCTCGGCCGTGGAACGCCGAGAAACTTAAACAGTATTATAGTTAAACCAGTCACCTTGCTCGACTCCCAGGGGAAGAGAAAGAGAGATCAACTGCGTGCCTAGGTACGAGCACGTCAGTCTAAATATCACAAATAAAGCAAGATCTCTTTTCGAGCAAAAGAGAGACTTGTCGCACGAACGGAAACTCGAACGAGTCCGTCGTCGCCTAAGTACCACGACCAGGTAGAACCCCAGCTCGCGATGGGACGTTCACGCCGTGGAGCCCGGGCCATTACCTTGATCCGGGCACCTATCGAGGATACAACCCTCCAAGACTGATTGGTTCCCCAAACCAACAGGTCGTCCATACTCCCCGTATCTATCCAATCACTTCTAATTGATGCAAGTATGAGCGTCAAACACTTAGTAAAAATAATAACAAATCATGTCCTCCGACGGACGAATAAATGCGAGCAAAACAATATATGCAACCGACCTCCAGGGTCAAATACTTAACATTTAGAAAAAAGTAATGCGGCACCAAAAGGCCGACTTGTTCGGAATTACAGATAAAGGGGGCCACGCCCCCCAAAACAAAATACATAATAAAATACAAGGCGCACAGGCCACAAATTAATTATCTCCATCTGCTGAGCGATCTTCCTCCACACGAGCTTCCCCATGGCCTGGCTGCTCCTCCGGCTGATCGGGCTGGACCATCGTCCCCTGCTGAGAATCGGCCACCACCAAGTCCGCAGGCACCACGATCTGACCATCCACTACCTTGTAAAGATAGTTCATCCGATCAACATCCAAAGCGAGGTCAGGGTGGAGAGCTTTCACTTGGTCCACTGCATTTTGAAAACTGAACTCAGTAGACGCGTTCAGATCCTCCATGTCCTGGTCGATCCGAGCGAGAAACTGGGCCCTCGTAATCAAATGTTTGGTGTCCTCGTCTTCATCCTCTTTGGGGCAAAAGGCATCTTTTAGATTTTTATTCTGCTCGAGCAGCTTCCTCTTGTCGACCTCTAATTTGGCGATGATAGTCGCTCGCTCAGCAGACTCTGTGGTAACCTTTTTCACCTCCTCGGTGGACGCCGTCAGCTTGGCCTCGGAAGCAGCCAATTGCTCTTTGAGCTTGCTGTTCTCCCGCTCCAACAAAGGAGACCCTTCAGCTGTCATCCAGGCCATAGTTAGGACCCGCATCACCGCGCTCGCGTCCTGGGCCAATGAGAGCCGCCGAGCAGGGCGATCCATCCCCTCCAGGAATAAAGAATCCGCCCGGTCCACATCCATTGTGTTCCCCTCGAAGAAGTTCCGAACGACGAAACACGGGGGTATCCCATGCCTTGGCTTTGAAGGAGCGTCAGCCGTCAGATCCACAGTGGCCGCCACTTTATGTTTCTTCATTAAAGAACCGGTGGAAGCCCCCAGAGAGCCCTGAACCAGTGGACCCGGGCCTGAACCACTTGCCTCGGTCAACTTGGTCTGCACGACCCTCGACCGTTTTCGCTGCTGCTGAACTAGCCGCTCATGGATCTTGTCCAGAGGATTAGTCAAAGAACCTGAAAAGAGGAACAAAACCAAGATTAGCTACGAGCAACAAAATCAAATAAAAAATTTAACGAGCATAAACAAACAGATACCGAAAAAATCAGCTATCTCCTGCCCGTTATTACAGGCCAACAGATCAGTGACATTGATCAGGGGACGCTCCAATGCTTCTCCCCCATCCTGATCGACCATAACTTTGCCTTCCCCGTCCAATAGAGGAGTCGGAGTAAAAGAAGCTATCAACTTCCTAAAAGCTTCTAAGCTGGCCGCGTCATCATCATTCAGGGTATCCCCCACCTGAACGAATTCCCCCACTGGCCGCTCATAATGCACGTAACTCCAAGAAAAAGGGAACATCCACAACCTCCTCGGAATCACTTCCCCTTGGTCGTCCAATCTGGGCTCGTCGTTTTCATCAGTATCAATTCCAAGGAAACTCATGGCTCTCACGGCCGCATCGCTCGCAGGTTTTATCAAGAAATAATCGGTCTTGAAAGCCCGGATAGACTCCGAGTGAGCCTTGAAAATCTTGGTCCGTTGTTTGAAAGACACGAACCCCTTCCGATCGGTCCCTCGCCCGACTTGGCGTTGTAGGGAAAAGAGGCGAAAGAAGAGAGGGAGCGTGGCCCCAACGCCCAAGAAGGAACACGTCATCTCAAACGCCCTGAGGAAGGCATATGAGTTCGGATGCAGCTGAGAAGGGGTTATGCAAAGATGTCCGAGCACAGCACCCACAAAATCGCTGAAGGGCAGCGTAACTCCCAAGACCGAAGTGGCGTACTCATACATAGAAAACGCTCGGCCGCGAAAGTCAGAGAAGATCCGGTCGTCGTCTCCCGGGAAGGTCACGACCCAGTCAGCAGGATTCCCAACAATTGGCAGCGGCTCCGACCGAGGCCTCGAGAAAGAAGACACTTTGTCCAGCAAGTCTTCGACCACCCATTCTTCGGGCGAGACCCTCGACCGGGTAGGACATTGAGGCGATTCTGTCGACTGCCCCGTGGTACTCGTACTCGAACTGTCAGAAGAGCCTCCCGAGCTTGAGGGTATGGACGCAGACGATTCCGTACTCTCCGAGGACGTATCCTCAGAAAGCACAACCAGCGGGTCCTCGAGCAAGTTATCACCTGAAAAGCAGAGGAAAGGCATCAGTGAATTCGATTAAGAATATCAAATCCACCCTTCCACCGCTCAACAAGTGAAAGGGCGCGCCTCAGCTCAGAAACTATGTTCCGAGCTGTAGCCCTGGCTAACCGTTGCTCGTGGCAACAGCTGACGCCCAACAGTATACAGATGACAGAAATCTACCAAGAGAATCTAAAGCCTAAGTCGACCAAGGTCTGTGTCGACCCTAAAGCTAGGGTTCACAGCCGACCAGTTACGGTGGCAAGAATTTTAAAGTTTTCTAATTCTAAATCCTAAAACTACCGGTAAAATCACCCTAAACCGCATGCATTCTACAGAAAATAAGCTATATACGCTCAAGAGAGAAGAAAAGAACGGTACCTTGAGCTTGAGAAGACATTTTGGAGAAGATTAAGCTTCTGTGAATGGTGGTCGCTAAGAACTGGCGGTGGTCGACGGCTGAAGCAACGGTGGTTGAACGAGCAAAGGCTTGAGAGAGGAGATGAAACGAAAGGGTCAAAATGGGCCCTGGGAATCCTATTTATAGGGAAGAAGACACGTGTGCGCACGCGTGACCCCTACACGCTAGCCCCTAGGCTAGCCGTCAAATCATTAATAGGCGCGAATATCCAGATATTCCAGCTTTTCGTTTCACATTCCTCTACCGAGCAACGTATCGCTTGCCCGAAAGACCGATAGCATGGATCTTCGACCATGGCATCCCACTCCGTCGATCACTATGTCGTCTCTTTTAAGTCACTGCTCGATAGTTCGAGCAATAACTTGGGGGGCTCCTGTTCCGGCCCGGCCCAATCCCTCTTATTGGGCCAGAAAGATTGATCCATCCACCTCGCTCGACGTCGAGCATAACCATGAAAAGTGGTCCTCAGTCGACCACCAGCGATCCGGATTTGAGGAGATCTCCTAACGGATAATATTGACCGTTTCCTATCTTCACGGACCCCTCGATCCGCGCTTCACCTAACCACCCAATAGAATTCTAGTCAGTCCCTTATAAAAAACCCTCTCATTTGAGAGGGGCAGGTATTCAATTCTCAACCCTAACACTAGTACTTGTTCACTGTTGCTCGGATACTTACTTTGGCATCGGAGTGTGTTGCAGGTACACCCCTTTTTCTCCTCGACGACCATTTCTGCTCGCTCTCGAGTCCAGCCGTATCGGATCCTGATCTCCAGGTACGATCAGTACCATTATCATGTATTAAGAATAATCAAATTGAAAAAAATATATTAGAAATTAAAATAGATCATTTATTTTAGAATACTATTTTATTATGAGTTACTCATTTGAGTATTAAATCGCATATGTTCTATACATACCTAGTCCAAACAAAAGAAAATACTCAATGATTGATAGTATTTGTGGATAAGTAATACATTCACACCATACAAAAAAAACAAGTTTAAGACTTGAACCCTCTTCTCACTCCATCCACAAACTTCATTCATTCAAGAGAGTTTTGTAAAACAAATGGAGAACAAAACCATCCATTGTTTGGTGTTACCATTTCCTGCACATGGTCATATTAATCCTATGTTAGAATTCTCCAAACTTATACAAAACCAAGGAGTTAAAGTAACACTTGTATCACCCCTTTCATACCACAATAACTTACCAAAATTGCCATCTTCCATTTCAATTGAGACAATTTTTGATGGTTTTGACCAAGATGGACTTACACTTCCAAAGAGTTTCAAAGACTACTTGAATAAATTTTGGGAAGTTGGTCCAGAATCTCTTGCTGATCTTATCAACAACCTTGGTAGATCAAACAATCATGTTGATTGTGTTATTTATGATTCATTCATGCCTTGGTGTGTTGATGTTGTAAAGAGACTTGGAGTTATTGGTGCGTCTTTTTTGACTCAAAATCTTGCTATGAATAGTATATACTATCATGTTCAGTTGGGAAAGCTGAAACCTCCTTTTGCGGAAGAAGTGATTTCTCTTCCTGCACTTCCTCCACTTCAGCATAGGGATATGCCTTCTTTCTACTTTACATATGAACAAGATCCATCTTTTCTTGATTTGGTAGTGGCACAGTTCTCTAACATTGAAAAAGCTGATTGGATCCTTTGCAATTCCTTCTTTGAGCTGGAGAAAGAGGTAAGTAAAAAGTTGAGATAATAGTTGCACTTTTTGTTATTATTCTTGGTTTATATAAACTATTAGTAATACAGGTTTTATTTTCCAATAGAATCAAATTCAATTTGTTGTGAAAATACTGAAACATAACATAAAGAATTGTGTGTTGCTTTTGTAGGTAGGTGATTGGACAATGAAGATCTGGTCCAACTTTAGAACCATAGGGCCTTCCATACCAAATTCATATTTAGATAAGAAAAATAAAGATGATGAAGATTGCGGTGTTTCAGAATCCAAAAGTGAAGAATGTATTGAATGGCTAAATAATAAGCCAAAAAGATCTGTTGTGTATCTTTCTTTTGGGACTATGGTAGGCCTAAATGAGGAACAAATGGAAGAAGTAGCAGATTGTTTGAAAGATTGCGGAAATGACTTTCTATGGGTTGTGAAAACCTCTGAAGAGACTAAGCTCCCAAAAGACTTTGAAAAGATATCTGATAAGGGGTTGGTTGTGGCATGGTGCCCTCAACTGAAAGTTCTATCTCATGAGGCAATAGGGTGTTTTGTAACACATTGTGGCTGGAATTCTACTTTTGAAGCTATTAGCCTAGGGGTTCCAATTGTTGCAATGCCACTTTGGTCAGATCAAGCTACCAATGCTAAGTTTATTGTGGATGTTTGGAAAGTGGGAATAAGAGCTTCTGTTGATGAGAAGGAAATAGTGAGGAAAGAGACTTTGAAGAATTGTATATGTGAAATCATGGAGAGTGACAAAAACAAAGAGATTATGAATAATGTTATGCAGTGGAGGAATTTGGCTGCAAAAGCTGTGGGTGAAGATGGAAGTTCTTATAAGAATATAGTTGAGTTTGTGAATAGTTTGTTCCATCACTCAACCATAAATTAGATCTTGTTCCACTGATTATGTCTTATTTATACTTGATAAATCACTTTGTTTCTGTATTTTGTAATAATTTTCAAAAATAAAATAATGCATTTAGAATTTTATTTAAATGTTAGTTTTAAATGATATTATTTTGTATAACTTGCAATGGTAGGATCCACAGAGGATACGGACGGAATGTTCTAAACTATTGTTATAAGAAAGAATGTTGGCACAAAAGTACTAATAAATAGAGTTGTTGTGTCTAATAATATTTAAATCATAGTGTTTAAATTATTAATACAACATCTTAAATTTTGCCGCTCATAAAATAAAACAATCATAAATTTCTCCATCAATGACACTAAGGGTTTCCTAATTACAAAAACAAGAATCCAATTATAGACGGCCTTCAAATTATTCAAGTCATTAATTAAATTATTGTCGTAATCATTGTCACACATAAATTGTCATAATTCAATCGATCTCATCACTCATTTGAAATTTTGAGATGGAGAACAAAGTACATTGTTTGGTGTTATCTTTTCCAGCTCAAGGTCACATTAACCCTATGCTACAATTCTCCAAACTTTTACAACAAGAAGGAATAAAAATAACCCTATCAACAACCCTTTTCTTTGGCAACAAGTTACACAAACTACCACCTTCCATTACACTCGAAACCATTTCCGACGGCTTCGACGCGGGCGGAATCGGCGAAGCAGGGAGTCTTAGGGCATATGTGGATCATTTCTGGCAAGTAGGACCACAAAATCTTGAAAAACTTATTGAGAGGCTTGGTAGAACAAACAACCCTATTGATTGTGTTATTTATGATGCATTCTATCCTTGGGTTCTTGATGTTGCAAAGAGACTTGGAATTGTTGGAGTTCCTTTTCTAACTCAAAATGCTGGTGTTAATAGTATATACTATCATGTTCTTGTAGGAAACTTACGAGTTCCTCTCGATGTCGAAGAGGTTTCTCTTCCAGAGTTACCTCGGCTATATCGGAGGGACTTGCCTTCTTTTTTATTAAACTATGAGAAAGATCCAAGTTTTCTTGACCTAGCAGTGAATCAGTTTTCTAACCTTGCTCAAGCTGATTTGATCCTTTGCAATTCTTTCTACCAGCTAGACCAAGAGGTAAACAACATCGATTTTCATATTATTATATGGAAATAAACATTTTACTAAGAATTCAATTTCAATATATAAAAAATAAGTAATAGTTTAGCATTGTAAATTCTATTCCATCACTTTTTAACATTTTCCCTCCTATTTTTATTATTATTATTATTATTATTATTATTATTATTATTATCACTTTTTTTCTTCATATTTCTTATATATCATTATAGGCTATATTACACATGAATTTTTTGAATTTTTTTATAATTTATAGATTGCATAAATTAAATTATATTTTATATTTTCATTAAAAAAAATTGTATGAAAATAATTTATTATATTTCAATATCTATTTTGTCATGGGAATAAAACTTGGTATTAAAAACCATTACATCCTAGTAAATTGTGTTACAATGAGTCACCATTTTGGATTGTTCTTTGTAGGTGAGTGATTGGACAATGAAGATTTGGCCCAACTTTAGAACAATAGGACCATCCATTCCATCCATGTTCTTAGACAAACGAATAAAATATGATGAAGATTATGGTGCAACACAATACAAAACAGAAGAATGCATGGAATGGCTTAACAATAAGCCAAAAGGGTCGGTTGTTTATGTTTCTTTTGGTAGTTTAGCATCACTCAATGAGGAGCAATTAGAAGAAGTAGCTTCTGGCTTAAAAGATTGTGAAAGCTATTTCTTATGGGTAGTTAGACCCTCAGAAGAAACAAAACTCCCAAAAGACTTTGAGAAAAAGTCACTAAAAGGCTTAGTTGTAACATGGTGCTCCCAACTAAAAGTTCTAGCTCATGAATCTATAGGATGTTTTGTAACACATTGTGGATGGAATTCTACATTGGAAGCATTGAGTTTAGGTGTTCCAATTGTTGCAATGCCACAATGGTCAGATCAAACTACCAATGCTAAGTTTATTGTTGATGTTTGGAAAATTGGAATTAGGGTTCCAAGTGATGAGAAACAAGTTGTGAGAAGAAATGGAATGAAGGATTGTATATTGGAAATTATGAATGGTGAGAAAGGGAAAATTGTTAAGAGTAATGTTATGCAATTGAAGGCTTTAGCAATTGATGCTGTTAGTGTTGGGGGAACTTCTCATCAAAATATTACTGAATTTGTTAATAGCTTATTTCATTTTACAAGCATTACACAAAGCAATCGGTCACCTCATTTTATTTTACAATAAGTGCTTTTTATATAAGATATGTGTTTTTAAAATAAAGTTATTGTTATTATCATTATTAATTAGATAACAAAATAATATTTTTAGTTCGTTAAATTATTTTAAAGTATCATGTTAATTATTTAAGTTAGAAGTTCGTTAAATTATTTTAAAGTATCATGTTAATTATTTAAGTTCATTTTCTAACGATCATATTTTTTTAAGTTATTTTAAATTAATAAGTTAGTCTCTTAAGTTTATTTTGTAACAATTTGGTTTTTTATGTTATTTTAAATCTCCGTTATAATAAATTGCACTCATACTATTTGAACATATTTTTTGTACTGATCACGAATATGTAATTAGTTTTGCGTTTAATTGTGTATTTTGGTCGAATCGACGATTTTTCATTATGTATTTTGTTCTTTTTTACCTTATTATCATAAACTGTAACTTGTTTGATAATTTTGATTGTATATTCGTGATCAGCACAAAAAACCAGTTCAAATGGTATATGAGTTTTTAACAGAGATTTATAAAAATAAAAGGACCAAATTGTTATAAAAGAAATTTAAGAGACTAACTTGTTAATTTAAAATAACTTAAAGGACCTGATCGTTACAAACAAAAAACTTAAAGGACTAACTTTGTACTTTAAAATAACTTAAAGACCAACAAAATAATTTGCCTAATTAGATTTAGATGGATGTTTCTTAGAGTTTATTTCTATGATATTTGTGATGGATTGTAAACTTTTGTAATGATTTAGTTTTCATCTCTTATAACCCTTTCTAAGTGGTCATTTTTTATATATCGCAAAGGCCTATTCCATCTTTGATAATCGAAAAGAATATTTACAAGAGATCTTTCCACCGGGACGATTTGTATTAATGTAATTGGAAGTCTTCTCATTCTCAGAAAGATACAGAGTAATATCTTTTTCATTAGTTTCTTCCGTTTGCGCATCTATCACAGTTTCGATTTCTTCGAGGTTCCTCTCGTCGTATTCTATCATTATGTCCATAAATAAATACGGGAGCAGTATTTTGCGTAAATGGTATAAAAGGAGAACAAAGGTCAAAACGACAAATATTTGTCCCATATAATTTCACAATTGTAAGAGAATGATCATGGTTGATCATGAGTGGTAAGGTAAGGGATGATAATAAGTATGATGTTTTTTACCACGAAAATGTTTTTACATCATGGTTGAAAAATAGTTATGATCATAGTTGATCAGGAGTGGTAAGGTAAGGGATAATAGTAAGTATGTCGTCTTTTACCACGGACTTGTGATTGTGATGATAAATTATGTCACGTGCTACATATCATAACGGTTATCGTAAAAAATCATGGTGAAATATATTAAGGTCATAGGTTTGATTCTTAATCATAATATGATATGTAATAATTGGTGTCGCTCCCGGGATTTTCATCCTAGTACAAACGCGAAAGTGGCGCGGAAAGGTTAGAGTCGCCAGCCAGACATTTTTATCCCGAATGAATGGGAAAGGTAATGTTGCACAAACCTGAGGAAGAAGGAAAGGACAAGGCCTTGCGAACCAAATATCTGAGTTCGGGAGTCGGTTACGAATTGAGAAGGTATTAGCATCCCAATCCGTCTGCCGTACCCGACGGGATCCACGCTTGCTTGTTTGTTTCAAAGGGTGATAAAAGTATAACTGCTGCTGAATAAAACCGCTAACTGGAACAAAGGGAATGGAAATGAGAAAGGAATTAAAAAGAATAAAAAGAAAGAATGGGGAAAATATAGGGAAAATAAAGAGTGTGCTCGAACGGGCCCTACCCCGCTGCCTACGTACCTCACTGGGATAATGAGGATCAGAGTCGACGTAGTTCGCCTAACTAAGGCGGGAACTATTTGTTTGTATTTTTTATGCTGGAACTGCGTATGTCTATGCTCAGGTGTTGCAGGCTCGTCTGGTACGAGTGCGTTTACCGTCTTGCAAATGAGACAAGTAGTCGCGAGTTCGCGTTGTGAGTGAATGAGATGAGAAGAGAAGTTCCCGCAGGATAGTCGCTTGTTATTTGTTTTTTTGTACTTTAAGAGTTTTTATATGAATTTGACACAAGGAAGTGAATTCAAACTATTTTCCATGGAATGTACACTTGTCTCTACATTCCAAGATGGAATAATAGAACAAGCATACCCAGCAAGGAGAATTTATCCAAGACTGGTTTCCTAGGATTAGGGCTTAAGTTCACTAGCTTGTTGAACTTTATTAAGTGTTTTTGTTTCTTTAGTGAAGAAGTGTCTTTTAAGTTTTTCTTTGTGAAACAACCCTTTGATGAGACTTGTGCATCATGATAGACAAGCTTACACCACTCCAAGATGGAATGAATGCAAGTGCTTCATGGAATAAGGCTATACACAAAGGATCCTTTCATTTATTTGTTAATTGTTTTTTTTTAATTTTGTTTGAAGATGAGAAAGAATGACTCAAGTTGCAAAAAGGGAAAAACTAAGGGGGACTAAGACACAACCCTAATTTTATTGATTTATTTACAAGAGAGGTCCTATGGTTAATGAGGTTTTCTAATCCTAATGAGAAAAGAGAAAAGAAGAAAAGAGAACTTAGAAATCAACTTACTTCCTAAGGAAGGTAAGTTGTTTCTAAAGAAAGGGAACACCTATAAGCAAGCACCAAGTGCTAAGGAAAACACAACTATAATGCATAAGAGATAGGAATGAAGTGAGACTTACCTCAATCTTCCCCCCTACAAAACAAAAGTTAGCATAACAATGTATATTGAAAGTAAAATCAAAGCATGAAAGCGATTAAGTACCATAAACGTCCTAGAATGGAACTAGGGTTCAAAATAAGACCTAAGTCTAAAGGTGAAGGTACCTAAAGGTCACATGACTTCTAAAGTCAGTAGATACATGCTATACATCCCTAAGTATGCTAGGATACCTCACAAGGTCAAACTATGTCAAACTATGTACAAAAAGTTCACCTAAATGCAAGTTAGGGTTTATGGATGAAGTATGAATGCATATGGCTTACAAACATGAATTAGTACATGAAATGAACATCAAAGTCAGTAGTGAATGATTATGAAGATGGATGAATGAATATACAATCATGGATGCAATTGTTTAGGCATATGGAGCAATGAGAAGAAGATATGAGAAGAAACGAACAAAAATTGCATAAGATCGCACATCATGCAAACTAAGGAAGAATGGCATGTGAATATGCATGAAATGATTATGGGTCAGTAGCATACAAGGTATGATATGCAATTAGAATGCATGAATAGGCATTAATGATTTCCACATAATTCAAGTTAACAATTAGAGGAGAAGAGAAGCTAGTTTATGTTAAAGTTAATTCACATAAGTATGCACTTTAAAGCACCAAAACAAACCAAATGAGTATGGTTCAAAAAATGACCTATGACTGGAATTAAAGACATACAAATAACCTATAATCAAATCCTAAAAGCTACCAAAAATCCCCTCAAGAAAATGGCATGAATGTCTTCCTATCATTTAAGTTATGCAACAAATAGACACATGAATCAACCTAGGATCTAGGTGACATGGAAAAATAGAAAAAAGCCTTTAAAAATTATGAAATTAAATCCCTGGAATAATATAGTCATTATCTCACATGGTCCAAAAGGATTCCCTGAAATTATGCACCAAAGTGCCAAAACAAATCCTTGACTAGCAAGGTAACAAAACGTGATCATCGAAAAACAACTACACAAAGTGGATCAAAAAGGGCACTAAAAATTATGAAAAAAATGCCTAATGAGCATAAAAATGTCACAAATTACAATGATTAATCACACACAAAAAATAGGTTTCACACCTATGGAGAAAAATCGATTTCGGTCCCTTATGCCAAAACCTTCCTTTTTGGGACAGCTTATGATCTAAAATCCAAATTAATTATTAAAACCACCCAAATCTGGAAACAAAAAATATGAAAAATTAATTAAGAGGATAAGGATCACTCATGAATTTTTCCAGAATTTTATCACACCTAAAACTATGTCTAATAATTGCGACGAAACGGGCAAAAAATGGTGATTTAAGGGAAAGCGAAAGGAAGTGAATTCTACAATCCGTAGCATAATCCCTAAGCTCCGAAATCGACACATATCAATATATATCACAAATAAATCCAATGCCTCAGGTGGGAGGACTCAATATGCACCTTAAGTTATATGATCCTAAGTCGTATACAACTAGAATGATGCATTAAAGTAGATAATCGAGATTACTTACTTGGTCGAAGTGCCGATTCTTTCACATAAAAGAAATCCAAAAAAACTTCAAGCCAAGCCTTGTAATCTCCCATGAGCAAAATAAATGCTCATCTTCCATAATTGCTTTGTGAAGATTCCCCATAATCGAAACAAAAACAACGATACAAAATATCATTTGAATCCAAAGGTATCCCACAAATAAAGTGGAATACCAACCAAACGACCGTCGTTAAGATCTTTGCGAGAACCTTGCATGAACTCAACAAACGCATTAGAAACCAAAAAGAGGTGCAACCGGAAGTTGCACCTATGCCTCACAACTCCAAATCAAGTAGAAATATGAATATATGAGTCATGGACATGCATTGAAATTTACGTTTCAAAACGGGGCAGCACTTATGCTCTAACATAAACAACATGCAAACTCAAACCGGAATCGAACAAATTTACATGCAATGAATGGCAAATGATCAACAAACATAAGTACAAGTCAAAACAAGATCAATGCATCAAAATCGCACCAAACCGAACTTAAAAAGCTTTAAAACGAAAAAACGCGTCAAAAATCACCGACTCGGAATTGAACGAAAATCGCATGGTAACTTGCAAACGTGCCAACGGATTCAAATATGCAATCGGTTTTTGAAAATTCCGCTTGGAAGTGATACTTTTTGGCCGATTTCGTCGGCTGGCAGTAGCAAAATAGCCGGAAAAAATTGTCCGAAATCGACTAAAAAGTTCACCAATGGCTCCGAAATAATCAACAAAGTCAATTTACACTATTCACATTCGCAAAAACGCGCTACGGTTAGGAAGTTATGACCAAAACATATTCTCGACACGCGACACATGAACAACATCAACAATTAAGCCTCAACCTATCCTATTTCAAATTTGCACATTGAAACAAACATGAATTTAAAAGTCAAGCACTTCAATCAATATCAAGTCATAATAATTAGCTCTCTTAGGAATTTTGTCAAACACCTAACATTCACCGATTATTCTATGTCAACTTTACCAAGCCTTTTCAATCATGCACCACAACAATTATTAGGATAAATTAATCAAGAATCAATCAATAATCAAATCATGAATCAATGCACATAATCTCCACAAGATTAATTCAACTTCAAAATTCAATTCAAGAAACAATTCAACAATTATTCATGAATTAAAGTTTAAGAAGCTTACCGAATGAAGAATCGACGAAGAAATTGAGAATCCGAAGGAAGTGAGACGCGATCATGAACGGAGGAGAGGAGGAGAGGCCGTGCGGCTGCCGGTGGCGGAAGATGGTGGTCTTACGGTGGTGAAGTTGACCGGAGGTGGTGGTTCGTGGCGGCTCGGCTACCGGAAGCTTGATCGGAATTGTTGTGTTCTTGAGTTCTTGATGAAGTTGTTGTTGTGTTCTTGAGAAAGAATTGAGAGAATGAACTTTGATCCTTTAGAGAGAGTTTGTGAGAGTTTTTTGGTGTTTGTAAATTATGATTGAAGTTATGACAAATTGTGGGTCAAGAGAATATATAGTGGAGTGTAAAATGAAAGGCAAAAGGTAGAATTTCGGCTTAAGTGAAAATAACAATATCTTCGGCAAGAAATTTCGACTCTGAGCCTTCCACAACATCGTCCGTCTCTGAATCAAGGTTGCAAAGCAAAAATAATGGATGTCATACAATTAAAATCGAGTGCGATCGATACGTTTAAGCTGCAAGACATCACTGAATAAGTTGTTTTTTCGGCTTATTTGGTGTCCGCTACTCGAAAATGTGACAAGGCCAACCTCTTTGGAGCATAATCTCGACTCGACTTTGTCATCAAAGTTGTAGATCTATGAGTCAGTGACCTGGTGTTAAAATCTAAGCTCAACCGGACAAACGACGAGGGAGATATGAATTTTCTCGTGAAACCACTTTCAGCATTTTTCTTCGGTTCAACACTTCAGTTTTGTGAAATAAACCAAAACGACAATCTTTGGAGCACCGTTCGATCTCACTTTTGTATTTGAAATTGAAGAGGATAAAATTTGTGAACCAACGCTTCAAGAATGGGTGATATCCGATGAAAATTGACCGAGTTATGAATTTTACAAAATCTGACAGACAGTGCACTGCATCAAAGAACCTTACTGGTAATTCGCATTTTCGAGATCCTTCCGCTCGGACCTAATCCAAACTGAATTCACATAATGAAGATAACATCTAAACGGAATTTTAGGCACCGAAACAACATCAATTCGATGAACGAGGCAAGAGTTATGAATTTTTTAGTGTTCAAAACTCACCGGTTCAGCACTGTTTTTCACTATGTCGACTCTAAAGACTCGCACATTCTGAGATCTTCAAAGAATTAGTTCTCGGCCAAAACCCAAAAGTTAGAAAGGATATCAAGACGGAACTTTTGGCATATGAATCTCTCAGACATGTTGACCCAATCAGAAGTTACGAACTCTTGAATACCGCTAGCACGGTTAATCGGCGAAACCGGAATTTCAAAAACAAATCATTCCCGCCATTTTCCTTGATGAATTGGCCTCCGAGCCGAACACAAAAGTTGTAGAGAATACCGAAATAGTCTAAACTATTGAGTTTCAAGCCAAAATGAGTTTCCGAGCATAAGTTACAACTTTTGCAAACTGCACCATAAAACTGATATTCTGCTTAAACTCCTTTGAATCAACCGAGAACTTTTGGTTTCTTCTAAGATTCTTGTGCACGTTCCGCATGAAAAAATAAAGGCCAGTCGCAACCTGTGAAAGCTCAAATGGAGATGTATATTCATGTATGTTTATGATGCAATTGTGATCTAAATGCAATGCAATGTATGAAAGGATATGCTAAATGGCATGAAAATGAGAGGGCAAATTTTGGGGTGTTACAGCTGCCCCTATTCAATCATTTGCAGACTTGAATGGATAATTGCAACAGATTTTAGACGTTCAAGGTATGGAGTGATTGGATACTCGAATAAAACCTGAAAATTTGCACACTAAGGGCAACAGAAATGCCATCTGCCCATTTATTTATTTATATATTTTTTGTTTTGACCTCTGAATAGGTAGCGAAAATAGAACCAGGTGGAAATATGCTGGGAAGAATGCCATCCTCGAATGACCACTCACATGGGATCCTCGGATCCAGTACTAAAACCATCCTTGAATAGAAACACGATAGTATATCGGCCGCAGGCGATAACCATCAACAACAAAGACTGACCTCAGACAGACTTTGCAAAAGAGAAAAACTGACCTCGATCAATAAGCTCGAAAAATGAACTACTATCCTCGAATAATAGCCACACAAAACAAAACAAGACCAACCGCAGAAGGACTTGAAGAAAAGAAATGCCATCCTCGAATGACAAATCAAAAGATCCTCGGATCTAACACGAAACCATCCTCGAATGGAGACGCAGAGGTATACCGGCCGCAGGCGGTAACCAGAAACAAAGAAAATAGGACAAGATGGAACGAGATCGTTGTACATAAATGAGAGCCCAAGCAAACAGGACCATTGTACAAAACGGGAACCTGCAACGCGACTGTTGGGTAGGACCAAGTCACAGAAGATGCCTGTTATCGAAACAGGACTTAACGCAACATCAACCGATTTGCGACTCAGATAAGATCAACCGATCTAACACGGAGATGGTATCAACCGATCCACCCCGAAAAGCGAGAATGTAATATCATCCGATTTACAGCTCGAAGAGAAATGATATCAACCGACTCATGACTCAAATAAGATAAATCGATCTAATATGGAAATGGTATCAACCGATCCATTATCATCGCACTGAGACAAGATCAAAAGGAACAGGATCATTGTACTTAAATGATAACCTGAGACGCGATCGTTGTACTTAAACGGAGACGCGAAAAATGAGACTGTTGTACTAAAACAAGGCTCAAAGACGAGGCAATTGTACTTAAATGGAGACTCGAAAGGAACGGGATCGTTGTACTTAAACGAGAGCCCAAGACGCGACCGTTGTACTGAAACGGAGACGCAAACAAATGAGACTGTTGTACTGAAACAAGACTCAAAGACGAGGCCATTGTACTTAAATGGAGACTCGAAAGGAACGGGATCGTTGTACTTAAACGAGAGCCCAAGACGCGACCGTTGTACTGAAACGGAGACGCGAAAAAATGAGACTGTTGTACTGAAACAAGACTCAAAGACGAGGCCATTGTACTTAAATGGAGACTCGAAAGGAACGGGATCGTTGTACTTAAACGAGAGCCCAAGACGCGACCGTTGTACTGAAACGGAGACGCGAAAAAAATGAGACTGTTGTACTGAAACAAGACTCAACTGAGGACAACAACAAGACTTGGTAGAAGTAACCACCTTGGGAAACGAAGTTGCATTCTTTGGGGAACACTTCAATCTGATTGGAGATGTAACGGGTCTTATGTGATATACCTCAAAATTGGCCCATGCTGGTATGCATATGTTTGGATTTATGGCGTAATGCTCCATGATGATGGAAATGCTACGCTTTGGAGGATGCAGACGTAGTGATGAATATGCATATGCCAATGCAAGGAGATCTCCTGATAAGGAGACTGCAGGCATCCCAGATAGCTTGACTGGGGAGAAACGATGATCACTGCATTGATCTGGTTTGTCCTGATGAGGAGGAAACAACTCTGCGGGGAAAGTTGTTAATAATTCACTGGCTCTGAATAGCCGCCACTGCCAAAAATAAATTGAACTTTGAGATTGGAGTGCCAAGACCCTGCTGGAGATGGACTCTTCTTGAACTCTGGTGAGGAAGTGAGGACCTCCTGACTTGGCGGAGAACCAAAGGCATGACACTGTTGAGGAAACACCTTGCTGGGGAGGAAAGAACTCCTTGTATTGTTGAGGATTGCCCCTGTCTGAAGGGAAACTTCTACTTGGGGATGACACCCACATTCTGCTGCCTTGCTGGGAGAGATTTCAACTTCCACTTTACTGGGGATGACAGATAATGTCAATGATAAAGCTTCCCGCTGAAGATAAGAGCTCAAGTTGCCACTTGCTGGGGATAATAGATAAATCCTCTCATGTTGGGAATGAGAGATGTAAGGCGTCTCATGCCGGGGATGAGAGACGATGATATCCTTCTGCTCAAGAAGTAATCTTCCATTTGCCGCACTACTGGAGAAGGGATTGTCTAATGAGACTTGCTAAGGAATTTTGATCAATGAAGCTTGCTGATGAAATAACTCTTGAAGTACTGTGCTGACAATGGCTTTGCCCCTAGCCCCGGGTTGATAGGTTGTCAACTAATCATGAGTGAACAATGGTTCTTTGCAATTTTCAACTCGCCTCAGATTAAGGTCCGTCAGAAGTAAATGTCTCAAGAGGATTTTACAGAAAACATGGCATATGAAATGCCCCAGTGTCTTCAAACTCTTGGAGAGATTCGTTGGATCTCGAAATAACTGCCCCAGACTGCATGGTCTGTGCAAGAATTTTTCCTCGCGAGGATTCATGAAAAACCTCATATCACTGTGAGATAGTGTGTCCTAGTATTTTGAACCTTGGGTAGGTGCTTCTGATTAACCGTCTTCAGGAGAAAGTAACTTCTAGTGCTCTTGGGGTGGCCTGCCCCAGTACAAGTCTTGAAGTGATCACCTCTGAATGACTGCTTTGAAGAAAACACCCAGATCAACTATTCTTCGAGAGATTGGATCTCGAAGTGATTGCCCCAGTTTGGCTGAAATTTAAATAATGCTTCCGCCTGATGGCTCTTTGAGAGATTTGAATCTCGAATTGATTGCCCCAGCATGGCTAAATTTTGAAGAGATTGCTCGACATGATTGCCCCGGATTAGTTGGCTCTTACCAGGAATGTTGGGAAAGTCCCTACTCGATGGAGTTTTCTTAAAAAGTGCACCTCGACAGATTGTCCTTCGGAAGTTTCAGACTTCTCAACTTGGCAAGATTAAGCTTCTGGACTGAAGTTCCATATGTGGACTTTTTATGATGCCAAACAGATGTATGCAAGCAGAAAATGTTTATTCTAAGAATGAAAATTCTAATGCAACACACATGTTAATATTGAAGTTTTACTGAAAAAGATGTCGCAAACCTTCGCGAGCGAGTCACTGGTTAAGATACGACATTAATAATTTTTTTCTGAATAATAGAAAGCATGCACATGCAACACCAACAAAGATCTTTCAACACCACTCATAGGAGTCAGGAACGCAGTCTCGTGGTAGTACGCTCTCAAAAATAACCCTGTTTCAGTTAGGACTTTTGAGGGTTGTATCGTGGCCTGGTTCACGGTTATAGAAACAAAAGAGATAGGCTCGAAATTTATTTGTGCCCACCCATCTTCGTGATGTTCTCCATTCCTATTTTCAGCTAGCTTTCACAAGCGTTCACCTCTCAAAAAGGGTTTTGTGATGGTTGAGGAACCAATTACACTAACGGTGTAAGCACCAAACAGGTTGTTGTTGGGAGTCAGTCACCCCTTAGTCTTTCGTGTCTGTGCCACACGACTTTGTTCTTGTTTGAGGATCTTTCTTGTGTAATCCTTTTCGTTTTTCACTTTTGCATTCTTTTTCTTATCCCTAACTTTTGCCTGGACTAATTCTTGTGAATCTTTGATTGTGAAGTCCAGCGGGATGCCCTAATTTTTGCCTAAGTCACTTGTTTTCAAGTTTCGACTTAGCGGGCTTTCTCATTCATTTTTTTTCAATTCTTCTTTTTTTTTGAACAAATCGTGTGACACTGTTTGTCTTGATTGCTTTGAAAGGGTCGTGACTGTCCCACTTCTTGGTTGTTGAGGGATAACCATTGTGGTCTCCGGTCTTTGGACCTCTTGATTGGGATAACCATTGTGATTCCTGGTCATTGGACCTCTTGATTTGGTACAACGAAAGGTAATGGATCCTCAGATTTGCACTCCTTTTCGAAATTTGAACGATCGGTCCAGCTAGCTGACACCTACCCTGCCCCTGGGTTAAATGCAAGGGTTTTTTCATGCGAAAATAAACTCCTACTTCAAGGCTCAAATGGGTTGGCGAGGTTCTATCTCCCTTATATCTTCGGTGTTTAGGACTTGAAACAATGCCTGTACATCGTCAACAGGGTCTTTCTCAAAAGCACACAGTTAGAGATTTTTGCGTTTTCATTTCGTCGTCCTCCCTGATAGAGTTTAATCACAACAGTTGGTATTGCAATGCACATACACAAAATCATGAGTGAATACGAATGGATTACTTCAAGAGAAACATGTGCATTTTATTATGGTTATCATTCAAAAACAAATAAGTTTCATGCATGCATACAAATGTTTAAACAAACAATATAAACTACAAATGAAAATGCAGTAAAGAAGCTGAACATTTCCGTCATTGAGGAGACTTGACTCCGTATGGACTTATTGCTTCTGAAGATGCCTTTGCAAATTGGGAGACCCATTTGATGAGGAGACTTCAATATGTGAGCAGACTTTCTGGCATGATGACCTTTGAGTCGATCAAATTCGGGACCTTGTCTTCACCTTTACCTCTGAAAGACTTGCAATCTTCAATTAAAAGGCCAGGTGCCCCAGAATGGCAATTATACTTGGAATTGAAACCCCAAAGGAAGCTTTGTCAGAGATGATCCTGATGCGTCTAGCTCAACCAGCTCGAATTTGAGTAAATAAGGAAACTTGTTACACGTACGACCTCAGAATATGATCAAACTTCTTCTCGAGTTGTTCTGGCCTTTACCCATATGCTTTGGTCCTAAGACTCTCTTAGGAAGCTGAGGTTGGATGCAGACAAACGACATCTGGGGGGAGAGGTTGATAAATGAAGTTGATAAATAAGGTTGCTCGGAAAGATCTCAGGTGATCTCCTGCCTACGTATCTCCATTGACCAATGGAGAATCAGAGCAGCGTAGTTCCCCTCAATAGGGATGAAAATAGCATTGTTTCTTTGACACCACATTCAAGATTTCTATAACCAAACTCATCTGAGTCTTCACCTAGTTGACTTCCTGTTTCAACAGTTTCTGGTTCTGAAATAAAGTTTATACCTCTGCCCTGAGTGGCCTCAGCTGGGTCTTCCTTCGATTACCTCCGCCCGGAGTTGCTTCAAATATATACCTTGATAACTATGATTCAATTTGTCCATTCTGATGAGAAATCAAGTCAGGAAAAGAATTTGTCTCTGAACACCTGTCAAGAATGCAAGGATGTATGCAAATGCCATGTTCAATTATTTCTGAGGAATCTATCTGCTTTGATTCAAGTTTTGATACAGAAAAATCCAACAACATGATTCAGATATGTGATCCACAGAAATAATTAAACATGTGTGCAAAAATGCTATGATGTCATGTATGCAACAGGCATGTGATCAATGATCCGATGTTGGTGCCGGTGTTGAGCAATGAGTCAAGTGTCCGAATAGAACCATAATAGTAGCACCATCTCTGTATAGAACCCCATAACTGAGAACCCAATAACTGTAAAACTGGATCACATAATAGCATAATCACTGATGGTGTTGAAGCTGAACAACGAGCCAAGTGTCTGTGGAGAGTCATAATAATAGTCACAATATCAAGGTCACCATGGTAATCACAGTAACAATCTCTCTGAACATAAATCTCGGATCTCAGAATCAAAGAACCATATAGCACCAGATAATATCATAAAACAACACTAGCAAAGTGGGTATGTTGAAGTTTAGGGTTCCTGCAAACCTGTAAACCCCTCCCAGTCTCACGGGTGTGCTACTCGGGTCAACATCACGGACTCTCAAAGCCGAATAGCAATAATACATTCACCATTTCCGAGAAATGGCTCATGACCAAATCAAAGAATCGGTTTGGCATTATGTACTACTCAGGGAGGTCTCAGTAGAGTCCGGAAAAACAAGCATCCCTCACAAGTCTCCAGCTTCAAGCACTGAGTCGAGAAACAATAGTACATTCATCCCGAAGGGTACAATACTATCGTCATACGAATAGTTTGCCTTGACTGGATTCCTATGAGAGAACCAGGTCATCCTATGCGAGTTCCCAGTGGGCCCTCGGATGCGAGTGGGTTTGCCAACAAATGTGGTCTGCCACTGTCATCACTAAAGAGGGATGTTTCCACAAAGGTTCTCAATGATCGGTCCTGATGGGCTAAAGACGTGTCTAATTATGTGTCTAGCGGTATCTTAACTGCAAGTGCACAGCCTATCGAAGTAATATTTAAGATTATCGATCCACAGGGACTCTATGGTTACTTAGTGCTAGATGGACTTCTAGTTTAGCTAAGGTGAAGGGTTGTCACGATTTTTTGTTGATTTTAAAATATTAAAGGTGGAATTAAATTTAAGTTTTAATAAAATGATACTAAGGCGGTCGGTATGTAATTATACTAACTTAGGTGGGTCAATCTAACCTAGGCTTATAAAGGTGTTTTCTTAATCTATTAGGTAGAGGTTACCAGTTTAAATACCCTCAACTCACACTCTTGTGGTCTTATCTCAGATCTTACCCCTAAAGCCCTATGCATGCTCTCGCTAGCCCATAAGTGTTTAGAGATAATTTTTGGAAACTTAGTAATTCTAATTTATTTTAAAGCGCTCTCGCTGTGTTTAATTTAAATGCCTAACTTTAGCTATCTGGTTAAAATCTCACACTCTCGTGGTCTTGACCTAACCTAATACTCTTTTCTTACTCTCGTAACGAAAAGGTCGATTTTAATTAAAAAGTGTCAGCCAGAATGTTAAGTTATTAATTATTTTTAGCCTATGGTTAAATTTTACCGATTAAGTTTGTTTTAACTACATACCGCCCTAAGGTAATTAGCTACTCATTGATGTTGAACCAGACAGAGACAGAAAAACAAATAATAAAATACTCATGGCAGAAAAATAAATAAACATTATAAATATTAAATTTGCAATATAATAAAAACCTGGTTAACAAATATTATAGCAGACTCCTTCTTCCACAGACCGGAAAGCTTGGAGTTGGCGGAAATCGAAAATAAACAAATTCTGAAGGTTTAGAAAAAAGTAAATGTATAACAATTTCCTGATGTTGGAAATTGTTATATGTTGGGTTGGGATACAATAAGAATGAAAAACTGAAAATAATGCAGAAATAAAAACAGGGTCGTAAAATAAATCGGCAGAGCTTCCGCAGAAAAATGAATAAAAAATGCTCTGTAGTTTCTTCATAAAACTTGTGGTATTTATAGAACAATTAATGGGCTTCAATTTTGGACTTTGTTGCATTGGGCCTTGCTGAAGTGGTGGAGGAAACATAGGAACGTGGCTAAAAAATAGGCAGGAAATCCTTCACGTAAGGTTTTGACGTGGTCTCAGTCAATAACCTACTTTTTACCTTGTCACGGTTGTGACAAGGTCTTCACGCTCGTGTTCTGTGCAATTTAAGTGTCACGGTCGTGACAATGTTCTCACGGTCGTGATGGCTTCTTTTGGGGTGTCACGGTCGTGACACCTTGGTGACGACCGTCACTGCAACAAATTATGCAGTTCTGCAGGCTTCTTCATTTCTTCATCTTTTTATGGTTGCTTTTGTTCCTTTTGCTCTTAATTCATGATTTAGCTCCATATATGATGTACCTGCAAAACGGTAAGGAAAACTCGAGAAATCGAGTGTTAAAACGATGATTATGCGATAAAACGTTAATGAAACTTAGCAATATAATCGATACGTTTTCTCGTTATCAAACTTCCCCAAACTTAAACCTTTGCTTGTCCTCAAGCAAATAGTCGGTTGAAAATCGGCGGACAAGTTTTTATTGATGCATACTCATAACAAACCGTACGAGGGATCGTTTTGTCGGATAAACCGGTACTTTGATAGAACACTACCGATACACTAATGACACAAGCAACAAGCTATGTCGTCGACTTCCCGTTAAACGAAACAATTGGTAATTACTTTACGATTTCACCTAGAGTTTTTTTCGATCTTATTTCGCCCGGTTTCATTCTAGCGCAATCACATTAAGCCCTTTGCCTTAGCACGCACGTAGTGGAGTAGCCGGTTAGCGACTTTGATCCTTTTTAAGCACGGGGTATGGTACACGAGTGTGGTAACCCTACATATATTATCCGATTTGGAGGTTGTGGGGGATCGAGCCGTAGCACGCCCTACCAAGTTCAGAACCAGTACCTCTGAACCAACCCGCAATGGACTCCTTCTCATATTTCTCGTTTCTTATATGCGACCGTGTACTTTGGTGCAATTTATTTTCATTTGCATCGAGATATGAAGGATCATTATTGATTAGGCATCAAACGCTTATATTCATCGGCTCCCCAAGTGGTTTGTGTTCAGACGATGCTGACTGCTAGTATAAACTACTAGGGGTTACTTTTGAACTGAAACTTAAAGTGTACTCGTAATGATAATCGGAATGGAATTGCTTAAGTGGGAAGTCAAAGGTGTCAAGATTGTATTGGTCTTGTTTAATCGTTCTCAGCTTCCTAATTACGATTCCGTAGGTAAGTCGGGTAATGCGAATAATTAAAGATTTTTTTCTGGTATGGCTAAATAAACGGGGAAAGTTCGAAACTAAAGAAAAATAGCACAAAGATTTGCTCGTTTCATTAACTTACGAAAAGAAATACAACGGAATTGAAAATACAACGAAATGGAAAAGTGCGAGAAGGGAAAAATGCGGAAATGAAAGGTACCTCTCCCACACTATATCAGACATTGTCCTCAATGTTGTGATATAAATGCGGTAAAAGTACAGTACAAACGACAAAAACGAAAAACAAACATAAGCAAAACTAGAACTACGGCTGCTGAGGACCGCGGGGTCGGCTTCTGGTGCGGGAGCGTCTGAAAGGAGTCGCTTCAGGATCAGAACCGGTGCCGGTGGCAGCAGTGATATCAATGCGTAAGGCCTCTAGCTCGCTGAAAATTTCGTCGAGCTTCTCATTAGTAGATGTCTGGCTGCTTGCAATAGTGTCGAGTAAAGCATCATACTGCTCCTTCTGCCTTCGCTCCAGTGCGGCGTTCATCTGGTTCTGCTGATGAATCGCACGAAGGACTTCCTCAAGTGTGATTTCCGGTGCAGGAGGCTGTCGGGTAGATGACTCTGGTATATCCTGGACAGGCTCAGCTGCATCCATAGTGTCCTGCATCTCATCCGCTGGAGGATCTGCCTGATCATCATGAATAGGGGCGTGTTCGGCAGCATCTGGTGAAATAAAGAGCCAGTTGGCTCGGCTGGATGGGTCGATGCGGTCACGGGACGGCAGAATGATATGGTGAAAAATGGTGCCATGGACAACAGGGTTATACCTGCCATCCTCTCGCTGCGCAATCAGGTGAGCGGGCCTGCAATAGCTCTTGGTGAGGAATTCTGCGGCTATGCCTTGCAAATTGTCGAGCAAGTCACTGAGCCCTAACTGAAAGGCGAGGGAGGAGACAATGCCGCCAATGAAAAATGGGGTGGAGCCTCTGTGCGCAATAGCCTGGATGTGAGAAAGCATGAACGGGGCAGCGTTGATCGGCTCGTCATTTAGAGCGCAGTGCAAGAATAGAAGCTCCTTGGAGTTGAGCTTATGGTTACTTTCTCGAGCGAATATGGTGTTGCAAATGACTCGGTGGAAATAACGGATTACCGGGTTGTGGATGTGTGTAGCGTTGAGGCTTTGGAAGGCTGAGGCACGGGTATTGGTTATGTCGTGCCATAAAGTGAAAGCGGTTTCACTAAAATTATCCGGCACGCGGAGGTGAGCTTCATTTCCATGAGCGAAGCCTAGCAACTCGGCTATCCTTGTTTGTGAAAGTTCAAACTCCCGGCCAAACAATCTGAATTTAGCAACGCCGGTGAGCTGACTCTGAGAACCGGAACCGGTGATGTAGCAGAACGAGCTTAAGAACTCTAGTGTCAGCAACTCGAATGTTGGTTGAGGCTGACTGCATAGAACCCAAAGATTAACCTTCTTAAGCAGGTTCTTGACACTGTTGAGCATTCCGAGCTCTCTCAAGCATTCAGTGTCGATATAACGCGTAGGTTGCAAACCGCGGTTCTGGAATCGGATAAATCTTTCTCTCTGAGTTTCTCCAGCATCACCTTCTCTAAATTGAATGGTATCCATTGCATGCAAGAGGTAGAGTGAAAGATGGAGATTTTTTATATTTGTGAAAAAGTGAGGAAATGAGAGAAATAATGATTCGGAATAAATATTGGAAGGTGAGAATGTGATAGGTGTGGTGATAATGGGGGGTTAATGAGTTTAAAGTTGGTAATGGGAGGTTACGGAAGTTATGGAGAAAATGGGTGGTTTTTGGAAGTTATGGAGGAAGAAGAAGAAGAGGTCACGAAAAGAAACAGTTCTGTTTCTCACGAATCCTATAATTAGGGTTGTCACGCTCGTGACAGGGAGGTGACGGTCGTGACACGCTAAATGAGCATGTCACGATCGTTAGGGGGACGTGACGACCGTGAGGGCTTGCTTCGTTGAACAATTTCCAGAAAGCACTATCTCATATATTTCACATACTTTATAATAGTTTATTTTCTTCACTTCTCACTCAATATTACATTTAAACACCATATAATAATTTATTTCAACATAGTACTTTGCTAACTTGCATGGCATGAGAGATTTTTATATAATAGGAATAAATGCAAGCATAACAGTACATAGAAAAAAATATATAAATTGATTAAAATGGAGAAATTTTGGAACTAGAAGTGCATTGCATATTGTAATTGAAAATGAAATTACATAAATGAAAATACGGTACGAAATTGTTTGCGAAAAATAAATCTAACTAGAAACGAAAACAATGAGAAAAAATAAACTAAATCACTTATAGCATTTTCAAAAGCGTTTCTTCAAATCTTCGATTGCGGAGTTCAAGTGATAGAATTGTTTGCAGGTTATGTCAGTCAAACCTATAATGTCCAATCGCATGCTCTTAATGTCTTCTTTAAATGAATTTATGTCAGTTTGGTAAGCTTCAAGAGTGTTCATGATGTTCTGTAAGTTGTTAGCATAATCTCCTTGATTCACTTCAGGGGTTTCAATAACTTCGTCAGTGTGGTCAATGTCATGGTAACCAGGAGGTGTCTCAGGGTCAGTTTCGACATCGGTCATTATATCATCTTTTATCTTATAAGACTGAGGTGTTTCAGGAGTGGATGGATAATCAGGTGGGGTTAACTCATAAAGCCAGTTATCCTTATTGCGAACACTTACTCTAGCATGGTTTGGCAGTGTGAACAGGGTTACTACCTCATTCCGGATTAGGTACTCGAAAGGTGGATGTCCTAAATTCCTTATGATATGGCGATTAAAGCAGAAGTTAAGATTCATAGGACGGATGGTACCTAAACGGTTGCATCTGTGCAATTGGTATCTAAGTCCTATGGCATCAACAATCATGGTTACAAGACCTCCTACTAATATAGGTAATTCAGGTTCTTCTTGGATACGGGTGAAGGTTTGCATCATGAAAGGTACACCATTAACAGGCTGTTCATTAGTGAAACATGACATAATGAATATCTTATCTTTAGAGACTCCGGTAATGTTTTCTTCTTTTCCAAAGAAGGTGTGGGCTAGGATTTTATGGAAGTAACGGAGAGCAAGGTTATGGATCTCATCATTGTTCATGCTATTTGGTTCAGGGTGATAGTTTCCGGTTAAAGTTCCCCAAAAGAAATCTAGCTCAATATCCATCAATTCTACCTGTGTGGTAGTAAAAGCAAATGGTCCACTAGGGAATCCTAATAAGTCAGCTAGTTCTTTATGGTTAAAGTCATATTCTATTCCAAATAGGCGGAAACTGATAAATCCTTTCCTAAATCCAAAACCGCGCTCAGGTAGGTAAACTAAGGAGCTAAGGAACTCAAGGGTGAGCTCGCGGTAAGTCACAAACTTATGTTGGATCAATGCATTCTCCCATCCAAGTCGGTTAAACAAGTACAGGATGCTATCATGTATACCTAGGGTTTCCATAGTCTGATCATCCGGGTACAGGGTTAAATCCATTTGCCTCTGTGATAACTCTTCAAACTTCATTCTTTGGTTTCTACCTCTAAATTTGGTTTCCATTTGGTTTATTGGTTGGTTAGCCATGGTTAGTGCAAATGTGGAGGAAACAAATCAGGGGGAGAAGGAAAGTGGAAAAGACTTTTAGAAAATCTGTAAAAAGTGATTTAAGATAAAAATAAGAAAATGAAATGCATAATTTAAAGGCAATACTAGTAATATGAAATAAAACTATAAAATGACAAAACAAATAAATAATAAAACGATAAATAACAAAAATAAAAGAATGATAAAGAGAATAGTTTAAATAATTAAATGAGTAAATGGGTTGCCTCCCACTAAGCGCTGTTTTTATCGTCAAAAGCCGGACGTAATGCTTAGGTTTAGATTAATCAGGGGAATTAGTGGACAACTCTAAAAGCCTTAGATTATTTGCATAATCTCTATTTTCAACTTTATGATAATGTTTTAAACGTTGTCTGTTTACTATGAATGGTTCATTATTCCTACCCTTAATTTCTATTGCTCCACTCGGGAACACTTTAGTTATTTCAAAGGGTCCTGACCATCTAGATTTTAATTTTCCAGGAAAGAGCCTAAGTCTTGAATTAAAGAGGAGTACAACGTCTCCCACATTAAATTCTTTCCTAGATAGGCGTTTATCGTGCCATCGCTTAGTTCTTTCTTTATATATCTTAGCATTCTCATAAGCATCTAGCCTTAATTCTTCTAATTCATTAATGTCTAGGATTCGCTTTTCTCCTGCAGCATTATAGTTTATATTGAGAGTTCTAATCGCCCAATAAGCTTTGTGTTCTAGTTCTACCAGGAGATGACAAGATTTTCCATAAACTAATTTGAAGGGTGTAGTACCTATGGGTGTCTTGTAAGCGGTCCTATAAGCCCATAAAGCTTCATTAAGTTTAGATGACCAATCTTTCCGAGATATGGCGACAGTCTTTTCTAAGATTTGTTTAATTTCTCTGTTTGAGACTTCGACTTGTCCACTTGTTTGTGGGTGATATGGTGTAGCCACACGGTGTCTTACTCCATACTTAGATAGTAATTTGTCAAAGATTTTTGAAATGAAGTGCGAGCCACCGTCACTTATGACGAGTCTAGGCACACCAAATCTGGGAAAGATTATATTTTTGAAAAGCTTTATTACTACTCGTGTATCGTTTGTAGGATAAGCTATAGCTTCAATCCATTTCGAAACATAATCAACAGCTACGAGTATGTAATTATTACCGAAAGATGATGGGAATGGTCCCATGAAATCTATTCCCCAGACGTCAAAGATTTCTACTTCTAAAATTCCTTTTTGAGGCATTTCATCTCTTCTTGAAATATTGTCGGTGCGTTGACACCGATCGCAATTTATAACAGCGATGTGGACATCTTTCCATAGATTAGGCCAGAATAAACCGGCTTGCAAGATTTTTGCACAAGTCTTGGAAGTGCTTGCATGTCCACCATAAGGAGATGAATGGCATTGAGCAATGACATCTTCTATTTCTTCTTCGGGAATACATCGACGAAAAATTCCATCGGGTCCTCTTTTGAACAATAATGGTTCATCCCAATAATAATGTTTTAGATTGTGAAAGAATTTCTTTTTCTGCTGATAGGTTAGATCGGGTGGAAGAGCTCCTGCGGCTAGGTAGTTGACAATGTCAGCGTACCATGGCAGTCCTACAGTTGTCTGGATTGTTTCCACGGTTTCTGGTTTATTTATGTCTAACTGAACTAGGTCGCTTCCTATTTGTGCTATCAGCTGTTCATACGGAAAATCATCGTTAATCGGCACTTGTTCGGGTTTAATACCTTCTATTCTAGATAAATGGTCCGCTACGACGTTCTCAGTACCTTTCTTATCTTTTATTTCGAGATCAAATTCTTGTAGGAGTAAAATCCATCTCAAGATTCTCGGTTTAGCATCTTTCTTAGTCAATAGATATCGGATAGCAGCATGGTCTGTGTAAATGATTATTTTCGCTCCTACTAGGTAAGAACGGAATTTGTCAAGCGCAAAGACAACTGCTAACAATTCTTTTTCAGTAGTGGCGTAGTTCATCTGGGCAGAATCTAAGGTTCTACTGGCATAGTAAATCGCATGAAGTTTCTTTTCCTTCCTTTGGCCTAGAACTGCGCCTACAACATAGTCACTCGCATCGCACATGATTTCGAAAGGTAATCTCCAGTCAGGGGGTTGCATGATTGGTGCGGTGATGAGGGCTGTTTTTAGAGTTTCAAATGCTTTAAGACAATCTTCACTGAATATGAACTCAGCGTCTTTCATTAATAAACCAGTAAGAGGTTTAGTGATTTTCGAGAAGTCTTTGATGAATCGTCGGTAGAAACCGGCGTGTCCTAAAAAGCTTCGTATTTCTCGAATGGTTTTAGGGGGTTGAAGATCTTTTATGACTTCAATCTTAGCTTTATCAACTTCAATTCCCTTGTCAGATATTACGTGACCTAATACGATTCCTTCTTTGACCATAAAATGACATTTCTCCCAGTTAAGCACGAGGTTTACTTTTACACATCTTTCTAACACCATTTCTAAGTTTGATAGGCATCCTTCAAAACTTTGCCCGCATACAGAGAAGTCTTCCATGAACACTTCCATGATGTTGTCTATAAAATCTACGAAGATTGACATCATACATCTTTGAAATGTTGCAGGAGCGTTGCATAATCCAAAGGGCATTCGTCTATAAGCGAACGTTCCATATGGGCATGTGAATGTAGTCTTCTCTTGATCATCTAGATGGATAGGGATTTGGAAAAATCCTGAGTAACCGTCAAGATAACAGAAGTATGAATGCTTGGCTAATCGTTCTAACATTTGATCTATAAAGGGTAGTGGGAAATGATCTTTTCGAGTGGCTTTGTTTAGTTTACGATAGTCTATGCACACTCTATGTCCCGTCACTACTCTTTGCGATATCGATTCGCCTTGAGCGTTTTTCACAACAGTGATACCTCCTTTCTTTGGCACTACATGTATTGGACTAACCCATTCACTATCAGAGATTGGATATATTATTCCGGCATCTAGTAGTTTCTTAACTTCTTATTTTACTACGGTGCTAAGGATTGGGTTAATTCTTCTTTGAGATTCTCTGGAGGTTCTGCAATCTTCTTCTAGCAGAATACGATGCATACAGACTGAAGGACATATTCCTTTGAGATCAGATATGTTATATCCTAATGCAGTTGGATATTTCTTCAAGACATCTAAAAGTTTCTTTGTTTCTATAGTTCCTAAACTGGAATTTATTATAACTGGTCTTTTACATTCAATGTCTAAGAATTCGTATCTTAGGTTATGAGGTAAAGTTTTTAATCCTAATGTAGGTTTATCTTTACTTGGCATGGGATCCGGTGTAAGTGCTAAACTTTCACTTAGACTATCGTCTTGATACGGTGCACGCCAATTATCATCTTCGAAAATCGGAGGGATTTGAATTTTCATTATTTCAGAATAGGTAGTCTCTTTCAATTCCATTTCTCTTACACATTCGTCAATTACGTCCAATAGATAGCATGTATCCTCTATAGCTGGTGATTGTAAGAATTGTGTTAAAATAAATTCAACTTTCTCTTCACCTACTTCAAAGGTCAGCTTTCCTCTTTTTACGTCTATTATAGCTCCGGAAGTAGCTAAGAATTGTCTTCCTAGTATGATAGGTGTAGTGGAGTCTTCAGAGATGTCCATGATTATAAAATCAGTAGGGATGTAGAATTGTCCTATACGTACTGGGACGTTTTCTAGTATGCCTACAGGATATTTAACTGAGCGATCGGCTAGTTGAACAGACATTTTAGTTGGTCTAAGGTCTCCCATGTCTAGCCTTTTGCAAATCGTTAAGGGCATAACACTGATATTGGCTCCTAAATCACATAGAGCTTTGTCAATGACGAATTTTCCTATTACACAGGGTATAGAGAAACTTCCTGGATCTTTTAGCTTAGGAGGCATATTATTCTGAATTATTGCGCTACACTCAACAGTAAGCGTAACTGTTCCGTTATCCTCTATCTTTTTCTTATTGGATAAGATTTCTTTTAAAAACTTAGCATATGAGGGTATTTGGGTGATAGCTTCTGTAAACGGAATAGTAATATTCAACTATTTCAGAAGTTCAACAAATTTCTTAAATTGACCCGTCGTCTTGGAATTTGTTAATCTTTGAGGGTACGGAATTGGTGGTTTATAGGGTGGTGGAGGCACATAAGGTTGTTCTTTCTCCACTACCTCTTTATTATCATCTTCCTTTTCTTCTGGATCATTCACCACTTCAGTCGATTTATCTGGCTTTTGGTACATGGCTGGATTGTCAAGTCTTGGATCGGTAGGTCCGTCAAGTTCCTTGCCACTTCTTAATATCACAGCATTGGCATGTCCTTTCGGATTAGGTTGAGGTTGTCCAGGGAATACTCCAGCTGGTGCAGCAGTAGGTGCTTGTTGTTGAGCTACTTGTGAAATCTGAGTTTCAAGCATTTTGTTATGTGTAGCTAATGCATCTACTTTGCTCACTAATTGCTTAATCTGCTCACTAGTGTGAATGTTTTGGTTTAAGAAGTCCTTGTTTGTTTGAGATTGGTTAGCTATAAAGTTCTCCATCATTAACTCAAGGTTCGATTTTCTAGGGACATTAGGAGCAGTCTTTTGATATCCTGGTGATGTAGCTGGTGCTTGACCTGGTGCGTATAAAGCATTGTTATTCTTATAGGAGAAGTTCGGATGATTCTTCCAACCTAGGTTGTATGTGTTTGAGTATGGGTTTCCTTGAGCATAATTCACTTGATCAGTGGGAGTTCCTGTCAATAGTTGACAATCGGAAACTTCGTGTCCTGGGACTCCACATAACTCACAGTTAGGTGTTACTGCAGCCACAGTGGCTGTTGGTGTTATGGCCAAGTTGTCGATCTTTTGGCTTAGTTGGTCAAACTTCGCATTGACTTGGTCCATACTACTCACTTCGTACATACCTCCTTTTGTTGGTTTCTCAGTTGCGACTCTCACGCTTCCCCAAAGGTAATGGTTTTGAGCCATACTTTCGATGAGTGCATAGGCATCATTATATTCTTTGTCCATCAATGCACCACCTACGGCAGCGTCAATTGTCATTCTTGTATTGTACAAGAGCCCATTATAGAAGGTATGGATGACCATCCATTCTATTAATCTGTGATGTGGACAAAGTCTCAGCAGATCCTTATAGCGTTCCCAAGCTTCGAATAATGATTCGCTTTCCCTTTGCTTAAATCCGTTGATCTGAGCTCTCAGCATAGCTGTCTTGCTAGGTGGAAAATATATGTTCAAGAAAACTCTCTTAAGTTCCTCCCACGTAGTTACTGAGTTCGAAGGCAGAGATTGAAGCCAGGCTCTTGCTCTGTCTCGAAGTGAAAAAGGAAACAAACGTAGTCTAATAGCTTCTTGGGTAACTCCATTGGCTTTTACGGTATCTGCGTATTGCACAAAGATCGAAAGATGAAGGTTCGGATCCTCGGTAGGATTTCCGGCGAATTGATTTTGTTGCACGGCTGATATCAACGAAGGTTTTAGTTCGAAATCATTTCGGTTGATGGTCGGTGCTGCAATGCTTGAATGCGGTTCAGCTTGCGAAGGACTGGCGTAATACTTGAGTGGGTGATGCTGTTCTTCAGCCATCTCTACGTCCTTTGATGTTACGACTGGTTTAGGCGGATCTAAATGAAGATCTGGAATATTGTAACTTTTTTCGTAATCGAATATTCGTCTTCTTACGTGTAAGAAGCGTTCCGATTCAGGGATTAGAGGTTGCAAGTCTTCGCTTTTAGAGCGAGTACTTGGCATACACTCGGAAATTAAATTAAATAGTTGATACCTTAGTCTAGACAATGCTACCTAAAGTGCACTAGTAACTAAATTAAGGTCCCCGGCAACGGCGCCAAAAACTTGATGGGCTAAAGACGTGTCTAATTATGTGTCTAGCGGTATCTTAACTGCAAGTGCACAGCCTATCGAAGTAATATTTAAGATTATCGATCCACAAGGACTCTATGGTTACTTAGTGCTAGATGGACTTCTAATTTAGCTAAGGTGAAGGGTTGTCACGATTTTTTGTTGATTTTAAAATATTAAAGGCGGAATTAAATTTAAGTTTTAATAAAATGATACTAAGGCGGTCGGTATGTAATTATACTAACTTAGGTGGGTCAATCTAACCTAGGCTTATAAAGGTGTTTTCTTAATCTATTCGGTAGAGGTTACCAGTTTAAATACCCTCAACTCACACTCTCGTGGTCTTATCTCAGATCTTACCCCTAAAGCCTTATGCCTGCTCTCGCTAGCCCATAAGTGTTTAGAGATAATTTTTGGAAACTTAGTAATTCTAATTTATTTTAAAGCGCTCTCGCTGTGTTTAATTTAAATGCCTAACTTTAGCTATCTGGTTAAAATCTCACACTCTCGTGGTCTTGACCTAACCTAATACTCTTTTCTTACTCTCGTAACGAAAAGGTCGATTTTAATTAAAAAGTGTCAGCCAGAATGTTAAGTTATTAATTATTTTTAGCCTATGGTTAAATTTTACCGATTAAGTTTGTTTTAACTACATACCGCCCTAAGGTAATTAGCTACTCATTGATGTTGAACCAGACAGAGACAGAAAAACAAATAATAAAATACTCATGGCAGAAAAATAAATAAACATTATAAATATTAAATTTGCAATATAATAAAAACCTGGTTAACAAATATTATAGCAGACTCCTTCTTCCACAGACCGGAAAGCTTGGAGTTGGCGGAAATCGAAAATAAACAAATTCTGAAGGTTTAGAAAAAAGTAAATGTATAACAATTTCCTGATGTTGGAAATTGTTATATGTTGGGTTGGGATACAATAAGAATGAAAAACTGAAAATAATGCAGAAATAAAAACAGGGTCGTAAAATAAATCGGCAGAGCTTCCGCAGAAAAATGAATAAAAAATGCTCTGTAGTTTCTTCATAAAACTTGTGGTATTTATAGAACAATTAATGGGCTTCAATTTTGGACTTTGTTGCATTGGGCTTTGCTGAAGTGGTGGAGGAAACATAGGAACGTGGCTAAAAAATAGGCAGGAAATCCTTCACGTAAGGTTTTGATGTGGTCTCAGTCAATAACCTACTTTTTACCTTGTCACGGTCGTGACAAGGTCTTCACGCTCGTGTTCTGTGCAATTTAAGTGTCACGGTCGTGACAATGTTCTCACGGTCGTGATGGCTTCTTTTGGGGTGTTACGGTCGTGACAATGTTCTCACGGTCGTGATGGCTTCTTTTGGGGTGTTACGGTCGTGACACCTTGGTGACGACCGTCACTGCAACAAATTATGCAGTTCTGCAGGCTTCTTCATTTCTTCATCTTTTTATGGTTGCTTTTGTTCCTTTTGCTCTTAATTCATGATTTAGCTCCATATATGATGTACCTGCAAAACGGTAAGGAAAACTCGAGAAATCGAGTGTTAAAACGATGATTATGCGATAAAACGTTAATGAAACTTAGCAATATAATCAATACGTTTTCTCGTTATCAGGTCCCTTGACTACACATAACTATCAAGGTAGCGTATTGCCCCAGAAAGATTCCGGAACCAATACATTCCCGAGAAGGTCGCAAGTCAAGGTGTGGAACTCACTACTACCAACATAGCAAGATGCCATGAATCCAAAGTGGAACCACTCTAAGTCCTAGGGTGCACTCGAGCCCCGGTTACGAGCTCATCTCACAGTAACCCCATCCCACAGAAAAAATGAAAACCAGCACAGCCAGACAGTCCAATATAATATGATGCATGGAAAATAAAATACTGAAAGCGGTAAATAAATGTGATAAAGTAAAGCTGTGAATAAAACAGTAAAGCTAAACTAAAGCACACAACAACAAACAGATAAACACCCAAAGAAACAAAACCAAACAGGCGCTAGGATTGACTCTACAAAGGAAACCGAAAGAATCAGGTTAGTCCCCAGCAGAGTCTCCAGCTGTCGCTCCCGGGATTTTCATCCTAGTACAAACGCGAAAGTGGCGCGGAAAGGTTAGAGTCGCCAGCCAGACATTTTTATCCCGAATGAATGGGAAAGGTAATGTTGCACAAACCTGAGGAAGAAGGAAAGGACAAGGCCTTGCGAACCAAGGATCTGAGTTCGGGAGTCGGTTACGAATTGAGAAGGTATTAGCACCCCAATCCGTCCGTCGTACCCGACAGGATCCACGCTTGCTTGTTTGTTTCAAAGGGTGATAAAGGTATAACTGCTGCTGAATAAAACCGCTAACTGGAACAAAGGGAATGGAAATGAGAAAGGAATTAAAAAGAATAAAAAGAAAGAATGGGGAAAATGTAGGGAAAATAAAGAGTGTGCTCGAACGGGCCCTACCCCGCTGCCTACGTACCTCACTGGGATAATGAGGATCAGAGTCGGCGTAGTTCGCCTAACTAAGGCGGGAACTATTTGTTTGTATTTTTTATGCTGGAACTGCGTATGTCTATGCTCAGGTGTTGCAGGCTCGTCTGATACGAGTGCGTTTACCGTCTTGCAAATGAGACAAGTAGTCACAAGTTCGTGTTGTGAGTGAATGAGATGAGAAGAGAAGTTCCCGCAGGATAGTCGCTTGTTATTTGTTTTTTTGTACTTTAAGAGTTTTTATATGAATTTGGCACAAGGAAGTGAATTCAAACTCTTTTTCATGGAATGTACACTTGCCTCTACATTCCAAGATGGAATAATAGAACAAGCATACCCAGCAAGGAGAATTTATCCAAGACTGGTTTCCTAGGATTAGGGCTTAAGTTCACTAGCTTGTTGAACTTTATTAAGTGTTTTTGTTTCTTTAGTGAAGAAGTGTCTTTTAAGTTTTTCTTTGTGAAACAACCCCTTGATGAGACTTGTGCATCATGATAGACAAGCTTACACCACTCCAAGATGGAATTAATGCAAGTGCTTCATGGAATAAGGCTATACACAAAGGATCATTTCATTTATTTGTTAATTGTTTTTTTTGAATTTTGTTTGAAGATGAGAAAGAATGACTCAAGTTGCAAAAAGGGAAAAACTAAGGGGGACTAAGACACAACCCTAATTTTATTGATTTATTTACAAGAGAGGTCCTATGGTTAATGAGGTTTTCTAATCCTAATGAGAAAAGAGAAAAGAAGAAAATAGAACTTAGAAATCAACTTACTTCCTAAGGAAGGTAAGTTGTTTCTAAAGAAAGGGAACACCTATAAGCAAGCACCAAGTGCTAAGGAAAACACAATTATAATGCATAAGAGATAGGAATGAAGTGAGACTTACCTCAATCTTCCCCCCTACAAAACAAAAGTTAGCATGACAATGCATATTGAAAGTAAAATCAAAGCATGAAAGCGATTAAGTACCATAAACGTCCTAGAATGGAACTAGGGTTCAAAATAAGACCTAAGTCTAAAGGTGAAGGTACCTAAAGGTCACATGACTTCTAAAGTCAGTAGCTACATGCTATACGTCCCTAAGTATGCTAGGATACCTCACAAGGTCAAACTATGTCAAATTATGTACAAAAAGTTCACCTAAGTTCACCTAAATGCAAGTTAGGGTTTATGGATGAAGTATGAATGCATATACTTACAAACATGAATTAGTACATGAAATGAACATCAAAGTCAGTAGTGAATGATTATGAAGATGGATGAATGAATATACAATCATGGATGCAATTGTTTAGGCATATGGAGCAATGAGAAGAAGATATGAGAAGAAACGAACAAAAACTGCATAAGATCGCACATCATGCAAACTAAGGAAGAATGGCATGTGAATATGCATGAAATGACTATGGGTCAGTAGCATACAAAGTATGAGATGCAATTAGAATGCATGAATAGGCATTAATGATTTCCACATAATTCAAGTTAACAATTAGAGGAGAAGAGAAGCTAGTTTATGTTAAAGTTAATTCACATAAGTATGCACTTTAAAGCACCAAAACAAACCAAATGAGTATGATTCAAAAAATGACCTATGACTGGAATTAAAGACATACAAATGACCTATAATCAAATCCTAAAATCTACCAAAAATCCCCTCAAGAAAATGGCATGAATGCCTTCCTATCATTTAAGTTATGCAACAAATAGACACATGAATTAACCTAGGATCTAGGTGACATGGAAAAATAGCAAAAAGCCTTTAAAAATTATGAAATTAAATCCCTGGAATAATATAGTCATTATCTCACATGGTCCAAAAGGATTCCCTGAAATTATGCACCAAAGTGCCAAAACAAATCCTTGACTAGCAAGGTAACAAAACGTGATCATCGAAAAACAACTCCACAAAATGGATCAAAAAGGGCACTAAAAATTATGAAAAAAATGCCTAATGAGCATCAAAATGTCACAAATTACAATGATTAATCACACACAAAAAATAGGTTTCACACCTATGGAGAAAAATCAATTTCGGTCCCTTATGCCAAAACCTTCCTTTTTGGGACAGCTTATGATCTAAAATCCAAATTAATTATTAAAACCACCCAAATCTGGAAACAAAAAATATGAAAAATTAATTAAGAGGATAAGGATCACTCATGAATTTTTCCAGAATTTTATCACACCTAAAACTATGTCTAATAATTGCGACGAAACGGGCAAAAAATGGTGATTTAAGGGAAAGCGAAAGGAAGTGAATTCTACAATCCGTAGCATAATCCCTAAGCTCCGAAATCGACACATATCAATATATATCACAAATAAATCCAATGCCTCAGGTGGGAGGGCTCAATATGCACCTTAAGTTATATGATCCTAAGTCGCATACAACTAGAATGATGCATTAAAGTAGATAATCGAGATTACTTACTTGGTCGAAGTGCCGATTCTTTCACATAAAAGAAATCCAAAAAAACTTCAAGTCAAGCCTTGTAATCCCCCATGAGCAAAATAAATGCTCATCTTCCATAATTGCTTTGTGAAGATTCCCTATAATCGAAACAAAAACAACGATACAAAATATCATTTGAATCCAAAGGTATCCCACAAATAAAGTGGAATACCAACCAAACGACCGTCGTTAAGATCTTTGCGAGAACCTTGCATGAACTCAACAAACGCATTAGAAACCAAAAAGAGGTGCAACCGGAAGTTGCACCTATGCCTCACAACTCCAAATCAAGTAGAAATATGAATATATGAGTCATGGACATGCATTGAAATTTACGTTTCAAAACGGGGCAGCACTTATGCTCTAACATAAACAACATGCAAACTCAAACCGGAATCGAACAAATTTACATGCAATGAATGGCAAATGATCAACAAACATAAGTACAAGTCAAAACAAGATCAATGCATCAAAATCGCACCAAACCGAACTTAAAAAGCTTTAAAACGAAAAAACGCGTCAAAAATCACCGACTCGGAATTGAACGAAAATCGCATGGTAACTTGCAAACGTGCCAACGGATTCAAATATGCAATCGGTTTTTGAAAATTCCGCTTGGAAGTGATACTTTTTGGCCGATTTCGTCGGCTGGCAGTAGCAAAATAGCCAGAAAAAATTGTCCGAAATCGACTAAAAAGTTCACCAATGGCTCCGAAATAATCAACAAAGTCAATTTACACTATTCACATTCGCAAAAACGCGCTACGGTTAGGAAGTTATGACCAAAACATATTCTCGACACGCGACACATGAACAACATCAACAATTAAGCCTCAACCTATCCTATTTCAAATTAGCACATTGAAACAAACATGAATTTAAAAGTCAAGCACTTCAATCAATATCAAGTCATAATAATTAGCTCTCTTAGGAATTTTGTCAAACACCTAACATTCACCGATTATTCTATGTCAACTTTACCAAGCCTTTTCAATCATGCACCACAACAATTATTAGGATAGATTAATCAAGAATCAATCAATAATCAAATCATGAATCAATGCACATAATCTTCACAAGATTAATTCAACTTCAAAATTCAATTCAAGAAACAATTCAACAATTATTCATGAATTAAAGTTTAAGAAGCTTACCGAATGAAGAATCGACGAAGAAATTGCGAATCCGAAGGAAGTGAGACGCGATCATGAACGAAGGAGAGGAGGAGAGGCCGCGCGGCTGCCGGTGGTGGAAGATGGTGGTCTTACGGTGGTGAAGTTGACCGGAGGTGGTGGTTCGTGGCGGCTCGGCTACCGGAAGCTAGATCGGAATTGTTGTGTTCTTGAGTTCTTGATGAAGTTGTTGTTGTGTTCTTGAGAAAGAATTGAGAGAATGAACTTTGATCCTTTAGAGAGAGTTTGTGAGAGTTTTTTGGTGTTTGTAAATTATGATTGAAGTTATGACAAATTGTGGGTCAAGAGAATATATAGTGGAGTGTAAAATGAAAGGCAAAAGGTAGAATTTCGGCTTAAGTGAAAATAACAATATCTTCGGCAATAAATTTCGACTCTGAGCCTTCCACAACATCGTCCGTCTCTGAATCAAGGTTGCAACGCAAAAAGAATGGATGTCATATAATTAAAATCGAGTGTGATCGATACGTTTAAGCTGCAAGACATCACTGAATAAGTTGTTTTTTCGGCTTATTTGGTGTCCGCTACTCGAAAATGTGACAAGGCCAACCTCTTTGGAGCATAATCTCGACTCGACTTTGTCATCAAAGTTGTAGATCTATGAGTCAGTGACCTGGTGTTAAAATCTAAGCTCAACCGGACAAACGACGAGGGAGATATGAATTTTCTCGTGAAACCACTTTCAGCATTTTTCTTCGGTTCAGCACTTCAGTTTTGTGAAATAAACCAAAACGACAATCTTTGGAGCACCGTTCGATCTCACTTTTGTATTTGAAATTGAAGAGGATAAAATTTGTGAACCAACGCTTCAAGAATGGGTGATATCCGATGAAAATTGACCGAGTTATGAATTTTACAAAATCTGACAGACAGTGCACTGCATCAAAGAACTTTACTGGTAATTCGCATTTTCGAGATCCTTTCGTTCGGACCTAACCCAAACTGAATTCACATAATGAAGATAACATCTAAATGGAATTTTAGGCACCGAAACAACATCAATTCGATGAACGAGCCAAGAGTTATGAATTTTTTAGTGTTCAAAACTCACCGGTTCAGCACTGTTTTTCACTATGTCGACTCTAAAGACTCGCACATTCTGAGATCTTCAAAGAATTAGTTCTCGGCCAAAACCCAAAAGTTAGAAAGGATATCAAGACGGAAATTTTGGCATATGAATCTCTCAGACATGTTGACCCAATCAGAAGTTACGAACTCTTGAATACCGCTAGCACGGTTAATCGGCGAAACCGAAATTTCAAAAACAAATCATTCCCGCCATTTTCCTTGATGAATTGGCCTCCGAGCCGAACACAAAAGTTGTAGAGAATACCGAAATAGTCTAAACTATTGAGTTTCAAGCCAAAATGAGTTTCCGAGCATAAGTTACAACTTTTACAAACTGCACCATAAAACTGATATTCTGCTTAAACTCCTTTGAATCAACCGAGAACTTTTGGTTTCTTCTAAGATTCTTGTGCACGTTCCGCATGAAAAAATAAAGGCCAGTCGCAACCTGTGAAAGCTCAAATGGAGATGTATATTCATGTATGTTTATGATGCAATTGTGATCTAAATGCAATGCAATGTATGAAAGGATATGCTAAATGGCATGAAAATGAGAGGGCAAATTTTGGGGTGTTACAATTGGCGCTCTAGCTATCACCACTGTCATCTTAACCAATTATGGAAAAATACTTTTTTTAATATATTTTATTTATTTATTTCATATATGTCCCTTTTTTTAGTATTTTACGCTATATTTTATCAGAACCAACAAATACATATATCTTTGTAACTAAAATATGGCTAAAATATATTTTCATTAAACTCAAAAATATAGCAAACATATAATTACAAAATATGGTTATACCAAAATGTGACATACCAATTGTCTAATTGAATCTTTAGGAGGAACCAATATCTCGTTATGCATATTTATAGACGGTTGAACAACTTCCTCTTCTGCTCATACCACCTACAATAACTCTTTCAGGAAATTGACCATCATCTTCATTTTTAGACGGTTGGATGGTACAACCCAATCTCATCATAAAAATACACCAGAAGGGGGGTTGAATTGGGTTTCGTGTTTTTTTATTTAGCTTCTAATCAAAGTTTCAGAATCAGAACTGGTGTTCAGTTCTATTTTAATTCATTAGCAGCGGATTTAACATAAGTAAATAAATAACAGCAGAAGACACAAAAAATTTATCATGGTTCTTCCCCTAACTGAGAGTACTTCATTCCATTACCTCACAGGATCTTTTCATTATTATCACCTTATAGTTACAATCGCTTATGCTTATGCATAAGTCTTTTACACTTGCTCAGACCCACTGCCTGTGACTTCTGCTCACACCCTCTGACCGAGCTCACTGCTCCAAAGGTCACTCAGGTTGAGACTTCCTTACTCACATATTCTGACAGTGCTACCTGCTCCTCTGGCCATCAAGTTTGAGACTTCCTTGATCACATCCTCTGACCGAGCTACCTGGTCCTCTGGTCATCCATATTTAGACTTCCTTGCTCATGCATCACTTGAGACTTCCTACTCATGCCCCTTAGACAGAGGCTTTCCCTTTGCTCAGTCAACCTAGTTGAATAAGACTTTCACAGGGTAATACTTCCCTAAGAACTCGGCACGAAAAAAATTCCCAAGTTATCTCTTCATCCTCCTCCTCAAGAGCTTGACTTCTACCGATCCACCAATCATCGGCTTTTTCCTTCAGCATGTGAGAACCAAGCCTCACCTTACTCTCTTTAGCACAGTCCATTACTCTGAAGATTCTCTCAATCTCTTTCAACCAATTCTGAGCACCATCGGGATCAAATCTTCCTTTGAATACCGGTGGTTGATTCTTCCTGAACTCATAATTAGCACTCACATTCGGCGCTCCCTGCACCGTCCTAGCCATTGCTTCCAAAGCAGCAGTCATCGCATTCATTTCTACCAGCCATATTCTGATCATTCCCAAAGACAACAACAAGATTAAACAAAAGTTCAATCATCACAACAAGACAGACACAACTGACTCGAACACTGGCTCTGATACCACTTAATGTAACACCCCCTTTATATACCCCAAATAATCAATTAAATAATCATTTCTGCACGTAACAAAAATTCCATCAAAGTATATTTGAAACATGATATAAAAGGGGCATGCCACATTATACTTGAAATTAAAACATATAACACCTGCTCATTAAAGATATGCAACAAACGGGGTAACTTGCAAACACTAAGGATTTCATCCTTACACCCGTATTCGTTAATTCAATAAATAGCGGAAACAAACATAACAATTTCAAACTTATATATTTATCATAAATATATCCACAAGTTTGAATTCACCAAATATTTCATGTGTACATAAAACATACATCATCAAAATACGTATACAAATGTATTCACAAAAAGGCATCAAACCGACCCTAGCTACCCGATGCTACATATCAGAGCCGACCGACCAAAAAGATGAATACAAGCTTCACAAAAGATCTCCAACAACCTACTCTGCAATGCCTCATAGAGCATCATAAAACAGCAGAAGGGTGAGAAACATTATCATAATAACATTGCATACAATTATATATTTCAACATATAAAATGCACATAAAGCATGTTCTCACCACAAATCACTTCTCATCACCCATATATATATATATATATATATATATATATATATATATATATATATATATATATATATATATATATATATATATATACATATTCATCATGCACCAATTCGCTATTCACATTATTAGACATAAACATCTACATTCATGTTTATTCATCAATATCAATCTTTCTAATAAACATACATTATTCATGTTTATTCACCAACATCAATTATAGATGATAAATACAAATCATAGAATTTGATTATCATTTTAGCTTTATAATATTTATAATGTAAATCATAGTTTATAAAACTATCTTTTTTTCTTCAATTAATTAATTGTGTTTTTCTTTTTATAAAATGTTATTTGATTTTTTATTTTGATTATTTATTTGATTTTGTATTTAAAATATAAAATATAAAATAAATCAAAATTAATTCCAATGTTTTAATTTTTATATGAACTAAAATTCTGAATAGATCCACCTAGGGTCAACCCTTAAAAGTGTTATAAAATATTAATAAATTTTGGATTTTGGCCTGAAAATTGAGTTAACTCGATTAATAATAGATTCTTAGAATAACCGAATTTTATATCCAAATCCGATTCAATCCGAACTAAGAAAATCAAACACAAATCTAATCAAAACTTGTGTCAATAAATCTCATATGCGGATTGGTTCGGTTGTTGGATTTGGGCTCGAACCCGAACCGATCCAAATGATGCCCACGCTTAGCACAATCCATCCACATCGATATCAGTTAGACACTCTTTTCCCATGTTTCATAATAGACTCCCCAAGATTTGATCGAAAAAATTATGCTGCTAAGTTTTCATCGAAAATACTAATATCAACATTATAGTAGTTGGTACCATAACTAAATTTTGGACATAATAATAAAAGCTGTTAGGTTTGTGTGGATAATCTAATAATAACAGAAACATCACCACACACACAACACAACACACATGTTTCTATTTTCTTTATTAAAAAAACTAAAAAAACAGAAAACCACGCAACACTACATCAGCGGTTGTTTCAGAACACAAGAATCATTCCAAAAACCTAAAATCCAAACCAATGGATTTGAATTTCTCTCCTTCCATCAACAACAACACAATCCCCGTGAATGGAACCATCCCTGTTTCTTCCACCTTCGCCGTAGCCACCACCACCCCTTTCGAAAACCCTCTCCCGGCAAACAGTTCCGGTGACCGGAAACACATAGCCTTATGGCCGGGGATGTACCATTCTCCGGTCACCACCGCTCTTTGGGAAGCAAGGACCAAAACGTTTGAGAGACTTCTTGACCCACCACGAGATGCTCCTCCACAAAGTGAATTGGTTACCAGAACACCTTCACAGAGTAGGACCAGTATTCTGTACAATTTTTCCTCTGATTTTGTTCTTAGAGAACAGTATAGAGATCCTTGGAATGATGTTAGAATTGGCAAGTTGCTTGAAGATCTTGATGCCTTGGCTGGAACCATTTCTGTTAAGGTGCCATTTCAAAGTTTTTTCAGGTTTTTCTAGGAGTTTGTTATATGGGTATTGTTGTTATAGGTTTTTATTATGTTGTTTTCTCTGTGTTGTGTTGTGGAACAGCATTGTTCTGATGAAGATAGTACAACAAGACCACTTATACTTGTAACTGCTTCTGTTGATAAGATTGTACTAAAGAAACCAATTAGTGTTAACATTGATCTTACGATCGTCGGTTCTGTTATATGGGTTGGACACTCCTCGATAGAAATTCAACTTGAGGTTACTCAATCCAAGCAAGGTACATTTCTCAATTTGTGTAACTTACATTGTGTAATTGATATGTCCAAACTTTAAACTTGTTTAGTTTCTCAATTTGTCTCTGTGTGTTTGGTTCTGCTGTGAAGAAAATTAATTTTGAGTGAATTGATTATGTAAAATTGATTTACTCTAAAAGTGAGTTGAATTGAATGTAAAGTGATTTATTTTTGAATAAGTTTAAAATATTAAACCACACTTGGTCGACAACTTATGTGCGTATCATTGTAATCAATGTAGAGGACGGTGGTTCAGACTCGGTAGTACTAACAGCAAACTTCATATTTGTTGCTCGAGACTCAAAAACCGGGAAGGCTGCACCTGTGAATCGGCTTTCACCAGAAACTGCTCGCGAGAAACTTCTTTTTGAACAAGCCGAAGCAAGAAACAGTTTGAAAAAAAGGAAAAGGGGAGGAGACAAGAAAGATCTTGAGAATGGGGAAGAAAAAAAACTTAAAGATCTATTGGCTGAGGGAAGAATTTTCTGTGACATGCCAGCTTTAGCCGACCGAGACAGCATTCTTCTAAGGGATACCAGCCTTGAGAATTCCTTAATATGCCAGCCACAGCAAAGGAACATCCACGGTAGAATATTTGGAGGTTTCTTGATGAATCGTGCGTTTGAATTAGCTTTCTCGACAGCTTATGCCTTTGCTGGATTAGTTCCGTACTTTCTAGAAGTTGATCATGTTGATTTCCTCAGACCTGTGAGTATTTCTCTTCATTCATACGAAAACGATTCTGTATTAATAAGCACAACTTGCCAATTTTTTAAAATTCATCATCGCGCAGGTTGACGTGGGCGATTTCTTGCGTCTCAAATCCTGCGTTTTGTACACTGAACTTCACGATCCTGATCAGCCACTTATCAATGTTGAAGTTGTTGCTCACGTTACAAGACCCGAGCTACGATCTAGCGAGGTTAGTCTAACTGATCTTTTCATTAGTTTAACAGCTGCACTGGATTCAAAAACTTTTCTCATTTTTTTATTCTTGTGCATCATGTGAACACAGGTATCAAATACTTTCCATTTCTCATTCACCGTCCGTCCAGAGGCAAAGGCTATGAAAAATGAATTCAAGCTTCGAAATGTAGTACCAGCAACAGAAGAAGAAGCGCGCCGGATATTAGAGCGTATAGACGCGGACAACTTGAATGAATTCTTCAGAACATAAAAACACAAGAGCAGTTAACTAGTAAATTAGTTAAAAATGTGTACCATTAGTTATATAGTGACAGAATCTAAAATAATTTGATGTAATGTAATAATTCTGCTGTCAAGTTATTAAAGGCACAAGTTTGCCTTGTATAACAACTACTAGCATTATAGGGATTTGATAGAAACACTCTTCTGCTAAGGCAAATTATATTTTAATATGATTTTAGTGTTTACTCTTGTTTTCAAGCAGCTTTGTGACCCTAAGAACTGTGCATTTGTAAGTGGCATGAGGAAAACTAAGGTTAAAATATTAAATGAATGAGAGGAAAATCAATCAATTTTGTTCAAAAGATAATATCAACTGTGGATATAGTGGATGTCACTTTTGTTAGGTTAATATCAATAAATCAAGTACTACAAAAGTGTTTTTGGATTATGTAGTTAAAGTCTTCTTAATGAGATTGTTATTTCATGCAGTTGTTCACTTCTTAATCAGATTGTTATTTCAATTTTTCAACTAGCCTAATTTCAATACAAAAACTCACAAAATACTTATCATGTAATGTTTTTTTTATAACAATGTTTCTATATTCCAGAACAAAAAAATTAGGGAGACCAATTGAAAATGCTAGAGAATGTAATGAGCTATATTACTTACATAACTAGGATATTCTTCCAAATCTATTCAGTTACAGCAACTACATTTATTTAGAACCAATTAAAACCAAAAGAGTAAATGTTATTTTATACCATAGTAGCCTTGATCATCCTTAATTTAGGGTTAGTTTGGGAGTTGATTTTTGGAGAATGCTTTCAAGGGATGTGTCTATATCTTGAAATATTTTTTATATTTTTAAAATAGAAAATTAAAATAGTATACTGAATTAGCATATAAAATTGTATTGTTTTTATTTTTTTTAAGGGTTAAATAATGTTTACCTCTTGTCATATATACGTGTTTTGGTTTACCCTCTTAAGAAAAAAAAATTGATTTCCCCCTTACTAAACTAAGATTCTATTTTCGAAATTTTTAATGATATACCCTCATTTTTCAACAAAATTCCTCAAATAATTCACTTTTCAAATTATTTCCCAATTTACCTCACTTTTTGCCATTTTTAAGAGCAGTCTTCATATCAATTGACGATCATGTAGAAATTTTAAGAGGTGTCGCCAATTGGATTTGAGACACCATATGTAGTCTCCAATCCAATTGGCGACTGTGTGTAAAAAATGTGAAGAGTCGCCAATTCAATTGGAGACAGTGTGTTTTGCAAAATTTAATTAAAAATAAATAAAAAACTTTAATAAATAATGAAAAATATGATTATATTAATAAATAATTAAAAATAAATTACATAATTTAATGATGACGGCCGGAATGTGCATATTGACCACCGATTCCATATCCACTAGGTCGTATCACTCGTTGTCCTCATTGGTGTGAAGGTGTAATGTCACTAAACCCTAAACCCTTTCAATCGTCCGGGTCGCACACCGATGACCCCATCATCATATCCAAACTACTCTGGCATGGATCACGACCTCAGTTACGACATGTCGTCTTTCCGTACACAAGACTACGTAGAGATGCAAGAATTACTAAGGGAGCCTGGCGATATTCCTGATACCCCAACTCCCACAACACCTAGAGTGAATCAACAACGAGGACAACTAGTGATACGACCTAATGGATGTGGAACCGGTGGTCGATTTGCCCAACCCGATCGTTAGAGCCGCCAAAATGGACTAGCCCACATGGGCCGGTCCGCCAGACCCGTAAAATCATATGGCTTGGGCCTTAAAATTGGAGCCCATATTTTTCAAGGCTTTTTTAGCCCAACCCTAAAAAGCTCGTTACCCATTAGGGCTAGCCCATATGGGTTGTGGGTAGCCCATTAGGCCCATATAGATATATATTTTAAAAAATTATATTAATATTTATATTGTCTTACTCCAAAATAACACATTGATTTTTCTCAAATCACTAAATTTTATCTTTATTTTATTCAATATTTCTCTTTTAAATATTATACATTGATATAATCAACATTTTTTTCTCATATTCTATTAATTTTTTTCATGTTAAATATTCGAGTATTATTTTATACAATTTAGACATGTATTGTATTTAAGAACATATTATAGTATTTATAAAAGATAACATAATATTTAAAACGTATTATGTTTAAAATAATATGATTTTTAATTTTATTTATAATATATGATATTTTTTATTTAAAAAAGTTCATTTAGGGTCGGGTAGTCTGAAGCCCATCTAGGGTCGGGCTCGGGTAATAATTTTCGAGCTCATATTACAAATGGGTTTTTTTAGCCCAACCCTAAAAAGTCCAAGCCCATCAGGGTCGACCCGATTAGGACCGGGTAACCCATTTTGACAACTCTATCGGTCGTCATCATTAAATTATGTAATTTATTTTTAATTATTATTAATATAATCATATTTTTCATTATTTATTAAAGTTTTTTATTTTTTCAATTGACTCTTGCATATCACGAGCCACTAATAGTTTCCTTTTTGCACCAACGTTTTTGTTTATGTGAAACTGACATAGCAAATTATTCGTCCTTGGAAACACAGTCTCAACGGATTTCATCAGAGCAAGACCTCTATCTGTCATCATCACTTGTGGAAACAAATCTTTCTTCACAAATAATTGTTTAAGCTTATCTAACACCCAACAAAAAGTCTTAGTCTGCTCAGACTCAATATACGCAAATACGACAACAAAAGTCAACTCGGTTGATGTCATATCAACAATTTCAAACAAAGGTTGCCTATATTTGTTTGTCTTGTAAGTGTTATCCATAACTAACACAATAGGAAAAATATTCAACAACTTAACTGAATCTGGATGAGCCCAAAATATATCTTTACTAACTTCAGAGTCGTATCTTTTTCTACTCCAATAAACATAACCTGCAACCTCGATAAGCTTAAACAAATGTTGTATCTCACTTTCTAGGACTTCTTATCTCTTTTTCTATCATACTCTTATGTTTGTATATTTGTGTGATCCGAGTGACACGATATGGATCTTGCTCGTGCAAGGAATGCAATATATTTCTAGGTGCAACCTTTCTCTTTGTTAAATCAGCAACATGTTGCTTTTGATCCGCTGTCAACCTACCAACAAATGATTGACCTTCTAATCTATCAGGTAAATCATGGTTATGAACCCCGCATTTTACATCAATCTTCCATCCAGATCCATCTTTTGCTGGAGTCGACCTGATCTTAAATGGACATCCACATTTTTACATCGCATTTTCGATTCCACTATAAATATCCTTGTATTTTCCACCTTTATCACAACCAAATATTATTTTATTACTTCTTCCTCTCTTGCCTGTTTTTGTATCTGAACGAGTGATGATAATCGTCACTTTATTACGTAATCCGGTGTCTTTAACCCATCTTATCACCTCCTCTCGTGTACCAAATATTTCTGACGTTGTAAAAACATATGGCGTATTCATACATATCGGTTCTTTTTCGAATATAGCTATTTCCGCACTTGCACAATAAAAATATTTTTAATAACAAATTATAAAGAAAATTAAAAAAATTAAAAAAAAATCAAACCAGAACACTTCAAGTTAGTCTTCCAGTAGTGTATATAATACAAACTGGAACTCTTACATGAAGTGTTCCGGTACATGCAAAATTCGCAACCGGAAGTCATTCCAAACCAGAACATTTCCCCTAAGTCTTCCGGTGATAAAAAATTTATAAACCGAAACACTTTTTCTAAGTCTTTCGGTTTGGAAAAAAACATACCGGAGGTCATATCTAAAGTCTTCCAAAACGTGGTTTTTTGGGTAAATTTTTCTGAACACTGACGGTCTGACATGAATGGTAAAAATCAATATAATAAAATAATAAAATAATACCAGGGTTATATTTGACATTTTTGAAAATTTTGTAGGGGTATAGGTCAAAGAGTAGGGGTATATGGTACAATCTTCTTTAAAATGTGATAAAGCCCAATTTAAATTATTTTTAAAAATAACAATTAAAAAAATTGAATTAAATTAATATATATATATATATAATACGAAAAAAAATTAATCCACGTAGATTTGAAAAATAAAAGAAATGCCACATAGGTAGAATCTTGGTGACATGTACGCATTAGGGTTTTTGCAAAAGGAATCTACGTTTTATAAGGGGAAATCTCAAAAAAAAATCTTGAGGGGTAAATCAAAACACGTTTGTTTGACGGGGGTAAGTACTATTTAATCTTTATTTTTTTAAATATCAAACACAATAGATATAGACGCAACCCTGCAAAGTTCCCCTCCCCTCAAATTTTTTCAAAAATCAACTCCCAAATACACCCCTTAGAGTTATACTAAAACAATTATTTTCTTCATTTTAAATTATTTAAGATGTGGGGTCTTTGTGGTAAAATATCAATTTGGCGTGAGTATTAAGAGAATTATGTGTGATAATACCAAAGATTATTTTAATCACGATCTTAATTCTTTCTTCCAAAAAGAGGATATCATTCACGTGTCTTCCTGTGTTAAGACTCCTCAAAACAATGTGATTGTTGAGAGAAATAATGGACACTTGTTAAACTAAACACGTGTTATGATATTCCAAAATATGGTTCCTAAGAAATTTTGGGGTGAGGTTGTCTTAATTGCATCATATCTCATAAATAGTTTACCATCTACTATCCTTACCTCCAAAACTATTTTGGAGTTCGTATCCTCATTCTATCCAGATATATTCACTTCTAGTAATCTCACACCTAAAATATTCAGTTGTATTTCGTTTGTACAATTGTTATAGTGATGGTTGAGGAAAATTTGATCTTAGAACATTAAAATGTGTCTATATATGATACTCTTTCATCAAAAAAGGTTACAAATGTTATAATCTGTCATCTTAGAATTTACTTGTCTCTCGAAATTTCAAGCACCGGTGAACATTTACTTGTCTCTTAGAATTTACAAATGTACCAAAAGGTCACTTTACCCTATATCCAACTACCTAAGCTTCGAACATTTCTCACTCATCCATAAAGCTTTTCTCACAAGTTTAAACATTGTAAATAAATACTGAACTCTTTATATGAGAACTCTTTATATGAGACATTGTCTAACATCAAATAAAAACAAGTCATGGACTTGAAAATGAAGGCATTTAATAAGAACAATACTTGGGTATTTATTTCTCTACCAAACAGAAAGAACCCTGGAAGGTGCAAATGAGTATGCACTCCAAAATACAAGACTGATGGATCTATTAAAAGGTATAAGACAAGATTGGTTACCAAAAGATTCACCGAAACTTGTAGAGTTTATTACTCAGAGACATTTGCTCTAATTGCTAAAATGAATAATATAGGATGATATTATGTTTAACAACTAATTACAATTTAAATTTACATTAATTTGATGTGAAAAATGTCTTCCTTCACGGAAAACTTGAAGGAAAAAAAATGATCTAAATGAATGTACCTTATACTATATTTATCAAACATTTTGAGATATGAGACAAGGGAGTAAGACTGTTATTGATGTATATGGGTAGCATTATAGTAACATGTGATGATGAGAAGGAACACTTAACCAAACAGTTTGAGATTAAAACATTTGGATAATTAAAGTATTTTGTGGAAATTAAAGTTGTCCCCTCTAAGAAAAGAATTTTCACATCTCAATGAAAATACATTATTGATCTTTTGCAAGAGGGGTCAGTCAACAGTTGTCCCATTTAAGAAAAGAATTTTCACATCTCAATGAAAATACATTATCGATCTTTTGCAAGAGGGGTCAGTCAACATGCAAATCTCGAAGTATACGAATTAATTCAAGTCTAAAGTTGGAGAACGTAGAAGAAAATATTTTGTTTGATATGAAAATATATTGAAGATTAGTAAAAAGACACTTAGAACATTCACATCCATAACATCCAATATGATGGTATAAATGGACCCACTTAATATAATATAATATATTATTTTATATTTATCAATTATTTAAACCACCTAACAACATTTTTTAAATATTCATATCATTCATTTAAAATTTTAAAATTGGTCCAACTAAACTTACAATATATTTTAAAATTCAAAAATTTTAAAATTTTTTAATGTTATTTTTTAATTTAAATTATTCCACCTGTCACATAAAACCCCACATAGCACCTTGCACAAATTTTCATCTCCTTGCATAGTCTTTTTTTTGAAAATTTTGATACATTATTGTTCATATTTGTATGGAACCTATCGATGTGGATGCTCTTATATACTTATGATATTTTAGACTTGATGTTACTTTTGTTGTAAGTTTAGTCAACCAATTAATGCACCGCCAATCAAAGGAGAATTATTTACAAATTACGCTATGAATTGTGCATTTAAAAGAAATTTCGGGTAGAGATATTTTGTTTGAACAAAACGAAAGTGTGGGTCTTGAAGTATATAGCAATTATGACTATGCAAGGTCTATTGTCGATAGAAGATCAACTAATATATATATATATATATATATATATATATATATATATATATATATATATATATATATATATATATATATATATATATATATATATATATATATATATATGAGTGGGAATCTTGTGATTTGGAAGAGGAGAAAATAAAGTGCAGTAATTAGAGCTAATTTTCATTGTATATATTGTTTTTCAATTTTTTTTCCATATATTTCAGTCCATATAATCTTTGCAAATAACCCATTGATCATAACTAAATATAAAAGCCATATATTATAATGTCAAATACCTTATTTGAGGTATGAGGAAGAATGAAGAGAAGCATTAGATTCTTGGTGAGCATGATAATTTAAAAGTCACAATTTGTGACAGTCACATTAGATAGCTCTCAAGAGAGCAAAATTTTCACTTCCAAAACAGGTTTTTATAGCCAACATCACATGGTGAAATTTTTATATTTTCAATATTACTAAATTCTAAAATTGAGAGATGAGATTAAGTATTCAGTAAATCAAATACACAAGGCTTAGCACACTATGTCACTCTGAGGAAGAATCATTAGTAGCCATGAAGACAAAATGTGGTGAATTTATAACCTTCTCAATTTCAAATAAATAAATCACAAATTTAAAATACTAAAGTTGCACCAAACTAAATGTTAAGGTGATCGGTGCTGAATTTGGTAGGGAGAATTATGATGTAATATCCTACAACTGTGATTAGGAAGAAGTTGGAACCATTTGATGCTAGAACTGACCTCTGAACCAGATTAGTCGGTTTAGTGGATCGGATACTGACAGTGGAAAAAATTACACCAATAGCCATGGTAAAATAGAACTAGAATAAGACAGGAATATAACCAATCTAAAAAATAAAAGACACATATAATAAAGGGTTAACTATGTTAATGATCCTCATAAATATGATTTTAAATTTTAGTCCCTCTAAAAATTTTCTTCAAAGAATGGTCTCTCCAAAAAATTTCATCCACACAATTGGTCTCTAACGTTAAATGTCTCTAACAGAGGATGATCTGACAATACACTTGGGTTAAAATATTAATTTTTTTTATGTTTGTTTAATGAAAGTACATGTGTTTTCATTTTACTCTTTAGTTAATTTGTTACCTTGTGAATTTAACTTGAGTCTTGTTACACTGTACAAGAAACAATCGTATTTGCCTCGACCCTAATTTTTCTATGTCTTCACTCTCGCTTTCCCCTTTGCAATTCGCGTTCATTCTTCCTTCAATTTCACTTTGCTTTGCTTCAGTAAAGGGGTTGGATATAATGTTGTGACATATAATATGTTGATGGTGATTTATATTGAGAAAGAAGAAGGTGAAAAGGCTCTTGATATGCTTGAGGAAATACGTAGAAATGGGCATACCCCGTCTCCGATGTTATATTCTTAGGTTAGGTTAGAGCAGTGGCTAAGTTAGAAATTTTTTGAAGCTTCGGCAAAAATTTGAAGTCTGCAAATTCAACAAGTGAATGTATTATATAAGTCAGATCAAACGACATTCAGTCATCCTATTATTATTTGATTAATTTATAAAAAATACAATACTTTACTAAGATGGTGTTTAATAAAGCAGTCATTATTTACAGTAAAATATGACGGTTTATAAACTGACGTAATGTTAATAAAAAATGACGATTTTGACGGCCTTTATTTTGACACATTTGTTGCTTTACGGTGATTTTTGTTTTTATTATTTTTGTAAATCGAATATTTTCGTTATAGTTGTGGAATTATATCTATTGAATAGTATAGAGTCCTGATATATTTTTGGCAAAATAGCATTTTTAGTCCTTTAAGTTATTTTAAAGTACCTAGTTATTCCTTTAAGTTATTTTGTAATGATCAGGTCCTTTAAGTTATTTTAAATTAACATGTTAGTCCCTTAAGTTTGTTTTGTAATGATTTGGTATTTTTTATAGAAATTTCTGTTACAATAAATTGCAAACTCATATCATTTGAACTAGTTTTTCGCGCTGATCACGAATATGTAATTAGTTTTGTGTTTGATTGTGTATTTTGGTTGGATCGACAATTTTTCATTATGTATTTCGTCATTTTTTATCTGATTCTCATGAACCGTAACTTGTTTGATAAATTTGATTGCATATTCATGATCAGTGCGAAAAATCAGTTCAAATGGTATATGAGTTTGTAACAGAGATTTAAAAAAATGACCGAATCATTACAAAACAAACTTAAGAGACTAACTTGTTAATTTAAAATAATTTAAAGCATTTGATCATTACAAAAAATAAACTTAAAGGACTAACTTAGTACTTTAAAATAACTTAAAGGATCTGTAGAGTAATTTTATCTATATTTTTTTATATTATTTGAGGATATAATTTATTTTTTTTTTCTTCTTCTTTTACAATACTTTTCATGTTTTTTTAAATTTTAATAGCAGCTACTTTTATGTTAATATTCATTTCTCCTAAGTATTTGTTGTTTATTTTTGTTTAATTTGATCCTAAATTGCAACTTTATTATTTATTTCAATTCTTGCAATTTATGTAATATAGTGGAATCTAAATATTATAATATAAAAAAATTGATGTAATGTAAACTTAATTGCATAAAAAGGTTAAAAAAAACATGTTTTTATTTGTAAAAAAATGTTTAATTTCGGAAAATGGAATATGGTAATGGAGCTTTGAGTTTCTTTGTTGAGTTTAGAGAAAAATATTGACTATTTGAGATATGAAGAGACAACGATGGTGAAGATTGGGATATATGAAGAAAAATATCAGATAATGCGATGTTGGCTCTTCAGTTCTGAGAACAAAAGCATCTATGTGTTAAGGTTTCTTGTTGTTAGTATGGATAATGTTGGGATTCCACTGACGCATGCAGAACTTGAGCGACTTGTATGGGCTTGTACTCGCTAAGATCACTATATTGTTGTGAAAGAGATATACATATTGAAATAGGGTATCAAGTTGTTAAACAAAATGGAAGAAAAAGGCTTAAAACCTGGAAGTAATGAATGGAATGTAGTCCTTATCTCTTGCTCGAAGGCTTCGCAAACGTCAACAATTGTGCAAATATTTAAAAGAATGGTGGAAATGACCAAAAACCAACTAAAATTTCATACAAGGCTTTATTAAGTTCACTTGAAAAAGGAAAACTATATGACAAATCCTTCCGCATGTGGGACCATATGCTTAAGATTAGCACAGTGCCACCATTGATGTAGGTTTTTTAGGACCTCATCATGCAGATAAAAAACATACAATTTGTCTCATGTTCCTAAAAGAATAAACCATTTGACAGAAGAGAATTTTATCTGAACTAAATTTACTACAATAACTATGTCGTACAAATTGTAATCTCAACCATATGATCTAAGTCGATGAGTGAGAATTTTCAAAACTGATTTTATTATTGTGTAATCTAGACTGTCCAATTGTAACTTATCAGTCAAGATTAGTTATTATGTGTAAACGAGTGCTTCCTTTATAGCAGGGAATTTGAACGTCATCACATAGACATGAAAAATTTCTTAAGTTTTAGGACATTGAAATTGGCATAGTCAAATATTTTGTAACCTTTGTGCATTTTTTGTATCCTTAGCTAAGAAGGCAAAAGATCCATTTTCATGAGAAAAATGGAGATGTAACACTTTTTGTGGAATTATTATTGAAAATTTGACTCGCAATCATGAAGAGACGTGGAAGATGTTGCTTTTAAGTTTTGTTTCTTATGTTTTTGTATCTAGGACCACAACTTTAAATATGAAAAATCTTCAATGTTGTTGAGAGATTTTCATTTTTCAATGAAGCACAAATATTGCGAAGCTTTCAGAGGATTTCAATGGAGAAGAACGTTAGACCGGCAACTGAGAGTGAAGTACGGAATTTGGGAATGAATCTCACAAAATTTAGGGTTTCTCGTTCAGGGTAACAAGGCTTCAGTAAACTCACAAGGTAAAAAATTAATTAAATAGTAAAATGCAAACACGTGTACTTCCTTTAAACAAAACAAAAAAGTTTTAAAAATTAATATTTGAATCCACATGTATTGCCACATCATCCTCCGGTAGAGACATTTAATGTCAAGGATCAATTGTGTGGATGTAAATTTTTGAAAAAACTATTTTTTGAAGAAAAATTTTAAAGGGACTAAAATTAAAAATCACTATATTTACGAGGACCAATAACATATTTAACTATATAATAAATAAAGCATCATAAGAAATTAACAAATCATAGTTGCAGCTCAATTGGTAAATTGGTTTGTTTGTTTTATACTCTTCTAAAAATAACCTTTTAAATCTTCTAACTAAGAGATTGAACGACAAAAACTTTGAAAATTTTGTTTAATTTTTTAAGTGTATATTTGAATTGTTGGAATTAACTCAAAACCTATGAGAATTATAACCCTTTATTTATGAACAATTAACAAAGAAAAGAAGAAAATAGATAAAGAAAAGAAATTAGGGTTCTAAGAGAATTTTGGAGAACAATGTTGTTACCCACAAACTGTGAGATTTTTCTTTCTATTCACTTGCAACTGCAAACCGTGAATTACAATGTTGATTGATTACAAAATATAAGGGTTGCTCCTTATTTATAGAATTAGGTTTACTTACATCCCAAATAAAAGCCCAAAACTATAAAATCTCAAAATATCTATTTTGGAGCTAAATCAAATATGTGTGAAACGACTGTTTTGACACACTCTTCCTTATGTCGAGCAACCTGCTTCGACACAAGGAATTACAGTTTCAACACACCACCTAATTCATTGCGTTTAAGCTATCTACATTCATCATAGACCTTAGTTTCTTTAACACTTCGACCTGCATTCTCTTCATCATGATATCTGCAATCTGATTCTGAGTTCTGCAGTGTTCCAAATTCATCTTCCCTTCTGCTACCTGCTCTCAAAGATAATAGAACCTCATTTCGATGTGTTTGCTTCGACCATGCACTATCGGATTATTCACCAGATTGATAGCTGACATGTTGTCGATCTTCATGGTGATTGCTCCATCACTCTTTGTTGTAATCAGTTCGACCAGGTTCACCATTCATGTTGCTTGATATGCACAAAAGAGATGTACTCTGCTTCGCATGATGACAATTCCACTACTGGCTCCTTTCTCGAACTTCAAGCAACTGGTGCACCACCTAACATAAACACTTATCCAGCTGTGGATTTTGATCCTCATCATCACTACACCAACTTGAATCAGTGTATCCCACTATTTTACATTCTTTTCCTTCATCAGTTGCAGGAAACAAAATTCCATAGTCGAGAGTTCCTTTCAGATACCTTAGTATCTTCTTCGTCGATGCTAGGTGTGATGCATTTGGCATCTACATGAGTCTACTCACCATACCAATATTGTATGCTAAGTCAGGCCTTATGTGATAAAGGTATCGAAGTGACTCAATAAGTCTTCTATATTGGGTTGGGTCGACATCGTATTCATCTGAATCTTTTGACAGTTGCAATTTGGGCTCAGCTGGAGTCGAAGTTGGGTTGTAATCTTGCATCTCGAATCTCTTCAGTATTTTGCATGCATATCTTCTTTGATGCATCATCAAACCTCTACTCCACTCTTGTAAAATTCGATGCCAAGGAAATATGAGAGATTTCCCAAGTCTGACATTTCAAACTCCTCGCTCATGTCACATTTGAAATCTTCGATCTCCTTCTTGCAACTTCCTATTATCAATATATCATCGACATAGAGACATAGTATAAGAAATTCAAAATTGCTTCTTCTTACATATACTCCATGTTCACTTGTGCACTTCACAGATTCTTTCTCCCTTAGAAAGTAATCTACCTTCTTATTTCAAGCTCTTGGATCTTGCTTAAGTCCATACAAGGCTTTATGTAGCATGTACACCTTTCTCTCTTCGCATTGTTTCACTAATCCAATTGGTTATGCCACATAAACTTCTTCGTCTATTGGGCCATTGAGGAATGCATATTTCACATCCATCTGATATGTGTGTCAATTGTTCATGTTCGCTAGACCAACAACCAACCTGATTGTTTTGATCCTAGCAACATGTGCAAATACTTCATCAAAGTCAATTCCTTCCTTCTGAAGAAATCCTTTTGCCACAAGTCTCGCCTTGTGTCGAGTCACTTCCCCTATGGGATTCAGTTTCACCTTGTATACCCACTTCACATCAATTTCCTTATTGCCTTGAGATAATTCGATAAGTGACCAAGTGTTGTTGACTTCGGTGGACTTCATTTCCTCATTCATTGCTTTCACCCACTTTGAATCTTTCAATGTCTCAGCTGCATTGACAGATTTGACATCTGCATAGAAAACATAGTGTACCATCATATCTTCTTCATCGACCACATCATCTAATGTAATCACACATTCTTACAACCTTGCAGGCATGTGTCTTGTTCTTTGAGGTCTGCTTGGGTCTGCTTCACCTCTAACTTCTTCTTGTCGAACATCTGTTTTGACTTCACTAGCTGGTTCTTCACACAATATTCTAACTGAATATTTCTTGACATTTTCAGTCCAATCTCATTCTTTAAGCTCATCTATGGCCAAGTCCCTGCTGATCACTACTTGCTTGTTCACTGGGTCGAATAACTTGTAACCTTCAGTCGAATGATATCCTATCATAATCATTTTACTATACTTGTTGTAACGCTCTGTTTATTAATTAATTATTTAATTAATTATATTCGCGTTATTGGCGTTGATTTATGTTGAATTATCAGAGTTGTTTGTGATAAATTGCTAAGTTCGTTTGAATTAAGTTGAATGAGTCGATTTAAGTTGTGGGAATTGATGTGGAATATTCTCCCGTTTATGGTTGGATAAGTTGTTTAGATGCTTGGACCATTTGGTCAAATGTTGGAGGATAATCTAATTAAGTCGGGAGAAAATAATTAGTCGTGAATTATTAATTGATTTTCAACGTTATGGTAAATTAAGTTGTTAAATCGGAAAATCGAAGAAATAATATTATCATTGGTAGTATTGATTATTGGAGCATGTTGGTTATTGGGCTTGGATTTCGTCGGAATTAGCAATTAAAGGGGTGCAGTGTTTAGGCCCATTAATTGTTTTATTGGATTATTATTATTTTAATAAAAAGGAATAATAGAATGAGTCAAAAGGGAATAGTGGAAATTAGGGAAAACGAGGAAAAAGTCTTAGAGAAAAATAAGGGTTTTAGAGGAGAGAAAACAACTTGGGAGAAAAGAAGGAGAAAGAAGGATTCATGTTCATATCTTAATTTTCGCACATACGGTACAGCCTCTACTAAACAGGTGATAACTTTTTACTCGTAATTCTGATTAAAACGATTCTTGGATTTTTGGAAAGCTTACGAAATTCCCTTCGAATTGATATATAATTTCGTGTCAATAAGTTTAGTATTGAATGAGAAAAATGCATTTGAAGTTTGGAAATTCATGCTGGAAATTGGTCAAATAGTGGTTACGGGATTGATGGTGATGAAGGCTAAATTTTGGTCAAGATATGAACTCAATGGCAGCATGTTCGTATTTCTAATCTCTATGGATGAAAGAGGAGAGGAAAAAGGGCCACATAGGCAAAGGATTGGAAATTCGATCGGAGATTCGAAGCGGCCATCGATTAAGGTAAGGGGGAGAAAAGGGTTTATAATTGGTGATGGGACATAGAAGGGTAATTGGGAGTTCCTTCCTCCCTTAGGTATATTAAGAGATTATGATAATAATGATTGAATTATATGAATATGTAGATTGTTATGATTGTGAATAACATGAGATATGTGTATGCTTTGTGTGTGAATAAGATGCACTGATGGTTGGTTGATGAGATCATGATGATCGTAAAGCATGATGTGTTCATGTGTATTGTGATATGGTATGCGTTGTTGTGTCTGCATGCGCATACATTTGATGGAATAATCATGTCGTGGATGTGATTATTCGGGATTCGTTGAGAATCGTGGTTGCAGGGATGATCGTGTCTTGTTGGAGACGTTAACGATGCATTCGGGGTTCTATTGATGAACCGTTATTATGAGTCGGTACCGCATTTGCATTGTGCATTAGAGTCACATTGCATTATGATTGATTGAATATTATGATTGATTGAATAATATGATTGATTGAATAATATGATTGATAGTTTGGTGTGATTAGGGGTGAATTACTTCTTCATATATGTCGTATGTGCCGTTATATTATGAATCTATTTCTCACCCCTATTGTTTATTTTGTTGTGTCTGTGCTTCTTCGGAAGTACAGATAATTCAGGTGCGTGAGGAACGCTTTTGATGTTGATGTCTGTGTCCTAGGAGCTCTGATGTGTAACGGGAACGGGGATTTTTAATATAATATTTCATTTGATTTTTATAAACTTTTATATAACTAAGTATTGAGTTAAGGAACATTGTTATGAATGAATTGTAATGCTTTTGAGCAATTTGATATTAAAGCTTTATTTCCGCTGCTTACTTTTGAATAAAAGAATGATGGTTGATTGATGATGTAGCGACTCACTTTAGTTGATTAACTCTGATTTAATGAAAAATTTATATAATTTTGAAAATGGGAAAAGTGGGTGTTACACTTGTCATCAAGCTTTCTTATCAACTGATATGGCACATGTATATGTGTTATAGATCCAAACACCTTCAGATGACTCAAGCTAGGCTTAACACCATACCAACACTCTTCTGGCGTAACTCCTTCTATCTTCTTCGTCGAACACTTGTTCAAAATATACGTTGCAGTCGACATAGCTTTTCCCCATAGTTCTTTGGGTAGATACTTGTCATTCAACATACTTCTTACCATGTTCATGATGGCTCGATTCTTCCTTTCTGCAATTTCACTCTGCTATGGAGTGTAGTGTAGCACTATCTCATGCACAATCCCTTCTTTTACACATAATGAATTGAAATCTTTCGACAAATATTCTCTACCACCATTAGTCCTCAAAATATTGGGCTTTCAACCACTTTGTCTTTCGACCATAGATTTAAACTTGGCAAATACCTCGATCACTTCACTTTTCTTCTTGATTAGGTAAGCCGCAATTTTCAACTGAAATCATCTATGAAACTGACAAAGTATTTGTTACCTCCAATCGAATCCACCTGATAGGACCACATACATCAGAGTATATGACTTCAAGAATTGTCTTCGATCTACTTCCTGCATCCTTGCTGAAGTTATTCTTGTGTTGTTTTGACTGAACATATTCTTCACATACTTCGTTTGGGATGTCGATTTCTAACAATCCTGAACATATTTCTTCTCTTCAAATCTCTAATGTCTTTGAAATTGAGATGACCAAGTCTATAATGCCATAACCATTCATCTTTGTTGGCTGCACTTGCAAGGCATTTATGCTCCATCACATTTATTTCGATCTTGAAGGTTCTATTATGAGACATTGGAGTCTTCAAGATCAACCCACCACCTGCATCGACGACTCTCATCACCTTGTCTTTGACCGACACCTTGTAGTTCTTTTCGACCAACCGCACTATACTGAGAAAATTGCTCTTTGTGCCTGGTATGTACAAAACATTGGAAATTACTGACCTCTTTTCATCCTTCCTCTTAATCAGAACATCACCAATACCTTCAGTTGCTAGAGAATTTTCATTTGCGAACTTCCATTGTGTTTTTCATTGAGGGCTTCATGTTGACAAACCAATATTTCGTACCAGTCATGTGTGATGAGCATCTTGAGCCCAAGTACCATTGGTCCTACAATATCTCTTTATCTCTTGTTGTGACCATTAACAACATTTCTTCTTATTCATGCTTTTCCAACTTAACATCAGAATCTTGATTCTTTTTCTTTTTTGGACAACCACTAAAATAGTGACCATACTTCTGACAGTTGAAACACTGAATATGACTCTTGTCCGACTTTCGATCACCACCTTTTCCTCAACCTGCAACACCACCTCTTTGGTTGCCTTGGTTCCATGGTTTTCTTTTATTCGACTAGCCTCTTTCCTGCTGATTTCGACCAGTCAAATTATTGTAGTCACCTCTACCTTGTCGAACACCTTTCCTTTACCCTTTTTTTATCTCTCGTTAATAGAGTCTGCATAGCCATATCATTCTTCGACTTTCCTGCTTCTTTTTCAGCCATTCTTTGTTCATGGGATTCAAGTGTCCCTTGAAGCTCTTCTTTAGTCACTTTCGACAAATCTTTTGACTCTTTTATGGCTACTACCACGTGGCCGAACTTTGGAGCCAACGATCTCAAAATATTTGAGACAACTGCTTTCATCGTCGTCACTTCTCCACATACTTTGATTTGATTCACAAGTTTCGTAACTCTTGTGAAGAAATTTATAATGCTTTCATTGTTTTCCATATGAAGTAATTCATAAGCTCTTTTGTGAGGTTGTAACTTCACTTTTTCACCTTCTTTGCACCTCCAAAAGACTTTTCAAGAATCTCACATGCTTCTTTTGCAGATTCAACATCACTAACCTTTTCAAAGTTATCGGGATCAACACATTGATGGATTATAAAGAGAGCTTTATAATCTTTCTTCTTCAATTCTTTGTGCGTAGCCTTTTCTTGATCTGTTGCGTTCTCTGCAAGCGATGTTACTCCTTCCTTCACAAGATCCTATAAATCTTGATAACAGAAAACAACTTTAATCTGCCTGCACCAGTTCTTATAGTTATCTTTCTTGAGAATCGGAAGACTCGCTGAAAAATGCTCATTCGTATGAATCATCGCCATTGCGATTTGCGATTTCTTGCCCTTGAATCTCTCAATCGGATCTCTAGATACTAAGAATTCTGACCCTTTCTTTATGTATAAAAAAAGTCATTGTGGAACAATTTTAACAAAGAAAATAAGAAAATAGAGAAAGAAAATAAATTAGGGTTCTAAGAGAATTTTGGAGAAGAATGTTATTACCCACAAACTGTGGGATTTTTCTTTCTATTCACTTGTAACCGCAAACTGTGAATTACAATGTTGATTGATTACAAAATATAAGGGTTGTTCCCTATTTATAGAATTAGGTTTGCTTACATCCCAAACAAAAGCCCAAAACTCTAAAAGGCAAAATTCATATTTTGGAACTAAATCAAATTTAGTGAAACAATTGTTTCGACACACTCTTCTTTCTGCCGAGCAACCTGTTTCGACGCAAGGAATTACAGTTTCAACTGGTTTTTCGAAAACTGAAAATCAATTCTAGAAATGTAGAATTGATTCTGGGTGATTTTGAACTGTTTATTTTATCAAAAATTGAATTGATTCTACCTCCATAATTGATTCTATTTAAAGCTAGAATTTTTAGCTTCTACTTCCAAAATTGATTTTAGATGATTTTTACAATGAGATTTATTGTTTAATTCACTTTTATATTAATGTATCCAAACAAACATAAATCAATTATGCTAAACTCAGTTCTATTAAAATCAATTTTACCGAACTCAATTCTACTAAAATCAATTTTACCGAACTCAATTTTACTAAAATCAATTTTATTCATCATTAATCCAAACACACCTTAAGTCTTCTTTCAACGCAAAGAGTGTTATAAATATTTTTTTCAAGTCTTCTTTCAACGCCATAGGAAGAGTGTTATAAATATTTTTTTCTTTAATAAATATTTTTTTCTTTAATTTATATTCGAACCTTTAATTTATTGGTTAGACCCAATACTCCAATAGTATATGTAAAAAGATTAATGTTTATATATTTTTCATACCAGTGAAGTGAGTTTCAATTGACTCATTTGAGAGTATTCAAGGCACATGTCAGTACCAAATAGCTTGAACAACTTTGTCAGAAAAAAGAAGTTTGAACGGCATTTATAGCCAAGGAAAAAGTTGATTAACCAATTAAAATAGCGGGTCCCATTTTATCACGTGTTAGCCTCAAACAAAAAACCTTAAAAGTCCTCGAGCCCCTTGCACAATGTGAATAGCAATAAAACAATTGCACCCTCCTCGAAATGAAACATTGTTTCTATTTTCTATTTTGTCACTCATTAAGAAATGGCAAAACCAATTACAGAAAATACAAAAACAGCATTATAAATCTCAATTCAAACCAAAGGTCTTCTCCAATTGAAAAACTCTATTTACAAGCTACAATAACAACATTATATAATACATAATCTATTCATACTAATTTTCTCTATATATTCTACATAAACAGAAATGATTTAAGCTAAGGTGATGGGCTTTCATCATCTGAAGAGTTACTACAATGTTTCCTTTCATGTAATCCAGGAAGAGGTTGTGGAAGCATTGGATTAACCGGAACAGGAAACTTATAAGCCGAGCTAACCGTAGTCCGCTCGTTTATCATACCGACTTCTTTGCAGACACGGTCAAGAACCGCTATAAAATCTCTGACAACCAAGAAGATTCTGAATGGATGAGCTTCTTCCTTTGATAAGTTTCCATGAAAGTATTCTGTAACCTCCTTCACTAGGGTCAAAGCAACACTTTCTTGCGCTTGAAGTTTCATGATTTCCTCCTCGGCCATTCTAACAAAAGCTTTCATCGATTCTGTAAATTTCTGACAGGTTTCATCCAATGCTGCCTTTTCGATTAATTGCACAATCTCAGCTATGTTTGTAGCTCCTTTGGAAAGTTTAGAGACATCACTGCTGAGAAGTTCGGAATCCATAGTAGCGGCCCTTTTTACGTTTGATAGCTCAGAACTCAGATTAGAAACAACTTGTAGGCCAAGTCTCCTGCACTTAACATCTTCGGTCAAAGTAGAGTTTGTAGTTTGGTTAGTAGAAGAGAGACGAGCGCCTTCGGTTCTAATAATTTCCTGTACGACAAAATGCAGTAGAGTGGTTTTCCCGTCTGCGCCTTTGACATCAGCCAACTTGAGAAGTGTATCGAGTTTGTAGGCCTCCGCATCACCGCGATTTGTTCCCACATTCATTCGGTTCCCAGTTTTAAGTACAGCCTCTAGAAGCTTCAAGAACATTCTACAATTTCGCAACTCTTCACAGGCAACCTGAAACAACGAACCAATTTAACCATCAGATGGACAACTCTAGATTCTACTCATCCTCAAACAATTGAACAAACATAATTGATAGTTTGAGTAAATACCTCTAGAGTTTGAAATGATTTTCCAAGATACTCGATTTCGGATTGAAAGTTGACAATGTAAAGCATTGCTTCAATCCTTTTAAATGCAAAAGGTATATCAAGCACCGCCTTCAAAAAATTCTCAGCAAGATCAAGCTTGGTCGGCGACTCATCCTTATGTTCCTTTAGTTTACGTTCTTCTTCCTTGGTTGGTGCCATTTTTAACAAGCTCTCAAGTAGCTCTGCTCCAAGTGTATCACTACTACCTGAGGAAATATTAATTTAGTATCATTATCAACATCATCTGTAAATATTTGAAGACGGTTGCTACAATTACAGTTAATTACCATACCTTATAAACAAGGACTACAATATAATCCAATACAAAAACTACAGTAAATCTAAGTCATAACCTACTGAAGGAATGAGAAAATACCATCTAAAAGTGCTTCACACACTTCTTCTATTGTGACATTAAGAGCCTTGAGTAAGATTGCAATATTTTGAGACTTCTTCGGATCAAGTACTCTGTCCTCCTGATTTGGCAAGGGAAGAACAGAACATGGAGTAGCATCCTTGAGGTTTTGGTTTGATGGCTTCACTACAAACAACGACTCGATCATTTCCTCATTCAATCTGCAGCCAACCCAATTCAATTTATTTAGTACAAGAACACCAATTGCAGCATATACACAAAAGAGTTCTCAATTTCTCAACAGAAAGGGTATCCACTGGCTTATTTGAGCTTATGGAAACAACTTATATAACATGTTATAAGCGCTTAATTTCAAGCAAATATCAAATTATCAGAGATACACCTAAAACGCTAAAAAAATTAATCAACATAAAGATAGGAATAACTATAACTAATGAGAATTAGTAATCTTACTTAAAAGACATGGAATTCATCTGATCCCACACCATTTCGCGATCAGAACTTGTTCTCACTTTGTCCCAATGCAATGGCTTCAATTTAGGTTTCGAACTCTCTTCAATATTTCCCGCCAAAGACTCATTTGTTGTTTGGTTTTGCAACACGAAAGGCCTCGAAGGAGGTACTAACACAGGTGGCTTCAAAATCGACCGAGGCTGATCAACAATAGCCGAGGTTGCTGACATATCCCAATGCCTCCTCTGTCGTGGCAGAGGGGGAGGCGGTGGAGGAGCTATAGGCTTTGGGAGAACCGGAACCTCCCAATGTTTCCTCTGTGGCGCAGGCATAGCATAAGAAAATGTTCCCCATTGGTTGGGATTGCAGCTAAACCCTCCTCTTTCTGTTTCAGGGGATGAAAGTAGGGCGGGTGACAATGGCAATGATGACAGACCAGGTAGCTTTAACCCGTCAGAAACACTTGACATTCTAGGAGACTGATCAAAACCTTGATGCATCATCGCCATTTTTTCAGGTGAAGAAGGAAGAGAAAAGGCTGAAGATGAAGCACTAGAATGATTTGATAGCCTCGGTGGTTGTTCTGATAAAGACGCATTTTCATTTTTCTCCATGAATCTCTCTTGTAATGACAGTGATGATGATGATGCGTGTGCATTTGAGGGTAAAGAAGCATTTTCTTTTTCTTCATCAAAATCTCTCTCTGGTGTTGTGCGTGATGAAGAGAATGAAGAAGAAGAAGAACGATATTGCACATGTTGGTTCTGAATGGGTGTAGTTTCAGGTGATTTTTGTTGTGTTCTCTGGGGACTAGAACTCGCCGGCGGTGAGAGGCTCATAGAATGAGACTGCTCCGGAGAACCGAAAGAAGAGGAAGAACATGAAACTGAGCTTGATTCGTTGCTTTTTCCTGCGGCTAAGGCGGAGAATGCTCGCCGGGAACCCGATTCTGTGCCACCGGAGCTTTCTCGGGTACCGAGAGAGGAGCCTCTGGGCGAGTAAAACTCCTCGCCTTCTTCATCTGAATAATCGTTGCCACGCGGCGGTGGAAGTGAAGGTTCCGGCAGTCGTGCCAACGGCGGGAGAGGACGGAGCTCCGGCGATTCAAGTTTTCGAGACACCGAAGAGCCACCGCGAAGAGGAACGGTGTCAATTTGGCGCGAGTTAACGACTGTACCAAGGTAGAGAAACTCGGAGGCGTTTATATCGACGGCGGTTTCGACATTGCGCGGGAAAAGCTCGAGGCTACTATCGGATCTTAGAGTCTTGTGGTCGGTGGAAGCGCGACGGTTATTTCTACGTCGGCGGAAGTAAAGGAAGCCGGAGATGATAACAGCGACGGCGGCTATGGCAGTGGCGGAAAGTGCAATGGGGACAAGTTTGTTAGACGAGGAAGCTGGTTGAGGGGTGTGAGGGAGAATCAGGGCGGAGATGTTAGCTGGGAAAGAAGTAAAGGTGAGTGGTGAAGGTGGTGGTGGTGAAAGAGGGTAGTTTGGGAAAAACGGTGATTCGTTTTGGTTTTGGTTTTGGTTTTGGTTTTGGTTTTGGTTTGGGTTTTGGTTGTTGTCAGTGGGAATGGTGGTGGAAAATGGGTGTTTGGGGTTTGGGGTTGAAGGTGGAGAATGTGGTGACGGTGGCGGCGGCGGCGGTGGTTTAGGTAGTTCTGATGGAGGGAGAGAGTTCAATGGTAGAAAGGGTTCGTGAAGGATCCTTCTATTGTTGGATTTGATTGAAGCTAGTGATGCTTCTGAAAAGAACAAGAAGATAAACAAAAAAGACAAGTACAACGATTGCATTTTTGTTCTTGTTTTGTTAATGTTGTTGTTGTGTGAGTGAGGTTTTAAGAGAGAAAATGGAGTATTGAAGAAGTAGTAGATTATTGGAGAAGCTTTTTGTTGCACAAGAGAAAGTGAGTGTTGAAAAATGTTGAAAAAGTTGTGAGCATGTGTGAAAAGGTTGAATTTATGATGATGGTAAGTGAACAAGGAGAGTTAATTTAGGATGTTTGCCTCCAGCTAAGATTCTACTTTCTTGTTCTCTTTCACAGTTTCATATGTAACCTCATACTGTTTTGTTTGCATGTATATGTCACTTTACTCTAATCATTGTCTTTCCTTTCTCTTATTTTTTATTTTTGTTTTTTAAAAAAGTTTTTTATATTTTCCCTCCTTTGTTTCTAGCATAATCAAAAGATTGAGGCAATAATGTGGAGATTTTTTTAAGGTATATAGTATATAGTATATAGTAAAGTTTTGTCTAGCAATCTAACACTAAGTATGGGGACAGCAAAAACAGTTGAGAATTTGTTTCCTGGCATTATCTTGAATTTAAAATGGAAGGTTGGCAGTGGGTCATTTAAATAACAAGAAATTCACTTTAATGATAATAATGTTAAGTATTTGTTTAAGTAATAAAGGGCTTGTTTTTTCAAGAAAGGTTATGATGAGTTTGAATATGGTGGTTTGAAAATTTTTTGGATGGGAAGTGAGGAGGATTTGAATCCTCTTACATTTTTTTTTTTTATATTTTTCTTCTTAATACAACGTTGATTGATCCATGAAGAAAAATAAAAATAAAAATATAATATAAAAATGTCATCAATCATTGAAATTAAGCAGAATAAACATCATGAGAAATAATAAAAAATTATTCAAGTGTAAACAAGGAGGATGGCAAAAGGCATAACTGTCTCGTTTAGATCCCTTTCGGATCCACGAATATTGTATCTTTTAAATTTAAAAATGTAAAAAATTATAATAATATTTGTGTCCGTAAAAATCTTCAAAAATTGAGGGAGTGGAATGAACACATATAAGATACAAATCTAAAATCTTGACATGTCTTGCAAAAAAAATACTGACAAAACAGACATGTTCGATGAATCATATCCAATCTGACACCCCTATAATTAAGCAATAGTGACTTCAAAGACAATTCATATGACAATTTGAAGAAAATGTTAATTTTAGATGGGAGAATTAGGGGTGGCAAAACGGACTCGACTCGTCGCCTGTGCCCGTTTTGCCCGCACATTTTCATGGTGCAGTTCAAGATTTTAGGATCACACTCTCTAATGTCTTTGTCTCGTCTCGTTTTTTTCCAGACTTTTGCGAGTGCGGAAATTAACATATTTTTTTTGCATTTTTAGACTTAAAAATGTTGTGTCAGTGGACCCGCCACTCCCTGTACTCATTTTTTTCGGGCACGTCGAGATTTTATGTTTGTACCATCAACTATGTCCTCCCTGCTCTGCCCATTTTTTTGTAACGATAATATTTGTCAAGCCCTAAAGCAGATATTTGAATATTCCTTGCTTTTCAATCACATGACCACTTTTTCTCATCATCTACGTTCCATTGTGTTTCCGGTTTAGGTACTTCAACACCATCGACATTGGTCATAGTAATTTCAAATGGACCATTTTGGATGGCATTCCATACATTTCTATCAATAGAATTGATATGGACATGCATATAATCCTTCCATAACTATTGTTTTCACCATGTAAAACAGGTGTTCTATTATACGCCCTTTTAGGTTCGAAAGCCATAATCTAATAAGCAATTTTGAAGTACAAGATAAACTGGTGTTCGTGATATCACTTGTTAGACAAGGACAGCGGTCGAGAATGAGGTTGAATAGATCGCAAATAAAATTGTCTTCGATTAAAATTTTGTTTTAAAAATTATTTGTTACGGCAAGCGAGAGCAATTCTGAATCGACATTCGTCTATCTCAAACCATTATCGGAAGAATCAAATATGTGTATTAAATTGTAACAAAATATATTGCAATGATGAGAAACAAAATAATATGTTTTCTACAATAACATTTTAACAACTTGTCACACTTTGATCATCAATTTCTAATAAAATAAGAAACAAAAATTAACACATAGAATTTGACAAAGATTTGGTGGGCAATAAACATCAAGTTGATTTTTTGTTGTGTTCATGATATGAAACACCAATTGCAATTGTTTAGATTACAATTATCTTACTAGAAATCAGTTTGAAATGTTTTAACACAAACCAAATTATCAATGTAGTTGATTGCACACAAATTGAATTCATAAATTAGAGAGAGAGAGAGAGAGAGAGAGAGAGAGAAAACAAGAATTTTTTTAGACAGTTCTCCAATTGTCCTCGCTATGGGTATTGTAAACACCCCAAATTTGCCCTCACCCATTCACACCATGGCCTGTGATCATTTCATATGCATAAATCCAATCATAGCATCTCATATTGCATTTTTTATTCATTGCTTTGGTTCACAGTCATCTGCATCTAGGGTTTGTGATCTGAGCAATCCAAGAGCTTCTTGAGCCACTCCAAAGGGCATCAATCACTTCAAAGGGATCCATGTATGTTCAAGCATCATATTATATCCTCTCAAAGTCAAGAATGTCAAAAAATCACAAGAACTGAGAATGGTATGGAAGCAGAGCCAAGTTTGACTGCACAGATGACCTAGAATTAGGGTTTTGGTTTCAGAGGCCATAACTCCAAATTTTTTGGTCATTCTTATTTCTATTGGTCTCTATATGGTATAGGGAGTATTCATATCAATTTTCATGAAGAAATTCCATGGGGAAGTCATATGATCAAGAGTTGACTTTTCAAGCAAGTCAATGTAAAATCAGGGCATCTGAGGCCCCAATGACCCAACCAAAGGGTGTTCTTCATCATTTTGATTGTATATGATCTTTATTTGATCATAGAAGAAGTTGGAAGTTCACAAAATGGAAGAATTTCAAGTCTTTTGCAAAGTTGACTTTTTGGGAAAGTTGACTTTTTAATGAAATTGCCATTTTAGGAAACTTTTTCAACCTTTACTTTTTGATTCAAAAATGCTTCAAATGAAAAAACTTTGGTCATGAAAGTTGTAGAATGGATCATTCCCTTTTCAAAAAGTACAAGAACATGACCTAATTCATTTTGGATCAAAAGTTATGGTTTGTCAAAGTTGGCTAAAATCACAAAATTTGAAGTTTTCTACCAAAGAGGCATTTTGCAAAATGACTTGATCAAGTGTTCTTAAGGCTTCAAATGTGCACAAACTCATTACAACATGATCATGTGACTTCTAAAAACCAGAATTGGCCCAAGAATTATGCATTTTGATGTTTTGAACTTCATGAATTTCCAAAGGGGCCAAATCTTGTGAAAATTGCAAAACATATCATAAACTTCATACAACTTGCTGAATCATCTCAAATCAAGTTCCATGGTTCTCTCTAAACTCAGCTGAGCCAAGCCATACCCCTATCTCAGCCTGCCACTTGCCCATACCTCCAAGTACAACTTGTTTGACTTTTTGCAAATCACCCCATACCAATCAGCATAGCCCACACCAACTCCACAGACCTATCACAACTTGATATGTGGACTTTATGCAAGCCATAACACATAAGAACACATCCTAAGACTTCAGCATTCACAAGTTCCAAGTTTATGCTCCAACTTGCATTTTCATTCGAAACTGATTGCACAAGCCTAAAACACACAAACAAACTTCACAAACAATCTCAACACACTTCACTGATCACAAAGCACCCATCACCATAGCCTGAAACCCTCAGAATCACAAACACGATTTCCACCCCACCTTGAGCAGAACCTCTGTGATCTTCCAAACCAGCCACCACAAACTTCTTCTAAGCATCAAGACTTCATCAGGGGCCTAAGAGGAGTGGTTTGCACAAAGAGAGAGGGTCAGAAAGTTGCAAACTGAGAAAGCTCAAAGCTCAGGTATATCAAGAACTTTTTTTCCAGAAATGATTTTTTAAGTTTCTAATTTGTCCCTCATGCTTTGCTGATCACTCTGATGTTCTTAGTTTTGAAAATGGTGGAGAAATGAGCATTTAATCTTGTTCTGAAACTTTTCTGACCTAAACATGTTTGGCTTCGATTCGCATGATTAATGAATGAAAAATGGATTTTGTTTGGGGGTTTTGGTTTAGTTTCGAATGGGGATGATTTCTGGGTGATTAGTTTTCATTTTCATGGTGTTTTGAAGGATTTAGAAATTTTCAGGTGGGAGTCCCACCGGAGAAGACGACCGAAAGTCTTCTCCGGCCACCTGAATCTGTTTAGCCCTAATCTGCATGATTAATGAAGTTTTAATAATAGCCCTTGGATGCGTTGACCCGTGCGCGTTTGGACGTCCAGGATCTCTCTATTTTGCCCTAATCCTCATTTGACTTTATTAATTCAGATTAATTAATTTTTAATTGGGATTAATGAAGTTTGAATGTCAGCCTTTGGATGTGGCGCCAGTCAACGCGCGCGTTTCTCAGTTTAAACCTCAGCCTTAGGATCAGCTTACTTTCCATTAAATTCATTTTATTTTGTATTTTATTTCATTTGTTTTGTCCAATTATTTTAAAATAGTAAAACTTATTCAAAAATTCTGAAAATTTTTGTACAAACTTTTATGAATTTTCAGAAACCAAAAACATTTTTATTTTTATTTTTTGCATTAAAAAATATTTTTAAATCATTTAAAAGTTTATTTTTAATTAATTAATGAGAATTAATCAATTAAAAATACTTTTAGGTATTTAAAAATCACCAAAAAATTCTTGAAACCTTTAAAAACATTTAGAAACATTGTCCAACCCTCAAACCAAATTTCTTTTTTGATCTTAATGCATTTTGACAATTTTTCATGGAATTAAAATCATTTCAAGGCATTATTTTGATCCAATCTTTGAAAATTCATTTCTGCCTAACCATTGAGAGTTGGACTTTGATTCCTTTTGCATTGTGTCTTGCATATCATGTAGTTTGTAGGATTAAATTGACATGAATTGATCCTGCATTTTCAATTTGTTTGACATTTTTTCTTGACAAGGTACCTTAAAACCCTAGCATTCTTAAGAAATTCATAACCCTAATTAGGTTAAGAATTGGATCCTCTCCTTTGGGCAGTGAGTTTGTATAGATTTAGGGTTCCCTTGGATGCACTTTCAATTTTTTATCTTGATGTTTGCTTCTGATTTTGGTTTTTGTTTGGTGCATTGATCATAAACCCTAATTTGGGCTTCCTTTTGCATTCATCTTGCATTTGCTTGCATACCATGACTTGCCATGACATTTTATGCATCCATTTGATTCATTAGACATCTTAAGACATACTAGAATCATGTTTGATCATTGCATCTTGCATTTTCCATGTTGTATGCCATTTGCATTTCATAACTTTTCATGTATGTTCATGGTTCTAAGCCTGCTCCATTTGCATCCATATGTTTGTATGATCATCCTCATGCCTTGATTCATGTTTGCATCATCTCATAGCATCTTTAGCATCATGTTTATGCTTCTGGTTTTGATTTACATCATGCCATTTCATCTCATCTTGCATTGCATTGCATTTCTTTCACTGACTTTTCAGGTGGTAAGTCACTTTGAGAAGTGAATTTTCCTTCACTTCTCACAATTTCTTTTCATCTCTCTCTTGCATCATTGCTGCATTTTATCTTGTGTTTGAGATTGGGCTTGCTCTTTCTTCTTCTTCTTACTTTCTTTCTTCAAGTGACTTGACTTCTTGAATGAAGCAAGTTACTTTGCTTTTCTCTGCTCCTTTCATCTGCTTCCTGGTGGTTCCTCTGAAGATCTTTCTTGTAAACCTCACAAACTTTAGGAACAACCAAGCATGACAATGATTAGGGTTTTGATTAGTTCCCCACTTAGTTTTTACCTTTGTGTCTCATTGAGTCTTCTCTTCTCATCTCATAATCAGGAACTAAACCCTAAAGGTTTTAAGGCTTTGTGGTTAAGCTTATGCCTGCATCCTTCTATTAGGATGGAGTGTATAACTTTAATCCTAAGTGTTAAACCCTTAATGTGTTTAACTCCTTTAATCAATCCATCTAATAATCATCAAGACATCAAGCTTGTAACTTGGGCCTTGCATTAGGGTTCTAATTCTTCCTTAATTGGTTAAGAAGGACTAACCCTAGTGTTAATGGACAAGTCTCCCTCAAGTTGTCTTACAAACCCTAAAACTCACTTCATCATCAAATCATTAAATAAAATCCACTTAATAAAGGTTTTGTTCTGTCATGAGTTTAATCCCTAATCATGGATTAAGTTGGGGAGCTTTCCTCAGCTTAAACACTCCCATCTATTATCCTTCTATTAGGATGGTGTAATGAGTCTGTTTAATCCCTGATTATGGCTTAATCTCATTACTTAACACTAAACAAAAACACCAAAAACATCTAAATAATCACAAGTAGGTTAATGATCTTAATCCTGCATCAAAGGTGATTAAGTGTGAGAATCTGACTTCACACTTAAGGTATTCTCATTACCCCTGATCAGAGGGAAGATGTGATGAGTTTACTAAATCCATTGGTTTAGGCTTAAGCTCATTAACTTATGACAAACTTTCAAAAGCAATAAAAGACTGAAAACACAAAAACAAACAATAATCGTCTCCTCCGGGATTCTTTTCTCACCTCATTCACTCACAACCGAGAACTTGCTTCTTCCGTCTAATGCAAGACAGTTTGCACCTGAGCCAGACAGGTCTTACACTTGAGCATAGACAAGTAAGCAGTTCACAAGTTAATTCATCTTTCAGTCTCTTTGGGTCGAACTACGGTGTTCTGACTTCCTCATTGCACGAGAGGATATGTAGGCATAACTTAACAGTTATCGAACAAAAGTCTCTGTATATTCCCCCTCTTTCTAGCCTTAGTCTTTAGCCTCATTATCATGAGCATTTCATCTTTGTTCTTTACACTGACACTGTGCATCTACACACTTCACTTCTCTTACACTGACACCTGTACATCCTTTTCCAGCTCTTTTATACACAGATTGCACTGACACTACCCCTTTAAAACACAAATCTTTTAAGCGTGGATCCCGTCGAGTACGACGGACAATCTGGGTGCTAATACCTTCCCAGGTTGTAACCAACCCCCTTTCTCAGTCTCTCTGATTCGCGACCGTCTTATCCATATCTTTCTAGGTTTATGCAGCATTACCTTTCCCCCGGGATAAAAATGCCTAGCTGGCGACTCTATTCATTCCCTGTGAGTTCACTCCTGTGTGTTCTCATTGCATCCTTTCGCCGACCGTCCGCGTCCGTACCCCTTGTGACCAGGTGTCATTTTGGTGGGAGCGACAGCTTGGCGACTCTGCTGGGGACCCTTATACTGTAACCAGGGCTTCTGGTTCTTTTTGTGGGTTCCTCCTAGCGCTTGTTTGATTTGTGTTTACTGGGGTGTTATGTGCTGTTTGTGTTTGTATATTTATTTTGTTTATTGCTTTATGTACAGTTTGTTTACTGCTTTCTTTACAACTTTATATACACCATACTGTCATACTATTCTGGCTGGATCTGTTGTTGCTGTTTTGGTGGGTGGGGTTCTATTGAGAGTTGAGGTCCTATACCTGGGACCTGAGTGACACCTAGGCTAGAGTGGTTCATGTTCTTTCCCATTCCATTTCGGTCTGGTGCAGGAATATGAAACACGGTTCAGATATGGGTTTCTTCTTGAGAACTCTGTGCTACAGATTTCCTGTAGTGCTAGGGCTATCTGGGAAGCCTGCTAAGTCTGGATGACCTTTACTATGACCTTCAGAAACTGAGGTGAATTAGAGGAGGATCTTTTATGGTTATTGTAAACACTGTACCTCCGGGTTAGAAGTGTTTACACTTCTCATAACTGATCCAAGTCTGAGGATCCTTGTTTTAGAACATCACCTGTGAAGGGGTTGGGCTGTTTACAGGTTTGCAGGTACCCATGACCTCAGCATACCCTGATACTTTGTTATGTTTGAGAATGCTTCACTTTGGACAGTTCTTGTGATTTTTAACCCTGGACATGTGACTCTTTATTTGAGTCCCCCACCTTGGTTACTGGACTTATGAACCTCCATCTGGACTTCTTAGACATACATGGACCTATACCAAGGCAGAAATCAGATCCAGCTTGATCACAAACCCCTGCATATCATTTGCATACATCATCATTGCATCATTTGACATTTGCTTATTTGTTTTTCAGGGTATCCATGCTGTATTTTGGCTTGGTTTTGACCCCTTCATCTGCATAGACCTATCTCCACCAGTATTTGCTTCAGCTATTCCTCATTAGCTACCTGCTTCAGTCACCTGCATCACCAGTCTCAGCCTGTCAGTGGCCCATCTGCTAGTATCAGTCATCATCATCAGCATATGTTTCAGTTTTTCTTCAGCAACATGGCACCCAAGAAGAGCAACATCTCCTATCATTTCTTTGAGCCTGAGCTAGCTGGCATCAGGAAGGTCCAGGCCCTGATTACTCCAGACCATATACCACTATTCAGAGAACATTATGGAGGCATCCTTGATGTGGTTATGGATTTGGACCCTTCCCAGAGGAGCTTGATTCATACTTGCCTGCAGTTCTATGATCCCCCTCTGAGGTGCTTCACCTTCCAGAATTTTCAGTTGGGACCCTTGTTGGAAGAGTATTCATCACTGATTGGTGTACCTATCAGGGGTGGAGCCCCCTTCAACCCTGAGATGGCTTTTCCTAGTAATGAAGAGGTGGCAAAGGCATTGTATCTGGAACCAGTTCTAATTGGGCAGAACATGACAGCAAAGGCTGGAATCTCTGGTCTCCACTTGGATTTCTTGACCTCTCAGGCTATTCTGAAGGCCTCCTTGGGAGAGTGGAAGGCAGTCTGTGCATTATTAGCCCTTAGCATATATGGGGTTATATTATTTGCAGATGAGCCTAAGTTTATTAGCAAGAATGCAATCCATCTTTTCATTCTGAGGAACCCAGTGCCCACCTTACTGGGAGATTTCTACTACTCTGTTCACCAAAGGAATGAAAAGCAAAGGGGAAGATTGGTGAGATGCTGTGCTCCTTTGTTCCATACCTGGCTACTCAAACACCTGCCCAAGACTGATGCATTCTTGAACCCTCATCAACAAAATAATTGGGCCAGGAGGCTTGTTGCTTTAACCTCAGATGATATCAGATGGTGCACTCAGAGCACTAAGGGCAGAGACATCATTACCAGTTGTGGGCAGTTCCCCAATGTACCGCTAATAGGAGTGAAGGGTTGCATCAACTACAACCCTCTGCTATTCAAAAGACAACTGGGCTATGCATTGGTCCACCCTCCTAGAGTACAAGATCTAGCTGAGACCCTTTATTGTGAGATTAAGCCTAATCTGGCTATTGTCAGGCAAGCATCCTGGGCTTGGGACAATGTCCAGACTAAAGGGGTAACCATTCTTGGGAGATGCAACAATGTGGCCTCAGCTCAGTACTATGAGTGGTCTCATGCCAGGGCACAAATTTCTGGGATGCCCTTCACCATTGAAGATGTGCCTGGACCATCCTCAGCACCACCTCCTGCCACTGTCAGTTTAGAGGAGTTTGAGAAACTGAAAGAGAGGAATGAGAATCTAACTCAGGCTCTACAGAAGACCCTCTGGGAGAGGAGTGACGGTCGGCTGGACATTGAGAGGTTAGAAAAGCTAAAGGTGGAGCATCTAGCCAGGATTGAAAAGTCAGAAGACTACATCAAGAAGTCAAGGGCTGGAGAACAGATTTTGAAGAATGCCTGCAAAGAGGCTCAGTTTCAGAAGGCTAGGACTGATCTTTATCTGAAAGAGAGTCAAGCTAGGTGGGTCAGAATCACTGAAGCTCGCACTCAGGAGGATAAGAGGACTCAGGGCAAAATTGAGCAGTTGGAAGCTAATGCAAAGGAACAACAGGAAGCCCTGGTAGCAGCCCAGAGGGAGATCTCAGAATTGAAACTCAGAGCTGGTGTGAAGAGGTCAAAGGACCAGGGCAGACATAAGAAGCTAACCGCTGCTATCACCACCAGGAATCTTCTCATCAGGAACCTCACAGAGCATCCAGCTAATCCTGTGACTGAAGCACTTTTGAAGGAAGTTCAGGAGGATGAGTTTGGTCTTGATGTCTGACTTTTGCTTGTTGTTGCTTTCATTTCATGTACTTTTCTTTTGTGTTGTATTTTTGACCCCTCAGAGGGCATGTATTGTAAAAAAGAACAAGCTATGTATGTTTTTTCCATCTGTAATATATTCATTAGTTTGTTTCATCTGAATTCTTTTTCTCTCAAACAACCTCAAACAGCATCTTCCTCAGGGGTCTGGAAAGGTCAAAACCATATGCCAAGCCGGATACCTTGGAAACAAATAAGCATATTGCATTGCATACTAACTTTTGTTTTGTTTTGTAGGTTTTTCTTGTTTTGTTGTTACTAACTCTGTTGTGATTCAGGAACTATTGCTCGACGTCGGGTGTTCCCACTCAACCGTCCACACAGATATCCCACCCGCAACAACCTTCCGGGCATACAAATGGACCAAGTACAGCAGGACCTTACAGAGGTCAGGAATCAAATGACCAATGAGAGACTGGAAATGAGAAATCAGATGACCCAGTTTATGGAGGTGATGAATGGATTGGCACAGAGCCAAGAGAGATTAAGGGCATTAGTAGAAAGGCAGACCCCGGAGGACCCCCATCTAGGGACTGGGGGAACGAGCAACAATGAGAGAGTTCAGCCTCATGTTAATCCTCCAGTGTATGGGCCCCACCTTCATCCAGAGATCAACATCCCTGCTAATGTGCAAGGGAATGCCACTGCAGGCAGGGTATTACAGGAAGACCCCCAGGAAGATCAATTTACGGTGATGGGAGCTGGGGATGAAGCCTATGACAGAAGGCTAGATGAAATTGCTGAAAAATTGAGATCCTTGGAGTCCCAGAATTCTTTGGGCTTTGATGTTATGGACATGGGTTTAGTGGACGGGGTCAGGATTCCCCACAAGTTTAAACCTCCGTGCTTTGAGAAGTACAACGGAACTTCCTGTCCCCGAACCCATTTACAATCCTTTCTGGGAAGGCTGAAGGCATATACCATGGACGAAAAGCTATGGATGTTTTATTTTGAAGATAGCTTAACAGGAGCTTCAAGGGAATGGTACTCTCACTTGACTAGAGCAACCATTAGATGCTGGAAGGACCTGGCTGAGGCCTTTATCAGACAATACCAGTATAACTTGGATATGGCTCCTAACAGGACCCTCCTGATGGGAATGTCCCAATCATCCAGGGAAAGCTTCCGGGAGTACGCTCAGAGGTGGAGACAGCTTGCTGCTGCTGTCCAGCCACCCATGTCAGAGAGGGAAATGGCTGATATGTTTATGAACACCCTCCAGGGGACATACATTGACAGGCTAGCTGCCTTTTCTTCCACTAGCTTTGCTGACGTGTGTCGCTCCCGATAAATGGGAAATGGCCCAAATAAAGGTACAGACGCGAACGGTCGGCGAGAGGGACAATGAGAACACACAGCCGTGAACTCACTGGAGATGAATAGAGTCGCCAGCTAGGCATTTTTATCCCGGAGGAAAGGCAATGCTGCATAGACCTAGAAAGAGATGGATAAGACGGTTGCGAACCAGAGAGACTGAGAAAGGGGGTCGGTTACAACCTGGGAAGGTATTAGCACCCAGATTGTCCGTCGTACTCGACGGGATCCACGCTTAAAAGATTTGTGTTTTAAAGGGGTAGTGTCAGTGCAATTTGTGTATAAAAGAGCTGGAAAAGGATGTACAGGTGTCAGTGTAAAAGAAGTAAAGTGTATAAGTGAAGTGTAAGGACAAGAGTGAAATGCTCATGATAATGAGGCTAAGAATAATGCTGGAAGGAGGGGGAATATACAGAGACTTTTGTTCGATAACTGTTAAGTTATGCCTACGTATCCTCTCGTGCAATGAGGAAGTCAGAACACCGTAGTTCGACCCAAAGAGACTGAAAGATGAATTGATTCGTGAACTTCTTGCTTGTCTATGCTCAAGTGTATGACCTGTCCGGCTCAGGTGCAAACTGTCTTGCATTAGACGGAAGAAGCAAGTTCGCGTTTATGAGTGAATGAGATGAGAAATGAATCCCGTAGGAGACGATTATTGTTTGTTTTTGAGTTTTCAGTCTTTTATTGCTTTTGGAAGTTTGTCATAAATTAATGAGCTTAAGCCTAAACCAATGGATTTAGTAAACTCATCACATCTTCCCTCTGATTAGGGGTAATGAGAATACCTTAAGTGTGAAGTCAGCTTCTCACACTTAATCACCTTTGATGCAGGATTAAGATCATTAACCTATTTGTGATTATTTAAATGTTTTTGTTGTTTTTGTTTAGTGTTAAGTAATGAGGTTAAGCCATAATCAGGGATTAAACAGACTCATTACACCATCCTAATAGAAGGATAATAGATGAGGGTGCTTAAGCTGAGGAAAACTCCTCAACTTAATCCATGATTAGGGATTAAACTCATGACATATCAAGCCTTTGATTAAGTAGATTTTAATTAATGGTGAGATGATGAAGTGAATTTTAGAGTTTGTAAAACAACTTGAGGGGGACTTGTCCATTAACACTAGGGTTAGTCCTTCTTAACCAATTAAGGAAGAATTAGAACCCTAATGCAAGGCCCAAGTTACAAGCTTGATGTCTTGATGATTATTAGGTGAATTGATTAAAGGATTTAAACACATTAAGGGTTTAACACTCAGGATTAAAATTATACACTCCATCCTAATAGAAGGATGCAGGCATAAGCTTAATCACAAAGCCTTAAAACCTTTAGGGTTTAGTCCTTGATTATGAGATGAGAAGAGAAGACTCAAAGAGACACAAAGGTAAAATCTAAATGAGGGACTAATCAAACCCTAATTATTGTCATGCTTGGTTGTTCCTAGGGTTTATGAGGTCTGCAAGAAAGTCTTCAGAGGAACCACCAGGAAGGAAGCAGATGAAAGGAGCCAAGAGAAGCAAAGTAACTTGCTTCATTCAAAAAGTCAAGTCACTTGAGGAAAGAAAGTAAGAAGAGGAAGAATGAGCAAGCTCAATCTCAAACACAAAGCAAAATGCAGCAAGGATGCATAAAAGAGATGAAGAGAAGCTATGAGAAGTGAAGGCAAATTCACTTCTCAGGATAACTTACCACCTGAAAAGTTAGAAAAGGAATGCAATGCAATGCAAAATGGGATGGAATGGCATGATGAGAAACAAAACCAGAAGCACATGCATGGTGTTAATGATGCTATGAGATGCTACAAACATATAACAAGGCATGAGGATGATCATATAGGCTTATGGATGCAAATGAAGCAAGCTAAGACATATGAACATTCATGAAAAGTTATGAAGTGATATGAATGCATAACATGGCAAATGAAGGATGCTGTAGATGTTTAGAATTGGTAGAATTTTGACCAACAAGAAATATTGAATTTAGCTCAGGATGTCACATCAGATGTTGGGACATTGTATCAGTTAATGAAATAAGTTCAGTTTTTTAGGATGTCCCAACAGATGTTGTGACATCTCAAACAGAGTATAAGCAAATGAACTTAATTCAGAATGTCACACCAGATGTTGGGACATTGCATCAGTTAATGAAATAAGTTCAGTTTTTTAGGATGTCCTAACAGATGTTGTGACATCTCAGACAGAGTATAAGCAAATGAACTTAATTCAGAATGTCACACCAGATGTTGGGACATTGCATCAGTTAATGAAATAAATTCAGTTTTTCAGGATGTCCCAACAGATGTTGTGACATCTCAGACAGAGTATAAGCAAATGAACTTAATTCAGAATGTCACACCAGATGTTGGGACATTGCATCAGTTAATGAAATAAATTCAGTTTTTCAGGATGTCCCAACAGATGTTGTGACATCTCAGACAGAGTATAAGCAAATGAACTTAATTCAGAATGTCACACCAGATGTTGGGACATTGCATCAGTTAATGAAATAAATTCAGTTTTTCAGGATGTCCCAACAGATGTTGTGACATCTCAGACAGAGTATAAGCAAATGAACTTAATTCAGAATGTCACACCAGATGTTGGGACATTGCATCAGTTAATGAAATAAATTCAGTTTTTCAGGATGTCCCAACAGATGTTGTGACATCTCAGACAGAGTATAAGCAAATGAACATAATTCAGAATGTCACACCAGATGTTGGGACATTGCATCAGTTAATGAAATAAATTCAGTTTTTCAGGATGTCCCAACAGATGTTGTGACATCTCAGACAGAGTATAAGCAAATGAACTTAATTCAGAATGTCACACCAGATGTTGGGACATTGCATCAGTTAATGAAATAAGTTCAGTTTTTTAGGATGTCCCAACAGATGTTGTGACATCTCAGACCTGCTACCAGAATTAATGACTAACAGAACTGAATAAATTAAGGAAAGTTACCTGGAATTAATTATGGAAGAATGAAACAGAATAAGGCGCATCTGTAGGGAGTTTTGTTATGTGTCTTCAGCATAATCAGAAGAACTGAGCTGGAGACCTTCGAAAGTGAGCTTTCAGAGCTTCCCTCTTGTGCAAATGATCTCCCTTTAACCCCCTGAGGCCAATGGAAACCTTGAATGAGGCTGAAAGTGGCTAGTTTTTTTGTGGTTCAGTTCTGGTGTAACAGGAAATGCAGTTCTTGTGTGTTGTGTTTCAGATCATTGTAAGGGATGGGATCTGTTCTATGGATGATTTGTGGTTTGTGTGTGAAGGAATTTTTTTAATGTTTGAAGGCTGTGGAGAGAGTTTTGAAGGGGAGAAGGTTCAGACCAGTTTTTTTGTGTATGCTGCAATGTGTGTATTCAGCTTGTGTATGGCTTGCTTTATGTTCCATAATGTTTGAGTAGGCTATGGAGCAGGTTTGTAGAGGTGGCTGATCACTATTCCAAAAGCATGGGAGAAATTGCAAAAAGTCATGGTTTGGTGTACTTGAAGCATGGGCTGTGTCAGAGATGGTTTCCTAACCTGTACTGCATCAGCTGAGTTCAAGGAAGGCCCTTGGATGGTTCATGAAAGGCTACTGCATTTGGATCATGAGCTAGAGGAGTTTTTGCAACTTGCCCACTTGTGACATTTCATGATTTTGGCTATGTGAATGTGAGAAGTCTTGCTGAATTGTTGGTGAGGCATGCTTCATTAGGTCATGGCCAAGTTTTGAAACCAGCTAGAGGTCAAACAAAACCTTTGAGAATCAGTTTGCAAGAAATCCCTCTTTGCACTTTCATGAAAAATGATTTATGGTCACTTGAAAATCAAAGCATAGAAATGGGAAATTCCTTAGGCCAAACTGAATTTCAGGTCATGCATTGTGTTTGTATGATTCTATGATCAAATAAAGATCATACACATTCAAAATGATGGGGAAAGCTGAAATTCTGGGATCAGGTTTGAGATGTCCCAACATCTGTTGGGACATCCTGAAAAAACTGAACTTATTACATTAACTTACACAATGTCACAACATCTGGTGTGACATCCTGAAGTCTGAACTTCAACACTTCTTGTTTGTCCAAAAATCCTACCAATTCTAAAACATCTACAAAAACCCTTTAGTTGGATGATTGGGGTCCTCAGATGCCCTGATTTTGCACTGACTTGTCTGAAAAGTCAACCCTTGATCAGATGACTTCCCCATGGAATTTCTTCATGAAAATTGGTATGCATACTCCCTATACCATATAGAGACCAATAGAAACAAGAATGACCAAAAAAATTGGAGTTATGGCCTCTGAAACCAAAACCCTAATTTTAGGTCAACTGTGCAGTCTAGCCTGGCTCTGCTTCTATACCAATCCCAGTTCTTGTGATTCTTTGGCATTTTTGACTTTGAGAGGATGTAATATGATATAAGAACACACATGGACCCCTTTGAAGTGATTGGTGGCCCTTTGGAGTGGCTCAAGAAGTTCCTGGATTGCTCAGATCACAAACCCAAGGTGCAGATGACTTAGAATCTATGCAGTGAATCAAAAATATGATATGAGATGGTATGATTGTGTTTATGCATATGAAATGATCACAAGCCATGGTGTGAATGGGTGAGGGCAAATTTGGGGTGTTTACAGCTGCCCCTATTCAAGCATGAGTTAGCTGTGCAGGATGTAAGCAGCGGCTTATCAGGCGAACAAGATAACTTGTGGTTGAATACCAAAGACAGTCCAAAATTTGCACTCACAGAATGAAGAAGAAAAGGGATATAGATTGTAAAAGAAAATAAAGCATAATATAAAGTGCGAGCGACGGGGGACGACCGTCGAGCAGAGGACGACTGCTGGGGAAAGGGTAATGACGGGGACGACCGACATGCTGGGGAGAATGCGGGAAATAAAGCAATGACGGGGACGGCCGACATGTTGGGGATATAAGAGATTATGATGGGGACGGCCATCAAGTAAAGTTGCAAGATTCTCTGGGGATCGAATGAAACATGACGGGGACGGCCATCAAGTTCATAAAGTAAAGTAACCAACGATGGGGACGGCCATCGGGCTAAAAAGAAAAGGGACCACGACGGGGACGGCCATCGGGTTAAAGAATAAATGAAATAAACAGATGATGAGGTACGGTCATCAAAGGTGAAGGACGATCACCTAGCAGGGGACGGCTGCTCTGTTGGGGATAAAAAGGTGAAGCAAAGACGGGGACGGCCGACTAGCTGGGAAAAATAAGATATTATGATGGAGACGGCCATCAAGTAAAGTTGCAAGATTCTCTGGGGATCGAATGAAACATGACGGGGACGACCATCAAGTTCATAAAGTAAAGTAACCAACGATGGGGACGGCCATCGGGCTAAAAAGAAAAGGGACCACGACGGGGACGGCCATCGGGTTAAAGAATAAATGAAATAAACAGATGATGAGGTACGGTCATCAAAGGTGAAGGACGATCACCTAGCAGGGGACGGCTGCTCTGTTGGGGATAAAAGATGAGGGACGGTCATCTAAGGTGAAGGACGATCACCTGGCAGGGCACGACTGCCGAAATTATCGCGACATAGGACGAATGTCGGATAAAAAAGGTCAACGATGGGGACGGCCATCGGACGAGCATGATGGAGGACGACCATCAAGAGGTGGAGGACGACCACCTAGCAGGGGACGGCTGCTCTCAAGGTTTATCATGACATAGGACGAATGTCAGATAACCAAAATCAACAATGGGGACGGCCATTGGATAAAATGATGAAGGACGATCATCAAAAGGTGGAGGACGACCACCTAGCAGGGGACGGCTGCTAAATATCAACGATGGGGACGGCCATCGGATGAGCATGATGGAGGACGACCATCAAGAGGTGGAGGACGACCACCTAGCAGGGTACGGCTGCTCTCAGGGTTTATCATGACGAATGTCAGATAAAAAGATAATCGTTTTGCTGGGGAATAGTAAACACGGACGAGTGTTTACATCCAAGGAACAAAAGGTATAAGCGTTTAGATGTTGTGTATAGATTAGAGATGCGGACGAGCATCCTTAAGACTATGATACGGACGAGTATCAGGTAGAAACAAGTACTGACACATGTTCAGAGATGATGATACGGACGAGTACCAACGGGTTAACAACGAACACGGACGAGTGTTGAATCTGAAAGAACCCTTCTGGGGAACAGTAGACACAGACGAGTATCTATATTCAAGGAGACGTAAGTGTTTGACGCAGTGTATGGATTAAAGATGCGGACGAGCATCCTTAAGACTATGATACGGACGAGTATCATGTAGAAACAAACGCTTGACGCATGTTCTGAGATGATGATACGGACGGGTACCAACTGGTTAACAAAGAACATGGACTAGTGTCGGATCTGCGGGGATATAAATGGTGTATACAAGATATGGACGAGTATCTGTATAAATAACATGAGTAGTGAATATGAGTATTGTAAATTTGAGTGTTCATTCTGCTGGGGAGAGTGACACGGACGAGTGTCAAAAGGAGAAAAGTATAGTATAAACAAATATCTGGTATACAAAATGTTTGCATTACTGTGCTGGGAAAATGACATGGACGGATGTCAAGGAAATGTATATATATATATATAAGTATCTGTGAGTGCAAAGGGGATGTCTTTGGCTTTCTGCTGGGGATGTGTGACACGGACGGGTGTCAAAGGGAGTATATACTGGTGTTTGTGAATATGAGGTAACTGCTTTTGCTGGGGACTCTGGGGAGTATCTTGTACATTGTGGAGGGGTTGATAATATTCACAAGTGTTTGATTCAAAACATGGCTTATGATTATGCTATATGTTTGATTTTTGCTGTAATGCTCCGTATTAGACGGAATGCTACGCTTTGTGGGTGAATATGATGCGAATGCTATGATTATGCAAAGATACCGAACCGGGATTCGGATCCCGTTGCCGTGAAGATTCCTGGTCGATCTGTCTGAAGTGATCATCCCAGCTGGGGATGAGATCATTGGTAGATCTGATGAAAAGATTCTGCTTGGGGAAATGGGTCAATGATAGTCCTATTCCTGTAATGAGGGACCCAGCTGGGGTTTGTAGAAGCTTTCTTCACTCTGTTGTGACCCCTTCATGTGTTGCTCTTCTGAATAGAGGCCGAAGCTCTGTGGGGAGATGATTCCCTGGATTTTGTGCTTGATTGAGGAAGAATGATTGGCAACTCGGCTGGGAGAAGCAACAAGTGGCAACTCAGCTGGGGGAAGTCGTCGGTGGCAACTCAGCTGGGGAGAAAACACTTTAGGTGCTAAGAATGAGTGTTGATTTGTCAGCTTGCTGGAACGAACCTCTCATGTCCCGAGTTGCGTTTTGGATACCTGCAATCCTGCAAAGATAGAGAAACGCACAAGTGATCCCGAGGTATCCCTTACTGGATTCCGTCATAGGAGTTTGAACACTTCTGAGAGTGAGCATATTCCCTGCAAGCATGTGTTTCTATTTTCGAAGAAAAACATCTGTACTTATGCAACCAGTTTTTTAGAGACATCAGACATTCTTTGCAAATAAAAATGTACAAGACGAAACATGACTGAAAAATCTGATTTTATTAATTCATGTGCCCTGAATTGGCAAGATACAGTCAAGGAAACATATCTCCTGAAATGAGGAGATTGTTACAAATTAAGAAACAAAATGCTGGCAATGTTGACGATGCTTTGAAGGAGCTCCTTCTTGCTATGACTCGTATGACTGTTGACGCTCTTCTCGTCTGGCTTTCTGAAGAAGGCTGATTCTGACCGAAGCTTGATCCTTTCGAGGTTTGCCAAGTTGTAAGTGATACAGACGAATTCGGAATGCAGTTGTTCGCTTATTCCCTTATTTTGCATGGATCGCCCTTTCGGGTTTTCAATCCATCGGGATACCCATTTTTGCCTGAGTTGTCCAATGCGGCTTTTCAACTCAGCGGGTGTACATTTTTGTTTACTTTCCCTTATTTTTGCCCGAGTCTTTTATCCTGTTTTTGACTCGCCGGGATGCCCTGTTTTTGCCTGGACTTACATTCTGTTTTTATGTCCAGCGGGTCATTTTATGCGAAGTATTTTTTAACTGCATCTGAATTCACAGGGGACGGGAAATCTTCACCATCCATGGTGCTGAGCATCAGTGCTCCACCAGAGAAAACTTTCTTTACAACAAATGGTCCTTCATAGTTCGGAGTCCACTTGCCCCTGTGGTCTGTATGAGGAGGGAGGATTCTTTTCAACACAAGATCTCCCACTTGGTACTCTCGGTGCCTGACTTTCTGATCGAAGGCTCTCTTCATTCTTTTCTGATATAGCTGCCCATGGCAGATTGCAGCCAATCTTTTCTCTTCAATCAGACTCAGTTGATCGTATCGGGCCCGGACCCATTCTGCTTCGTTCAGTTTAACATCCATCAGTACTCGCAAGGAGGGTAATTCAACTTCAACAGGTAGGACTGCCTCCATACCATACACAAGCTGATACGGTGTTGCCCCAGTGGATGTTCTGATTGACGTGCGGTACCCATGCAAGGCAAATGGTAGCATTTCATGCCAATCTTTGTAGGTAACTACCATCTTCTGCACGATCTTCTTGATATTCTTATTAGCTGCCTCAACAGCGCCATTCATCTTTGGCCTGTAGGGAGAAGAATTGTGGTGTTGGATCTTGAAGTCCCGGCATAGCTCAGCCATCATTTTGTTGTTTAGATTGGAACCATTATCAGTAATGATTCGCTCGGGCACTCCATATCGACAGATGATATCTCTCTTCAGAAATCTGGCTACCACTTGCCTTGTAACATTTGTATAGGAAGCTGCTTCAACCCACTTGGTAAAATAGTCAATGGCGACCAGGATGAATCTGTGGCCATTTGAAGCAGTCGGTTCAATCTTGCCGATCATATCAATGCCCCGCATAGCAAAGGGCCAGGGTGAAGACATTATATTCAGAGGATTGGGAGGCACATGCACCTTATCTGCATAAATCTGGCATTTATGGCATCTTCTGGCATAGGCACAACAGTCTGCATCCATTGTGATCCAGTAATAACCTGATCTTAGCAATTTCTTAGCCATGGCATGCCCTCCTGCATGGGTACCAAAAGATCCTTCGTGCACTTCATGCATTAACAAGTCTGCTTCTGTTCTATCAACGCATCTGAGGAGTACCATATCAAAGTTTCTTTTGTACAGGGAACCATCAGTGTTCAGGAAGAAACTACCAGCCAGCCTTCTTAACGTCTTCTTATCATTGGAAGATGCCCCAGGTGGGTATGTTTGATCCTTCAAGAAGCATTTGATGTCATGGAACCAAGGCTTATCATCTTTGACAACTTCTGCTGCGAACACATATGCTGGTCTATCAAGTCTGGACACTGAAATCTGCGGCACAAAGTTGGCTGCTTGAACTTTGATCATAGATGAAATGGTAGCCAGGGCGTCTGCAAACTGATTCTCGTCCCGAGGGATATACTCAAGCTTGACTGTTGTGAAGAAAGTCAATAACCTCCTTGTATAATCCCTGTAAGGTATCAGATGATCCTGGTGCATGTACCATTATCCGTTGGTTTGATTAACTACCAGAGCTGAATCCCCGAATACAGTCAATGTCTTGATCCTAAGGTCAATGGCTTCCTCAAGACCCATAATGCAAGCTTCGTATTCAGCTTCGTTGTTAGTGCAGTTGAAAGTGAGTTTTGCCGAGAAAGGCATGTGAACTCCCTTAGGTGTAATGAGTACTGCACCAACACCACGACCATTCATATTAACAGCCCCATCAAACATCATAGTCCATTCCTCTTCCGGGTCAGGCCCTTCAGTGTGAACAGGCTCTTCACGATCTTTTGTTTTTATGAACATGATGTCTTCATCAGGGAAGTCAAACCTCATAGGCTGGTAGTCATCAATAGGTTGCTCAGCAAGATATTCAGATAGTACACTGCCCTTGATGGCTTTCTGGGATGTGTACTGGATGTCATATTCCGTGAGAATCATTTGCCATCTTGCAACCCGTCCGGTAAGAGTTGGCTTCTCGAAAATGTACTTAACTGGGTCCATCTTGGATATCAATAAGGTAGTGTGAGTCAACATGTACTGTCTCAGTCGGCGAGCAGCCCACGCTAAAGCACAACAAGTTTTCTCGAGCAGTGAATAACGTTGTTCACAGTCGGTAAACTTTTTGCTCAGGTAGTATATTGCATACTCTTTTCGACCAGACTCGTCATGCTGGCCCAGCACACACCCCATTGACTCTTCTAATACTGTTAAGTACATTATCAGAGGTCTTCCTTCAACTGGAGGCATAAGGATTGGTGGTTCTTGCAGGTATTCCTTGATCTTGTCAAAAGCCCTCTGGCAGTCTTCGTTCCACCTGACCGTCTGTTCTTTTCTTAACAGTTTGAACAAGGGTTCACAGGTTGCCGTAAGGTGAGATATGAACCTGGAAATGTAATTCAATCTACCTAGAAACCCTCGAACTTCTTTTTCAGTTTTCGGTGCAGGCATTTCTTGAATGGCTTTGACTTTATCAGGGTCAACTTCAATCCCTTTCTCGCTTACAATAAATCCTAGCAGCTTACCAGATCGCACCCCGAATGTGCACTTGTTGGGGTTCAGTTTTAGTTGGTATTTCCTCAGACGCTTGAATAACTTCAGTAGATTTACCAGGTGGTCTTCTTCTGTGAGGGACTTGGCAATCATGTCATCCACATAACATTCGATTTCTTTATGGATCATATCGTGGAATAACGTTACCATAGCCCATTGATAGGTTGCACCGGCATTCTTCAGTCCGAATGGCATCACCTTGTAACAGAACGTGCCCTAGGGTGTGATGAAAGTTGTCTTCTCCATGTCTTCAGGTGACATTTTGATCTGATTGTATCCTGAAAATCCGTCCATGAAGGAGAATACCGAGAACTGAGCCGTGTTATCCACCAATACATCAATGTGAGGTAATGGGAAATCATCCTTCGGGCTGGCTCTGTTCAGATCTCGGTAGTCAACACACATCCTTACTTTGCCGTCTTTCTTAGGCACAGGTACTATATTAGCAACCCACGGTGGATAGCTAGTTACAGCCAGGAACCCGGCGTCCCACTGCTTTTGTACCTCTTCTTTGATCTTCATTGCCATGTCTGGGCGAGTACGACGCAGCTTCTGTTTTACCGGCGGGCATTCTTCTCTTAAAGGCAGCTTGTGCGTAACAATGTCGGTGTCCAACCCTGGCATATCCTGGTAAGACCAAGCAAACACATCCACGTACTCTTGAAGCAGGTCAATCAGTTGTCTCTTCACCGAGTCTTGTAAGCAGGCCCCGATCTTAACTTCTTTCACTTCTTCTTCTGTACCAAGATTAATCGTTTCAACTTCCTCCTGATGAGGAGTGATAACCTTCTCCTCTTGTCTCAACAACCTGGCTAGCTCTTCAGGAAGCTCATAATCTTCTTCAACCCCTTCATCAGCTTGATTGATTGGATTGCCAAAGTCATACGAAGTCATAGCCGTGCTGTTGTCGGTGCTGTCTGGAAGGCACTCTCTGCAAGGGTTCAGTTTGTTCATTTTAGTGATTGATTTTAATCTTTGTTTAGAAAAAGTGAAATAAAACTGTCATTTTGAAAACATTGCCATTTATTTTTTTGTACAAAAAGAAAAATGGAAAAAACAGCGAGCGGAAAAGAAAAAGACTCATTTGCAAAAAGATGTCTGATATTTCATTGATTAATCTTGTTGCACAAAAAGTACAGATGGCCCGATTACAAAATGAGTCTTGTCATCTTGGGCAAGATGCAAGACTTTGATGCATGCTATAAAATACAGGAAATAATAATTACTCTGCATGAGTAACCCTTATAATTTCCTGGGAAGACCAGTTTGAGATACTGCTTCCCGGGATCTTTGGACGAATCCAGCTTCCCAGGTTGCGTTCTTCTTCCAGCTCGTCTTCCAAATTGTTGATAGCATCAGGGGTGAGCATCCCCCCACTAACAAAGTTGGGCTTCTTGGCAGCCTCTGTTTGATCTACTTGAGTTGGTTTGTAACCCAACCCAAATCTATCTTCTTTCTTCTCCACAGGCAACAGTTTGCCCCAGCCTTGAGCGTTTCCTTCTTCCACCACCTTCCGGGCTTGTTGGTAGGATGCCATAGAGGTCCCGAGCACAGCAGAGGTTTCATTAACATTCAGGGCCTCAAACCCTTGGCTCATCGTCTCGTGGATCTCCCCATCCATCTCAATATACTTATAAGTAGCCAGATGGCTAACAAAAATATCCTCTTCTCCACAGATAGTAACGACTTGGCCTTCCCACTCAAATTTTAACTTCTGGTGAAGGGTAGACGTTACTGCGCCAGCGACATGAATCCATGGTCTACCCAACAAACAGCTGTAGGCAGGCTGAATGTCCATCACGTAGAAGGTCGTTTTAAAAGTTTGTGGGCCAATCGTTACAGGTAGCTCTATTTCCCCCAGAACCGATCTCTTAGAACCGTCAAAGGCTCTCACTACCAAGTTACTGGGTCGTAATGCCAATCCTTCATATTCTAGCTTCACAAGGGCCTTTTTAGGTAAGACATTGAGGGATGATCCTGTATCTACCAGCACATGGGAAAGGACTGCACCTTTACGTTCCATGGTGATGTGCAAGGCCTTGTTATGGTTGCGGCCTTCCGTAGTCAAATCAGTATTGGTGAACCCTAGCCCATTGCTAGCAGTAACATTTCCAACCACAGTTTCCAACTGATTGACGGTGATCTCTTCAGGCACGTAAGCTGCGTGCAAGACTTTGAGTAGCGCATTCCGATGGGCTTCGGAGCACATAAGCAATGATAGGATAGAGATCTTGGAGGGCGTCTGGTGAAGCTGATCCACTATTTTGTAATCACTCTTCTTGATGATTCTCATGAACTCATCAACTTCTTGATCAAAGGGTGTTTTCAAAGTTTCCTTAATAGCTTGATCTTCCTGCACCGGACTCTTTCCTTTTGCCTTGGCAGCAGCTTCTGCTTCGGCAGTGGGTCTTTGAATTTGTGGAGCAAAGAGACGTCCGCTTCGAGTGAAGCCTCCGCCTCCCCCCACATTGTCTATTTGTGGTGCAGAAGTTGATGATTCAAAAGTGATCTTTTGTCCTTCGCAGTATAAATCAGAGCCGTAATGCCAAGGGATGGCATTACTGCTTTCATAAGGTACTGGTCCAGGCACTGTGACAGTGACTGGACTGATGGCAGCTGTAGAAGGGACTGTGATAGTCTGTGGATCATAATATATTGTGACTGGTGCTCTGATAGGAGTAGCACTTTGTGAGTTGTAGGCAGAGTCATTTTCAGGATCATAATAAATCGTAACTGTTGAGACATCTTCATGGTTTGCTGCTGATGTTGTAGGAGACATTGTCGGAAGGATGGGTGTTGTTGTTGTATGAGATTCAAAATGGAGTGATGCTGAAGTTGTAGAAGGAAAGTTTGTTGATAGCTGATCAGTTGAGATGACGGATGAAGCATTTGTTGATGAAGCTGAAAAGTTGTCTGGAACAATGGTTGTTGCAGTTGTAGGAGGTTCTGGAATTGCGGCTAATGAGGTTGCTGGATTTGTTGGAAATGATGTTGTAATTTGGAGCAGGCCACTCTGGATGAGACCATCTATGCCATTCCTCAGGTTATCGCAACCATTCACTGAAATGTTGCAGTAAGCACAACCTAACTCGCACCCTGGGAACATTTGACATTCGAGGAGTTGAGCCTTAATCTCTACCAACGGTGTCCGAATCTGACCCACACTGGTTATCAGGTAAGACGGCTTGTCTTCTTCAATAGCATTGATTCGGGGACCACCATGGTGTGGCATAGGGTTCTTGTTGACATTTGGTGGTGGTGCAAAGTTCAGAGCCTTAGAGTCTACCAGGTCTTGTACCTTCATGTGCAAAGCTCTGCACTTTTCTGTACTATGACCAGGTGCATTTGAGTGAAAGGCACATCTGGCGCTGGCGTCGTAGTTTCTGGGCAGACTGTTGGGATCTGGAGGTGCCAACGTTCTTAGCTCAACTAGGTTGAGTTTCAAGAGTTGTGGCAGCAATGTGGCATAGGGCATAGGGATCGGATCGATCACCCTATTGGCCTGAGAGGGTCTCTGTTGGAATGGTCTCTGTTGGAATGGTCTCTGCTGATTATTGTTGTTGGTGTTGCTGTTGTTGTAATTTCTCGGAGGATACTGAGTTTGTTGCTGGTACTGAGGTTGTTGCTGATAATTTTGTTGCGGTGGTTGATAAGCTGGTTGTGGATGAGCTGGAGCGGGAATGGTGACTGCTGCCACAGACCTGTGAACATATTGGGGCCTGCCCCTGTTGGTGTGGATAGCATTGGTCTCACCAGTTCTTCTTGGGCCTGCAAAAGGCTTTCTTGTGTTACTGGATGAGCTTGCACCGTTGTCTGAGATCTTACCCATATTCAATAGGCTTTCAATTCTCTCCCCGGCTATGACTACATCTGCAAAGCTGGTAGATGAGAAGGCAGCTAGCCTATCAATGTAAGTCCCCTAGAGGGTGTTCATAAACATATCAGCCATCTCCCTCTCTGACATAGGTGGCTGGACAGCAGCAGCAAGTTGTCTCCATCTTTGAGCGTACTCTCGGAAGCTCTCCCTGGATGACTGTGACATTCCCATTAGGAGGGTCCTGTTGGGTGCCATATCCAGGTTGTATTGATACTGTCTGATAAAGGCCTCTGCCAGGTCCTTCCAGCATCTAATAGTTGCTCTTGTCAGATGGGAGTACCATTCCCTCGAAGCTCCAGTCAAGCTATCCTCAAAATAAAACATCCATAGCTTTTCGTCCATGGTATAGGCCTTCAGCCTCCCGAGAAAAGATTGTAGATGGGTCCGGGGACAGGAAGTCCCATTATACTTCTCAAAGCATGGTGGTTTAAATTTGTGGGGAATCCTGACCCCGTCTACCAAGCCCATATCCATAACATCAAAACCCAAAGAGTTTTGAGACTCTAAGGATCTTAATTTCTCAGCTATCTCATCCAGCCTTCTATCATAGGCCTCCTCCCCAGCTCCCATCACTGTGAACTGATCTTCCTGGGGGTCTTCTTGCAGTACCCTCCCTGCTGTGGCAGTCCCTTGTATATTGACAGGGATGTTGATCTCTGGATGCTGGTGGGGTCCAAAGACTGGGGGGTTGACACGAGGTTGGACTCTTTCATTGTTGCTTGTCCCAGCAGTCCCTGGCTGATGGTCTTCCTGGTTTCTCCCTTCCACCAGTGCTCTTAACCTCTCCTGGCTTTGAGCCATGTTGTTCATTACCTCCATAAACTGTGTCATTTGAGTCCTCATTTCCAACCTCTCGTTGGTCATTTGACTCCTGACCTCTGTAAGGTCCTGCTGCATTTGATCCATCTGTATGCCCGGAAGGTTGCTACGGGTGGGGTATCTGTGTGGACGGTTGAGTGGAAACCCTCGACGTCGAGCAATAATTCCTGAGATCACAACAGAGTTAGTAACAATAAAACAAAAACCTACAAAACAGAACAAAAGGTTAGTATGCAATGCAGTGTGTCTATTTGTTTCCAAGGTATCCGGCTTGGTACTTGGTTTTGACCTTTCCAGACCCCTTGAAGAAGATGCTTGTGATGTTGCTTGAAGAATTCAGATGAAACAAACCAACACATATATTACAAAAAGGTAAATGGTACATAGTTTGTTTCTTTTACAATACAAGCCCTCTGAGGGGTCATAAAGAAAAAAATACATAAAATGAAAGCAACAACAAGCAAAAAGTCAAACTCCAAGGCCAAATTCATCCTCCTGAACTTCCTTGAGAAGTGCTTCAGTTACAGGATCAGCTGGACGCTCCGTAAGATTCCTGATGAGGAGATTCCTGGTGGCAACAGCTGCAGTTAGCTTCCTGTGTTGGCTCTGGTCCTTTGACCTCTTCACTCCAGCTCTGATCTTCAACTCTGAGACCTCCCTCTGGGTTGCTGCCAGGGCTTCCCGTTGCTCTTTTGCACTAGCTTCCATCTGCTCCATCTTATCCTGAGTCCTTTTGTCCTCCTGAGTATGGGCTTCGGTGATCCTGACCCACCTAGCCTGACTCTCTTTCAGATACAAATCAGTCCTGGCTTTCTGGAACTGAGCTTCCTTGCAGGCATTCTTCAAGATTTGTTCTCCAGCCCTAGACTTCTTAATGTAATCCTCAGACTTCTCAATTCTAGCCAAATGCTCCACTTTCAACTTTTCTAGCCTCTCAATATCCAACCTACCATCACTCCTCTCCCAGAGGGCCTTCTGTAGAGCTTGAGTCAGCTTCTCATTTCTCTCCTTCAATTTCTCAAACTCCTCTAAGCTGACAGTTGCCGGAGGTGGTGCTGTGGAAGGTCCAGGCATATCTTCAATAGTGAAAGGCATTCCAGAAATTTGAGCCCTGGCATGTGACCACTCATAGTACTGGGCAGAGGCTACATTATTGCATCTTCCAAGAATAGTTACCCCCTTAGTCTGCACATTGTCCCAGGCCCAGGATGCCTGCCTGACAACAGCCAGATTAGGCTTGATCTCAACATAAAGGGTCTCAGTCAGGTCTTGTGTCCTAGGGGGATGGACCAATGCATAGCCCAGTTGTCTTTTGAAAAGCAGAGGGTTGTAATTGATGCAACCCTTCACTCCAATCAGAGGCACATTGGGAAATTGCCCACAACTTGTAATGATGTCTCTGCCCTTAGTACTCTGAGTACACCATCTGATATCATCTGAGGTTAGAGCAACAAGCCTTCTAGCCCAGTTCTTCTGCTGGTGAGGGTTTAAGAATGCATCAGTCTTTGGCAAATGCTTGAGCAACCAAGTATGGAACAAAGGTGCACAGCATCTCACTAATCTCCCCCTTTGCTTTTCATTCCTCTGATGGACTGAGTAGTAAAGATCTCCCAGTAAGGTGGGCACTGGGTTTCTCAGGATGAAAAGATGGACTGCATTCTTGCTAACAAACCTAGGCTCATCTGCAAAAAGTATGACCCCATATATGCTAAGGGCCAACAGAGCACAGACTGCCTTCCACTCCCCTAGGGAGGCCTTCAGACTAGCCTGAGAAGTCAAGAAATCCAAATGGAAACCAGAGATTCCAGCTTTAGATGTCAAATTCTGCCCAATCAAAACTGGTTCCAGATGTAATGCTTTGGCTATCTCCTCATTACTTGGGAAAGCCATCTCAGGGTTGAAAGGGATTCCACCCCTGATGGGTACACCAACCAATGATGAATACTCCTCCAGCAAAGGTCCCAACTGGAAATTCTGAAATGTGAAGCACCTCAGAGGGGGATCATAGAACTGCAGGCAAGTATGTATCAGGCTCCTCTGTGAAGGGTCCAAATCCAATACCACATCAAGGATTCCTCCATAATGTTCTCTGAAATATGGTATATGGTCTGGAGTAATCAGGGTTTGAATCCTCCTGATGCTAGCTAGCTCAGGCTCAAAGAAGTGATAGGAGATATTGCTCTTCTTAGGTGCCATGTTGATGAAGAATAGGTGTTGATGATGATGACTGAGGACAACACTGCAGATGGGCCTCTGATAGGCTGAGGCTGAGGATACAAGTGACTGAAGCAGGTGACTGATAGCTGAAGCAAGTGTTGATGAGGATAGGTCTAAGCTGATGATGGGGTCAAAACCAAGCCAAAATGATAGGATGGATACCCTGAAAAACAAGTAAACACATGTTAAAATGATGCAATGAGGATGTATGCAAATGATATGCAAGGGTTTGTGACTGAGCTGGATCTGATTAACTGCTCTGATATAAGTCCAAGTGTGTTCAAGAAATCCAGATGGAGGTCTATAAGTCCAGTAACCAAGGTGGGGGACTCAAATAAAGAGTCACATGTCCTGGGTTAAATCACAAGAACTGTCCAAAGTGAAGCATTCTTAAACATAATAAGTATCAGGGTATGATGTGGCCAATGGTTCCTGCAAACCTGTAAACAGCCCAACCTCCTCACAGGTGATGTTCTAAAACAAGGATCCTCAGACTTGGATCAGTTATGAGAAGTGTAAACACTTCTAACCCGAAGGTACAGTGTTTACAATAACCATAAAAGTTCCTCCTCTAATTCACCTCAGTTTCTGAAGGTCAATACTAAAGGTCATCCAGACTTAGCAGGCTTCCCAGATAGCCCTAGTACTGCAGGAAATCTGCAACACATAGTTCTCAAGAAGAAACCCATATCTGAACCGTGTTTCATATTCCCGCACCAGACCGAGATGGAATGGGAAAGAATATGAACCACTCTAGCCTAGGTGGCACTCAGGTCCCAGGTGTAGGACCTCAACTCTCAATGAATCACCCACCCACCAAAGCAAAACCAGATCCAGCCAGCAGTATGACATTATGATATATGAAAAACTGTAAAGAAAGCAGTAAAGCAACTGTACATAAAGCAAAAATAAATGCAAATATACAAACACAAATAAGCACATAACACCCCAGTAAACACAAATCAAACAAGCGCTAGGAGGAACCCACAAGAAGAACCAGAAGCCCTGGTTGCAGTATAAGTTTCCCCAGCAGAGTCGCCAAGCTGTCGCTCCCGATAAATGGGAAATGGCCCAAATAAAGGTACAGACGCGAACGGTCGGCGAGAGGGACAATGAGAACACACAGCCGTGAACTCACTGAAGATGAATAGAGTCGCCAGCTAGGCATTTTTATCCCGGAGGAAAGGCAATGCTGCATAGACCTAGAAAGAGATGGATAAGACGGTTGCGAACCAGAGAGACTGAGAAAGGGGGTCGGTTACAACCTGGGAAGGTATTAGCACCCAGATTGTCCGTCGTACTCGACGGGATCCACGCTTAAAAGATTTGTGTTTTAAAGGGGTAGTGTCAGTGCAATTTGTGTATAAAAGAGCTGGAAAAGGATGTACAGGTGTCAGTGTAAAAGAAGTAAAGTGTATAAGTGAAGTGTAAGGACAAGAGTGAAATGCTCATGATAATGAGGCTAAGAATAATGCTGGAAGGAGGGGGAATATACAGAGACTTTTGTTCGATAACTGTTAAGTTATGCCTACGTATCCTCTCGTGCAATGAGGAAGTCAGAACACCGTAGTTCGACCCAAAGAGACTGAAAGATGAATTGACTCGTGAACTTCTTGCTTGTCTATGCTCAAGTGTATGACCTGTCCGGCTCAGGTGCAAACTGTCTTGCATTAGACGGAAGAAGCAAGTTCGCGTTTATGAGTGAATGAGATGAGAAATGAATCCCGTAGGAGACAATTATTGTTTGTTTTTGAGTTTTCAGTCTTTTATTGCTTTTGGAAGTTTGTCATAAATTAATGAGCTTAAGCCTAAACCAATGGATTTAGTAAACTCATCACATCTTCCCTCTGATTAGGGGTAATGAGAATACCTTAAGTGTGAAGTCAGCTTCTCACACTTAATCACCTTTGATGCAGGATTAAGATCATTAACCTATTTGTGATTATTTAAATGTTTTTGTTGTTTTTGTTTAGTGTTAAGTAATGAGGTTAAGCCATAATCAGGGATTAAACAGACTCATTACACCATCCTAATAGAAGGATAATAGATGAGGGTGCTTAAGCTGAGGAAAACTCCTCAACTTAATCCATGATTAGGGATTAAACTCATGACATAACAAGCCTTTGATTAAGTAGATTTTAATTAATGGTGAGATGATGAAGTGAATTTTAGAGTTTGTAAGACAACTTGAGGGGGACTTGTCCATTAACACTAGGGTTAGTCCTTCTTAACCAATTAAGGAAGAATTAGAACCCTAATGCAAGGCCCAAGTTACAAGCTTGATGTCTTGATGATTATTAGGTGAATTGATTAAAGGATTTAAACACATTAAGGGTTTAACACTCAGGATTAAAATTATACACTCCATCCTAATAGAAGGATGCAGGCATAAGCTTAATCACAAAGCCTTAAAACCTTTAGGGTTTAGTCCTTGATTATGAGATGAGAAGAGAAGACTCAAAGAGACACAAAGGTAAAAGCTAAATGAGGGACTAATCAAACCCTAATTATTGTCATGCTTGGTTGTTCCTAGGGTTTATGAGGTCTGCAAGAAAGTCTTCAGAGGAACCACCAGGAAGCAGATGAAAGGAGCCAAGAGAAGCAAAGTAACTTGCTTCATTCAAGAAGTCAAGTCACTTGAGGAAAGAAAGTAAGAAGAGGAAGAATGAGCAAGCTCAATCTCAAACACAAAGCAAAATGCAGCAAGGATGCATAAAAGAGATGAAGAGAAGCTATGAGAAGTGAAGGCAAATTCACTTCTCAGGATAACTTACCACCTGAAAAGTTAGAAAAGGAATGCAATGCAATGCAAAATGGGATGGAATGGCATGATGAGAAACAAAACCAGAAGCACATGCATGGTGTTAATGATGCTATGAGATGCTACAAACATATAACAAGGCATGAGGATGATCATATAGGCTTATGGATGCAAATGAAGCAAGCTAAGACATATGAACATTCATGAAAAGTTATGAAGTGATATGAATGCATAACATGGCAAATGAAGGATGCTGTAGATGTTTAGAATTGGTAGAATTTTGACCAACAAGAAATATTGAATTTAGCTCAGGATGTCACATCAGATGTTGGGACATTGTATCAGTTAATGAAATAAGTTCAGTTTTTTAGGATGTCCCAACAGATGTTGTGACATCTCAGACAGAGTATAAGCAAATGAACTTAATTCAGAATGTCACACCAGATGTTGGGACATTGCATCAGTTAATGAAATAAATTCAGTTTTTCAGGATGTCCCAACAGATGTTGTGACATCTCAGACAGAGTATAAGCAAATGAACTTAATTCAGAATGTCACACCAGATGTTGGGACATTGCATCAGTTAATGAAATAAATTCAGTTTTTCAGGATGTCCCAACAGATGTTGTGACATCTCAGACAGAGTATAAGCAAATGAACTTAATTCAGAATGTCACACCAGATGTTGGGACATTGCATCAGTTAATGAAATAAATTCAGTTTTTCAGGATGTCCCAACAGATGTTGTGACATCTCAGACAGAGTATAAGCAAATGAACTTAATTCAGAATGTCACACCAGATGTTGGGACATTGCATCAGTTAATGAAATAAATTCAGTTTTTTAGGATGTCCCAACAGATGTTGTGACATCTCAGACAGAGTATAAGCAAATGAACTTAATTCAGAATGTCACACCAGATGTTGGGACATTGCATCAGTTAATGAAATAAATTCAGTTTTTCAGGATGTCCCAACAGATGTTGTGACATCTCAGACAGAGTATAAGCAAATGAACTTAATTCAGAATGTCACACCAGATGTTGGGACATTGCATCAGTTAATGAAATAAATTCAGTTTTTCAGGATGTCCCAACAGATGTTGTGACATCTCAGACAGAGTATAAGCAAATGAACTTAATTCAGAATGTCACACCAGATGTTGGGACATTGCATCAGTTAATGAAATAAGTTCAGTTTTTTAGGATGTCCCAACAGATGTTGTGACATCTCAGACCTGCTACCAGAATTAATGACTAACAGAACTGAATAAATTAAGGAAAGTTACCTGGAATTAATTATGGAAGAATGAAACAGAATAAGGCGCATCTGTAGGGAGTTTTGTTATGTGTCTTCAGCATAATCAGAAGAACTGAGCTGGAGACCTTCGAAAGTGAGCTTTCAGAGCTTCCCTCTTGTGCAAATGATCTCCCTTTAACCCCCTGAGGCCAATGGAAACCTTGAATGAGGCTGAAAGTGGCTAGTTTTTTTGTGGTTCAGTTCTGGTGTAACAGGAAATGCAGTTCTTGTGTGTTGTGTTTCATATCATTGTAAGGGGTGGGATCTGTTCTATGGATGATTTGTGGTTTGTGTGTGAAGGAATTTTTTTAATGTTTGAAGGCTGTGGAGAGAGTTTTGAAGGGGAGAAGGTTCAGACCAGTTTTTTTGTGTATGCTGCAATGTGTGTATTCAGCTTGTGTATGGCTTGCTTTATGTTCCATAATGTTTGAGTAGGCTATGGAGCAGGTTTGTAGAGGTGGCTGATCACTATTCCAAAAGCATGGGAGAAATTGCAAAAAGTCATGGTTTGGTGTACTTGAAGCATGGGCTGTGTCAGAGATGGTTTCCTAACCTGTACTGCATCAGCTGAGTTCAAGGAAGGCCCTTGGATGGTTCATGAAAGGCTACTGCATTTGGATCATGAGCTAGAGGAGTTTTTGCAACTTGCCCACTTGTGACATTTCATGATTTTGGCTATGTGAATGTGAGAATTCTTGCTGAATTGTTGGTGAGGCATGCTTCATTAGGTCATGGCCAAGTTTTGAAACCAGCTAGAGGTCAAACAAAACCTTTGAGAATCAGTTTGCAAGAAATCCCTCTTTGCACTTTCATGAAAAATGATTTATGGTCACTTGAAAATCAAAGCATAGAAATGGGAAATTCCTTAGGCCAAACTGAATTTCAGGTCATGCATTGTGTTTGTATGATTCTATGATCAAATAAAGATCATACACATTCAAAATGATGGGGAAAGCTGAAATTCTGGGATCAGGTTTGAGATGTCCCAACATCTGTTGGGACATCCTGAAAAAACTGAACTTATTACATTAACTTACACAATGTCACAACATCTGGTGTGACATCCTGAAGTCTGAACTTCAATACTTCTTGTTTGTCCAAAAATCCTACCAATTCTAAAACATCTACAAAAACCCTTTGGTTGGATGATTGGGGTCCTCAGATGCCCTGATTTTGCACTGACTTGTCTGAAAAGTCAACCCTTGATCAGATGACTTCCCCATGGAATTTCTTCATGAAAATTGGTATGCATACTCCCTATACCATATAGAGACCAATAGAAACAAGAATGACCAAAAAAATTGGAGTTATGGCCTCTGAAACCAAAACCCTAATTTTAGGTCAACTGTGCAGTCTAGCCTGGCTCTGCTTCTATACCAATCCCAGTTCTTGTGATTCTTTGGCATTTTTGACTTTGAGAGGATGTAATATGATATAAGAACACACATGGACCCCTTTGAAGTTATTGGTGGCCCTTTGGAGTGGCTCAAGAAGTTCTTGGATTGCTCAGATCACAAACCCTAGGTGCAGATGACTTAGAATCTATGCAGTGAATCAAAAATGTGATATGAGATGGTATGATTGTGTTTATGCATATGAAATGATCACAAGCCATGGTGTGAATGGGTGAGGGCAAATTTGGGGTGTTTATAACGTGGTCATAGCCGGGGAAAGAATTGAGAGCCTATTAAAGATGGGCAAGATTTCTGACAACGGTGCGAGCTCGTCCAGCAACCCCAGAAAACCTTTTGTAGGTCCAAGAAGAACTGGTGAGACCAATGCCATTCAGACCAGCAGGGGCAGACCACAATATGTTCATAGATCAGTGGCAGCAGTCACCATTCCCTCTCCACTTCCTCAACAACCAGTATATCAACCACAACAACAAACCCATTAACAGCAACAAACTCAGTATCCTCCTCAAAGAAACTACAACAACAACAACAACAACAGTCAGCAAAGACCATTCCAACAGAGACCATCTCAGGCCAATAGGGTGATTGATCCAATCCCTATGCCCTATGCCGCTTTACTGCCACAGCTCCTGAAGCTCAACCTGGTTGAGTTAAGGATGTTGGCACCACCAGATCCTTCCAGTTTGCCGAGAAATTACGACGCCAACGCCAGATGCGCTTTTCATTCTAACGCGCCTGGCCACAGTACAGAAAAGTGCAGAGCTTTACAGATGAAAGTGCAAGACTTGGTAGATTCTAAAGCTCTAAACTTTGCACCCCCGCCAAATGTTAACAAGAACCCTATGCCCAACCATGGGGGGCCCAGAATTAATGCTATTGAGAAAGATATGCCATCTTTCTTAATAACCAGTGTTGGGCAAATTAGGACACCCCTGGTAGAGATTAAAGCTCAACTCCTTGAATGCCAGATATTCCCTGGGTGTGAGCTCGGGTGCGGTTATTGCAACATTTCGGTGAATGGATGTGATAACTTGAGAAGCGGCATAGACGGTCTTATCCAGAATGGTCTACTTCAAATCACAACATCAATACCTTTAAATCCAACAATCTCTCCAACGACAGTTCCAGAGTCTCCTACAACTGCAACAACAATTATTCCAAACAATTCTTCAGTTTCATCAACAAATGCTTCAGATATCACTTCAACAAGCCACCTATCAACAAACATTACTTCTACAACTTCAGCACCCCTTCATTCAGAATCTCCTACAACAGCAACTCTCATCCAGTCAATAGTGTCTCCTACAACATCAACAGCAAATAATGAAAGTGTCTCAATAGTTACAATTTATTATGATCCTGCAAATGATTCTGCCTACAACTCACAGAATGCCGCTCCTGTCAGAGCACCAGTTAATATCTACTATGATCCACATACTATTGCAACGCCCTCCACTGTTGCAGTCAGCTCGGTTACCATCACGGTACCTGGGCCCGTTCCATATGAAAGCAGTAATGCCATCCCTTGGCATTACGGCTCAGATCTATACTGCGAAGGGCAGAAAATCACTCTTGAATCATCAACTTCTTCACCACAAATAGACAATGTGGGGGGAGGCGGAGGCTTCACTCGAAGCGGACGTCTTTTTGCCCCACAAATTCCAAGACCCATTGCTGAAGCAGAAGCTGCTGCTAAGGCAAAAGGGAAGAGCATGGTGCAAGAAGAACAAGTTGCTAAAGAGGCTTTAAAGACCCCTTTTGATCAAGAGGTTGATGAATTCATGAGAATCATCAAGAAGAGTGATTACAAGATAGTGGACCAGCTTCACCAGACGCCTTCCAAGATCTCCATTTTATCATTGCTAATGTGCTCCGAGGCTCATCGGAACGCACTATTAAAAGTCTTGCACGCAGCTTATGTGCCAGAGGAGATTACCGTCAATCAGTTGGAAGCTGTAGTTGGAAATGTTAACGCTAGTCATGGACTGGGATTTACCAACACTGATTTGACAGCGGAAGGCCGCAATCACAACAAGGCTTTGCACGTTACCTTGGAGTGTAAGGGTGCAGTTCTTTCTCATGTATTAGTGGACACAGGGTCATCCCTCAATGTCTTACCTAAAAAAGCCCTTGTGAAGCTGGAATATGAAGGATTGGCATTACGCCCCAGCAACTTGGTAGTAAGAGCCTTTGACGGTTCTAAGAGATCAGTTCTGGGAGAAATTGAGTTGCCTATAACGATTGGTCCACAGACTTTCAAAACGACCTTCTTCGTGATGGATATACAGCCTGCCTACAGCTGTCTATTGGGTAGGCCATGGATACACGCCGCTGACGCCGTGACCTCAACCCTTCACCAGAAGTTAAAATTCGAGTGGGAGGGCCAAGTCGTTACTATTTGTGGAGAGGAAGATATTTTTGTTAGCCATCTGGCTACATACAAATATATTGAGATGGATGGGGAGATCCATGAAACCATGAGTCAGGGATTTGAGGCCCTGAACATTAATGAAACATCTGCTGTACTTGGGACTTCCATGACATCCTACCAGCAAGCCAGGAAGGTTGTTGAAGAGGGGAATGCTCAAGGCTAGGGCAAGCTGTTGCCTGTAGAAAAGAAAGAGGACAGATTTGGGTTGGGTTACAAACCAACTCAACAAGATCAAGCAGAGGCTGCTAAGAAGCCCAGTTTTGTTAATGGGGGGATGCTCACCCCTGATGCTGTAAACAACTTGGAAGATGAGTCGGAAGATGAACGCAACCTGGAGAGCTGGATACGTCCAAGGATCCCGGGGAGCCGTATCTCAAACTGGTCTTCCCAGGAAATTATAAGGGTTACTCCTGCAGAGTAATTATTATTTCCTGTATATTTTAAGCATGCATCAAGTCTTGCATCTTGCCCAAGATGACAAGACTCATTTTGTAATCGGGCCATCTGTAATTTTGTGCAAACAGATCAATCAATGACAATCAGACATCTTTTGCAAAATGAGTCTTTTTCTTTTCCGCTCAATGTTTTTCCATTTTTCTTTTTGTGAAAAAATAAAATGGAAATGTTTTCAAAATGATAACTTCATTTCACTTTTTCTAAACAAGATTAAAATCAATCACTAAAATGAACAATCTAAACCCTTGCAGAGAGTGCCTCTCAGACCGCACCGACAACAACACGGCTATGACTTCGTATGACTTTGACAATCCAATCAATCAAGCTGATGAAGGGGTTGAAGAAGATTTTGAGCTTCCTGAAGAGCTAGCCAGGTTGTTAAGGCAAGAGGAGAAGGTTATCACTCCTCATCAGGAGGAGATTGAAACAGTTAATCTTGGTACGGATGAAGATGTGAAAGAGGTTAAGATCGGGGCCTGCCTACAAAACTCAGTGAAAGAACAACTGATTGATCTGCTTCAGGAGTATGCGGATGTGTTTGCTTGGTCTTACCAGGACATGCCAGGGTTGGACACCGATATCGTCATACACAAGCTGCCATTAAAAGAAGATTGCCCGCCAGTAAAACAGAAGTTGCGCCGTACTCGCCCAGATATGGCAATGAAGATAAAAGAAGAGGTACAAAAGCAGTGGGACGTCGGGTTCCTTGCTGTAACTAGCTATCCACCGTGGGTTGCTAATATAGTACCTGTGCCTAAGAAAGACGGCAAAGTGAGAATGTGTGTTGATTACCGGGATCTGAACAGAGCCAGCCCAAAAGATGACTTCCCATTACCTCACATTGATGTACTGGTTGATAATACGGCTCAGTTCTCGGTATTCTCCTTCATGGACGGATTTTCAGGATATAATCAGATCAAGATGTCACCTGAAGACATGGAGAAGACAACTTTCATCATGCCCTGGGGCACGTTCTGTTATAAGGTGATGCCATTCGGGCTGAAGAATGCTGGTGCAACATATCAACGGGCTATGGTAACATTATTCCACGATATGATCCATAAAGAAATCGAGTGTTACGTGGATGACATGATTGCCAAGTCCCTCACAGAAGAAGACCACCTGGTAAATCTGTTAAAGCTATTCAAGCGTCTGAGGAAGTACCAACTGAAATTGAACCCCAACAAATGCACATTCGGGGTGCGATCTGGTAAGCTGCTGGGCTTTATTGTAAGCGAGAAAGGGATTGAGGTTGACCCGGATAAAGTTAAAGCCATTCAAGAAATGCCTGCACCGAAAACTGAGAAAGAAGTTCGAGGGTTCTTAGGTAGATTGAACTACATTTCAAGGTTCATATCTCACCTTACAGCAACCTGTGAACCTTTGTTCAAACTGTTAAGAAAGGAACAAACGGTCAGGTGGAACGAAGACTGCCAGAGGGCTTTTGACAAAATCAAAGAATACCTGCAAGAACCTCCAATCCTTATGCCTCCAGTTGAAGGAAGACCTCTGATAATGTACTTGACAGTATTAGAAGAGTCAATGGGGTGTGTGCTGGGCCAGCATGACGAGTCTGGTCGAAAAGAGTATGCAATATACTACCTGAGCAAAAAGTTTACCGACTGTGAACAACGTTATTCACTGCTCGAGAAAACTTGCTGTGCTTTAGCGTGGGCTGCTCGCCGACTGAGACAGTATATGTTGACCCACACCACTTTGTTGATATCAAAAATGGACCCAGTTAAGTACATTTTCGAGAAGCCAGCTCTTACCGGACGGGTTGCAAGATGGCAAATGATCCTTACAGAATATGACATCCAATACACATCTCAGAAAGCCATCAAGGGCAGCGTATTGTCTGATTATCTTGCTGAGCAACCTATTGATGATTACCAGCCTATGAGATTTGACTTCCCTGATGAAGACATCATGTTCATAAAAGCAAAAGATCATGAAGAGCCTATTCACACTGAAGGGCCTGACCCGGAAGAAGAATGGACTATGATGTTTGATGGGGCTGTTAATATGAATGGTCGTGGTGTTGGTGCAGTACTCATTACACCTAAGGGAGTCCACATGCCTTTCTCGACAAAACTCACCTTTAACTGTACTAACAACGAAGCTGAATACGAAGCTTGCATTATGGGTCTTGAGGAAGCCATTGACCTCAGGATCAAGACATTGACTGTATTCGGAGATTCAGCTCTGGTAGTTAATCAAACCAACGGCAAATGGTACACCCACCAGGATCATCTGATACCTTACAGGGATTATACAAGAAGGTTATTGACTTTCTTCACAACGGTCAAGCTTGAGTATATCCCTCGGGACGAGAATCAGTTTGCAGATGCTCTGGCTACCATCTTGTCAATGATCAAAGTTCAAGCTGCCAACTTTGTACCTCGGATTTTAGTGTCCAGACTTGACAGACCAGCATATGTGTTCGCAGCAGATATTGTCAAAGATGATAAGCCTTGGTTCCACGACATCAAATGCTTTTTGGAGGATCAAACATACCCATCTGGGGCATCTTCCAATGATAAGAAGACTTTGAGAAGGCTTGCTGGTAGTTTCTTTCTGAACACTGATGGTTCCTTATACAAGAGAAACTTCGATATGGTACTCCTCAGATGCGTTGATAGAACAGAAGCAGACTTGTTGATGCACGAGGTGCACGAAGGATTCTTTGGTACCCATGCAGGAGGGCATGCAATGGCTAAGAAATTGCTAAGATCAGGTTATTACTGGATCACGATGGATGCCGACTGTTGTGCCTATGCCAGAAAATGCCATAAATGCCAGATTTATGCGGATAAGGTGCATGTGCCTCCAAATCCTCTGAATGTGATGTCTTCACCCTGGCCCTTTGCCATGTGGGGCATGGATATGATTGGCAAGATTGAACCGACTGCTTCAAATGGCCACAGATTCATCCTGGTTGCCATTGACTATTTCACCAAGTGGGTTGAGGCAGCTTCCTATGCAAATGTTACAAGGCAAGTGGTAGCCCGATTTCTGAAGAGAGACATCATCTGTCGGTATGGAGTTCCCGAGCGAATCATTACTGATAATGGTTCCAACTTAAACAACAAAATGATGGCAGAACTATGCCGGGACTTCAAGATCCAACACCACAATTCTTCTCCTTACAGGCCAAAGATGAATGGCGCTGTTGAGGCAGCTAACAAGAATATCAAGAAGATTGTGCAGAAGATGGTAGTTACTTACAAAGACTGGCATGAAATGCTACCATTTGCCTTGCATGGGTACCGCACGTCAATCAGAACATCCACTGGGGCAACACCGTATCAGCTTGTGTATGGTATGGAAGCGGTCCTACCAGTTGAAGTTGAGTTACCCTCCCTACGGGTACTGATGGATGTTAAGCTAAACGAAGCAGAATGGGTCCGGTCCCGATACGAACAACTGAGTTTGATTGAAGAGAAAAGATTGGCTGCAATATGTCATGGGCAGTTGTATCAGAGAAGAATGAAGAAAGCCTTTGATCAGAAAGTCAGGCACCGAGAGTACCAAGTAGGAGATCTTGTGCTGAAGAGAATCCTCCCTCCTCATACAGACCACAGGGGCAAATGGACTCCAAACTATGAAGGACCATTCGTGGTAAAGAAAGTTTTCTCTTGTGGAGCACTGATGCTCGCAACCATGGATGGTGAAGACTTCCCGTCCCCTGTGAATGCAGATGCAGTTAAAAAATACTTCGCATAAAAATGACCCGCTGGACATAAAAACAGAATGTAAGTCCAGGCAAAAATAGGGCATCCCGGCGAGTCAAAAACAGAATAAAAGACTCGGGCAAAAATAAGGGAAAATAAACAAAAAAATGTGTACACCCGCTGAGTTGAAAAGCCGCATTGGACAGCTCAGGCAAAAATGGGTGTCCCGATGGATTGAAAACCCGAAAGGGCGATCCATGCAAAATAAGGGAATAAGCGAACAACTGCACTCTGAATTCGTCTGTATCACTTACAACTTGGTAGGTTTCGAAAGGACCAAGCCTCTTTCAGAATCAGCCCTCTTCAGGAAGCAAGACGAGAAGAACGTCAAAAGTCATACGAGTCATAGCAAAAGGGGAAGCTCCTTGAAGCGTCGTCAACATTGCCAACATTTTGTTTCTCAATTTGTAACAATCTCCTCATTTTAGGGGATCTGTTTCTCTGACTGTACCTTGCCAATTCAGGGCATATGAATTAATAAAATCAGATTTTCAGTCATGTCTCGTCCCGTACATTTTATTTTTTTCATTTGCAAAATGTCCGATGTCTATAAGATGCTGATTGCATAAATACAGATGCTTCTTTTAAATACGTGCTTGCAGGAAATATGTTTACTCCCGGGAGTGTCTAGACTCCTATGACGGAATCCGGTAAGGGATACCTCGGGATTACTTGTACGTTTCTGTCTTTGCAGGATTGCAGGTATCCAAAACGCGACAGGGGGCATGAAAGCTTCACTCCTAGCAAGCTGGCAAATCAACACTCACTCAGTCTTAGCACCCAGGTGCTTGCTCCCTAGCTGAGTTGCCACTTGTTGTTCCTCCCCAGCCGAGGTGCCAATAGTTCTTCCTCAGCCAAGTACAAAAGCCAGGGAACCACTTCCCTACAGAGTCTCAGCCTCTATCCAGAAGAGCAGCACACGAAGGAATCACAACAGAGTGACGAAAGCTTCTACAAACCCCAGCTGGGTCCTTCATTTACGGGAATAGGTCTACCATTGACCCATTTCCCCAAGCAGAATCATCTCATCAGATCTACCAATGATCTCATCCCCAGCTGGGATGTCCACTTCAAACGGATCGACCAGAGATCTTCACAACAACAGGATCCGAATCCCGGATTGGTATCTTTTGCATAATCATAGCATTCGCATCATATTCACCCCACAAAGCGTAGCATTCCGTCTAGTACGGAACATTACGGCAAAAATCAAACATGCTGCATAATCATAAGCCATTTTCTGAATCAAACACTTGTGGATAATGATAGTCCATCAATAATATACAGAAACGCTCCCCCAGATTCCCCAGCAGGAGAGCTAAAGCTAAAGCAGTTACCTTACACTCCCAAACACCAGTACATACTCCTTGTGGCACCCGTCTGTGTCACATCCCCAGCAGAAAGCCAAAGCGTCCCCTTTGCACTCACAAATACTTACATATAACTTTCTTGACACCCGTCCGTGTCACCACCCCCAACATATTTACTCAAACACTTTGTAAAGCATATACCTCTTGACACTCGTCCGTGTCACTCTCTCCAGCAGGTTAAACACTCAACTATACACTACTCATACTTATTTTACTTATACAGATACTCGTCCGTATCTTGTATACACCATTTATATCCCCGCAGATTCGACACTCGTCCGTGTTCTTTGTTAACCCGTTGGTACTCGTCCGTACCATCATCTCAGAATATGCGTCAAGTGTTTGTTTCTACATGATACTCGTCCGTATCATAGTCTTAAGGATGCTCATCCGCATCTTTAATCCATACACTGTGTCAAAATACTCATGTCTTCTTGAATTTAGGCACTCGCCTGTGTCTACTTTTCCCCAGAAGAGTCTCCTCAGATTCAACACTTGTCCGTGTTCCTTGTTAACCAGTTGATACTCGTCCGTATCATCATCTCTGAACAGGCACCAGTTTGTTGTTTCTACCTGATACTCGTCCGTATCATAGTCTTAAGGATGCTCACCCGCATCTTTAATCTATACACAACACCAAACACTTATACCTCTTATTTTCTTTTGGATATAAACACTCGTCCGTGTTTACTATTCCCCAGTAGAGTGAATTTTCTTTTTATCTGACATTCGTCCTATGTCATGATAAACCCTGAGAGCAGCTGTACCCTGCTAGGTGATCGTCCTTCACCTCTTGATGACCGTCCCTCATCATGCTCGTCCGATGGCCGTCCCCATCGTTGACTTTCTATCCGGCATTCATCCTATGTCGTGATATTTAGCAGCCGCCCCCTGCTAGGTGATCGTCCTTCACCTCTTATCCGATGGCCGTCCCCATCGTTGATCTTCTTTATCTGACATTCGTCCTATGTCACGATAAACCTTGAGAGCAGTCGTCCCCTGCTAGGTGATCGTCCTTCACCTCTTGATGATCGTCCTTCATCATGCTCGTCCGATGGTCGTCCCCATCGTTGACCTTTATCCGGCATTCGTCCTATGTCGCGATACTTTCGGCAGCCGTACCCTGCCAGGTGATCGTCCTTCACCTTAGATGACCGTCCCTCATCTTATCCCCAACAGAGCAGCCGTCCCCTGCTAGGTGATCGTCCTTCACCTTTGATGACCGTCCCTCATCATTATTTCATTTATTCTTTAACCCGATGGTCGTCCCCGTCGTGGTCCCTTTTCCTTTTCCTGATGATCGTCCTTCATCAGTTTAGCCCGATGGCCGTCCCCATCGTTGGTTACCTTACTTTATGAACTGGATGGTCGTCCCCATCATTTGTTCATTATTCCCCAGAGAATCTTACAGCTTTACTTACCTTTTATATCCCCAGCATGTCGGTCGTCCCCGTAATTGTTTTTTCCCCAGCAGTCGTCCTCTGCTCGATGGTCGTCCTCCATCGCCCGCACTTTATATTATACTTTATTTTCTTTTACAATCTATATCCCTTTTCTTCTTCATTTTGTGAGTGCAAATTTTGGACTGTCTTTGGTATTCAACCACAAGTTATCTTGTTAGCCTGTTAAGCCGCTGCTTACATCCTGCACAGCTAACTCATGTTTGAATAGGGGCAGCTGTAAACACCCCAAATTTGACCTCACCCATTCACACCATGGCCTGTGATCATTTCATATGCATAAATCCAATCATAGTATCTCATATTGCATTTTTGATTCATTGCTTTGGTTCACAGTCATCTGCATCTAGGGTTTGTGATCTGAGCAATCCAAGAGCTTCTTGAGCCACTCCAAAGGGCATCAATCACTTCAAAGGGATCCATGTATGTTCAAGCATCATATTATATCCTCTCAAAGTCAAGAATTTCAAAAAAATCACAAGAACTGAGAATGGTATGGAAGCAGAGCCAAGTTTGACTGCACAAATGACCTAGAATTAGGGTTTTGGTTTCAGAGGCCATAACTCCAAATTTTTTGGTCATTCTTGTTTCTATTGGTCTCTATATGGTATAGGGAGTATTCATATCAATTTTCATGAAGAAATTCCATGGGGAAGTCATATGATCAAGAGTTGACTTTTCAAGCAAGTCAATGTAAAATCAGGGCATCTGAGGCCCCAATGACCCAACCAAAGGGTGTTCTTCATCATTTTGATTGTATATGATCTTTATTTGATCATAGAAGAAGTTGGAAGTTCACAAAATGGAAGAATTTCAAGTCTTTTGCAAAGTTGACTTTTTGGGAAAGTTGACTTTTTAATGAAATTGCCATTTTAGGAAACTTTTTCAACCTTTACTTTTTGATTCAAAAATGCTTCAAATGAAAAAACTTTGGTCATGAAAGTTGTAGAATGGATCATTCCCTTTTCAAAAAGTACAAGAACATGACCTAATTCATTTTGGATCAAAAGTTATGGTTTGTCAAAGTTGGCTAAAATCACAAAATTTGAAGTTTTCTACCAAAGAGGCATTTTGCAAAATGACTTGATCAAGTGTTCTTAAGGCTTCAAATGTGCACAAACTCATTACAACATGATCATGTGACTTCTAAAAACCAGAATTGGCCCAATAATTATGCATTTTGATGTTTTGAACTTCATGAATTTCCAAAGGGGCCAAATCTTGTGAAAATTGCAAAACATATCATAAACTTCATACAACTTGCTGAATCATCTCAAATCAAGTTCCATGGTTCTCCCTAAACTCAGCTGAGCCAAGCCATACCCCTATCTCAGCCTGCCACTTGCCCATACCTCCAAGTACAACTTGCTTGACTTTTTGCAAATCACCCCATACCAATCAGCATAGCCCACACCAACTCCACAGACCTATCACAACTTGATATGTGGACTTTATGCAAGCCATAACACACAAGAACACAGCCTAAGACTTCAGCATTCACAAGTTCCAAGTTTATGCTCCAACTTGCATTTTCATTCGAAACTGATTGCACAAGCCTAAAACACACAAACAAACTTCACAAACAATCTCAACACACTTCACTGATCACAAAGCACCCATCACCATAGCCTGAAACCCTCAGAATCACAAACACGATTTCCACCCCACCTTGAGCAGAACCTCTGTGATCTTCCAAACCAGCCACCACAAACTTCTTCTAAGCATCAAGACTTCATCAGGGGCCTAAGAGGAGTGGTTTGCACAAAGAGAGAGGGTCAGAAAGTTGAAAACTGAGAAAGCTCAAAGCTCAGGTATATCAAGAACTTTTTTTCCAGAAATGAGTTTTTAAGTTTCTAATTTGTCCCTCATGCTTTGCTGATCACTCTGATGTTCTTAGTTTTGAAAATGGTGGAGAAATGAGCATTTAATCTTGTTCTGAAACTTTTCTGACCTAAACATGTTTGGCTTCGATTCGCATGATTAATGAATGAAAAATGGATTTTTTTTGGGGGTTTTGGTTTAGTTTCGAATGGGGATGATTTCTGGGTGATTAGTTTTCATTTTCATGGTGTTTTGAAGGATTTAGAAATTTTCAGGTGGGAGTCCCACCGGAGAAGACGACCGAAAGTCTTCTCCGGCCACCTGAATCTGTTTAGCCCTAATCTGCATGATTAATGAAGTTTTAATAATAGCCCTTGGATGCGTTGACCCGCGCGCGTTTGGACGTCCAGGATCTCTCTATTTTGCCCTAATCCTCATTTGACTTTATTAATTCAGATTAATTAATTTTTAATTGGGATTAATGAAGTTTGAATGTCAGCCTTTGGATGTGGCGCCAGTCAACGCGCGCGTTTCTCAGTTTAAACCTCAGCCTTAGGATCAGCTTACTTTCCATTAAATTCATTTTATTTTGTATTTTATTTCATTTGTTTTGTCCAATTATTTTAAAATAGTAAAACTTATTCAAAAATTCTGAAAATTTTTGTACAAACTTTTATGAATTTTCAGAAACCAAAAACATTTTTATTTTTATTTTTTGCATTAAAAAATATTTTTAAATCATTTAAAAGTTTATTTTTAATTAATTAATGAAAATTAATCAATTAAAAATACTTTTAGGTATTTAAAAATCACCAAAAAATTCTTGAAACCTTTAAAAACATTTAGAAACATTGTCCAACCCTCAAACCAAATTTCTTTTTTGATCTTAATGCATTTTGACAATTTTTCATGGAATTAAAATCATTTCAAGGCATTATTTTGATCCAATCTTTGAAAATTCATTTCTGCCTAACCATTGAGAGTTGGACTTTGATTCCTTTTGCATTGTGTCTTGCATATCATGTAGTTTGTAGGATTAAATTGACATGAATTGATCCTGCATTTTCAATTTGTTTGACATTTTTTCTTGACAAGGTACCTTAAAACCCTAGCATTCTTAAGAAATTCATAACCCTAATTAGGTTAAGAATTGGATCCTCTCCTTTGGGCAGTGAGTTTGTATAGGTTTAGGGTTCCCTTGGATGCATTTTCAATTTTTTATCTTGATGTTTGCTTCTGATTTTGGTTTTTGTTTGGTGCATTGATCATAAACCCTAATTTGGGCTTCCTTTTGCATTCATCTTGCATTTGCTTGCATACCATGACTTGCCATGACATTTTATGCATCCATTTGATTCATTAGACATCTTAAGACATACTAGAATCATGTTTGATCATTGCATCTTGCATTTGCCATGTTGTATGCCATTTGCATTTCATAACTTTTCATGTATGTTCATGGTTCTAAGCCTGCTCCATTTGCATCCATATGTTTGTATGATCATCCTCATGCCTTGATTCATGTTTGCATCATCTCATAGCATCTTTAGCATCATGTTTATGCTTCTGGTTTTGATTTACATCATGCCATTTCATCTCATCTTGCATTGCATTGCATTTCTTTCACTGACTTTTCAGGTGGTAAGTCACTTTGAGAAGTGAATTTGCCTTCACTTCTCACAATTTCTTTTCATCTCTCTCTTGCATCATTGCTGCATTTTATCTTGTGTTTGAGATTGGGCTTGCTCTTTCTTCTTCTTCTTACTTTCTTTCTTCAAGTGACTTGACTTCTTGAATGAAGCAAGTTACTTTGCTTTTCTCTGCTCCTTTCATCTGCTTCCTGGTGGTTCCTCTGAAGATCTTTCTTGTAAACCTCACAAACTTTAGGAACAACCAAGCATGACAATGATTAGGGTTTTGATTAGTTCCCCACTTAGTTTTTACCTTTGTGTCTCATTGAGTCTTCTCTTCTCATCTCATAATCAGGAACTAAACCCTAAAGGTTTTAAGGCTTTGTGGTTAAGCTTATGCCTGCATCCTTCTATTAGGATGGAGTGTATAACTTTAATCCTAAGTGTTAAACCCTTAATGTGTTTAACTCCTTTAATCAATCCATCTAATAATCATCAAGACATCAAGCTTGTAACTTGGGCCTTGCATTAGGGTTCTAATTCTTCCTTAATTGGTTAAGAAGGACTAACCCTAGTGTTAATGGACAAGTCTCCCTCAAGTTGTCTTACAAACCCTAAAACTCACTTCATCATCAAATCATTAACTAAAATCCACTTAATAAAGGTTTTGTTCTGTCATGAGTTTAATCCCTAATCATGGATTAAGTTGGGGAGCTTTCCTCAGCTTAAACACTCTCATCTATTATCCTTCTATTAGGATGGTGTAATGAGTCTGTTTAATCCCTGATTATGGCTTAATCTCATTACTTAACACTAAACAAAAACACCAAAAACATCTAAATAATCACAAGTAGGTTAATGATCTTAATCCCGCATCAAAGGTGATTAAGTGTGAGAATCTGACTTCACACTTAAGGTATTCTCATTACCCCTGATCAGAGGGAAGATGTGATGAGTTTACTAAATCCATTGGTTTAGGCTTAAGCTCATTAACTTATGACAAACTTTCAAAAGCAATAAAAGACTGAAAACACAAAAACAAACAATAATCGTCTCCTCCGGGATTCTTTTCTCACCTCATTCACTCACAACCGAGAACTTGCTTCTTCCGTCTAATGCAAGACAGTTTGCACCTGAGCCAGACAGGTCTTACACTTGAGCATAGACAAGTAAGCAGTTCACAAGTCAATTCATCTTTCAGTCTCTTTGGGTCGAACTACGGTGTTCTGACTTCCTCATTGCACGAGAGGATACGTAGGCATAACTTAACAGTTATCGAACAAAAGTCTCTGTATATTCCCCCTCTTTCTAGCCTTAGTCTTTAGCCTCATTATCATGAGCATTTCATCTTTGTTCTTTACACTGACACTGTGCATCTACACACTTCACTTCTCTTACACTGACACCTGTACATCCTTTTCCAGCTCTTTTATACACAGATTGCACTGACACTACCCCTTTAAAACACAAATCTTTTAAGCGTGGATCCCGTCGAGTACGACGGACAATCTGGGTGCTAATACCTTCCCAGATTGTAACCAACCCCCTTTCTCAGTCTCTCTGGTTCGCGACCGTCTTATCCATATCTTTCTAGGTTTATGCAGCATTACCTTTCCCCCGGGATAAAAATGCCTAGCTGGCGACTCTATTCATTCCCTGTGAGTTCACTCCTGTGTGTTCTCATTTCATCCTTTCGCCGACCGTCCGCGTCCGTACCCCTTGTGACCAGGTGTCATTTTGGTGGGAGCGACAGGTATATCTTCCCTCAATTCTAAATGGAATTGTGATATTCAATTAACATTTGCAAATGATGTATACAAGAGAAAATATAACAATCAAAACCTTTAAACCCTAAGTTTGATATTGATCTTATCTTCTTTTCTTTCCTTGATCTTAAGCAAGATCAAGTGACCCAAGATTTTCAATTTGGTCTTTCGGTTACCTCTACTCTTTTGACAGAACCTCATTCTTCAAAGCTTTCACTTGGTTGAATCCTCGTTAAGAAATCTTGTCTCAAGTATTTCAATTAATCCTCTGGTTACCGTTAAAATAGTATGTATTGACCTCAAAATCTTATATATTGACACATATCGTCAATGTATTGACTTCATAACTTTATGTATTGATACATATTGAACAAAGGCAAAATCTGCATTGACACATATTGTCTATGTATTGACCCATACGAGTTAGGAGTAGATCCAAAAATGTTATATATCGACCCACATATGTTATGTATCGATACATAGAAGGCAGGAACTTTTATTTCAAAAGGCCTTTAATTTGTATTGACATGTAACATTGATGTATCGACCCACAAATGTTATGTATCGACCCACAATTGTTATGTAGCGATACATAGAGGACAGTAAATTTTATTTCAAAAAGGCATTCAATATGTATTGACCCATAACATGGATGTGTCGACTCATAACCTTGTTTTCATGCAAAATCATAATTTTGACTTGAAAAAACCTATCTAACCAGATTTTAAGTGTCTTAATATGAAAATGTACATCTAGACATAAAGATAAAGATCCAATGTACACAAATTCTGAGTGTCCTAATTTTGACATCATTCAAAATATTTCTTAAGAGGATAATGCACTCACATACTTCCTTTTTTTTATGATGGAAAAATGTACGAAGTATTTGTCGTCTTGATCATAGCTCTCCATGAATATGTTCATCTTAAGACCTTGTTCTTGCATGAACTTATCCCCCTTTGACAACATTAAAAAGAGAAAAATCCACAAAATGTGAGAAATGTCATGGAAAATTCACAACAATATATAAAACACTCATAGGCATTGCAAAGATAAAAGGTTCAACGATAGCGTGCCCTCACATAGAAGTACGTTAAGGTGGAGAATGCATAAACTTAAATAAACATTCAATCTAGACAAAAGATATGAGATTCATTACAAATTCATAATAATAAAATAATAATATAACAACATAATAATGAAACAAAAAAACATGAAAATAGAATGCATGCAAAAGAGATTTTGTCCACAGTGAAACTTAACTAATTCCTACAGTCTCTATTATGTTGACGAATACCCATTGGTTTTGGTCTCCTTCCCCGGTACCATGCCTCATCTTGGTTACTGATCGTACCTGGAGATCAGGATCAGACGTGGCTGACGTCGAACGTGGTTGAAGCACGGTTGATGGAGAGAGGAGGGGGTGTACCTGCAAGACACTCTGATGTTAAAGTCAAAAAGCGAGCAACGAGTGAGCAAGTACGAGGTTTAGAGTGAGAAATTGAATACCTGACCCTCTCAAATGCGAGGGTTTATATAATATCCCCAGCGCATGGTTATAGGTCCCTTTCATTGGGCCGGGATCATGGATCCCCCAATAACAGGTAACTGTCAGAAACTAACCGTTGGAGTGACGTTTGGATTGCTCGAATGAAACCCCGGTTGGATGATATTATTTCCGAGCGAATGGCTTGCCGGGCAAGCATTCCTCAGCTGATCCTGGGGGATTCGACCCTCGGTGGGAGCGAATAGTGGTCGACGGCGCTGGTGGCCGGTCGGAAGGAACTTCCGGACAGACTAAGGAAGAATCAGGTGTCAAAGAGTTGTTAGGCCGTTATGGAATAGAAGATGGATTGGATCCAAATCTAAAAATTGAATCAATCCGTAACAGTTACCATATTCAGTATCCAGAAAATCACACAAATTATGGATAATGATGGTGATTGTCATTTTGAAACTCAATCACATTATTGATACCGATTTGAGTGGTACCATGGTTAAGCGTGATGCCTCGACGGATTTAGTTAAACTGATCAGTAGCATACGTGGAAAAATTGTTGAACTGAATGTCTTGAGAATTCATATGTTCGTGACTCCTCTTACGTCAAATACGTCACACTTACGTGACTCCTCTTGGTGGCGCTCTTGGTGCTCAACACGCATGTTTTCCAGCTAGGTGATAATCGAAGATTCTTCACCATTTGAGCCAACTCCAAGGTTGTTACCGTCATGTCATGCTGGGTCCAAGAATTTTCTTACCATTGACCTCAACCTTGTGTATCTTCATATTGCTCTTCATCACATAGCCATGCGTTATCATTGTCATGGCGAGGATCAGCCATTTCCGTATTCACATGGTAAATCTTGGTTTTCCACTGGTTGTTCTTCAACATTTACTAAATCAAATTCAGTAGAATCATCGTAATTATAGATGATCTTAGAGAATCCCTTCACCTTATAGAATTAAAATATTATTTGATTAAAATATTTTAATTTTAATAATGTACTTTGTCCAAATAATTATTTTGGAGTTGAAAGTTAATAATTATAAAAAAATTATAGTATTAATAATATGAGATATTTGTCTAATATTTGAACTTTAGATATTTGACAAAATCAAATTTTAACTTTTAATTTGTAATTTTTTATCACAAGTTTATTTATTTTTATTTGTATTGTAAAATATTAATTAAATTTGTTGTGTTATTTCATATTTATAATATAAGTAATTTACTCGTTAACTTTATTAAATATTATAGATCTTGTTTTACTCAAATAAAATATTATAGATTTAATCTATTAATTTATTTTAAATCAACTATCATCTATAAATCCATCAAATATTAAATATTATAATATATAAATTAAATTTGTATTTTTTTAAAATCGAATTCAATTAATAAAAGATCTCTCTTTTCAAAAAGAATGTGGGCAAATTAAACAGTTTCGAAAAGTCAAACATCCATTATTTTTAAATATAGCATCTATTTTGAAAAAATTGTCGATTCATTAGCGAGCTTACAGTTTATACTTTATAGTTTATGGTTGATAGTTTATAGTTGACTGATAGATGATAAATTAATTGAAGTGTTTGATAAAACTAATTTTCAAATGTAAAATAACATAAAAAATATTTAATACATAATTATTTTATTTTAATTTAAATTAAATTATAAAGAAAAAAGATATTTTTATTAAAAATAAAAATAAAAGTAGAAAAAAATGATAAATATAAATCATAAATTAAAACGCTATTTAAAATAACATTTTAAAAATTAACTTTAAATTAATAAACTAAACTATAAATTCACGATAAAAAAGTTAATATCAAATATATCTAAATTGTCATAAAAATTTATAAACTATAAATTATTAATTCAAAAATATAATCACTTGGATATGTGCGAGGGAACGGTGTAAATATGTCTTATATCCATATTTTTTATAAACTCTAAAATAGAAGATTTGTGAGAGAAGAAAAACATTAAAAGAACAATGCATATTCTCTATAATTTATGAACACAATCACTTTTTATTTCCGGATACGTGATTTAATTGACCAATTAACTTTTAATTTAATTATTGATATCATTTAGAATTTAAAAATAATAAAAAAATAAAAACTTTTTACCCTTTTTTTCCATAAAGAAATAGTCAATTTACCTATTTGGTCCTAAAATGAAATTGGTCGTGTGCCTTTTCTCTTTCTTGAAAAATACAGTTTCGGTGTTACTTTTAACACCGCACATTAATTACAAATCTTCACTTTCTAAAAAGAATAAATGAAAGTGCTTTTAAGTTTGACAAATGTTAAAGAGGAAAGTCTAAAACTAATTTTCAAAAAAAGGAAAGAAATACTAAATGCCTTATATACCAGGGAGATGTTCGTGAATGAAAAATTAACGATTATATAAAGACACGGTTGAAAAACTCTTTAGAGTGAGAGTATATATATATATATATATATATATATATATATATATATATATATATATATATATATATATATATATATATATATATATATATATATATATATATATATATATATATATATATATATATATATATATATATATATATATATATATATATATATATATATATATATATATATATACTCTCACTCTAAAGAGTTTTTCAACCGTGTCTTTATATAATCGTTTATATATATATATATATATATATATATATATATATATATATATATATATATATATATATATATATATATATATATATATATATATATATATATATATATATATAATTTAAAATTTTAAGCAATTGATTGGATGGAGTATTACAATAATTTATTGTTAAAAATTTTTAGATCATTTTCATAAATTTTAAAAAAAATTGGACCAAATTTATAATTTGAAAAATATGGAAAAATTTGTAATTTTTGAAATTTTGAAGGGATTGATTTGTAAAACTTAAAAATTATTAAGGATTTATTTGTAATTTTTTGAAAAATATTAGGGGTGAATTTGAAATTTTAAAAAATATGAGGATCATCTTGCAAATTTTGAAAATTTAATAATAAACAATTTAACATTTGCATTATATAGATAAATGAGCAATTTCAAATTCTGTACGTTTTTTTGTCATTTGAAATTTTTTTAATTTAACTTGAATAAAATATTTCATAAATTTACATCATTTTAACAAATCTCTATATTTTTTATCCAAACAATGGATTTTTGTCAAATCATTTTAAATTTCTTTTACAAAAAAAAAATTCATCATTAAAAATATTTCATCCAAACACACTCTAGAATTTAAGATCAACACATATTGTCGAAGACACGACGTCTAGTTTAATGGGCGATTCAGTAGACGTTGGTTGTGATGGTGATAATGATGATGACGAATTCTTAGAAGATAAATGTTGTATGTTAAAATCAATTGTGAAGGTATACTTACAAATATTTTGATGATTAAACTAGTGGAAACTGTAATTGTGAGTGCGAAGTTTATCGTTTATAAAAGTGTATACTTGAGTCTCGACCGTTCTATAGACTTTAGAGTAACATTCTAAGGTTTAAAGACCCTAAAATCTTCCTTGACCTTGAGATAATGATCTCAAAGGAAATATGTTAGAGGATCTCGTAAACTTTGTCATCTGATAATCCATAGAAATTGATTACTCCTTATCATATGTATTTTTAGGGAGTGGTCATCTTTTGGTTCAAGGATTCTAGAATCTTCCTGAGGCAACCGTCTCAAGGGATATGTGTCATAGAATCTTATAAATAATTGTCATTTGACAATCTCTAGGGCGGTGGTTGGCCTTGATCAAGTATGTCTCTAGGGCGTGTCCATTTTCTTGCCCGCTTTACTTCCTAAGATTTTGGTGCCCAAATTTCCAAAAATTCAACTATGGCTCAATTTTAAACAATCTCCCTCATAAGACTTGGTTTGTTAAGCCGATTATGGCTTGTCATTTACTTCGTTGTCACAATGCATACTTCAACAAGTACGGGCATGCATGCCTTCTCTTGCAAATTATGAGTATTTGACGACTATTAAATGACTAGTTAGGTTGATGTATGATTTGTTGTCAAATGCTTGTGATGATATTTTATCAAAAAGTTTAGGTGATGTATTTGAAATTAGAATGACAAATGCCACACATTTTAACCCATTGGGATAGTCTTGGCTCGAGGATAATGTTGGTGTCATCTACCATACATGTTTACTTTTGAGCATGATATAAACTTGTCTCAGTCTTTCGCCCTCTCATTTTCTTCCACGTTGCCCCGAACACTGTGTCTGTATGGCTTAGTATGAGGTGCGCATTAATTGTTTTTAGAGAAGTTGAGATACAGTGATGATTTTTTTGGAAGCACAACTTCTTTCAACGCGGTGTGTCATTTTATCATTGCCTATTTGTGGCCTTCTAAAATCCTAGCCATTGGATTTAAGAGTTTTTGTTATTCATGGGTTGATTAAGAGCATGTATAAAATGTGATATTTCTTCTCTATTTCCTTTTATTATCTCCCACTTCCATTGTTCCTCAGATTCATCATCTTGTTGGTTTTCTGTATTTCCTCCGTTGAGACTTCTTTGGAGATTTTTTTTGTAATTTTTTTATTATTTGGGGAATTTCATTGTTCAAAAATTATTTCTTTCATATTTTCATCCTTATTTCAATTGGTAAATTATCATTTTGCGACCCTTGATTTACTATTCATGGAAAGAGTTATGTTATTGATTTTCATTATTTATGCATGCTCTAGTGTTATTTCCATGAGTTGTGCTCTTATTTCAAACTTACATAATAGTTATATATGATTGCGAGTATTATTATGTCATTTTGGTGATAAGAACTAAATGATCAATGGTTGTTTTCACCTAAGTGGTGGTGGCACTACCCATATCCCATCCCAAGTCTGAGGGTGACGAAGTAATGTAAAGTTTGAAGACATAAGGAACTTAACATACTTATTGAGCCTATTAGATTTGTGATGTTCATTTATATTTACATTAGGAGTGTATATAGGTTCTAGAACCTCAAAGGGTGGGTATACGAGGTATTCCCTCTAACTCATTAATTCTTTTTGTGTAAACATATTAGAGATTTACGAGAAAATCAAATATTAATCAACATGGCCGATCTTGGATCCCTTGATGGCTTCTTTTTGTTCTCAAGTACACATCGATTACTTGGAGATGGCATCTATATACGATGAACCTATCATTCGTTATCCTTACATTCTTTTCTTGAACGTGGGATACTCGACATACTACATTGTCGGCATTCCAATAACTGGTAACCCCATGTGTACTCGATACCTGAACTGCTTGTTCTCTATTTATGATGTGGTTTTCTAAGACACAGGGTTATGTCTACCTCTCATGAAATTTGAGATAAATAACTTGAAGCATATTTCTCTTGTGCCTTCTTTGTTGCACCTTAGTTGTTGGGTTTATATCAATGTGTTTTACTATCTTTGTACGTATATTTTGATCTTAACATGTCTTCCTGTCTTGTATATTCTTTCTAGTATGGAAATTCACTAGTGTGATATTCCTTAAGGATTTGTCTCTTTTTCTAAACCATCAAATATATTTTAAGCTTTTATTGATTTCCTCGAAGATTTAAAATATTGGTGTGCTATCATCAGAACCGTGACAGAGGTGGTCAATAAGTTGCTAGGCATCTTAGGACGACCAAAGACCTAAATAAAAAAAAGTGTATTCGTTACTCCAAAACAAGGTCCAATGATTACTTGACCCATGTGTATATATACTTCTACATGTGTAAAGCTTATAAGGCACGCACACATTTATCATACTTCATTCTACCCCTTTTTTGACTCATTAATTAACTTAGATGTTGGAATACTAACCTTACATGCACACCCCTGTGTTTAACCACACCAAATACTTATAACATCGCATCAAGATTCCATCATCTAAATTCACACAATTTTGATTTTGATTTGGAACATGGCGTTGTCTATGGGAATTGACTTATGATTCTTGTGAATTTCTATAATGATACCTTGCTTGATGCAAAAGTGAGTTCGCTGTAATAAAGTGCTAAGATATGAGAGGATAACCTCTATTGAGAATTCCAACACCACTTCTAATTCTCAGTGTTGATTAGGCCAAAAGAAAATCACCGTGCAAGGAGGAGTTTTTACAGCTGAAATTCCTTCAATTGACGTTAGTATAGCGAGAAATAAGGATATTACGATATAAAGTCAACGATTCCTAAGACACAAAAGGACCAATGTGGATGTCAACACAATGTTTTCAAAGCCACGACCTTTGTAGTAATAGAAACTCCACGTAACAATGACAATATCATCGGTTAAACACGTCTCAGAACAATTGGGGATGCCTATTTCATGGACCAGTATGATCCCTATTTCATGATCACACCCTCGTACGATCCCTATTTCATGACCGCACCAACATCACAACACCTAACATACCCCACCTTGGTATATTATCCAACTATGCAACATGTCATGCAACACCAATGACATACATGCATACATGCAACGATTTCATTATACAAAATCAACAACAACAACTCTTATACGACTAATCATCACAACACCGTCCAACATATAACAATTCATTATCACTACGATTATCATCAACATCATGCATTTTTAGCATATAACCACATAAATCAACTTCAACTACCACAAACACAACATCTACATATACAAAAACATATTACATACACTTACACCACCACAATCCTATGTAATTTATCACAACAACGACAATTTATCACAACAACAACAATTCATCACAACAACGACAAAGCCAACAAACATATAAATTATGTTTATATACAAGTTATACTAATTATCCCTACAATTATGTGTATAACTCCTCTTTTACTACCCTTAACTATACCACAACGACTCCTAAGCATTACTAAACCATTTAGATTATTTTAAGGATTTTTTTTGGAATTTAAAATCAAATTTTCACGCTCCAGGTCTCGTTGAGCGAGGGTCGTTGCTCGCTAAGTGAGCTACTCTCGGGTTCTGAGTTTTTTCAAAAACTAACTTGCTCGCTAAGTGAGTTCAGCTTGCTAAGCGGGCTCTATGATTTCGCAAATCCCTCATTTATGCTCTGCACTCATTCTTCTACGAAAACATCATACCAAAACACCAATACCATCCTGAATTCATAGTAATTACCAATTTTACCATCTAATTCATGTAATTATCAACTAACAACAACAAACCACTAACTACTCAACACAATTCTCCTTAAATCCACCAAACAACAATCCCTAATCCTCAACCTACCCAATTCCCATTATAAAACCCTTTAGAGATGGAAGAATCTCACCCTTACCTTGGTTTTGACAAGAATTCCTCTTCCTCACGGATTCTTCCCTTCGACCTTAGCCCTTTCTCTTCTCTTATTCTCAATTTCACGATCATTCTTTGTTTCCAATAATACGATCATTTTTCCTCTTTACAACTTAATCCCTTAGACCAACTTAGGGACTTCCACTCTTACCCTCACTAAACCCACCAAAAGACCACCTTGCCCCTCACCTCATATTTTCCAATTATTTAATTTATCCAATAATAATAATACTATCCACCATAATATAATTCTCAATTAATATTATATTCGATAATATATTATTCTTTATACACCAAAATACAACATTCCAAATAAAATAATTAAATAAAATTTGGGGTGTTACAACTCTCCCCCACTAAAAAGGTTTTCGTCCTCGAAAACTTACCTCAAGCAAAAAGATTCGGATGTGACTCTCGCAACATGCTCTCCAATTCTCAAGTCATATTCCCACCTGCAGCTCCTCCCTAGACCACCTTCACAAGGACAATCTCCTTGCCTCTCAACTGATTTACCTCCCGATCATCAATTCATTATGATAATACTTCAAACGTGAGATTATCTCTTACCTCGACTTCATCCATAGGTATCACATGCGACGAATATGGAACATACTTCCGAAGCTGCGAAACATGAAACACATCATGCAAATTGGAAAATATCGGCGGCAATGCCACTCTATAAGCAACAGGGCCAATTCTCGCTGATATTTGATACGGTCCAATAAACTTAGGAGTAAGCTTCCTCGACTTCAAATCTCGTCCAACACCGGTCACCGAAGTAACCCTCAAAAACACATGATCTCCTTCTTGAAACTCAAGATCCTTCCTTCTCTTGTCATGGTAACTCTTATGTCTACTCTACGATGTCCTCATCTTATCTCGAATCAACTTCACCATCATAGTAGTTTGTTGCACAATCTCAGGTCCAAGTACAACACTCTCACCTGACTCATGCCAACACAAAGGTGTCTAACATCTTTGACCATACAAATCTTCAAATGGTGCCATTCCGATACTGGAATGATAACTATTGTTATAGGTAAAGTCAATCAATGGCAAGTGACTATCATAATCACCTCCTTGTTCAAGCATACAAGCCCTTAACAAATCTTCCAAAGTGTATCGTCCTCTCTGCATGTCCATAAATCTAAGGATGATAAGCTGAACTCAACTTTAACTTAGAACCCAATACCTCTTGCAAACTCTCCTAAAACCTTGAAGTAAACCGCAGATCTCTATCTGACACAATATTCAATGGTATTCCATGCAACTTCACAATCACACCAAGATATCTCTCTCTCAATCTTTGCAAAGAATAAGTAATACCAATCGGTATAAAATGCACTAACTTAGTCAACTATCACCCAAATAGCATCATGCCTTCTTGGAGTAATAGGTAACCCCGTAACAAAATCCATCGATATACTATCCCATTTCCACTCAGGGATATCCAATGGTTTCATCAAACCAACGGGTTTCTGATGTTCCACTTTTGACTTCTGACAAGTCAAACACGCATACACAAACTGAGCCACATCACGCTTCATACCAGGCCACTAAAATATCTTCTTTAAATCTTGATACATTTTCGTCACTCCTGGATGAATACTCAAACCACTTCTACGCCCTTCTTCCAAAATCATTCTCTTTAATTCAAGATCATCAGGAATACAAATAAGATCCCAAAATCTAAGTACTCCCTACTCATCAACCCAAAATTCATTATTTTCAGCACGTTCATCATTAACCATCAAGTCCACCAATTTCACATCTGACTTTTGACTTTGCCTAACACGATCAAGAAAATCATTATTAACCTTCAACATTCCCAACATCACACTATAAGGTGTCTATTCACAAACCAAAATCATATCTCTGAATTTCTCAATCAACTCCAGCTCTCTAGTTGACATATGCAATGTCTTTTGATTCAAGGCGTCAGCTAAAACATTAGCCTTACCTGGATGATAATTTAAACTAAAGCCATAATCCTTCAGAAATTCTAACCAACGTCTCTGTCTCATATTCGGATCTTTCTGATCAAAGAGGTATTTCAAACTCTTATGATCACTATACACCTCAAACCTCGAACCATACAAATAATGCCTCCAAATATTTAACACAAAAACCACAACTGCTAACTCCAAATTGTGAGTAGGATAATTCCTCTCATGAATTCTCAACTGACGTGAAGCATACGCCACAACCTGACCATCTTGCATCAATACTCCACCTAAACCCGTCAAAGAAGCATCATAATAAACCACAAACAGTTCATATGCTTTCGGAAAAATTAAAACTGGTGCAGTAGTCAACTTCTTCTTCAGCTCAATAAAATTCTTCTCACACTGAGAATCCCACACAAAGGCTTTGTTATTACAAATCAATTGGGTCAACAGAAGTGCCAACTTCGAAAACCCTTCAATAAACCTCCGATAATAACCGGCCAATCCTAAGAAACTTCTAATCTCCGTCACTGACCTCGGAGTCTCCCGTTGTAACATTACATCTACTTTTTATGGATCCACAACAATTCCTCTTTCCGAAATCACACGACCCAGAAAACTCATCTCTTTCAACCAGAATTCACACTTTGACAATTTCGCATACAACTTCTTCTCTTTCAACATTTGCAACACAATTCTCAAATGTTCAGCATGCTCTTCTTCTGACTTAGAATAAATCAGAATGTCATCTATGAAAACAACAACAAATTGATCCAAATACTCATGGAAAATCCGATTCATATATTCCATGAATACACCAGGTGCATTAGTAACTCCAAATGGCATCACTACATATTCATAGTGTCCATACCAATCCTAAAAGCAGTTTTCTGATTATCTTCGTCTTTCACTCTTATCTGATGATAACCCGTTCGCAAATTGATCTTACTAAACACCTGAGAACCAACCAACTGATCCATCAGACCATCTATCCTTGGAAGCGGATACTTATTCTTAATTGTCACCTTATTCAGTTGCCTATAATCAATACATAACCTTATACTACCATCCTTCTTCTTTACCAACAATACTGGTGCTCCCTACATCAATACACTCAGTCTCACACATTTATTTTCTAACAGTTCCTCTAACTGTTTCTTCAACTCAAATAACTCGGAAGCCGACATACGATATGGTGCCATCAAAATAGGTCTCGTTCCTGGCAAAAGATCAATACTAAACTACACCTTTCTCTCTCTCTCTCTCTCTGGAGGCATATCTTTAACACCACCTAGAAATGTAACACCCTTCTAAACCCCTCGGAAAATATACAAAAAATCAAAGTAAATTATCATGCATCTCAAATAAGGGCGTCACATATTTTTCAAAACATCATATAAACACCTGTCATGCTCAATAACACTTGAAATATATTTTTGCTTTTCATATACTTTCACATTAGCATGTAGCAGCGGATATACTTCAGTCATAATAGACATAATGAAAATCTCATGATCAACTCATTTCATATTCATCACTTAGGTATAAAAGTCAATACTTCTGTAACTCAAATAACAATAGTAAAATAAAGTAGAATACATAAAGTGTCTCTCAAAACATGAATCGAAACATTTCCCAGTGTTACATAATCAGAGCACGACTCGACCCAAAATAAATAAGCAACTAAAATAAGCTACTCCAACATCTATCTCGCGCTAGAAGAAACTCTACTCCTCGGTACCTGAGCGATGTCATATAAAACATCATTCCAACAGAAGGGTGAGAATTCATATAATTATCGAAATCATAAGATAATATATAATTTAAGGCATGCAAGTTTAATCACAATTATTCTCACGTTTCAAAATTTGCATGAACATAATATAACTCAAGGAGTCATACTATTCACAAGTATATAGTCACAATCCACAATTTCACCGATTCAACAATTCACATAAATACACATAATCTCATATTGCAACCATAAACACAATATGACTCGATGCAAGACTCAATGCAACTCATGCATGTGGTACCAATCACTTGTTATCATTTTTCGGTTTTTTACCTTTAAATCGGGTTCGTTCCCTAGACCGATAACACACAAAAGCCCATTCTCTAAGCTTTCAAACCCGTTCCCTAGGTTTGGAACAAGTCACTAGCTCCCAAGGAACTAGAAAGCATTGCCTCTTTACACGAATGATGCATGTGCAATTACAATCAACCATATGCAATTAATATTGTTCCCTAATCTTAATATTCACGCATATCTCAATAATTCATCACATTCGAATTATCACACAATTGGACGTACAGACATATTTCCAAATCACAAGATTCGTCATTCCAATGCGATCATACATTTACCAAACAATCCGCAAGGTATTAACACAATTCAATTTCAATTCACCAAATACACGATACCGATTAAATATATACTAATTAATCCATCACCAATAATTAGGTTCGATATTAATCTGATGACTAAAATAATCTCCGATACAATTTTGCTAAATCTCCATTAAGTAATTAATATAGAATTTCTATTAATTAATTAATCAATTATTATAATTTCTAATTTCATAATTAATCACTTGTCTTCATTCGGTTACCAAATAACATGATATAAGAAAATCTCACATTTTCAATTGGTCTTAAGACAATATATACTTCAGTACTAAACTAATGAATTCTCATAATGGGAATGAACTAAACAAGCTTTCATTTCTGCGCTAATGTAAATAATGGGAATGAACTAAACAAGCTTTCTTTTTGTTTCCAGGTAGTATACAAGACTCATTATTGTTGGCTACTACAAGATTTTATTTTCTGATATATAATACATATACTAAAGTAAATGCTTACATCATGTTTCTATGTGATGCTCTATTATCTTAATTAAGTAAAATTATTACCCTTCATGTGGGTTCAAGGGGTGAAACCTTCATTATGGCTACTGACATAAAGATATATACTATGTATTAATTCCCAAGATATATGATATACTATGTATACATTTGGCTTAAACTGATGTGAAAGGTATTAATTTTCGATTGGCTTTACAAGATGATATTCTACTTAATCTTGTAATATCACAAGTTCACAGACCAATATAACATATCAGCTAATATAAATGGGTAAAAGGAAAAGTAGTAATGGAAGGTGGGTCAAATCCATGCGCCACTACACCAATCAAGTACTCACATATCATTTATTAAAGGTCTAGCCTCCTAAAGTGGATCACTTTAAGTCATGAATTGTATCAATTCAGTCCCTAAAAATTCATTCACTAGTTCACTGGCCCATGAATTCATTCACTCACCTACACTTACTACACGTTAGTTTCTAAAGCCATTCATGTCTCAATATTAATCAATACCTCTACTATGACTTACTACTACATATTAAATTATATCATCTTATATCCTACTAGAGTACCGGAACAAGTCTTTAAGAATCACATGAATTTCTCCAATTTTACTAAAAAGAAATGTTAAGGCTAGTATATACATTACATGGGCTATTTGATAACGAGAAATCGTATCACTTTATTACTACGTTTTAAGTCCGTTTTATCGCACATTGATCCTATTAACTCCCGATTGTTCGAGTTTTTTATGTCACATTGCAGGTATAACATGTCTAGAGCTAAATTATGAGAAAAAGATCAAATGAACCAAACAAGCATGAAAAGAAGATGAAGAGAAGAATTCTGCTAAGTCTGCATATTTTGTAACACTCACGGTCGTCACAACATCACCACGACCGTGACGCCCTACTTTGAGGTCTCACGACCGTTACTCACCTGTCACGACCGTGACACGCTTGAAGTGAAGAATACGACCGTTACACCCTTGTCACGTTCGTGACAAGGAAAATGTGTTTAAATTAATTTGAATTAGTCATGAAGACGTGCAACGAGTCAAATACGACTCCTATTATTTCTCAACAGAAGCAAACCCAGTATGCCACTTTCCCTAAATTCTCTCATTTTGAACGATGCCCACGCTGATCAAATTCAACTGCCCAAGCCCAAAATCTAGTTCTATAAATACCCTAGTTACAAATTGAAAATGACAGAGTATTATTTTAACTTTCACGCGGAAGCTCTGCCGTAATTTTGCTGAACCCTTATTTAATTTTTCCAGCATTGTTCTTGTTTATTTTTCTGTTTCTATATCCAACCCAAATTCAATAACAATTTCCAACATTAGGAAATTGTTATTTAAATTAATTTCTTTTTAGCCTTCAGAATTTGTTTCGCATTTTTATTTTTGATTCCGGTTCCAAACACTCCGAGCTTGCCAATCTGTGGAAGAAGGAGTTTTAAGATTTTAATTATCCAGGTTTTTTATATTTTTGCATTTATATTAAGTTATTTATTTGTTTATGTTAAGATATTATTATTATTTTATAATGTATGTTTTAATTAATATTTGTTTATTTATGCATCTGTCTGTTGGTTTAAATAAAATGAGTAGCTAAATTAATTAGGCGGTATGTAATAAACTAAACCAAACCGATAAAATCGAATCTAAGCTAAAATAATTAAGAACTTATATTCTGGTCGTGACTTTTTATAATTAAAATTAATCTTTTTGTTACGAGAGTAAGAAAAATGTAATAGGTTAGGTCGAGACCACGAGAGTGTGAGATTTTAACCAGATAGCTAAAGTTAGGCATTTGATTTAAATACAGCGAGAGCGCTTTAAAATGAATTACACTTATTAAGTTTTCAAAAATTATTTTCTAAACACTTATGGGCTAGCGAGAGCAGGCATAGGGTTTTAGGAGAAAGATCTGAGATAAGACCACGAGAGTGTGAGTCGAGGGTATTTAAACTGATAATCTCTACAGAACAATTTAAGTGAACCATCTTTATAAGCTTAGGTTAGATTGACCCGCATAGGTTAATATAATTACATACCGACCGCCTTCTCATTATTTCCTTAAAACTAAATTTAATCCCCGTTTTAATCCTTAAAACCAAACTCGTGACAAATATCCACCTTAGCTAAACTAGTAGACCCTTTAGCACTAGAGTGATTACAAAGTCCCTGTGGGATCAATAATCTTTTATATTACTTTGATAGGCTGTGCGCTTGCAGTTCAGATACCGCTAGACACATATTGCGTCTTCGCCCCATCAAGTTTTTGGCGTCGTTGTCGGGGACCTTGATTTAGTCACTAGTGCACTATTAGAGTAGCACTGTCTAGACTAAGGTAACAACTTATTCTTTTCCTAATCTAATTTCCCGAGTGTATGCCAAGTACTCGCTCTCAAGGCGAAGACTTGCAACCTCCAGTCCAAGAATTAGAACGCTTCTTACATGTAAGAAGACGAATATTCGAATACGAACGAAAATACAACATTCCAGATCTTCAAGTTGATCCACCTAAACCAGTCGGAACATCAAAGGACGCAGAGATGGCTGAAGAACCAAATCATCCACTCAAATATTACGCTAGTCCTTCACAAGCTGAGCCGCATTCCAGCATTGCTGCACCGGCTATCAATCGAAACGATTTCGAATTGAAACCTTCGCTGATATCAGCCGTGCAACAAAATCAATTCGCCGGAAATCCTACCGAGGATCCGAACCTTCATCTTTCGATATCTGTGCAGTACGCAGATACTGTAAAAGCTAATGGAGTTACCCAAGAAGCTATTAGATTATGCCTTTTTCCTTTTTCACTTCGAGACAGAGCGAGAGCCTGGCTTCAATCTCTACCCTCGAATTCAGTAACTACGTGGGAGGAACTAAAGAGAGTATTCTTGACAAGATATTTCCCACCTAGTAAGACAGCTATGCTAAGAGCTCAAATCAACGGATTTAAGCAAAAGGAAAACGAATCACTTTTCGAAGCTTGGGAACGCTATAAAGATATGCTGAGACTTTGTCCACATCACGGATTAGTAGAATGGATGGTCATCCATACTTTTTACAATGGACTCTTGTACAACACAAGAATGACGATTGACGCTGCCGCATACGACGCACTAATGGACAAAGAATATAATGATGCTTATGCACTTATCGAGAGTATGGCTCAAAATCATTACCAATGGGGAAGTGAGAGAGTCGCAACTGAGAAACCAACAAAAGGAGGTATGTACAAAGTGAGTAGTATGGACCAAGTCAATACAAAGTTTGACCAACTTAACCAAAAGATCGACAACTTGGCCATAACACCAACAACCACCGTGGTTGCGGTAACACCTAACTGTGAGTTATGTGGAGTTCCAGGATATGTTGTCCCTGATTGTCAACTATTAGCAGGAATTCCCACAGATCAAGTGAATTATGCTCAAGGAAACCCATACTCAAACACATACAACCCAGGTTGGAAAAATCATCTGAACTTCTCCTATAAGAACAACAATGCTTTATACGCACCAGGTCAAGCACCAGCTACACCACCAGGATATCAAAAGACTGCTCCTAATGTTCCTAGAAAATCAAACCTTGAGTTGATGATGGAGAACTTCATAGCTACTCAATCTCAAACAAACAAGGACTTCCTAAACCAAAATAAACACACTAGTGAGCAGATTAAGCAATTAGTAAGCAAGGTAGATGCGTTAGCTACACATAACAAAATGCTTGAAACTCAGATTTCACAAGTAGCTCAACAACAAGCACCTACCGCTGCACCAGCTGGAGTATTTCCTGGACAACCCCAACCTAATCCAAAAGGACAGGCCAATGCTGTGATACTAAGAAGTGGCAAGGAACTTGACGGACCTGCCGATCCAAGACTTGACAATCCAGCCATGTACCAAAAGCAAGATAAGCCGACTGAAAAGGAAAATGAACCAGAAGAAAAGGGAGATAATAATCAAGAGGCAGTGGAGAAAGAAAAGCCTTGTGTGCCTCCACCACCTTATAAACCACCAATTCCGTACCCTCAGAGATTAACAAATTCCAAGACGATGGGGCAGTTTAAGAAATTTGTTGAACTTCTGAAACAGTTGAATATTACTATTCCGTTTACAGAAGCTATCACTCAAATGCCCTCGTATGCTAAATTTCTAAAGGAAATCCTATCCAATAAGAAGAAGATAGAGGATAACGGAACCGTTACACTTACTGCTGAGTGTAGCGCAATAATTCAAAACAATATGCCTCCTAAGTTAAAAGATCTAGGTAGTTTCTCTATACCCTGTGTAATTGGAAAATTCGTCATTGACAAAGCTCTATGCGATTTAGGAGGCAGTATCAGTGTTATGCCCTTAACAATTTGCAAAAGGCTAGACATGGGAGACCTAAGACCAACTAAAATGTCTGTTCAACTAGCCGATCGCTCTATTAAATATCCTGTAGGCATACTAGAAAATGTTCCAGTACGTATAGGACAATTCTACATTCCTACTGATTTTATAATAATGGACATCTCTGAAGACTCCACTACACCTATCATACTAGGAAGACCATTCTTAACTACCGCCGGAGCTATTATAGACGTAAAGAAAGGAAAGCTAACCTTTGAAGTAGGTGAAGAGAAAGTTGAATTTATTTTAACACAATTCTTACAATCACCAGCTATAGAGGATACATGCTATTTATTGGATGTAATTGACGAATGTGTAAGAGAAATGGAAATGAAAGAAACTACCTATTCTGAAATTATGAAAATTCAAATCCCTCCGATTTTCGAAGATGACAATTGGCGTGAACCGTATCAGGATGATAGTCTAAGTGAAAGTTTAGCACTTACACCGGATCCTATGCCAAGTAAGAAGAAACCTACATTAGAGTTAAAAACTTTACCTAAGAACCTAAGATACGAATTCCTAGACACTGAATGTACAAGACCAGTTATAATCAATTCCAGTTTAGGAACAATTGAAACAAAGAAACTTTTAGATGTCTTAAAGAAATACCCAACTGCGTTAGGATATAACATATCTGATCTCAAAGGAATATGTCCTTCAATCTGTATGCATCGTATTCTACTAGAAGAAGATTGCAAAACCTCCAGAGAATCTCAAAGAAGAATTAACCCAATCCTTAGCACTGTAGTAAAGGAAGAAGTTAAGAAACTACTAGACGCTGGAATAATATATCAAATCTCTGATAGTAAATGGGTTAGTCCAATACATGTAGTACCAAAGAAAGGGGGTATCACTATTGTGAAAAACGCTAAAGGCGAATCGATATCACAAAGAGTAGTGACCGGACATAGAGTGTGCATCGATTATCGTAAACTAAACAAAGTCACTTGAAAAGATCATTTCCCACTACCCTTTATAGATCAAATGTTAGAACGATTAGCCAAACACTCGTACTTCTGTTATCTTGATGGTTACTCAGGATTTTTCCAAATCCCGATCCACCCAGATGATCAAGAGAAGACTACATTCACATGCCCTTATGGAACGTTCGCTTATAGACGAATGCCCTTTGGATTATGCAACGCTCCTGCAACCTTTCAAAGATGTATGATGTCAATCTTCGCAGATTTCATAGACAACATCATGGAAGTGTTCATGGACGACTTCTCTGTATGCGGGCAAAGTTTTGAAGGATGTCTATCAAATTTAGAAATGGTGTTAGAAAGATGTGTAAAAGTAAACCTCGTGTTTAACTGGGAGAAATGTCATTTCATGGTCAGAGAAGGAATCGTACTAGGACACTTTATATCTAATAAGGGAATTGAAGTTGATAAAGCTAAGATAGAAGTCATAAAAGATCTTCAACCCCCAAAGACCGTTCGAGAAATACGAAGCTTTTTAGGACACGCTGGTTTCTACCGACGATTCATCAAAGATTTCTCGAAAATCACTAAACCTCTTACCGGTTTATTAATGAAAGACGCTGAGTTCATATTTAATAAAGATTATCTTCAAGCATTCGAAACTCTAAAAACAACCCTCATCACCGCACCAATCATGCAACCACCTGACTGGAGATTACCTTTCGAAATCATGTGCGATGCGAGTGACTATGATGTAGGCGCAGTTCTAGGACAAAGGAAAGACAAGAAACTTCACGCAATTTACTATGCCAGTAGAACTTTAGATTCTGCTCAGATGAACTACGCCACTAATGAAAAAGAACTGTTAGCAGTTGTCTTTGCGCTTGATAAATTCCGTTCCTATCTAGTGGGAGCAAAAATAATCATCTATACACACCACGCTGCTATCAAATATCTATTAACCAAGAAAGATGCTAAACCAAGACTCTTGAGATGGATTTTACTCTTACAAGAGTTTGATCTCGATATCAAAGATAAGAAAGGTATTGAAAACGTCGTAGCGGACCATTTATCTAGAATAGAAGGTATTAAACCCGAACAAGTGCCGATTAACGACGATTTTCCGTATAAACGGCTGATAGCACAGATAAGAAGCGACCCAGTTAAGTTAGACATAGATGAACCAAGAACCGTGGAAACAATCCAAACAACCGTAGGACTGCCATGGTACGCTGACATTGTCAACTACTTAGCTGCAGGAGCACTTCCACCTGACTTAACCTATCAGCAGAAAAAGAAATTTTTCCACAATCTCAAGCATTACTATTGGAACGAACCATTATTATTTAAAAGAGGACCTGACGGAATCTTTCGTTGATGTATTCCCGAAGAAGAAATAGAAGATGTCATTGCTAAATGTCATTCATCTCCTTATGGTGGACATGCAAGCACTTCTAAGACTTGGGCAAAAATCTTACAAGCCGGCCTATTTTGGCCTAATCTATGGAAAGATGTCCACATCGTTGTTATAAATTGCGATAGGTGTCAACGCACCGGTAATATTTCAAGAAGAGATGAAATGCCTCAAAGAGGAATATTAGAAGTAGAAGTCTTTGACGTCTGGGGAATAGATTTCATGGGACCATTCCCATCATCTTTCGGTAATAAGTACATACTCGTAGCTGTCGATTATGTTTCAAAATGGATTGAGGCTATAGCTTCTCCTACAAATGACACACGAGTAGTAATTAAGCTTTTCAAGAATATAATATTTCCAAGATTTGGTGTGCCTAGACTTGTCATAAGTGACGATGTTTCGCATTTCATTTCGAAAATATTTGACAAATTACTATCTAAGTATGGAGTCAGACATCGTGTAGCAACACCATATCATCCACAAACAAGTGGACAGGTCGAAGTCTCGAACAGAGAAATTAAACAAATCCTAGAAAAGACTGTCGCCATATCTAGGAAAGATTGGTCGTCTAAACTTAATGAAGCTTTATGGGCTTATAGGACAACCTACAAGACACCCATAGGAACTACACCTTTCAAACTAGTGTATGGGAAGGCTTGTCATCTCCCGGTAGAACTAGAACACAAAGCATATTGGGCGATTAAAACACTCAATATAAACTACAATGCCGCTGGAGAAAAGTGAATCCTCGACATTAATGAATTAGAAGAATTAAGATTAGATGCTTATGAGAATGCTAAGATATATAAAGAAAGAACCAAGCGATGGCACAATAAACACCTATCTAGGAAAGAATTTAGTGTGGGAGACGTTGTACTCCTCTTTAATTCAAGACTTAGGCTCTTTCCTGGAAAACTAAAATCTAGATGGTCAGGACCCTTTGAAATAACTAGAGTGTTCCCGAGCGGAGCAATAGAAATTAAGGGTAGGAATAGTGAACCGTTCACAGTAAACGGACAACGATTAAAAACATTACCATAAAATTGAAAATAAAGATTATGCGGATAATCTAAAGCTTTTAGAGTTGTCCACTAATTTCCCTGATTAATCTACCCCTAAGCATTACATCAGGCTTATGACGATAAAAACAGCGCTTAGTGGGAGGCAACCCATTTTACCATTTTATCATTTTATCATTTTATTTCATTATTATTATTATTATTATTGACTTTATTTATGCATTTATTTTCTGATTTTCCTTATTTTAATTTTATTTTCTAAATCACTTTTAAATTTACTTTGCTACAGATTTTCTAAAGTCTTTTCTACCTTCCCTTTTCCCCCTGATTTGTTTCCTCCACATTAACACTAACTATGGCTAACCAACCAAGAAACATTATGGAAACCAAATTTAGAGGTAGGAAATAAAGAATAAAATTTGAGGAATTATCACAGAGACAAATGGATTTGACTCTGTACCATGTGTTCGCTGTGATTTTTGACGAACAACCTCTGGTTAACCAATCTCTTAGAAAACTGGGTTACTTGCAGGACCAACCAAACAAGTCCTAGGACACATGTGCAATCGTTTTGTCGAGTTACTCTTAGTGTTGTTAATGATTTGTGGTTTGTTTTGTTAATAATGTCAAAGTGCCAAATACTTTGATTTTGAAAGTAAAATAAAGTTAAAGTTTGAACAAAAGTAAGAAAAATGGCGAAATGATATAAAACTTTGCAGAAAAGTAAATAAAACTGAAGATAGAATAACTTGATGAAACAAACTAATAATTTAAATAACTTGAAAGAAAAATGGTGTTCAACACATACATTGTTCCAAATATCAGACTCATTTTCTCTCACACTGGGTACTTAGAGTATTTACAGGAGTTTTGTATAAGTTTTCACACACGCATTCTAAACACAAACTATCCTATTTATATACAAACAAAATAACTGTCTAGAACGGGAAAATTCTAACTAAATGACAAATGTCAGCCTGCATGCAATTTTCTTCTCTGAAACTTCCATGTGTCTAACTGCCAAAGGTTGTAACTTTTAAATTTGAATTCTTCCCTTTAGTGACGAAGCATTGTACCTCTTCATTTGTCGGAGTCTCGAAGAAGAAGAAACTCTTCAAACTTTGCCAACCAATGCTTCTGTCAAACAACTCTCTTCTGTCGAAGTGTCGAAGGATACACTCATCTTGTCAAATGCCCAACTATAAACAGGTTTCCAAACTTGGCTTACCAAAACACTATTTGTCCTCCCGTCGAAGCACTTGAGTTTTTAACTTCATCAACATCTCCTGAATATCTTCACTTCTTCTTTTTCTTATCTACTGATCATCCTCTCAGCAAAAGAAATGACTTCATGTCTCAAATTTCAAAGTGTCAAAATTATGAGCTTACAAATTGCCCCCCAGCAAAGATGTTTTCGACTAATTTGGGAGAAATATCCTTTGCTGTAGAAATGACTTCTGACACCCTGTCAGTCTCATTAATTATAAAGTGACTTTGTTGAGTCCCAAGGAAACACCATGATCTCAACTTTCTGAAAAAACGTCTTGTCTAGCCCACGTTTACACAATCTTCCATAACCCTATATTCTAGCTAAATCATGGGCTCCCTACCAACCGTCACATTTAATCACCACCCTTGATCAAACGCATGTCCCCCATGACTAAAACTTAAGAGTCTTTTTTTTTCTTTTTTATTTATTTTTTATAAACTGTCCCCTTCTATAAATACCCTCTTCTAAAACCTTTCATCCTTTTTACATTCTCAAACTCTTCTTCTCTTAACAAAGAAAATCTCCATTAAAACCCTTTTAAGCTTTCTGTTACTCCAACTCCAAGCTTCTCATAACAATGGCGCCTCCAAAGAACATTGCTGACCGTAGTGCTAAGAAAGCAAAAAAGACTGCTGATCTCCTTCCTGCTCACACATTGTCTGGACCCATGCAAGTGAATCAACAACAGTACGTCCCAGAACCTCCAAATGAGAGGGAGAAAGCTAGTATCTACAGATCTCAGGTAATGATTCCTATCTTGGTCTCTGGAGTTCACCATGCAATGTTAGGTCCTATCTCTGATCCTAATGTTGACCCAAACCATTTAAAGGATTTTTATCCTTGCTATTCTGCCTCTAAACCAATAGGTGCTAGTAAGAACCCTAAGACTGTCGAAACATCTTCTAAGAAACCTGAGATCCCCATAGCTTCGACAGAATTAGACTTGTCATACTTAAATCAAACTAGGATCTTTAGGAGCCCTCCCCTAACAAAAGACCCTTCAGATTATTTAGCTTGGCTCACTAGAGTCGAAAAGGTCAAAGAAAGATTCTGGAAGAAAACTGGTATTTACGACCTGATTCAGTTGTCGAAAGAAGGCCCACGCTACTGCCAGAATATGCTGCTGGCTTCCTTATATTTCTGGGACAGTACCTACAACAACTTCCATCTTCCCTGTGGTATGGTTACCCCTACTCTTTTCGACATAGCAGCCATCACTGGCCTTAGTCCTATAGGAGAAATCTTTAATCCTGAGCACCTAAACAAAGATCCCATAGGATTCGACACCAAACACGCTGGCTATTCATTATTCATTGCTTATCACCAAGGCGAAGGCACTGAGGAAGTTTCCGACAGAGAACATATTGCTTTCCTCACTTTGTGGTTAGCCAAATTTGTCTTCTGCACCAGATCACTCCAGGTTGCCAGAAGCTATATTACCATGGCTAATCAACTTCATAATGGAGTTGCATTTTGTCTAAGTGAATTGCTTCTGGCCAATCTCTATGAATCTCTGAGTGAGAGCGTGAACAACCTGAAAACCATCAAGGACAAAGGAACCATCAGCCTAACAGACCCCTTTTGGCTTCTACAGTTGTGGCTGACTGCAACCTTCGAAGCCTGCATCCCTATCAAGAGACCAATTGACGAAGAAGAGGTGAAAGACAGGCGTGTCGAATGGCCCAGGCTAGTTCAACTAACACCTACTGACGAAGGAATAGGTCTTCGACAAGCCTTCACTAGCTATGTAATGATGTTCGCCAAACGTTACAAGTTTACTCCATCCATGGCACCCTTTGCCAACAGGACTGTGGGTCCCAAATGGTTCACAAGACAACTCCCAGTAGAAAACCAAAAAGAAGAAGACTCCTATATATCCATCTGGGAAGCCTTCCTTATACCAAGACACCTTTTCTCCCATCACAACCTTAATAACACCAAAGTTTCTCTCATTGTCTATCAACCTAACCTGGTGGCCAGACAATTTGGGCTAACACAGACGAAGACAAGACCCATCTACCACAAGAAAGGCTCCATTTTGTTCTACAACTCTTTTCAAAATTTTGAGAAAAGTCTAGAATTGTATAACAAATTTTTCGACGCATCTTTGGAGGTCTACCCTACCATATTTCGACCAAATTTCTTGTGCACTGAAGACTTCGACGTTTGGTGGAAGGAGTATTTTATTAACAAATTCTTTGATGTGACAACTTTCAACACACTCCTGACGAATGCCTTTGCTTTTGTGCAGGATAAGAAGAAGAAAGGTACAGATAAGCATATCAAAGAAATTCAAAAATTTCAAAAATATTTTGAAACTATTTACAGGCCCAATGATCTTCGTCGAACCATAGGCGAAGCAGCAGTGACTTTTAAACAAAAAATTTCAGAAAAGTTGGATAAGTTGGGGGTGCCTTCATATATTCCACCACATGCACGTTACAACTTTGCTTATACTTCATTTCCCCCAAAGTTTCTCCCACTCCCTTCTGCAGAATTTGGTGTGGCCTTATGCTCTCCATTCCCAGATTGGTTTGTGTGTGGATCTCACTTAAAGCTGCTTCGCGAGTCCAGCAAAAAACTTGCCGAACGTGTGGTTCCGACGAAGTATTATTTGGGCAACTTCCCTGGGCACCTTCATGTGGGAATAGAACATGTTAGTGTGGAAGAACCTATTCTTGAAGGTGTCGAAGAAATTAAATTCCTCTTCTTATTTCTAACTCTTTTTATGTTTTATATCAACGTTCATTCAATTCTTTCTCTTTCAGCTGTTAGAATCATCAAGAAAACTCCTGGTGAAGGGACCTCTTCCAAACAGGTCGACAAATCACCCATAGCTGCTAAAAAGGTTTCGACCAATAATGACATCTCACTTTTCGTTTATATAAATTTCAATATTCTCAATACTGAATATATTTCCCTTTTGCACGCCTCAGGTAACTCGCACACCAGCCACAAAAAGAAAACAAGAAGAAAAAGAGGTGAGTGTCAAAGAATCTGAGGATGAATCTCCTGAGCCTCAACCTCTGAAAAGAAACAAAGGTACGAGAATAAAGACAGTGGCCTCCCAGAGATCCCTGGTTCATAGACGAACTCCTCCCAGCAGTCCAACCACCAAAATCCCTTCAAGAAGTGAGAAAAGTGGGGATTCAGGCACTCACACTGAGATTCCTCAGGTATTATTTTCGACTGAAAATATTCATAGTCTTAACTGCATTGTTTCTTCTTCTAAACTTCCTTTTCCTGTTTACTTCAGGTTAACATTGATGTCGAAGAAACTTCTAAGGTTCAAGAAGAGGTTATCCCATCTGATTCTGAAAAGACTTTAGCTGAACGCCTTCTGGAAGAAACCACTCCAGATGCTGGTGTTTATGGCCCTCAGACCCTCAGTGATTTCGACATCAGTGACCGTGAATCTTTTGACAACAATTCTCCTCTTCGTCCAGATTTTACTGTGGAAGAAAAGACTGTCCCAGACCAGGATGTACAACCTCAAGGGCCAAATGATACCACAGAGGCTGATAAAGAAGCTGTCGAAGAAGAAGAATCAGATCTGTCGAAGCAACCAGACACGAACTTGAACCCTGGAGGAAGTACCCAAGTTGTTCCCACTCCAGCAGAAACTCCAATAGAAACCCCTCTAAATACGGGTTCGACAAGCTTGTCACATGAGGAAATTGAAAGCTTGAAAGTGAGAAAACCTCTGGAGTATCTGAAAGCTTTACTCAGTTCCAGGTACAACTTTCAAGACTCTTCCCACAGCAGCTCAACAGCTTCAGGGGCTACCTCTGAAATTCAACCAATCAGTGTTATCATGGCTGAAATCAAGGCAAAAATCCTTGGGGTAGACCTATTTGGAATTCTGGCCGAAAACCCTTCTGCACAATATGACTTGAAGAAACTCCTAAAGCAAGCTAATCTCCTGGAGGCTTCGACTGAAGAGAGTCGTCTGGTGATGGACCTGATGTCTATGATTGACTCTGTAAGTGCTGACTTGGTTCGCCAAAAAGAATTTTCTCAGAACATCACAGCCAAATTTGAAAGACAAGTCTCAGAATGGAATGTTGTAGCCTATTTGACAGACAGGATCTCAGAGCTAAACAAGCTTTCTGAAGATTACTCCAAAGCTACTGCTGAGTGCGAAACTAATATCCAGGCTTATCAAGCTCAGATTGTCGAACTTCAAAAGAAGATCCTCCAAGAGAAGGAACGTCAAGCCAGCCTCCAGCAGCCCAACCAAGAAGAAATTGACAGGGAGCTTCAGAAAGGTCTTCAACATGCAGAAACAGCCAACAACTCCACAGAGAAATTGACGAACTGACTGTTAGCAAAAGTCTCTGTGAACGTCGAATTCAGCTTCAAAAGAAGAAATTTGACGAACTCAAAGCAACTTTTCTCCAACAGTAGTTTGTAATAGAAAATAGGGAATTTTATTACTTTAAGAATTTTTTGAATTTTCATATGTAATGTTACTTAACGCCATCTGTTTGGCAAAGACAAGCTTTTGTTTGCAATTTTATTCCATTTCTATCTTTATTTCTTGCAATGTTGGCTTATACTTCTTCAAATATTTGCCATTTATTTTCAGCACTCTCCTGTCTTTTTCCATTTCTTCGACTTCATATGCACCATTTGAAAAAACTCTTAAAATTTTGAAAGGTCCTTCCCATTTAGGAGACCATTTTCCCGTCAATCTATCTTTCTTTTCCATGGGCAAAATTACTTTCCAAACTAAATCATCAACTAAAAAGGCTTTAAATTTTACTTTCTTATTGAAAAACTTTTCGACTCTTTCTTTCTGCCTTTTTATTAACTCTAAAGCACGTAACCTCTCCTCATCTAAATCAACTAATTCATCCATCATCATACTCCAATAAATCTCAGATGGAATTTCATGATGCCTTTGAATTCGTATTGATTGTAAATAGATTTCGACTGGTAATACTGCATCATGCCCATAAGTTAATTTAAATGTGGTAGAATTAGTTGCCTCTTTAGGAGACGTTCGACAAGCCCAAAGGATTTGATCCAAAGTCTTGTGCCAATTTCTAGGTTTTTTACCCACATGCTTCTTTATTAGATTTATCACAACTTTGTTGGCTGCTTCGTCCTGTCCATTTGCTTGGGCATAATAAGGTGTCGAAGTTAGCAACTTAAAACCTGTCTCTTTTGCAAATGCCTGCATATTTCTTCCAGTAAACACAGATCCTTGATCAGTGGTTATAGTTTCTGGTATTCCAAATCTATAAATTATGTGTTTCTGGATGAAGTTTATAACTGCTTCCTGATCTACACTCGTCAGTGGTATGGCTTCAATCCACTTAGTGAAGTAGTCTACTCCAACCAAAATGTATTTCTGCCCCTTTGAAGAAGCTGGTCGAATTTCACCAACCAAATCTAAAGCCCAACCTCTGAATGGCCAAGGCTTTATAATAGAATGTAACTCATTTGCAGGGACATGAGGTATGCCTGCATGAACTTGGCATTCTTGACATCCCTTTGCAAATTCGACACAATCCTTCAACATTGTTGGCCAATACATCCCCTGTCGAAATAGCAACCATTTCATCTTGTGCCCTGCTTGGTGTGCACCACATGCACCACTGTGCACGTTCGACAAGGCTATATAAGCTTTAGTCTCACCTAAGCACTTTAGTAAGACTCCTTCTGCAGTCTTTTTAAACAACTCGTTTCCAAGGAGTACGTAGCTTAAAGCTCTATACTTTATCTTTCTTTCGACTGTCTGGTTTGGATTTTGTAAATAATCCTTAATAGGTTTTCTCCAATCTCCTACTTCTGGATCATCTATATTGAAAATTTCAAAATTTTCTTCATCACCATATCCCAGTCTTATGGTTTCCAAATCTGATGGGGACAGTCTAGTGGATAATACTTTTCCTCTTACTTCAACAACTTTCTCCAGATTTTCTTTCGACACTCTGTAGCCTGATGCCAGTTGAGCCAAGTCATTTGCTTCCTGATTTTCTAATCTAGGAATGTGTCTAAAGGCTGCACTGTCGAATCTCTTAAGGAGTCTGTTGGCTATCACAAAATACATGATCAAATTTTCTTTGACACATTTGTATTCTTTTGTCAATTGTTTTATTACCAACTCAGAGTCACCCATTATTTCGACCTCTGTTGCCCCCAATTCCAACAATATTTCAAGTCCAGCAATTAAAGCTTCATATTCTGCTTCATTATTTGAACAACAACCTTCTATTTTGTACTTGAACTTTGTTGGAATTTTATTGGGAGAAATAATTAATACCCCAACATCTGTTCCATTCTTATGACTGGAACCGTCGAAATATAATCTCCAAGGCTCTCTTTCGACATATTTTATTTCATCTCCAACTATGGAGTGGTCAGCTATAAAGTCAGCAACCACCTGTCCTTTGACAGCTTTTAGAGGCATAAATTTTAAAGAATACTCAGTTAATGCTAAAGCCCATTTTCCAATTCGACTATGTAGAATAGATTTAGACAACATATGTTTTATTACGTCGAAATGAGAAGATATATATACATCAATGGGTTTTATATAATGCTTTAACTTTGTACAAGAGAAATACACACATAAACATAGTTTCTCTATCATACTATATCTAGTTTCAGCATCATTTAAGACTCTGCTGAGATAATAGATGGCCCTTTCGACGCCATGTTCATCTTCCTGACAAAGCATGCTTCCCAATGTTCTGTCGGATGCTGAGATGTAGAGCCTCATACTTCTTTTTCGACAAGGAGAGATTAAAACTGGAGGAATGGCCAGATACTTTTTGATCTTGTTGAAAGCATCTTGTTGTTCTTGCCCCCAAGTGAAGCCCTCCTTCTTTAGTCGAAGTAGAGGTGAGAAGGTCTGTGTTTTTCCACTAAGGTTGGAGATGAACCTTCTAAGAAAGTTAATTTTCCCTAGTAGAGACTGCAATTCCTTCTTTGTCGATGGCGCTTTCGCTTCCATTATGGCCTTGGCTTTGTTTTCATTAATTTCAATCCCTTTCTTGTGGACCACAAAGCCTAAGAAATTACCTGCCTGCACACCAAAAGCACATTTAAGGGGATTCATTTTTAAACCAAACTTCCTCATCCTTTCAAAGGATCGTCGAAGATGGTCAATATGGTTTGAGCCTGAGGCAGATTTAATCACAATATCATCTATATAAATTTGCATAAATGTTTCAATGAAATCATGAAAAATAGAATTCATTGCCCTTTGGTAAGTGGCTCCAGCATTTTTTAAACCAAAAGGCATGACTACCCACTCATATGTTCCTATTGCCCCTGGAAAACGAAAAGCTGTTTTTGGAACATCTTCTTCAGCAATGAAAATCTGGTTATAACCAGAATGTCCATCAAGCATACTTAAATACTCATGGCCTGCTGCAGAATCTACAAGCATTTCTGCCACTGGCATAGGATATTCATCCTTAGGGGTAGCTGAGTTTAGATCTCTAAAATCAATGCACACCCTAAGTTTGCCATTTTTCTTAATTACAGGAACAATATTAGCAATCCATTCGACATACCTTGTTGTACGGATGAACTTGCATTTTAGAAGTCTTTCGACTTCCTCTTTAATTTTCGACAGAATTCCAGGTGCGAAGCGTCTGGGAGTCTGCTTTATTGGCTTTTTCCCTTCCAGTATTGGCAATTTCAATTCGACCAAGTTTCTGTCTAAACCAGGCTATTTGTCATAATCCCATGCGAAACAGTCTTTAAACTCATTCAGCAGTTGGATTATTTCGACTCTGAGCTGAGGATCCATCTTGGCACTGATGTAAGTTGGCCTTTTCTCTGCCCCCAGTCGCAGATTGATCTCTTCTAAGGGATCCTGTGCCACCATTTTCATATTGGTTGGGGCTGGATCTTTTTCAAACCCCAAGGGTTCGTCATCATAAATGGCATCAAGCCTTTGATTCTGCCATTCGCCACTAGAGTTTTCTTCAAAACTCTGTTTTGCACATTGTTCCTCAATATTTTCTTGAGGATGTTGTTCTTCGACAACTTGTGCATTGGCTTTGAAAGCCATATTTCTTACTTCGTCCTCAAGGGCCGCTTTGAGTTGTTTCTCGGCTACATAAGCCGTAATCCTTTCTATTGTTGATGCTTCAGTCATTTTCACTGAACTCACTCCCCTACCAAGTTGGGTTGACATGGGCAGTTCCCCAAGTGTAATTTGTCTCCCCAATTATTTCTTTATCCCACTGGAAGCCATGCATAAGGTGGAGGTACATGGAACAATATGCGTTGTCAGAGGCTGTTAGGTCGAAACCAGCAGGATTGCAAGGCGCTATGTGGGCCAAGTTCTTGTCGAAATTACGAATAGTGACATTGTTCACGTCAGCCATGAAGTAACTTTGGTTTGCTTCTATGTTTTCGACAATCCCATCTGGCCTCCAAATTGCTATCCTTTGGTGCATGGATGATGGCACAGCCCCAATTCCATGGATCCATTCTCTTCCCAACAACAAATTGTAATTTGCTTTTGATGCTATCACCACAAACATTGTAGGCCTGATAATGGTTCCTACAGTCAGGTTCAATTGTATTACCCCCAGTGTTGTCCCTACCTTACCTTCATAGTTGGACAACACCATGTTGTGAGGTTTGGTGTCAGAGTCATCTTTTCCAATCCTCTTTATCATATAATGAGGAATTAGATTCACAGCTGCTCCTCCATCTATCAGGATTTTGTTGACACCTACGTTTTCTACTTTTCCTTTTATGAACAGAGGCTTTAAATGAGCCTTCATTGCATCATCTGGCTTTTCGAAGAAAGCATTTTGCTCTTCGACATAGCCATTGTTCATTATGTAGTAACATACAGGCTTAAGCCTTATGCTATCATCTTCCATATCATCCTCTTCATCCTCCACTTCCATTATCCTGTCATAGTCTCTGGGCAACACAGAAACCACATTGCAAGTTACGTCGAAGGACGCATCAGACTCTGAGCTGAAGTCATCAGTAACTTCTTCGTCTACTGGCATTTTGTTGTTTATTTTCTGTATCTTTGTTGTCTCACTAGATTTATTTTTCTGAGGGAGTTCTTCTTTCGCCAGAGATTTCCCTTTGCATGTTGTCTGCACACACTTGCTTGACTTAGCTTTATTCTGCCTAATCCTTTTGTGTTCTACAGTTTCTTTTTCAATTCTCTTCTGCCTTTGAAACCTTCTCCATTGGGACCTGGACATAGGGTTCTTCCCCTTGTAGTTTTCAGAGACGTACTTTGTCTTTACTTTTTCTACCTCCTTTTTCACTTCTATTGAGGCACCCCTATTCACTTCGAAACTTTTCCACCTCTTTTGACCTTGGGCATCCCTTATAGGCTGGACCCACTTGTCATCATTCGGTTTGTTGGATGGTTTATAGGTGCTGTAACGCCTTTCTCCCATTCCTTGGTTATGATGCTCCCTTCTTCTTGGGTCGAACCTTTCATTTCCGACTGGTGGAACTGCTCCCCAGTTCCTTTTCTTTTTGATCTTTTCTGCTGCTTCAAAATCATTAGCTGCTTTCCTGTCGAACACAGCGCTGCATCTTGGGCAAAGCATAACTTCTGCATTCTTCCTCTGGCACCTCTGGATAAATTCGACAAGACTTTCATTTTCTTCTGGATAAACCAGCTTCTGATGTTTTTCTTGATGGTTCTTTATGTTGGTGTCTGGTCCTATCTTCTGAGTGACCTCTACCATATGAATCCCTGCATTCTGCTCACTTGTGATTTTCAATTTGTTCATTTTTTCGACTAGCATCATTTCCTCAGGGATATTCTCTTTTTCCTGATGCATACTGCCTTTTGGGTGCAAGCTTCTATGGGTGAACTTGCAGCATTGTGCAACTGGCTTTTCCTTTGGGTCTTCCATCGTTCTGCACAGAATCCCATGAGGGGAGTGCTGCACAACACCTTTGGTAGAATCTTCTTTAGTCTTGGTGGTGCTTCTGTTTATTGGTTCGACAATGTGGACATCGTCGGCAGTCTCTGTTCCTTTGATCTTGTCATGATTAAGGCCTTCAGTGGCCTCTTTTTGGACAATGAGGGCTTTGTTATCTTCCTCCTCATTTCTGAAAGAATCTCCCCAACCTGTGGGTTTGATTTTGCTGATGTCAGTTTTGGAGCTTGGTGGTGCAGAATACTTTACCATGAAGTCAAACTTCCCACTGGGTTCTCCTAAAGTGTCCCAGATCACTCCATGCTCAATATCTCTGTCACAGTTCTTCTTGTCGAAACTCCTGCCAACCTTGACTATGTTCCCTTCGTCGAAACCTTCAGTAGTTTCAGTGGCGTTCTCTTTGTCGAAACCTTCAGCAGCTTTGACTTCTTCTTCCTCAGTCTGGTCAGTAAGGTCATCAGTCCCCTCCACCATATTTACATGAGTGTCGAAGCCCTCAGCAGCCTCTATCATGGTGAAGTTGGCGTCGAAACCTTCAATAGCTTCTATCATTTCAAAACTTTCCTCAGCCATGACTTCCATTTCGACCACATTCACCATTTCTGGTTCAACATAGTTGGCCTCCACAACCTGCATGGGATTGGAGTCAATCCTCATCTGTTGCTTAGCTTTGTCTCCAAATTTCAACCTTCCATTCTGGATTGCATTCTGGATAAGATCCCTGAAAAGGTAACATTGAGAAGTTTTATGACCCAAAAAATTATGGTATTTGCAAAAACCTCTCTTTTTCTGTTGGTCTACAAGAGGCTCCTTAGCGCCTGCTGGTTTTATCAACTGACCATCTTTAACTAGTAAATCAAAAATTTCATCACATTTGGTGATGTCGAATGTGTAGGTTCTTTTAGGAAACCTGTCATTCTTTTCCATTTCGACTGGATTTTTTCCATTCGACGGAGCTAAAACTTTACAGGAATATGGAGGGCCTTGTTTTAGTTCTGCCAGATCAATTTCTTGTTGGTCGAAAATGACTGGCTCGTTTTCGTCATAATCTTCTTCCTGAACTATTCCTACATAGGCTACTCTTTCCTTCTTGTTTTTATTTGATCTAAATTTCTCATTTTTTAGCCTTTCTATTTGCCTTACTCTATCTGCTAGTTGTGCCATGTCTCTCAAGTACTGGGTATCTAATTTCTTCCTTATGGAATAATCCAGACCCCCTGCAGCCATTTCGACTAACTCTTGTTCCGGCACTTGCGTAAAACATCTAGCCTTTAACAATCTAAACCTATTCAAATAATCATCTATAGGTTCAGAGAATTTTCTTTTGACACTTGCTAATTCTTTCAAACTTATCTTAGTTTGTCCCATATAGAATTGTTCATGGAACAATCTTTCTAATTGGGTCCATGTGAATATTGAAGTTGCAGGCAGAGAAGTAAACCAAGTGAAGTCATTTTTTGTCAAAGAACTTGGAAAAAATTTCATCCTTAAGTTCTCATTATTAGCAATCTCTCCTGCCTCTATCAAATAACGCGCTACGTGTTCTATGGTGGACTCACTAGTATCCCCTGAGAATTTGGTGAATTTGGGGACTTTCCACCTTGGTGGTAACTCTTGTTGCAAAACATATTCAGACAAAGGGGAAGTATAACTAGGCCTTTGTAATCCTATGTTTACTCCATTTTGCGCCATTATTCTCTCAACCATGGTTGCAATATTGTTTTCGACAGGCAGATTGTTGTAACGCATTCTCTGCTGTAATATTTCATCAGCATTTTGGTCCCTTTGGACTATTATTCTTCTAGGTTCCTGTCGAATGGGTTCTTCTACATGAGGTTGTTCGACTATTACCTCTTGGCCCCTAGGATTTTCTTGAGGGTTTCCTAATGGCCATTGGTTTATAGTAAGTTCCTCTTCGACCGGCCTATTGGCAAGATTTTGATTCAATTGCATTCTTTGCTGTGCTTGAGGGACTCCAAAAAAGTCAGCAATGCGTGCCATTTGTTCCGCCAATATCTGGTTTGTTTGGGTAGTATTTTGTATTAAAGGATTAAACACTTCCCCCATTTGTTGTGTCAATGCCTGTACCATATCATGGTTACTTTCATCCATTTGTTGACGAATTACTTGCGCCGAATGGTTCGTCATGGTTGGCATATGGAATCCTGGTGGAACCTGATTCAATCTACCCCCATTTCCACCATATCCTGATCCTTGCAATGGTGAAGACATTTGAACCATAGCATCAGAAAATAATGGTGATGAATTATGTAAGTTTGCCATCATTGAAGTTGGCATTCCATATGGTTGTTCTCTCCCAGACATGGGCATGGAAAAATTAGTAAATGGCCTAAAGGCGTTTCCTCCAGGAGGAGGGGTTCCCATAGGCCTTGAGTGTCCCATGGTGGAAGAACTAGGCGCATTTTGGGACCCTGAACTCGTTGGTATCGAATCCACTAATGGAGGCCTAATCTGTTCTAACACAGGGCCAGAAACTGCTACTCCTTCTGACGAAGGGATAGGATTGGAAACTGGAATGGTTTCGCTAGGATTGTTTGAAGCATTTGGCAAGTTATCCATCTTTCTTCCTCTTGTTCTGTTTGGTCTTTCTACGTCGGTTACGGCTAGTTTACCGCTTCTAAGAATCATACAACGCAGCAAGGGACTTTTTGACTAAGAGGATTCTCTATTAATTCTTATTAATTGCACTAGTCCCACCGGGTGTGCCAATTTGTTCGCTGTGATTTTTGACGAACAACCTCTGGTTAAACAATCTCTTAGAAAACTGGGTTACTTGCAGGACCAACCAAACAAGTCCTAGGACACATGTGCAATCGTTTTGTCGAGTTACTCTTAGTGTTGTTAATGATTTGTGGTTTGTTTTGTTAATAATGTCAAAGTGCCAAATACTTTGATTTTGAAAGTAAAATAAAGTTAAAGTTTGAACAAAAGTAAGAAAAATGGCGAAATGATATAAAACTTTGCAGAAAAGTAAATAAAACTGAAGATAGAATAACTTGATGAAACAAACTAATAATTTAAATAACTTGAAAGAAAAATGGTGTTCAACACATACATTGTTCCAAATATCAGACTCATTTTCTCTCACACTGGGTACTTAGAGTATTTACAGGAGTTTTGTATAAGTTTTCACACCCGCATTCTAAACACAAACTATCCTATTTATATACAAACAAAATAACTGTCTAGAACGGGAAAATTCTAACTAAATGACAAATGTCAGCCTGCATGCAATTTTCTTCTCTGAAACTTCCATGTGTCTAACTGCCAAAGGTTGTAACTTTTAAATTTGAATTCTTCCCTTTGGTGACGAAGCATTGTACCTCTTCATTTGTCGAAGTCTCCAAGAAGAAGAAACTCTTCAAACTTTGCCAACCAATGCTTCTGTCAAATAACTCTCTTCTGTTGAAGTGTCGAAGGATACACTCATCTCGTCAAATGCCCAACTATAAACAGGTTTCCAAACTTGGCTTACCAAAACACTATTTGTCCTTCTGTCGAAGCACTTGAGTTTTTAACTTCATCAACATCTCCTGAATATCTTCACTTCTTCTTTTTCTTATCTACTGATCATCCTCTCAGCAAAAGAAATGACTTCATGTCTCAAATTTCAAAGTGTCAAAATTATGAGCTTACACCATGATGAACTGACTATGGAAACTTTAGGTATACATGATAGCATCCTATACCTGTTTAACCAACTTGGATGGGAGAATGCTCTCATAAAACAAAAATTTGTAACTTACCGCGAGCTCACCCTTGAGTTTTTAAGCTCCTTAGTTTACTTACCCGAGCGCGGATTTGGTTTAAGGAAAGGATTTATTAGTTTCCGACTATTCGGGATCGAATATGACTTTAACCATAAGGAACTAGCTGACCTACTAGGATTCCCTAGTGGACCTTTTGCCTTTACTACCACTCAGGTAGAATTAATGGATATTGAGCTGGACTTCTTTTGGGGAACCTTAACCGGAAATTACCACCCTGAGCCGGATAACATGAACAATGATGAAATACATAACCCTGCTATCCGCTACTTCCATAAAATCTTTGCCTACACCTTCTTTGGAAAGGAAGAGAACCTCACTGGAGTATCTAAAGATGAGATATTCATAATGTCCTGTTTGACCAATGGAAAACCCGTTAATGTTGTACCATTCATGATGCAAACCTTTACCCGCATCCAAGAAGAACCTGATCTACCAATATTGGTAGGAGGCCTGGTCACCATGATTGCTGATGCCCTCGGACTTAGATACCAATTACACAAGTGCAACCATTTAGGTACCATCCGCCCTATGAATCTGAACTTCTGCTTTAACCGTCAAATTATAAGAAACTTAGGACAACCACCTTACGAGTACCTAATCAGAAATGAAATAGTAACCTTGTTCACATTACCGAACCATGCTAAAGTCAGTGTTCATAATAGAGATAATTGGCTTTATGAGCTTACCCCTCCTGACTATCCATCAACACCTGAAACACCACAATCCTACAAAATTAGGGATGACTTAATGACTGATGTAGAAAGTGACCCTGAGACACCTCCTGGTTACCATGACATCGACCACACTGATGAAGTTATCGAAACCCCTGAAATTAATCAAGTAGGATATGCTGACAGCTTAAAGAAAATTATGAACACTCTTGAAGTTTACCAAGCTGATATTAACGCTGTTAAGGATGAAGTTAAAAGCATTCGATTGGACGTTATAGGTTTAACTGACATAACATGCGAACAATTCTATCATTTAAACTCCGCACTTGAAGATTTGAAGAAGCAACTTTGATAATGTTGTAGTGATTTGAATTTATCTTACTTTTTGCTTTTGTTTCTAGTTAGTTTTGATATTTCGCAACATTTCATAGCTTATTTTTATTACTGTAATTTCTTTCTATTATGTCAAAAGCAAAGTACTTCTATTTATGCAATCTTCCAATTTAATCAATTTTCATGCTTTTCATTATTTGCTGATATATTTGAATTGCTGGATATTTTATGTATTCTCGTGTGATGAAATCTACTGCTTATATATATATATATATATATATATATGTTGATCCACTATTATTTTTATGTTGTAATTAATTGGAAGTAATAAGAATTGCAATTAAAATGAACTGAGGTAATCCATTATGTGAAAATTCCACATTTTGTGATCATCATGGTCGTCACCATCCCCTCACGATCGTAACGGGCTATTTAGCGCGTCACGACCGTAAGACCCCCCTCACGATCGTAACGGGCTATTTAGCGCGTCACGACCGTAAGACCCCCCTCACGACCTTGACAACCCTATTTTACGAATTTTGAAGTTACATAACCGTTCACCTTCGCAGAACCCCATTTCCATTTTCATAAAAATCTATAACCTCCCATTATCTCCTCTTCTCCCGTAACCACCCATTACTCTCAATCAATTCCATTAACCCGTTCCACCTTTTCATTTATTCACAACTCCTCACATTCACTCCATTCCATTATAATCCGAACAATTTCTTCACATTTTCTCACAAAACCTCAAAAACACTTATCTCTCATTTACCTCATTTGCATGCAATGAAGAATATTTAGTTTAGAGATGGAGACCAAGGAGAAGCACAAAGAGAGAAGTTTGTAAGGTTTCAAAACCGTGGCATCCAACCCACTCGGTACGTCGACCTCGATTGCTTGAGGGAGTTAGGATTGCTCGACGGAGTGAAGCTACTGCTTGAGCATGTTGATTTGTGGGACTTATGCAGTCAACCGCAACCGACATTCGAAAACCTCACCTTGGAGTTTCTAAGTTCATTTCAGTATATCACACCACCCGGATCAACGAGTCAACTCACCGGCATTGCAAAATTCAGAATGCTCGGAAGAGAGTTCCAAATCACTCAAACAAGAATCGCTGAACTGTTAGGCTTCAGCCACGGCGACGATGCTCATCTCCGCGTGCCCGACAACTTTAATGAAGCTGCTTTCACCTTGTGGCACAACATCACTAACAGCCGTGCTTCCGCCTACCAGAGTCTGAATGCCACCCATATCCATAATCCAGCTATTCGGTACTTCCATCGTATCATATGCAACACTATCTTTGCAAGAGAGAGCAACCACAAGCTCAATTCCAAAGAGCTCTTATTCTTGCATTGTGCATTGAATGAAGAACGCATCAATGCCGCTCCGTTCCTTTTGGCCCATATTCAGTCTGTAGCGAATAGAGGCGCCACTCCCTTTTACATTGGCGGGATTGTCACTACCCTTGCCATACAGCTGGAGCTTGGTGACCACCTCACCCATCTGCCTCATAGGGCACCGGAGCTACTTACCAAGAACTACTGCAAGTCCGTTCATTTGATCTCTCAGAGAGAGGATGGCAGGTTCAACCCTGTGATCCAAGGCACCATCTACCATCACATCAATTTGCCTTGCAGGAACCGGATTGATCCATCGAACAGAGCCAATTGGCTATTTGATTTGCCGGATGCTGCAGGCCATGTTCCGATTATTGACGAGCAGCCTGATGCACCTGTGGACGAGATGCAGGATGTGATGGATGCTGCTGAGCCAGTTCAGAACATCCCTGAGTCCTCCACCAGGCAGCCACCTTCAGCTGATGTCACACTCGAAGAAATCCTCTGTGTCATTCATCAGCAGAATCAGATGAATGCTGCACTTGAGCGAAGGCAGAAAGAGCAATATGATGCACTCCTTGCAACTGTTGTCAGTAACCAGAAGACAACAGATGAGAAGCTAGGAGAGATTTTCAGTGAGCTGGAAGCTTTGCATATAGATGTCACTGCTCTCACCACCACCGGTTCTGATGAGGAAGCCACTCCTACCAGACGCCCCCCCACCAGAAGTCGAGGTCGTGGTCGTCAGCAGCATTAGTTTACTTTTTGTTTTTGCATTTCTGTTTTTGTATTGTATTTTCCCCGCTATTATATCACAACATTGAGGACAATGTCTGATATAGTGTGGGAGAGATACCTTTCCCTTTCCGCATTTTTCATTTCTTTGTATTTCCCTTTCCGTATTTTAAATTAAACAAAGTAATATTTATGCTATTTCTTCAGTTTCAATTCTTCCCCGTTTATTTAGCCATACCAAAATTATTTGCTTTATCTTCGCATTACTCGACTTACCTATGAAAATCGTAGTTAGGAAGCTGAGAAAGATCCAACAAGATCAATACAGTCTTGACACCTTAGACTTCCTACTTAAGCATTCCATTTCGATATTTGTTACGACTACACCTTAAGTCTTAGTTCTAAAGTAACCCCTAGTAGTTTATACTAGCAGTCAGCACCGTCTGAACACAAACCACGTGGGGAGCCGATGAACATAAGTGTTTGATGCCTAATCTATAAACGATCCTTCATATCTCGATGCCAATAAAAATAAATTGCACCAAAGTACACGGTCGCATATAAGAGATGAGAAATATAAGAAGGAGTCCATTGCGGGTTGGTTCAGAGGTACCTGGTTCTAAACTTGGTAGGGCGTGCTACGGCTCGATCCCCCACAACCTCCAATTTGGATAATATGTAAAGGGTTGCCACATTCGTGTACCAGACCCCGTGCTTATAAAGGATCAAAGTCACTAACCGGTTACTCCACTACGTGCGTGCTAAGGCAAATGGCTTAATGTGATTGCACTAGAACGAAACCGGGTGAAATAAGATCGAAGGACTCTAGGTAGAATCATAACGCAATTACCGAATGTTTCGTTTAACGGGAAGTCGACGACTTAGCTTGTTGCTTGTGTCATTAGTGTATCGTTAGTGTTCTATTCTAGTACCGGTTTATCTAGCTAAATGATTTCTCGTATGGTTTGTTATGTGTATGCGTCTGATGAAAATTGTCCGATCATTTTTCAACCGACTATTTGCTTGAGGACAAGCAAAGGTTTAAGTTTGGGGAAGTTTGATAACGAGAAATCGTATCACTTTATTACTATGTTTTAAGTCCGTTTTATCGCACATTGATCCTATTAACTCCCGATTGTTCGAGTTTTTTATGTCACATTGCAGGTATAACATGTCTAGAGCTAAATTATGAGAAAAAGATCAAATGAACCAAAACAAGCATGAAAAGAAGATGAAGAGAAGAATTATGCTAAGTCTGCATATTTTGTAACACTCACGGTCGTCACAACATCACCACGACCGTGACGCCCTACTTTGAGGTCTCACGACCGTTACTCACCTGTCACGACCGTGACACGCTTGAAGTGAAGAATACGACCGTTACACCCTTGTCACGAATACGTTCGTGACAAGGAAAATGTGTTTAAATTAATTTGAATTAGTCATGAATACGTGCAACGAGTCAAATACGACTCCTATTATTTCTCAACAGAAGCAAACCCAGTATGCCACTTTCCCTAAATTTTCTCATTTTGAACGATGCCCACGCTGATCAAATTCAACTGCCCAAGCCCAAAATCTAGTTCTATAAATACCCTAGTTACAAATTGAAAAGGACAGAGTATTATTTTAACTTTCACGCGGAAGCTCTGCCGTAATTTTGCTGAACCCTTATTTAATTTTTCCAGCATTGTTCATGTTTATTTTTCTGTTTCTATATCCAACCCAAATTCAATAACAATTTCCAACATTAGGAAATTGTTATTTAAATTAATTTCTTTTTAGCCTTCAGAATTTGTTTCGCATTTTTATTTTTGATTCCGGTTCCGAACACTCCGAGCTTGCCAATCTGTGGAAGAAGGAGTTTTAAGATTTTAATTATCCAGGTTTTTTATATTTTTGCATTTATATTAAGTTATTTATTTGTTTATGTTAAGATATTATTATTATTTTATAATGTATGTTTTAATTAATATTTGTTTATTTCTGCATCTGTCAGTTGGTTTAAATAAAATGAGTAGCTAAATTAATTAGGCGGTATGTAATAAACTAAACCAAACCGGTAAAATCGAATCTAAGCTAAAATAATTAAGAACTTATATTCTGGCCGTGACTTTTTATAATTAAAATTAATCTTTTTGTTACGAGAGTAAGAAAAGTGTAATAGGTTAGGTCGAGACCACGAGAGTGTGAGATTTTAACCGGATAGCTAAAGTTAGGCATTTGATTTAAATACAGCGAGAGCGCTTTAAAATGAATTACACTTATTAAGTTTTCAAAAATTATTTTGTAAACACTTATGGGCTAGCGAGAGCAGGCATATGGCTTTAGGAGAAAGATCTGAGATAAGACCACGAGAGTGTGAGTCGAGGGTATTTAAACTGATAATCTCTACAGAACAATTTAAGTGAACCATCTTTATAAGCTTAGGTTAGATTGACCCACATAGGTTAATATAATTACATACCGACCACCTTCTCATTATTTCCTTAAAACTAAATTTAATCCCCGTTTTAATCCTTAAAACCAAACTCGTGACAAATATCCACCTTAGCTAAACTAGTAGACCCTCGAGCACTAGAGTGATTACAAAGTCCCTGTGGGATCGATAATCTTTTATATTACTTTGATAGGCTGTGCGCTTGTAGTTCAGATACCGCTAGACACATATTGCGTCTTCGCCCCATCACTATTCCATCACAAGTGCTAAGCTGAAGAAAATAAAAATATTACTTTTCCTTTATCTCATGTGCTATAGGCACTTGAACTAAGTGTTACCTTGTTTCCTCTTCAATTAACTAGATATATATTGCTAGTATATTTTGTTTCAATTGATAGAAAACACTACATGACTAAATATATCAATGTTCATTAATAAACCATGCACTACTTTCCATTTATCATGCTATTAAATTAATTTCTTAATTAATACTATCATCTACAGGATACATCTACAAGTAATCATGTTCGTTGGGTATAAAATGGATTACTACATCATGGTTTTATTAAGTACTAAAGTCATACATTGTTACAATAGTAATTATCAATTTTTCTTTTCTTTACAAAGGAGCAGGTGGTGCCAATTAAAGGAAAAAGTGGGTGAATTGTTACTGGTTTCAAAACTTCACAACGTTACCATATATATCTTCGCTACAGTGAGTATAAACAAAACATCACATTTTGGTTTTCAACTAATGAATGGGTCTCTATAGTATACAAAAATATCAATCGTAAAATATAATTATCACCACATTTCAAGGATTATTATCAAAACCTAAAAATGTCAAAATCATAAAAATTAGGGATTTCAACCTAAACATGTTTCTACCCATTAACATATTATCATACAACCCAAAAATTATACAAAAACTCACCCTTACCTTGATTTTACTCTTGGATTTTTGAACTTTGTTCTTGAGTTTTCTCCTCTTCTCCTCTTCTCTCTTCTAGCATATTTTTGCATCTTCCAACTTCTAACATTATTCTATCTTATTCTCTACTTTTATCAATCTCATAATTTTCTTATTGGGCTTACTAACTTATTCTCGCACTTTCTAATCATACACCCACTATTGGCCCAATTAATATTTTCTATCAAATCTATTTTTATTCCACCAAATAAAGTAATTCAATTAATTCAAATAATTAAATTAAATTCAATAAATCAATTAATTAAATTAAATTCAATAAATCACATAATTCAATTATTTCAAATAAATCAATTAAATTATTTATTCACAAAATCACTCAATTAATCAATTAATATAAATAAATAAATAAATAATTACAAAAATTAGGATGTTACAAGAAACACTTCTGGGAATTCTCTCACCACTTGCAACTCACTAATTGCTATATCAATATCCACCGACAATGATGCAAACAACGTTAAAACCTGCGCTTCCTCCTCCAAAATCTCTTTCAACTCTTGAGCAGACAAATAACCAGCTTCTTCTGCCTCTTCATAAGGAGTAAGAAACCGAACCGACTTACTGAAGCAATTAATATGAACATGGTTGTACTCCAACCAATTCATACCTAGAATTACATTCATACCTCTCAACGGCAAACAAATCAAATCCACACTAAAGTCCTTACCATAAATCGATAATGGACAATTTAGACATACGAGAGAAGTAATTAACGACCCATCAACAAGAGTCTCGATAACCATCTCTCCTTGCATAGGAGACACGACAAGTCCTAATTTCCTCACACAATCAAGCGAAATAAAACAGTGTGTCGCACCAGTGTCAATCATAGCAATCAACAAAATACTATTAATATGACAAATACCTATAATTAAATGATCCTCGCTGGAAGTTGTAATACCTCAAAATTTTCCCTCTCATTTCCTCAACATTTTGCATAGCATTTAGTATACATAAGTTCATAAAATAATTTAAAAAAAACATTGCATCATGTGTAGCATAGCTGAGGCATAGGTATGTGATCAATGATTGGAGCAACTGAAGGCTACAAAAAGGCAATCAAGAGGCCACAAAGCTCCTCAATCATGTGCAAAGGGTTCACAACATCCCACAAGTCTCCATTTGAAGCCTCAAGTCTTGAAAAGAAGTGAATGGCTCCAAGGAAGCAAGCAGTGCAACATCTCTTGATGAAATGGTCCAAATTAGGGTTTCATTTGTGAATGACTTCTCCATGAATTTTTGAGCAAAAGTGGATTCTATTGTGTTCTATATGACAACAAGTGTATAGGGTTCAAATTTCATCCACAAATTCATTTTGGAAGAGGTTCAATTGGTCAGATGATTGAAAATCAAGAAATTGGGGGAAAGTCAAATACAATGAAGAAAAAGTCAACTTCTGACTTTTTGAGATTAAAATCATGAAAATAGGGTTACAAGGATCCTATGGTCCAAATTTGATCAAGAAATGATGGAGTAATAAAGAGAAATCAAGAAAACCAAAACTTACCATTTTTGGAAAATTAGGGTTTCCAAAAATGGCAAGTTTTGGTTATTTTTGCAGCTACTTTGAATGAGGCCTTCTCCCAAAATATGAAAGATATAAAAATTCTACTTGGAGCCAATTAAAGAGGGAATCTTGAGCTTCAAATCCATAGGTGGAACTCTTCAATCTCATAAAAAATGAGAAAGATATGATCATGCAAAGTTGAGGAAAATCAAGGCAAAACTAGGTCATGGGCGAGGCAAGAAGCTGGCCAGCGCGCGTGCCCTGCAAGGAAATTTGTCAAACATGTGGTGGATCAAATGTCTAGCCTTTTTTCTTGGTCAAGAATACTTCAAATCAAATTTTTTTGAACTACAAAGTTGTTCACCTATGTGTTTGCAATAACTTTCATGTTTAACAATTTTTCATATGATCAATGGTTTGAGAATTATGATGGGCTGAAGTAAGGAAGTCACAAGTGATCACACTCGAGCCAATGAGGGCATGTCAAAGCAAACTCGTGCAGGCCAATGGTGCATCTTGGAGGCATGTTATTCAATGGCCATTTTAATTGACTTAGAGGTCATCATTCATCATGACATCAACATCAAAGTTGTTCTACATATTGTCAACTTCAATTTGAGTCCAAAGATTGCATGTAATGATGACCCGTGCTTGAAGTTACAGGCTCTTGAAGATCAATGGAAGCAACTAATTTTCTTGCATGACAAGGTATTGCATTGTGTTCAATATTCAGTTCATTTCAACTGGTTTGTACCATTCCACGTTGTTTGACCATGATGCATTGCATTGGAGTGCACATGATCCTATGGTTGCTTGCATACCACAGCTATTATGCTCCATCAAATATCCAAGACAATGATCATTGTGCATTGCCTCAATTCACATCAGAATGCATCTTACCATGAGGACCATGTCCATGAGTGTAGTGAATCATTTCATTCCATTTTCAAACACCTAAGGCAAGCTGCATTCGAGGCACACCATAAGAGCATGAACTATGCAGTATGAGATGGAATCCCATTGAAGAAAGTTCTAGATGGTCCAGCTGGCACAACTGCCATAACAACCTCACTCACTTCACCTGACTCACTCAGTTAACTCAAGGGATAAGTAACCATGGTTAAGAGCCCTATAAATGGAGATCACCACTTCATTTGGAAGATTGGCTTCATTCTCACAAAATTTCACTCCATTGAATCTCTCTGCATTTTGCTTCGAGTTACCTTCTTCTTCATCAATTCAATCTCAATTTCCCTCAATTCATCTTCATCATCATCTTCAGCATAACCTCCATAGATGGCATAGCTTGAAGCCTCAAGAATCATCAACTGCATTATTGAGTTCACATTGCAAATTAAAGTGAAGCCTCTTAATCCTCATCTCTCCAACTTCAATCTTATTCAATTCATCATCAGCATTGTGTGTAGCTCCATTTTCATGGCTTGATCACCTTCAATTATCAAGGAACTGGTTCTGCATAACCTTGATCCTCATTGCATTGTCATCAATATCTACAAATTCACAAGGTACAGAGTGTTTATTTCACTCTTGTCATGTCAAAACAAGATCAAGCAATCCTTGGAACCTCCTCTCTGGTAATCTATCAACAATTGGAGTACACTGCATTTCAGGTATGCTCTGAAAACTCATTGGATCGAATTGGCTATTGTCTGTTGTTTTCATGTCAATTGAAGCTTTCTAGAAGCAATGGTACCTCTGGCTAGTTGATAGGAATGCTAGATGCTTAGATACAATTTTAGATGCGAAAATCTTTGCCTTCGATTTGATCATTTTAGGAACCATAAATGAGTTTTGAGGATATATTAGTGATCAGTGAGAGGAAACGAGTGAGATGATGCCTTTAGATTTCATTTTTGTGGTGAAATGAGAAAGCCCTAGCAGAGCATAGCCGGAGAAGATGACCGGAATTCATCTCCGGTCATCTGAACAGTAGTGCCCTAATTCTCCTAAGTTTAAGTCGTGACCATTGGATCTGCTTGATCAAACGTTCCACAGTGTGCCAGCGCATTAATGAACGTGTGCAAGTCACATGGCACAAATTCAAACCAAAGTCTGAAACATAGTGATTTTGTCACCCCCAGCGCGTATGTCCTAGGCCCAATTCAGTTCTTTTTTATGCTTTTGACACCCCCAGGCCCATACCAACTCAGTCCATTTCACTTCTTTTTATTTCTTTTTTCATCTTTATTCATTTTTCATTTTGGCTTTTTAAAAAATACCAAAACCTCATAAAAAATTCCCAATTAATTCATGAGAAATACTTGAATTTTTCTTTAATTTTCCATTATTTTTGTTCATATTTTTCTTTTATATTTTAGTCAGAATTAATTTCTCAATTGAATTAATTTCTATTTTCCCATTTTTTGACCAATCAATTTGTACATTTATTTTATCCTAAACCACAAATGATAAATGTCCCATTCTTTTTGCATTATACAAATAACTCATCGAACATTCCCAAAATATTTTTCTCTGGATTTTTAGGTCATGTTTAGATCCTTTTTGAGTCCATTCTTTCACTTGTATGTTCAAAAACCCTAATTGTGTTCTACTTTTCCATTAACCATTCAAAAAGAGGAATTTTAATGAGAATTTTTGCACATAACCTACTCTCTGAATTTTGTATTGAGTTGTCAATTCTCATAATATTTTAAGTTCATTTGGTATTTTTCTTGAGTTGCTTGAATTCTAAGTCATTTTTGGTCCTTCATTTTGTCTTCTCTTACTCCAAATGAATAAGGCATTCATGACATTGCCTTGAAGTCCTGATTTTGAGTCTCATAGGTTGTTGTAGATGTATTAAAGTGTTATATACCATCTTTGGGTCTTTACTTTTGTTTTTAGGGTTTACTTGAACCTTAAGTCACCATTGTCTCCATTTTGACCTAATTCTCCTTCATCCTTCATCTTAACCACTCAAAACTTCATGAATACACCAAATAAATTTGTCCAAGTCTTGTTTTGTGTCTTATAAACATGTTTAGATCATTCCTCTAGGTTCATTTCACATGTATAAAGTTTTGCCTCTCTTTATGTTTCATTTTCCATTAAGAAAGTCAAAAAACCCTAATTTGAGATACCTAGTTTTAAAATACTTCATGCCATTTCATTTGCTATTGTTTTATGAGTTTAATTTCCATCTTGAATTCATGTAAATCCTCTGGTTTTTGTATGGGATTTCAAGTCCCTTTGATCATCTTTGAGTTTTCATCTTGAATCATTTTGTTTCACTTGTAAAGGCTTAATATCCTTGTTATCCATTCAACTTTCAACCTTATGTTTATGCCTCTTTGATTTGAGTCTCTTCTTTTCCATATGATCCAATCATCTCCTCCATTTTTATTTGAGTTTAAGTTCTGGAATTTGACTTCACCCTTTGTTTCAAGTGATTTTAGCTTGGTAAAACCTTTAGTTTTCCCTCTTAGCTTAACCATTAGGTTTCATTAGAGTTTAGACAATACTTTAGGGCATAGTTTGAGTTTATTTCTCTTCATCCCTTTAGGTGCTTTTAATAAGACTTAACTTCTGCCCCTAGAGGTTAGCTAGCTTGTAATAACACCTTAGAACTTATTTTTAGGTTTAGGAGTTCACCTTTACTTCCATTAGTGAGTATGATTTCTCACTTGGCTTTACCATGATATGTTTGCTTAAATTGTCATCATGCTAACATTTGTTTTGTAGGGGGAAAGATTGAGGTAATATTACTTCATTATTATCTCTTATGTATCAATTTGTTTTGCCTTAGCACCTTTATGCTTTGTTCATAGGTTCCTCTTTCTCTCTTTAGATTCAACTTAACTTCCTTAGGAAGTAAGTTGAATTCTAACTTGTTCTTTCTTCTCTTTAAGATAGAATACCTCATTAACCATAGGATCACCTCCTTGTACATAATAAGATAACTTAGAGTTGTGTCTTAGTCCCCTATTAGCTTTGACATTTGCCTTTTGAGTCTTCTCTCCTCATCTTCAAACAAATCCAAAAAGACTTAATAAATGCATGAAAGGATCCCTTGTGTATAGCCTTATTCCATGAGACACTTGCATTCATTCCATCTTGGAGTGGTGTAGGCTTGTCTAGCATGATGTAAAAGTATTATCAAGGGGTTATTTCACAAAGAAAAATCTAAAAGACATTTCTTCACAAAAGCCACAAAAACATATAATAAAGTTCAACAAGCTAGTGAACTTAAACCCTAATTTGTGGAAACAAGTCTTGGATAAATTCTCCTTGCTTGGTGTACTTGTTCTATCATTCCATCTTGGAATGAAGTGGAAAGTACACATTCCATGGAAAAGAGTTTGAATTCACTTCCTTGTGCCAAATTCATACAAAACTCTTAAAAAGAAAACAACAAACAATAAGCGACTTTCCTGCGGGAACTTCTCTTCTCATCTCATTCATTCTTAGCGCGAACTTGCGACGACTTGCCTCACATGCAATACGGTAAACGCACTTGTACCGGACGAGCTTGCAACACCTGAGCATAGACAAACGTAGTTCCAGCCATAAAAAACACAAACAAATAGTTCCCGCCTTAGTTAGGCGAACTACGTCGACTCTGATCCTCATTTTCCCGATGAGGTACGTAGGCAGCAGGGTAGGGCCCGTTCGAGCACATTATTTATTTTCCCTACATTTCCCCATCTCTTTCCATTCTCTTTTTCTAGTTCCCTTTCAGTTCCATTCCAGTAGCAGTTCTCTTGTTCAGCAGCACTTTATTTTTTATCCTTTGAAACAAACAAACAAACAAACAAGCGTGGATCCCGTCGGGTACGACAGACGATCTGGGGTGCTAATACCTTCCCAGGTCGTAACCGACTCCCGAACCCAGATATTTGGTTCGCAGGACCTTGTCCTTTCCTTCTTCCTCAGGTTTGTGCAGCATTACATTTCCCGTTCCTTCGGGATAAATATGCCTGGCTGGCGACTCTACCTTTTCCGCACCACTTTCGCGTTTGTACTAGGATGAAAATCCTGGGAGCGACAAAAGTTTGTGCCCCTGTCAAAGTGAACACTTTTCCTCCAGTTGAAACTTTCTTAGGCTTATGACAACGCTTGCTAATATGACCTTGCTCCCCACAATTGTAGCAAGTAACCATATTTACTTTGCACTCAACAATCAAGTTTCCAGGTTGACCACACTTGAAACATTTCTTCACGTCACTTGTGCACTCACTGACACGATGACCCATCTCACCACACCTATAGCACTTCAACAAAGTAGGAGAACCTCCCCTACTTGACCTTTTACCTTCATTATGTTTATGCTTACCCTTATCAGTAGAAGCTGCATAAGGTTTCCCACGATTCACTTGTTGTTTACCTCTTCTCTCAGTTAGACCTTTGAAATGCTCAGATTGAGCTTTACTATCTTCTTCAAAGATCCTGCAATAATCTACCAGATCTTGAAACCTTCGAATTCTCTGATAACTAATCGCCTGCTTAATATCAGACCTCAAACCATTATCGAATTTAACACACTTCGAGAACTCAGCAGTTGCCTCGCTATAATAAGCATAGAACTTCGCCAAATCGGTGAACTTCATAGCATACTCAGTCAAAGACATACTGCCATGCGTCAACTCTAGAAACTCGATTTACTTATTTCCCCAAACATCTTCAGGAAAATACTTCCTCAGAAATTCTCTCTTGAACACAACCCAGATGACTGCCTCACCAGATGCATCTAACCGTTGGCGAGTACCAACCCACCAATCACCAGCCTCAGCTACCAGTCTGTGCGCACCCAACCGCACCTTACTTCCTTCCGAGCACTCTATAACTCTGAAGTTCCTCTCTATCTCCTTGAGCCAGTCATGTGCTTCATCAGGGTCAAACTTCCCCTTGAACGTAGGCGGATCATTCTTCCTAAATTCATCGCTCTCACGATCCCCAACATTCATCGGATTTTGCATGGCCTGTGCCATCGCTTGCATAGTAGCGGCAAGTGCATCATCTTTTCTTCCATCCATTCTAAATCTGTCACACAACATAATCGAACAATGATTTATAATCAACAACGACAATAACAACGCAACAACCACACTTAACACTCAACAACAACACAATGACACAACAACTCGCGACTCAACGACTCAACTACTTGGTCGGACGGACCGACCTGCTCTGATACAACTTTGTAACACTCAAATTACCCCACAAAATTATTAATAAAATCAGATTAAAATTTTCATCAAAAACTATTTGAGTGTCACAATAAAACTTCAAAAACCAACATAAAGCTCAATGAAACGTTTTCAAAATAAATTACTCAACATGCAGCAGAATTCAAAATAACATATAATATTTTCATCACTAAAGTTTTTCCCAAAATAACAAAAATAAAATGCAACATCGTCTCAACACCCAAAGCGATGTATCAGAGCTGACACCCTAACGACGTGAAGTACTCCGACTTCACTGACCACCACTAGACTTATCCTGCTCACCTGCATGTTACCAACATAGGGGCAACATTCAAACAGAATGAGTGAGATCCTTACATCACAAAAGAGTAATATAATAAGAATTAGCAAGTTCAGAAGTAAAACACCACTTCTCCACTAACGCTACACAACCACATCTTATCCACAACAACCTCATACACCTCCATAACATACATGTCAACAACAACATCATATACCATAACAACATCAGATACAACAACAACATATGCAACAACAACAATCATGAAATAAGACACTATTTGACTCTATGCATGTGGTACCATATCTGATCTCTATTTCAAGATCCAGATCTCATTGGAACTCTCGGCCCCTCTTTCATGGTCCAATATGATCCCTATTTCATGATCACACCCATCGACCCCTATTTCATGGTCCAGTATGATCTCTATTTCATGATTGCACCAACATCACAACAACTAAAATACCCACCTTGGTATATTATCCAACTATGCAACATGTCATGCAACACTAATGACATACATGCATACATGCAACGATTTCATTATACAACATCAACAACAACAACTCCTATACGACTAATCATCACAACACCAATCAACATACAACAAATTATTATCGCTACAATTATCATCAACATCAGGCATTTTTAGCATATAACCACATAAAACCACTTCAACTACCACAAACACAACATCCACATATACAACAACATATTACATACACATACGTCACCACAATCCTATGTAATTTATCACAACAACGACAATTCATCACAACAACAACAATTCATCACAATAATGATAAAGCCAACAAACATATCAATTATGTTTATATTCAAGTTATACTAATTATCCCTACAATTATGTGTATAATCCCTCTTTTACTACCCTCAACTATACCACAACGACTCCTAAGTATTACTAAACCATTTAGATTATTTTAAGGATTTTTTTTAGAATTAAAAATCAACTATTCACGCTCTAGGTCTCGCTGGGGGGGGGGGGGGGTCATTACTCGCTAAGCGAGCTACTCTCAGGTTATGAGATTTTCCAAAAACTAACTTGCTCTCTAAGCGAGCTCCAACTCGCTAAGCGGGCTCTGCGATTTCGCAAATCCCTTATCTATGCTCTGCACTCATTCTGCTATGAAAACATCATACCAAAACACCAATACCATCCATAATTCATAGTGATTACCAATTTTACCATCTAATTCATGTAATTATCAACTAACAACAACAAACTACTAACTACTCAACACAATTCTTCTTCAATCCACCAAACAACGATCCCTAATCCTCAACCTACCAAATTCCAATTATAAAACCCTTTAGATATGGAATAATTCCACCCTTACCTTGGTTTTGACGAGAATTGCTCTTCCTCGCAAATTCTTCTCTTCGACCTTATCCATTTCTCTTCTCCTCTTCTCAGTTTCGCGATCATTCTTCGTTCCCAATAATACGATCCTTTTTTTCTCTTTACAACTTAATCCCTTAGAACAACTTAGGGACTTCCACTCTTACCCTCACTAAACCCACCAAAAGACCACCTTGCCACTCACCTCATATTTTCCAATTATTTAATTTATCCAATAATAATAATAATACTATCCACCATAATATAATTCTCAATTAACATTATATTCGATAATATATTATTCTTCATACACCAAAACACAACATTCCAAATAAAATAATTAAATAAAATTCGGGGCGTTGCATGAAACATAAAGCAAGTGAATGAATGGTGATCCTCGGTCTTCTTCATTCGCCAATCAGAATGAGTTATTGAAGGATGGTGATCCTCCACCAAAATATTTGATCCAATCAAATTTGAGGGCTTCAAATTTACACTAATTCGCCATATCATATGGCTTATTCGTACATCATTTTCTAACCTATAAATACACATTCAATTTAACTTCATAACCATTCATTCATAAAATTAACACTCTAGTTAACTTCATAACTTCAACACCTCAAAATTCAATGTCTCTATTAACTATGGGTGACCAACATAGAGGAACAATAGAAAATATTGTCACATTTTAAAGTTTTTTTTACTAAAATTACTTTTACTTATATATTTATATAAATATATATAAACATATATATATATATATATATATATATATATATATATATATATATATATATATATATATATATATATATATATATATATATATATATATATTATTTTTAATTTATATCATTTATAAGTTTTTTTTTACTAAAATTACTTTTACTTTTATATATATATATATATATATATATATATATATATATATATATATATATATATATATATATATATATATATATATATATATATATATTATTTTGTGTCTGCAGAATGTAAGAAGATTTTGTTGTTGGGTGCATGACTACATACCATATGATCCAATCATAGAAACGTATTTACGTTCATGCGGATTTGGTGATGTAATAAAGGTAAACAACAATTCGATAGACAAGAAATTTATTCTTGAATTACTAGAAAGATGGAGACCGAAGACACACATTTTTCACCTGCCATTTGGTGAATGCACGATTACACTCGAGGATGTTTACATGTTGTTAGACTTACGTGTTAATGGTAATGCCGTTTTCGGCAAGATGAACCAAGATAACAAAATCATAGAGGATTTGTTGGGTTCCCATTTCATTGATGAAGAGGAACCATCAAATACTCGTAACAGGGGTCAAGCTATTAATTTAGGAGTCCTTAGAGCCCATTATGCTAGTATAACACTAGACGATGAATGAACTGAGTATGCAAAGATTCTTAAAACTAGATGTTATATTATGATTTTATTTGGCCATTTTTTATTTCCTGACAGTACCGGTAATACAATTAACATGATGTATCTACCATTGTTGCGAAACATCAACAAGGTAAACACATATAGTTGGGGTTTAGTTGTTTTAGCCCGTTTGTATAGTGCCATTTGTAAAAATGCAGCAAAGGATACTTGTGCATTTATTGGTTGTGCTTTTTTATTATAAGCATGGGGGTGGTCAAGACTGTCGATGCTCACCCCACGCAACATGAATCCATGCTCGTTCCCTTACACAAATTAGTAAGTGTGTTATTATAATTTTGTTGGCGGTATTAAATTTTAAATATTCTACGATTATTGTAACTAATTGATTTTCAATCTTTTCTGTTTAGCTGGTCCGATCTTGGGATGAATTACAACAGGAATCCTAGAAGTTCTATAATTTTCTATCGCAATTTGTTAGACCATGTTGGTGTCGACTAGGTATTGTGAACTAAACTACTATAACTTTGCTTTATAAATTAGCATATTTCCCCTTAACTAAAAAATTCTTTTCTTTTTAATGCAGTTTATCTGGAGTCCATATCTATGCATGGACCATGAACCTTACCCCGAGGATGTTGAAATATGGACAGCAAAAACACCAATCATTTGGTTCACCACAATTGAAATGCACCAAACGGATCGGGTGAAAAGGCAGTTCGGAATGCAATAAGATATTCCGAGCCCTCTGACATGTTTGGGAGAATGACATCTAAGAAGAGTAGATGCCCAGTGTAATTTGAATGATTGGAAAGACTTTGTTAGGGAGTTGCATAAACAATGGAGAAATCGCTGCCAACACATCCTAAATGACCCAGTCGTGCAAAATGTTAGATCAACTAGAGAATATTTGATTTGGTTTAGGTCAGTTACAACACAACAGTGGGTGTCTGATAACCCATATTTGCTTGACCCACACTCGCAAGCCGCAAGATACTCCCAACCACCAACCCCACGTCATGATCTACCCACCCAATTTCAACCATCAACATCAAACACTCATCAACCATTCATCCAAAACCGCAACCCATTCTTGCCACATACACAATCACAACAACACGAGCCTAACCCCGATAAATCCTTCCACTCAACCCCAGCCCACCATAGGCCTCCACCATTGTATCATTCTCAAAACGAGGCAATATCCTCATTCGGTCAAGCATATTGTCCTCACCCAAGCCAAGCCAACCACTACGACCCAACTATGAAAACATGGGCACTCAACTAAGTTGCGGCAGCGCCTTTGGCAAAAACCCAGTAGTTTTTTGGGGACAAATGGTTCATGTTCTGGACTGGCCTAGCACGTGCCCCACACCGAATTAAGGCCCAATCCAGAGTTCAGCTGGGCATATGACCATTAAGGGATCCACGAGGATATTACCGTTATAGGAAAAAAGTCGTTGGCATATAGTCGTTGGGGACCTCCCCTCACGCGCCATAACACCTTCCACGCGACCAACTGCCCTCCATATTTGTAGGAGGAAGTTATGTTCATTTAAAGGCTACGCGCCCGCATCCTTCGGGAAGGTGCCCTTATAAAAAACTTTCACCTTTGGAGGGTCAGGTATTCAATTCTAATCACTCAATTCTTTCTTACGCATTAGTTTGTCTCACATTGAAACTTACTTGAGCGTCAGAGTACCTTGTAGGTACCCCATTATCTCTCCTACAAACGTCATCACAATCCCAACTGAAGGCCACGAAGACCTGTCTGGATTCTTTCTGTACAGTGGCGTCGTCTCTGGGAAACTAAAAGCTCCCCCATCTTTCGTGACCAAGATTATTTCTTTTCTTTCACCGCAAGATCAAAGCTCATTTTTTCATCTTCATGGCTACCCAGATGAACGAGATTGTGAAAGACACCTCCATCATCGTCATCAGCCACGGTGATAACACCGACAACCATGGAGTGTCCTAACTCATTGTCGATCACAGCGAAAGACATCCTCATTCCCCTGCTTCAAATAACCTGAAATAATCATTCGTTGTACACATGGATCTTGTGTTCGAATTGATACCCATCCCATTAGACGCAGATGTTGGCACTCAGACTCCCATCACTGCCCTCAATAGGGCAAACCTTTCCCTCTTTCAGCAGAGCAAACACATACAAGTGCTCGAACGTAACAATTGTTCCCCCTTACCGTCCAGGAGGCGACGTCGCAGAGGCTCTCCCCGTAGTTCTCGATCTCCTCCACGAGGTCGTAAAGGGAAAAAACCCAAGAACCTTTCTCCTCCTAGAGATCAAGATCCTCTCGAATGTCAACAACCTGAAAGAGGCATGAAACACACCCAATCTCTTCTCCGTAAGACCAGGCACTCGCCTGAAGATCAGGATCATAGAAAGAAGTCCCGATACGATAAAAACTGTCATCGACGGAGCAGATCCCCATATCATGAGTCTGGTAGTAGGGACGACGAGGACAATCATGGACCACTCAGTCGCGAGATCATGGAAACCCGCATCCCACGCGGGATTGAGAAGCCTCATTCACTAGAAACCTATGACGGGACCATCGATCCAGATGATCACATTGAAAACCTCGAAGCCTTGCTCCACTATCACAACATGGAGGGTGCGATCATTGCAGGTTGTTTCCTATCACCTTGCGTAAAGACGCAATGTCATGGTACAAGTATCTCCCCGCAAGGTCCATCGCATCATGGAAGGTCTTGAAAAACCAATTCACTAGGCATATCACAACATCTAGACGTCACCCGAAGTCTGAAGTCACCCTCGAGGGGATTATATTGGGAAAGGAAGAGCCCCTAAGGGACTACATCGATCAATTCAACAAAGAAGTCGTAGAAGTGCATACCACTGACCGCATGAAGCGTTATATTTTGGAGAAGGGCTTGCGCCCCAATAGAGAATTCCGAAGAGTTGTGGGTATCGAACCTCCCCAATCCCTCGCAGAGCTGCTCCACAAGGCTCGAGCTTACATCTTGTACGAGGAAAAAAATGCAGTGTACAAGACACGGGATTCAAGGAACCAAGAGAATGTGAGACCTCACAAGAAGAAAGATAACGAAGAGGCCCCACATCGTGATAAACAAAGAGATGATCGTCCACGAGAAATTAGAGGACCAACATGTCAATTCTCAGAATACACTCTTCTCACTGCCCCTCGCGAGAAGATTCTCAATGAGTGCATTAACACTAAGTTCAAACAAGGAGGTGTTCGCTTCCCCAAACCAATTTCTTCCAAGGCTAGTATTGAAAAAATCAAGTATTGTCGATTCCACCGCAGCCACGGGCATGTCATTGAAGACTGCATCCACCTCAAAGACGCGATTGAGATCCTCGTCAAAGAGGGACATCTCAAGAAGTACGTCAAAGATGGAGCTCCTTGACAAGAGGAGATGAAGAGGGTTGACGAAGTCACCGAGGAGGCCTCCTACATGGAAGTCGCCCAGTCAGTCACCAGGCCTGAGGATTTCTTCATTCCTTAACACCTCTTACGCACGAGATACTTTGAATCACACAGCCCTTGGGAGTGCTTCCCATCGGCTATGTTCATTTCGGGACATCTAGTCGATTCATCACCAATTCAACTCTCATCTATTGAGAGAGTCAAGGGAAAATCCTAACTAATCACCTTTTACAAAGAGGAACTCCTCGGCGGATCTCCAAATTCTCATATCCCGTTGTTGATCCGCGCAAAGATGGCCAAAAAAAATGTGTGCAGAATACTCGTCGACCAAGGAAGCTTGGTCGATATCATGTACACTTCGCTCTTTTGAGCACTGCAACTTGACTAGAAAAATTTATCCCCGTATGTGGGTTCCAATTTGCAGGGATTCAACGGAGTCACCCCCATACCATGGGGCTATGTCAAGATGAACGTCACTTTTAGGGAAGGAGACGCCTCCAAGATGATAAAGACACGTTTCTTGGTGATCGATTGTCCATTGCTATATCAGTGCATCCTGGGGAAGCCAACACTTGCCAAACTCATCGCCGCCCCTTCGACAGTCCACCTTAAAATGAAGTATTATACAGAGAAAGGGCATGTGGCCATTCTTCATGGTGACATTGAGGCAACACGAAGATGCTTTGAAGCAGCGACTAGAGGCCAGACCATGATAGAAACCGCGCCAAAAAGTAGTAAGCGTGCAAGAGATGAAGACTCTACAACTGAGGATATTCAGCCCGAGAAGAAGCCAACACCTCAGATCAATCCTATCGACCTTGATCCTCACATTTCCATGGAGGATGGGAAAGACGTCTCCACAAAGAAAGTAGCCGTTTTGCGCCCTTTACCCGCCGGTGAATTCGAAATTGTAACCTTCGGAGACAACCCCAATAGAGGAGTCCGTATTGGTGCATGGCTCCTTGATAATGTCAAGGAACAACTGAAGAAGGCCTGCGCAACAACGCTGACCTCTTCACCTGGAGCGCCGCTGATACGCCAGACATCTCCTTAGAAATTGCAAGCCATGAGCTCGCTATCAACCCAACAACATGCGTAGTTTCCCAGCGTAGGAACAAGCAGTCCGAAGAAAAAACCTTAGCCGTTGAAAAATCAAGGACCTTCTAGAGGCCAAATTTGTAACTGAGGCCAGGTACATGACCTGGCTCTCAAATATTGACTACACCAATCTTAATCGGGCTTTCCCGAAAGACACTTAGCCTCTGCCCAACATAGATAAGTTGGTGGACAACTTTGCGGTGTTAAACTGCTTTCCTTCATGGACGTGTCGTACCTCGAAAAATACGATCCTAAAACAAAACAACAGAGCCGCCACCTAATTCTATTTATTCGACGAGAGAAAAGGGAGATATAGATACAACCTAAAGGAAGGATAAAAAATGGTCAACGAAACCAAATTCTAAGTTCGGGAGTCGGTTACGCAAGGGGAAGGTATTAGCACCCCTCACGTCCGTTGTACTCAACGGGAACCTCTTAGCTAATTATGTGATTAAATGTTTGATCTTAAGTCTTTGTCTTCTAAATGATTATTAATATGTTTTTTTCTAAAGAAAATAAGGTTTTTAAATTAATATTAAGACGGAGAAAAGATTAAAGTTTTTTATATTATTGTGATTTAAACAGAGAAATAATTAAATTTTTTATTAGGGTGCTCGCGAAGGATTAAAATCCCCGTACCTACGTATTCCCTTGTGCAATGGGAAAGTCAGAGCTCCGTAGTTCGTGCTACTACGATTTGTGGTTTTTTAAATTGAACGATTGTTTAAAACGCATTCTACTGCTAATCGTTGGCTTATACTCGCGGTGGAGGCTGAAGCGCTAGCTTGTTCGAGAGATAGAATGATTTAAACAATGTTCGTTTTAGAAGAAAGTGTTTGACTTTGTTAAGATGTTTTAAACGAAAGGGCGAATGAACACATCGCGTGGGGCTAGCCCATGTTGCGGTCCAATCCAGAACGTGCGGAGTGCTAGACTCCGGAATTCTGTCTTTCGATAATTAATTTGAAAAATAGTTTAAATATTTTGGTGTACGAATGATGATTGAACCCTCGCGTGGGGCTAGCCCAGTTGCGGTTCAACCCAGAACGTGCGGAATGCTAGACTCCGGAGTTCCTTTTTCATACGATTAAATTATGCGATTATGATTTGAATATTTTGATATACGAATGGTGATTGAACCATCGCATGGGGCTAGCCCAGTTGCGGTCCAATCCAGAACGTGCGGAATGCTAGACTCCGGAGTTCCTTTTTTCGTAATTTAATTTAAAAGATTTGAATAATTGTTTTTAGACGTTTTAGATTCGATGCGATTAATAACGAAGGAGTGAACGAACAATACGCGTGGGGCTAGCCCATTTGCAGTTCGTTCTAGAACGTGCGAAGTGCTAGACTCCGGAGCTCTATTCCTTGTTAAATTAATTAAGGCGCGCGATAAATTATTTGGAAATGTTATAAATTAGTATGATAAAAAGTACATGAAATAAATGGAATAAATAGACAACTTAAATAAAATGATAAATTGTGAAATTAGAAATAAAATAAAATAAACAAGATGGTCTCATATCGGCCACGATTAATCGGGAACGATTTAATCGTGGCTTTGTAATATCATCGGCCCGAAAAGTAACAAAATACCAAATGATTCGATAAATATTTTTAAAGCATTTTTAGATAATAATAATAAAATAACAAGAAAAAAAACAAAATAAAATCATAACAAGATTGAAATAATAAATGACAAAAATATTTAAAAAAAATAATTATAAAAAGAAAGAGAGGTGATCTGTGAAAATAAAACCTAAGATTGGTTATGAAAATAAATGAATAAAAAAACAAATTAAACGTTAACATAAATGAACAAAATAAATATTTTTGAGTCTCTTTTTTTTATAGTTTTTTTACTATATTAAACTATATCTAAGATTCTAACTAAATTAAACTTTTCTTTAAAATTTTAACTAAAATAAACGAAGTAATTAAATTATATTCTTCTAAACCTAATTAATCACTTGATTAACTAATTTAAGATTCTAAACCTAAAAGACTAATATACAAACTCAAGCAAAATAAAGAATTTTTTTAGATTTTATATTAAGGAAAAAAAACAAAATAGAAAATAAATCAAAAATTAATTAATTACATCAATAAAGATTAATAAACTTAAACTAGACAAAACTATTTTTTTAGATTTTTTATATTAATACTATGTACCTATTTTTGAAACCTACTCTAATATTTTAATAAAAAAAAATTTTAACTAACTAAATAACTAAATCAAAATTCTAAAATTTAATAAAATAATCTTTTTTTAAAAAAATATAAAAAAAAACTAAACCAAAAATATTGTACTTTTAGATTTTTTCAGACATTAAAAAAAAACTAAAATCCTAAATCCCTATGCTAAAATTATTATTAAATAAGAAAATCTATTAAAATAATATCTATCGAATATAAAAAACTAAATGAACAATGTATTTAAATAAAAATTTAAAAAGTACCAATATAAAACTAAATTATAGTCCAATAATAATAATAATAATAATAGAATACAAAAGAGAAAGGCTGAATTTTTAAACTGGAACATGGATATATGTTAGAATATACTAATAGACTCAAGGAGTTAAACTAAAATCCTAAATAAAATCTTAAAATAATCTTAATAAACAATAATAAAATAAAAAAGATAAGAATTAAAAAGGGGAAGAAAATCTGTATACAACTAATCCTTTTCTCATTAAGCGAAACAATATTTGATTATAATTTCTTTTTTAAAAATAAAAATAAAAAGGGTAAGTTTTCAAATTAGTATTGAAAGAAGAGATGACCAAATCTCATATTAATAAATATATATTAAAACTAAGTATGACCAAATAAATAATGAGAAAAAAAATAGGAAGAAAAGAAACTGAAGAAACAAAAGGAACGCTCTCTCTGTCTCCTTCAAAACGTGCTTCGAAGAGAAAAAAAAACACAGAAACCTACCCTCAAAGTTTCACAGCGGCGACGACAATAACTCTCACGGATTTGGCTTTGGTCGCACCTCTCACGACCTTTCCCGTTCAGGTTCACCGCGGTTATGACGGTGCTTCTTGGTTCCGATTTGAAGGTTTTCGAAGAAAAATGGTTAGTGTTTGTTGTTTGGTTTTGAAGCGGTTTTGTTTAGATTTTTGAGGTTTCGGTTTTTGTTTTGTGAAAGTTCTCACTCAAATCTCGCATTCGTCTCAGTTTCAGGTTTTGGGAGTTATCGAAGGTTTGTTCTGTGTTTGGGTTGTTGAAGAAGAAGATGGGTTGTTTTGGTTGAAGATTGGTGGTTTGGGATTTTTTGTGAAGGAGATTGTTTGGTTTTTTTTTTGGGAAGAGATAGACGAAAGTACATATGGAATGAAAGAAGCAGAGTTTTGTTTCAGATTTGTTGATTTCACAGCGATATTTTCGCGGTTTTTAGGTGGTGATTTCACGGCGGTGGGAGTTGAGGTTTTTTGTGGGTGGAAGTGCAGAGTTTGTGTTTATTGTTAAAGTTTTGAGATGCGTTTCGATTTTGGAGGGATGGATGGGTTTGTGCGATGAAGGATTTTTTTCCGAAGAATTACTGAGTTTTTCTTTTTAAAACTATCACAAACTTCCCCTCTAAGTTTTGATTTTTGTCTGATCTTGTGATGTCCCTTTCAAATGCAGGTTTGTGTAAAGATAGCAGAACTTTTTTTTGCAGGTTTTTGATTCTCCCATTTTGGTGAAGGATTTAGAGTAAAGTGTGGAGTGGGAGACAGGTTGTGAATTAACATAGGGATGTGTAGTAACAAGAAACATTTCAGTATAAACTACATAAACTAAATAAAATTAAACTATTATAGAACTAAAACAAATTTATTAACTAACCATAAAAAAGAGAATAAAACCAACACTAAAAGTCATAAAAAGAAAAAAAATAATCAATTAAAACTAACTAACATAAAACTAAACTGATTAAGATATAGACTAATTAAAATATAGACTTAACTAAATAAAATAATTAAAATAAATAATTAATAAACTAATTCTAAAAACTTAAATTGCAAAAGGTAAATTAAATGAGATACAAAAACAACTAATAAACTAATTTAAAAAAATAAAAGAATCTGATAAAATATCTAACCCGAATAAAATGATATATAAAAGCTAACTATAAAAATTAAAAATTACAAAATGAAACAAAATAAATTAATTTAAAACAAAATTCTAAAAAAATAAAAATAAAAAATAAAAAAAATGAAAATGACATGAAGAATAACCATGATTAAAAATGCATGATGAAAGACTAATGGATTAAAATGTAAAAGGATTATCTATTGATAATGCTATGAAGTGCGCTAAAAAGAAGAAAAAAAACTTGGTCAAAATTTAGGGTGTGACAGGACGCATACTCCGGGTACAACCAAATACCCATGGTCGACAAAGATAAAAGGAACACCATGTTCATGACCCCAACGGGAAACTATTACTACAATGTAATGACTCCGATTTAAAAAACGCAGGAGCCACATATCAACACATGATGAACAACGTCTTCCAATCACAAATTGGAGACATGCTAAAAGTTTACATGGACGACATGATCATCAAATCCGTTCAAGAGTATGACCACGCCTCTCATCTCCAAAGTGTGTTAGACCAAGCTAGAAAATGTAGAATGCGGTTCAACCCTGACAAGTGCACCTTCGGTGTAAGGGCGGGCAAGTTCCTTGGTTTCTACTTGACAGAAAGATGAATCGAGGCCAATCTCGACAAATGTCGTGCCTTCCCGGAATTTCCTACACCTGACTCAAAAAAATTAATTCAATCCTTAAACGGTATGCTTGCTTCCTTGTCTCGATTTGTGGCTAAATCTGCCCAATACGCTTCCCCCTTTTTCAAACTACTCCGTAAAGAAGCCGCGCTTGAATGGACAGAAGAATGCGAAAAGGCCATATAACATCTTAAGCGATCTTTATCAGAACCCCCAGTTCTGTCCATACCGACTACCGAAGAAGTCCTCTACTTATATCTATCTGTCAGTACCGAAGCCATCAGCGCAACTCTCATAAGAGACATTCCGACGAGCAGAAGTCTGTGTACTTTACAAGTAAAGCTTTGCAAGGACCTGAACTTAGATATCAACAGATCGAGAAAGTCGTCCTTGCACTTGTAAATGCCTCTAGAAGATTGCGACATTATTTCCTGGCATATACGGTGGTCGTGAAAACCGATCAACCCATCAAACAATTTATGGCTCGACCAGATATGGCCGGCAGAATGTTAAAGTGGTCCTTGGAGTTATATGAATTTGACATACATTACGAGATCAGGAAAGCTCTAAAGGCTCAAACCCTGGCCGACTTTGTCGCGAAGATGACTTTAATAGAAACCACTTCAGAAAATGCGCACAAGTATATCATTTACGTCGTCAGGGCATCTGGTCCTTCTGGGAGCGGGGCGGGGATCATCCTCGAAAACGAAAGAGGTTTTGTGATGAATGTATCTCTAGTTATCTCTTTCCCAACATCTAACAATCAGGCCGAGTATGAAGCCTTCCTGGCAGGAATTCGCCTCGCAAGGGACATGGGCGCCCAGGAAGTCACGATCTTCACCGACTCATGGCTGGTGGCCTCGTAAGTAAAGGGAGAATATCAAGCTAAGAACGACAACCTGGTTGAATACTTTTCTCTAGTACAGTAAATGCTCGCGCAGTTCAGGTCCTAGGACGTCCAACATATCCCACGCGAGCGCAAGTTGCAAGCAGATGTGTTATCAAAATTAGTAAGCACGCATAAGAAAGGTGGGAACAAATCCATTATCTAGGAAACACTTCCTCATTCTAGCATTGAAAAGATTGGCATCATCGTCGATATCAACGTCATAGGAGACAACGACTGTTGGACGACTCCTATATTCCTGTACTTGAAAATCGGGGGGCTACCCGAAGACAAAAAGGAAGCCAGTGCCATGAAACTCCGATCTTCCTCCTACGTCCTGGTGGACGGTAGAATGTACCGCCGAGGATTTTCCATCCCACTCCTAAGGTGCGTCGAGGAAGAAAGTGTATCCGACATCCTGCATGAAATACACGAGGGAATTAATGCTCAGCATCTGGGTGGCAGGTCTTTGGCCCGAATAGCATTGCGAGTTGGTTATTACTAACCAACCATGCAGAACGATGCTAGAGAATATGTAAAAAGGTGCGAGAATTGCCAACGCCACGAGGATATGCACATTGCGCCCCCGACGTTCTAAAAATGATGTCATCACCCTGGCCATTCACGCAGTGGGTCATGGACATCCTCAGACCCTTCACAACAACTTCTTTCCAAAATAAATATCTTATTGTAGTTGTTGACTACTTTAGAAAATGGATAGAAGCCGATACCCTGGCTAGAATCACCGCGTTAACCATCTTATGATTTTATAAGAGAAACATATTGGCCAGATTCAGCGTACCACAATCCCTTATAACGGACAACGACACCCAATTTATGGATAGAATCTTTCAAGACTTTGTCGCCAAGACAGGAACCAAACAACAAATCACATCCGTCGAGCACCCCCAGACAAATGGGCAGGCAGAGGTCGCAAACAGAGTCATCGTACGGGGCCTTAGACGAAGATTAGGCGAGGTAAAGAACATGTGGGTCGAGGAGCTCCACAATGTACTGTGGGCCTACCGGACTACTCCGGACTCGACTACCGGGGAAAACCCATTATGGATGACATACGGAATAGAGGCGGTCATCCTCGTGGAAATCAGAGAACCTTCATGTCGTACAGAGTCCCATTTAGAAGAAGAACTCAACGATGAAGCTTTAAGAGAGAAACTTGACTTGGTTGAGGAGGTTCGTTCATGGGAAGCTCTCCGCGAAGAATCCCTAAAACAAAAAATCTTGTTATGCTACGACAACATAATCGTCAAAAGAGAATTCCAAGTGGGCAACCTTGTCCTACGCAGAAATCAGAAAGACTCACGCGAAGGCAAGCTCGCAGCCAACTGGGAAGGCTCGTATCGTGTGAAATAAAAAAAAAGGAACAAGGGCATACTACCTCGATGAAAAGATTAAACAATATTACAACTAAAAATCCAGCCTAAGTGCGGAATAACTGCCGACCAATAAACCCCACAAATAGGGGTAGAAGTGCCCGACCACAAGGATGTGTCATGCTATAAATACAACCCTAAAAAAATGCGCACGACCATTTTCCCATCATCCAAGCAACTGAATCTTCCAACGGGGATACCTCGAACGAGAGCTCCACCGTTGTCATACCAGCGTGGAAGACCCCCAGCTCGCGATGGGAAAGGTCTAAGCCTTAGGGAACCGGGACACCACCGTGTTCCCAAACCTCTCTAGCGAGAACAAATCCCGCCCCTTGGTTAGTTCCATAGACTTTCAAGTTTAACATTATAACTATGAAAGCATGCATATGATTTAAGTAACAATGCACAAAGTATAAAATAACAATAGATTAACAGAAAAAGCATCGACTCTACGCTCGACATTGTCATTACATAAAAAGAAAGGAGACTAAGCCCCAAGCAAGAAACAAATAAAAAATGGCCCAAGAAAATAACGACATGCAAGCCAAATAACTATTCATTTGGAGGCATGACAAACACTTTCTCCACGCGGTGCAAGGTACCAGTACCTTCAACGACCTGGTCCATGCCAGGGTTAGTCACCTTGAGTTGTTCTACGACTTTGTAAAATCCTAACGAAGCCATGTACAAGTTATCCTTCGCTAACAATCGAATCCGGGCGATCAGCTCAGCCCTGGTCGTCATGGCGGCCTCCTCCTCTGTTTCATCTTCCCCAACTACCACCTTGTTCTCCGCCTCTGCAGTCATATTCTTCAAACGCTTGTTGTTGCTGGTGAGGTCCTCCATCTTGTCCCTAATTTTGGTGACCTCTCTCATAAGCTCGAGCTTGCTCTCGTAGTTCCCCTAGAGTTTAAGCAGCATGTTATGCATCTCCTGTAACACCCCGTAATTTATTTAACTCTCCGAATAATATCATCTAATACCAATAAGATTTTCGGTTTATTCTAAGAAATTTTAATGAAAAACCATTTAGAGTAAATGGAAATTTAAATTGGATAACTGATATTATTTATGCCAAGGTTTTATTTAAATTAAGGATTTAAGAGACATTTTTGGATACTCTCTAATTTTGGACCCATTGGTAAGAAATTTAAGTTTTATATATTTTGTTTATATAGAAGGAAAAATAGAGAAAAGAGATACTTAGTAAGAAAAAGAAGAAAAAAGAAAGGAAAAGAAGAAGAGAAAAGAAGAAGAAGGAGAGAAAACCCTAAAGCTTCAAATTCATCATTCTCAATCATCCGTCCGTTGAATCGAATCATTTCTTCCGTCAATCTTCATCTCTCGAGGTGGGTTCATAGTTAGATACTTTTGTTTTAGTTTTTGGTTGAGTTTTGAAGTTTATAAGTTTAGGGTTTTTGGTAGAAATCTTGAAAACAAATGATTTAAACGGTTAAAAACTCGATTAAACCTAACTATGTTGCTCACATTATGCCTATGAGTATGTTTAGTGTTGTTTCCTATGTTAGTTGGTGTTTTGGATGATTTTTGGCATGGACGTTTCAATTTTGTCTTTAATTCATAACTTTTGATCTGGACATCAGATTTTAGTGTTCCACATATCGAATCAAAGCTAAAAATATTTACAAATTGATGATGCCAAAAGATGTTATTTTTACCCGACTTTTTCCCGACTTTTACCGACTTTTTCAAATGACCAAAACCTTGTTAAATTGGAAAGTGTGAGTTAATGGAAATAAAGAAAGGTACGACTTGTGAGGTGTCTAGGTTTACCTTAAGCTAAAGTGAATCATGAATTATGTATTGTTTTAAGGTCCTCCGTAAAGTCTTGATTAAGTCTCTTTGCGGTTACCTTGTGTTTCGCAAGAGCATCCGTAAGGACTTGAGGTACCGGTTGATTAAATGTGGATTGTGGTTTGACGAGTGTAGGTCACAAATCCTCCATAAGGTCTTGAGTAAGCCTTGAGGTGGGTTGCCCTTAGTCCCACGTGAAGCATCCGTAAGGACTTGAGGCGAGTGCTATACTAGTTATGTGTTAATCTTGAGTAAGTCTTGAGGTGCGTTACCTTTAGTCCCATGGGAAGCATCCATAAAGATTGAAGAAAGTGTTATTTGAATCCTCCGTAAGGTCATGAGTAAGCCTTGAGGTAAGTTGTCCTTAGTCCCATGTGAAGCATCTGTAAGGACTTGAGTTAGACGTTTCTCTTATTGTATATTGAGATCATGTGTGGACCTTAGTTCCCCTTTTTTATCGGTCCTTGTGTGAGTTGGTTTGTGGGAACTTGTGAGATTTATTAGGGGAAAACCCTTAGAGCCGAGAGAACTTTAAGATAGGGAACTCACTGAGATGTTTTATCTCACCCCTTGTTTATGTTGTTATTTCAGGTACCTCAGGTTCCGAAAAGGGTAAAGATAAGGCGATTTGATTATCTTTACTTGTTTGATGGCTTTGTCTTCCGCTGTGGGCTTTTGAGATCTTCGGATCTGGTTCTTAGACTTTGTATTCCTTTGAACATCTTGTATAATTTATAGCCTTATTTTAGTACCTTATGTTGTAGTGGCTATACTTATGCAATGTGTTGCTAAGAACTTGTGTATTTCAGTACCAAACTTGATTTTTATATATGAAAAATATGCTTTGAAGTATGTCTTTTATATATGAGTATTATAGTTGGTATCAGAGTAGGTCGTATCCTTGACCTAGCCTTGGAATATTATAAGTGTTTCCTTTCCGTTCATACACGTAATATCAATGTAGGACTAAATGTTATGTTTATAGTATTGAGACTGATCAACTTAATCCTATTTTGATGACATTTGGGGATATGGTTGGTAGGCATGGAACACGTGGTCGTCCTAGTGTCACTCCTCCTAGTAACAATCGAGCGGGTAGTGACGTGAATGCTCCTATTTTCCAATTCATGCAACAAATGCAACAGTAGCAGCATCAATTCATACAGGAGATGATGCACCAAATGAATGAGGGTCTTCATCCTCATGTTGTTGCTCCTGGAGCTAGTGGTGGAACCTTCCGGGATTTCTTCCGCATGAATCCTCAGGAGTTTCATGGTGTTTTTGACCCTGTGAAGGCACATGAGTGGGTAGCAGGAATGGAGCGGATCTTCCAAATCGTGGTTTGTGGGGAAGAGGATAAGGTGACCTTTGCGTCACATCTGTTGAAAGGTCCCGCTGCTAGGTGGTGGGACGGTGCTTCAAACCTGATGATGGTACAGGGAGTTCCAAGAGTGTGGCATCAATTTAAGATAATTTTTATGGATAAGTATTTTCCGAGTTCCTTGAGAACGCAAAAGGAGTTTGATTTTCAACAATTAAGGAAAGGGAGCATGAATGTGGCTAGTTATACTGAGAAGTTTGAGAACATGGTGGCCTCCTCTAGGCAGGCTATGTATGCCCTTGATGAAAGGTGGAAAATTTACCAGTTCTTGTTTGGATTAAGGGCCAAAATCTCACATAGTGTCCCACAACGAGAATTCACTACCTATTCTGAGATGTTGAGGCAATGCTATGTTGCCGAACATAGTCTGAGGAAAGTACAAACAAAAGCCAGTGCTGGGAGAGCGGTTCAAGGTGAGAGGGGAAGAGCCATTCAATCCTTTAGGCCGAGGCATCAGCCCTTCAAAGGGAAACAGGTGGCGAGTCCTAGATCTAGTGCTCCTCCGTTGTGCTTCAGGTGTCACAAGAACCATTTTGGAAGGTGTGAGCAGAAATGTGTAATTCATTACCATTGTCAGAAGGAAGCATATGTTGCTAGGGATTATCCACAGAGAAAGAATCAGATTCAAGGGAGAGTGTATACAATGGATGCTAGAAAGATGAAAGGCGATAATTCTCTAATTGTGGGTAATTGTCTTATTAATGTCATTCCTTGTCTTGTTTTATTTGATTGTGGAGCTACGCATTATTTTGTATCTGTAAAGCGACTTGGATTGAGAGTTTTTCCCTTGTTTCCTCCTATGGTGGTTACTACCTCTATGGACGAAACTGTAGAAACACCCCTTTTGTGTGAAAGTTGTACCTTGTCGGTGGACGGTAGGACCTTCCAGATTGATCTTATTTGCTTACCCCTCAAGAAGGTTGATGTCATTTTGGGAATGGACTGGTTGTCTGCGAATTCTGTGTTTATCGAATGCGAAGAAAAGTTGATCCTTATTTCATCCGTGGAAGCCCCTCCGAAGGATGTGCTGACAACGATATTGGAAGGTACGGTTGGAATGGTAAACTTTTTATTTGAGAATGAGAAATTTGTTTTATTGGTCCTTACAAAGGAAGAGAGTAATGGCCCGTAAATTCTGAATATTCCAATAGTTTGTGAGTTTCCCGAAGTTTTTCCCGAGGATGTCACTTTCTTACCTCCGGTAAGAGAGATTGAATTCTCAATTGACCTGATACCGGGGACGGCTCCTATATCTGTTTCCCCTTATCGGATGGCACCACTCGAGTTAAAAGAATTGAAGGATCAATTAGAGGATTTGATGGCAAAGCATTTTGTGAGACCAAGTGTTTCACCGTGGGGAGCTCCTGTTTTGTTGGTAAAGAAGAAGGACGGTGGTATGCGGATGTGTATTGATTACTGTAAGTTAAACAAGGTTACTATCAAGAATAAGTATCCCTTGTCGAGGATAAGCGATCTCTTAGATCAATTAAAAGGAGTTTGTGTGTTCTCGAAGATTGATTTGAGATCGGGTTATCACCAAATCTGTGTGAAGAGTTCTGATGTGCCAAAGACCATGTTCCGAACCCGTTACGGTCATTATGAACTCCTTGTGATGCCTTTCGGTGTGACGAATGCTCCAGCTGTCTTCATGGACTACATGAACCAGATATTTCAAGCTTACTTGGATCAGTTTGTAGTGATCTTTATTGATGATATTCTTATTTATTCTCGTACTCCCCAAGAGCACGGAGAACACCTAAGAATTGTTCTAACAATACTGCAAGAGAAGCAACTTTTTGCTAAGTTTAGTAAGTGTGATTTTGGATGTCGGAAGTTAAGTTCCTTGGACATGTTATATCTCAGGGAGGTGTAGCGGTGGATCCATTAAAGATTGAAGCTGTGATTAATTGGGAGAAACCGAGGAATGCTTCGGAAGTGAGAAGTTTCTTAGGCTTGGCTGGTTACTACAAAAGGTTCATTAAAGGTTTTTCTCAGTTGGCATTACCATTGACTAAGCTTACTAGAAAGGATTTTGCTTACGAATGGGATTCTGGTTGCGAGCAAAGTTTCACGTATTTGGAAGAAAGATTGACTACTACTCCGGTGTTGGTTATTGCCGATCCTGATAAATCTTATGAAGTGTTTTGCGATGCTTCCAAGATGGGGTTAGGAGGTGTTCTTATGCAAGAAGGTCAAGTTATGGCGTATGTTTCTCGACAATTAAAAGTTCATGAGAAGAATTATCCGACTTATGATTTGGAACTAGCGGCCGTGGTTTTTACTCTAAAGGTGTGGAGGAATTACATGTATGGTGTGCATTTTGAGATGTTTAGCGACCATAAGAGTTTGAAGTATCTCTTTGATCAGAAAGAATTTAATATGAGACAAAGAAGGTGGATGGAATATCTGAAGGATTATGATTTGGATTTGAAGTACCATCCGGGTAAAGCGAACAAGGTGACAGATGCTTTAAGCCGGAAGGTGATTCATGGTGCCACATTGATAATGTTAGAATATGCATTGCTGGAAAAGTTTTGAGATCTTAATCTACAATTTGTATGGACTCCGAACGGTGTGATGATGGGAAATTTAAATATTGGTTCTACCTTTAGGAATGAGATTCTACAAGCACAAGTTCTAGATGAGAAATTTCAAGAGATGCTACTCCAACCGGGATTTATAAGGGCGTTAGACGGGGTCATCTTATTTAACCAAAGGATTTGCATTCCGAGCAATGGTGTATTAAAGAGAAAGATTTTGGAGGAAGCTCATAAGGGTACTTTTACGATACATCTGTGTTCTTCGAAGATGTATCAAGATTTGAATAAAGAGTATTGGTGGTCCGGTATGAAAAAGGATGTCGCAGTGTTCGTGTCCGAATGTGCGGTGTGCCAACAAGTAAAGATCGAGCACCAAAGACCAGGTGGTTTGTTACAACCTTTGGACGTCCCAGTTTGGAAGTGGGATAATATCTCTATGGATTTTGCAGTGGGGTTACCAAGTACTCAAGGTGGTTATGATTCTATTTGGGTAATTATGGATCGACTAACGAAATTCGCGCATTTCTTAGTCGTTAAGACTACGTACAAGGCAAGTCATCTTGTGAGATTGTTTATTTCTGAGATTGTAAAGTTGCACGGTGTACCGTCTAATATTGTGTTGGATAAGGATCCGAAGTTTACTTCGAGGTTTTGGAAAGCGTTCCAACAAGCTATGGGTACGAATTTACATTTGAGTACTTCTAATCATCCTCAAACGGATGGTCAGACGGAGTGTACAATCCAACGATTGAAGACATCTTAAGGGCGTGTGTGTTGGAAAGTAAAGGAAGTTGGAAAGAACTTTTACCTTTGATCGAGTTCTCCTACAACAATAGTTACCATACAAGCATTGGAATGGCTCCATATGAGGCATTATATTGAAGAAAATGTAGAACACCATTGTGTTGGTCAGAAGTGGGCGAAGACATAATTTTGGGACCTGAAGTTATTCAAGGGACTACAGAAAAGATTCGAATGATTCAAGAGAAAATCAAGCAAGCCCAAGATCGTCAAAAGAGTTATGCTGACAATCGAAGGAGGCCTTTGGTTTTTGAGGAATGTGATCATGTCTACTTGAAAGTTACTCCGAGATTGAGGTTGAAATGACCGTTCAAGTCGCGCAAGCTAAGTCCGAGATACGTAGGACCGTATCATATCTTAGAAAAGATTGGTGAAGTTTCTTATAGATTAGCCTTACCACCCTCTATTTCGGAAATGCATGATGTTTTCCATGTATCTTAACTTCGTAGGTTTGTACCTGATCCTCTTCATCCTATTCTTCCAGATTCTATCGAGATAGAAATGAATTTAACTTTCGAACCCCAACCGAGTCGTGTTGTTGGAAGAGAAACGAAGGTGCTAAGAAACAAAGAGATCCCACTTGTTAAAGTACAATGGGATATGACGCATCCGGGAGATACTACGTGGGAATTGGAATCGGAGATGCGGGAGTTGTATCTGCACCTATTCAGGTAATCTTTTAAATTCGAGGACGAATTTCTATTTAAGGGGGGCAAGATGTAACACCCCGTAATTTATTTAACTCTCCGAATAATATTATCTATTACCAATAAGATTTCCGGTTTATTCTAAGAAATTTTAATGAAAAACCATTTAGAGTAAATGGAAATTTAAGTTGGATAACTGATATTATTTATGCTGAGGTTTTATTTAAATTAAGGATTTAAGAAACATTTTTGGATACTCTATTTTTAGACCCATTGGTAAGAAATTTAAGTTTTATATATTTTGTTTATATTGAAGGAAAAATAGAGAAAAGAGATACTTAGTAAGAAAAAGAAGAAAAATGAAAGGAAAAGAAGAGGAAAAGAAAAGAAGAAGGAGAGAAAACCCTAAAGCTTCAAATTCATCATTCTCAATCACCCGTCCGTCGAATCGACTCATTTCTTCCGTCAATCTTCATCTCTCGAGGTGGGTTCATAATTAGATACTTTTGTTTTAGTTTTTGGTTGAGTTTTGAAGTTTATAAGTTTCGGGTTTTTGGTAGAAATCTTGAAAACAAATGATTTAAACGGTTAAAAACTCGATTAAACCTAACTATGTTGCTCACATTATGCCTATGGGTATGTCTAGTGTTGTTTCCTATGTTGGTGTGTGTTTTGGATGATTTTTGGCATGGAATGATAAGTTTCCCGTAAGATGAGTTTTCTGGAAAACGTAGAGCTTGCTCTGTGAGAAATGCAGGAGGTTCCTTGCTCAGCGAGCTGAGCCCTCGCTCAGCGAGACCTGAAAGTTTCAGTTTTGTCTTTAATTCATAACTTTTGATCTGGGCATCCGATTTTAGTGTTCCACATATCGAATCGAAGCTAAAAATATTTACAAATTGATGATTCCAAAAGATGTTATTTTTACCCGACTTTTTCAAATGACCAAAACCTTGTTAAATTGGAAAGTGTGAGTTAATGGAAATAAAGAAAGGTACGACTTGTGAGGTGTCTAGGTTTACCTTAAGCTAAAGTGAATCATGAATTATGTATTATTTTAAGGTCCTCCGTAAAGTCTTGATTAAGTCTCTTCGCGGTTACCTTGTGTTTCGCAAGAGCATCCGTAAGGACTTGAGGTACTGGTTGATTAAATGTGGATTGTGGTTTGATGAGTGTAGGTCACAAATCCTCCATAAGGTCTTGAGTAAGCCTTGAGGTGGGTTGCCCTTAGTCCCACATGAAGCATCCGTAAGGACTTGAGGCGAGTGCTATACTAGTTATGTGTTAATCTTGAGTAAGTCTTGAGGTGGGTTACCTTTAGTCCCACGGGAAGCATCCGTAAAGATTGAAGAGAGTGTTATGTTGAATCCTCTGTAAGGTCATGAGTAAGCCTTGAGGTGGATTGTCCTTAATCCCACGTCAAGCATCCGTAAGGACTTGAGTTAGACGTTTCTCTTATTGTATATTGAGATCATGTGTGGACCTTAGTTCCCCTTTGTTATCGGTCCTTGTGTGAGTTGGTTTATGGGAACTTGTGAGATTTATTAGGGGCAAACCCTTAGAGCCAAGAAAAATCTAAGATAGGGAACTCATTTAGATATTTTATCTCACCCCATGTTGATGTTGTTATTTCAGGTACCTTAGGTTCTGGAAAGGATAAAGATAAGGCGATTTGATTATCTTTACTTGTTTGATGGCTTTGTCTTCCGCTGTGGGCTTTTGAGATCTTCAGATCTAGTTCTTAGACTTTGTATTCCTTTGAACATCTTGTATAATTTATAGCCTTGTTTTAGTACCTTATGTTGTAGTGGCTATAATTATGCAATATGTTACTAAGAACTTGTGTATTTCAGTACCAAACTTGATTTTTATGTATGAAAAATATGCTTTAAAGTATGTCTTTTATATATGAGTATTACAGCGCACTCTCTTACTCGAGATCATGTATCTTTTTCTAAGCAGCCAACATATCTTTCTTGGACACCAGGTCAGCGTTTCCAAAAGCAAGGGCAATCTCCAAGATCCGGATCATCCCCGCTGCATCCTCACACAATCTTGCTCTCAGAATCTTGCGGTCAGCAGAGAGGATGAAAGCGGCATCAAGGTCGGGAACCCGAACAGATGACCCACCAAAAAACATCGACCTCTGAGTTATGCACGGGGGCAAGTTAAATGGGCCTGTTGATGCAGCGTCATTCTTCAGAGGAGGAGAAGATGGCTCATCGGTCCTTTGCCTCTTACCCAGTGGAGAGCCACCCATCAGAGTGGTCCCCGAAGTAGAGTTTCTGGAAGTAATGAAGCCATCCAAGGTGGTTTGATCCTTAACAATGTCGACCCGACTCTTCACACCCTTCTTTATATTTCATTTGTTCGTCTTCACCAGACGGTCTCGAATCTCGGCCATTTGTGCTGCAAAAAAACAACAGAAAAATCCGTTAGTTACCGATCATATCCACGAACTAAAAAAAATGAAAAGCTACAAAATAACCTAAGAGTCGCATCGTTGCCTCTTCATTCGGGAAACTGAGCAAAGACTTCACATTTATTATCCTGGCCAGAGTAGCCGACATCCCATTAGGCCGAATGAGGGCATGCCCGTCAGAATCCCCAAGCTCTGTGGGACGGAAACTAGCAACATAGTTGAACAGTGTATTGTAAGACGTTGTGTAGTTATCACTCAAGTCCTAGGGTTTGGTAATGTTGTGCTTGCTGGAATGGAGGAAATGTACGTTCACCCACTCCAACGGAAAGTGGGCCACCATTTTCTCTTCCTCGTTAACCATCTCTTTGTCGTACAACGAGTCCTTGGTAGCCTGCGAGCATGGTTGGATCACATATAAACAATATTTGAAATCCTAAACAGAATCCAGGTAAGCCTTGAAGAGTCTGCTCGCTTGTTTTAATGACACCCAGCTGTGTAGACCATTTTGGGACTTCCGTTGTAGGTGGAAGATCCTGAAGAACAAATTGACTGTCGCCCTATCTCCAAGTAGCGACATACCAGATCAAAGGCCCTTATGAAGGCCAGAGCGTTAGGATGTAGTTGGGAGGGCACGAGCTCGAGACGGGTAAAAATCGCTTGCTGAAAATCGGTGAAAGGCAGACGATACCGAGTCTCGTAAAATAAGAATTCGTACATCAGAAACCGGAGAGCAGGAAAGCGCAAGCAAATCCTCTAGGTAGGTTTCGGAGGTAACGCCCGCCAATTAACAGTCTCCCTTTTTTTCTTCTTCTCAATCCTGCCCCACACGTCCGAAGCGTCCACCGCAAATTGAGATGTCGTTTTGAGCGACTCATCCATAATCCATAAACGGTCGGATGCAGGGACGTCAGCACCATCGGCAGCAGGGATCTCCTCAACTTCCTGAGCATTCTTTTGATTCCTTTCACCTAAAAAGCAGAGGAAACACAATGAATTCGACGAAATCAAATCCACCCTTCCACTGCAAGTCAAGTGAAACGGCTTCGATAAAGATCGGGGACGTTCCCCTGGTCAGCCTTCTAGCCAAGAAAAACACTATGAGGGTGAAACTGACACGTCGAGCTCGTCTTCGCCAGTCTCAACTCGAAGTAGGCGGGGATTGTCGCAACACAAAAATCAACCGGCGAAAAACAGAAGAGATGACATTGATATGTTTTTTATTCTGACGAGGGAAAGGAGAAGAACCGAAGAAAACCTGAAGGGAAAATGAAAAGACAAGGTCATCACAACTAAGTCTAGGCTCGGGAGTCGGTTACACGAAGGGAAGGTATTAACACCCCTTCATATCCATCGTACTATATGGGATCCCCGCTCGTTGCTATGCTCAAAGGGTGTAGTCATCTGAAGCTCCATCTGCTGCTAACTGGAAAGGAATGGAAAGGAACGAGAACGGAAGACAAAAACGAATGGTTAATAGAAATAAACGGACTCGAGAGGGAATCGCACCCCAACCTGACATATCTCATTGCAACAAGAATCAGAGTCCACGTAGTTCTGGAAGCACGAGAATTGGGTCGACAAGCATCGCGCTTGTACCTACGTATCTCCTAATGAGAATCAAATTGTTGTAGTTCGACTGACTAAGGGTTACCATAGTCTTTGTGTTTTTAAAGTTGATAGTGTCAAGTGCGTGTTCCAGCAGTTAGGTGTTGTCACTCAAGCGTTTACCTGTTTGCGGTAGAACGGACTTGACAAGTCTTGCGTCTGCACCAGAATGAGATAAGAAAAGAACCCCGCAGGAAAAACGATTGAAGCTTGGTTCAAGTCTTTTAAAGAAGTAATTTTGTTGTTTTTGCATTTATTAGATATTTATGGATTTTTCTTTATAAGGAATAAGAGAAAGACTCAAAGGTTTAAAAGAAAAATACTAAGGGGGGACTCAATCCTAAATATTATCATGCAATGATTAATCCTATAGTTGAGGTTTCTATCCTATTTTAACTTAATTCAAAATTAAGTTGGATTAGGCACCTAAAGGAAGAATTGTGAACTAGGCACAAGTAATCCAACAGATAAACCAAGCAAAGGGAACTCAAGACTTAACCAAGTCTCAAGTGAATAAAATCAGACATGAGATGAGTATGCAAATGAAAGATGCAACAAAGATGAGAGGAGAATGCAACATGAAATAATCAGACAATGCGCAAACAAAGCATACACAAGTAGGGTTTCAGATGCAACAACATGCTCCTAACATGGAATCAAGGCTAGAATGAGGCATGAAAATTGAGTTTCAGTGGTACCGAACGGAGAAGGTTTGTTGCCTCTTCAACGCGCAAAAGAAATAAAAAATATTTCAAACCAGAAAGCAAATTCAACAGTCAAGCACACGTGTCAATTATTAGGGTATCAGACAAAAGTCAAATGTAAGCTTCCAGCATCCAAGACGACCAACAAAGAGAACCAAAATTAACACCATGAATCAGTCCGCGCAATATCAAAGCCTATGTGCAATTTGCATCCAAAGATCTCATCAATCCAAACAAGATTATGAAAATAAACAATCACAAGCCCATCACTTAGATACATCCTCCATCATCGAAATAAAGCAAGAAGCCTACAAAGCATCAAACACAAAGCTAAAACCAAAATCAAACACAATTCTATTTAATTAAACCAAATCAATCAAAATTAAAATCAAATCTATTTTAAGATCAATAATCGAAAATAACAAAATTAAAACAAAATTCTAAAAATAAACTCTAAATCTTTAACAAATATTAATTAAAAATTAGTTAACAATTAATTTAACAAAATTATAGAGAAAATCTAATTAAAATAAAAAAAAACAAGAGGGGGTTCATACTGTTAGATATATGCTGATAGCAAAGTAAATATACTGGGCTTACCAAGCCCAAAACATCATCAACCCTAATAAAATAAAAAATATGTGAAAAAAACAAACAATTATAAACATAGGGGGTGCGCTGGAACCGGGCTGGTTATGAGTGTAGCAATCTGGATTTAATAAAAATGGCTTAGAGGCCCAAATCCAATGCAACCAGATTTCTTTATAAAAAAAATGGAACACATGGTCTTCCTCTTCACTATCAGGACCAGTTTCATTCTTTTTCAAAACACATCCACAATCGCGAATCAGAAAAGCAAAGAAGGGAATTCAACATCCGCGACAACGATTCACGATGGTGATGGCTTTCTCAATTCTCCGTTCCAATCTCTCACGGTGGTTCGCTCAAAACCTCTCGCGATGCTCGGTTTATGCTATCAGTTCATATGCGGTCTCAAGCGGTGGTTCGGTGTTTCACGTTTTAAATCTCTCACTATGTTCTGTTTTTCAGACTCTCCCTTCATTGTCGATAAGTTTCGATTCTGGATTTGTGTTCTGAGATGGTTGAAGAGTTTGAAATTGTTTGTGTTGGGTTGTTGTGAGATTTGAGGTGAGGGATGGATTTGAAGAAGATTGATGAAGGTTATTGTTGAAGGGATTGGTTGGATGTTAAAGAGAGGTGCGGTTGGGTGAGGGTTGAAAGTGATGAAGGTGTGTAGGTTTGAATGGAGGGTTGTCTTTGTTGAATGTGAAAGTTGTAGGAAGTCATGTTGTTGTTGGTTGGAGAGGAAGGTGAAGGGAGGCCGATGGAGGGGTTGAGTTGATTAATATTTGTTTGATGAAGAATGAGGTTAAGAGATGAGTTTCGGTGGTGGTGGTGGTGTGGTTTGTGTTATGGCTTTGGTGGTGAAGAGAGGATGAAGAAACAGGGGTGGTTGGTATTCATATTTGTGAAGGCGAGACAGAGGTTTTTCTGCGGTTTTGAGAGGGAGCATGAAGAAAATTGTGGTCATGTAGAAATTTGTTGTGAATTGTGGTGGAGTTTTTGATATTCATGAAAAACATCGTTGCTTTGTATTTTAACGTTGCAATGCTGAATTGTTTTCGTAGTGGAAAGATATTGGCTGCGTGGTGGGGTCGTGCGAATCACGTGGAGAGTGGAAATCGCGGAAATCGCAAAAGCAACACAGATACTGTGGAATCATTTTTGCGGAAAAGTTGTGCGAGTTGTGAGTGGTGACATTAGGGAGGTTGTAATTGTGTTTTCGTACGTGGTGTGTAGGCTGAAGCTTGTAAGTTGTAAAATTGTGTAAGGATTGTTGCAAAAAGTTTTTTACCATGTGGGCCATGCTTGTGAATTGGTTGTAATATTGTTGCTGAATTTTGGTGTGTGTGCGGAAATCGTGTTTTGAAGGTGGGGTAGTGGAATTGTTACCATGGTTGAAGGGAGCAGAATTTTGTGTACAAGTTTGTTATGAAATTTTTCTCTCCTTTCTTGTATTTTTTGTGTAATTATAATAGAGAAATGGGCTTAGTAAAAAAAGGTAAATGAATGGATTTGTAGTAAATGTAATGGACTAAAGAAAATGTTTTAAGAGAAAAAAAGAAATGGTTTAATGAACAAATGGATTGTGAATGTGGTTTAGAACAAAGTTTAAAAAATTTCTAATGGAAATTGGACATGGATTAATTCAAAAATATGTGGAAAAAAGGTTAGAAAAAAAATGGGTTTTGGATTTTGATATGAATTGGAGATAGGTTAAAAAAATGAATTAAAATGGGGTTATTGGTTTATGCATATGAGTATTTTCTTGACGTCACGACCATGATCTCTCGACTATCAATTCAAACTCAAACTTGTATTTTTTCACAAACCTCTGATTAAATTAACACAACTATCAACAGACAACTCGCAACTGAAATGAACAACTCTTCGAATTAATCCACCTCTGACAAAATAACTCCTAGATCACTTTGAATATATCCAAATTGATCACTGGGAAAATAAATCCAAAGATGAACTACTGATGAATGAATAACAAACAAATTGGTCCAAAACTTCTTATGAATCACTACTTGATAATCTAAAGAAGTCCACACACAACAATTTGACTTTGGACGCACACTATATGATAAATAGTCCACTGATGAAGCAGATAACATGAATCCAAACAAACTCCTGATAGTTTAACCAAGATTAGGTCAAACATCAATCGGAATTAGATTGTGATTGTACAAACACGCTTGAACTGAAACCAGGGCTTTTGAGATATTGAGAAGAAGAATAGCCTTGAAAGTTGATGAAGAAGAGATAACCAATTCACATTTCACTGCTGATGATGGGCCTGATGTACCAGTGAACGTTCTTTGCGAGTGAAACCCTTGAATACCACTTAATTAGGGAAATAAACCCTAATCTAGTGACAGGAACATAAGAAAATGATGTCATTAATGGTTGCATAGCCAAAACCTTGATTTCTTCTAATAATCCATAATAGGGTGTGAAACCCTAATTCCTCAGAAAATAGCGATCACATGTCTTAGGAGCTCGATGAATGTAAAATGCAAGTGATAATGAACTAATGAAAATGCATATGAACGCGAAACAAAAAGCCAGTTAAAGTTAGAAAATCAGAGGGCAAATTTTGGGGTGCTACAGGGATAAGCCACTCTATAACCCTATGCTCGATCAACCAAAACTAAGTTATCACAACTAAGATCTAGCTTGGATCTAGCACTAATCCACTTACTAACCCTAGAGATTCATGAACATTCATACATATCTGAAGAACATTCATTAGAATTTCTAGATCTTCATAGGAATTTCCAGAAACTATGAAGATCCTATGAAGCTCATAAGAAATTGATGAATGTTCATTAGCCAAAATGCAGAAAACAGAGGTAGAAGATGAAGTTTTACCTTGATCCATGGAGGTTTATGGGATTTGCACGGTGGCGACGATGAGATTCCGGCGAGAAAGTTGCAGACAGAATTTCACGGTGAGAGAAAGAGTTCGTGCGAAATGAACAAATGAACCTTTCCTCCACTTTTTATAATGTCTTAAGCTCGCATGGAGAATCGCAAAAGCCAAGTAATTATTGCCTAGGGCTAGTCCCCAGGTGTCATAAATGGATTACGATGCTTTCTTACGCGTGTCATTTAAAACCACAAGCTTTTTGTCTTCTCAAAAAGATAATCTTTTTGAAATTTGTTTAAATTCCTCTGTCGGACAGATGCCCGACATAAAAAAGTAAAGGAAATACACTTCGTAACATCTACGCGAAAGACATGTTGATCCCGACCTCAGTACCTTAAGTCATTGTCCCCGCCCGGACATAGCGACTTAGAGGGCTCCTGTTTTGGATTGGCCTAGCACGTGCCCCACACCGAATTGAGGCCCAATCCAGAGTTCAGCTGGGCATAGGCCCATTAAGGGGTCCACGAGGATATGACCGTTATAGGAAAAGAGTCGTTGGCATATAGCCGTTGGGGGACTTCCCCTCACGCGCCATAACGCTTTCCACCAAACACGCAAAGACCAAAGACACCTCAACAACCTCGTAATAGAGTTCGAAAGCGGGGTCATCCATGTGCATGTGGAAATGGGGGACATCTAGATCCGGCAGGAAATTAATCATTTGTAATACCCACTTTTAAATAATATCATCTTTATTTCTTTTCTTCTATTTCTTTATTTATTGGTTTTCTATTATATTTTTCTTTATTGATTTTTTTTTAATTTCATTTATTCAATTATCAATAATGAGTATAAAAAAATTATAACTATAAAGATATACTCCAAATGCCAAAGAGTGCAAAATATAAAAAAAAAAAAAAATTAAAACCTTATTAGCCAATCCAATTGGCGAAAGAACAAAAAATATAAAAACAAAAAAATTAAAACTCCTAAGCTTATCCAATTGGCGAAAGAGTGTAGTAGCAAAAAAAATATGATAACACTCATAAGCCAATTGGATTGATGAATGTGTGATTTTATTTATAAAAAATAACATATTTTCGCCAATTGGATTGGTGTAACCTCCTAAAAATACGCCACTTTGGTGTTTTCTCTCAAAATTAGATTATTTCAGATTTGTTTTTATAAAACTACATTATTCATAAAAAAAATTCTTATAAAAAGTTCCTCAGCAAAAAAAAACTCAAAATTTGATTTATAAGTCGAAATTTTCATTACTTTTATCAATATCTTTTAAAATTAAAAAAAAATTAATTCTTTTCTTTTAAAAAATTATATAATTTGATAAAGAAATATTTTATAGTAATTTAAATAAATATGAAAAAAAATTCAAAAATTTAAAGGTTTAGGGATAATTAAATAGTTTTCAAAATTTTAGAAAACAGTAAGGAATAAAACTACATGCATAAAATTTTTATAAGGATAAAAAAATATCCTTTTTTATAGGGATTAAAAATAAAATATAAGATATTTATAGACACCAAAAACATATTTAACCCAATTAATAATTAATTGTTTTAATTAATATTTTTAGAAATTAATTATTTAAAATTGTAAATAGTATTATTGGATCCATTTCAACCTTGTGTCCAAGAAAGTCATTGAATAATACATTGTTGGATTTTATAAACATTAAAACTTGTTATGAGTAAAACGATACGTGGGATTCCATTTCCCCATCTTCCTTGCCTTCGTCTAGAAAACCAGTAAAGAAAACTTTGCAACGATGAGATCTGAGATGAAGGTTGCATAATAGAATCTAACTCAGTCAAAGTTGGAACCAGGAATAGCTAAAATAAATCAACCCGGTATTTGAAACAAATTGATTGTGTTTGCAGCTTGTGATGCTGCTTTAAGTTGACTACATGTGTGGAGTAAATTGTCTCTACCTTGTCTTGTTATGTAACCTGGAAACATGTCTGCTTTTGAGACTCCCATGAGACTAAGTTGGGACAAAGAAAAATGGAAGCACCATTGTAGCCTTACTAGCCTAGAAAAAAGTGTACAACATGTGATCCAAAATCAAGTTTATGAGAATTGTAAGGCTTAAGGGAAATGTTCCTTCAAGTAATGCTTCGTTTTTAGTTGTCTAAGAATCCTTATCAATTACTATAGTAGTAGTAATTAGATGCCATAATTGGTATTAGTTGGTTTTTTCAATATGAATGCCATAATGGGCTACGGTTTTCCTCAACAGCATGATATGTGTCTTGTGCTTCAAATTTATTTCCAGTAAGTGATGGGTAATCTAATTTACAAATATAATAAAAAACAAAAACATATTGAATTAAAAATACGAGTAATGTCAACTCAAAAATCAAAAACAAAATGAAACAAGAATATATTAAATTATATGGAGTTTAATTCACCTCAAGAACAATACATATTGAATTTTCTTCATTTGCTACACCAACCAATGCAACAAGAGCATTTAGACGCTCTTCTACACTGAGATCAGAATATTCTCCTTCAGTAAGCCCTTGAACCCATGATTCTCCATATTTGCTTTCATCGATTTCCATAATATCATCATCAAGATTTGCAGTATTTACATTTTCACAAACTATTGGTTGTCTGGTGACAGAACTGGAACAATCAGCATCCTTGTAACAGAAAATTGTACAGAGAACTCACTCTTGTTTCTTTGTTGAATGAATATGACAAATGATGATGATGATGATGGATGAAATGTCATGTAGTAGACATAGCAACAAGAGATATGGATGAAATGAAACGATGGTGTTGAATTAAATTGAACTGGAGGAATGGAAGGAGACATAGCATTAAGGAATGATCATCAATTGAATATCCTCCTATGTTTTTGTCCTACATCGAATCTTTAACTAATAATACAAGTATTTATATATCTCATATATATAGATTATATGTTCAAATAGTGGTGGTACTATAATTAAATGGGCATAGGTCTAAAAATAGATAATTAAAAAAATTGAATTAATATTATTTAAAAAATTAATCAAAAAATTAATCATCACTTTTAGTTAGTAAATCCATCGAAATTAAGGGATCAAAATCGCAGAATTTGTAATAGTGGGAGGGATAAATACTTTAAAATATCCAAATTAGAAGGACTAAAAATGTATTAAGCCAATATTTTTTAGCAACATTAAAGTTGATTAATGCAGTAATAAAATTGATTAATAAACTTTTAAGTATTAAAAAATAGGCATAATTAGTCTCGTAGTCTCATAATTTAATTATTGATTTTGCATTAGTCCCATATCAAAAAAACGTTTCGAAATAGTCCCGTAATATTTGTTCCGTCAACACATTAAATCATTTCTGTTAGTTCTAGTGAACATCCGTTAGTTTTGGCCACGTATGATTGCCAGCAATGTGCCATGTCATAAAATAAATTACTGTAGGTGTTTATAAGGTGTATTGTGTGTCTCCCTTCCTCCATTGTTAGGGTTCACGAAAACTTAAACTTTCTTCAACCTTTTTCTTTACGTTTTCCTTCCTTATTTCGTTCCTTCCTTCTTTAGTTTTCCTTCCTTTGTCTTTGTCATGTCCAAGTTTTCAAGCTCTAATTCAGTCGAAACATCTGACTCGATTATTCGCAGAAACAAATGCAAGGTATGCTTTTGCCAAGATGATTTTGTTCTGCTTACGGTAGGTGGCATGAATAGTGTGAATTTTGGAAAAAAGTTCTGGGGATGCAGAAATTTCAGAAATAATGTGAACAAATAATGCAATTTCTTCAAGTGGTTCGACGACGACATTATCGATGAAAGAGATTTGAAGATCCAGAGGCAAAAGAAGAAAATCTACAAGATGAAAGTGGAGATAATGAACACTAGGGGATGGTTGAAATTGTGTGTAATTATTGGGATATTTAGTCTATTGTGTAATGTCATATTTGTAACAAGTTTGTTTTAAGTTGGTTAGGTTTGTACTAGTTGAAATGAAATGTATCAGTATGTTCAAGTTTGATTATCAATGTATCAGTTTGTTCAAGTTTGATTATTAATGTATCAGTTTTGTCCAAGTTTGATGGTTACAATATATGATGGTTATTGCATCTATTTTTGGCATATTAGTTGATTATCAATGTATCATTTTTGCCCAAGTTTGATGGTTTTTATGGTTACAATATATGATGGTCTATTATGTACTGTATCAGTTTTTGACATATAGTTGGATTGTATTAGTTTTTGTTGGTTAATAGTTGATGGTTATTGCATTAGTTTTACAGAACAATATTTGTAACAAGTTTTTTATGGGTACTGAATAAATTTGACAAATAACAAAGTAGACAAAAGTTGCATAATTGGTAGACAAAAGTTGCTTTATAAGTAGTAGTTATAAGTTACATAATTGGGACAATGCCAAAGTAGACAAAAGTTTCTTTCTAAGCATAGGTAGACAAAAGTGGCATTATATGCCAAAGTACAATTAATACAAAGCTAAACTAAACCAAGTTGTTTGTTACATCAGTAGAATTAATGAAAAGCTTAATTAAACATAAAATCTAAGGTTGGCTAGAAGTAGGTTTTAGACCCCTTTGAAGCCTTTTCCTCTTTTTGGATTCATGTGGTGCTGGTTGGGTAGAGGTAGTTGGAGTAGTCTCAACAGGTGGTGTTGGTGCAGCAGGTGGTGTTGGTTCAGTAGTTGGTGTAGGATCAGCATTTGGTGTATGAGCTGCAGTTGGAGTTGGATCAACATTTAGCATTCACTATAGGAAGCTTGCAGGTTGCTTTGTTATGACCATCCTTATGGCACCTGCTTCACTTAATACCAAACTTTTCCCTTTTAAGTTGAGTAGCATTCCTTACTTGTTCACCAGCCTCTTTGTTCATTTTCTTCTTAGGCCTACCAGGCTTCCTTTTGATAGGGGGTGAGTGGAGGTCAACAACATATGTCTTGGTCCAAAGTGATTCTCCATTGACTGGATAAATCACTGGTGCATAACAAGCCTCATAACACTCCTTTTTGTAGTAATCAGACACAAATTCATCTACTTCTAACCTTTGATCCTTCATACATGTTATGGCATGACATCAGGGTAACCCAATCAACATCCATCTTCTACATGAGCACTCTTTCTTTGACAAATGAACATAATACTTTTCTTCAATAGCATATGTATGCCTTACCTCATATTCTACTTCTCTTGTACGCCTAATACCAATACATACAGGTTAACACAATTTATACCTAGCATTCTACTTAACACAATGTATACCTAGCATTCTACTTAACAAAATTTATACCTAGTATTCTACTTAACAGAATGTATACCTGACTAGCCAATTGTTGGTTCTTTGTGACTCCTTTTCCAATTTCTTTTTTATATTTGGCAGTATGGTGTCTTCATATTTACTTATTATTTGTCTGTTAGATTCTCACTTTTGCATTAGGTAGACTCTAATCTCTTCCAGCATGGTTATAATAGGCTTGGCCCTAGCAGCTACAAACACTGAATTAAATGCTTCTGACATATTGTTAACCAAAGTGTCACACCTAGGACCAGTTTTGAACCTTGACTTGCTCCAGAATCTTGGTGGGATCTTCCATAGATGCTTGAATGCTTCCTCATTAACCTCTTTCATCTCACGCATTAACTTTTCCCAAGCATTCGGATAAGTTGCATTAGCAGCCATCCACATAAGTTCCTTTAACTTAATACTAGGAAATCTCTTTCTAAAGTTACTATATAAGTGCCTGCAAACCATAACAGCAAAAGATGGACAGGCTCAGGAAAAAATACCAGATATAATACTACCAGATATAACAGCAAAATAATACCTGACACAAAACCTCTGGTCAACCTGTGGCAATAACTCTTCAAGCGCAGGAAGTTTTCCTAGCACTTGAAAATAAACTAACACTTGAAGTTTTCCTAATACAGCCGCACACTTAAAATTTACAGTGAGAAATTGAAATTTCAGTAATAGAGGGAAATTTAAATATATTTCACAGCATAATATTCAGTGCTAATAATCAGTAACATAGTGACATGTTGAAATTTCAAAACATAGATTCACTCTTTATAATACATTCAATTGAAATTTCAGAAAAATGAATAAAGAAATATGCTTAAATTCACCAATAATACAACAAGGTCAAAACCTAACATTTAAAAATTCAAAGATAAGAAAGAGAACCTGGAGAGAAAAGACTGAGTATGGTGACGGTGGAAGCAGCGATTGGAGAGAACAAAATAAATTACAGCTAGAGATTGAGAGAATGAAAATTTGGAAACGTATAATGGTGATGAGAGAGTGAAGAAAACTAACGGAACCTCATTATATCAATCATGTTGATTGTTGATTTAGGTTTTATGATTATAGTAGTGGTGAAAGTGGTGATGACAATGATTTAGGGTTTATGTGAAAACATGAAGGCAGAGAGACAAAACACAGTCAAGGAATTCACTGCGTGGTAATTGTGTCTTGGTCAAAAAATGACCATTCACCAAAACATAAATTTGATTATATATAATTTATCTTCAACTAATAAACATAATTGTTGCTAACCTAGTGGTAACTTATACTTTTTGGGAGCCTAAGGTCTTCGGTTCGACTCCTCATATCAACCAAAAATTGTACTATTATTGTTTTATTTCACTAAAATGTATTAAATTGGAATTGAATCGATGTCGTGTTATATCCTCTTAGGTCAGTTGTAAAACACCTGACTTAATAAATAGACTTCTGAAGTCAGATATAAAAATAGGCGACTTAAGAAATTTAATGCAAATTATATTTTTTTTATATTTAATCTTTCTTAGGTCAGTTTATTGTACAACCGCTTTACAAATATTTACGAAATTGCCACCGTGTCACCTCTTAAGTCAGGAAGCAACCCATGTACACCAAGTGCAGGAAACAAAATTAGTACAACAACATTATGCAACCCCTTTACAACAAGTGCAGGAAACAAAATTAGTACAACAATATTATGCAACCCCTACAGGAAACAAAATTACATACCTTTTGTTGATCACTTATAAAAGTATAAGTTTAGCACAGTCTGACACCTCCCAAATCAGTGGTCAAAAGTTACAAAAACCAACTCCAAGACTCTTTGGTTTCACCCTCAACTACAACATAGGCTATTGGGAGCATTTGGTCATTAGGATCCCTCCCAATGGTTGCTAGAATCTGTCCACCATAATATCCTTTTAAAAAGCACCCATCCAAGCCTATTATAGGTCTGCTCTTAAAGAAACTATTTTTACAAGCCTTGAGGCAGATATATATATCCTTTGGAAATGTGGAGTCAAAGGCATGTCAATGTTCTCACTACCTTCCTCTTCACCTACACTTGGTTGGCTAGTTATCTTTACAGTTGAACTAGGGTTTGACCTTAACAACTCATAACCATAATTATGGAGTCTTGTATATTGCTCCCTAAATGAACCATCAACAATGTCAATAGCAATTGACTTAGCTCTGTAAGCAAGTGTTTTATTGATCCCTACATTCCATTTTTTTTTGTTTTCTCCATTATATCACTCAACCTTAGATTAGGATTCTCTCTTACATTACCTTGAATTTTGTTGCCCAGCCATTTAGAAGTTAGAAACCTGACTTTGTAGTCCCTATTGCAGGTGTGCTTGTCCACAATCTTTCTCAACTTCCAAGTTTTGTCATCTTGTAGTTTTGCACAGTAGCACTCCCATGGACATCCCTTCTTACATATGACTCTCATCCTCATCTTATCATTTTTCTTAAACGACAAATTTCTACCAGAATGAATAGCATAAGTTTTGATACCCTCTTTAAATTCTTCCCTAGTTTCAAAATAAGTCCCTAAATCCAACTTGTAATCAACCCTACTTTTTGGAAGCTTGAATGTTGGAAAATCTTCTTTCACTATCTCATCATCTTCACTATCATAGGCTAGTGGTAACTCATCAGTGTCATAACATTCGATATCACTCAATCCATTGAAGTTTTCCTTTGAGGTCTTAGATTCATGTTTATCAGCAAATAAACCACTACACCCAGGTGTATCTTCCACCACTTTTTGTTTCCTTGGTCTCCCATACTTATTACCCTTCTTACCCCTCTTACCCTTTTTTGTGTCATTCTTCTTAGTCTTGACCTTAACCTTTCCTCTACCATCTCCAGTATCAATAGATATCCCTTCAGCTATTTCATTCACATCATCACCCGAATCCTCAAATAATTCTTTCAAAACACTATCATCTTCACTAATACCACAATCTGGTCCCTCACATTTCTTGTTACAATCTGGTCCCTCACCTTCCTTGTTACAATTTAGTCCCTCACCTTCCTTGTTACAATCTAGTCCCTCACCTTCTATGTTACATTCTGGTCCCTCAACAACTGACTCGGTTTGAACCCTAACCAAATAAGGTGTACCATCCAATATTTCATCTTGGTCAAAGGTCACACCTAAAGTAATATCCATTATTGCTTCTTCAGACACTTTGTCCCTTGCTTCTTCAGACACTTTGTCCCCCCTCATAGTTAGCATATGTGGTCTCATCCACATTAGCATCCTCAAAGGCACCTTCTTGGTCAACTGTGGGCCTTCCTTCATCACATTTGTTACCTAGATTATTCAAATCTTCAATGGTCCCCAGGTCATCAAAAGTTCCAATCACCACATTATTTAAATCGTCCATTGTCTCATCTAAGGGGTCATTTTCTTCATCAATGGGACATACTTGGTGTTCAATTGGTAGTATTTCCTCTTCCCCAAACACTGGATGCAGTACATATAGATGCACACTCCCATTGATCAATGCAATACTTTTCATCCTATTTGTCCCTTCGTCGTCTATTAACAACACTAACTCGTTATCATTCATTGCATCATAATACCACAAACTATCAACTTTAGGATACCCTAAGTCTTTTAACCCACCTAATACCTCAAAATAACTCCAAAAGTCTGGGTCAACATCTCAGACCTCCTCCAAACCCTTGTAACCTAGTCTGTTAAACTTAACAAAAGTACCCCCATGGTGAATAACACACTCAAACCTATCATTCATTGCCTAAGAACAACATAACGAAAAAACTAAAGAATGAGATACGAAAGTAGAAGAGAGTGAAAAATAGCTCATGCATGTGATTAACAGTAAGAGGTAATGGTACTTACAGTAGTGTCTTCAACCTTCGTCTTTTGTGGATTCTTCTTCAGCTCTCTTTTCGTGGATTCTTCTTCAGCCTCTCTATCGCATGTGCTAGGGTTTCTGGGAAATTCAAAAACAAGGATACTGGAACGTCTTTGGAGTGTTTATAGTTATGAGTTGAAATATTCTTCTGACTTTCTAAAAAAAAAACTTAATTTAAAATGACACGTAATTTTAATATTGCTAGATCATCAAATAAAAATGCCACATGTGTACTACCTAACGGTTAACCTCTTAAAATTAACAGAATGGATTTAATGGTCTAACAGAATGTGATTAAAGGACTAGATTGTTACACTTTACATTTGTGGGACCAAATAGAAACTCTAAAATAAGTTACGGGACTAAAAGATTAATTAAGCCTAAAAAATAAAAGAAAAATATTAAAATAATTATTTTTTATATTATTTTTAAAAAATAGGGTTAAATATGATTTTAGTCCCTATTAAAAAATAATAAATTTTAATCCCTAAAAATTTTATATGCATGCAATTTTAGTCCATGAAATTATCTAAAATTTTGAAAACTGTTTAATTACTTTAAACTTATAAATTTTTGAATAATTTTTTTCATCTTTGTTTAGGATACTATAAAATATTAATTTACTAACTTTTAGAATTTTTTAAATTAAAAGAATTAAATATTAATTTTTTTAATTTCAAAATATAATGATAAAAGTAACGAAAATCTCTCAAATTTTGAGTTTTTTTTTTTAGAAATTTTTTATAACATATTGGTTTAACATGAGAGACTAAAACCACGTACATAATAATTTTTTAAGAATTAAAATATTCGTATTTTTTTAATAGAGACTAAAAATGAAAATTGAAAAATTTATAGAACTAGAAAACATATTTAACCCTAAAATATATATATTATTATAATATTTAATTGATGTAAAAATAATATTTTTTTGAAAGAAAATGGCCAAAAGGTGTGAAAGATAAACGTCTTTCAAAAATTCCCGCCAGAGTTATGAGAATTGCTGAGATATCCTCGCCGGAGATCCGAACAGTCCATGGAGAAGGAGATGATCAGCACATTCTCTCCAGATTCGAGTCCATCGTCAAGCAAATTGAAACTGACTCCACCAACAAACTTCCACCTGACTCAGCCACCGTTAATCTCCGGCAATGCCTGACGCATCTGAGTCAACTCGCTCCGTTTTCCAACTCATTGAAGCTTCAAATTTGGAAACTCAGCTACCGTCTCTGGAACGTCTGTGTCGATATCTCCAACACCGCCACTATTCGCTCTTCATCACCCACCACAACCGCCGAAAAACAGGCGGAGCTCCGACATTTGACAGCCGACCTCCTCTCAATCGCAAGCGATGTTACCGGTATTCCCTCTCCGGCGATCAAATCGGCTTCGTTCTACTATAAGACCGGCTTGTTGTGGCACAACCTCCGGAAGTTTGATCTTGCTTCCAAATGCTACGAGCGAGCCACCGATCTGATCTCAAAACTCGATATCGCTTCAATTACTGACACCGGAGAACGAAAATTGTTGCTGGATTTGAACCTTGCTCGGTCCCGAACTGCATGGGAGGTTCATGACACGAACCTCGCGGTGGCACTGTTGAACCGAAGCAAGAGCATGCTCTCTGGTTCGTGCGAGGACTACATGGAGCTTGCGAAGCAATTCATGGCGTTTGGCAAATGCTCCCTATCGAAAAACAGCGAAGACACGGAGAAACGTGATTTGAGCGAGGCGCTGAAACTGATGAACGAGGCGTTGGAGAGTTGTGAGAGGGGATACGGTGCATCAAGAACACGGGAAGAGAAGGTAGAAATTAGAGGGTTAAGGTGGAAGGTTTTGAGGTTTATTGCTGCGATCCATTTGCAAAAGGATGAATTCGAGAGTGTGATTAAGTGTGTGAAGGTTTTGAGAGATTCTGCTGAAGGTGGTGATGATCATCCAAGCCTTTCGGTTTTGGCGATGAAGGCCTGGTTAGGGCTAGGGAGGCACAACGAAGCAGAGAAGGAATTGAGGGGAATGGTGATTGACAGAGGGATTCCAGAAGGTGTTTGGGTGTCTTCTGTGGAGGCCTATTTTAGTGCCGCTGGGACAGCAGGAGCAGAGACTGCGAAAGGGGTGTTTTTAGGGCTATTAGGGAGGTGTCATGTCAGTGCTGGTGCTGCAGTAAGGGTAGCGAGTAGGGTGCTCGGAGGCGGTGGCGAAGGGGGTAAAGTTAGGGCTAAAGTTGTCGCAGAGCTTGTGTCTGATGAAAGGGTGGTGGCTCTTTTTGCAGAAAAGGAAGCTGCTAAGGATAGAACAGCAATGCATGCTGTTCTGTGGAATTGGTATGGATAATATATTAACTCTTTGGTTCATCTTAACCTGTTTCTTCTGCTAGCTGCATGACTGTATAAATTTGAATGTAGTATGTGAATGTTTTGTGCTCTTTGCATGATGATGACACTGTGGTGTGTGTCTTAAGCAGATTAACTTCGTAAATAGAACTCTTTGGATTTGTTATGTTAATGTTTTGTCATCCTATGTTTTCACAATATGTACTAAGTGTGTGATTCAATGTACGTACCAAAAGTTTTTGAAGTTATGAAATTGCTATATAGCTTTCTTGGTTGAAGTTGAACTGATCTAAGAGGAAATTCGATATAAGCTAATTACTGTTCATTTTTTTGTTTATTGAATATGATGTAATAATATTATTGGAGTTTGAATATACATATATAGTGGGTCAACATTGGCTATATAAGCTTCCTTTTTGGGGTTTTGTTTTCACAGCTTCAGCACATGTTCTGAATTAATGTCAAGTAAAACAGGAAGATACAATTCTAATCACATTCTAGTAAATAACCAATAGAATTAGGTGAATTTTTCTATAAGTATGTCTATGCAGTTTTTGTGTGCAATGCATATACTATAACGTACAATACTCCCGAAACTACAGTTTTTATCTAATCAAGCAGTAACTTCTGTCTACATTCATTCTCTTGGTACATTTTAAGTCATCTAGGTTGACCCTTTTTTGTGGCTTTCAAATAGATTCTGCACAACTACATTCATTCTCTTGGTACATTTTAAGTTATCTAGGTTAGCCCTCGTGTCTTTATCAACTGCTTTCAGTATATCTTTTTTTAATGACCCCTGCAAATGACATCCTTTATAGAGCACTGCATCAGAAATATGTTGGAAGGGTTTACAATTTACTGGATGAGCATTTCATATGATTGGGCAATACCTTTGAAGATTTTCTTTCAAGTGATACCACTGATCTCAATATTTCTACGTGATTTTCAGTGGTGCTGACAATTTTCAGTCAAAAGATTATCAGACCAGTGCAGAACTTTTCGAAAAATCAATGCTATATATTCCACATGACACAGAAAACAGAATACTTAGAGCCAAAGGCTTTAGAGTTTTGTGTCTCTGCCACCTTGGTCTCTTGCAGCTGGATCGTGCCAAAGAATACATCGATGAGGCTGAGAAGGTATTGTCGCAAATTAGACTTTTGAATTTGTTGCATTAACTTTTTCTCAAATTAAAAAATTCTTCTTCTTTTTCCATCTTTGCAGCTTGAGCCCAACGTTGTCTGTGCTTTTCTTAAGGTACCCTTTTATCTATCTCTCCGTGTCTATTGGTTCTTCTGTATCTATCTCACACACGTGTATACATAATATAGGTGGCTTAAAACAGCTGACAAATTCACAATATCTTACAGATAGGTTTGGATCTTATGGAGATGCTTAACATTGTTTTCCTAATCCATGTTTTAAGTTGGTTACTACTTATAACTAAGCTCACTTGCTTCTAATTAGAATAGCGTTGATAATTCGAATGACATGAGAACTTATATTAACTTTTCATTGTTTTTAATTCAGTACAAAATTTATCTCCAAAAGAAAGACATCCAAGGTGCTATTACTCAAATTGAAGCAATGACTATGTGCCTTGACTTTCAACCAGATTTTCTCTCACTTTCAGCCCATGAAGCTGTTGCTTGCAATGCTCGACCTGTTGCCGTTGCCTCTCTATCAACAATGCTAAACTTCTATGCTTCAGGAAAGTCCATGCCAACAGCAGAAGTAACAGTTATGCGCACCTTGGTCACTGTCCTATCTCAAGAACCAGATAATGAACAGAAAATTCTTAAAACCTTAAAACATGCCCATACACGGGCATCCGAACTTGGTTCTGATTGCTTCTTTGGAAAAGAGGAGGTTGGAAGACGTGAGCTAAATTGGTTTGCTGTGAATTCATGGAATTATGGTACAAAAACAGGACATGATAAGAACTATGAATTGTCGGCTGAGTTTTTAAGACTTGCATCAAACTTTTATGCTTTAATTAAAGGATCTGATGATGAGAACAATGTCATGGTTTGTAAATCATTAGTGCTTTCCGTGTCATCAATGATAGCTTTAGAATTTCAGAGGAAGGCCGCTATGTCAGAAACTGAAGTCAAACAAGCTGTAAGTTTACTAGATAGAGCTGGGCAGGTATGAAAATGTTCTTTTCTTCATTACACAGTACCAGATACATTAGTTTTGTCCAATGGCTCAATTTTTCTTGATGGATAAATTAATTTGTATTTTACTATCAAAAGTCATTTGTTGTTAATTTGTTTGGTTATATTTTAATTGTGAATCTTGATGCAGATGCTAAAGTCAATTTCAGCTGGGAACCCTGTTAATGATAGCCAATTGAATACCATTGCACCTGACCTTTTCTTCATGCACACATTCTGTGCTTATGATGTACAAGGAAGGTTAAACGACTTAGGATCACAACTCTTCACAGTGAAAAGTTTTGCATGTTCAAAGGCTTGCAAGCCGCAGTACCTTCTTCAGATAGGCTTACATGCCTCACAGGGACCACAGTCTAATCACGAAGTAGCCACCTTTGCTCTAAATGAGTGTCTCTCATCTTTCCTTTCATCTCCTGTTCCAGATTATCCAAACGTTGCTCTTGTTGTTCGCAAGCTTATAGCCATTGCTAGCATTCACAAGGGTGATAGAGATGATGATCTTGTATATAGCATGTACAAGCAAGCCTATAGGATAATGGTTGGTTTGAAGGAAGGTGAATATCCAATTGAAGAAGGAAAGTGGCTTGCGATGACTGCATGGAACCGAGCAGCAGTGCCAGTGAGGTTGGGTCAGATTGAAATGGGGAAGAAATGGATGAATGTTGGGTTCGACATTGCAAAACATGTTCCTGGGATGGAAGTTTACAAAGCATGCATGGAAGATGTCCTTGGCAAATTAGAGAAAAAGCATTGATACGCATGGATTTCAAATCCGGTTTCTAGTTATAGAATTCGTACAAATTGTATAGGAAAAGAAGCTTAGTTCCTGTAAATGTAGAAAGGATCTGGATTTTTCATTGTAAATTTTGTGTAAGGAACATACTATTGTCAGATAGACATAGTACCACTTCTCCTCACATTTTCTTTATTGCAAAAGAAAGTCCAAGCTAGTTATATGAATGATTAATAATTGCCATAGAAAAAGAGAAGAATTTTTTATCCCTCTTAGGCACCTAATATGTTTCAATAAATGTTTCTAGTTTTTGGAGATGTATCACCGAACACATATTTTTTTTTATTTAACGTTGATTTTTTTCAGAGATACATCTGCGGAAGTACCATAACTTAGTAAACGTTGGATTTTTTCGGAGATATGTCTTTAGAACCGTTTGAAACTATATTTGCGTCAAAAATTTCTTCTCCCTCACTTCATTTTTTTCAAAACCTCTTCATCTCTCTTTCTCTCAAATTTCAAAAATTCACAAAATTTGATTTTTTTCGTCGGAGTTCAACAAGGAGCATTCATTTTAACGATCAACACATTCCGAATCCTTCGGAGTTTGATTTATACGGGTAAGTTTTGAGTTTCTGATAAAGTTTCGAGTATTTCCTGTAAATGAGTTACAATGCATTGTTAGGGATAGAAATGTGTAGATATTAGGTGAAACATAGTCTATAGTTAGTTTATGTATTGTTTGTTGCTTAAAAAAGACAATCAATCCATCAAAAATTCAAATTTGATAGTGATAGGACGCCATTTTCGCGACCTTCGAGTTGAAGAAATTTCCGGAGATACATGTCCGGAAAAATGTTACGATAATATATTCTAGTTGTTTTCGAAAATGCATCTTCAAAAATTGTTCCGTAGATATATCTCTGAAATTACCTTAATCTTTTTTTCCTTTTTGTTTTATACTTACTTTGTATGTTGTTGTGAATCAGATACCTTGGAAACAAAGTATAATTGGTTCCCATATCAGTCGTGAAAACCACAAGGGTTAGGGTTTAGGGTAACCAAGGATAACAACAAAGATTGGTTATAAACTGTTATTCTTTCCTTTCTCTTAAAACAAGATTACAAGTATACAAGAATAACAAATAACCTCTCTCACTTTTGAATTAGGGTTTTATCTTCCTATTTTCCCTTATACAAAATATAAGAAAACTAACACACTAACCTAACGGGCTTTTTAACAATTACTCGTTACAAGCTAACTTAGGATACACACTAACTTAAACAATTGGATCCATAACACAAGGCCCAATTTGACACCAGCATGTGAGCGAACTTCGACGACATGTTATTCGTACTAGGGTTTGTTCCAATATTCCACAAATTTCCACCTTGGAACACACCCTATACCAACAAGAAACAAACTAGCTTTCTTCATGCAACTTTATCAACTATATACAATGGAAAAACTTGCAACTGGGCAGTCTCCTGTTGATCATATCAGTAGCATTATGACTTGTCGAAACCTTCAGCACTTGGAAATTTCCACGCTCGATTACCCCTCTGATGAAATGCAGCCTCACATCAATGTGTTTGGTTCACTGATGATAGGCTGAGTTCTTCGACATGTGTATTGCACTTTGACTATCACATTTAACAGTGATACCTCGACCTTGAAGTTTTAGCTCATTTGCAAAACCTTCAAGCCACAATGCTTCCTTTACAACTTCAGTTAGGGCGATGTATTCCGCTTTAGTAGTTGATAAGGAAAAAATCTTATGAAGTGTTTCTTTCCAACTAACTGTTGTGCCAAACATAGTGAAAACATATCCAGAAATAATTTTTCTGGAATCCATACAACCTGCATAATCAGAGTCGAAAAATCCTTCGATAGCTTCTTTACTATCTTCATCCAAGGCTCCATCATAAATTAAGACTCTTCTTAGAGAATATTTATGTACCTTAGAATCCACTTTAATGCTTGTAGTGAGCCTTTCTAGGATTCGTCATGTACCTGCTTACAAGACTTACTGCATATGCTATATCGGGTCTAGTACAAACTATAACATACATTAAAGAACCTATTATATTAGCATATGGAATGATATCCATATAAGTTCTTTCGACATCATTACTGGGACACTAGTCTATACTCGGCTTGAATTGAGGATTTGTCGGAGTTACAACAGACTTTGAATTCGACATACCAAACTTATCTAGAATCTTCTTCAGGTATGCCTCTTGAGATAAGCATAATCTCGAATGCTTTCTATCTCTTCGGATTTCAATCCCAAGAATCCTGGACGCAGCTCCCAGATCCTTCATATCGGACTCCTTATTGAGTTCAACCTTCACCCTCATTACATCTTCGACATTGTTGCTTACTATTAGAATATAATCCACATAAAGCAACAAAATAATAAATGAATTACTAGGTCAAAGTCTGAAATAAACACAGCGGTCGAACTGACTTCTGATGAAACTTATGCATGCCATGAACTTGTCGAATATCTTATTCCACTGTTGAGGAGATTGTTTCAGCCCATATAAAGATATCTTCAGTTTGAACACATACTTTTCTTTCCCCTCTTTGACATACCCTTCAAGTTGCCTCATCAGGATTGTTTCATCAAGATCACCATACAAGAACGCAATCTTCACATCCATCTTGTCGCTCCCACCAAAATGAGGCTAGGTCAAATGGGGTACAGACGCGAACGGTCGGCGAAAGGAGGTGAGAACACACAAGGGTGAACTCAGAAGACAAGAGTCGCCAGCTAGGAATTTTTATCCCGGGGGAAAGGTAATGCTGCATAGACCTAGAAAGATATGGATAAGACGGTTGCGAACCAGAGAAACTGAGAAAGGGGGTTGGTTACAACCTGGGAAGGTATTAGCACCCAGATTGTCCGCCGTACTCGACGAGATCCACGCTTAAAAGATTTGTGTTTTAAAGGGGTAGTGTCAGTGCAATTTGTGTACCAAAACTGGAAAAGAATGCAAGTGTCAGTGTAAAAGAAGTGTGAAGTGTATAAAAGAAGTGTCAGTGTAAGAACAAGAGTGAAATGCTCAAGACTATGAGGCTTAAAGAATAATGCTGGAAAGAGGGGGAATATACAGAGACTTTTTGTTCGATAACTGTTAAGTTATGCCTACGTATCCTCTCGTGCAATGAGGAAGTCAGAACACCGTAGTTCGACTCAAGGAGACTGAAAGGTAAATTGACTTGTGAACTGCTTACTTGTCTATGCTCAAGTGTATGACCTGTCTGGCTCAGGTGCAAACTGTCTTGCATTAGACGGAAGAAGCTAGTTCTCGTTTATGAGTGAATGAGATGAGAAAAGAATCCCAGAGGAGACGATTATTGTTTGTTTTTTGTGTTTTCAGTCTTTTATTGCTTTTTGAAGTTTGTCATAAGTTAATGAGCTTAAGCCTAAACCAAGGGTTAGTAAACTCATCACATCCTCCCTCTGATTAGGGGTAATGAGAATACTTTAAGTATGAGGTAAGTACCTCACACTTAAACACCATGATGTAGGATTAAGACCATTAACCTACTTGTGATTATTTAGATGTTTTTGTTGTTTTTGTTTAGTGTTAAGTAATGAGATTAAGCCATAATCAAGGATTTAATGGGCTCATTACACCATCCTAATAGAAGGATAATAGATGAGAACATTTAAGTTGAGGAAGATACCTCAACTTAATCCATGATTAGGGATTAACCTCATGACAAAACAAAGCCTTTATTAAATGGATTTTTAGTTAATGGTAAGATGAAGAAGTGATTTTTATGGTTTGTAAGACAACTTGAGGAGGACTTGTCCATTAACACTAGGGTTAGTCCTTCTTAACCAATTAAGGAAGAATTAGAACCCTAATGCAAGGCCCAAGTTACAAGCTTGATGTCTTGGTGATTATTATATGGATTGATTAAAGGATTTAAACACATTAAGGGTTTAACTCTTAGGATTAAAGTTATACACCCCATCCTAATAGAAGGATGCAGGCATAAGCTTAATCACAAAGCCTTAAAGCCTTTAGGGTTTAGTTCCTGATTATGAGATGAGAAGAGAAGACTCAAAGATGACACAAAGGCAAACTAAATGGGGGGACTAATCAAACCCTAATTATTGTCATGCTTGGTTGTTCCTAGGGTTTATGAGGTTTGCAAGAAGATCTTCAGAGAAACCACCAGGAAGGAAGCAGATGAAAGGAGCAAAGAGAAGCAAAACAACTTGCTTCACTTAAGAAGACAAGTTGCTTGAAGGAAGAAAGTAAGAGAACATGAATGAGCAAGCTCAATCCAATACACAAAATAAAATGCAGCAAATATGCAAGAGAGATGAGAAGAGATTGTGAGAAGTGAAGGCAAATTCACTTCTCTAAACAACTTACCACCTGAAAAGTTAGCCAAAAGAAATGAAATGCAATGCAAATGAGATGCAATGCCATGATGCAAACCAAAACCAGAAGCACAAGCATGATGTTAATTATTCTAAGAGTTGATGCAAACATGAGGCAAGACATGAGAATGATCAAACAAGCATAAGGATGTAAATGAGGCATGCTTTGAAACATGAACATACATGAAAAGTTATGAAATGCAATGGACATACAACATGGCAAATGAAAGATGCAATGATCAAACATGATTCTAATATGTCCTAAGATGTATTATGAATCATGTGGATACACAAAATGTCATGGCAAGCTCTTAAATGCAAGCAAATGAAAGATGGATGCAAAGGAAGACACAAATTAGGGTTACATGCATCATACAAAACAAAAACCCAAAACCAGAAGCAAATGACATGATAAAAATTTGAAAATGCAATCCAAAGATACCCTAAACCTACACAAACTCACTGCCCAAAGGAGGGGATCCAACTCTTAACCTAATGAAAGTTATGAATTTCCTAAGATTGCTAGGGTTTTGGGGTACTTCATCAAGAAAAATGCCAAACAAATTGAAAATGCAAGATCAATTCAAATCAAATTTATCCTATAAACTACATGCTATGCAAGATGCAATGCCAAAAGAATCATCATCCAACTCTCAATGGTTAGGCAGAAAGAAAATTTTGAAGTTTGAAGCAAAATATTGCCTAAAAATGAAATTAAATCCAATGAAAATGATCAAAAGGCATCAAGAACAAAAAAGAAATTTGGTTTGAGAGTTGAACAATGTTTCTAAATGTTTCTAAATGCTATGTGAATTTTTTTGGAATTTTTAAATACCTAAATGTATTTTTAATTAATTAATTTCCATTAATTAATTAAAAATAAACATTTAAATGGTTTAAAAATAATTTTAAATGCAAAAAATAAAATAAAAATCATTTTCTGATTAAGAAAAATATTTGAAACAAAAATGCAAAGGGAAATATTTTTAGGATTTTTCTAACTATTTTAAAATAAATATGAAAGATAAATGAATAAAAATGAAATAAAAAAGAAATTAAATGGAAAGTATGCAGGATCTAAGGCTGAGATTCAAAGTCAGGGGTCAATGGTTGACTGCGCGCGCTAATGGGTGGTCCAGATTGCTTCTGACTAATTAATTTTGATTAAACTAATTAATTGGAGATTAGGGTTTAATGAAAGATCCAGGCCCTCCATTCGCGCGGGAGTCAACAAAAGTCCACAAGATCAAAGGTCCACATTTTAACCTGGCTAAACCTAATTATCAAACCCTAATCATTTTCAGGTCACCGGAGAAGAGCTCCGGTCGTCTTCTCCAGTGACACCCTTCCCTGAAAGTTTCAAAATCACTCCCTAGGTTATTTCTAGAGCTCTAAAGCTCCAGATCACTTCCTCTCACCTCCCTAAACTCATCCCTGCCCTCAAAAACAATTTATTTCTCACCATTAACAAGATTCGAAAGGAAGAACAAAAATGGCAGAAATTTCAATCAATCAATACAAACTCATTTCTACACCATTTTCAAAATTTCAAAGTCCAGTATGATCAAGAGAGCATGCTTTATCATTTAGAAACTAAAAATAAGAGTTCTGGAAAAATGTTTCAAGGAGGTACCTGAGCTTGAGCTTTCTTAGTTTGGGACTTTCAGCTTGCCTCTTTGCTTTAAAATGGTCCCAATGATCCTCTTGATGAAGTTATGAAGCTTGGTTGGAGTTTAGAATGGCTGATTTGTGAGATTGATCAAGTTCTGTTCAATGAGGGGTGAGAATCGTGTTTCTGATTGAGGAGGTTTCAGGGATGAATGAGGGTAGGGAAATGATCAGGGGAGCATGTTGAGTGATTCTATGAAGTTTGTTTTTGGTGTTTGATGCTTGTGTGATGTGTTTCGAATGAAAATGCATAAGAGGGGAGTTTTGTGAACTATGGCTTGGAGAGTGTTTCAGGCTTGTGTGTCCTATGAAAATGAACCCTTGGAGTGTGTTTGTAAGGTCTGGATTGGGCAGAGAGTGGGTGGTGGACTGTTGTGATTGGTATGGGTGTTTTTGCCAAAAAGTCAAAAGTGTTGTACTCGAGGTATGGGCAAGTGTTAGGCTGTGATAGGGGCATGGCTTGGCTCAGCTGAGTTTAGGGAGAACCATGGAAATGGATTAGAAGCAATTCAGCAAGTGGATTAGGGTTTGTATGATGTTTTGCAACTTTGTCCAATTTTGGCCCTTTTGAAGTTTCTTGATCCACAAGTTATGAAAATGGGCAAACCTTTGATGCATTCTGACTTTTAGGCATTGGTTTATGTTTGTGCAAGGGTTAGAAGTCACTTTAAGGTCTCATTTTGCCTTGGCAAGGGATTTTGCAACTTTGCCTCTTTGGTGCATAACTTGAAATTATGTGATTTTTCCCAACTTTGACAAGCCATAACTTTTGATCCAAAATGAATTAGAATGAGTTCTTGTACTTTTTGAAAAGGGAATGATCCATTCTACAACTTTCATGACCAAAGTTTTCTCATTTGAAGCAATTTTGAATAAAAAAGAAAGGGTTGAAAAAGTTTCCCAAAATGGCAAGTTTCCATTACAAGTCATTTTCCCAAAAAGGCAACTTTGCAAATGGCTTGAAATTCTTCAATTTTATGCACTTCCAACATATTATATGATCAAATAAAGATCATACATAATAAAAATGATGATGAACACCCTTTGGTTGGGTCATTGGGGGCCTCAGATGCCCTGATTTTGCACTGACTTGCTCAAGAAGTCAACTCTTGATTATATGCCTTCCCCATGGAATTTCTTCATGAAAATTGATATGCATGATCCTTATAACATATAGAGACCAATAGAAACAAGAATGACCAAAAAATTTGGAGTTATGGTCTCTGAAGCCAAAACCCTAATTCTAGGTCATCTGTGCAGTTAAGCCTGGCTCTGCTTCCATGCCTTTCTCAGTTCTTGTGATTATTTGACTTTATTGACTTTGAGGGGATATAATATGATGCTTGAACACACATGGACCCCTTTGAAGTTATTGAAGACCTTTGGAGTGGTTCAAATAGCTCTTGGATAGCTCAAATCACAAACCCTTAGGTGCAAATGACTTAGAAGCAATGCAGTGAATCAAAAATGTGGTATGAGATGCTATGATTGAACTTATGCATATGAAAAGATCACAAGCCATGGTGTGAAATGAGTGAGGGCAAATTTGGGGTGTTTACAGCTGCCCCTATTCAAACATGAGTTAGCTGTGTAGGATGTAAGCAACGGCTTAACAGGCAAACAAGATAATTTGTGGTTGAATACCAAAGACAGTCCAAAATTTGCACTCACAGAATGAAGAAGAAAAGGGATATAGATGTAAAGGAAAAAAAAGCATGTATATAAAGTGCGGACGACGGAGGACGACCGTCGAGCAGAGGACGACTGCTGGGGAAAGAGCAATGGCGGGGACGGCCAATACGCTGGGGATATAAGAGATTATGATGGGAATGGCCATCAAGTAAAGCTATAAGACTCTCTGGGGATTATAGGTAAATGAAATAAAATGATGAGGTACGGTCATCAAAGGTGAAGGACGATCACCTAGCAGGGGACGGCTGCTCTGTTGGGGATAAGATGAAGGACAGTCATCTAAGGTGAAGGACGATCACCTGGCAGGGTACGATTGCCAAAGGTATCACGACATAGGACGAATGTCGGATAAAAAGGTCGATGATGGGGACGGCCATCGGATAAGCATGATGAAGGACGATCATCAAGAGGTGAAGGAAGATCACCTAGCAGGGTACGGCTGCTCTCAGGGTTTATCATGACATAGGACGAATGTCAGATAACAAGATCAACGATGGGGATGGCCATCGGATAAAATGATGAAGGACGATCATCAAGAGGTGAAGGACGATCACCTAGCAGGGGACGGCTGCTAGAAATATCACGACATAGGATGAATGTCGGATAAGAAGGGGTTCTAATGAATAGAGACTCCACTGGGGGTTGATGAAGGACGATCATCAAAGAGGTGAAGGACGATCACCTGGTAGGGTACGGCTGCCGAAAAGGTATCATGACATAGGACGAATGTCAGATAGAAAGGTAACAATTCAACAAGTTTCGTTAGGGATTTTGATGGGGGAAAGTAAACACGGACGAGTGTCTACATCCAAGAAATGAGAGGTATAATTGTTTGGGTACTGTGTATAGACTAGAGATGCGGACGAGCATCCTTGAGACTATGATACAGACGAGTATCGGGTAGAAACAAACACTGACACAGGTTCAGAGATGATGATACGGACGAGTACCAACTGGTTAACAAAGAACACAGACGAGTGTCGGATCTAAGGGGACTCTTCTGGGGAATAATAGACACAGGCGAGTGTCTAAATTCAAGAAGACTCAAGTGTTTGACACGGTGTATAGATTAAAGATGCTGACGAGCATCCTTAAGACTGTGATATGGACGAGTATCAGTAGAAACAAACGCTGACGCATGTTCAGAGATGATGATACGGACGAGTACCAACTGGTTAACAAAGAACACGGACGAGTGTTGATTCTGAGGGGGTATAAGTGGTGTATACAAGATACGGACGAGTATCTATATGAGTAAAGGTATGAGTAAGACACGGACGAGTGTCTATCTGAAAAAGTGCATTATAAACAAATACATGATCTACAAAGTATTTAGGTAACTATGTTGGGGAAGGTGACACGGATGGGTGTCAAGGAATCGGTATGCATATGTATTTGTACGGTGAGTGCAAAGGGGACGTTTTGGCTTTCTGCTGGGGATATGACATGGACGAGTGTCAAGAAGTATCTGTAATATAAGTGGCCTGTTTGTAAAGAATGCTCGGGCGACTTTACTGGGGAATGATGACACGGGCGGGTGCCAAAAGGAGTGTGTACTTGTATTTGTGAGTGTAAGGCTAATGCTTTGGCTCCCTTGGTGGGGAATTTGGGGAGTTTTCCGTATATCGTTGATGGATTGTCAGTATTTATAAGTGTTCAGAACATGGCTTCTGATCATGCAACATGTTTGATTTTTGCCGTAATGCTCCGTATTAGACGGAATGCTACGCTCTGTGGAGAAAATATGATGCGAATGCTAGGATTTATGCAAAGATAACGACCCGGGATTCGGATCCCGTTGCTGCGAAGATTTCTGGCTGAACTGCTTGCAGTGGATATCCCAGCTGGGGACGAGATCACTGGTAGATCTGTCATGTATGACTCTGCTTGGGGGAATAGGTCACTGATAGACCTATCCTTGTAATGGGGGACCCAGCTGGGGTTTGTAGAAGCTTTCTCCATTCTGTTGTGGTTTCTTCACGCGTTGCCCTTCCGGGTAGAGGTTGACACTCTGTGGGGAGATGGTTCCCTGACTTTTGTACTTGGCTGAGGAGGGAATAACAAATGGCAACTCAGCTGGGGAGAAAGCACCTCTGGTGCTAAGACTGAGTAGATAATGATTTGCCAGCTTGCTGGGGTGAAGTTTGCATGCCCCATGTTGTGCTTTGAATACCTGCAATCCTGAAAAGACAGAGAAACGCACAAGTAATTCCGAGGTATCCCATACCAGATTCAATTATAAGAGTTTAGACACTCCCGGGAGTAAGTATATTTCCTGCAAGCACGTATTTTTTAGAAGAGAAGCATCTGTATTTATGCAATCAGTATCTTAAAGACATCGGACATTTTCGCAAATGAAAATGAAATGTACGAGACGAAACATGACTGAAAATCTGATTTTATTAATTCATGTGCCCTGAATTGGCAAGATACAGTTAAAGAAACAAATCCCCTAAAATGAGGATATTGTTACAAATTGAGAAACAAAAGATATTGGCAATGTTGATGACGCTTCAAGGAGCTTCCCTTTTGCTATGACTCGTATGACATTTGCCGTTCTTCTCGTCTTGCTTTCTAAAGAAGGCTGATTCTGAAAGAAGCTTGATCCTTTCGAAGTTTACCAAGTTGTAAATGATACAGACGAATTCAGAATGCAGTTGTTCGCTTATTCCCTTATTTTGCATGGATCGCCCTTTCGGGTTTTCAATCCATCGGGATACCCATTTTTGCCTGAGTTGTCCAATGCGGCTTTTCAACTCAGCGGGTGTACATTTTTTTATTTATTTCCCTTATTTTTGCCCGAGTCTTTTATTCTGTTTTTGACTCGCCGGGATGCCCTATTTTTGCCTGGACTTACATTCTGTTTTTATGTCCAGCGGGTCTTTTTATGCGAAGTATTTTCTAACTGCATCTGAATTCACAGGGGACGGGAAGTCTTCACCATCCATAGTGTTGAGCATCAGTGCTCCACCAGAGAAAACTTTCTTTACTACGAATGGCCCCTCATAGTTTGGAGTCCACTTGCCCCTGTGGTCTGTATGAGGAGGGAGAAGTCTTTTCAGCACAAGATCTCCTACTTGGTACTCTCGGAACCTGACTTTCTGATCGAAGGCTTTCTTCATTCTTTTCTGATACAGCTGCCCATGACAGATTGCAGCTAATCTCTTCTCTTCAATCAGACTCAATTGTTCGTATCGGGATCGGACCCATTCTGCTTCGTTCAGCTTAACATCCATTAATACCCGCAGGGAGGGTAATTCAACTTCAACAGGTATGACTGCCTCCATACCATACACAAGCTGATACGGTGTTGCCCCAGTGGATGTTCTGATTGACGTACGGTACCCGTGCAAGGCAAATGGTAGAATTTCATGCCAGTCTTTGTAGGTAACCACCATCTTTTGCACAATCTTCTTGATATTCTTATTAGCTGCCTCAACAGCGCCATTCATCTTTGGCCTGTAAGGAGAAGAATTGTGGTGTTGGATCTTGAAGTCCCGGCACAGTTCTGCCATCATTTTGTTGTTCAAGTTGGAACCATTATCAGTAATGATTCACTCGGGCACTCCATACCGACATATGATGTCTCTTTTCAGAAATCTGGTACCACTTGCCTCGTAACATTTGCATAGGAAGCTGCTTCAACCCACTTGGTAAAATAGTCAATGGCTACCAGGATGAATCTGTGGCCATTTGAAGCAGTTGGTTCAATCTTGCCAATCATATCGATGCCCCACATGGCAAAGGGCCAGGGTGAAGACATCACATTCAGAGGATTTGGAGGCACATGCACCTTATCTGCATAGATCTGGCATTTATGGCATCTCCTGGCATAGGCACAACAGTCTGCATCCATTGTGATCCAGTAATAGCCTGATCTTAGCAACTTCTTGGCTATGGCATGCCCTCCTGCATGGGTACCAAAGGATCCTTCGTGCACTTCGTGCATCAACAAGTCTGCTTCTGTTCTATCAACGCACCTGAGAAGTACCATATCAAAGTTTCTCTTGTATAGGGAGCCGTCGGTATTCAGGAAGAAACTACCAGCTAGCCTTCTCAATGTCTTCTTATCATTGGAAGATGCCCCAGGTGGGTATATTTGATCCTCCAAGAAGCACTTAATGTCATGGAACCAAGGCTTATCATCTTTAACAACATCTGCTGCAAATACATATGCCGGTCTATCAAGTCTGGACACTGCAATTTGAGGTACAAAGTTGGCAGCTTGAACTTTGATCATGGATGAAATGGTAGCTAGAGCATCTGCAAACTGATTCTCATCTCGAGGGATATACTCAAGCTTGACTGTCGTGAAGAAGGTCAATAACCTCCTTGTATAATCCCTGTAAGGTATCAGATGATCTTGGTGGGTGTACCATTTGCCGTTGGTTTGATTAATTACCAAAGCTGAATCTCCGAATACAGTCAAAGTCTTGATCCTGAGGTTAATGGCTTCCTCAAGAACCATAATACAAGCTTCGTATTCAGCTTCGTTGTTAGTGCAGTTGAAAGTGAGTTTTGCCGAGAAAGGCATGTGAACTCCCTTAGGCGTAATGATTAATGCACCAACACCACGACCATTCATATTAACAGCCCCATCAAACATCATGGTCCATTCTTCTTCCGGGTCAGGCCCTTCAGTGTGAATAGGCTCTTCATAGTCTTTTGCTTTTATGAACATGATGTCTTCATCAGGGAAGTCAAATCTCATAGGCTAGTAATCATCAATGGGTTACTCAGCAAGATAATCAGACAATACACTGCCCTTGATGGCTTTCTGAGATGTGTACTGGATGTCATATTCTGTGAGGATCATTTGCCATCTTGCAACCCGTCCGGTAAGTGCTGGCTTCTCAAAAATGTATTTAACTGGGTCCATCTTTGATATCAATAAAGTAGTGTGGGTCAACATATACTGTCTCAGTCGGCGAGCAGCCCACGCTAAAGCACAGCAAGTTTTCTCGAGCAGTGAATAACGTTGTTCACAGTCGGTAAACTTTTTGCTTAGGTAGTATATTGCATACTCTTTTCGACCAGACTCGTCATGCTGGCCCAACACACACCCCATTGACTCTTCTAATACTGTCAAGTACATTATCAGAGGTCTTCCTTCAACTGGAGGCATAAGGATTCGAGGTTCTTGTAAATATTCCTTGATCTTGTCAAAAGCCCTTTGGCAGTCTTCATTCCACCTGACCGTTTGTTCTTTTCTTAACAGCTTGAATAAAGGTTCACAGGTCGCAGTTAGGTGAGATATGAACCTTGAAATGTAGTTCAATCTACCTAGAAACCCTCGAACTTCTTTCTCAGTTTTCGGTGCAGGCATTTCTTGAATGGCTTTGACTTTATCAGGGTCAACTTCAATCCCTTTCTCACTCACAATAAAGCCCAGCAACTTACCGGATCGTACCCCGAATGTGCACTTGTTGGGGTTCAACTTCAGTTGGTACTTCCTCAGACGCTTGAATAACTTCAAAAAATTCACCAGGTGGTCTTCTTCTGTGAGGGACTTGGCAATCATGTCATCCACATAACATTCAATTTCTTTGTGGATCATGTCGTGGAATAATGTTACCATAGCCCGTTGATAAGTCGCACCAGCATTCTTCAGTCCGAACGGCATCACCTTATAACAGAACGTGCCCCAAGGTGTGATGAAAGTTGTCTTCTCCATGTCTTCAGGTGACATCTTGATCTGATTATATCCTGAAAATCCGTCCATGAAGGAGAACACCGAGAACTGAGCCGTATTATCAACCAATACATCAATGTGAGGTAAAGGGAAGTCATCTTTCGGGCTGGCTCTGTTCAGATCCCGGTAGTCCACACACATTCTCACTTTGCCGTCTTTCTTAGGCACAGGTACAATATTAGCAGCCCATGGCAGATAGCTGGTTACAGCAAGGAAACCGGCATCCCACTGCTTTTGCACCTCTTCTTTTATCTTCATCGCCATATCTGGGCGAGTACGGCACAACTTCTGCTTCACTGGCGGGAAGTCTTCTTTTAAAGGCAGCTCGTGCATGACAATATCGGTGTCCAACCCTGGCATTTCCTGATAAGACTAAGCAAAGACATCCACATACTCCCGAAGCATATCAATCAGTTGCTCTTTTACTGAATCTTGTAGGCAGGCCCCGATCTTAACTTCTTTCACATCTTCTTCCGTACCAAGACTAACCGTTTCAATCTCCTCCTGGTGAGGAGTAATAACCTTCTCCTCTTGTCTTAACAACCTGGCTAGCTCCTCAGGAAGCTCATAATCTTCTTCGACCCCTTCATCAGCTTGATTGATTGGATTGTCAAAGTCATACGAAGTCATAGCTGTGTTGTTGTCGGTGCAGTCTGAAAGGCACTCTCTGCAAGGGTTTAGATTGTTCATTTTAGTGATCAATTTTAATCTTGTTTAGAAAAAAGTGAAATGAAGTTATCATTTTGGAAAACCATTGCCATTTTATTTTTGTACAAAAAGAAAAAATGAAAAACAGTGAGCGGGAAAAAAGACTCATTTGCAAAAGATGTCCGATATTCATTGATTGATCCATTTGCACAAAATTACAAGATGGCCCGATTACAAAATGAGTCTTGTCATCTTGGGCAAGATGCAAGACTTGATGCATGCTTAAAAATACAGGAAATAATAATTACTCTGCAGGAGTAACCCTTATAACTTCCTGGGAAGACCAGTTAAGGACCTGGCTCCCCGGGATCCTTGGACGTATCCAGCTCTCCAGGTTGCGGTCGCTTTCCTCCTCGTCTTCCAAGTTGTTCACTGCATCAGGGGTGAGCATTCCCCCGCTGACAAAGTTGGGCCTCTTAGCAGCCTCTGATTGATCTTGTTGAGTTGGTTTGTAACCCAACCCAAATCTGTCCTCCTTCTTCTCCACGGGCAGCAGCTTGCCCCAGCCTTGGGTAGTCCCCTCTTCAACAACCTTCCTGGCTTGCTGATAAGACGTCATGGAGGTTCCCAGTACAACAGATGCTTCATTTATGTTTAGAGCCTCAAATCCCTGGCTCATGGTTTCATGGATTTCTCCATCCATCTCAATGTACTTGTACGTAGCCAGATGGCTAACAAAGATGTCTTCTTCACCACAGATGGTGATGATCTGGCCTTCCCACTCGAATTTCAGCTTCTGGTGAAGGGTAGACGTAACAGTGCCAGCGGCATGGATCCAAGGTCTACCCAACAAACAGCTGTAGGCTGGCTGAATGTCCATCACATAGAAGGTAATTTTAAAAGTCTGCGGGCCAATCATCACAGGCAGATCAATCTCCCCTAGCACTGATCTTTTAGAGCCATCTGATGGGCTAAAGACGTGTCTAATTATGTGTCTAGCGGTATCTTAACTGCAAGTGCACAGCCTATCGAAGTAATATTTAATATTATCGATCCACAGGGACTCTATGGTTACTTAGTGCTAGATGAACTTCTAGTTTAGCTAAGGTGAAGGGTTGTCACGATTTTTTGTTGATTTTAAAATATTAAAGGCGGAATTAAAATTAAGTTTATAATAAAATAATACTAAGGCGGTCGGTATGTAATTATACTAACTTAGGTGGGTCAATCTAACCTAGGCTTATAAAGGTGTTTACTTAATCTATTCGGTAGAGGTTACCAGTTTAAATACCCTCAACTCACACTCTCGTGGTCTTATCTCAGATCTTACCCCTAAAGCCCTATGCCTGCTCTCGCTAGCCCATAAGTGTTTAGAGATAATTTTTGGAAACTTAGTAATTCTAATTTATTTTAAAGCGCTCTCGCTGTGTTTAATTTAAATGCCTAACTTTAGCTATCTGGTTAAAATCTCACACTTTCGTGGTCTTGACCTAACCTAATACTCTTTTCTTACTCTCGTAACGAAAAAGTCGATTTTAATTAAAAAGTGTCAGCCAGAATGTTAAGTTATTAATTATTTTTAGCCTATGGTTAAATTTTACCGATTAAGTTTGTTTTAACTACATACCGCCCTAAGGTAATTAGCTACTCATTTTTGTTGAACCAGACAGAGACAGAAAAACAATAAACAAAATATTCATGGAGGAAAAATAAATAAACAACATAAATATTAAATTTCAATATAATAAAAACCTGGTTAACAAAACTATAGCAGACTCCTTCTTCCACAGACCGGAAAGCTTGGAGTTGGCGGAAATCGAAAATAAATCAAATTCTGAAGGTTTAGAAACAAGTAAATGTATAACAATTTCCTGATGTTGGAAATTGTTATATGGCTGGTTTGGATACAATAAGAATGAAAAACTGAAAATAATGCAGAAATAAAAACAGGGTCGTAAAATAAATCGGCAGAGCTTCCGCAGAAAATTGAATAAAAATTGCTCTGTAGTTTCTTCATAAAACTTGTGCTATTTATAGAACAATTAATGGGCTTGAAAATTGGACTTGTTGCATTGGGCCTTGCTGAAGTTGTGGAGGAAATATAGGAACGTGGCTAAAAAATAGGTAGGAAATTCTTCACGTAAGGTTTTGACGTGGTCTCAGTCAATAACCTACTTTTTACCTTGTCACAGTCGTGACAAGGTATTCACGCTCGTGTTCTGTGCAATTTAAGTGTCACGGTCGTGACAATGTGCTCACGGTCGTGATGGCTTCTTTTGGGGTGTCACGGTCGTGACACCTTGGTGACGACCGTGACTGCAACAAATTATGCAGTTCTGCAGGCTTCTTCATTTCTTCATCTTTTTATGGTTGCTTTTGTTCCTTTTGCTCTTAATTCATGATTTAGCTCCATATATGATGTACCTGCAAAATGGTAAGAAAAACTCGAGAAATCGAGTGTTAAAACGATGATTATGCGATAAAACGTCAATGAAACTTAGCAATATAATCGATACATTTTCTCGTTATCAAACTTCCCCAAACTTAAGCCTTTGCTTGTCCTCAAGCAAATAGTCGGTTGAAAATCGGCGGACAAGTTTTTATTGACGCATACACATAACAAACCGTACGAGGGATCGTTTTGTCGGATAATCCGGTACTTTGATAGAACACTACCGATACACTAATGACACAAGCAACAAGCTATGTCGTCGACTTTCTGTTAATCGAAACGATCAGAAATTTCTTTACGATTTCACCTAGAGTTTTTCGATCTTATTTCGCCCGGTTTCATTCTAGCGCAATCACATTAAGCCCTTTGCCTTAGCACGCACGTAGTGGAGTAACCGGTTAGCGACTTTGATCCTTTTTAAGCACGGGGTCTGGTACACGAGTGTGGTAACCCTACATATATTACCCGATTTGGAGGTTGTGGGGGATCGAGCCGTAGCACGCCCTACCAAGTTCAGAACCAGTACCTCTGAACCAACCCACAATGGACTCCTTCTCATATTTATCGTTTCTTATATGCGACCGTGTACTTTGGTGCAATTTCTTTTCATTTTGCATCGAGATATGAAGGATCATTATTGATTAGGCATCAAACGCTTATATTCATCGGCTCCCCACGTGGTTTGTGTTCAGACGGTGCTGACTGCTAGTATAAACTACTAGGGGTTACTTTTGAACTGAAACTTAAAGTGTACTCGTAATGATAATCGAAATGGAATCGCTTAAGTGGGAAGTCAAAGGTGTCAAGATTGTATTGGTCTTGTTTAATCGTTCTCAGCTTCCTAATTACGATTCCGTAGGTAAGTCGGGTAATGCGAATAATTAAAGATTTTTTTCTGGTATGGCTAAATAAACGGGGAAAGTTCGAAACTAAAGAAAATAGCACAAATATTGCTCATTTCATTAACTTGCGAAAAGAAATACAACAGAATGGGAAAATGCGAAAAGGAAAAAATGCGGAAATGAAAGGTACCTCTCCCACACTATATCAGACATTGTCCTCAATGTTGTGATATAAATGCGGTAAAAGTACAGTACAAACGACAAAAACGAAAAACAAACATAAGCAAAACTAAAACTAAGGCTGCTGAGGACCGCGGGCTCGACTTCTGGTGCGAGAGCGTCTGAAAGGAGTCGCTTCAGGATCAGAACCGGTACCGGTGGCAGCAGTGATGTCAATGCGTAAGGCCTCTAGCTCGCTGAAAATTTCGTCGAGCTTCTCATTAGTAGATGTATGGTTGCTTGCAATAGTGCGGAGTAAAGCATCATACTGCTCCTTCTGCCTTCGCTCCAGTGCGGCGTTCATCTGGTTCTGCTGATGAATCGCACGGAGGACTTCCTCAAGTGTGATTTCCTGTGCAGGAGGCTGTCGGGTAGATGACTCTGGTATATCCTGGACAGGCTCAGCTGCATCCATAGCGTCCTGCATCTCATCCGCTGGAGGATCTGCCTAATCATCATGGATAGGGGCGTGGTCGGCAGCATCTGGTAAAATAAAGAGCCAGTTGGACCGGCTGGATGGGTCGATGCGGTCACGGGATGGCAGAATGATATGATGAAAAATGGTGCCATGGACAACAGGGCTATACCTGCCATCCTCTCGCTGCGCAATCAGGTGAGCGGACCTGCAATAGCTCTTGATGAGGAATTCTGCGGCTATGCCAGGCAAATTGTCGAGCAAGTCACTGAGCCCTAACTGAAAGGCGAGGGTGGTGACAATGCCGCCAATGAAAAATGGGGTGGAGCCTCTGTGCGCAATAGCCTGGATGTGAGAAAGCATGAACGGGGCAGCGTTGATCGGCTCGTCATTGAGAGCGCAATGCAAGAATAGAAGCTCCTTGGAGTTGAGCTTATGGTTACTTTCTCGAGCGAATATGGTGTTACAAATGACTCGGTGGAAATAACGGATTGCCGGGTTGTGGATGTGTGTAGCATTGAGGCTTTGGAAGGCTGAGGCACGGGTATTGGTTATGTCGTGCCATAAAGTGAAAGCGGTTTCACTAAAATTATCCGGCACGCGGAGGTGAGCTTCATTTCCGTGAGCGAAGCCTAGCAACTCGGCTATCCTTGTTTGCGAAAGTTCAAACTCCCGGCCAAACAATCTGAATTTAGCAACGCCGGTAAGCTGACTCTGAGAACCGGAACCGGTGATGTAACAGAATGAACTTAGGAACTCCAGTGTCAGCAACTCGAATGTAGGCTGAGGCTGACTGCATAGAACCCAAAGATTAACCTTCTTGAGCAGGTTCTTGACACTGTTGAGCATTCCGAGCTCTCTCAAACATTCATTGTCGATATAACGCGTAGGTTGCAGACCGCGGTTCTGGAATCGGATGAATCTTTCTCTCTGGGTTTCTCCAGCATCACCTTCTCTAAATTCAATGGCATCCATTGCATGCAAGAACTTAGAGTGAGAGATGAGGATTTTTGATATTTGTGAAAAAGTGATAAAATGAGAGAAATAATGATTCGGGTAAATATTGGAAGGTGAGAATGTGATAGGTGTGGTGATAATGGGGGGTTAATAAGTTTTAATTTGGTAATGGGAGGTTACGGAAGTTATGGAGAAAATGGGTGGTTTTTGGAAGTTATGGAGGAAGAAGAAGAAGAGGTCACGAAAAGAAACAGTTATGTTTCTCACGAATCCTATAATTAGGGTTGTCACGGTCGTGACAGGGAGGTGACGGTCGTGACACGCTAAATGAGCACGTCACGATCGTTAGGGGGGTGTGACGACCGTGAGGGCTTGCTTCGTTGAATAATTTTCCAGAAAGCACTATCTCATATATTTCACATACTTTATAATAATTTATTTTCTTCACTTCTCACTCAATAATACTTTTAAACACCATATAATAATTTATTTCAACATAATACTTTGCTAACTTGCATGGCATGAGAGATTTTTATATAATAGGAGTAAATGCAAGCATAACAGTACATAGAATGAAAAATATATAAATTGATTAAAATGGAGAAATTTTGGAACTAGAAGTGCATTGCATATAATAATTGAAATTGAAATTACATAAATGAAAATACGGTACGGAATTGTTTGCGAAAAATAAATCTAACTAGAAACGAAAACAATGAGAAAAATAAACTAAATCACTTATAGCATTTTCAAAAGCGTTTCTTCAAATCTTCGATTGCGGAGTTCAAGTGATAGAATTGTTCGCAGGTTATGTCAGTCAAACCTATAATGTCCAATCGCATGCTCTTAATGTCTTCCTTAAATGAATTTATATCAGTTTGGTAAGCTTCAAGAGTGTTCATGATGTTCTGTAAGTTGTTAGCATAATCTCCTTGATTCACTTCAGGGGTCTCAATAACTTCGTCAGTGTGGTCAATGTCATGGTAACCAGGAGGTGTCTCAGGGTCAGTTTCGACATCGGTCATTATATCATCTTTTATCTTGTAAGACTGAGGTGTTTCAGGAGTAGATGGATAATCAGGTGGGGTTAACTCATACAGCCAGTTATCCTTATTGTGAACACTTACTCTAGCATGGTTTGGCAGTGTGAACAGGGTTACTACCTCATTTCGGATTAGGTACTCGAAAGGTGGATGTCCTAAATTCCTTATGATATGGCGATTAAAGCAGAAGTTAAGATTCATAGGACGGATGGTACCTAAACGGTTGCATCTGTGCAATTGGTACCTAAGTCCTATGGCATCATCAATCATGGTTACAAGACCTCCTACTAATATAGGTAATTCAGGTTCTTCTTGGATACGGGTGAAGGTTTGCATCATGAAAGGTACACCATTAACAGGCTGTCCATTAGTGAAACAAGACATAATGAATATCTCATCTTTAGATACTCCGGTAATGTTTTCTTCTTTTCCAAAGAAGGTGTGGGCAAGGATTTTATGGAAGTAACGGAGAGCAGGGTTATGGATCTCATCATTGTTCATGCTATTTGGTTCAGGGTGGTAGTTTTCGGTTAAAGTTCCCCAAAAGAAATCTAGCTCAATATCCATCAATTCTACCTGTGTGGTAGTAAAAGCAAAGGGTCCACTAGGGAATCCTAATAAGTCAACTAGTTCTTTATGGTTAAAGTCATATTCTATTCCAAATAGGCGGAAACTGATAAATCCTTTCCTAAATCCAAAACCGCGCTCAGGTAGGTAAACTAGGGAGATAAGGAACTCAAGGGTGAGCTCGCGGTAAGTCATAAACTTATGTTGAATCCGTGCATTCTCCCATCCAAGTCGGTTAAACAAGTACAGGATGCTATCATGTATACCTAGGGTTTTCATAGTCTGATCATCCGGGTACAGGGTCAAATCCATTTGCCTCTGTGATAACTCTTCAAACTTCATTCTTTGGTTTCTACCTCTAAATTTGGTTTCCATATGGTTTATGGGTTGGTTAGCCATGGTTAGTGCAAATATGGAGGAAACAAATCAGGGGGAGAAGGAAAGTGGAAAAGACTTTTAGAAAATCTGTAAAAAGTGATTTAAGATTAAAATAAGGAAATGAAATGCATAATTTAAAGGCAATACTAGTAACATGAAATAAAACTATAAAATGACAAAACAATTAAACAGTAAAACGATAAATAACAAAGAAAATAATAGAATGATAAAGAGAATAGTTTAAATAATTAAATGAGAAAATGGGTTGCCTCCCACTAAGCGCTGTTTTTATCGTCAAAAGCCTGACGTAATGCTTAGGTTTAGATTAATCAGGGGAATTAGTGGACAACTCTAAAAGCCTTAGATTATTTGCATAATCTCTATTTTCAACTTTATGATAATGTTTTAAACGTTGTCCGTTTACTATGAATGGTTCACTATTCCTACCCTTAATTTCTATTGCTCCACTCGGGAATACTTTAGTTATTTCAAAGGGTCCTGACCATCTAGATTTTAATTTTCCAGGAAAGAGCCTAAGTCTTGAATTAAAGAGGAGTACAACGTCTCCCACATTAAATTCTTTCCTAGATAGGCGTTTATCGTGCCATCGCTTAGTTCTTTCTTTATATATCTTAGCATTCTCATAAGCATCTAGCCTTAATTCTTCTAATTCGTTAATGTCTAGGATTCGCTTTTCTCCTGCAGCATTATAGTTTATATTGAGAGTTATAATCGCCCAATAAGCTTTGTGTTCTAGTTCTACCGGGAGGTGACAAGATTTTCCATAAACTAATTTGAAAGGTGTAGTACCTATGGGTGTCTTGTAAGCGGTCCTATAAGCCCATAAAGCTTCATTAAGTTTAGATGACCAATCTTTCCGAGATATGGCGACAGTCTTTTCTAAGATTTGTTTAATTTCTCTGTTTGAGACTTCGACTTGTCCACTTGTTTGTGGGTGATATGGTGTTGCCACACGGTGTCTTACTCCATACTTAGATAGTAGTTTGTCAAAGATTTTTGAAATGAAGTGCGAGCCACCGTCACTTATGACGAGTCTAGGCACACCAAATCTGGGAAAGATTATATTTTTGAAAAGCTTTATTACTACTCGTGTATCGTTTGTAGGAGAAGCTATAGCTTCAATCCATTTCGAAACATAATCAACAGCTACGAGTATGTAATTATTACCGAAAGATGATGGGAATGGTCCCATGAAATCTATTCCCCAGACGTCAAAGATTTCTGCTTCTAGAATTCCTTTTTGAGGCATTTCATCTCTTCTTGAAATATTGTCGGTGCGTTGACACCGATCGCAATTTATAACAGCGATGTGGACATCCTTCCATAGATTAGGCCAGAATAAGCCGGCTTGCAAGATTTTTGCACAAGTCTTGGAAGTGCTTGCATGTCCACCATAAGGAGATGAATGACATTGAGCAATGACATCTTCTATTTCTTCTTCGGGAATACATCGACGAAAGATTCCATCGGGTCCTCTTTTGAAAAATAATGGTTCATCCCAGTAATAATGTTTTAGATTGTGAAAGAATTTCTTTTTTTGCTGATAGGTTAGATCGGGTGGAAGAGCTCCTGCGGCTAGGTAGTTAACAATGTCAGCATACCATGGCAGTCCTACAGTTGTCTGGATTGTTTCCACGGGTTCTGATTCATTTAAGTCTAACTGAGCTAGGTCGCTTCCTATTTGTGCTATCAGCTGTTCATACGGAAAATCATCGTTAATCGGCACTTGTTCGGGTTTAATACCTTCTATTCTAGATAAATGGTCCGCTACGACGTTTTCAGTACCTTTCTTATCTTTTATTTCGAGATCAAACTCTTGTAAGAGTAAAATCCATCTCAAGAGTCTTGGTTTAGCATCTTTCTTAGTCAATAGATATCGGATAGCAGCATGGTCTGTGTAAACGATTATTTTCGCTCCTACTAGGTAAGAACGGAATTTGTCAAGCGCAAAGACAACTGCTAACAATTCTTTTTCAGTAGTGGCGTAGTTCATCTGAGCAGAATCTAAGGTTCTACTGGCATAGTAAATCGCATGAAGTTTCTTTTCCTTCCTTTGGCCTAGAACTGCGCCTACATCATAGTCACTCGCATCACACATGATTTCGAAAGGTAATCTCCAGTCAGGGGGTTGCATGATTGGTGCGGTGATGAGGGCTGTTTTTAGAGTTTCGAATGCTTTAAGACAATCTTCATTGAATATGAACTCAGCGTCTTTCATTAATAAACCAGTAAGAGGTTTAGTGATTTTCGAGAAATCTTTGATGAATCGTCGGTAGAAACCGGCGTGTCCTAAAAAGCTTCGTATTTCTCGAACGGTTTTAAGGGGTTGAAGATCTTTTATGACTTCAATCTTAGCTTTATCAACTTCAATTCCCTTGTCGGATATTACGTGACCTAATACGATTCCTTCTTTGACCATAAAATGACATTTCTCCCAGTTAAGCACGAGGTTTACTTTTACACATCTCTCTAACACCATTTCTAAGTTTGATAGGCATCCTTCAAAACTTTGCCCGCATACAGAGAAGTCGTCCATGAACACTTCCATGATGTTGTCTATAAAATCTGCGAAGATTGACATCATACATCTTTGAAAGGTTGCAGGAGCGTTGCATAATCCAAAGGGCATTCGTCTATAAGCGAACGTTCCATATGGGCATGTGAATGTAGTCTTCTCTTGATCATCTGGATGGATAGGGATTTGGAAAAATCCTGAGTAACCGTCAAGATAACAGAAGTAAGAATGCTTGGCTAATCGTTCTAACATTTGATCTATAAAGGGTAGTGGGAAATGATCTTTTCGAGTGGCTTTGTTTAGTTTACGATAATCTATGCACACTCTATGTCCTGTCACTACTCTTTGCGATATCGATTCGCCTTGAGCGTTTTTCACAACAGTGATACCTCCTTTCTTTGGCACTACATGTATTGGACTAACCCATTCACTATCAGAGATTGGATATATTATTCCGGCGTCTAGTAGTTTCTTAACTTCTTCTTTTACTACAGTGCTAAGGATTGGGTTAATTCTTCTTTGAGATTCTCTGGAGGTTCTGCAATCTTCTTCTAGCAGAATACGATGCATACAGACTGAAGGACATATTCCTTTGAGATCAGATATGTTATATCCTAATGCAGTTGGATATTTCTTCAAGACATCTAAAAGTTTCTTTGTTTCTATAGTTCCTAAACTGGAATTTATTATAACTGGTCTTTTACATTCAACGTCTAGGAATTCGTACCTTAGGTTATGAGGTAAAGTTTTTAATCCTAATGTAGGTTTATCTTTACTTGGCATGGGATCCGGTGTAAGTGCTAAACTTTCGCTTAGACTATCGTCTTGATACGGTGCACGCCAATTATCATCTTTGAAAATCGGAGGGATTTGAATTTTCATAATTTCAGAATAGGTAGTTTCTTTCAGTTCCATTTCTCTTACACATTCGTCAATTACGTCCAATAGATAGCATGTATCCTCTATAGCTGGTGATTGTAAGAATTGTGTTAAAATAAATTCAACTTTCTCTTCACCTACTTCAAACGTTAGCTTTCCTCTTTTTACGTCTATTATAGCTCCGGCGGTAGCTAAGAATGGTCTTCCTAGTATGATAGGTGTAGTGGAGTCTTCAGAGATGTCCATGATTATAAAATCAGTAGGGATGTAGAATTGTCCTATACGTACTGGTGTCGCTCCCGGGATTTTCATCCTAGTACAAACGCGAAAGTGGCGCGGAAAGGTAGAGTCGCCAGCCAGACATTTTTATCCCGAGAGAATGGGAAAGGTAACGTTGCACAAACCTGAGGAAGAAGGAAAGGACAAGGCCTTGCGAACCAAAGATCTGAGTTCGGGAGTCGGTTACGACCTGGGAAGGTATTAGCACCCCAGATCGTCCGTCGTACCCGACGGGATCCACGCTTGCTTGCTTGTTTCAAAGGGTGAGAGATAAGAATGATGCTGAATAAAACCGCTAACTAGAAATTGGAATGAGAAATGAGAAGGGAACTGAAAAAGAAAACTAAACTAAAGAATGGGGAAAATGTAGGGAAAATAAAGAATGTGCTCGAACGGGCCCTACCCCGCTGCCTACGTACCTCACTGGGATAATGAGGATCAGAGTCGACGTAGTTCGCCTAACTTAGGCGGGAACTATTTGTTTGTGTTTTTTATGCTGGAACTGCGTATGTCTATGCTCAGGTGTTGCAGGCTCGTCTGGTACGAGTGCGTTTACCGTCTTGCATGTGTGACAAGTCGTTGCGAGTTCGCGTTGTGAGTGAATGAGATGAGAAAAGAAGTTCCCGCAGGATAGTCGCTTATTGTTTGTTTTTTGTCTTTTAAGAGAAGTGTTTTGAATTTGTTTGTGAACGGTCTTGTACTAAGACCTATCCATCGCGGGAAGTATTTACACCTCGCCCCGAAACAGGACGCGTATAAACACTCCGCAACAAAGTCTCGTGTCGTACAAGATTGTTCGGTTTTTATTAAGTGTTTTATTACTTGTCTTTTAAAGGGAGAACGAATGACTCAAGTTGGAAAGGGAAAAAACTAAGGGACTAAGACTCAATCCTACTTTTGTTTGTATTTACAAAGTGGTCCTAATGGTTAGTGAGGTTTTCTATTCCTAATAGAAACTTAAAAACTACCAGAATTCAACTTACTTCTTAATGAAGTTAAGTTGATTCTAAGAACAAATGGGAAACCTATACAAGTTGTAAAATCAAGATAAAACAAATCAATGAATTGAACATAAGAAATAAAATTCTACAAATGCACTTAGAGGCATGAATTAAAATATAGTCTATTTATTTATTCTACTTCTACATGGAAATGAAGTTTCAAGCCTAAGTACTAAATCTAAATCAAACCTAATACTTATCTAAAAAATCGAATTAAACTAAACCTAAGTCTAATATTAAATTTAAATGCTAAATCTAATCTAGACTATTATTATTTTTTTTGTATTGAACTTCATTATATTTTTTTTAATGGCCTAAACTAATGGGAATTATGCACAACTAGGCCTAAAACTAATATTCTAAAAAAAATATTAAAACTCCTAGAAAAATTATGAAACTTAAACTATAGGGTCCTAACACTATCTCTAAAATTGTATTAAGGGGGATCCTAAAAAATCTTATTTTTTCTATGCCTAACAATTAATTATTTCCAGCTAAGAATTAACTACTAATTCCTAAGGATTATTCCACTAAAACCTAAGATAAAAGCTCCTAAAACATCCACTAAAAATATCCTAAGAACTATTATGAGTCCTCTAATTACAGAAAAAAGAATGGCTCAAAAAAGTTGCTGGAAGTTACTTAAATAAAATGAACAAAATTCAGCACAATTAAAAAGAAATTCAATAAAGCTAATTAAAAGAAAAATTCAGAATTAAATCAAAAATAACAAAAATTCAGAAAATAAAAATAACACAAATTTCTAAATTGACTTATTTAACTACTTAATTTTTTGGGGAATTTTCTAATGATTTTTATTATTTTTTATGAATTTAATTCTAACTATGATTAACTTAAAGATATAAGCCTAAAGAAAAAATGCAGAGGGGTGTTTTTAGTATATTTTTCTAGTTATCTTATAAACTGGGCTCAGAAATGGGGTGTTAATAGGAAAAAGAAACATGCCCAATTCGCAGCCTTGAGAGGGGGTACAACAAGCAACATTTTCATTTGGTAATTTTTTATAGACTTAATGCGGGGGGTGCGAATAGCAATGGGCTGAGGCCCATGCACTAGTCTTGAGAGAGGGAGGTGCTTTCAGCGATTTTTTTAATTGATTTTTATTGATGGGCTTTAGATGGAGGTTTGAATAGCAGGACCTTGGGCCCATTACACAAGAACAATGCTTAGCATTGCTAAGCCTAGATTAAGAAACATATTAACGGTGGATTTAGTAGGAATTATAGTATTAAACATCTTAATCGATTTAATTACATTTTATTATTAAATTATAATAAATAGAAAATAAAAAGCAATAAAAACTGAAAAATAAGAGGAACCCTGATCCTCTTCTTCTTCCTCTCCCGCGCCGTCACCCCTTTCCTTTTCCTTGCCCTCTTCTTCGCCCTCCACCGTCAAAACTTCCTTCTTCTTCTCCGGCTCCTCACCGTCAAAACTTCCTTCTTCTTCTCCGGCTCCTCATCACCTCCTCCATCTCTTTTCCGCCACCATTAACCCTAGCTTAAACACTAACCCCCAACCATTCCATTCCCTCATTACAAATCCGAATCTAAACTTTCCTAATTCTCCACCCAACCTCAAGATCGAACAACAGGATTCGAATTCGATCAACACAAACAAATCATCAAAGACCTTACCTTATTTGCCTTCTGATTCTTTCACGGCGTGTGCGTCGCTTTCACAAGAGGAGGAATGTTACGAGGCGAACGAAGATAACCGTTGGGCGAGTACCACGAAGAGTCTGATCGGTGAATATTGTGGCTGCTTCAAGAACTCCGTTCGATCGAAATAAACGATGAACGTTATGCTTCAGCTGAAAGGAACGCAGAAGATGTCGCCACGAAGATGAAGGCGCTATGTAAGAATCCGTGAAGCTGAAGACGCGTTGAAGTCTTGATTGATGACCGAAAAATAAGCCGGTGAAGACGATGCAAGGGTTAAGAGCCTTTTCGGAATCGCTGCTTCCCTTGATAAGTTTCTGCGTACGCAGGTTAACGCTTGCACACAGTGGTGACAAAAGCTTGATGCGGATGAGAACTCCTCAGGTACGACCTTCTTCTTCGTTCAGTATTGTTGCATATTTACTCAGGATTGTTGAATTGTCGTGGACTTTGTGAGCTTACCTGACTTCGGCCACCATTATCTCTGATATTGACTCTCAAATTTTTGCAGATTTGCTGTGGTAGCGATCTACAACCAAGTCTTGAGAATGGTGGATTAGAAGTGAAGATGAAGAAGAAGATTGAATCTGGTTTGGGCGAACTGAAGGAAAGGGTTGAAGAATTTTTGAGAAAAATGGTTGAAGAACTTAGAGAAGGTGAGGGTTATGGAGGGAGATTCAGATGGACGGTTATGGAAAACAGAAAACAGAATGGGAAGCCACCCAAGTTATGATGAAGGATTGATCTATATAGGATATTGGATGAAGCTTCTGGAAGATAAGTTTGTTATTTCAGTTAAGAATTCTGTTAGATTTGGTTATGAGCTGATTTTTACAATGAGGCCTATCTTGCTATTCTTTAATTTCCACTCCCTCCAAATATTGTTATTGCAGTTTAATGTGAAATTGGAAACTGAGGAATACTTGGATTGAGCAAAAGAAATCCTGCTGAGATTTTTTCTTTCTTTTTGATTTCTCTTAACTGTTTTCAGGACCCTTTCTTCTTCTGATGTTTCGGGATTTCTCGCAGGACTATGAAGATTTGCACAAAAGTTTTCAAAGGAATTGTAACAGACCCAAGGCCTGACACTGGACTTGTATTAAGCTTAAACCAGAATAGTAGAAGCTGAAGTACAAAAATGAAGCTGCGGCTGGTGATTTTGAAGGCTAGAGATGGTTAGCATCCATTCTTGTATTGAACTTCTCTCTAAATTCCTGCTGTTTGTTTTTGTTTATTGTTATTAATTCAAGTCAACTCATTTTCTGTTTCTCCCCTTTCTCAATTTTGAAATTGCTCACTATTGTTGTTGTGATGCTTACCAACATTGGATTTCTCTTCTTGGCGTGATGTGCAGGTCAGAGACGACATCGTTGAAGGTTGGTGAAGGGGTGATAAAGATTGAAGAGAGTTTTGCTTGTTGTTATCCTGTCATGGACTTTTTCATGATAATTGAAAATTATTTTTTAGACGTGTAATTGGAACTTTTTCTGCTGAAGCTCCTGTTATGAGAAAAAAGAAACCTCTTTGTTTATGTTGAAATTTTTCTGGTGTAGCTTTGTGGTTTTGTTAAAGTTTCCTTTTGGGTTTTTCTATGAGATTGCGGATTTCCAACTATATATTGTTGCGTTTTCTTTTCTTGATTTTTTGTTGTTTTAATTTGTCATGTTCATCCAAGTAAACATTTATTGGAGAGTGACAAACAGAGAAATAATTCTTGCAACATTAGGTGGTCCCTGTAACACGGTGGGAGAACTGACTTTAAACAATGTTGCGGATAGCAAGAGTCGCCACCGACTTTTATTTTATCCATAAGGAAAGGTTATAAAAGAACAGGAAAGACCTTAGAGAATATTTTGGGTCCGGGGGGTAGGTTATGAAAAGGGAAGGTATTAGCATCCTTTTCATCCATGGTTATCCATGGGCTCTTAGGTACTTAAGCTCACTTTAAATGGTTTTTGAAAGTGTAGTGTGTGAATAGAAAATCTTCAGAATAGTTAATAAATAATCCATGTAAGGATGTGTTAAAAACTTGTTTGAAAATTTGTTTGAAATTTGTTTAAGTGTGAAAAAGTTTTGAAGTGAGCAAGTATCTAGGAGTAACCTACCCTAATGTTTAAGGTCTTTCTTATTCTTTATCCTTTCCTTGGTAAGACTATCCCTACTATTAAGGAGTAGGTAGTCCTTACTTTGGATGTAAAGGGACATATGAGGGACAATTTGATTTTGAAGGCCATTGTGGGGTGTAATAAGCATAAAGAAGGGACTATCATCATTTATTTCGAAGGGACTCGATCCGTAAAGGCAACCATAAGGGACTTTGATGATTTTCTTTCGAGGGACTTGCTTTATACACCCCACTTAACCATTATTCGTAGGCAACTTGAGGGATAACCTTAGGAAGTGAGACGGCGATTAAAATCGACTTACGTGTGTGACGTGTTTAATTTAATTATCTTATATTAAAAAATTATCTAAATTTATTTTTAAATAACAAACAGGTTTTGTCACTCCCTAATTACTAACCATAACAATAATAATTAAATAATTACAAATTTACATCCAGGAACAATTACATAATAATTATAAAATAAATGGCAAATAAATAAATATAATAGCAAGATATAAATAATAAATAAATAAATAAATTATAATTAGGGGTTAGTAGCAATAATAATAATAATAAGTTAGAAATGATAAACAAGGTTAGAAAAATAATAAATAATAATATGGTTAGTAAATAAGAATAAACAAAATTAATCAAAATAGTATAATAATAAGAAATTAACAATTTTTAATATAAACAACTAAAAAAACAAATATGAATAAACAATTATTTTAATTTGCAAATTATTAAGTTATATTTTAATTATAAAGCTACTACAAAAATCTAATTATTATAAACACAATTATTTCTAAGCAAAAGTTATAAAAAAAATGTTTTATTTAATATATAAAGAGAAAAATAATTTATAAGTGTATTTACAAAAATTTAATTTCTAATAATATGAAATATATTTATATTTTAGATGATAGAAATAATTTATAATTATATTTATATTATTTACATGAATCATACTAAACAAATGTACATTATAATTACATTAGAAAATAAAATTACAAAGAAATAGAATTAGATTTGTATTTTAAAAAAATATTTTTAGAGTTTTATAAAATTAGGGTTTTATTTTTTAGGATTTATGAAAATTAGGGTTAACTTATATACAAAAATTTATTTTTTAATAATCATATAAAATTATCTTAATTAATATAAACTATACCAATAAAATTTAAATTAAAAAAACAAGAGTTTTATATTTTTTCTAGAAAATTATTTTAAGAGTAATTAGACTATATAATATATATACATATTATGACATAGAAAATAATAACATTTTGATTATTTAAATTAATTAAATTAAATGGAGAACAAGAAAAAAAAAAGAAAGGAAGAAAAGGAACCTGGTGGGATTTGATCCCAAGACCTCTTATTTGCAGGCAGCAACAAGGACCACTGGGCCAGCCAAACGCAGATGATAAGGAAACAGCTTCATTTTGTTTTGTGCCTTAATCTTGAAAATTCCAGAAAAATCAAAAAAAACCAAAAGGCCTGGGATAAGACTTGAACCCAGGACCTTTACATTAGCAAGCGTACGCATCACCACCCGGCTGGAAGAGCCAATCTGTTAACTGAATGAGAATAACACATAATATATTATCTTTACTTAATCCCTGAAAAAAAAGAAATAACATGATCAAAAGCCAGGGATCGAACCCCTGCCCTTTGGTTTCACACGCCCAGGACCAAGCCAACAACCACTGGGACAACCACACAGTTGTGATAATAAATAATAAACAATCAATAAAATATTATGCGAATAATTTGAATTCCTGAGCGCGCGGGAGATGACCTTCTTCTTCCTTGAGACTTACGGTTTTTCCTGCGAAAATAGTTACAAGTTTTCCTGCGAAAAAGATATTCCCAGCAAAACCTATAAACATCAACAAGCAACCAAACTGTACGATTTTGCAAAATTGAAACCAGCATCATGATCCAAACATTCACACGATCAATTCTATGTCTTTAGAATCAATTTATATTCATTTAATCGAAGTTCCCCAAACCTAGGTCAAAACCCTAAAAATGGCATCTCACGAATTAAGCATTGGTTCTTGAGTTTTCCTGCCCAGAATCAATCCACACAACATCATGAACATCATTAGACAATCAAAATTCATTTAAATGCAGTGAATTATGGTAATCGAAAAAAAAGTTTCAAGCATGAACAATGCTTCGGGTTCATCGTATGTGCATGAATGGGATGCGTTTGAGGGTTGCTTTCGACTCAATGATGACCAAGGAAGATAGCCATGTCCTTATTTTACCTTGTAGAGCCTTGGATAAGAGAATCCGAATTGCACTTTTCTTATGAATTTTTGAATTATGAACTCACCCTTGGCTGCTACAAATTCGTCCCCCCTTGCTAGGGTTTGTGTTATGTATATATATGTGATTGATTTAGGTCAGAAACATGGATGGGTTATGTGAAAATTTGATCCAAAAAATATTCAAAAAGATCATAGTGTAAAATTCAAATATTTGATCACGAGTGCTTGCTATTTTGGGATAATTCACATGATTTCCTTCTCCTTCTAATTCAATCAATAATTATGAATTTCTAGAAGCAATATCTTCACCCAAAAATAGATTTTCATATTTTATATTTATTTAAAATGATTTTTATGAATTAAATCAATAATAAATAAATAAAAAATAATAAAAATGCTGAATTTTGGTCAATTGGGTCGTGCACAATATTATGAGATGGATTGGGTCATAAATCAGGCAGCCCATTTGGAAAGAAATACTTCTAAGCCTCCATTTTCAACATAAACCATCACAAAATTGCCCAACTTTGCAAGGACACATCTCCCTCAATTTTAAAGGTATGAGGGTGTTCTTGGACTTTTTGGAAATCTTGAATAGTCCTCTAAACAACCCCATTGGTTTCAGGTCCATATCATTTACCAATCTCAAGTTATGCCCTTTTGAAGTTGTTGACTTTTTGTTGACTTTTGAAATGACCTATAATGTCTTAGATCATATCTTTCAAATGAAGCATTTTTGGGCTTAACCTTCAACATCAAAGTTGTAGAGAATTCAATTTTCTTCAAGATGAGCTTTGGATGGAGACTTGGTGATGAAGTATGTGAAAGTTATGCCTGGTCAAAGTTCAGTTGACTTTTACTGAGGAAACCCTAATTTAGAAACTCCTGATTATTGATGATCTGGAATCTCCTTGATGAATCATGATCAACCCTTGATCAAATGATGAATTTTACTTCATATACTTGATGTTGGCAAAAAATTATGAAGTTTGACTTTGGTTTGACCACAGTTGACCTCAGTTTGACTTTTTAACTACATTGATTGATTTTGACTTATCTGATCATCTGACTGAGCAAACTTTTGAGAAAAGTCTTGAAACTTGACATGGGGGTTCTTACACACATATAAGATGTTATGAAACTCACTTGAGGTATTGGAAGTTCATTTAGCCTGATTAAAGTCAAAACCCTAGTTTTGGATGCACTGCTTAGGAGGTGCATTGTCTGAGGGAATTATCAACTTCTTTGACCAATTGTGAACTTTGTGAACCTTGTGAATCTTCTTAGATGTCTTGTGATACTCATGGGAGGTATTGTGAAGCTTGTGAACCTTGTGAACCTCATGAAGTGACTTTGTAGACCTCATAAACCTCAGGAAAGCTTTGTAATCATTGTGAAACTTATGAACCTTGTGAATCTTCAAGAAGCAACCTATGGACTTCATGAACCTCATGAAAGGTCTTTGTAAATGTTGAGAAGGCTTGTGAATCTTGTGAACCTTCAAGAAGTGACTTGTAGACTTCATGAACCTCATGAAAGGTTATATAAGCATTGAGAAACTTGTGAACCTTGTGAACCTTCAAGAAGTAACTTGTAGACTTCATGAACCTCATGAAAGGTTATGTAAATGTTGAGAACTTGTGAACCTTGTGAACCTTCTTAGAACACAAAGTCTTGTATTGTGAGGGCAAATTTTGGGGTGCAACAGCTGCCCCTGTTCAATTTTCTGAAACCTGAGGGGTTAGATTGGTATATTTGCCAGTCATAACCTGGAAGGTTGAAGGGGATTGAACACAAAAGCCCAAAAATTTGCACTCACCAGTGCATAGAGTGATATTGATGGTTGGTTGAACATGTTTGAGTGGGCTTAAAGATGCCACTAAGGGAAAGTTCTTCAGCAGTATAATGAGAGTTGACAGGAGTCTGGAGTAATACTGATGTTACAGCATGTCTTCATGAGGATAGAGCAATCAATAATGATAACCCTAAAGCAGTATTGAAGAAATAATATGATTTCAGGAGGATAGAGCAATGATAACTCTAAAGCAGTCTTGAAGTAATGATTTCAGGAGAATAGAGCAATGGATAGCTCTAAAGGAGTCTTGAAATAATAATGTGATATGTCTTCAGGAGGATAGAGCAATCAGTAGCTCTAAAGCAGTCTTGAAGTAGTAATATGACCTCAGGAGGATAGAGCAATCAATAATGATAACTCTAAAGCAGTCTTGAAGTAATGATATGATTCCAGGAGGATAGAGCCATAATAACTCTAAAGCAGTCTTGAAATAATAATGTGATTTGTCTTCAGGAGGATAGAGCAATGGATAGCTCTAAAGCAGTCTTGAAGTAATGAGAAGTTATCAGGAGGATAAAGTAACCCTGAGGTGACGATAAAGCAGTCCCAATAGTAATAAGAAACTTATCAGGAGGATAAAGTAACCCTGAGGTTACAATAAAGCAGTCCCAAAGTAATAAGAAGCTTATCAGGAGGATAAAGTAACCCTGAGGTTACAATAAAGCAGTCCCAAAGATCCTAAGCTTGTTTGTTAACCTGAAACAAGGTAGCATTTTGTATAATAACATTAGTTTATGCTTTATGTATGCATGTATGATATGATGCACTTAGGTAATGTTCTATATGTCTATGGATATGTATGCTATGGTATGATGTAAATGATGTATGTATGATATGATACTGCCGGAAGCGTCTGGATATCTTCGTATAACAACTGCCGGCCAGGGAAAATAAATCCCGATTCGTTGTTGAAGAATATATAACCCTCTGTCTGCTGGGGATAACAGGGCGTAGATAACCTCCCGTATGCTGGGGATGGTAAGATAACCTCCCGTCTGCTGGGGATAGTAGGGTATATATAACCTTCGTCTTCGTTTGGTGGTAGGATAGAAATAGCATCCCGTCTTCGTTCGTCGTACCCTTATTGGAAAGTAATTTCCCGAACATCCGTATGAGGATAAAAGAGATGGATATAAATTCCAGGGGAGATAAGACTTTATGAAGATGGATTCGTCCTACTGAGGGTTTGTAACTTCCTTGTAAAGATGAACCGGCGAAGCTTTGTTGAAATCCTTCCCTCGTTCGTCTTTAGTAAATACTATTACTGCATTTTCATGCATTTCTGGTAAACATCAATCATATTAAAAACATGCATGCATTTTTGGTAAACATCAATCATATTCAAAAGCATACATACATTCAAACACAACCAATGGACGTTTCGCTTATGTAAATAGGGTAAAAGTAAATCTGGATTCAAAAGATGGAATTTATTTATATCAAAAAGTGACCCATACACGGATAAGTTTGTATAAGGAGACATAAACCCTAGTAACAGGATTTTGCCATAAAGTTTTTACAAAAGGAAATCAGCTATGTGGGAAACAATCCTATTGAGTTTCAATTCTACTATTGCCACTCAAGTATCTCATCTTCTTGCTGTTGAGACGGAAACGATTGGATTGAGCTTTATCTGTTCGAGCTTGAATAAGTAGTACAAATGGTTGCAGTTTCATGGGTGATCCAAACGAGACATAGTCATACGCTTTAATCCCTAACTTTTGCCTGGATTGCCCTTTCAGGTTTTCAATCCACCGGGATACCCTTTTTTGCCCAAGCCGCCTTTTCAGGTTTTCGACTTGCCGGGTGTACATCTTTTTATATATATCCCTAATTTTTGCCCAAACCCTTTTGGTTTGCCGGGATGCCCTGATTTTTGCCTAGGCCTGTCAACCTAGCGGGTCTCTTTTTATGCGTAGTATTTTTTAACTATGTCTGCGTTTACAGGCTGTGGGAAGTCTTCACCATCCATTGTAGACAATATCATGGCACCTCCTGAGAATACTGTCTTGACTACAAATGGTCCTTCATATGTTGGAGTCCACTTGCCCCTAGGATCACCTTGTGGTAATATGATACGCTTGATTACCAAGTCACCAGCCTGATATACCTTTGGCTTAACCTTCTTGTTAAAAGCTTTGATCATTCGCTTCTGATACATCTGGCCATGACAAACTGCTGCTAACCTCTTCTCATCAATCAAATTTATCTGGTCCAGTCGAGTCTGAATCCACTCATCTTCATCCAAACCTGCATCCTTCATAATTCTCAAGGAGGGGATCTGAACTTCAATGGGCAGAACTGCTTCCATACCATAGACTAAGGAGAATGGGGTTGCCCCTGTTGAAGTACGTATTGTGGTACGATAACCATGAAGAGCAAATGGTAACATCTCATGCCAATCCTTGTAAGTAACAGTCATCTTCTGTACTATCTTCTTAATGTTCTTATTAGCAGCTTCAACGGCCCCATTCATCTTTGGACGATACGGAGAAGAGTTATGATGCTTAATCTTGAACTGCGTGCAGAGATCAGTAATCATAGTGTTGTTCAGATTAGAGCCATTGTCAGTGATAATCCTTTCAGGGATGCCATACCTACATATGAGATTATTCTTAATGAACCGAGCCACAACATTCTTAGTCACAGATGCATATGAAGCTGCCTCTACCCATTTCGTAAAATAATCAATAGCCACCAGGATGAAACGATGCCCATTAGAAGCAGTAGGCTTGATCTCACCAATCATATCAATGCCCCACATGGCAAAGGGCCAAGGAGCAGTCAACACATTCAATGGTGATGGAGGTACATGGACTTTGTCAGCATAAATTTGACATTTGTGACAAGTTCTGGAGTGTCGGTAACAATCAGCTTCCATGGTAGACCAATAGTAACCTGCTCTCAAAATCTTCTTTGCCATGGTATGACCACTAGAGTGAGTGCCAAAGGTCCCATCATGCATCTCTTCCATAATCTCAGCTGCTTCTTTCTTATCCACACAACGAAGCATAGTTGAATCATGATTGCGCTTGTACAGAATCCCATTACTCAAAAAGAACTTAGTAGCAAACCTCCTCAGGAACTTCCTATCTTTGACAGATGCCCCTTCAGGGAATTCCTGAGCTTCAAGATATCTTTTCACTTCATAGAACCAAGGCTTCTCCTCTGCCCCTTCAGTGTCAATCTTATTGCAGTATGCAGGCTTTTCAAATCTATCAATAGTAATCTTGGGAGCTTCATCATCCCAGCTGATCCCAAATGGTAACCATGAACAAAAGACTCTTACGGTTCTGTGACATGGACTTTAAGGACAAGTATTGGGCTTATAGAAAAACGAATACATAATCATAGTTTAAAAATATTGATGGATGAAAATATATGACTGGTTTTGGCATCATGACAAAGGGCAAGGATTTGGTAGATAAGAAGATGAATATGATAACGGATTTTGGTGCACCAAACTTGTGTCCCTGATTAAATTCCAACTTTAATTCTCAAATCCATATCACCAAGCAATAACCAAACGAAAAGACCACTGACCTTTGCAACTTGAAACCTCGAGTCGCTCAGTGATAACATCCTAATTTAGCATTTTTTATGGATTCTCTGAATAGGCACAATCTTAGAACTTGGTGATCCTCTGAATAGGAATATTCCTATGATGATGTGGATTCAGCCTTTGTCTCGAACTTGAGTACAATAACCAGATATATCACCTATGAATAGGAGAATCCATATCACGAGGAAACGCTTCAATCACATACCTTAAGAATCCGTGAAATGCACTAGTATGCTGTTAATGAGAAATGCCAATGAATGCAAAATGATGAGCCAATAAAAGGGGATAAATAGGAGGGCAAATTTTGAGGTATTACAACTGGGACGTTTTCTAGTATGCCTACAGGATATTTAACAGAGCGATCGGCTAGTTGAACAGACATTTTAGTTGGTCTTAGGTCTCCCATGTCTAGCCGTTTGCAAATCGTTAAGGGCATAACACTGATACTGGCTCCTAAATCGCATAGAGCTTTGTCTATGACGAATTTTCCTATTACACAGGGTATAGAGAAACTTCCTGGATCCTTTAGCTTAGGAGGCATATTATTCTGAATTATGGCGCTACACTCAGCAGTAAGTGTAACTGTTCCGTTATCCTCTATCTTTTTCTTATTGGATAAGATTTCTTTTAAAAACTTAGCGTACGAGGGTATTTGAGTGATAGCTTCTGTAAACGGAATAGTAATATTCAATTGTTTCAGAAGTTCAACAAATTTCTTAAATTGACCCGTCGTCTTGGAATTTGTTAATATCTGAGGTACGGAATTGGTGGTTTATAAGGTGGTGGAGGCACATAAGGCTGTTCTTTCTCCACTACCTCTTGATTATCTTCTTCCTTTTCTTCTGGATCATTCAGCACTTCAGTCGGTTTATCTGGTTTTTGGTACATGGCTGGATTGTCAAGTCTTGGATCGGTAGGTCCATCAAGTTCCTTGCCACTTCTTAGTATTACGGCATTGGCATGTCCTTTCGGATTAGGTTGAGGTTGTCCAGGGAATACTCCAGCTGGTGCAGCAGTAGGTGCTTGTTGTTGAGCTACTTGTGAAATCTGAGTTTCAAGCATTTTGTTATGTGTAGCTAATGCATCTACTTTGCTCACTAATTGTTTAATCTGCTCACTAGTGTGAATGTTTTGGTTTAAGAAGTCCTTGTTCGTTTGAGATTGGTTAGCTATAAAGTTCTCCATCATCAACTCAAGGTTCGATTTTCTAGGGACATTAGGAGCAGTCTTTTGATATCCTGGTGGTGTAGCTGGTGCTTGACCTGGTGCGTATAAAGCATTGTTATTCTTATAAGAGAAGTTCAGATGATTCTTCCAACCTGGGTTGTATGTGTTTGAGTATGGGTTTCCTTGAGCATAATTCACTTGATCAGTGGGAGTTCCTGTCAATAGTTGACAATCAGAAACTTCGTGTCCTGGGACTCCACATAACTCACAGTTAGGTGTTACTGCAGCCACGGTGGCTGTTGGTGTTATGGCCAAGTTGTCGATCTTTTGGCTTAGTTGGTCAAACTTTGCATTGACTTGGTCCATACTACTCGCTTCGTACATACCTCATTTTGTTGGTTTCTCGGTTGCGACTCTCTCGCTCCCCCAAAGGTAATGGTTTTGAGCCATACTTTCGATGAGTGCATAAGCATCATTATATTATTTGTCCATCAATGCACCGCCCGCGGCAGCGTCAATCGTCATTCTTGTATTGTACAAGAGTCCATTATAGAAGGTATGGATGACCATCCATTCTATTAATCCGTGATGTGGACAAAGTCTCAGCAAATCTTTATAGCGTTCCCAAGCTTCGAATAGTGATTCGCTTTCCCTTTGCTTAAATCTGTTGATCTGAGCTCTCAGCATAGCTGTCTTGCTAGGTGGAAAATATCTGTTCAAGAAAACTCTCTTAAGTTCCTCCCACGTAGTTACTGAGTTCGAAGGCAGAGATTGAAGCCAGGCTCTTGCTCTGTCTCGAAATGAAAAAGGAAACAAACGTAGTCTAATAGCTTCTTGGGTAACTCCATTGGCTTTTATGGTATCTGCGTATTGCACAAAGATCGAAAGATGAAGGTTCGGATCCTCGGTAGGATTTCCGGCGAATTGATTTTGTTGCACGGCTGATATCAACGAAGGTTTTAGTTCGAAATCATTTCGGTTGATAGCCGGTGCTGCAATGCTTGAATGCGGTTCAGCTTGCGAAGGACTGGCGTAATACTTGAGTGGGTGATTCTGTTCTTCAGCCATCTCTGCGTCCTTTGATGTTACGACTGGTTTAGGTGAATCTAATTGAAGATCTGGAATATTGTAACTTTTTTCGTAATCGAATATCCGTCTTCTTACGTGTAAGAAGCGTTCCGATTCAGGGATTAGAGGTTGCAAGTCTTCGCTTTTAGAGCGAGTACTTGGCATACACTCGGAAAATAAATTAAATAGTTGATACCTTAGTCTAGACAATGCTACCTAAATGCACTAGTAACTAAATTAAGGTCCCCGGCAACGGCGCCAAAAACTTGATGGGCTAAAGACGTGTCTAATTATGTGTATAGCGGTATCTTAACTGCAAGTGCACAGCCTATCGAAGTAATATTTAAGATTATCGATCCACAGGGACTCTATGGTTACTTAGTGCTAGATGAACTTCTAGTTTAGCTAAGGTGAAGGGTTGTCACGATTTTTTGTTGATTTTAAAATATTAAAGGCGGAATTAAAATTAAGTTTTTAATAAAATAATACTAAGGCGGTCGGTATGTAATTATACTAACTTAGGTGGGTCAATCTAACCTAGGCTTATAAAGGTGTTTACTTAATCTATTCGGTAGAGGTTACCAGTTTAAATACCCTCAACTCACACTCTCGTGGTCTTATCTCAGATCTTACCCCTAAAGCCCTATGCCTGCTCTCGCTAGCCCATAAGTGTTTAGAGATCATTTTTGGAAACTTAGTAATTCTAATTTATTTTAAAGCGCTCTCGCTGTGTTTAATTTAAATGCCTAACTTTAGCTATCTGGTTAAAATCTCACACTCTCGTGGTCTTGACCTAACCTAATACTCTTTTCTTACTCTCGTAACGAAAAGGTCGATTTTAATTAAAAAGTGTCAGCCAGAATGTTAAGTTATTAATTATTTTTAGCCTATGGTTAAATTTTACCAATTAAGTTTGTTTTAACTACATACCGCCCTAAGGTAATTAGCTACTCGTTTTTGTTGAACCAGACAGAGACAGAAAAACAATAAACAAAATATTCATGGCGGAAAAATAAATAAACAACATAAATATTAAATTTCAATATAATAAAAACCTGGTTAACAAAACTATAGCAGACTCCTTCTTCCACAGACCGGAAAGCTTGGAGTTGGCGGAAATCGAAAATAAATCAAATTCTGAAGGTTTAGAAACAAGTAAATGTATAACAATTTCCTGATGTTGGAAATTGTTATATGGCTGGTTTGGATACAATAAGAATGAAAAACTGAAAATAATGCAGAAATAAAAACAGGGTCGTAAAATAAATCGACAGAGCTTCCGCAGAAAATTGAATAAAAATTGCTCTGTAGTTTCTTCATAAAACTTGTGCTATTTATAGAATAATTAATGGGCTTGAAAATTGGACTTGTTGCATTGGGCCTTGCTGAAGTGGTGGAGGAAATATAGGAATGTGGCTAAAAAATAGGCAGGAAATTCTTCACGTAAGGTTTTGACGTGGTCTCAGTCAATAACCTACTTTTTACCTTGTCACAGTCGTGACAAGGTCTTCACGCTCGTGTTCTGTGCAATTTAAGTGTCACGGTCGTGACAATGTGCTCACGGTCGTGATGGCTTCTTTTGGGGTGTCACGGTCGTGACACCTTGGTGACGACCGTGACTGCAACAAATTATGCAGTTCTGCAGGCTTCTTCATTTCTTCATCTTTTTATGGTTGCTTTTGTTCCTTTTGCTCTTAATTCATGATTTAGCTCCATATATGATGTACCTGCAAAATGGTAAGAAAAACTCGAGAAATCGAGTGTTAAAACGATGATTATGCGATAAAACGTCAATGAAACTTAGCAATATAATCGATACATTTTCTCGTTATCACCATCAAATGCTCTCACCACTAAATTACTTGGACGCAGTGCCAAGCCATCATACTCAAGCTTCACTAAGGCTTTCTTTGGCAGAACATTGAGTGAAGACCCAGTGTCCACCAGTACATGGGATAGAACAGCACCCTTGCATTCTAGAGTAATGTGTAAAGCCTTGTTGTGGTTACGTCCCTCAGTTGTTAAGTCAACATTGGTAAAGCCCAGTCCATGACTGGTGTTGACATTTGCCACCACAGTTTCCAACTGATTAACAGTGATCTCCTCGGGCACATATGCTGCGTGCAGGACTTTCAATAATGCATTCCTGTGAGCTTCAGAACACATCAACAGTGATAATATGGAGATCTTTGAGGGAGTTTGGTGAAGCTGATCCACCACCTTGTAATCACTTCTCTTTATAATCCTCATAAACTCGTCTACATCTTGTTCAAAAGATGTCTTCTGAGTTTCTTTGATAATTGGTTCTTCAGATATCACACTCTTCCCCTTTGCTTTGACAGCAGCTTCTGCTTCAGCATTAGGTCTTTGCACTTGTGAGGCAAAAAGGCGTCCGCTTCTGGTGAAGCCTCCGCCTCCCCCAACATTATCAATCTGTGGAGAAGAAGTTGAAGAATCCAAAGTGATTTTCTCCCCATTGCAGTAAAGATCAGAGCCATAATGCCAAGGTATGGCATTGCTGCTTTCATATGGAACTGGTCCAGGTACCGTAATGGTAACTGGAGTGACTGCTGCAGAGGAGGGTACTGTAACGGTGTGCGGATCGTAGTAAATGGTGACTGGTGACCTGGAAGGAGGTGCCACTGTTTGTTGCTGAAAGTTGTTGTTTGGAGGAACATCTGATGGATCATAGTAAATGGTGACTGCTGAGATATCTTCATTAATTTCTGTTGGCGTTGTAGAAGATTCTGCTGAATAAATGGATGCTGATGTTGTAGAAGAAAGGGTCGTTGACATCTGATTTGTTAAAGTGATAGATGAATCCATTGTTGATGATATTGATGAATCGGTTGGAATGATTGTTGCTGCTGTTGTAGAAGAATCAGGAATTGTTGTCAAAGGAATTGTTGGATTTGTAGGCGCCGTTGTTGTGATCTGAAGTATACCACTTTTGATAAGACCATATATGCCGCTTCTCAAATTATCACACCCGTTGACCGAAATGTTGCAATACCCACAACCGAGCTCACACCCGGGGAACATCTGGCATTCTAGAAGCTGAGCTTTAATTTCGACCAGAGGTGTTCGAATCTGTCCAACACTGGTGATTAAGAAATATGGCTTGTCTTCCTCAATGGCATTAATTCTTGGTCCTCCATGATTGGGCATGGGATTCTTGGTGACACTTGGAGGGGGTGCAAAGTTGAGGGCTTTAGAATCCACCAGATCTTGTACCTTCATTTGTAAAGCCCTGCATTTCTCAGTATTGTGGCCAGGTGCATCGGAGTGGAAAGCACATCTGGCGTTGACATCATAATTTCTTGGAATATTGGAGGGATCTGGTGGCGCCAATGTCCTTAATTCAACCAAGTTGAGTTTCAGGGTTGTGGCAATAAGGCAGCATAAGGCATAGGGATAGGGTCAATCACCCTATTTGCCTGTGATGGTCTTTGCTGAAAGGGTCTTTGCTGTTGATTGCTGTTATTGTTGTTGTTGTTGTAGGCTCTCTGTGGCGGATACTGAACTTGCTGTTGATAGTGGGGTTGTGGTTGTTGATATGCTGGTTGTTGAGGAATCAGAGCTGGAATAGTGACAATTGCTACTGATCTGTGGACATACTGAGGTCTGCCCCTGCTGGCATGAATGGCATTTGTCTCACCGGTTCTTCTAGGTCCCACAAAAGGCTTCCTGGGATTACTGGACGAACTTGCACCATTATCAGAAATCTTACCCATCTTCAGAAGGCTTTCAATTCTTTCCCCGGCTATAACTACGTCTGCGAAGCTGGTGGAAGAAAAGGCAGCTAGCCTATCAATATATGTTCCTTGCAGAGTGTTCATAAACATGTCGGCCATCTCTCTTTCCGACATGGGTGGCTGGACAGCAGCAGCAAGCTGTCTCCACCTTTGGGCATAATCCCTGAAGCTTTCCCTGGAGGATTGAGACATTCCCATCAAGAGGGTCCTGTTAGGAGCCATGTCCAGATTGTATTGGTACTGCCTGATGAAGGCTTCATCTAGGTCCTTCCAGCATCTGATAGTAGCTCTGGTCAAGTGTGAATACCACTCCCTGGAAGCCCCAGTCAAACTGTCTTCAAAATAAAACATCCACAGTTTTTCATTCATGGTATATGCTTTAAGCCTTCCCAGAAATGACTGCAAGTGAGTTCGTGGACAAGAGGTTCCATTGTACTTCTCGAAGCACGGGGGTTTAAACTTGTGGGGAATTCTTACCTCATCCACTAACCCCATATCCATGACATCAAAACCCATGGAATTTTGAGACTCCGGAGATCTCAACTACTCAGCAATTTCATCAAACCTCCTATCATAGACTTCATCACCAGCTCCCATAACAGTGAATTGCTCCTCTTGAGGATCTTCTAGCAAGATCCTGCCTGCAGTAGTATTTCCTTGCACATTACCCGGGATGTTGACTTCCGGATGTAGATGAGGCCCATATACTGGTGGATTAACATGGGGATGACCCCTTTCATTGTTACTCGTTCCTCCAGTTCCCAGATGGGGTTCTTCTGGGGTTTGTCTTTCTACCAATGCCCTCAACCTCTCTTAACTTTGGGCCAAGCCATTCATTACTTCCATGAATTGGGTCATTTGGTTTCTCATCTCCAGCCTTTCATTAGCCATCTGAGTTCTGACCTCTGTCAGATCTTGCTGTACTTGATCCATTTGGATACCAGGAAGATTGTTGCGAGTAGGATACCGATGCGGACGGTTGAGAGGGAACACCCGGCGGCGAGCAATAATTCCTGAATCACAACAGAGTTAGTAATAAACAAGACAAAAACCTACAAAACAAAACAAAAGTTAGCATGCAATGCAGTATGCTTATTTGCTTTCCAGGGTATCCGGCTTGGTTCTTGGTTTTGACCTTTCCAGACCCTGAGGAAGATACTTTGATGTTGCTTGAGAAAAGAAACTCAATGAAACAAACTGACAAATACATTACAGATGGTGGATCATACATAGTTTGTTTTTACAACATATGCCCCTGAAGGGTCAAAATACAACATAAAAAGAAAAGTACATGAAATGGAAATAACAACAAGCAAAGAAGTTAAACATCTAATCCAAACTCATCCTCCTTAACCTCCTTCAAAAGTGCTTTAGTTATAGGACCAGCCGGATGCTCTGTAATGTTTCTGATAAGAAGGTTTCTGGTGGCAATAGCAGTGGTCAGCTTCTTGTGCCTGCCCTGGTCTTTTGACCTCTTCAAACCAGCCCTAAGCTTTAACTCTGAAATCTCCTTCTGGGCTGCCAGCAAATCTTCCTGTTGCTTCTTTTCAGTGGCCTCCAACTGCTCAATCCTGGCTTGAGTTCTCTTATCTTCTTGAGTACGAGCTTCAGTGATCCTGACCCACTTAGCTTGACTTTCTTGCAGATAGAGATCAATCCTAGCCTTCTGAAACTGGGCCTCTTTACAGGCATTCTTCAATATTTGCTCCCCAGCTCTTGATTTCTTGATGTAGTCCTCTGCTTTCTCAATCTTGGCTAGATGCTCCACCTTAAGCTTCTCCAACCTCTCAATGTCTAGACGACCATCACTCCTCTCCCAAAGGGTCTTCTTCAGAGCTTGAGACAGATTCTCATTCCTCTCCTTCAGCTTCTCAAAATCTTCCAGGCTGACAGTGGCTGGAGGTGGTACTGTGGATGGCCCAGGTGCATCCTCAATGGTGAAAGGCATCCCAGAAATCTGAGCTCTAGCATGGGACCATTCATAGTACTGAGCTGAAGCCACATTATTGCACCTTCCAAGAATGGCCATCCCTTTGGTCTGGATGTTGTCCCAAGCCCAAGATGCTTGTCTGACAACAGCTAGATTAGGTTTTATCTCACAATACAGGGTTTCAGCCAAGTCTTGCACTCTAGGAGGGTGAACCAAAGCATAGCCCAATTGTCTCTTAAACAGCAAAGGATTGTAATTGATGCAACCCTTCACTCCTACTAGAGGTACATTGGGGTACTACCCACAGCTAGTTATTATGTCCCTGCCTTTGGTGCTTTGGGTACACCATCTTATGTCATCTAAAGTTAAAGCAATAAGTCTTTTAGCCCAATTCTTCTGTTGGTGAGGATTCAGGAAGGCATCAGTCTTGGGTAAGTGTTTAAGCAGCCAAGTGAGAAACAAAGGAGCACATCATCTCACCAACTTTCCTCTCTGCTTCTCATTTCTTTGGTGAACAGAATAGTAGAAATCCCCCAGCAATGTGGGTACTGGGTTCCTCAGAAGGAAAAGATGAATGACATTCTTGCTGATAAATTTGGGCTCATCTGCAAATAGTATGACCCCATATATACTGAGGGCTAACAATGCACAAACTGCCCTCCATTCTCCCAAGGAGGCCTTCAGGATGGCCTGAGAAGTCAGAAAGTCCAGGTGCAAACCAGGGATCCCAGCCTTTGTTGTCATGTTTTGCTCAATCAAAATAGGCTCCAGGTACAGTGCTTTTGCCACTTCTCCATTGCTGGGAGAAGTCATCTCTGGGTTGAAAGGGATATCACCCCTGACAGGTACTCCAATCAAAGATGAGAACTCCTCCATCAGAGGTCCTAGCTGAAAGTTCTGGAAAGTGAAGCATCTCAAATGAGGGTCATAAAACTGTAGGCAAGTGTGGATCAAACTCCTCTGAGAAGGGTCTAGGTCCATAACCATATCAAGGATGCCTCCATAATGTTCTCTGAATAATGGGATGTGGTCTGGAGTGATAAGTGCCTGGACCTGCCTGATGCCAGCCAGCACAGGCTCAAAGAAATGGTATGAAATGTTGCTCTTCTTGGGTGCCATGAATGCTGGTGAAGAGCTGAAAACAAGTGCTGATGATGAAGACTGATACTGGAGATGAGCCACTGATAGGCTGAAGCTGGTGATAAAAGTAACTGAAGCATACACCTGATGAAGATAGCTGAAGCAGATACTTGATGATACAGAGGTCTATGCAAATGAAGGGGTCAAAAACCAAGCCAGATAATATGTGGATACCCTGAAAAACAAATAAACAAATGTTAAATGATGAAAATGATGAGTATGCAAATGATATGCAAGGGTTTGTGATCAAGCTGGATCTGATTAACTTCCTTGATACAAGTCCATGTATGTTTAAGAAGTCCAGATGGAGGTTCTGAAGTCCAGTAACCAAGGTGGGGGACTCAAATAAAGAGTCACATGTCCAGGGTTTAAATCACAAGAACTGTCCCAATGTGAGGTACTCTTAAACCAAATAGTAACAGGGTATGATGTGGCCAATGGTACCTGCAAACCTGTAAACAGCCCAACCCCCTCACAGGTGGTGTTCTAGAACAAGGATCCTCAGACTTGGATCAGTTATGAGAAGTGTAAACACTTCTAACCCGGAGGTACAGTGTTTACAATAACCATAAAAGATCCTCCTCTAATTCACCTCAGTTTCTGAAGGTCATAATAAAGGTCATCCAGACTTAGCAGGCTTCCCAGATAGCCCTAGCACTACAGGAAATCTGTAGCACAGAGTTCTCAAGAAGAAACCCACATTTGAACCGTGTTTCATATTCCCGCACCAGACCGAAATGGAATGGGAAAGAACGTGAACCACTCTAGCCTAGGTGTCACTCAGGTCCCAGGTATAGGACCTTAAACTCTCAGTAGAACCCCACCCACCAAAGCAAAAACCAGATCCAGCAAGATGACAGTATGACAGTATGATGTATAAAACTGTAAAGAAAGCAATAAATAACTGTACATAAAGCAGTAAATAAAGCAAATATATAAACACAATTAGCACATAACACCCCAGTAAACACAAATCAAACAAGCGCTAGGAGGAACCCACAAAAAGAACCAGAAGCTCTGGTTACAGCATATCGTCCCCAGCAGAGTCGCCAAGCTGTCGCTCCCACCAAAATGAGGCTAGGTCAAATGGGGTACAGACGCGAACGGTCGGCGAAAGGAGGTGAGAACACACAAGGGTGAACTCAGAAGACAAGAGTCGCCAAATAGGCATTTTTATCCCGGGGAAAAGGTAATGTTGCATAGACCTAGAAAGATATGGATAAGACGGCTGCGAACCAGAGAAACTGAGAAAGGGGGTTGGTTACAACCTGGGAAGGTATTAGCACCCAGATTTTCCGCCGTACTCGACGGTATCCACGCTTAAAAGATTTGTGTTTTAAAGGGGTAGTGTCAGTACAATTTGTGTACCAAAGCTGGAAAAGAATGCAAGTGTCAGTGTAAAAGAAGTGTGAAGTGTATAAAAGAAGTGTCAGTGTAAGAACAAGAGTGAAATGCTCAATACTATGAGGCTTAAAGAATAATGCTGGAAAGAGGGGGAATATACAGAGACTTTTTGTTCGATAACTGTTAAGTTATGCCTACGTATCCTCTCGTGCAATGAGGAAGTCAGAACACCGTAGTTCGACTCAAAGAGACTGAAAGGTAAATTGACTTGTGAACTGCTTACTTGTCTATGCTCAAGTGTATGACCTGTCTGGCTCAGGTGCAAACTGTCTTGCATTAGACGGAAGAAGCTAGTTCTCGTTTATGAGTGAATGAGATGAGAAAAGAATCCCAGAGGAGACGATTATTGTTTGTTTTTTGTGTTTTCAGTCTTTTATTGCTTTTTGAAGTTTGTCATAAGTTAATGAGCTTAAGCCTAAACCAAGGGTTAGTAAACTCATCACATCCTCCCTCTGATTAGGGGTAATGAGAATACTTTAAGTATGAGGTAAGTACCTCACACTTAAACACCATGATGTAGGATTAAGACCATTAACCTACTTGTGATTATTTAGATGTTTTTGTTGTTTTTGTTTAGTGTTAAGTAATGAGATTAAGCCATAATCAAGGATTTAATGGGCTCATTACACCATCCTAATAGAAGGATAATAGATGAGAACATTTAAGCTGAGGAAGATACCTCAACTTAATCCATGATTAGGGATTAACCTCATGACAAAACAAAGCCTTTATTAAATGGATTTTAGTTAATGGTAAGATGAAGAAGTGATTTTTATGGTTTGTAAGACAACTTGAGGAGGACTTGTCCATTAACACTAGGGTTAGTCCTTCTTAACCAATTAAGGAAGAATTAGAACCCTAATGCAAGGCCCAAGTTACAAGCTTGATGTCTTGGTGATTATTATATGGATTGATTAAAGGATTTAAACACATTAAGGGTTTAACTCTTAGGATTAAAGTTATACACTCCATCCTAATAGAAGGATGCAGGCATAAGCTTAATCACAAAGCCTTAAAGCCTTTAGGGTTTAGTTCCTGATTATGAGATGAGAAGAGAAGACTCAAAGATGACACAAAGGCAAACTAAATGGGGGGACTAATCAAACCCTAATTATTGTCATGCTTGGTTGTTTCTAGGGTTTATGAGGTTTGCAAGAAGATCTTCAGAGAAACCACCAGGAAGGAAGCAGATGAAAGGAGCAAAGAGAAGCAAAACAACTTGCTTCACTTAAGAAGACAAGTTGCTTGAAGGAAGAAAGTAAGAGAACATGAATGAGCAAGCTCAATCCAATACACAAAATAAAATGCAGCAAAGATGCAAGAGAGATGAGAAGAGATTGTGAGAAGTGAAGGCAAATTCACTTCTCTAAACAACTTACCACCTGAAAAGTTAGCCAAAAGAAATGAAATGCAATGCAAATGAGATGCAATGCCATGATGCAAACCAAAACCAGAAGCACAAGCATGATGTTAATGATGCTAAGAGTTGATGCAAACATGAGGCAAGACATGAGAATGATCAAACAAGCATAAGGATGTAAATGAGTCATGCTTTGAAACATGAACATACATGAAAAGTTATGAAATGCAATGGACATACAACATGGCAAATGAAAGATGCAATGATCAAACATGATTCTAATATGTCCTAAGATGTATTATGAATCATGTGGATACACAAAATGTCATGGCAAGCTCTTAAATGCAAGCAAATGAAAGATGGATGCAAAGGAAGGCACAAATTAGGGTTACATGCATCATACAAAACAAAAACCCAAAACCAGAAGCAAATGATATGATAAAAATTTGAAAATGCAATCCAAAGATACCCTAAACCTACACAAACTCACTGCCCAAAGGAGGGGATCCAACTCTTAACCTAGTGAAAGTTATGAATTTCCTAAGATTGCTAGGGTTTTGGGGTACTTCATCAAGAAAAATGCCAAACAAATTGAAAATGCAAGATCAATTCAAATCAAATTTATCCTATAAACTACATGCTATGCAAGATGCAATGCCAAAAGAATCATCATCCAACTATCAATGGTTAGGCAGAAAGAAAATTTTGAAGTTTGAAGCAAAATATTGCCTAAAAATGAAATTAAATCCAATGAAAATGATCAAAAGGAATCAAGAACAAAGAAAGAAATTTGGTTTGAGAGTTGAACAATGTTTCTAAATGTTTCTAAATGCTATGTGAATTTTTTTGGAATTTTTAAATACCTAAATGTATTTTTAATTAATTAATTTCCATTAATTAATTAAAAATAAACATTTAAATGGTTTAAAAATAATTTTTAATGCAAAAAATAAAATAAAAATCATTTTCTGATTAAGAAAAATATTTGAAACAAAAATGCAAAGGGAAATATTTTTAGGAATTTTCTAACTATTTTAAAATAAATATGAAAGATAAATGAATAAAAATGAAATAAAAAAGAAATTAAATGGAAAGTATGCAGGATCTGAGGCTGAGATTCAAAGTCAGGGGTCAATGGTTGACTGCGCGCGCTAATGGGTGGTCCAGATTGCTTCTGACTAATTAATTTTGATTAAACTAATTAATTGGAGATTAGGGTTTAATGAAATATCCAGGCCCTCCATTCGCGCGGGAGTCAACAAAAGTCCACAAGATCAAAGGTCCACATTTAAACCTGGCTAAACCTAATTATCAAACCCTAATCATTTTCAGGTCACCGGAGAAGAGCTCCGGTCGTCTTCTCCGGTGACACCCTTCCCTGAAAGTTTCAAAATCACTCCCTAGGTTATTTCTGGAGCTCTAAAGCTCCAGATCACTTCCTCTCACCTCCCTAAACTCATCCCTGTCCTCAAAAACAATTTATTTCTCACCATTAACAAGATTCGAAAGGAAGAACAAAAATGGCAGAAATTTCAATCAATCAATACAAACTCATTTCTACATCATTTTCAAAATTTCAAAGTCCAGTATGATCAGGAGAGCATGCTTTATCATTTAGAAACTAAAAATAAGAGTTCTGGAAAAATGTTTCAAGGAGGTACCTGAGCTTGAGCTTTCTCAGTTTGGGACTTTCAGCTTGCCTCTTTGCTTTAAAATGGTCCCAATGATCCTCTTGATGAAGTTATGAAGCTTGGTTGGAGTTTAGAATGGCTGATTTGTGAGATTGATCAAGTTCTGTTCAGTGAGGGGTGAGAATCGTGTTTCTGATTGAGGAGGTTTCAGGGATGAATGAGGGTAGGGAAATGATCAGGGGAGCATGCTGAGTGATTCTATGAAGTTTGTTTTTGGTGTTTGATGCTTGTGTGATGTGTTTCGAATGAAAATGCATAAGAGGGGAGTTTTGTGAACTATGGCTTGGAGAGTGTTTCAGGCTTGTGTGTCCTATGAAAATGAACCCTTGGAGTGTGTTTGTAAGGTCTGGATTGGGCAGAGAGTGGGTGGTGGACTGTTGTGATTGGTATGGGTGTTTTTGCCAAAAAGTCAAAAGTGTTGTACTTGAGGTATGGGCAAGTGTTAGGCTGTGATAGGGGCATGGCTTGGCTCATCTGAGTTTAGGGAGAACCATGGAAATGGATTAGAATCAATTCAGCAAGTGGATTAGGGTTTGTATGATGTTTTGCAACTTTGTCCAATTTTGGCCCTTTTGAAGTTTCTTGATCCACAAGTCATGAAAATGGGCAAACCTTTGATGCATTCTGACTTTTAGGCATTGGTTTATGTTTGTTCAAGGGTTAGAAGTCACTTTGAGGTCTCATTTTGCCTTGGCAAGGGATTTTGCAACCTTGCCTCTTTGGTGCATAACTTGAAATTATGTGATTTTTCCCAACTTTGACAAGCCATAACTTTTGATCCAAAATGAATTAGAATGAGTTCTTGTACTTTTTGAAAAGGGAATGATCCATTCTACAACTTTCATGACCAAAGTTTTCTCATTTGAAGCAATTTTGAATCAAAAAGAAAGGGTTGAAAAAGTTTCCCAAAATGGCAAGTTTCCATTACAAGTCATTTTCCCAAAAAGGCAACTTTGCAAATGGCTTGAAATTCTTCAATTTTATGCACTTCCAACATCTTCTATGATCAAATAAAGATCATACATAATCAAAATGATGATGAACACCCTTTGGTTGGGTCATTGGGGGCCTCAGATGCCCTGATTTTGCACTGACTTGCTCAAGAAGTCAACTCTTGATTATATGCCTTCCCCATGGAATTTCTTCATGAAAATTGATATGCATGATCCTTATAACATATAGAGACCAATAGAAACAAGAATGACCAAAAAATTTGGAGTTATGGCCTCTGAAGCCAAAACCCTAATTCTAGGTCATCTGTGCAGTTAAGCCTAGCTCTGCTTCCATGCCTTTCTCAGTTCTTGTGATTCTTTGACTTTCTTGACTTTGAGGGGATATAATATGATGATTTAACACACATGGACCCCTTTTAAGTGATTGAAGACCTTTGGAGTGGTTCAAATAGCTCTTGGATAGCTCAAATCACAAACCCTTAGGTGCAGATGACTTAGAAGCAATGCAGTGAATCAAAAATGTGGTATGAGATGCTATGATTGAACTTATGCATATGAAAAGATCATAAGACATGGTGTGAAATGAGTGAGGGAAAATTTGGGGTGTTTACACATCTGTTCTAGTTCAAGATCAAATTGTGTCACCATGGAAAGCAACATTCGAATGGAAATGTGCTTCACAACAGGAGAGAACACATCATTGAAGTCGACACCTTTATTTTTAGTGAAACCCCTTGCGACCAATCTTGCCTTGTATATCTTCGACGTCACTCCTTTGATTCCTTCCTTAACTTTGAAAATCCATTTACAGCTGATTGACCTGGCTCCAACAGGTTTTTAGATCAGTTCCCATGTGTTATTATCATGAAGAAACTTCATCTCATCATCCATGGCCTTCAGCCATTCAGTCGTTTAGACTCATCATAACTTCCTTATAGTATCTAGGTTCTTTGTCTAGAACCTCACTTGCAAAGATTAAGGCATAAGCTATAAGATCTGCATAACCAAGTCTCTGAGGTGGCTTGATGACTCTTCTTGACTTGTCTATTGCCAGTTGGTAGTCATTATCAGTCTCCTTATCTTCGAAAATAGTTTTCGCTTCTTCTTTGACTTCATGTGGGTCATGCAATTCAACATCACTCTGCTCCACCTCAACAGGAATTTCACCATGTTCCAACTCTTTGACAACGTCAACAGTTTTCTTGAAAGCCATCTCAGCTTCATTGAAAACTACATCTCGACTAGTGATACGCCTCCTATGACCTGGCTCTAGGCACCATAGCCTATAAGCTTTGACTCCTTCAGGGTATCCCAGGAACATGCATTTCAGATCTTTAGGTTCGACCTTGTCTTGCCTAATGTAAGCATAGGCCACACAACCAAATAATCTAAGTTTGTCGAGATCTGGTGGATGTCTCGTCCAAACTTCTTCAGGTGTCTTCATATCTAACACAGTCGAAGGACATTTGTTTATCAGATATGTTGTTGTCGAAACAGCTGTAACACGGTGGGAGAACTGACTTTAGTTATGTTGCGGATAGCAAGAGTCGCCACCGACTTTTATTTTATCCAAAAGGAAAGGGTATAAAAGAACAGGAAAGACCTTAAGAGATATTTTTGGGTCCGGGGGGTAGGTTATGTAAAGGGAAGGTGTTAGCACCCTTTACATCCATGGTTATCCATGGGCTCTTAGTTACTTAGCTCACTTTTGAATTGTTTTTGAAAATGTGAAGTGTGTGAATAGAAAATTTTCATATGAGTTAATAATGATCCATGTACGGATGCGTAAAAACTTGTGTTTGAAAATTTGTTTGAAATTTGTTAAGTGTTTGAAAATTTGAAATGAAGTGAGCAAGCAACTAGGAGGTACCTACCCTAAAGTTTAAGTCTTTTCTGTTCTTTATCCTTTAAGTGGTAAGACTATCCCTATTATTAAGGAATAGGTAGTCATTACCTTGGATGTAAGGGACATATGAGGGACATCTGTTTATGAAGGCAACTGTGAGGTGTATTAAGCATTTAGGAGGGACTATCATCATTATTCGAAAGGGACAAGATCATTACGAAGGCAACATTCGAAAAGGGACTTGATCTTTTATTGTTAAGGGACTAGATGACTTTATTTTGAGGGACTTTTGCTTTATACACCCTACTTGACCTTTTTGATTAGGCAACATGAGAGGTATCCCTAAGGAAGTGAGATGGCGATCAAAGATCGACTTACGTGTGTGAGTGTACAATTTTAAATATTTATCTTTTGAATTAAGTGATCTAAATTAATTTTAAATAACATACATGTTTACACTCCCTATTTTTACTAACCATGACATAAAAATAAATAATTTAAATATTACAAAATATTACATCCAGGAGCAATTACAATAATAATAATAAGCAAATTAAATAAATAGCAAAATAAATAAATAATTATAATTGGGTTAGTGAAAATAATAATAATAAAAATAATATCAAATTTAATGGGGTTAGTAATAATAATAATAATAAATCACAATATCTATAAATGGGGTTAGTAATAATAATAATAATAATAAATCACAATATCTATAAATGGGGTTAGTAATAATAATAATAATAATAATAATAATAAATCACAATATCTATAAATGGGGTTAGTAATAATAATAATAAATATGAAAATAAATAGCATTAATGATAAAATAAATAAGAATATTAGCATAATAATTACAAGATCAAATTTTTATGAACAATTATTATTTAAGATTGCGAAGAAAATATAAACAATTAATTATCATAAAGTCTTAAATGCTATAAAAATTAAGTTAATTATAAACATATTATGAAAATAAATTATATTAAATTAACAAGTTTTAATTATTTTTTAAAACATATATTAAAAAAATTATTTACATACATAACTAGATTATAAACAATTATAGAATATTTACATATTATAAAAAAAAATTAAACATTTTAATTTTTAGATTTTATGTACAAAATTTTAAATTATAAACAATGTAGGTCATATTTACATATTATAAAAATAGGATCAATTATGATTATATTTACAAAATTTAATAAGATAGATACATGAATGAAGATATGATCATACAATTATATTTACAAATTTAAAGATTATAATAAAATTTTATTCACTAATTAAAATATAAACAAGAATTACAATTAGGTTTTTTTTTAGAAAAATATTTTAGGGTTTTGAAAATAATTAGGATTTAATAATTTATAAAATTGCATTAGGGTTTTAAAAAGATATTATGATTAAATTAGAGTTTGCAAAAATAAATTAAATTTTATATACAACAAAATATAAATCTAATTATTATTATATACATGTTTTTAATTTTAAATGTATAATTATAAAAACTAAGTTTAGAATTAGAAAACATTTACATGTTATTTTTTATAAAATTATCTAAAAATACTAAACATGATTATATAACAATATAATTAACAAAACAATGAAATAATAAAAAAAATTGAAACTTACCTGGGGCAGGGATTGAACCCAGGATGCCTTGCTTGACAACACCCATGCCATACCACCAGGGTCCTTAGCTTCTTTCATGCGCGTACCAACCACCAGGCCACTTATCATCCTATGAAATAATATACAAACAACACAATAAATATACAAATCAAAATTTAAAAATCTGAAGCGCGCGAAGATCTTCATCTTCAACCTTGGGTTCGCAGGTTTTCCTGCGAATTTATCTACAACTTTTCCTGCGATTATTCCTACCAATACAACCTGCGAACATCAAACACTATTCAAACAGCACAATTTTATCAAATTAAAAACATCTTTAACTTCCTTGCAACCTGTACAATCCAATTATGTCAGCCAAATTCATTTATATTGTGTAAATTGAAGAACCCAAATTTAGAGCTTTAAACCCTAAACATGGTATACTCATGATTCGGCCATAACTCTTCACCAAACTATCCAGACTTCATCTATAGCCAATAACAAACATCAATATATCATTAAAATTCATTATCAATAAGTAAATATGATGATTCGAAAAAAAATATATGAAGCACATGGATGATTCGGTTCATGTATTATGGAGTGTTTTGGATGCAAATAAGTGTTGGTTTCCACTCAATGAGGTCCAAGGATCATGGCTGTGTTCTCAAATTACCTTCAAATGTCCTGGAAGATTGAAACCGAATGTGAGTTTTTGAGAGGTTTTTTGGTTTATGAAACTTACTCTTGGGAGGCAGAAATTTTTTTTTTTGATGATTGCATTATGTTTAGTACTTATAGATGAGTGAACTTAGGTCATAAAATTGAATTGTTGTGTGGAAATTTTGATTCAAAAAGATTGAAATTGATCATGTCTTAAAATTCAAATATTTGTGTATGAAGGCTTGCTATTTTTGGATCAATCTTATGATTTCCTTCCCTTTCAATTCCAATCAATATTGAAGACATTCTAGAAACCAAATCTCCATCAAATATTACATTTTTCATATTTTATTTTTATTTAAAATGATTTTTAATGAATTAAATCAAAATAAATAAAAATAAAATAATAAAAATTCTGATTTTTAATGGTTTGGGTCGTGCATGAAGTCAATGTATGGATTGGGTCATCATTTGGCAAGCCCATTTGGAAGAAATTGGTTTTAGACCCCCTTTTTCATCATAAACCAACTCAAAATTTCCCAACTTTGCAAGGGCACATATCCTTCAATTTTAAGGCTATGAGGGTGTTCTTGGACATTTTGGAAATCTAGAAGAGTCCTCTAAACAACCCCACTGGTTTCATGTCCATATCATTTACCAATCTCAAGTTATGCCCTTTTGAAGTTGTTGACTTTTTGTTGACTTTCAAAAGGACCTATAATGTCTTAGCTCATACCTTCCAAATGAAGCATTTTTGGGCTTGGCTTGTGAGACACAAAGTTGTAGAGAATTCAATTTCCTTCAAAATGAGCTTTGAGTAGAGACTTGGTGATGAAGTATGTGAAATTTATGGCTGGTCAAAGTTCAGTTGACTTTTACTGAGGAAACCCTAATTTAGAAACTCCTGATTATTGATGATCTGGAATATCCTTGATGAATCATGATCAACCCTTGATAAAATGATGAATTTTACTTCATATACTTGATATTGGCAAAAAATCATGAAGTTTGACTTTGGTTTGACCACAGTTGACCTCAGTTTGACTTTTTGACTGCATTGACTGATTTTGACTTATCTGATCATCTGACTGAGCAAACTTCTGAGAAAAGTCTTGAAACTTGTCATGAGGGTTCTTATATACATATAAGATGTTATGAAACTCACTTGAAGTCTTGGAAGTTCATTTAGCCTGATTAAAGTCAAAACCCTAGTTTTGGATGCACTGCTTAGGAGTTGCATTGTCTGAGGGAATTGTCAACTCTTCTGACCCATTGTGAACTTTGTGAACCTTGTGAACCATCATAAAATGTCTTGTGAACCTCATGGGAGGTATTGTGAACCTTGTGAACCATCATAAAATGTCTTGTGAACCTCATGGGAGGTATTGTGAACCTTGTGAACCTCATAAAGTGACTTGTAGACTTCATGAACCTCATGAAAGGTTTTGTAAGCATTGTGAACCTTGTGAACCTTCATAAAGTAACTTGTAGACTTAATGAACCTCATGAAAGGTCTTGAAAGCATTGGGAAACTTGTGAACCTTATGAACCTTCATAAAGTGACTTGTAGACTTCATGAACCTCATGAAAGGTCTTGTAAACATTGGGAAACTTGTGAACCTTGTGAACCTTCATAAAGTGACTTGTAGACTTCATGAACCTCATGAAAGGTCTTGTAAACATTGGGAAACTTGTGAACCTTGTGAACCTTCTTAGCACACAAAATCTTGTATTGTGAGGGCAAATTTTGGGGTGCAACAGCTGCCCCTGTTCAATTTTCTGAAACCTGAGGGGTTAGATTGGTATATTTGCCAGTCGTGACCTGGAAGGTTGAAGGGGATTGAACACAAAAGCCCAAAAATTTGCACTCACCAGTGCGTAGAGTAATACAAATGGCTAGTTGAATATACTTGAGTGGGCTTAAAGATGCCACTTGGAAGAACTGGAGATGGGCTTAGAGATGCCATCTAAAGAACTGGATATGATGATAGCTTTGTGTTGATACTGTATCTCAGTACTAGGTCTTTGTATAGGCCGTCTCTGAATCATTTATGCAACATGGTTTGACTTGTTGAATGGACCAGTAGAAATAAATCTTCGTGGCGATTATCTCTTCTGGAAATATCTTGGACTAGGGAGCGGACCTTTATACAGACCGTTTGCCTACTCTCCAAGGTCAAAAGAACGTCAGGATTTGTTCTTAAGAGTCAAAAGAACGTCAGGATTTGTTCTTCTGAAAAAGTCTTGAACAAGGGGTCAAAAGAGCGTCAGGATTTACTCTTAAGGGTCAAAAGAACGTCAGGATTTGTTCTTCTGAAAAAGTCTTGGACAAGGGGCCAAAAGAGCGTCAGGATTTGCTCTTAAGGGTCAAAAGAACGTCAGGATTTGTTCTTCTGAAAAAGTCTTGAACAAGGGGCCAAAAGAGCGTCAGGATTTGCTCTTAAGGGTCAAAAGAACGTCAGGATTTGTTCTTCTGAAAAAGTCTTGGACAAGGGGCCAAAAGAGCGTCAGGATTTGCTCTTAAGGGTCAAAAGAACGTCAGGATTTGTTCTTCTGAAAAAGTCTTGAACAAGGGGCCAAAAGAGCGTCAGGATTTGCTCTTAAGGGTCAAAAGAACGTCAGGATTTGTTCTTCTGAAAAAGTCTTGGACAAGGGGCCAAAAGAGCGTCAGGATTTGCTCTTAAGGGTCAAAAGAACGTCAGGATTTGTTCTTCTGAAAAAGTCTTGAACAAGGGGTCAAAAGAGCGTCAGGATTTGCTCTTAAGGGTCAAAAGAACGTCAGGATTTGTTCTTCTGAAAAAGTCTTGAACAAGGGGCCAAAAGAGCGTCAGGATTTGCTCTTAAGGGTCAAAAGAACGTCGGGATTTGTTCTTCTGAGAAAGTCTTGAACAAGGGGCCAAAAGAGCGTCAGGATTTGCTCTTAAGGTTCAAAAGAACGTCAGGATTTGTTCTTCTGAGGAATGTCTTGAACCAGGGAATGGATCTTTTTACAGACCGTTTGCCTGCTATTCAAGGACATCTTGAGTAGTGTATGGATCACTTCTGATCTGTTGTGAATTGTTGATATAACTTTATCTGCATATAACCTTCCTGCAAGGAGAATGTTAGTTTATGTTATATGTATGCATGCATAGTATGATGCACCTAAGTAAATGTATTATGTATCTATGGATATGTATATTATGGTATGATGTAAATGATGTATGTATGATATGATACTGCCGGAAGCGTCTGGATATCTTCGTATAACAACTGCTGGCCAGGGAAAATAAATCCCGATTCGTTGTTGAAGGATATGAGGAACTTATTCCCATCTTGTTTGATAATATATTATACATAACCTCCCGTATGCTGGGGATAGCAAGGTATAGATAACCTCCCGTCTGCTAGGGATAGTAAAGTATACATAACCTTTGTCTTCGTTTGATAGTAGGGTAGATATAACCTCCCGTCTTTGTTCGTCGTACTCTTATTGGAAAGTAAATTCCCGTATATCCGTATGAGGATAAAAGAGACGGATATAAATTCCAGGGGAGATGCGACTTTATGAAGATGGATTCGTCCTACTGAGGGTTTGTAACTGTCTTGTAAAGATGAACCGGCGAAGCTTCGTTGAAATCCTTCCCTCGTTCGTCCTTAGTAAATACTATTACTACATTTTCATGCATTTCTGGTAAACATCAATCATATTAAGCATACATGCATTTCTTGTAAACATCAATCATATTCAAAAACATACATACATTCAAACACAACCAATGGACGTTTCGCTTATGTAAATAGGGTAAAAGTAAATCAGGATTCAGAGGGAAAAGTAAAGCTGAACTTGAAAACAGAACCGTTTCAACTTCGAGAGTGTATAACCCATTGGATTTAGAGCTCCTGAGATTCTTAACTTTCCTGAGTACCTTTCCAGAAATCCTCATAGATGGATATGAAGACATGATACTGACACCATCTGATGCTACTGGCATAGACAATTAATTTCCATAATAGCTTCTACTCAAGAGTGTCGCTCCCGGGATTTTCATCCTAGTACAAACGCGAAAGTGGCGCGGAAAGGTTAGAGTCGCCAGCCAGACATTTTTATCCCGAAAGAATGGGAAAGGTAATGTTGCACAAACCTGAGGAAAAAGGAAAGGACGAGGCCTTGCGAACCAAAGATCTGAATACGGGAGTCGGTTACGAACTGGGAAGGTATTAGCACCCCAGATCGTCCGTCGTACCCGACGGGATCCACGCTTGCTTGTTTGTTTCAAAGGGTGAGAAAATAAGATGCTGCTGAATAAAACCGCTACTGGAATAAAGGGAATGGAAAATGAGAAAGGAATAAGAAGAGAGAATGGAAAGAAAAGGGGAAATGTAGGGAAAATAAAGAATGTGCTCGAACGGGCCCTACCCCGCTGCCTACGTACCTCATCGGGATAATGAGGATCAGAGTCGACGTAGTTCGCCTAACCTAGGCGGGAACTATTTGTTTGTGTTTTTTACAGCTGGAACTGCGTGTGTCTATGCTCAGGTGTTGCAGGCTCGTCTGGTACGAGTGCGTTTACCGTCTTGCATGTGTGACAAGTCGCCGCGAGTTCGCGATGTGAGTGAATGAGATGAGAGAAGAAGTTCCCGCAGGATAGTCGGTTATTGTTTGTTTTTGTCTTTTTAAAAGAAGTGTTTTTGAATTTGTTTGTGAACTGTCTTGTACTAAGACCTATCCATCGCGGGAAGTATTTACACCTCGCCCCGAAACAGGACGCGTATAAACACTCCGCAACAAAGTCTCGTGTCGTACAAGTTTGTTCGGTTTTTATTAAGTGTTTTATTGCTTTTCTTTTGAGATGAGAAAGAGAATGACTCAAGTTGATAAAAGGAAAAATCTAAGGGACTAAGACTCAATCCTAATGTATTATGTATTTACAAAGTGATCCTAGTGGTTAGTGAGGTTTTCTATTCCTAATGGAAAAAGGAAAAGAAAAAAAGGAAAAAGGATGCAACTTACTTCCTAAGGAAGATAAGTTGGTCCTAACAATGGGGAATCCTACCAATCACAAATATGGAAGGAAAAATGAATTAAACAGCCTAAAAGAAATGCATAAAAAATAAAGGATAAAGTGGAGTAAACTTACCTCAATCTTCCCCACTACAAAACAAGTGTTAATGCACATTTTTATTAAAAAGAATAAGGCAAACACACATTAATTAAATCCTAATTAAATTCTAAGGCACCTTAGACCTAAACTAGACTCTATTTTAATCCTAAAGGAACTAGAAAAATGCTAAAACCAAAATACAACACCTATTACAGCCCCTTAATACACAAACAGCTATGAAACTAAGCCTAACACCCACCAGCTTTTTACAGCCAGCATGCAACATGAAAAAGTAGGTGTAGAAAGTCACACACATCATACTAATATAACAAACAACATGTGTTTTACAGCAGCTATATACAAAACAGCTATGAAATGCAAAATCCAAATTTGATTATTTTTATTTATGTGCACAAAGTGAATGATAAACAACACATTAATGTCACTTGACATGAATCTACATGCATCACAAAATGAACTCAAACATGTGAATTTATTTACATCATTTATTTGATTAAAAATGACAATGATCAATCAAGAACAAACATACTTTTTTCATGTCGCACACATGAGCATTTTATCATGAGATTGAACAAGTATCACTACAAGCATCAATTGTTACACATGCATGGCATAAAATCAGAATTGAACTCATGTTAAGATATGGTCAATTAAGCACAAGAAACTTGCATGAACATGTGAAGCATTTAATCACTTTTGGCAAAAAATCAACATGGTATTTAATCACTTTATCAATCAAGCAAGCAATGACAATAATCATGAAGCATATGTTGGATTTAAGCAAGCAATTAACATGTGAAACAAATGATTAAAGTGTAGCAAACAACATCAAGAATCACTTATATCACATTTGCACCTTTAACATAAAACATAGAAAAGTAAATGGAATCATGTCGAAACGACTCGAAAAAAATAAATTGGCTACTGGAAATGGACCCAAAAATCCCTAAAATCACTACCTAAACATACATGAACATTAGAGGCACTAGGAAGCAAGATTGAGCAAGAAAATAGGCTAAAAATCCAAAAATGAACAGCGTTAACCGGTTAACCATATAGGTTAACCCGTTAACGGGCAGAAAAATACAGCATTCTGGCCAAAAACGCATGCGTTAACCGGTTAACCAAATGCGTTAACCGGTTAACACTGAACAAAAAGTGAAAAATGCTTTTGAAAAAAGTGCTTTTGGCCACAATCTTCCTTCTAAACAATCCTAACCCCCACTTAATCATGCTAACACAAATTTCTACTCAATTGGAGCTTATTTACACATGGTAGAACCTATATCTATTAACACCTTAAATCCAAATTCAACCAAAATCACAAATCACAAGCAAACATAATCGAAACGGAATTGATTTTAAACAAAGCGAAAAGCACTTAAAGAATGCCAAAAATGGCGAGATGGAGAGAATAACTTAAAGAAGAAATGATTAAGATCACCAACCTACGAAGCGGAGGAGTGCTTCGGTGATTGTTGCAAGAATCGGAGCTTGAATCGAAGAGAAAACCGAAAACCAAGAAATCGCAAAATAAATGCGTTCTTGAGCTTGAATCTTCGTGTGCTTCTGATAAGTCGATAATCCTCACAAAATTCAGTAGCTTATCCTTCTTCAATCCACAAAATATGAAGGTTGGAGGCTTAAGCTTCAAGATCTTCAAGTTTCAATGTGAAACTTGAAGAGCTTATTTGAAAAAGCTTTGGTGAGAGGGAGAGGAAAAGTGAGAGAAAAAAGTGCTTATCAAAGAGTGAGATTGGAAAATGGTGTTCAACCCTTTTTGTTTGGATGAAAATGGCTTAAATAGAGACTAGGCTAGGAGCTAGGTTTGGGTTTGGGGCCCAAATATTAGGTTTGGGATCCAAAATTAGGTTTGGAAGTTAGTTAGGGTTAGGGTTGGAAAAGGGAATATTCCTTGGAACACTCTAGAAAATGGTGGAAGGTGGTGGAAGTTTCCAAGGGAAATGGAGTGGAATTGAAGTGGAAAAATGAGACGGAAAGAATGAAAGGAAGTGTGGAAAGAAAGTGGAAGGAAAGGTGGAGGGAAATGGTGAAACTAACTACCTTTCAAATGATTTTTCTTTGGTTTTTCTATGATTCCTCCATCATTTCTTGATCAAGTTTGAACCATAGGATCATTGTAACCCTAATTTCACGATCTCGATCTTAAAAGTCCGGAGTCGACCCTTTTTACCTAGCCCGATTGCCTTTTCTCCAATTCCTCGATTTTCCGTCGTCCGGCCAGTCGAACCCCTTCCAAAATGAATTTGTGGACGAGATTTGAACCCTAGGCACTTGACATCATATATAAGTCAAAGAAATCCACTTCGACTCAAAAATTTATGTAGAAGCCCTGTAGAAATGAAACCCTAATTCGGCTCTTTTCCCTCAAGAAGTATTGCACTGCTTGCCTCCTTCAATCAAACCAAAACTTTCCATGACTTGTGGCTTCAAGTGAAGACTTGTGGGATATTGTGAACCCTTTGCACAAGGTTGAGAAGCTTTGTGGCCCTTCGGTAGCCTCTTCATAACTTTCGGTTGCTCCGATCATTGATCACATACCCACGCCTCGGCTATGCTATATATGATGCAATGTTTTTGGTTATTTTATGAATCCATATATGCAAAATGCTATGCAAAATGTTGAGGAAATGAGAGGGCAAATTTTGAGGTATTACAGCTGCCCCTATTCAATCAACTGCAGACCTGAACGGATGATTGCAACAACTTTTAGGCGTTCAAGGTATGGAGTGATTGAATACTCGAATAAAACCTGAAAATTTGCACACCGAGGGTAATGGAAATGCCATCTGCCCATTTATTTATTTATGTATTTTCTGATTTTGACCTCCGAATAGGTAGCGGAAAAATAGAAACAGGTGGAAATTTACTGGGAAGCATGCCATCCTCGAATGACAACTCAAAAGAAGATAAGACGGGATGAAACGGGATCATTGTACTTAAATGATAACCCGAATGAAATGGGATCGTTGTACTTAAACGAGAGCCCGAACAAACAGGATCATTGTACTTAAATGATAACCTGAGACGCGACCGTTGTACTGAAACGGAGACGCGAAGAGAAATGAGACTGTTGTACTGAAACAAGACTCAAATACGAGACCATTGTACTTAAATGGAGACTCGAATGAAATGGGGTCGTTGTACTTAAACGAGAGCCCGAGCAAACAGGATCATTGTACTTAAATGATAACCTGAGACGCGACCGTTGTACTGAAACGGAGACGCGAAAGGAAATGAGACTGTTGTACTGAAACAAGACTCAAAGACGAGACCATTGTACTTAAATGGAGACTCGAAAAGAAATGGGGTCGTTGTACTTAAACGAGAGCCCGAGCAAACAGGATCATTGTACTTAAATGATAACCTGAGACGCGACCGTTGTACTGAAACGGAGACGCGAAAGGAAATGAGACTGTTGTACTGAAACAAGACTCAAATACGAGACCATTGGACTTAAATGGAGACTCGAATGAAATGGGGTCGTTGTACTTAAACGAGAGCCCGAGCAAACAGGATCATTGTACTTAAATGATAACCTGAGACGCGACCGTTGTACTGAAACGGAGACGCGAAAGGAAATGAGACTGTTGTACTGAAACAAGACTCAAAGACGAGACCATTGTACTTAAATGGAGACTCGAAAAGAAATGGGGTCGTTGTACTTAAACGAGAGCCCGAGCAAACAGGATCATTGTACTTAAATGATAACCTGAGACGCGACCGTTGTACTGAAACGGAGACGCGAAAGGAAATGAGACTGTTGTACTGAAACAAGACTCAACTGGGGATAACGACAAGACTCGGTAGAAGTAACCACCATGGGAAACAGAGTTGCATTCTGTGGGGAATACTTCAATCTGATTGGAGATGTAACGGGTCTTATGTAATATACCTCAAAACTGGCCCATGCTGGCATGCATATGTTTGGATTTATGGCGTAATGCTCCATGACGATGGAAATGTTACGCTTTGGAGGATGCAAATGTAATGATGATTACTAGATGCAAATGCAAATGCAAAGGGGTCTCCTGATAAGGAGAAAACAGATATCCCAGATGGCTTGACTGGGGAGGGGCGGATGATCACTGCATTGATCTGATTGATCCTTGTGAGGAGAAGACAAGTTTGCGGGGAAGGCTGTCAATGATATACCGGCTCTGAACTGCCACCATTGCCAAAAATAAATTGGACTTTGAGATTGGAGTGCCAAGACCCTGCTGGAGATGAACTCTTCTCGAACTCTGGTGGGAAACCAAAGGCATGATATTGCTGAGGAAAGACCTTGCTGGGGAGGAAAGAACTCCCTGTACTGTTGAGGATTGCCCCTGTCTGAAGGGAAACTTCTACTTGGGGATGACACCCACATTCTGCTGCCTTGCTGGGAGAGATTTCAACTTCCACTTTACTGGGGATGACAGATAATGTCAATGATATAGCTTCCCGCTGAAGATAAGAGCTCAAGTTGCCACTTGCTAGGGATAAAAGATAAATCCTCTCATGTTGGGAATGAGAGACGTAAGGCGTCTCATGCCGGGGATGAGAGACGATGATATCCTTCTGCTCAAGAAGTAATCTTCCATTTGCCGCACTACTGGAGAAGGGATTGTCTAATGAGACTTGCTAAGGAATTTTGATCAATGAAGCTTGCTGATGAAATAACTCTTGAAGTATTGTGCTGACAATGGCTTTGCCCCTATCCCCGGGTTGATAGGTTGTCAACTAATCATGAGTGAACAATGGTTCTTTGCAATTTTCAACTCGCCTCAGATTAAGGTCCGTCAGAAGAAAATGTCTCAAGAGGATTTTACAGAAAACATGACATACGAAATGTCTCAATGTCTTCAAACTCTTGGAGAGATTCATCGGATCTCGAAATAACTGCCCCAGATTGCATAGCCTGTGAAAGAATTTGCCTCGCGAGGATTCATGAAAAACCTCATATCACTGTGAGATATTCTGCCCCAGTATTCTGGACTTTGGATAGGTGCTTTGGATTTACTGTCTTCGGGAAAGAGTACTTCTCATGCTCTTGGGGTGGCCTGCCCCAGGACGAGCCTTGAAGTGATCACCTCTGACTGACCGTGCTTTGAAGAAAACACCCAGACCGACTGTTCTTTGAGAGATTGGATCTCGAATTAATTGCCCCAGTTTGGCTAAAATTTGAATGCATGCATCAGACTCATGAGAGATTTGATCTCGAAGTGATTGCCCCAGTTTGGTTGAAATTTGAATAATGCCTCCGCCTGATGGCTCTTTGAGAGATTTGTATCTCGAAGTGATTGCCCCAACTTGGTTGAACTTTGAAGAGATTGCTCGCCATGATTTCACCAGATTAGTTGGCTCTTACCACGACTGTTGGGAAAGTCCCTACTCGATGGAGTTTTCTTGAAAAGTACACCTCGACAGATTGTCCTTCAGAAGTTTCAGACTTCTCAACTTGGAAAGATTAAGCTTCTGGACTGAGATTCCATACATGGACTTTTATGATGCCAAACAAATGTATGCAAGCAGAAAATGTTTATTTTTTAGAATGAAAATTCTAATGCAACACACATGTTAATCTTGGAGTTTTACTGTAAAAAGATGTCACAAACCTTTGTGAGCGAATCACTGGTTAAGATACGACATTAATTTTTTTTGAATAATAGAAAGCATGCACATGCAACACCAACAAAGATCTTTCAACACCACTCATAGGAGTCAGGAACGCGGTCTCGTGGTAGTACGCTCTCAAAAATAACCCTGTTTCAGTTAGGACTTTTGAGGGTTGTATCGTGGCCTGGTTCACGGTTATAGAAACAAAGGATATAGGCTCGAAATTTATTTGTTCCCACCCATCTTCGTGATGTTCTCCATTCCTATGTTCAGCTAGCTTTTACAAGCGCTCACTTCTCAAAAAGGGTTTTGTGATGGTTGAGGAACCAATTACGCTAACGGTTTAAGCACCAATTAGGTTGTTGTTTGGAGTCAGCCACCTCTTTGTCTTTTGTGTTTGTGCCACACGACTTTGTTCTTGTTCAAGGATCTTTCTTATGTAATCCTTTTCGTCTTTTGCTTTTGCATTATTTTTCTTATCCCTAACTTTTGCCTGGACTAATTCTTGTGAATCTTTGATTGTGAAGTCCAGCGGGATGCCCTAATTTTTGCCTAAGTCACTTGTTTTCAAGTTTCGACTTAGCGGGCTTTTTCATTCTTTTTTTCCTTCTTCTTTTTTGAACAAACCGTGTGAAACTGTTTGTCTTGATTGCTTTGAAAGGGTCGTGACTATCTCACTTTTCAGTTGATGAGGGATAACCATTGTGGTTTCCGATCTCTGGACCTCTTGCTTGGGATAACCATTGTGGTTTCTGGTCATTGGACCTCTTGATTTGGTAAAACGAAAGGTAACGGATCCTCAGATGTACACTCCTTTTTAAAATTTGAACGCTCGGTCAAACTAACTGACGCCTACCCTGCCCCTGGGTTAAGTGCAAAGGTTTTTTCATGCAAAAATAAACTTCAACTTCAAGGCTCAAATGGGTTGGCGAGGGTCTATCTCCCTTATATCTCCGGTGTTTAGGATTTGAAACAATGCCTGTACATCGTCAACAGGGTCTTTCTCAAAAGCGAACAATTAGAGATTCATGCATTTTCATTTCGTCATCCTCCCTAATAGAGTTTAAGCTCAACAGTTGTTATTGCAATGCACATACACAAAATCATAGTGAATACGAATGTATTACTTCAAGAAAAACATGTGCATTTTATTATGGTTATCATTCAAAAACAAATAAGTTTCATGCATGCATACAAATGTTTAAACAAACAATATAAACTATAAATGGAAACGCAGTAAAGAAGCTGAACATTGCCGTCATTGAGGAGACTTGACTCCGTCTGGACTTATTGCTTATGAAGATGCCTTTGCAAATTGGGAGACCCATTTGATGAGGAGACTTCAATATGTGAGCAGACTTTCTGGCATGATGACCTTTGAGTCGATCAACTTCGGGACCTTGTCTTCACCTTTGCCTCTGAAAGACTTGCAACCTTCAATTAAAAGGTCGGGTGTCTCAGAATGGTAATCATACTTGGCATTGAAACCCCAAAGGAAGCTTTGTCGGAGATGATCCTGATGCAATTAGCTCAACCACTCCGAATTTGCGTAAATGAGGAAACTTGTTGCACGTACGTCATCAGAATATGATCAAACTTCTTCTCAAGTTGTTTTGGCCTTTACCCGTATTCTCTGGCCCTAGGACTCTCTTGGGAAGCTAAGGTTGGATGCTGACAACGACATCTGGAGGGAAGAGGTTGATAAAGTTAATAGATAAGGTTGCTCGGAAAGATCTCAGGTGATCTCCTGCCTACGTATCTCCATTGACCAATGGAGAATCAGAGCAGCGTAGTTCCCCTCAATAGGGATGAAAATAGCTTTGTTCAGAATTTCCATAACCAAGCTCATCTGAGTTTTCATCTGGTTGACTTCCTCTTTCATCAGTTTTTGGTTCTGAAATAAAGCTTATACCTCTGCCCTGAATGGCCTCAGTTGGGTCTTCCTTTCGGTTACCTCCGCCCGGAGTTGCTTCAAATATATACTTTGATGACTGTGATTCAAGTTGTCCATTCTGATGAGAAATCAAGTCAGGAAAAGAAGTTGTCTCTGAACACCTGTCAAGAATGCAAGGATGTATGCAAATGCCATGTTCAATTATTTCTGAGGAATCTATCTGCTTTGATTCAAGTTTTGATACAGAAAAATCCAACAGCATAATTCAGATATGTGATCCTCGGAAATAACTGAACATGTGTGCTGGAATGCTATGATGTCATGTATGCAATAGGCATGTGATCAATAATCTGATGCTGGTGTTGAGCAGTGACCCAACTGTCTGAATAGAACCATAATAGCAGTGCCATCTCTGTACAGAACCCCATAACTGAGAACCCAATAACTGTAGAACTGGATCACATAATTGAACAGTCACTGATGGTGTTGAAGCTGAACAATAAGCCAAGTGTCTGTGGTGAGTCACAATATCAAGGTCACAATGGTAATCACAGTAACAATTTCTCTGAATAGAAATCCCGAATCTCAGAATCAGAGAACCATAGAACACTGAACAATACTGACAAAGTGGGTATGTTGAAGTTTGGGGTTCCTACAAACCTGTAAACCCCTCCCAATCTCACGGGTGTGCTACTCGGGTCAACATCACGGACTCTCAAAGCCGAATAGCAATAATACGTTCACCATTTCCGAGAAATGGCTCATGACCAAATCAGGGAATCGGTTTGGCATTATGTACTACTCAGGGAGGTCTCAGTTGAGTCCGGAAAAACAAGCATCCCTCACAAGTTTCCAGCTTCAAGCACTGAATCGAGAAACAATAGTACATTCATCCCGAAGGGTACAATACTATCGTCATACGAACAGTTTGCTTTAACTGAATTCCTATGAGAGAACCAGGCCATCCTATGCGAGTTCCCAATGGACCCTCGGATGCGAGTGGGTTTGCCAACAAATGTGGTCTGCCACTGTCATCACTGGAGAGGGTTGTTTCCATTAAGGTTCTCAATGATCGGTCCCCAGCTGCACATAACTATCAAGGTTGTACCCTGAAGTGGGGAAGAACCCCCACACAGAATAGTCCCAAGACAGTCGCAACCTGGGTGTGGAACACATCACCACTCATCATGTAACCGTGCGAGCACAACATGTCCACGCTCATCCTATGGTGCACTCAAGCCGGGTATTTGGCTTATCTCACAGTAACTCCCAACCCACAGAAAAAATGAAAACCAGCACAGCCAGACAGTCCAGTATAATATGATGCATGGAAAATAAAATACTGAAAGCGGTAAATAAATGCGATAAAGTAAAGCTGTAAATAAAACTGTAAATAAAACAGTAAAGCTAAACTAAAGCACTCAGCAACAAACACATATACACCCAAAGAACAAAACCAAACAGGCGCTAGGATTGACTCTACAAGGGAAACCGGAAGAATCAGGTTAATCCCCAGCAGAGTCGCCAGCTGTCGCTCCCGGGATTTTCATCCTAGTACAAACGCGAAAGTGGCGCGGAAAGGTTAGAGTCGCCAGCCAGACATTTTTATCCCGAAAGAATGGGAAAGGTAATGTTGCACAAACCTGAGGAAAAAGGAAAGGACGAGGCCTTGCGAACCAAAGATCTGAATACGGGAGTCGGTTACGAACTGGGAAGGTATTAGCACCCCAGATCGTCCGTCGTACCCGACGGGATCCACGCTTGCTTGTTTGTTTCAAAGGGTGAGAAAATAAGATGCTGCTGAATAAAACCGCTACTGGAATAAAGGGAATGGAAAATGAGAAAGGAATAAGAAGAGAGAATGGAAAGAAAAGGGGAAATGTAGGGAAAATAAAGAATGTGCTCGAACGGGCCCTACCCCGCTGCCTACGTACCTCATCGGGATAATGAGGATCAGAGTCGACGTAGTTCGCCTAACCTAGGCGGGAACTATTTGTTTGTGTTTTTTACAGCTGGAACTGCGTGTGTCTATGCTCAGGTGTTGCAGGCTCGTCTGGTACGAGTGCGTTTACCGTCTTGCATGTGTGACAAGTCGCCGCGAGTTCGCGATGTGAGTGAATGAGATGAGAGAAGAAGTTCCCGCAGGATAGTCGGTTATTGTTTGTTTTTGTCTTTTTAAAAGAAGTGTTTTTGAATTTGTTTGTGAACTGTCTTGTACTAAGACCTATCCATCGCGGGAAGTATTTACACCTCGCCCCGAAACAGGACGCGTATAAACACTCCGCAACAAAGTCTCGTGTCGTACAAGTTTGTTCGGTTTTTATTAAGTGTTTTATTGCTTTTCTTTTGAGATGAGAAAGAGAATGACTCAAGTTGATAAAAGGAAAAATCTAAGGGACTAAGACTCAATCCTAATGTATTATGTATTTACAAAGTGATCCTAGTGGTTAGTGAGGTTTTCTATTCCTAATGGAAAAAGGAAAAGAAAAAAAGGAAAAAGGATGCAACTTACTTCCTAAGGAAGATAAGTTGGTCCTAACAATGGGGAATCCTACCAATCACAAATATGGAAGGAAAAATGAATTAAACAGCCTAAAAGAAATGCATAAAAAATAAAGGATAAAGTGGAGTAAACTTACCTCAATCTTCCCCACTACAAAACAAGTGTTAATGCACATTTTTATTAAAAAGAATAAGGCAAACACACATTAATTAAATCCTAATTAAATTCTAAGGCACCTTAGACCTAAACTAGACTCTATTTTAATCCTAAAGGAACTAGAAAAATGCTAAAACCAAAATACAACACCTATTACAGCCCCTTAATACACAAACAGCTATGAAACTAAGCCTAACACCCACCAGCTTTTTACAGCCAGCATGCAACATGAAAAAGTAGGTGTAGAAAGTCACACACATCATACTAATATAACAAACAACATGTGTTTTACAGCAGCTATATACAAAACAGCTATGAAATGCAAAATCCAAATTTGATTATTTTTATTTATGTGCACAAAGTGAATGATAAACAACACATTAATGTCACTTGACATGAATCTACATGCATCACAAAATGAACTCAAACATGTGAATTTATTTACATCATTTATTTGATTAAAAATGACAATGATCAATCAAGAACAAACATACTTTTTTCATGTCGCACACATGAGCATTTTATCATGAGATTGAACAAGTATCACTACAAGCATCAATTGTTACACATGCATGGCATAAAATCAGAATTGAACTCATGTTAAGATATGGTCAATTAAGCACAAGAAACTTGCATGAACATGTGAAGCATTTAATCACTTTTGGCAAAAAATCAACATGGTATTTAATCACTTTATCAATCAAGCAAGCAATGACAATAATCATGAAGCATATGTTGGATTTAAGCAAGCAATTAACATGTGAAACAAATGATTAAAGTGTAGCAAACAACATCAAGAATCACTTATATCACATTTGCACCTTTAACATAAAACATAGAAAAGTAAATGGAATCATGTCGAAACGACTCGAAAAAAATAAATTGGCTACTGGAAATGGACCCAAAAATCCCTAAAATCACTACCTAAACATACATGAACATTAGAGGCACTAGGAAGCAAGATTGAGCAAGAAAATAGGCTAAAAATCCAAAAATGAACAGCGTTAACCGGTTAACCATATAGGTTAACCCGTTAACGGGCAGAAAAATACAGCATTCTGGCCAAAAACGCATGCGTTAACCGGTTAACCAAATGCGTTAACCGGTTAACACTGAACAAAAAGTGAAAAATGCTTTTGAAAAAAGTGCTTTTGGCCACAATCTTCCTTCTAAACAATCCTAACCCCCACTTAATCATGCTAACACAAATTTCTACTCAATTGGAGCTTATTTACACATGGTAGAACCTATATCTATTAACACCTTAAATCCAAATTCAACCAAAATCACAAATCACAAGCAAACATAATCGAAACGGAATTGATTTTAAACAAAGCGAAAAGCACTTAAAGAATGCCAAAAATGGCGAGATGGAGAGAATAACTTAAAGAAGAAATGATTAAGATCACCAACCTACGAAGCGGAGGAATGCTTCGGTGATTGTTGCAAGAATCGGAGCTTGAATCGAAGAGAAAACCGAAAACCAAGAAATCGCAAAATAAATGCGTTCTTGAGCTTGAATCTTCGTGTGCTTCTGATAAGTCGATAATCCTCACAAAATTCAGTAGCTTATCCTTCTTCAATCCACAAAATATGAAGGTTGGAGGCTTAAGCTTCAAGATCTTCAAGTTTCAATGTGAAACTTGAAGAGCTTATTTGAAAAAGCTTTGGTGAGAGGGAGAGGAAAAGTGAGAGAAAAAAGTGCTTATCAAAGAGTGAGATTGGAAAATGGTGTTCAACCCTTTTTGTTTGGATGAAAATGGCTTAAATAGAGACTAGGCTAGGAGCTAGGTTTGGGTTTGGGGCCCAAATATTAGGTTTGGGATCCAAAATTAGGTTTGGAAGTTAGTTAGGGTTAGGGTTGGAAAAGGGAATATTCCTTGGAACACTCTAGAAAATGGTGGAAGGTGGTGGAAGTTTCCAAGGGAAATGGAGTGGAATTGAAGTGGAAAAATGAGACGGAAAGAATGAAAGGAAGTGTGGAAAGAAAGTGGAAGGAAAGGTGGAGGGAAATGGTGAAACTAACTACCTTTCAAATGATTTTTCTTTGGTTTTTCTATGATTCCTCCATCATTTCTTGATCAAGTTTGAACCATAGGATCATTGTAACCCTAATTTCACGATCTCGATCTTAAAAGTCCGGAGTCGACCCTTTTTACCTAGCCCGATTGCCTTTTCTCCAATTCCTCGATTTTCCGTCGTCCGGCCAGTCGAACCCCTTCCAAAATGAATTTGTGGACGAGATTTGAACCCTAGGCACTTGACATCATATATAAGTCAAAGAAATCCACTTCGACTCAAAAATTTATGTAGAAGCCCTGTAGAAATGAAACCCTAATTCGGCTCTTTTCCCTCAAGAAGTATTGCACTGCTTGCCTCCTTCAATCAAACCAAAACTTTCCATGACTTGTGGCTTCAAGTGAAGACTTGTGGGATATTGTGAACCCTTTGCACAAGGTTGAGAAGCTTTGTGGCCCTTCGGTAGCCTCTTCATAACTTTCGGTTGCTCTGATCATTGATCACATACCCACGCCTCGGCTATGCTATATATGATGCAATGTTTTTGGTTATTTTATGAATCCATATATGCAAAATGCTATGCAAAATGTTGAGGAAATGAGAGGGCAAATTTTGAGGTATTACAAAGAGAAACAAGCAGAATGCTCCATAAGCATATGCCCCTGGCATTGTGAACTCTGTAATGTTACCTTTAGTAATCCAACTGTATGAGGAAAATTGCCCCCGGCTATTAAGCATGGTTGAATCTGAACCTGATTGCCCCACATGAGTTAGGCAGTATCATGGCCTGCCCCCTTGATTGGGAGATAATAATTATGCCCCTTTGTATACATGGACTTTGATCCAAGAAGCAACTTTGTTTATCGGAAGGACTTTGGGTCATTAAACATTCATCCTGTAAGTTTCTCCATTTGTCAAACACTCAGGTATCTGCAAACAAATATATTCAAAAATGCAATGCTTATGTCTGTCTTGAAGTTTTTCGAAAAAGAGTTATTTTTGAAAAAACATTTTTTGTGAAAACTGTGATATTAACTCAAGTTTTATAATAAGCCCTAAAGGAGTCAGGATACCTTTTTGTAACAGTACGCTTTCAAACTAACCATGCTTCAGTTAGGACTTTTAAATGGTTGTAACGTGGCCTGGTTCACGGTTTAAGAAACAAAGGATAAAGGCTCAAATTTTATTTGTACCCAACCCAATCTCCATGATGTTCTTCAGTCCTATACTCAGTTAACTTATGCATTGAGGCTCAAATGAGTTTGGAATTGTAACACTGACATTTGTGATGGTTCAGAAACTCTAAATTTATTTGAACATTCAGTCATCTTTCTTTGTTGAGGATTCATAGTGACCTCTTTTTTCCTTTTGACTTTGTTATCCCTTCTTTTTGCCTGAACTGTTTATTTCAAAGTTACAGTCAGCGGGATGTCTTAATTTTTTTTACTAAGTCTCCTTCATAGGTTTTGACTTAGTGGGTTTTTCTTTTTGCTGGATATTGACTGTCAGGTTTCATGATTATAGAGAACCATCATTAGTTGTGTACAACACAAATAATTGGCATATTTGAGTTACCGAGTAACTACCCTGCCCCGGGTTATGAATAAAGGTTTTGATTTGTGCGAGAATAAAAACTCCTACTTCATAGGCTCAAAAGGGTTGACTAGGGATTAACTTCCTTATATCTCCACTGTTTAGGAATTGAAACAATGCCTGTACATCGTCAGCATAGTCTGTTCAAAAGCATACTGCCTGATATCATGGTATTATTTTCGTCATCCTCCCTCTACAGGCTTATAGCTTTATCAGGAGTTAAATATCACAAGATAGAAATAAGGAGCATAATTCAAAATATAGTGGAACGAATGGATTAATTCAAGACAAACATATGCAATGCATTAATGAAAACAAAAGTTTAACATAATAATAAGTGTTCAAACAAATAAAAGAAATTACAAATGAAAATTCAAATGTTCTCAAAGTCTCTTCCTCTAAACTTGTCACTCCAGTTATCTGGAAGCTTTGATGCTTGATGGACGACAGAAGAACTCAACCTGGCCTTCTGGCGTAACCTCGAGTATTCCTTCGTCAATTAGGTCTTGAATCTTATTCTTCAATGCCCAACAGTTATTTGTGTCGTGTCCGGGACTGTCGGAGTGGTACATACACCTTGCTTTGGGATTATAGCGAGGAGAAGAGGTATTAGGATTTTTAGGAGAATTTTCCAAGGAAATCAGCTTCATCTCCAACAGGCATTGCAAAACTTGTGACATTGGTGTGCTGGACCGGATGAACTGTCTTCTACATTCCTTGTATAGAAGTGGATTAACCTTACCAGGCCTTTTTTCTTCCATTGAAGGATGATCAGTAGTAGCATGTCTCTTTCCTTCTCTTATCCTTACTTTCCTTTCAGCCAAGTTAGCTTGTTTCAACGGAGGTTGACTGATGATTAGATTCCCAACTCTGTTATGCCGAAACTCATTGACAAAGCTTCTCAGCTCTTCTTGCCCCTGGGCCAAACTCTGGATAAGAGCCATTTGGCCATTCATCTGGATCCTCATCTCTACCATCTCAGCTTGTAGTTGTTTCAGCTGATCATCCTTGTTGTTCTCAGGATTCTTCTTCTTCATGTCCTCAGAGAGGAGTGCGTTCAACTCTTCTTGCCCCTTGGACAAATTCAGAATCACTTCTTGAAATTGGGCATTCTGAGCTTGAAGATCTTTGACAAATTGTTCGAGAGCCATTGCTGAAATAAACAGCGAGAAGATAAGAAACCTGTGCACAAGAAACCTGTGATGCAATGATATGGTATGCATATGCAATGTTTTCAAGGACCGCAGGATTTAAATTTGCTTAAACAAACAAGATGGTAAACTTTTATTAGTAATAAATTTGTTTTGCCTCTTGGGCGTACAAAAAATGAAATGAAATAAATACAAGAGATGGGGTTTTAAGTCTCCCATGGACGTTTCCTCTTTATGTTGAGGTATGAATTGAGATTCTGTTCCTCGTGAAGTTGCTTTGTTAGTTCCAAGATTATTTCTTAGCTTGCTTTGTAATGAGCCTCGAAAGTATCCCTTTGCTCCTTCAGCTGGATCCAGGATCTCTGTAAGTCTTCCATGTCAGTAGGCATGTCTGGGTGAAGGATGGTATAAGCAGTGTCTCCTTCAGCAACAGGTTCCATGGTAACTGGCAGGATGGCAGGATATGGCATCATGAGAGTCTGAGCACGAGATCGCACACATCTGAGATAAGCCTCCATAGGAATAGTGTACTTAGGCTCCAGTGTCTTGCTGTCAACCCTGTTTACTTTTCCCCAAGCTCGTATGAATCTCTGACGGTAACCTTGAAGATCGTTGTCGTAATCAAACACAATGCCCTGAATCAACACGTCATGTGGTCCATCACTCCGAGCGTAACCAAACTGTTGTAAAGCTAAAGAGGGGTTGTAGGTGATGCCTCCTCTTATGCCTAGAAGTGGCACATTAGGAAATTCCCCACAACGATCAATAATAGTGACATTCTCCATAGATCTGGAACACCAATGGATATCTGAATGCGAGAGTGACATGATCCTCTTGGACCATCTGAACCCTTGCTCATTCTTCATTACTGAGCGAGGAAGGTGAGAAATAAACCACCTAGAAAGCAAAGGTATGCAGCACATCAAAGTTCCTCTTGCCTTTGTAGTACGGGTATGAAGAGAATGTAGGATATCTCCAAGCAATGTAGGTACTGGATTGTGACTCAGGAATATGTTGATGGCATGAACGTCTATGAACTGATCTGGATTGGGGAACAATACTAAGCCATAAATCAGCAAGGCTAAGATCTCCTCAAAAGCATCATAGCTCATGGCCTTCAAGAACACTTGAGCTTTATCCATTAACACCTTAGCAAGAATACCTTTAACTCCGCTTCTCGTTTCTAGAACAATGTCAGATTTTTTCAGATGTAGAGATGCAGCAATAACCTCTGGTTTAAGCTCTTTCTCCAGGCCTGTGAAGGGTCTTTGATCAAGAACAGGTATGCCCAGAAGTTTAGAGAACTCTTCCATGGTTGGAACCAGCTGGTAGTCAGGGAATGTAAAGCAATGGTGCTTAGGGTCAAAGAACTGGAACAGAACACTCATCATGTCTTCATTGAACCCTGAAGTGACTAGATCCAATAGGTGACCATGTCTCTTGATGAACTGGGAATGATCAGACACTTGAGCAACCAACTCTTTAAGCTTAGCAGGTATGCCCACAAAGTTGATCCTGATGGTGTTTCTACGAGCAGAAGCCATGACCTGCAACAAAGAACAAAGATAAATCCCTTGGTCCTTGAAATGGTTAGGGAAAATGCTATGCTTATGATGCATGATGATGTCATGATGTTATGCTCAATCACAAACATGTGGCACACACAAGCAAGTCACACAATAGCCCTAGGTTTAAAGGCTTGCATGAGGTTCAAAGGTAAGTACCCTCCCCTGAAGTTAGTTGGTTCATCTTGTCCTATGAAAGTAACCAGGTTCTAAGGGATCTCAATATCATTGATCCTTCACAAGGGTGGTTGTTCAGAAGGCAACTTACTTGCCAACCAAAACCCTCCAAGTTTAAGATCTCAATGAGCGTAGTATCGAGTGTCAACCAACTTCAGTCTGCACCAAAGCCGGTTACCTCACTACTTTCTAAAGGCCAAGATGAGTTAACTAGGGTTCTAAAAGTTAGTTAGTGCATTGACAACATATGGCAGCCTCATATTATCCTCAACTTGACTTAAGGAACATAAGCACCAACCAAGAAGTCGCACTAACTATGGCCACCAGATCAACCGTATCGATATACGTCGTACAGTTTCCTTGGTCTATTGCCATTTACCTAAGGTACACTAGATCCGGGTTAGGACCTTTCACACATAAGAGCACCCCAACAAGATAATATAAAGCAAACAAGGCAAACAATTTAAAGTGATCTAATTCCTAAGGGTACCCCTCTTTTATATTAAATCCCCAACAGAGTCGCCAGTTCTGTAACACGGTGGGAGAACTGACTTTAGTTATGTTGCGGATAGCAAGAGTCGCCACCGACTTTTATTTTATCCAAAAGGAAAGGGTATAAAAGAACAGGAAAGACCTTAAGAGATATTTTTGGGTCCGGGGGGTAGGTTATGTAAAGGGAAGGTGTTAGCACCCTTTACATCCATGGTTATCCATGGGCTCTTAGTTACTTAGCTCACTTTTGAATTGTTTTTGAAAATGTGAAGTGTGTGAATAGAAAATTTTCATATGAGTTAATAATGATCCATGTACGGATGCGTAAAAACTTGTGTTTGAAAATTTGTTTGAAATTTGTTAAGTGTTTGAAAATTTGAAATGAAGTGAGCAAGCAACTAGGAGGTACCTACCCTAAAGTTTAAGTCTTTTCTGTTCTTTATCCTTTAAGTGGTAAGACTATCCCTATTATTAAGGAATAGGTAGTCATTACCTTGGATGTAAGGGACATATGAGGGACATCTGTTTATGAAGGCAACTGTGAGGTGTATTAAGCATTTAGGAGGGACTATCATCATTATTCGAAAGGGACAAGATCATTACGAAGGCAACATTCGAAAAGGGACTTGATCTTTTATTGTTAAGGGACTAGATGACTTTATTTTGAGGGACTTTTGCTTTATACACCCTACTTGACCTTTTTGATTAGGCAACATGAGAGGTATCCCTAAGGAAGTGAGATGGCGATCAAAGATCGACTTACGTGTGTGAGTGTACAATTTTAAATATTTATCTTTTGAATTAAGTGATCTAAATTAATTTTAAATAACATACATGTTTACACTCCCTATTTTTACTAACCATGACATAAAAATAAATAATTTAAATATTACAAAATATTACATCCAGGAGCAATTACAATAATAATAATAAGCAAATTAAATAAATAGCAAAATAAATAAATAATTATAATTGGGTTAGTGAAAATAATAATAATAAAAATAATATCAAATTTAATGGGGTTAGTAATAATAATAATAATAAATCACAATATCTATAAATGGGGTTAGTAATAATAATAATAATAATAAATCACAATATCTATAAATGGGGTTAGTAATAATAATAATAATAATAATAATAAATCACAATATCTATAAATGGGGTTAGTAATAATAATAATAAATATGAAAATAAATAGCATTAATGATAAAATAAATAAGAATATTAGCATAATAATTACAAGATCAAATTTTTATGAACAATTATTATTTAAGATTGCGAAGAAAATATAAACAATTAATTATCATAAAGTCTTAAATGCTATAAAAATTAAGTTAATTATAAACATATTATGAAAATAAATTATATTAAATTAACAAGTTTTAATTATTTTTTAAAACATATATTAAAAAAATTATTTACATACATAACTAGATTATAAACAATTATAGAATATTTACATATTATAAAAAAAAATTAAACATTTTAATTTTTAGATTTTATGTACAAAATTTTAAATTATAAATAATGTAGGTCATATTTACATATTATAAAAATAGGATCAATTATGATTATATTTACAAAATTTAATAAGATAGATACATGAATGAAGATATGATCATACAATTATATTTACAAATTTAAAGATTATAATAAAATTTTATTCACTAATTAAAATATAAACAAGAATTACAATTAGGTTTTTTTTTAGAAAAATATTTTAGGGTTTTGAAAATAATTAGGATTTAATAATTTATAAAATTGCATTAGGGTTTTAAAAAGATATTATGATTAAATTAGAGTTTGCAAAAATAAATTAAATTTTATATACAACAAAATATAAATCTAATTATTATTATATACATGTTTTTAATTTTAAATGTATAATTATAAAAACTAAGTTTAGAATTAGAAAACATTTACATGTTATTTTTTATAAAATTATCTAAAAATACTAAACATGATTATATAACAATATAATTAACAAAACAATGAAATAATAAAAAAAATTGAAACTTACCTGGGGCAGGGATTGAACCCAGGATGCCTTGCTTGACAACACCCATGCCATACCACCAGGGTCCTTAGCTTCTTTCATGCGCGTACCAACCACCAGGCCACTTATCATCCTATAAAATAATATACAAACAACACAATAAATATACAAATCAAAATTTAAAAATCTGAAGCGCGCGAAGATCTTCATCTTCAACCTTGGGTTCGCAGGTTTTCCTGCGAATTTATCTACAACTTTTCCTGCGATTATTCCTACCAATACAACCTGCGAACATCAAACACTATTCAAACAGCACAATTTTATCAAATTAAAAACATCTTTAACTTCCTTGCAACCTGTACAATCCAATTATGTCAGCCAAATTCATTTATATTGTGTAAATTGAAGAACCCAAATTTAGAGCTTTAAACCCTAAACATGGTATACTCATGATTCAGCCATAACTCTTCACCAAACTATCCAGACTTCATCTATAGCCAATAACAAACATCAATATATCATTAAAATTCATTATCAATAAGTAAATATGATGATTCGAAAAAAAATATATGAAGCACATGGATGATTCGGTTCATGTATTATGGAGTGTTTTGGATGCAAATAAGTGTTGGTTTCCACTCAATGAGGTCCAAGGATCATGGTTGTGTTCTCAAATTACCTTCAAATGTCCTGGAAGATTGAAACCGAATGTGAGTTTTTGAGAGGTTTTTTGGTTTATGAAACTTACTCTTGGGAGGCAGAAAATTTTTTTTTTTTGATGATTGCATTATGTTTAGTACTTATAGATGAGTGAACTTAGGTCATAAAATTGAATTGTTGTGTGGAAATTTTGATTCAAAAAGATTGAAATTGATCATGTCTTAAAATTCAAATATTTGTGTATGAAGGCTTGCTATTTTTGGATCAATCTTATGATTTCCTTCCCTTTCAATTCCAATCAATATTGAAGACATTCTAGAAACCAAATCTCCATCAAATATTACATTTTTCATATTTTATTTTTATTTAAAATGATTTTTAATGAATTAAATCAAAATAAATAAAAATAAAATAATAAAAATTCTGATTTTTAATGGTTTGGGTCGTGCATGAAGTCAATGTATGGATTGGGTCATCATTTGGCAAGCCCATTTGGAAGAAATTGGTTTTAGACCCCCTTTTTCATCATAAACCAACTCAAAATTTCCCAACTTTGCAAGGGCACATATCCTTCAATTTTAAGGCTATGAGGGTGTTCTTGGACATTTTGGAAAGCTTGAAGAGTCCTATAAACAACCCCACTGGTTTCATGTCCATATCATTTACCAATCTCAAGTTATGCCCTTTTGAAGTTGTTGACTTTTTGTTGACTTTCAAAAGGACCTATAATGTCTTAGCTCATACCTTCCAAATGAAGCATTTTTGGGCTTGGCTTGTGAGACACAAAGTTGTAGAGAATTCAATTTCCTTCAAAATGAGCTTTTAGTGGAGACTTGGTGATGAAGTATGTGAAATTTATGGCTGGTCAAAGTTCAGTTGACTTTTACTGAGGAAACCCTAATTTAGAAACTCCTGATTATTGATGATCTGGAATATCCTTGATGAATCATGATCAACCCTTGATAAAATGATGAATTTTACTTCATATACTTGATATTGGCAAAAAATCATGAAGTTTGACTTTGGTTTGACCACAGTTGACCTCAGTTTGACTTTTTGACTGCATTGACTGATTTTGACTTATCTGATCATCTGACTGAGCAAACTTCTGAGAAAAGTCTTGAAACTTGTCATGAGGGTTCTTATATACATATAAGATGTTATGAAACTCACTTGAAGTCTTGGAAGTTCATTTAGCCTGATTAAAGTCAAAACCCTAGTTTTGGATGCACTGCTTAGGAGTTGCATTGTCTGAGGGAATTGTCAACTCTTCTGACCCATTGTGAACTTTGTGAACCTTGTGAACCATCATAAAATGTCTTGTGAACCTCATGGGAGGTATTTTGAACCTTGTGAACCATCATAAAATGTCTTGTGAACCTCATGGGAGGTATTGTGAACCTTGCGAACCTTGTGAACCTCATAAAGTGACTTGTAGACTTCATGAACCTCATGAAAGGTTTTGTAAGCATTGTGAATCTTGTGAACCTTGTGAACCTTCATAAAGTAACTTGTAGACTTCATGAACCTCATGAAAGGTCTTGAAAGCATTGGGAAACTTGTGAACCTTGTGAACCTTCATAAAGTGACTTGTAGACTTCATGAACCTCATGAAAGGTCTTGTAAACATTGGGAAACTTGTGAACCTTCATAAAGTGACTTGTAGACTTCATGAACCTCATGAAAGGTCTTGTAAACATTGGGAAACTTGTGAACCTTGTGAACCTTCTTAGCACACAAAATCTTGTATTGTGAGGGCAAATTTTGGGGTGCAACAACAGCCTCCGCCTAAAACACCTTCAATCCACCAGTAACCAACTCTTGAAATTCTCAAAAGTTTCATCCTTAGTCTTCTGAATGAATACCCATAACTTTCTGGAATAATCATCAACTATAGATAGAAAATACCTTGCACTTGAATGTAAAAGATTCCTTGCAGGCCCCCAAAGATCAACATGGATGTGTAATCAAAGGATGCATATGTTCTTTGTTTACCTTTGTTAAACTTCACCCTATAGGATTTTCCAAATACACAAGGTTCACAAAACTCCAACTTCTCGACTTTGTCACCACCTAGCAAGTTCTGTTTTCCCAGTTCGACCAGGCATCTCTCGCTAACATGGCCCAATCTCATGTGCCATAATTTTGTCTTCGACAACAGTTTTGTGGATGCAACATTTGTTGGACCACTTACAACTTCAGCCTCAAGGGTATACAAGCCTTACTTCTTTAAGCCTCTCAAGACTTCCTTCGACCCCTTCGTGACTCTTAGAATAATTTTCTCTCCTTGAAAAACATATCCCTTCTTGTCGAATTCACCAAGAGAAATCATATTTCTCTTCAAGTCAGGTACATACCTAACTTCAATCAATAACATTATTGACTCATCATGGAGCTTGAATCTCACAGATCCAATACCTGCAATTTTTCAAGCTTTTTTGTTTCCCAGAAGCACCGATCCACCATCTTGATAACTTAGCTCCTCGAACAAATCTTTGTTTGGATTCATGTGTCAAGTGCAACCTGAATCCATAATCCACTCTTTTCTTGAGTCTCCGCTTGAAACCACAAGAACATCAGATGAATTGAAATCATCTTGAACAATGGCAACATTGCCATTATCCTTACCTTCATGGTCTTTCAGGCCTTCAGGGCACACCTTTCGAATGTGACCCTCCTTCTTACAATGATAGCATCGAACACCAAATGCTTCACTGCCATAAAACTTTTGCTAAGTTTTACCCTTCTTTTTGTCGAACTTACCATCCTTTCGCAAGAATTTCTCCTTAACGTCCAAACTTTCACCAACTGTCAAAGGTTTATGCTCCTTTCGTTCGCTCAAGTCCTTAGAGTACAAGATATATTGAACATCTTCAAAGGTCATGGACTCTCTTCCATATAAGAGGGTTACTTTGAAGTGAGCATGTGTTCTGGGCAAAGAGTATAACAGCAATAACGCTTGATCTTCATTATCAATCCTCACATCAATATTTTCAAGATCAAGAATCATCTTGTTGAACATATCCAACTGCTCATCCAACACTCTGTTTTCACTCATCTTGAATGAATACAAGGCTTACTTCAGGTAGAGTCGAATCACCAACAATTTGGTCATGTACAAACCTTCAAGTTTCAACCATAACCCTGACGTTGTCGTCTCCTTTGATACCTGTCGAAAAACCTAATCACCAAGGCTCAACAATATTGCAATGTGTGCTTTCTAAATCATGGTCGTCTTTTCAGCTACCGTTAACGTAGCATTCATGATCGCCTCTCCCTTCAGCGCTTCCAAGCAACCCTGTTGAACAAGTAGGGCTTTCATCTTCAAGTGCCACAGACTGAAATCGTTCACTCCGGTGAACTTTTCAATCTCATACTTTGTTGAAGGCATTTTCTCCATGTTCGCCGCACTAATTTGTTGTGATTTGAATACCTTAGAAACAAGGTATAATTGGTTCCTTGATCAGTCAAGAAACCCCAAGGGTTAGGGTTTAGGTTAACCAAGGATAACAACAAAGATTGGTTATAAATTGTTATTCTTTCCTTTCTCTTAAGAAAATATTACAAATATACAAGAATAGCAAATAACCTCTCTCACTTTTGAATTAGGGTTTTATCTTCATATTTTCCCTTATACAAAATATGAGAGACTAGTATGTTATTTATAAGAAAACTAACACACTAACCTAATGAGTTTTTAACAATTACCCATTACAAGCTAACTTAGGGTACAAGCTAACTTAAATAATTGGATCCATAACACAAGGCCCAATTTGACACCAACAAATATTATACCTTACAAATATTATGGCCGACGGAGTCGACCATTTGAGACATATACGGGTCACACAACACACATATGCCCGACTTGAGCAGAGTCAGGCCGTTCTGGAGGCAAGCATTACATTTGTTCAGGTACAACCTACTACTGACATCCAGGCCACACCTTATGCATCTCATCCCACTCTTGGTGCTCGACCTTCACCTCAGCCTCAGGACACTCCTTCTACATCGCATCCAACTCCACCTTCTACTTCTTCTTCCCGTAGGCGTTGGGATTCTATAGATGACACATCACTTCCCCCATCACCCCCGCAGGCGTCATCGGGATGCACCTGTTCCACATACTGTTGTTGATTCGGTGCCACCACCGGAGGGTGATGTCCTACCACCGAAGGGAAAGATTGTTGATGACCATGTTGCTGAGGCAGAGGGTTTCCCAGAGGGTCCATCAGATTTGTTCTTGATGCCACTATACCACGATCACACTGCCAGATTTTTCTGGGAGGGAAAGGTAATATTACTCAGAATGTTGCTATTTTTTTCATTGCAAATTGATTATTTGTAACATTTATTTTTATTGACATTGAATATTTATGGAAATTTTCAGGCACGAGAACCTTATAAGTTTTTTAACCATGGGTGAAAGATCTTACATTTAAACCTATTTATTTGTAATTTAAGTGTTTGATAACATTTCGCAGATGCATCTCTAGAATTTCTCCCATGATGCATCTCCAGAACAATCTAACATTAAGTAAAAAAAGGTGCGTCCAGAGATATATCTCCGGAACTTAGGGGTATTTAAGGAAACGCGCATGGTGGATAATAACCCCAAGGGGTGCCATAAGAAATCCTCAAAAAGAGACTACTTTCCTACATTTCAAATTTCCATTGAAAGGTAGACACATCATCCCGAGTAAAAAGAGACCATTGTGTTCACCCAAACCAAAATATTCACTATAATTACGTGCTACATAGTGATTATTATCGTTATCCCTTAATATAAGGTACATAATAAATTAATAGGTTTAAATGTACTTTTGTTCCCCCCTAGTTTGGACAATTTAAACAATTGGTCCTCCTATTACAAAATCTACGAATTTGATCCCTTAAGTTAGATGCACTTTGTATTTTTGTAGTTCCCTCCATTTTTGCAGACGCGACATTGATGATTGGGATAAAAAATATTTTTTAATTAGGTGGCAAGATGACATGGATAATTATTAATTAATATATTTTTAATAGAATTAATATTAATATGTTTCTAAACTAATTAATTTAAACTTTTAAAATTAAAATCTTTGGGTTGAAACTCATTCCTTTACGATCTAGGCCCAATACACATATTACATTGTCACTTATGCTTATTAACTTTATAAACACTTAAATTATTTCTACAAAAAACTAGTAGAAGACTTGTGCGTCCGCACGGGTAAGTTGAAGAAGTTAAAGATTAAAATCTCATGAATATCTATAATTGGAAATAAGATTTATATGTTATCGAGAAGCTAATGTGTTAAATTTAAACAAATTTCCCATAATGTAAATTAAATTCAGAGAGTTAAAGTAATAAAAAATATATGTTATGCTTTGTTAAGTAAAAGTTGCATTATAATTAACCGAATATAGTCATTGCAATGAAATTACACTTGAATGTAATATAAGGTATTGTTATAAGTAAAAGGAACGTTGTTAGGAACATTATGGAACGTTGTTAGGATGTAAACCAATATGGATGACAATAAGGGAATATTAAACAAAAGCACCAATGTGAAAATAAAGTAATATAGTAAATCTCCAGGAAAAGTATCAGTGAAAAATAATAGTCACAACTGATGAAGGCATATGGTGTTCTTGGCCTATAATACATACATAACAAACTATTAAGATGCAATCGTGCCCGACTGTTGGAAGCAAGTTTTGTGGCTTCATTCGAATTATAACCTTTACGCGATACACTATTAAAATTCGTCGTAGGCATAAGAAGAAAGATGATTTCAATGTTCGAAATCACAAAATTGAATATGATTATTTTTATAAAACTGTGTAAATGTGCATACAATATTTTTATATGATTCCTTTCACAACGACAACGTGGCTGAGTGATGAGTAAGTAGCAGACAATGCAAAACAGAAGATAATAGTCAGTACCGAATCACAATATGAGCCATGTCCAATGAGAGGCAAAATAACTGAAGAATTGCAACCTCATTTCAGGTATGGATATGAATTTTTTAATGTCACTGGCCAAAAAAAATTATCATTATTATAATTTCTAATTATAAGATTTGTGGTGGTTGTAGGCATAATCTAAGAGACCCTTAATATCATCAAATTCCACATTGTTCTATTGAGATTTGTAATTTTCATACAATGATTATCTTACTGAGAAAAACTTGACTCAAAATAATACTATTTCACTTGCATCTGATTTTTAATTCTATTCTTTATTGATGATACATGTTGGTGACTCTCAAAAGTTATGCTCAATTTTATGAATCATTCTGGTGTCACCTTTTTATTCATATACTACGTTGAATATTTTTAATGCATGTTACAAAATTAAAAATATACTTTTTATATCAACTAACTTTTATCTAATTCAGTAGAATATAGTTTACTGTTTCTGTTTAAAACAATTGTCAATCATATTGGCAAGATGCAAAATGACCATTGCTACCATATTTTGATCAGTTGGATCTTGAAAGCTCTATAAAACTATAAACCTTGTTTTTCTTCTACTGAATGTAGTGCTTGGTTTGTTTTATTGTACCTTGTAAATATTTCTTTCTATTCTATTCATGTGCAATTAGTCAATCTTTATTATACTGGCCTATATTCATTGCAGTGACACACAAATTGTCTCTTGAGAAGACAACCACAATATCCATAATGAAAAAGATAATAATCCATAAAATCTAACACACAACAACATAATGACAGAAATAAAATTCACCACCCCTAAAGAAGTGACGTCGACTATAATTGATAAATATGGGGGGAACCGCAATAAAAGCTTGTGGACCACATTATTAACAAGAGAATAAGAACACGGTTTGTGTACCTGACTTACTTGTTATTGTAGTTATTATCGTCCATATGCTAATTGTAGATTTTAAAGACTATAACATCAATGAACAAAAAACATGGGAATAATTTCAATATTACATATAAAATGAATATTTATAGATGTTAAACATCCATGGCAATGTTAAAAAGCAATATTACATAGTACTGTGTATAACATGAATATTGATAGATGCAATAGATTAAAAGAAAGAAAGTTTGAGATATGTAGAATTAGAATAGTTTTACAAAATATTATTGAATGAAGGTGTAGCTCCTTGTTGAAGAAGGAAAGCATGAAACATCAGATGTTTTATTTTGGAGCAATTTGACGAAAATATATAGTAGTTTGACTTTTACTATTAAAAAATGACAAAAGTCAACGTGTGAACCACATATGCACAAATTAGTTTGTTAACTGTATGAATATTTCAGCTATGTAAAACTGAATATTTTAAAGATTTGGAAACTATAGTTACATTTGAAAGGAACTAAGGGAGATCCATTTGAAATTGAACTAAGGTACTTAACGATGAGCTTCATCTCAGTAGGGCATTGCGTACAAAGGAGCATAATAATTACTCAAGGATTATGCATTTAATGAATCCGTGAAAAGTTGTATAATAGTATTACTTAAATCAACTTTATGATGTTTGCAACTACTTCTATTATGTATAATGGATTTGACAGGACAATAACATGTAGTTCAACACATATACTAAAGTACTTCATAGTTGTTGCCTTTAGCAGATTTTTAGTGATATATATTGCATTGGTAAAAGTTAAACACCTAAGTAACCTTAGTATAAAAAGTTGTTTACTACTGTCACATCCAATAGTAAATAATAAAGAAATACATGCTGCAAATTATCTATCATATTTTCACAATGATACTTGTGCCATTATAGTCCACAACACTGGTCATTGTTGTGCATCAGTCAATTACAATGCAAAGTATTCCATTTTATCTGTATAATATATAACAATTAGAACTATCTAAATGCAGCATAGAGTAAATGACAAAACGTAATTTCGGTATTATAGGTAGATGAAAGAGAAATCATTAAGATATGGTTTCATATTATATGTATAAGAACTTAAATACCATTGATTATAATAAAACTTCTACTTAGTTGTTGAATCATGAAAGTTGTATGTTACAAGATTGAAAAAGAAAACTAAAAGATGATTTAAACTTCTACTTTAATTGTGGTGTAAATTAAAATTGTGTTTGAGTGTCATGAGAAATTACCTCAAACAATTTCATCCATATCTATTTAAAGTACCCTGACGAATGATTTGATGCAACTTTTAAAATAATCATCGTTATTAAATGGAACCTGGCATATTTGGAACTAAGGTTTTATGCAATATCTCCTAAATATTGCTAGCTTACAATCAAACATCTTCTGAAACACTTAATCACTGTTTAGTTGGCCACGTGTAGAAGTTATAAGAAAATATATAATTAGTTGGGCTACAAATATGAATAACATACAACATAATGAATTTAACAAAAAGCAACATGCATAGTTTTACCGATTCGGCATCCTACTGAAGGGTATCCTACTGAAGCCTTACTTTTCCATTAATATTCAGAATGTGTAAGCAACCTAAAGCAAGATTATGAACATTGTAAATAAACTTTTAATTAGGACTTTCAACTGTATGATGAAAAAGCTTCAAAACCATATTGCACAAAGACTTTTCCATACAAACTTTAACCTAGTTACATAATTTAATACTTAGAATGTGTAAGCTTTCCTAAAGCATAATGATAAGCATTGCTAATAAACAATTAGTTAGGATTTTCATATGTATGGTGCAAAATATTGGAAATTATTTAGCATCATTATCTCCATACAAACATTAGCTTAGTTCCATAATTAAATTCACAGAATGTGTAAGCAACCTATAGCATTGCTGTCATAAAAACATATAGCATGATTTTCTAGTGTGTAGTAGGATTTTTAAAATGGGTAAGAAACCTATAACATTAACGTCGTCAAAAACTACAGCTTTGCCAGATTTAATATCCAACATTAATCATGATTTTCAAGTGTATGTTGCAAAATCTAAAAAACCATACATCGGGATTTTCAAGTGTATGGTGCCTCTCAATGAAATCATGAAAAAAACATATAATTTGAGACCAATGAAGACAAAACAATTTATGGCATGACTGAATGCATCGGACCATTGAAAAACTCCATTGTTGTCATCAAAATTGAAAAACGTGTGTTTCATTATACAATGTTAAAGGGATTCATAAAATGCTGCATCAACTTAAAAACAATGAAACATATACAACACCAACAATTTGGAATGAGAAACAAAATTGTAACATAAATTTTCCATAAGGACTAAATACTATTATCATCAAACAAAAATTGTATCAGTGCAATCTTCAAATATGAAATTGTGATATTCAAGTAATCCAAGAAGGACATGTATGTATGTAGAGTACGTATATTGAAATAACTTAAAGGAAGGCATGAGTTTGACAAATGAAAATGCAATAGAAGAAATCTTATGACTAATAATCCAACTGTTGAAAATATGTGGAAATCTGTGTTAAAAACCGAAAAGTCTATTGATATCATAGGTTTGGAATAGGTGAACGACTTATGCAATTTTTCTTGCAAGAATACAGTCTTCTAAAAAAATTGTATGATAATTTCTATCAAATAAATATCAACAGTTTGTAACATCGCAATCAAATAAACCATAAACATTCATATACAACTATGAAGGATTCATTTCATACTCATGTTGTTCTATGATTTTCTGATTACAAAACCAAAAAGAACATGAAAGGGAAAAACAAAACTAAGAGCAAATGATGATGGTCGAGAACATACACTACTTCGATCTCTATATCATCTTTCGTCTTCGACCTCGTCATGCATTTCTTCTTCCACTTGGCCCTCATTATGGTGAAAAATGTTATGGAAAGAGAAAACCCTAATCGAACAAATGTGAAACTACGCAGAAGTAAGATAACTGAGATTCAATTGAGACGTAGAAAAGGTAAATAATTGTAAAAAACAAAACGAAGCACATTTTTGTACAACGTAAAACCTGAACAACCGTTGCAGTCAGTGATATAGGTTTCACAGTAGTGACACTCGGAGAAGAAACGACAGTTGACAATGAGATTACTTAAAACAAAAATCTAACAGTTCATTAGGAAGCCCGTGAAATACAAATATGGATTTGGTATTTTCATTTGAGTAAATGTTGGACGGATACATGGTGGAGAATGGGCGGTGGCTAGTGTTTAAAGGTAAGAGAGAGATAGAGAGAGAGAGAGAGAGAGAGGAGAAGAAAGAAAATGGGAGAGAAAATGGAAATATGAAAAAGTGAAAATGGGGGAGAGAAAGTGAGAATGATGGTCGGATAATGCATGCTTCAAATGCGGTGAGCAGAAGGTGGTCGAGAGAAAGAATGAGGTCTAGCTTTGAAGATGATGTTCTGCAGAGAGAGGATAGAGACAAGGTAGAATGGTTGAGTTAAAGTTGATTAAATGAGAGGGAAAAGTTATAAGGAATAGAGAAAAAATGGAACCAATAGAATTTTGACATTTGGATGAATGAAGCATTTTAAGAGACTATGGAGGGAAATATGTGAGTTACAATTATAAACTTTTGTTAGACAAAAAGAAAATAGTTGAAAGGGCAATTTAGGGAGTTTGCAAGCAATGAATAATAATGGGTAGGTAGTTGACAATTTGGGACTATATTCTAACTAATTTCTTCATGTTTCCCCAAACAGCCACTAACCCACCTTCTCACTTTGAAACCATAACACATTATATTCAATCCCACTTAATCTCTTCTTCCTCTAATTCTCGTTGTTGTAAAGGTTGTGTTGCTCTGCAATACTCAGTTCCACAAATTACATGTTAGAAACAATAATCAAATATGAACGAAAAATCAAGTATGAACAAAAAACAATAATCAAGTTGTTGTGCTCTGAAGGCCTGAACTCAAGAGGTATAGAGTAATTTATTTTCTTATTTTTGTTTTTTTTTCATTTGTATAATATATGATCTTGTTCTGCTCCATCGATTTCACTTTTCAATGCATTAATTGTTTAAAATGAGAGACCACGTCATTCTTGTCAAGATGGTTGATGAATGGGCCAAAAGTCATGGTGGTAGGCTTCCATCAACTAGAGAAGAAAAAAAGGAGTTTAAGGTTTGTGTTAGACATATTTTCACCTTACATTTGGTTTTGTAAAAAAATGTTTTGTTTGAAAGACTAAAGGAGCAATAAAATATACTATAAAATTGTCATATTTTGGCACTTTTGAACCACTTGAAGGATCTATACCATATATGACTTATTCCACTGAGTTAGTAATCGCATTTTTACATACTTTTCAGAATAAGTTGATTTACTTTGGACAAGAAATATCATTAACTTGTCGAGTTTATTGTTACGAGATGATGCAAAACCATTGATGAGAGAAAAACATGGTGCCTTTGGTGGTTTACCAAGTTCAACATTAATCCTCAACTTTAGCAGCATTAGATAAGGTCATGGTGAGTAACAGAAAACACATGTGTTATTCCAGTAGAAAGGACAAATGTGAAAGCATGAGATACTCTTTCAACACGCCTATATATATATATATATATATATATATATATATATATATATATATATATATATATATATATATATATATATATATATATATATATATATATATATATATATATATATATATATATATATATATATATATATATATATATATATATATATATATATATATATATATATATATATATATATGATTCCAAAGTTCCACATCGTTTTTTTAAGATATTAGGAAAAAGTTTATAAAGCTTGATCAACTATTGAATATTAAATAAGTGGGTTGGGATGAAAATGACATTTGAGAGCTAACTATATCTTCTAACTTAGAAGAGTTTATCATATACCCCTACATTTTGGTTTCCATGTACCGGAACACTTCAGGTAAGAGTTCCGGTTTGTTCCAAATACACTACCGGAAGACTTACTGTTCCGGTTTATTTTTTTTTTAAATTTTAAATTTTTTAATTTTCTTTATAATTTGTTAATATACAATTAAGGAAGAAAAAAATATTTGATTTAACAACATAACAAATATTTATTATAAATTAAAAAATTTGACATTAACAATTAAATATACAATTAAGGAAGAAAAAAATTATTTGACATTAATAACATAATAAACTAGTATGATACTCGTGCGTTCGCACGCATTTGTTCTTAGAATGTATTTGTTTTAAGAATTTATTTATTTATATTTAAAATTTGAAAATAAAAAGTATTTAATTAATAAAAATATGTAAATAAAAAAATATAATATATATTTAAAATGAATTATAAAATATAATATATATTTAAAATGAATTAATAAAAATATATAAATAATAAAATATAAAATATAATTCATTTAAATTGTATGCTTATTTTAATATAAATTTTGATACTAATTAAAATGAATTAAATGAACTTTAATATAAATACTAATAGAATGAAACATAAGTAATGTATGAATAAATAGTATCAAAATTGTATAATATTTTTTATTAATCATACAATCTATTTGTCATTTATAAAAGAAGAAAACCTAGATACAATTCTTTATGTGTGTTTTATACTTAAAATATGACAAGTGTATAATTTCCTCATACATGCATGCAATTTATTTTTCCTATTTTTACTCCATAAATAATATTTAAATATACTTGTCATATTTTAATTGAAAATAGTATAAACCACACCTAAGGAATTGTATCTAAGTATTTTCCTTTTAAAAATTTAAAATTTTAACCGCACAAGTTCATCAATGATCAATATATATTTATCTATATATAATATAAAGTAATTAAAATATTAAAATTAAAATTTTATTGGGGTCAATTCCATTCAAATATGAAATAATATAGTACATATACTCACATGTACATATATGGTATTGATATTAACACATTTAATTAAATATTGAATAATAACAAGAATAAATTTACTATTGACTTAAATATTTTTATAAATAATTCCAAAACAAAATTATTTATATATAGAAATAATTATACCGTTGATTCAAATATTTTTATATATAGAATAATATATTTTATTTGTAAATTGTTTTTAATCAATAATATATTAAATTGTTATTATTAATTGAATTATATAATTTGATTGAATATATCTTCACCATATTTTGTCAATTTAAGATTTTTATTATTATAAAATATTTTATCATCATCAAATATTTTTAAACAATGTCCTTTTTATAAATGGGACTAAGTTTACTATTGATTCATATATTTTTATAATTAATGTCAAAACAAAAATAATATTTATCATTCTTATAAACGGGAAAAAATATTAGTAATTCAAATCTTTAATTATTATTTTTTTAAACACGGGTACTGATATGACACATATAATACTTATATTAGGAACAAATATTACGTGTTCATACGAGTTACTAATTAAAATATTGAATATTAACGGAAACATGAAGTTATCGATCAAACTATTGAATATTAACGGAAATATGAAGTTGCTAATCAAAATATTGAATATTAAGAGAATCGTAAAGTTATTAATCAAAATATTGATTATTAACGAGAATATTAAATTACTGATCAAAATATTAAATATTAACGGAAACATTAAGTTACTGATATAAATATTAAATATAAATTTACTAATTAAAATATTGGTACCCTAGGGAATTGATTCTATTTATTTTTAAATATATATTATATTTTTTATTTACATATTTTTATTAATTAGATACTTTTTATTTTCAAATTTTAAATATAAACAAATAAATTCTTAAAACAAATACATTCTAAGAACAAATGCGTGCGAACGAACGGGTATCATACTAGTTTGTTATGTTATTAATATCAAATAATTTTTTTCTTCCTTAATTGTTAATGTCAAATATTTTAATTTGTAATAAATATTTGTTATGTTGTTAAATCAAATATTTTTTTCTTCCTTAATTGTATATTAACAAATTATAAAGAAAATTAAAAAATTAAAAAAAAATAAACCGGAACACTTCAAGTAAGTCTTCCGGTAGTGTATTTGGAACAAACCGGAACTCTTACCTGGAGTGTTCCGGTACATGGAAACTTGACAACCGGAAGTCTTATTGGTTCTGTTCCGAACCGGAACACTTTCCCTAATTCTTGCGTTCAATCTCATCAAATTAGATTTACCATCCATGTTGTTTGTCAGGAACATAGAGAAACAACTATTTATTATACTTCACATGATGATAATGTTATAATTGGTTCTTTTCTCAAGCTCCAAGCAATTGGTGCAACACCTAACATGAACACATAACCGGTTGTAGATTTTATATCTTCAACATCATCACGCCAACTTGAGTGAGTGTATCCCACAAGTCTGCACATTTTTCCTTCATCTGTTGTAGGAAACAAAATTCCATAATCTATAGTGTTCCTTTAAGATACCTTGATATCCTCTTTGTGGATACAAAATGTGACAACTTTGGCTTATGCATAAATCTAGTCACAATGCCTACAATGTAAGCTAGATCAGGCCTTGTGTGAAAAAGATATATCAATGATCCAATAAGTCTTTTGTATTGTGTTGGATCAACATCATCTTCATTTGAATTTTGTGTTAGTTGCAGTCTTGGTTCAACTGGTGTTGATGTAGAATTTCAATCTTCCATCTCAAATATCTTGAGTATCTCCCTAGCATATCTTCTTTGGTGCGTTATCAAACCTCAATTACACTTGTAGAATTCAATTCCAAGGAAGTATGAGATGTTTCCATGATCAGACATCTCAAACTCCTTGCTTAAGTCAACTTTGAAATCTTTAATGTCCTTCTTGCAATTACATGTTATTAGCATATAATCTACATAAAGACAATTATTAGCATATCACATGTTATTCTTCTGACATACACACCATGCTCAGTTGTACATTTCAGAAATTCTATTTCTCTTAAAACCCATTTATCCTCTTATTCCAAGCTCTTGGAGCTTGCTTTAGTCCATACAAGGATATATTAATTTGTACACGTTGGTTTTTTGGTCTTCCTTCTTAAAACCAATTGGTTGTGACACATAAACGTATTCATTTAAAGGGACATTCATAAATGCACATTTCACACCCATTTGAGACATTTACCAATTGTTTATGTTTACCAAACTAACCTTATTGTTTCAATCCTGGCCACTGGTGCAAACACTTCATCAAAGTCGATTCCTTTTCTTTAAGGACATCCTTTGGCCATAAGTATTGATTTGTGTTTGTTCACTTCTCATTTAGGGTTTAGTTTTATATTGTACACCTGATCTCACCTGATCAGAAGGGCCTTCCAATGACTTGATGTAAGGGCCAGAGATTGAAATGAGAAAAAAAGGGGGGGTGTACCTGCAAAACACTCCAATGCTTAAGTCAGAAGAGGTACAATATAGTATGGTTAATTCAAATGAGTGAGAATACCTGACCCTTTACTGAAAAAGGGTATTTATAATGTGCCCCAGCGCTGGGCCAAGGCCCCTCAATGGACTTTAGTCTATCTAGGCCCATGGAGGAACTGCCAAGGGACGCGTAAGAAGCGTGTAGACCTAGCTAAAAGGTATGCTCCTTGGTCCAACTGCCCCTATCTTTCAGGAGATTATAAAGGGGCAGTTGGGGTGACATGGTAGGTGAGCTGGCAGACATCCTCTCTTCCCGTCCTTAGTGTGTGCCCGTCGCATAAGCAGACGATTTGTCCTTGCTCGACATGTTGGGCCGTGGCCCAATACATTCTTGCGGCCCAGTCCAGAACAGGAGCCCCCCAAGTCGAGTCTCCGGGTCGGAGCGATGACTTGTATTACAGTCAGGCACGTGCGTCAAGGATAAAAGTAACTGACATATGGTCGGGTCAACATGATGTTTACGGAGCTGACCGTAACATTCTTCCCCCTGCACGTGATGCTCCAACAGTGTCGAGGATGAAGGTCCCCGACGGGTTCGTGATATCTTTAAGGAAGTCGAGGACGTCTTACGGGGTCGAGGACGTTCCATAGAGTCGGGGAGGTATATAGTTTGCTCGACGTCGATCCAAATTCTTTATGGATTGATGTGTTTCAGCATTAATGGTGCGTCGCTTCGTTTAGTGTGCAAACGACGGCGTAGGCAGTAGGCAATGATGGCCTGGCGCGTCAATCCACGCGCCTGTGACTATAAAAAGGGGTTGAGTGACCTCATTTGCACTTTTTCGCTCAGACGTTCACCGGAAGCTCTGAAGAATTTTCTTGTCTTCGCCCGTCTCGTCACCTGAACCACCGCTTCTGCTCGAGCGCCGCCGTCTCTTTTTGACTCTCATTATGTCAGGTACTGTTTTTACCTTCTTAATCCTCTATTTTCCATGTTTTTTTTGCATTTAATAGTTATGTATGCATGTTTCGTCCGTATAGAATGATTAGATTTAACTTAGAAACTGTTAAATAAGATGTAGATGTGGAAAATAGGGTTAGGATTAAACTGTCCCGGGCAGAAACTTCATGTGTGTGTGAATATGCCTGGAAAAAATTTCATAAGCATGTATGAGATTTTTGCCCGAGGCAAAAGGATGTTCACGTGCATATTACTGCCTTGAACACGTGCGGAATTTCTCAACTGGGCCTGGTGGCAGTGGGTAAAGTTTTGCATCGGTGCCCGTGAACGTCGCCCTTACGCCCTTTCACTTGACCTGCGGTGGAAGGGTGGATTTGATATGACGTCGAATTCACTCTTTCTGTCTGCGTTTCAGGTGCAACAGGGCGTCTTCGACCGAGAGGAGAAGAAAGCGGGTCGCGGCCCACAGATGCGGACATCGCGCGCTTGTCTGTCGAGGAAGGAAACGCCAAAGGTGGTACTGAACATGTCTCATCATCCGGGAAAAATGATCTCTCTTGGGTTGCGGACGAACCCTTGGACGAGGAATTTTACTTTTGTGATGAGGCGACCCACGCTTATGCCGTGGTGGAAAATCGAAGCCGTGAAGATCCTGAAACTGGCAGTTTCATGCTCCCAAAGAGGCGGACCGGATATGTCACCGTTTCCCGGGGAAGCAGTTCGCCATGTACGAGTTTGCTTTCCGAGAGGCGGGGGTTAGGCTGCCCTTCAACTCCTTCCAGATGTCTATCTTCAAGTGGCTCCGGCTGGCGCCGTCACAGTTACACCCCAATGCCATTGCTTTTATGCGGGCTTATGAGTTGGTCTGCCGCTTCCTCGGCATTGGGTGTACTCGGGCCCTCTTCTTCCATATTTTCCATCTCCAGCGGTCCGGTCTTCGGGGGCGTCACAGCTGGGTCTCCTTCAAACAGCCTGTGCGGCTGTTCAAGACGTACGTGGATTCTGCCCGTCACTTCAAGGGGCGGTGGTACGTAGTGAGACCGATCACCCGTTCCGCCCTGCACTCTCTTTATTACTATAAACGAGATGCGGACGAGGAGGAGAAACTAATGTCGAAGATACCGCTGAGGTGGCAGCGCGACCATTTCGATCTCACCACCAGCCACTATCGGATCAAGTTCTCGATGCTAGGTGTCGAGGATAGGCTCGCTTATAAGAAGCTGGTTGAGTACGTGCAGAGCTTCAACCTGGCGGTCTGGACTGATCGAAAGGGCGTGCCTTATCTTGACGAGGCCGGGATGCCGATCTGCGAGCCCCGTCTTATTAATACAAAGGCATTGCTCGAGTGTAGAACCGAGGAGAAAGCCATGGAATTATTAAGTAGGTGTTTCTTTTATTCTTATGCCTTTTTGTTTATGTTTTCGCCCGCTGACGTATATGTCTCCGTTTTGTAGGTGTTATACCTTCTGCTCGCGATCGGGTTCTCAAGCTGGCTAACCAAGCAGGTGCCCCAGACAGGGTTTCAAAGAAGAAGAAGAAGGTTGCACCTCGTGTCCAGGAGGTAGCTGGTGACTCAGGGGCTGGGACCTCGAACACAGCGAGTCCAGTGCTCTCCTCCCCTCCTCGCGCATCTATGATCGACATACCAGACAGTCCGCCTCCATCAACCTCCCTTCTCCACAAGCGGAAGCGCCCGGATGGGACACTATCCAGGTCGATCTTAGCGGGGAACGGCAGTCCGGGTGGCCATGGAAGTTACTTATTGCCCCCCTGCTATGTAGAGCAGGATTTTTTCAAGATCGAGGACGCCATTGCTGTGCCAGCGCCCGAGGCGAAGGCTATCTTGAACCGGGAGGCTGGTGTCCGGCGCAAGGAATTGGCGAGGGATTTGGCCACTGTCATCAGGGTGATGGACACAACGATGGTCATGACTGACACCTCCGTGTCCACTGCCTCCTTGGAAGATGCCATTCTGCAGGTCCGGTCTGAAAAAGACAAGTTGTCCAAGGACTTGTCGGATTATAAGGAGGAGCATCAGCTACAGGAGAGGCTGAAGAAAGAGTTGAAGGAGGTCAAAGAGGAGTGAGACCTACTGAAGGCGGCCAAGGCAAGTCTGGAGGAGCAAGCTGCTGAGCATCAGAAGGTGGCTGAGGAGAATGCTGGATTGCGTGCTCGTCTTGCTTTGCTCAAGGACAAGGTCCGTCCGTTGGCTGATGAAACTGAAGAAGAGCTTGCTCTCGGTTCCCGGGGCGAGTTGGTGGGGCACATTCGCTCCCTCAACCAGGACCTCGTAGCTGTATTCAAGGAGGGTTTTGATAACGCCGTCGAGCAGCTGAGGATATTAAATCCGGAGTTGGTGACGGAGGGGTCAGCCCACAATTATTGTGTCCAAGATGGGGAGACTGTGTGCCCGTTCGAGGATGAAGAGGAGCTGGGGGAAGATGAAGGAGAGGAAGGGAATGTTGAAGAGTAACTCCGGGCGGAGTCTTAGGAATTTTAATTTGTTTTGTTTATATGGCCTGCGTGCCCGTTTTGTATGGCCTGCGTGCCTATTTTGTATGAATATTGGCCTTCGGGCGTACTTATCTTTTGCTTTGGCCGTCTTCAATGAATGAATGTTTCGTTTTTAATTATTCGTCTTGCTCGGTTTTTTATTTAGTTCGTATCTTGTATTTTATGAACTGTTTTATGCTCGACCATGTTTGTCTCGTTGGTTTAGGGAACCGACGAGGTGGCGGGCGTTGTGCCCGGGTCGCGCGGTCCCTGTAGTTTTGGAGGTGAAGAGCGTGGTCGTACCTCCCACGTCTCCCTGTGACATATTCAACTGTAATATTGTCTAAGTTTCTATGCGTTCCATGGTCGAGCAAGTTCTTCGCCTTGTAGGTTTTCTAAATAGTAGGCCCCGTTGCTCGTCTTATCGCGAACGCGATAGGGGCCTTCCCAGTTGGCGGCCAGTTTGCCCTCTCTTGGGTTTTTTTGGTTTCTTCTGAGGACCAGGCTGCCCACCTGGAACTCTCTTTTTATGACCTTCGCGTCGTGGCGCAAGGCTATTTTTTGTTTGAGGGATATTTCTCTAAGGGCTGCTTCGTAGCGGATCTCGTCGACGAGGTCCAGCTCGGCTCTGAGTGCCTCGCCGTTCATTTCTTCGTCTAGGGGTTCTTCTATGTGCCTCGTCGGTTCTCTTATATCTACTGGGATGACTGCTTTGGTGCCGTATGTTAGTCGGAATGGGGTCTCCCTGGTTGTGGAGTGAGGTGTTGTGCGGTAAGCCAATAGGACGCTATGTAACTCCTCGACCCACGCTCTCTTCGCCTCGCCGAGCCTGCGTTTTAATCCGCGCAGGATTACCCTGTTGGCCGCTTCCGCTTGCCCGTTGGTTTGAGGGTGCTCGACGGATGTGAAATGTTGTTTAGTACCTAAGCTCGCCACGAAGTCTTGGAATCCCCCGTCCGTGAATTGCGTTCCGTTGTCCGTGATGAGGACCTGGGGTATGCCGAACCGAGCGAGGATATTTCGTTTAAGGAATCGAAGAATGTTCTGTGCTGTTATTTTAGCCAGCGCCTCTGCTTCGATCCATTTGGTAAAATAATCTACCCCTACGATGAGGTATTTATTCTGGTACGATTCGGTTACGAAAGGCCCGAGGATATCCATGCCCACCATGCGAAGGGCCATGGAGAGGAGAGCGTTTTTAGTTCGTTCGGGGGCGTGAGGTGCATGTCGGCGTGCCGTTGGAACTTGTCGCATTTTTTGACGTGTTCCTTGGAGTCGTGTTGCATAGTCGGCCAATAGTAGCCTGCTCGAAGAGCCTTTCGTGCCAGTGATCGTCCGCCGGGATGTTGGGCGTTGATTCCTCGGTTTATTTCCCCCAACATGTCGGGAACTTTTCTTCCTCGACGCATTTGAGTAATGGGATGGAAAACCCCCTACGGTAGAGTTTCCCTTCGAGGAGAACGTACGAGCATGCTCTACGTTTGGTGGTGGCCGCCTCTTTGGGGTCGGCGGGGAGCTCGCCCCTCGTGAGGTAATTATAGATGGGCGTCATCCAACAATGATTATCCCCAATCACGTTGACCTCAAGTGGAGGAGGTGGTTTTTCGATACTAGGTCGAGGAAGGATTTCTTGGATTACTGATTTGTTTCCGCCCTTCTTTCTCGTGCTAGCTAGCTTTGATAAGATATCGGCCCGCGTGTTGTGCTCACGAGGTACGTGTTGCACTTCTCACTTCTCGAACTTTGCGAGTCTTTCTTTGACCAAAGCTAAGTACTCGACAAGGTTGTCGTTTTTGGTCTGGTACTCTCCTCGTACTTGTGATGCCACGAGCTGGGAGTCTGTTGATATTTTTACTTCCTTTGCTCCTAGGTCTTCGGCCAATCTCAGACCGGCGATGAAAGCCTCGTATTCGGCTTGGTTGTTTGATGTCGGGAAAGCCAATGCTAGTGAGACCTCGATCAGGATCCCTTCATCATTCTCGAGGATGATTTCGGCTCCGCTGCCCGTCGTACTGGAGGCGCCGTCGACGAAGATCGTCCATTTATGGGCGCCGTCCGTCGGTGTCAGGCTGTGGGTCATTTCTGCGACAAAGTCGGCCAGTGCTTGAGCTTTCAGGGCCTTCCTATTCTCATATTGTATATCGAATTCGGAAATTTCCAGTGACCATTTTAGCATTCTGCCGGCTATATCTGGTCGCCCGAGGAGTTATTTGATTGGCTGGTCGGTTCTCACTTTGACCGTATGGGCGAGGAAGTAGTGGCGTAACCTCCTTGCCGCATTTATGAGAGCCAGGGCGGCCTTTTCGATTTGTTGGTATCTGATTTCGGGGCCTTTGAGCACTTTGCTCGTGAAATAGATGGGTTTTTGTCCTTCGTCAGTTTCCTTTATTAGGACGGCACTGACGGCCTCGGTTACCACGGACAGATACATGTATAAGGTATCTCTTTCCAATGGCCGTTATAGGACCGGGGGCTCGGAGAGGACCTTCTTCAAATGGAGTAGTTCCCATTCACATTCGTCGGTCCATTCGAAGCTGGCCTCCTTACGAAGGAGTCTGAAGAAGGGCAGCGCATGCTGGGCAGATTTGGCGATGAAACGGGAGAGTGAGGTGAGCACCCTGTTGAGGGATTGGATTGATTTTTTGGTCTTCGGGGTTGGAAATTCTGAGAATGCTCGGCATTTGTCGGGGTTGGCCTCAATTCCCCTCTCGGTGAGGTAGAAACCCAGGAATTTTCCTGCCCGGACGCCGAACGTGCATTTTTCAGGGTTAAACCTCATTTTACACTGTCTCGCCTGCTCGAAGACTTTGTAGAGGTGTCGAGCATGGTCGACCTCCTCGTGTGACTTGATGATCATGTCGTCCATGTATACCTCGAGCATATCCCCTATCTCTCCCTTGAAGACTTTGTTCATCATGCGCTGGTATGTGGCCCTGACGTTCTTGAGTCCGAAAGGCATTACGTTGTATTAGTAGTTGCCGGTCGGGGTCATGAACGCCGTGTGTCTCTTGTCCGTGTCCGACATAGGGATTTGATTATATCCGCTATATGCATCCATGAAGGACAAGAGTCTGAAACCAGCAGAATTGTCAACGAGTTTATCTATGTTAGGAAGAGGGAAAACATCTTTGGGGCAAGCCCTATTAAGATCAGTATAATCAACACACATGCGCCATTTTCCATTATTTTTCTTAATGAGGACTACATTAGAGAGCCAGGTTGTGTATTGGGCTTCAGAAATAAAATTTGCCTCTAAGAGGTCTTTTACAGCTTGCTCGGCAGCCTCCGCTTTCTCGGGGGACTATGTTGTGCTATGGGTTTGATTGCTCGATCCAAAGCTAGTTGGTGGCACGCGACCTCAGGATCTAGGCCGGGCATCTCTGCGGCGTTCCATGCGAAGAGGTCGGAGTTCTCCTTGAGGCACGTCGTGAGCTGCTCCCTTGTTTCCTCGGGCAATCCTTTGCCTATCCTTACTGTTCTTCCAGGGTCGTCGCCCAGAGGGATGAGCTCGAACTCTCCGTCTGGGATTGGCCGGAAGGGGTGTTCGGGAGTCTGTTCCTCAGTGGGCTTCCATTCTTCAGTTTCGTCCTGGCAAATGCGGCAGTTGAGATCGATGGCGTTGATTCCCTATAGGGGAGGATCCTCGGTCTTGGGTTTTTTGTTGCTCTTTGTATTGACCGTAGCCTGTCCTTTTACTGCAGCGTCATAACACCGTCGGGCAGCCTAGATGTCTCTATGGATGGTGATTACGCGGCCTAGTTTGGTGTAGTACTTCATCTTTAGATGGACGGTAGATGGGACCGCGGTCAGTTCGGCTAATGTCGGGCGGCCGAGGATGCAATTGTAGAGAGAAGGACACTCTATGACCAGGAATTGGATTTTGATTTCTCTGGCCGTCTCCTACTCTCCGAAGGTGACGAGGAGCTCGACGTATCCCCACAGTTTTGTCGTGGCTCCGTTGAATCCTTGGAGATCGGATCCGACGTAGGGAGATAGGTTGGTTTTGTCTAATTTTAGAGTCTTGAAAAGGTGGACGTACATGATGTCCACTGAGCTGCCTTGATCGACCAGGATGCGTCTGACGTCGAACTGGGCCATCTTGGCTCTAATCAATAGTGGGATGCCCGAATTTGGGGAGCCGCCTAGAAGTTCTTCCAAAAAGAAGGATATTGGGTTGGATTTGCCCCGGTATTTTGTCAGCGTTGCCTTTTGCTCGGGTGCGGTCAGAAGGAGCTCGTCGAACTTGCGTTTTACTGAAAGGGCGGAGGCCTCGCCGTTCATCCCTCCGCCCGATATGACAAGGGCAGTCGGGAAGTCTTCCCAGGGGCTGAATGCAGCGATTCGGCCTTCGGGCAGTGTTTCGGGGAAGCCGAAATCCTCTGGACGTGATACGCGTTGATTTCGGCTTCCCCGAGACACTGCTCGAAGGCCGGATCGCTGCACTCAGCCCCTGGGAAGACTTCCCGACTGCCCTTGTCATATCGGGCGGAGGGATGAACGGCGAGGCCGCCGCCCTTTCAGTAAAACGCAAGTTCAACGAGCTCCTTCTGACCGCACCCGAGCAAAAGGCAACGCTGACAAAATACCGGGGCAAATCCAACCCAATATCCTTCTTTTTGGAAGAACTTTCGGGCGGCTCCCTAAATTCGGGCATCCCACTATTGATTAGAGCCAAGATGGCCCAGTTCGACGTCAGACGCATCCTGGTCGATCAAGGCAGCTCAGTGGACATCATGTACGTCCACCTTTTCAAGACTCTGAAATTAGACAAAACCAACCTATCTCCCTACGTCGGATCCGATCTCCAAGGATTCAACGGAGCCACGACAAAACCGTGGGGATACGTCGAGCTCCTCGTCACCTTCGGAGAGCAGGAGATGGCCAGAGAAATCAAAATCCAATTCCTGGTCATAAAGTGTCCCTCTCTCTACAATTGCATCCTCGGCCGCCCGACATTAGCCGAACTGACCGCGGTCCCATCTACCGTTCATCTAAAGATGAAGTACTACACCAAACTAGGCCGCGTAGTCACCGTCCACGGCGACATCGAGGATGCCCGACGGTGTTACGACGCTGCAGTAAAAGGACAGGCTACGGTCAATACAAAGAGCAACAAAAACCAAAGACCGAGGATCCTCCCCTCCAGGGAATCAATGCCATCGACCTCGATTGCCGCATTGGCCAGGACGAAACTGAAGAATGGAAGCCCACTGAGGAACAGACTCCCAAACACCCCTTTCGGCCAATCCCAGACGGAGAGTTCGAGCTCATCCCTCTGGGCGATGACCCTGGAAGAACAGTAAGGATAGGAAAAGGATTGCCCGAGGAAACAAGGGAGCAGCTCGCGACGTGCCTCAAGGAGAACTCCGACCTCTTCGCATGGAATGCCGCAGAGATGCCTGGCCTAGATCCTGAGGTCGCGTGCCACCAACTAGCTTTGGATCGAGCAGTCAAACCCATAGCACAGCGTAGGCGCAAGCAGTCCCCCGAGAAAGCGGAGGCTGCCGAGCAAGCTGTAAAAGACCTCTTAGAGGCAAATTTTATTTCTGAAGCCCAGTACACAACCTGGCTTTCTAATGTAGTCCTCGTTAAGAAAAATAATGGAAAATGGTGCATGTGTGTTGATTATACTGATCTTAATAGGGCTTGCCCCAAAGATGCTTTCCCTCTCCCTAACATAGATAAACTCGTTGACAATTCTGCAGGTTTCAGACTCTTGTCCTTCATGGATGCATATAGCGGATATAATCAAATCCCTATGTCGGACACGAACAAGAGACACACGACATTCATGACCCCGACCGGCAACTACTACTACAACGTAATGCCTTTCGGACTCAAGAACGTCGGGGCCACATACCAGCGCATGATGAACAAAGTCTTCAAGGGAGAGATAGGGGATATGCTCGAGGTATACATGGACGACATGATCATCAAGTCACACGAGGAGGTCGACCATGCTCGACACCTCTACAAAGTCTTCGAGCAGGCGATACAGTGTAAAATGAGGTTTAACCCTGAAAAATGCACGTTCGGCGTCCGGGCAGGAAAATTCCTGGGTTTCTACCTCACCGAGAGGGGAATCGAGGCCAACCCCGACAAATGCCGAGCATTCTCAGAATTTCCAACCCCGAAGACCAAAAAATCAATCCAATCCCTCAACGGGGTGCTCGTCTCACTCTCCCGTTTCATTGCCAAATCTGCCCAACATGCGCTGCCCTTCTTCAGACTCCTTCGTAAGGAGGCCAGCTTCGAATGGACCGACGAATGTGAACGGGCACTACTCCATTTGAAGAAGGTCCTCTCCGAGCCCCCGGTCCTATCACGACCTATTTCACATTAGTTTCTTTCTTTCCTTATGGTAATTCAACTAGTGACCAAGTTTTTTTGAATTATATGGACTTCAGCTCCTCCAGCATAACATTCATCTAATTTGAATCCTTTAGTTCCTTAGCTACATAAACAGGCATGATGTCTCTATAGAAAACATAATATACCATCTCACCTTCATCATTAAACACATCATCTTATGTGATCACACAATCTTGCAACCTTGATGGAATGCTTCTTGTCCTTTGTGTGGCACCCTAATTTTTGACCCAAAGATTTTCCATATTCTTACTTGCATCATTGCATACAAACAAGATCATGCACGGGTTCGTTTATCCTTTTTGGTCGCAGGTTTATGCCTCACAGGGGATCATCATTGCTTTTATGTTTACTAGACTTTAATTAAAATCCAAAAATATTTTGCTTTCTTTTATTAACATTTTCAGGGGAATAACAGGTTAAAAATACAAAAAATAGCAGTCTCATGGCTCGAATGAATTTCACTGATAAAAAGTCGAAGTTGATCTGCAATCAATTCAAATTCATCTGATCAAGAATTTCTCAAGTTTTTATTGATTATTATTCAAGGAATTCCAAGGTTCATATATTTCCCATGCCTTTTTTGACGCGCAAAAGAATCGAGCCGAAACAATGGCAATGCAATCAAAAGAAAAGGAAATTCAAATTTTAGACTGGTTAATCAATTAACCAATGTATTAATCGATTGACTTGGGAAAATTTTGAAGAAAAAAAAGAAATAATTCAACATCATATCAGCCCTTGATCTCACTTGGAATATTCTAGATCACATCATTTTAATTCCCCTACATCACTTTGATCATTTCCCACCATATACCTTCATTAATCACCACTCTTTTATGAATTTCCCAAATTTGAATTCCAAGCCTAATTATGATTATCCAAGCCTAATTCCATTCCACCAAATTCCCAATCCTAAACTCTTTAAATAGAGACATCATTCCATTCATTTCTCAAGCTTTAGAGAGCCAAAAAACTCCTTGCAAAATATCTCCTCAAACCAAAAAATTCACCAAAGCTCATTTTCTTCCTTTGAAAGTTATCAAGAATTTGCATTGAATTCTTGTTTAACTTTGAGCTAAACCTTCATCCTTTTCATTTTTTTCATCAATTTCAGTAGATCAAACTTGCTTGTGGAGTAATTAGGAGTTGTTATAATCCTTGAAGTGGTAATTCGTCTCACACCATTGTTACACCTTCACATTCATCATCCATGATGTAGATCCTTGGTGTTCCTTGTTGTTGATCTTTTGGATCATATTTATTGTTTGATTGCAGGTTTCCACTGTTGTTTTCACTTTAAAATTTGATCAAATTCAGTTTATGATCATAAGGTATTTGAAAAATGTTCTGAAAGAGGATCATGCTGAATTTTAGCCAATTTTCTGCTTCTGGTACAATGTTAATCAATTAACCAATTGTAATACAAATTGGTTGATCGATTAACAAGTTGTTTTTTCAGTGCAAGATTCAAATTTTGACTGTGTTAACTGATTAACCAAAGTGTTAAACGATTAACATTGCTCCACAAGTGATTTTGGCTCTGTTTTTCAGACCATTTTGCCTTCTTTTCCCCCTCTTCCCCTCTCTTCTTATTTTTACCTTGGGAGGCATTCTTAGGACTGATTTCTCTTTAATTTCAATGGACTTTGGATGTAGATTAGAGGAGATCATATTCATTATTTCAAATCTATTTTTAAGTAAATTATTTAATTCACTTTAGGTGCTTTGAATTAGTGATATATTTTCATACTTGAATTCACCAAAATAAGTGATTGGATTTAAAGATGAAAGGATATCATAAGTGTAACTCAATTTGATATGCATCTTTATTTTTGTGTAGTATTGCGTTAGAATGACGATTTACATATCGTTCATCTCGCATGCATTAACATACATATTATATTGGTCGACCTCATTTATAGGGTAATTATTTCGTAAATTACTCGGCGATTTCTTAACATAGACCTAAATATGTCCCTATCTTGGAATAAAATCCAATTAGATACTTGTACTTTCATGGACCGAACCTTGATTGGTCACAACACCCTAATGTTGATTAATCATTTGCCTTAAATCCACGACTTTTGAACCTTGATGCGTAGTTGCTTTGGGTATCCCAAACTTCTTTCAAGTCTTCATCAATTTTGGGTCTAATTTCATTAGTTAATCACTATAGTGCAATATACTAAATTGAATCAATGTTGCCTTCTCGACTTTGGCACTAAGTGCCTTGTTACTCTTTTGGTTTGGATGATTAAGTTCACCATATCATTGTTGCATACATATTATTACTACTACTATATCACTATTTTACTCTTCTTGCATACTATCCTCTTTAATTTCCCTCTTACTCCCTTCTCATCTTTATTTCATGCTTTATCATCCATTCACTAGTACAGAAAACGCTTTTTAAATCTGACATTTTAAATCACAAGTTTTCCACTTGATTTAAAAACTTGAAAAATTAGGATACACTCCTTACATATTTTAATGAATAATATTTAAATTAATAAACCTGATTTAAAAAGTATTTTTGTTAATTAAAAGAAAACTAAGATCAGAAACGCCAAAACTTCCCTCTCTTCTCCGTGAAAAACATCACACATTTCCTCTCTTCTCACATCAAACTCAAAACCCTTTTTCTTCTCTCTCTCTATCTCTCTCTCACTCTGTCTCTCTCTTTAGATCTCTCTCTCTCTCAGGGTGACGAGAGAAACCCTAATGACAGTTCCATTCACTTCTCTCTCTCTCTCTCGGCGGAGAAAGAAATTTCCTCTTGGCGATGACGAACACAATATTGTTACAATTTCAGTCGACATTGGGAGTTCCTGATTCTCCACCCCTGCCTCTGCTCAGATTTTCCAAGGTTAGTTTATATTTAGGTTTTTTTCGAGGTTAATTTAAATTTAGCTTTCTCTTTTTGTTAAAAAAAATTAGGAGATAATGGGTGTTGTTAGAAATTGTAATCGATATGTTTGCCGACATATTTTGGTGTAGCGATTGGGGTTTTGGCCTTTATTTAGGGAGGTTATGGAAAGGTGTATTTCATGTGGTTTGTTTGTTTTAGGTGACGTTTTGGAGTAGCTGATGTCAATAGTTTGGTGTGTTATTTTATTGTGTGTTGGCGATATATGAGCCATGAAAAATCAATTTTGTCTCTCTTTTAATACGTTTTTTTTAATACCTTTGTTTTTATAAATGGTTTGTTATGTGTGATTTGTGTAGATTTGTGTCTTACTTGAATTATGCCTCCCATTTGAAATGACAATAGCAGGATAAAAGAAATGGTTGGTGTGTTGGCATTTGTTTTTAATACCTTTGTTTGAGAATGACAAAGACTGTTTTTTTGTATCATACCTCAACAAGTAAGTGTATATGATCTTCATACTATTTTTTTACGAAATTAGTTTTTGTTAGGTAATCACATATATTAGAAAGAATTGAAGTTGACACATTTATTTTTTGTTTCCCATGGAATGTAGTCATCATTGACAATTGCTCATTATTGAGCCAAAAAAACAAAATATAGTCTTCCTATATTCGATGGGGTTGAAGCCAGATAAAAACATTGTTCTTATTGTTGATTCGTAAGTATAATTTATTTACCTTACATGTAATTTATGATGTTTTAGAAGAAAAATTTAATGAATATATTCTATTATTACCATAGAGCCATAGATGAATATAATAGGTTGAAAAGTTCGAGAAAACAGAGAAAGCCAACATGGAACATTACTCTCAAAGTAAGTTAAAAATGTCATGAATAATTTAAATTTTACTTTATATATATATATATATATATATATATATATATATATATATATATATATATATATATATATATATATATATATATATATATACTTACTATTATTCATGGTAATTGTAGTGTCAAAGACAATCTTTCAATTATGAGTGTGGCTATTATGTTATGCTATATTTGTTGAACATTGTATCTGTTGGGATTGTCAATTCATGGAATCAGGTATTTAACAAAAAAAAAATTCAATTATGTGTTAATTGTCTTCTTTAATGTTAATACAATATTCTAATATTATTTAATATTTATTTAGATATTTGGAGACTCAACACCATTTTATGAGGATGACGTTACGAATGTTCAAGAACGTTGTGCAAATTTTATTCTAGAATTCATTTGAAGTAATTTGATTACGCGTTAGTGCTATTTGTTTTTGTGCTTCTATTGTAGACTTCATAGTTTGTTTGGCTTTGTTTAGACATGTTAGTGTTTTGGTAGTACCATAGTTTGATTTTGGCAAGAGGTACTAAGTTTCATGGTACTGTTTGTAACATAGTTTCATGAATATGTTATAACTAATCGAATTTATTTAAAACCTTGTTCTATGATATTTTACATTAATGGTTATGAAATATTTGATTAGTATTTGGTTGTGATGAAATTTTGTATTATTTATAATTTTTTGCTCAATATTGTGGTGGAAACAAGAAGAATGACAATTAGGAAAAAAGACATTGTACTTTTAAATTGAATAAACCAATTTTAAATATTTTAAATCAGATGATACCTGATTTAAAATATTTTATTACTTTTCAAACATTTTTTAAATGTGTCAAACCGATTTAAATAAACACTTTTAAATCAGACTAACCGATTTAATAAATTATTTTAAATCAGATGATACCTGATTTAAAATCTTTTATTACTTTTTAAACATTTTTTAAATGCGTCAAACCGATTTAAATAAATACTTTTAAATCAGACTAACCGATTTAATAATATATTTTAAATCGGCTGATACCTGATTTAAAATCTCAAAATTTTCTAAATCGATCAAAGTTAAATCGGACCACAAACTGATTTAAAAGGTCTTTTTTAACTGATTTAAAAAGTATTTTTTGTACTAGTGATTATCATGTTTATATTTATGTTTATATATCTTTGTGCTTTTCTTTTTCTTTTGTACTTTGGACACCGAATATTTTAATAAATGATTAAACCTCTAAAAAAACTTGTGCTCTTAATCTTGGACTATGGTTACTATCATTTGCATTGGAGTTGGAGTTTTGGACTTAGATTCTAAGACACCTTCCCTTTGCTTTGATCATCATGAAGTTGGTACCTTAGCCTTTATTTGGCCACTTACTAGCTTATGCTTATAAGGATGGAACTCTTTTGCTTATGCTTGGAAGTATCATCAAGTTGGTTTGATCTTTCCTCCTTTATCTCTTTTCTTTTATTATTAAGATAGTCTCTCCATCTTCTCTCTTTCTTCAATTTTCAAAACCTTCTCTCTTTTTTCAAAGGATTCTTGTTTTAAAAACCTCCACCACTTTAATAAATCAAACCATGACTTTTTTCAAGTGACTTTTACTCTTTCTTTTCTTTTAATAAATGTCAATAAACTTAATCATTTTGACTTCAATTCAAAAATAAAATGAACCAAACTCACTCAAGATGTTTTGTGCCTTTGTGCACTCTTTTTGTTTTATTTACAAGTTTAGACTGTGAGTCATTTTTTTCTAGTCGGGTGCAAGTCTCTCAATATCCATAGTTGTAGTTTGATGTAATTGAGTCTCTTGCCATTCGTGGGGGTTTAATGACATACTCATCGATTTTATCTGAGTTGGCGCCCTCCCCATATTGATGTATGAGTCCATGCCCTCATTCTCATGGTAGATTTGTAAGGTTATCCACTTGAAAATGACAAATCTTCTTTACTTCTTAAAATCAATCAAAACCAACCAATTTTCACTATTTTTACCACGAACTACGAGGTTTTGATCTTACATTGCACTTTGTGGGTACGTAGGCATGAGGTGGTAAACCTCTCCAAACACAAGAACATTAAGAATTAATTCTTTTCTCATCCCCTCACTCTCATTTACCAAACCATTTTCAAACCAAAAGCATACATATTTCAAAGGGCTCTCATGGAGTACCACAGACGTTTTTGGTGCTAATACATTCCCATTTCGTAACCAACCCCCTTACCCATTCTCTGTTTGTTTCTTTTAGCTTTTGCTTTTAGATCCATTTTTAGGATTTATTCGCTTTTTTTCCTTTTCCTTTTGAAATAAAATAAAAGTGCAGTGACGACTCTGTTTTCCTTGAGTTAAGTTAATCAATAATTTACACTCATGATTTTCTCCGTTACACTTTGATGTATGTTTGTGCTTGCTTGAACTTTGCTATCATCTAATTTAATCTCCTTTTCAGCTTCATTACTTATTTCATCACACAAGATTCTTGTTGAATCCTTTTTGACATTGTCATTCCAATCCCATTCTTTCAGCTCATTAATGATCACATTTGTGTTGATCACAATCTATCTACTCACATGATCAAGCAATTCATAACCACTAGTTGAATGATATCCTATCAAGAACATTTGGCTTAACTAGTCATTAATCTTTCTTCTTAACTGATCAAGCACATGTCTATGTGCAATAGAACCAAACACTTTCAAGTGGCTTAGACTTAGCTGGACACCATACCAACATTCTCTTGGTGTAATGCCTTATAGCCTTTTGGTTGGACATCTATTCAAGATATATGTTGCAGTGAACACAACCTCACCCCATAACTCATTAGGTAGATGATTTTCCTTTAACATACTCTTCACCATGTTCATAATGAACTTGTTCTTCATTTTTGCAGTTCCATTTTGTTGAGGATTATATGATGGTACTAATTCATGCATTATCCATTCTCTTTCACATGATGCATCAAAATCATTTGACACATACTCTCCTCCACCACCAGTTTACAAGATCTTAATCTTATGACCACTTTGCCTCTCCACCATGGATTTAAATTTAGTGAACACCTCAATTGCACCACTCTTCTTCTTGACCAAGTATTTTCATAATTTTCTTTTGTAATCATCTATGAATGTAAAAAAATATATGTTATGTCCAATTAAATCCACTTGAATAGACTCGCACACATAAGAGTATATGAATTCAAGAATGGATTTAGAACTGCTTCCTTTATCGTTGTTGAATATATTCTTGTTTTACTTGGCCTGAACACATTCTTCTCACGCTTCATTTGGAACACGTGTTTTTGGTAGTCCCCAAACCATATTTTTCTTCTTTACGTGGTTGATATATTTGAAGTTAAGGTGACTAAGCATGTAACTCCATAACCATTCATCTCTCCTGGAAGCAATTTCTCGAAATTTGTATTCCATCACATCAAGTTCATTCTTGAAGGTTCTATTATGAGACATACGTGCCTTCAAGATCAATATATCATTTGAGTCATGTACTCTAACCATCTTGTCTTCTATCATCACTTTGTAGTTCTTCTCAATTAATTGTCCTATATTGAGTAAATTGTTTTTCATGTCTAGAATGTATAACACTTTTGATATCAATGGTTTCTTGTCATCTCTTCTCATGATCATAACATCACCAATGCCTTAAATTAAGTGTTGTCATTTGCAAATTCCACTTATGCTTTATGGAAAGTATGATATTAACAAACCAGTCTTGCCTACCCATCATTTATGATGAACATCCCGAATCTAAGCACCATTGATCTTTATGTTTGTCTTCCTACTTTGTTGTCACCAACAATAACACATCTCCATCATCTTGTTTTGCATGCTTTGCATCATTTTCTTAGTTGTTCATGCTGCTTACAAAACACTCATTTTTTATACCGACCATACTTTGGGTAACTGTAACAATGAACATGAGTTTTATCAGGCTTCCTTCCACCTCATTTTCCTTTGCTTGCAGCACCACCTATGTGACTACTTTGATTTGTAGGCTGCCTTTGATTTGTAGGTTACCTTTGCTTTGAAAAGCTTCCTTCTCGTAGATAACTTCTGCCATTTGAATTGTTGTAACCTCCTCTACCTTTGTTGCCAACCCATTTCCTTTGTTCTTTCTATATTTTGTTGATTATACATGTAGTGTCACATCACTCTTAGACTTTCCTGCAGATCTTACACTCATTATTTGCTCATGAGATTCAAATGTCCCTTGCAGCTTATCCTTTGTCATACTTGACATTTGATTCTTTTATGGATACAACAACATGATCAAATTTTGGAAGCAAATATATTGAGATCTTTGTAACCATCAACCTCGATGTCATCACTTCTCCACACATCTTGATCTGATTCACCAGTCGAGTCACCCTAGTGAAAAAGTCATATATAGTTTCATTTTCTTCCATCTGAAGCAAATCATGCATTCTTTTGTGAGCTTGTAACACCACTTATTTCACCTTCTCACCACCTCCAAACGACTTCTACAAGATATCCCACACCTCTTTCGATGAATCTACATCACCAACCTTTCCAAAATTGTCCGGATCAACACATTGGTGGATTATAAAGAGAGCTTTATAATATTTCTTATTTAATTCTTTATGAGAAACCCTTTGTTCATCAGTGGCATTATCCCCAATTGGTGTCACTCCATTCTTCATAAGATCCACACATCTTGATAGCAAAAAATAACCTTTATCGGGTTACACCAACTTTCATAAATATTTCCTTAAAAAAATGGGAATATTTGTTGGAAAACACCCATTCGGACGAGAAGACATTGCTCCATGCTTGCCAAGAATCACAACCAATTATTAGATACCATATGTTGGAACAAAAATCAGCTTAAACAATAACCAATATTTACTCGATTTATTGATTAAACTTCACACCACTTTTCACTCAAGTGATACACACACAAGGTTTGCAAGATTCAGGTTTATTCCTCACACTTTAGAATTGAAAAGATTAACCTTCCACACACTCATTGGTGCAAATTGATGATAACCCCTTATTTTAGCAAACTTTAATCTAGAGATGCATCCCCATATGTATAAAACGTGAGTTCGGAGATGCATCTCCGTAAACACCATTAATTTGAAATCTAGTGGGTGGTACGAAGATGCATCTCCAAACACATTTAACCCGCACAAGAACCTTCCCTCTACCTCCTTCATTTTCTGAAAACTCACTCAACCAAAAAAAAAACATACTGCTGTTCTTCCTTAGCCATTCAAGTTTCTCATTCAATCAAGCTTCTCACCACATTCTACTTCATTTCCTGCAAAGCTTTTGACTTCATTCAAGATTCGCCTTCACAACCAAGATTTGGTAAGGTTTTCAAAAATCATTCCTTTTTTTGTGTTTTGAATTATGTTTTAAGAAACATAAGATTTTTAAGCTACATTAGGTGGTGCAATCAAAAGAGTTAGCCTAAATGGACATGCAATGAAAGTTGTTTGGATTTTTGGGCAACAATGGCATTTCTTCCATTTATGCAAAATCACATATTTGTCCGGCGATGCCTCTCCAAATTATATTTGAACTATTTTGGAGATGTATCTCCGAATTTTAACCTTGTAGAGTTTTGGTTGCATTTTTTATTTGACTATCTAGTTTTAACGCAAGTGCAATGGCTGAAAACAACCATAGAAAAATTAGGCTTGGTCGTATGTCCTAAACCGCGTGTGTGCAACGTAAGAGGGACGCTAGTCGAACCACGTGGTCGTGAGTTGATGAAACCTCATTTGATGATTCACAATGCTATGGTTCATAACCATCTAGTTCTACTTCTCGTAGCCATATTTCTTAGGCCTCTACATCACATGGCCATGAGTCCTCAGGTTATCCCAGAAGCCCATTTGACACCTCTTTACTTCATCTTTATGCAAACCATGCTGCTAGGCATGTCTTGGAAGGAGAGGTATATTTATTTACTTTTGTATTACATGTGTTTTAAACAAACTAAACTGCGACTGATGACGATACATATATATATATATATATATATATATATATATATATATATATATATATATATATCAAGAGCGTATGTGTTTTAAATCAGTAAACCACGGCAAAAAGATATTGGATTTGGAACAGCTAGTCGCTGATTCATTCAGGGATGTTATCCGTTATTCTAGTCTTGCTGGTTTATGTGATTCTGCATACATGACCATAACTTATGCCATGTCGGAGGAATTTGCAGAGATATGTCATTCAGAGATGTCATCTTTCTACCTACCTATTGGAGAGATGACCATCACATTGGATGACGTGTCATGCCTTCTGCATCTTCCCATAATGGGAAATTACTATGCCATAAAAGACTCTATAGAGAGGATGTCATGGAGACGATGGTCACACATTTAGGAGTGGGGCGGAAAATAAGGTAGCTTACACTAGAGGTGCCCATGCTAGATTTAAATTTTTGAAAGAGCTTTATAAAGACCACCTGCACTGAGGTAATGATGCCGAAAGTGATGATATGCAGGTTGACTACCATCATACTTGTGCAATGAGGTGTTATCTCTTGTTCTTGGTTGACACATCCATTTTTATAGACAAAAGTGCAACCTACTTCAATGTGGTCTACATTAAGTACTTCATCGTCTTAACGACAATTTATGTGTACCATATTGAGGGATGCTTGTTTGGTCTACCTGTACTTGAAGTTGGGCGATGGTTGTCTTTAGAAGACAAAGTAGATGACAATGAGCTGCAACTGCTTACGATAATTTACTATTACTAATATTTTCATAATTATTTTGTTATACTTGTTATTGGTATTTTTTTTCTGAACCATATTTCAGGGATGGATCATCTCCCATTTTTCTCACATCATTGGGTGGAAAATTGTGCCTACCTACACCGAAGATTTGTCATGTGTTATCGCATTTGTGTCGTACTAACGAAATAATGTGATTGAGCCATTTCGGGTGTATCTTGACCATACTCTAGAAAATGACATTATCTTTTTCCCATTGGAGGGTCACCGTGAGATGCGTCAGTTGGACGCCATTTTCTTATACTTAAGATGGTTGGCACGTGAGTCAGGTTTGATGTATCCTTATCTGTATGAGCGGGTGATGCGCCCGTTTGGGTATCTACACATTATTTTGAGACAAAGTATGAAAAGTATATCAAATTGTAATAGCAACAACAAATAATTTAAGTTTCAAATTGTAACAGCGATCACTACATTGTTAACTTGATCATCGACAGACTTAAGGTTTATCATATCCGCAATTATTTTCCTAGCAGCCTGTAATTGAAAATATACGTGACAATGAATTTACTGTAGGAAGAGAATGAAATGAAATTGGTGCATCAACAAACATACCCTGTCAAAAAATACTTCTCATATCTCGGTTTTCAATTGTTGGATCATGGCAAATATCAACAAACATACCATGTCAAAAGCTAATTATCAATATATATGTGAATAAAAGCTTTATGAAATAATCCAGATTTGTATGAAATTGGAGAAAATCACCAATATTTATGTTTAATTGAAATAATAATTAACCATGGAAGATAACATTATTAATCAGAATATGATAGCACAACAGGAGAAGTTCAAAGTAGTATGTGCATATTATGTTTCACACCAGATATACCAAAACAGCACGAAGACCATAACATGAACTAAAAAACGTAAAAAGAACTCAAACTAAATGAAACTTACCAAAATTTAAACATAGCCTATGAAGGTAGCTTGTACCTGTAAACAACAGATTCAACCTAAAATACATTTAAACATAGGTTATTGATTCTAAGTTAAATACCAAAATACATTCAAACACAAATAATAGTAAAACCAAAACATATTCAACCTTTCATATACAAATTCATTATTTTATTATGCAGAATCTAACAATGGGAAGAGTCTTGCCGGTAAAAAAATGATTCATCAATGAACCACCCGTATAAAAAAAATGATGTTTATGCAACGTAAACATAGATCTATAAAAGAAATCAAATTCAATGAAATAGTCATATCTTTTCACAGTATAAGCAAGAACAATAGGGTGGAAACAGGACGACAATGGAAGAGAAAAGAGCGAAATAAAAGAGAAAACAAAGTAAAATGGAAGAGAAGAGAAAACGGAAGAGAAGAGGACGACGACAGTGTAAAGAGGAACCTAGAAAACGGAACATACGTAAAACCTAATGAAAGAATGAAAGAGAGGGAACAAAAGTGTGTGAGAGAGAGAGAGAGAATGAAGGTGTAGGGTTTTTTCAGAAACCCAAATTCAAAATTTAAAAATCCGGTGACCAAGTAAAAAAAAGAAAAAAACTTTTCTATTAGTGGTCAAAGATGATACACTTGGCATGTAAATAGAGTGTTAAACTGAGAATTAATGGAGACATTTGTTAGTTACCAATACATCCTTTTGGTAGTGTAAATTTTTTAGGGTAAAAGGGCAAAATAGGAAATATATGCAATAAAGTTTTGATAGATAGATTATAGATGTGATCCATTTTTGAGTTTTAGATGAATTGTATGGATATTTCAAAAATGTAAACGAGTTATTTAAATAATTGAAAAATCTGAATAATTTAATAATAAGATCCATTTAAAGAATCAATGAGTTCATTTAAAGAATCAATGAGTTCTTTGAACCTTGGTGCTCTTACTCTAATTAATACTATAATTTATCATTTATTTATAATACTATATATGGATTTATTTATCATATTTTAACAAATATACTAAATTACTTGTGAAATAAAAAAATAAACTCACACAATAATAAAAAAAATATAAAAAAGTTAGAAAATCCACAAATTTTACCTTTATACATTTTCTGAGAGAAAAATAAAATAAAATAAAACAAAATGAATATATTTATAATAAATAAACAAAATTTATAAAGTCCCAATCTTGAAGAATAGAAGATGCATGTGATAATGCTAAGCTCTTTATCCTTTCTCTAATGGATTCCCTTTCTCTTCTCCTCTCTTATCCAAAACTCTCCACCACAAAGCCCTTCTCCTTTCTCTCAAACCCTAATTCACCCCAACCTCACATTTCACCTCCCAACAAAAAATCCCAATTTTCATCCCTCAAACCCCATTCTCCAATCTCACTTCAAAACCCCCTCACAAAATCATGCTTTTCACTTGCTACAATCAACCTTCTCACTCCACTCCAATCCCTCGCCGTTGAACCAACTTTACTGGAATCAGACTCAGGCCGAATCAACTTGGAAACAATTCTTGTCTCCATTGATGATTTCTTCAACCGATATCCGTTTTTCGTTGCTGCATGTAGCTTAGTTTATCTCGTTGGTATCCCTTTAGCAGAAGAGTATTTCAGAAAGTATAAATATATGTCAGCTATTGATGCTTTCAGGAAGCTCAGGGATGAACCGGATACGCAGTTGTTGGATATCAGGGATAGGAAGAATGTGAAGTTTCTTCGGTCACCTAATTTGATGATGTTGAAGAAGGAAGTGGTGCAGGTTGAGTTTAATGAGGGGAATGAAGATGGGTTTGTGAAGAAAGTTTTGGAGAGATTCGATGATGCTCCGAATACTGTGGTGTTTATTTTGGATAGGTAAGTAGGGAGAAAAAGAGAGAAAGAAAGTTCTTTTGCAGTAATTTTAAAGCAATGTGTATCTTGTTGAAATTGAAATTTGTGTTTTCTTTGAACATATAGTATAAAAGTGTTGAAGTTTCTCACTTGTTACTCTTTTGAATGTAAGGTAGTTTCGACGGTAATTCCTTGAAAGTTGCTGAATTGTTATTCAAGAATGGTTTCAAAGAGGCCTATGCAATCAAAGGTGGAGTTAGAGGCCAGCAAGGGTGGATGGTATGGACGGGAATGCATGTGTCTGGTTGTGAAAATTTGTTTGAAGTAAGGAATAGATTTCTTATGTTGGGTCTTTGTTGTTGCAGGCTATACAGGATACTCTTTTGCCCCCTCCTGTGCATATGAAACGAAGGAAGAAGACTAAAGTGCCACAAGAGCTCAGTACAAATGGAAATGGGTCCATTCAGCAAAATGATAGTAATAGTGAAAGTGTGTTATCCTCAGATATTCCGGATGTTGGAAACCAAGAGACAGAAAATGGTCATGTGAAAAGGTTTGTTGAGTCCAAGCCGAAAATGAAACTCGGATCGGTAGTTTCCTATTCTCCATATCCCAATGTATGTTATTCTCAACTCTCTGTCTTTTGCTCTCATTTCCTTTTCAATCGTGACCCTTCGTATGTAGAAGTGCATGTTCGATGGTTTAAGCAGAAAATATCAATTAGTTGGTATTGATTTTTGAATTATTATGCAATAGAACTAACAGACAAGGAGGAAAAGAGAAAGTGTAGACTCATACTTGGGGTCACACTCAGAATATAAATATTCAGGCCATATTAGTACTGTGATTTGTTTGTCCCTACATATAGCAGGTTGGAATAATATGCAGCTTGTGCAATAGTGGTTTCTTCAGCACTCTAGTTCTACCTTGTGGAGCATGACCTTAGAGCATGTTTGGTTGAGACCGGGAGGGAATGATAATGAGACTTTAAATGACCACTTCCCATTTCATTCCATATTTGGTTAGGTTATTGGAATGGGACGAGAACTTTACTGTTGTTGTAATGTAAAAATTTAAAACAAGTGGCCGAAGTATATAACCTAGAAAACCCGCATTACCAAAGTTTATCCTGCCTCCTAGAGGTTAGCTGAATAGCATCCTTTCAGGAATTATAATCTCTAGGTGCACCTTTGCTCGTTCTTTTTGAATCCTAAGCATGTCGTTTACCATCTGATTGATAGTACTGGAGTTACTTATTACCATTTGAGAGCAACAAATTTTTTTAAATGAAGTTGCACCTGCATTAGTTGTGCTATAACTCAGTGGTAGAGAGAGGGACATAGGCAGTTTTTATTTTGTGAAATGGTCAATGTTAGTTTTGTTAGTTTTTATACTGAGGGTAGGGATCGAACTCTTGATTGACTATCTTATCACTCGACTCCTTAACTCTCTCACTCCACCCACCAAACCATCCTTAAGTCCCCTCATTGACAGTTTTGTTAAATTGAAGCTTTTCTATAATGTAGCGGAATTCAAACACATCGATATTGTTTAATGATACACTATTTAGTTTAAAATATTGTCAATAGAGGCTATAGTGACACCATAGTTCTGTAGTGTAGCAGAATTAAAAAAAAAAAATGCTATTTTTGGCAATCCGTTAGATAACATTAACACTGACACAATAGTTCCACGATGTAAGAGTTCAAAGTCAAATAGAACGGTTCAAAGTAAAAGCGCTACTCACGAGAGTTAGAAAGAACATTGTTTTTTAGATAGTTTGATATCAATTGTAGAAAACCTTGTTGGATATGAAAAGAAAACATTGCTTGCTATTAACTTGTTTATGTAATTTTATTTCTATTCCAATCAAGTTCCCTCACTACCTTAAAGCTTTAGGTGTTTAGGATTCTGATTTACTTCATGTATAGTTATTTATTATGCAATATCTATCAAACTTTTAGATAGAAGTTTTGAATCTTGATAGTAATTGTATCTTAAACAATTATTTACATATGAGTAAAACTACTTTATCTCGAGTGAAGTCATTATGAAATACAAGAAGGGTTAAATATGTTTTTTGTCTAGAAACTTGTTCGTACTAATGGTAAGTTATCTCACATAAGATTTAAATAAATTTAATGACCGAGGATGGATATGTATATTTGAGATTCCTACTTGGTCAATTTGGTTTTATGTCTAGGAGGTCGATCATGGAAGCGGTCTATTTACTACGATGTGTGATGGAGCAGTATCGGATGGATAGAAGAGACTTGCACATAGTTTTCATTGATTTGGAGAAGGCATATTATAGAGGGCCTAGAGACTTCTTGTGGAAAGTCCTAGAGATGAAAGGCGTTAGGATTGTATATTCAAACTATCTAAGATATGTATGAAGAGGTATTGACTAGTGTGAGGAAATAGGGTGGAGACATAGGCGATTTTTATATAACAATAGGATTGCACCGAGATTCAACCATAAACTTTTACCTTTTTACTTTAATTTTGGATGTATTTATGAAATATTGAAGAGCTAAGATCAAAATGTGAGCATTTTGCAAATGATATAGTTCTATTTGGGGAGTCGAGGGAGGAACTAAATGGGAGGTTGATGACAAGTCTTAGAGCCGTGGCTTCCACCTGAGTAGAAGTAAGAGGAAGTATATGAAATGTAAATTAGCAATACACTAAGCGTTTCGAGCTTAGAAGTAAAAATTGGAGACCATATCATACCATAAGTTGTGCAATTTAAATATCTTGAGGTACACATAGTACAAAATGACGGAGAAATAGAAGGCGGCGTTAATCATTAAATTTAAGTTGGGTGGTTGAAATGGAGGAAGATCTCGGGTGTTTTATGTGATATGAAAAATTGAAGGAAATTTTTTAGCAGACACTTTTAAGATTGATGATATTGTATGAGACATTCTTTGACGAAAATAAACTAAGTCTAGTAGATATGAGGATGTTGCGTTTGATGCATGGTAATACTAGATGAGATAGAATTAGAAATGACAACATTAGATAGAGAGAGAGAGGGTTAAGGTAACACCTATGTTTAAAAAGATGTGAAAATTAGGCTTAGGTGGTTTGTTCATATTGAGTGAGAGGATTTGTGGATTATATAGCAAGGAGAGTAAGTTGGATGTAGAGTTGTCAAACCGTTACAGGTAGAGGAAGGCTAGAAAAATGATAAGTTAGTTGGATAGAAACATGTTTTTTTTATTTATAGAACTACTATGACATGTAGTTTGATTCATGTAGTTGATTCCACTTAGAAAGGTTTTATTGTTGTTATTTTGTCAATATAATGAATTTGATCAATTTTATTAAACTACATTTTTACTCATGATTCTAAAAGATAAAAAGGATCCACACTGCAGTGAACATCTATGTTTACGATATTTCCTCTTACTGCTTTCTTTGTGAAAATAATCTCTCTTTCTTCATTTTTCTTTTTCTTTGCAGTACCCAGATTTAAAGCCCCCATCATCTCCAACTCCATCAAAGCCACAATGATGATGCTAGCTATACCATATTCAACCGGAATCTTTGGAGAGAAATTATATATTCCACGACAATATAATTTGGTGACTTTTTTAATTCATAATTATTCAAACATTCTTTCTCTACTTGTTGAGTTTTAGAGATAGTGTAAAGCATGTAATTCACCTAAACTTTACGATATGTTAATCTGGTTCCGATTGTTTAATAACTGCACCTCACCAAAAGGCTTGATTTCCTGCAAATAGTAGTATTTTGAAATAGTAGTATTTTATTTGATTAGTAACATAATTTTTCTTTTTTAGTTTAATGAATTTATTTACATTATCCTAAAATTTTGAAATTCTTGATAATTAAAAAATGTTAAATTCCCAAAATTACTTTTGTAGCCTTTTATATATATAAAGAACTCACGTGAGGTCTATCATTTAGACAATCCTCATGGTCCAAATTCTATGGTAAAGAAGATCATGTGTGCCTCAAAGTTTCAACACCGATGTAACTTCTCTAACTCATAACCAATTGTTTAAGCTTGGTGTTAAGCTCTCTAAGTAAAAGAGAAGTTAAAGAAAAATATTATTGATCTCAAGGATTATAACAAATTCTTGAAAAATAACAATTAGATTCTTGATGAAGAAATTATCCTTAACATCAATTAAATGCAATGCTTGTGATTCTTTGAAATTTGAAGCTATTTTGTGTGAAACTTTAGAAATTCACTAGATTTTGTTTGGGCGTTTGGAGGGTAAGAGAATAGAGGGTTTTGAAAAATAATGTTTTATAAAAAGTATAGAGAAATGTTTTAACTTTTTTTAAAAGGATATTTTTTTAGAATGATAAAATAATGTTAATCATTATTTTTTTATTTTATTTTTGAAATACTATAATAACAAAAATTATATTTGAACAATTTGTCCAAATCTTCCAAAACCCTCCTCCTCATGAAGTACAAATTTTGAGTTTCTCAAAATTAGAGGGTTTTTGGTGTTATGAATAAATACAAATCATCCAAAACTCTCCTAATCAAAATCTTTTTATTCTTTTCACTAAATCATTCTTATTTTTCAAAGTCTTTCTCTTTTTTTCCCTCCAAACTCCTAAACAAAGTCTAAGAGGAAAGATAAGCTCAATTTGATTCATTCTAGTATAAGAGATTCTTTTAATAAAAATTATGTAGGGTATAAAACATGATAGATTGCATGATAAGAATAAATCTAACCACCCTGTTTTTAAATGCAAGTTTTGTAATTAGCTTGACTATTTTGAATCGTTTTGTTTTGCTAAATTAAGAGGGTCAAAAGGGAATACTCCATGTCTCTTAAATTAACTAACCAGCCAGGAGCCAAAAATATTTGGATACCATAGGTGAAAACCTAATTCTAATTAGTAATGATTGCTTTGCAGCTTTAAAGGCGCGTGTTGCAAATTGGATAAATTACGCAAAGCATGTGTATGCAATAAGTGTTGTTTTTCGGTTTTGAAAAAATTTAAAATGGCACAAAGAAATTATCGGGACGAGTCGCGTACTAGGTCGCTTTCTTTAAGACGTTTCGTCGTACTGCCAAAATTATGCAATGCAGTCGAATTTACAACGACGTCTCCAGGATAAAACAGCCCGTCAAATTCGATTTATCAGTTGCAGGCTGATAAATCGATCTTAGAGATTACACCTTAGATGGTTATAAACCAGTCGTAGTATCTGGTTAAAAAACCAGTCAAGAAAAAGAAAATTTTATAGATGAAGAGAGCAAAGAGAGGAGAGAAAAACAATGTTTCGGTGCACTTGACAAATGAAGTGAAGGCCTGTATTTATAGGCAGCGAATCGTGGATCGTGGAGAGAAAAATGGGAGAGTGGACCGGCCCAGTCAAAACTGGCGGTTACTAGAAACGTGGGAGAGTGGACCGGCTCAGTCAAAGTTGGCGGTTACTGGGTTGGTCAGTAGTGGAGTTAGTCAAAACTTAGGTTGGAATGTGACACGTCAGCATTCGTAATTAATTAATATTAAATAATTAAAAATTATTTAATTTCCACCGAAATTATTAATTAACATTAATAATTATTAAATTCGGGTTCAAAAAATTAATTCATTTAGACCGGACCGGACCGAACCGAGCCGAACCGAACCGAGCCGGACGGCGGCGGCGGCGCGCGCGTGTGTCTAGATGCTCATGGGTGTGTCCTCACTCCTTTTACAAAATTGGGTGCCCCTTGGGGCCCAATCCCAATTGTCCATGTTGGATTATATAAACACTACTAATATTTGTATTCCCTCCTATGTGGGACTAAAATGAATCTTTTCAAATTCACTTCCATGTTAGTTCTACTTTGTGTGCATTTATTGCCCATTTAATGTCAATAAATAATTCCAACTTCTACTCCAAATTAACATCATTCCAACAATCCCCCACTTGAATTTAAAAGGTGATTTTAGACGTCCGTCAGACGTTTCTAAGATTGTGCATAAACAAAGGTGTCTATGACTTGAACCTTAGCGTAGCAAGTCAGATTCTGATTCAACAAGAGTGACACTATTGTCTTGAACTCTATCTCAGACATCAAACCTGCACACAACCTTTTCGTAAGGTGTATTCTAATAGCCCGTGCTTTAATGGCCCTGCACGTGTATCCCGGTTTAGTGAAGGCTCTAGGAATTTTGCCTCGAAATTCCATAGGAACCGGCCTCAGTTCCACAGTCACATAGGTGAGTCTCTCAAGAGTACTCCTGTAGCCTAGGTACTCCCTCATACAGAGTATAGATCTCATTAAGAGTTTCTATTATCTCATCCTTTTCTTACTTTAGGATTCATGCTCCACTTGCATGGTCATTTCATATTACTCACAACTTGTTATTACCCATTGAACCTAGTTCTTGGGATCTCCAGTCATTTAGGTCGGGTTGCCATCATGAGTAAATCATCTCTTTATAGGCATTAGTCCCATCTTTTTGGATGTATTATGGACTTTCTCTCTAGCTAATCCTTTCGTCAAAGGATCTGCTAAGTTTTCATCAGTGCGTACATGATCCACTCTCACTGCTCCTTTGGAGATACAATCTCTAACGGTGCTGTGTTTTCTTCTAATTTGACGTCTTTTACCATTATAATAACGGTTCTCAACTTTTGCAATAGCCGCGGTACTATCGCAGTGGATCAACACAGCTGGCATAGGTTTTTCCCATAAAGGAATCTCAGCTAGCAAGCATCTTAACCAGCTAGCTTCTTCACTAGCTGTAGCTAGTGCTATCATTTCAGACTCCATTGTGGATTGAGCCAGGATGGTCTGTTTCTTTGATTTCCAAGATACAGCTCCTCCAGCTATACTAAATATATAGCCAATAGTAGCTTTGGAATCATCCGATAAGGTGTTCCAATCTGCATCACTATACCCTTCTAGTACAGCAGGAAATTTCTGATAGTGTATGCCGAGGTCCATAGTCCTTTTAAGGTACCTCATGACTCGCTCAATAGCTTGCCAATGCTCGTTACTCGGCTTACTTGTAAATCTGCACAACAATCCTACGACATATGCAATGTCGGGTCTAGTACAATCAGTGGCATACCTAAGACTGCCAATGATGCTCGCATATTCTGTTTGTCTGACACTTTCTCCAGTGTTCTTAAACAGTTTCACACTTGGATCATAAGGTGTGCATGCAGGTTTACAGTCGAAGTATTTATATTTCTTTAAGATCTTCTCCACATAATGAGACTGATCCAAAGAAATTCCTTGTTCAGATCTCGTGATCTTGATACCCAGGATCACACTTGCTTCTCCGAGGTCTTTCATATCAAAGTTATTACACAACAATGATTTCGTATCATTAATGGCCTGAATGTTTGATCCAAATATGAGTAGATCGTCTACGTATAGACATATGATAGTACAAATGCGATTATCAGATTTGTAATAAATGCATTTGTCACTTTCATTCACTTTATACCCATTAATAATCATTAAGTTATCAAACTTTTCATGCCATTGTTTAGGAGCTTGTTTTAGTCCATACAAAGACTTATCTAACTTGCAGACCTTGGTTTCTTGTCCTTGGATCACAAAACCTTCTGGTTGTTCCATATAGATTTCTTCTTCTAAGTCACCGTTTAAAAAAGCTGTTTTAACATCCATTTGGTGTACTAATAAGTTATAAATAGTAGCTATTGAAATGAGTACCCTAATGGATGTGATTCTAGTGACTGGTGAAAATGTGTCGAAGAAATCTATATTTTCTTTTTGTCTAAAACCCTTGGCTACAAGACGAGCCTTGTATTTATCAATAGTTCCATCAGGTTTTAGTTTCTTTTTCAAAACCCATTTACAACCAATTGGTTTGCAACCAGGAGGTAAGTCTACCAAGTGCCAGGTCTTGTTATACTCTAGAGAATCCATCTCATCATTAACAGCTTCTTGCCATAAATCCGCATCCAGAGAGGACAATGCTTCTTGAAGATTTATTGGATCTTCTTCAACATTATAAGCCGCATAATCGGGCCCATAGTCTTTAGCAACTCTTGCTCTTTTACTTCTTCGAAGTTCTGTTTCTACATTGTCGCTGCTTTCAGTACTTTTTATCACAGGAATGTGACTCGATAGGGTGCCCCCACTATTTCTCGATTTGAAAGGAAATTTGTCTTCATAGAATTCAACATCGTTTGATTCTATGATCACTTTGGCATTTAGATCATAAAACCTGTATGCCTTACTGTTTGCTGCATACCCAATGAATACACATTCATAGGCTCTACTAGCGAGTTTAACTCGTTTCGGATCCGGAATCCTGACATAAGCCAGACAGCCCCAAGTTCTCAAATAAGAAAAATTTGGTTGTCTTTTCTTTAATATCTCATAAGGTGAGATCTTACTTTTTGACTTGGGAACTCTATTCAAGACATAGCAAACAGTCAATAAAATTTCCCCCCACCAGTGAGGTGCAGCACCAGAATTCAACATAATTGCAACAACAAGTTCAGTAAGAGTTCTATTCTTTCTTTCTGCTTTACCATTCATTTCAGGAGAGTATGGAGCAGTCGTTTCATGTATAATGCCATGTTTAATATAAAAGTCATTAAATAAACTAGAGTCATATTCAGTTCCCCTATCACTACGAAGTCTCTTAATCTTCTTGTTAAATTGATTCTCAATTTCAGTTACATACATCTTAAACATGTCAAGTGCTTCACTTTTATTCTTCATTAGGTATACATAAGTATAATCAGAGCAATCGTCAATAAAAGTGATAAAATAACGTTTACTATTTCTAGTTAAACTTCCATCTAATTCACATATATCGGAATGTATAAGATCTAGGGGATCAGATTCTTTTATAATTGATTTATGCGAGGTCTTTGTTATTTTAGCTTGACTACAAAATTCACATTTATTGGAATCATTGACATTTAGTTTAGGGATTAGGCTTAAGTTGCTTGCATTAGAAATAATTCGCTTATTAACGTGACAAAGTCTACCATGCCAAATATTAAAATCACACAAGGAGTAAACAGAAGGAGAAATTTTATTCAATTCAACATTCAACTTAAACATGCCATCAGTGGCGTACCCTTTCCCAACAAAAATACCATTCTTAGTGATGGTGTACAAATCTGCCCCTATAGTTTGACTAAACCCAGCCTTATTCAAAAGAAAACCAGAAACAAGATTCTTCCTAATTTCAGGAACGTGCATGACGTCCTTCAAGATCAAAGTCCTTCCAGAGGTGAACTTCAGCTCTACATCTCCAATCCCAGCAACGTTAGTGGTGTGAGCATCTCCCAACAGCACTTTCTTATCTTCAGCAATCATGTATGTCTTGAACATAGCACGATCATAGCAGACATGACGAGTGGCGCCAGTGTCTATCCACCAGCCATCACTTCCACCAACCATGTTGACTTCAGTGATCATAGCAATGAATTGCTCATCAGTCAGGTTAACCTGAGCATTTGAGCCAGCAACAGGTTTAGGCCTGCTCTTACATTTTTTTGCCATATGGCCCGGTTTTCCACAATTGTAGCAAGAGAAAACCGGAGCATCATTTCTTTGAGGTGGAGGTTGTTGCCTAACAAATGGAGCAGATGGGGCCCTAGAGGGATTCCCATTCTTAATTCGGTTCACAGCATTGCGGGTCTGATTCTTTAAAGGTTTGCCCGTAGGCTTCAGAACCGCACCGGATCTCTTTTTGTTGTTAGAAACAACTAAGACTTCATCTTTCTGATCTTGTTTCCGAGCTTCCTCTTCAATTCGGAGACGAGTAATCAGACTCTCGATTGAAAATTCTTTTGTTTTATGGCGAAGTAAATTTTTGAAATCTTTCCAACCAGGGGGCAGTTTGTCAATGATAACAGCGATTTGAAATTGTTCATTGAGGGGCATACCTTCTGTAATAATTTCATGAGCAATTTTCTGAATTTCGTGGCTTTGAGCTTCTACAGACTTTTCATCCACCATCTTGTAGTTCAAATAGCGGCTGACAGCATATTTCTTCGCACCTGCTTCTTCAGTATCATATTTCCTTTGCAAAGCCTCCCAAACCTGTTTAGCGGTCTTGTAGCTACTGTAGTAGTCGTACAAGTCATCAGCAAAACCGTTCAGAATATGATTTTTGCACAAATAATCATTCTCGTGTCATAGGGCGATCTCTTTCTTGAGTTGTAAGTCATCTGCTGCAGCCTTAGCTTTTGCAGCATCTGATTCAGGCGTTTGGGAAGACCCATCTGATTCTGCAAGTGACTTACCATTAGGTTGTTCAGCAGATCCAGAAGGGACAACCGGTATATCCTCACTCAGAACGTGGGCAACCTTTTTCAATGTTAAGAAAAATTTCATCTTAGCTTGCCAACGTTTGAAATTGGATCCCTCAAACTTAAACGGTTTGTCAGAGATAGTGGCGACCGCATTAGTACCGATAATTTCCTCAGTTGCCATGGCAGTTATGAAAATGTCTTAAAATTGTTGTTTTTCGGTTTTGAAAAATTTTAAAATGGCACAAAGAAATTATCGGGATGAGTCGCGTACTAGGTCGCTTTCTTTAAGACGTTTCGTAGTACTGTCAAAATTATGCAATGCAGTCGAATTTACAACGACGTCTCCAGGATAAAACAGCCCGTCAAATTCGATTTATCAGTTGCAGGCTGATAAATCGATCTTAGAGATTACACCTTAGATGGTTATAAACCAGTCGTAGTATCTGGTTAAAAAACCAGTCAAGAAAAAGAAAAATTTATAGATGAAGAGAGCAAAGAGAGGAGAGAAAAACAATGTTTCGGTGCACTTGACAAATGAAGTGAAGGCCTGTATTTATAGGCAGCGAATCGTGGATCGTGGAGAGAAAAATGGGAGAGTGGACCGGCCCAGTCAAAACTGGCGGTTACTAGAAACGTGGGAGAGTGGACCGGCCCAGTCAAAGTTGGCGGTTACTGGGTTGGTCAGTAGTGGAGTTAGTCAAAACTTAGGTTGGAATGTGACACGTCAGCATTCGTAATTAATTAATATTAAATGATTAAAAATTATTTAATTTCCACCGAAATTATTAATTAACATTAATAATTATTAAATTCGGGTTCAAAAAATTAATTCATTTAGACCGGACCGGACCGAACCGAACCGAGCCGGACGGCGGCGGCGGCGCGCGCGCGTGTGTCTAGATGCTCATGGGTGTGTCCTCACTCCTTTTACAAAATTGGGTGCCCCTTGGGGCCCAATCCCAATTGTCCATGTTGGATTATATAAACACTACTAATATTTGTATTCCCTCCTATGTGGGACTAAAATGAATCTTTTCAAATTCACTTCCATATTAGTTCTACTTTGTGTGCATTTATTGCCCATTTAATGTCAATAAATAATTCCAACTTCTACTCCAAATTAACATCATTCCAACAATCCCCCATTTGAATTTAAAAGGTGATTTTAGACGTCCGTCAGACGTTTCTAAGATTGTGCATAAACAAAGGTGTCTACGACTTGAACCTTAGCGTAGCAAGTCAGATTCTGATTCAACAAGAGTGACACTATTGTCTTGAACTCTATCTCAGACATCAAACCCGCACACAACCTTTTCGTAAGGTGTATTCTAATAGCCTGTGCTTTAATGGCCCTGCACGTGTATCCCGGTTTAGTGAAGGCTCTAGGAATTTTGCCTCGAAATTCCATAGGAACCGGCCTCAGTTCCACAGTCACATAGGTGAGTCTATCAAGAGTACTCCTGTAGCCTAGGTACTCCCTCATACAGAGTATAGATCTCATTAAGAGTTTCTATTATCTCATCCTTTTCTTACTTTAGGATTCATGCTCCACTTGCATGGTCATTTCATATTACTCACAACTTGTTATTACCCATTGAACCTAGTTCTTGGGATCTCCAGTCATTTAGGTCGGGTTGCCATCATGAGTAAATCATCTCTTTATAGGCATTAGTCCCATCTTTTTGGATGTATTATGGACTTTCTCTCTAGCTAATCCTTTCGTCAAAGGATCTGCTAAGTTTGCATCAGTGCGTACATGATCCACTCTCACTGTTCCTTTGGAGATACAATCTCTAACGGTGCTGTGTTTTCTTCTAATTTGACGTCTTTTACCATTATAATAACGGTTCTCAACTTTTGCAATAGCCGCGGTACTATCGCAGTGGATCAACACAGCTGGCATAGGTTTTTCCCATAAAGGAATCTCAGCTAGCAAGCATCTTAACCAGCTAGCTTCTTCACTAGCTGTAGCTAGTGCTATCATTTCAGACTCCATTGTGGATTGAGCCAAGATGGTCTGTTTCTTTGATTTCCAAGATACAGCTCCTCCAGCTATACTAAATATATAGCCACTAGTAGCTTTGGAATCATCCGATAAGGTGTTCCAATCTGCATCACTATACCCTTCTAGTACAGCAGGAAATTTCTGATAGTGTATGCCGAGGTCCATAGTCCTTTTAAGGTACCTCATGACTCGCTCAATAGCTTGCCAATGCTCGTTACTCGGCTTACTTGTAAATCTGCACAACAATCCTACGACATATGCAATGTCGGGTCTAGTACAATCAGTGGCATACCTAAGACTGCCAATGATGCTCGCATATTCTGTTTGTCTGACACTTTCTCCAGTGTTCTTAAACAGTTTCACACTTGGATCATAAGGTGTGCATGCAGGTTTACAGTCGAAGTATTTATATTTCTTTAATATCTTCTCCACATAATGAGACTGATCCAAAGAAATTCCTTGTTCAGATCTCGTGATCTTGATACCCAGGATCACACTTGCTTCTCCGAGGTCTTTCATATCAAAGTTATTACACAACAATGATTTCGTATCATTAATGGCCTGAATGTTTGATCCAAATATGAGTAGATCGTCTACGTATAGACATATGATAGTACAAATGCGATTATCAGATTTGTAATAAATGCATTTGTCACTTTCATTCACTTTATACCCATTAATAATCATTAAGTTATCAAACTTTTCATGCCATTGTTTAGGAGCTTGTTTTAGTCCATACAAAGACTTATCTAACTTGCAGACCTTGGTTTCTTGTCCTTGGATCACAAAACCTTCTGGTTGTTCCATATAGATTTCTTCTTCTAAGTCACCGTTTAAAAAAGCTGTTTTAACATCCATTTGGTGTACTAATAAGTTATAAATAGTAGCTATTGAAATGAGTACCCTAATGGATGTGATTCTAGTGACTGGTGAAAATGTGTCGAAGAAATCTATATTTTCTTTTTGTCTAAAACCCTTGGCTACAAGACGAGCCTTGTATTTATCAATAGTTCCATCAGGTTTTAGTTTCTTTTTCAAAACCCATTTACAACCAATTGGTTTGCAACCAGGAGGTAAGTCTACCAAGTGCCAGGTCTTGTTATACTCTAGAGAATCCATCTCATCATTAACAGCTTCTTGCCATAAATCCGCATCCAGAGAGGACAATGCTTCTTGAAGATTTATTGGATCTTCTTCAACATTATAAGCCGCATAATCGGGCCCATAGTCTTTAGCAACTCTTTCTCTTTTACTTCTTCGAAGTTCTGTTTCTACATTGTCGCTGCTTTCAGTACTTTTTATCACAGGAATGTGACTCGATAGGGTGCCCCCACTATTTCTCGATTTGAAAGGAAATTTGTCTTCATAGAATTCAACATCGTTTGATTCTATGATCACTTTGGCATTTAGATCATAAAACCTGTATGCCTTACTGTTTGCTGCATACCCAATGAATACACATTCATAGGCTCTACTAGCGAGTTTAACTCGTTTCGGATCCGGAATCCTGACATAAGCCAGACAGCCCCAAGTTCTCAAATAAGAAAAATTTGGTTGTCTTTTCTTTAATATCTCATAAGGTGAGATCTTACTTTTTGACTTGGGAACTCTATTCAAGACATAGCAAACAGTCAATAAAATTTCCCCCCACCAGTGAGGTGCAGCACCAGAATTCAACATAATTGCAACAACAAGTTCAGTAAGAGTTCTATTCTTTCTTTCTGCTTTACCATTCATTTCAGGAGAGTATGGAGCAGTCGTTTCATGTATAATGCCATGTTTAATATAAAAGTCATTAAATAAACTAGAGTCATATTCAGTTCCCCTATCACTACGAAGTCTCTTAATCTTCTTGTTAAATTGATTCTCAATTTCAGTTACATACATCTTAAACATGTCAAGTGCTTCACTTTTATTCTTCATTAGGTATACATAAGTATAATCAGAGCAATCGTCAATAAAAGTGATAAAATAACGTTTACTATTTCTAGTTAAACTTCCATCTAATTCACATATATCGGAATGTATAAGATCTAGGGGATCAGATTCTTTTATAATTGATTTATGCGAGGTCTTTGTTATTTTAGCTTGACTACAAAATTCACATTTATTGGAATCATTGACATTTAGTTTAGGGATTAGGCTTAAGTTGCTTGCATTAGAAATAATTCGCTTATTAACGTGACAAAGTCTACCATGCCAAATATTAAAATCACACAAGGAGTAAACAGAAGGAGAAATTTTATTCAATTCAACATTCAACTTAAACATGCCATCAGTGGCGTACCCTTTCCCAACAAAAATACCATTCTTAGTGATGGTGTACAAATCTGCCCCTATAGTTTGACTAAACCCAGCCTTATTCAAAAGAAAACCAGAAACAAGATTCTTCCTAATTTCAGGAACGTGCATGACGTCCTTCAAGATCAAAGTCCTTCCAGAGGTGAACTTCAGCTCTACATCTCCAATCCCAGCAACGTTAGTGGTGTGAGCATCTCCCAACAACACTTTCTTATCTTCAGCAATCATGTATGTCTTGAACATAGCACGATCATAGCAGACATGACGAGTGGCGCCAGTGTCTATCCACCAGCCATCACTTCCACCAACCATGTTGACTTCAGTGATCATAGCAATGAATTGCTCATCAGTCAGGTTAACCTGAGCATTTGAGCCAGCAACAGGTTTAGGCCTGCTCTTACATTTTTTTGCCATATGGCCCGATTTTCCACAATTGTAGCAAGAGAAAACCGGAGCATCATTTCTTTGAGGTGGAGGTTGTTGCCTAACAAATGGAGCAGATGGGGCCCTAGAGGGATTCCCATTCTTAATTCGGTTCACAGCATTGCGGGTCTGATTCTTTAAAGGTTTGCCCGTAGGCTTCAGAACCGCACCGGATCTCTTTTTGTTGTTAGAAACAACTAAGACTTCATCTTTCTGATCTTGTTTCCGAGCTTCCTCTTCAATTCGGAGACGAGTAATCAGACTCTCGATTGAAAATTCTTTTGTTTTATGGCGAAGTAAATTTTTGAAATCTTTCCAACCAGGGGGCAGTTTGTCAATGATAACAGCGATTTGAAATTGTTCATTGAGGGGCATACCTTCTGTAATAATTTCATGAGCAATTTTTTGAATTTCGTGGCTTTGAGCTTCTACAGACTTTTCATCCACCATCTTGTAGTTCAAATAGCGGCTGACAGCATATTTCTTCGCACCTGCTTCTTCAGTATCATATTTCCTTTGCAAAGCCTCCCAAACCTGTTTAGCGGTCTTGTAGCTACTGTAGTAGTCGTACAAGTCATCAGCAAGACCGTTCAGAATATGATTTTTGCACAAATAATCATTCTCGTGTCATAGGGCGATCTCTTTCCTGAGCTGTAAGTCATCTGCTGCAGCCTTAGCTTTTGCAGCATCTGATTCAGGCGTTTGGGAAGACCCGTCTGATTCTGCAAGTGACTTACCATTAGGTAGTTCAGCAGATCCAGAAGGGACAACCGGGATATCCTCAGTCAGAACGTGGGCAACCTTTTTCAATGTTAAGAAAAATTTCATCTTAGCTTGCCAACGTTTGAAATTGGATCCCTCAAACTTAAACGGTTTTTCAGAGACAGTGGCGACCGCATTAGTACCGATAATTTCCTCAGTTGCCATGGCAGTTATGAAAACATCTTAAAATTGTTGTTTTTCGGTTTTGAAAAAATTTAAAATGGCACAAAGAAATTATCGGGACGAGTCGCGTACTAGGTCGCTTTCTTTAAGACGTTTCGTCGTACTGCCAAAATTATGCAATGCAGTCGAATTTACAACGACGTCTCCAGGATAAAACAGCCCGTCAAATTCGATTTATCAGTTGCAGGCTGATAAATCGATCTTAGAGATTACACCTTAGATGGTTATAAACCAGTCGTAGTATCTGGTTAAAAAACCAGTCAAGAAAAAGAAAAATTTATAGATGAAAAGAGCAAAGAGAGGAGAGAAAAACAATGTTTCGGTGCACTTGACAAATGAAGTGAAGGCCTGTATTTATAGGCAGCGAATCGTGGATCGTGGAGAGAAAAATGGGAGAGTGGACCGGCCCAGTCAAAACTGGCGGTTACTAGAAACGTGGGAGAGTGGACCGGCCCAGTCAAAGTTGGCGGTTACTGGGTTGGTCAGTAGTGGAGTTAGTCAAAACTTAGGTTGGAATGTGACACGTCAGCATTCGTAATTAATTAATATTAAATAATTAAAAATTATTTAATTTCCACCGAAATTATTAATTAACATTAATAATTATTAAATTCGGGTTCAAAAAATTAATTCATTTAGACCGAACCGAGCCGAGCCGAGCCAGCCGGACGGAGGCGGCGGCGCGCGCGCGTGTGTATAGATGCTCATGGGTGTGTCCTCACTCCTTTTACAAAATTGGGTGCCCCTTGGGGCCCAATCCCAATTGTCCATGTTGGATTATATAAACACTACTAATATTTGTATTCCTTCCTATGTGGGACTAAAATGAATCTTTTCAAATTCACTTCCATATTAGTTCTACTTTGTGTGCATTTATTGCCCATTTAATGTCAATAAATAATTCCAACTTCTACTCCAAATTAACATCATTCCAACAATCCCCCACTTGAATTTAAAAGGTGATTTTAGACGTCCGTCAGACGTTTCTAAGATTGTGCATAAACAAAGGTGTCTACGACTTGAACCTTAGCGTAGCAAGTCAGATTCTGATTCAACAAGAGTGACACTATTGTCTAGAACTCTATCTCAGACATCAAACCTGCACACAACCTTTTCGTAAGGTGTATTCTAATAGCCCGTGCTTTAATGGCCCTGCACGTGTATCCCGGTTTAGTGAAGGCTCTAGGAATTTTGCCTCGAAATTACATAGGAACAGGCCTCAGTTCCACAGTCACATAGGTGAGTCTATCAAGAGTACTCCTGTAGCCTAGGTACTCCCTGTAACACGGTGGGAGAACTGACTTTAGTTATGTTGCGGATAGCAAGAGTCGACACCGACTTTTATTTTATTCAAAGGAAAGGCATAAAAGAACAGGAAAGACCTTTTAAAAGATTTTTGGGTCCGGGGGGTAGGTTATGTAAAGGGAAGGTGTTAGCACCCTTTACATCAATGGTTATCCATGGGCTCTTAGTTACTTAGCTCACTTTAAAATGTTTTTGAAATGTGAAGTGTGTGAATAGAAATTTTCTTAAGTGTTTATAATGATCCATGTACGGATGCGTATAAACCTTTGTTTTGAAAATGATTTGAAATGTGTGAAGTGTTTGAAATTGTTTTGAAGAGTGAGCAAGTATCTAAGAGGTACCTACCCTAAGTTTTAAGTCTTTTATGTTCTTGAATCCTTTAAGTGGTAAGACTATCCCTATTATTAAGGAATATGTAGTCATTACCTTGGATGTGAGGGACATATGAAGGGACATCTGTTATTTAGGCAACTGTGGGGTGTATAAGCAATTCGAAGGGACTATCATCTTTATTCGAAAGGGACAAGATCATTACGAAGGCAACATTCGAAAGGGACTTGATCTTTTATCTGTTAAGGGACTAGATGATGTGAATTTGAGGGACTTTTGCTTTTATACACCCTACTTGACCTTTTGATTAGGCAACATGAGAGGTATCCCTAAGGAAGTGAGATGGCGATCAAAGATCGACTTACGTGTGTGAGTGTACAATTTTAATATTTATCTTTAAATTAGTGACCTAAATTAATTTTAAACATACAAACATGTATTGCACTCCCTATTTACTAACCATAACATAAAAATAAATATTTGAACATTACTACTAAATATTACACCAAGGAACAATTACATAATAATAATTAAAGCAAATTAAATAAGCAAAAATAAATAATAATAATAATTGGGTTAGTGAAATAATAATAATAATAATAAATCACAATGGGGTTAGTAATAATGAAATAAATATAAAAATAAACATAATTAATAATATAAGCAAAAAGTATTAAAAGATTAATGAACAATTATTTTTTTAAGATTAAGAATAAAATATAAACCATTATACTAATTATTATGAAATTTTAAGGTATATGCAAATTATAAAAATAAGTTAATGATAAACATATTATAGAAATAAAATTATAATTACAAAATTAATTTAGCAATTTTTAATTATTTCTAAACATATATTTAAAAATTATTTATATACAAAAATTAAATTTCAAATAAGTTATAGAATATGTACATATTATGAAAATAAAATTAATTATAATTATATTTACAAAAATTAAATTAAGAATTCTAATTATTTTAAGCATATTAAAAAATTATTAGCATACAAGAATTATATTAAAGGATAATTATAAACAAATTACATAATTTAAGTTTTATAAATAAATTAGAAATTATAACTAACAAATAAATTAATATTTACCATTAGGTTTTTTAGAAAAATATTTTTAGGGTTAATCTTGATTTATGAAAATATATTAGGATTTAGGATTATAGTTTAATTAAATTAATAATAATAAACAAATAAATAAAAAAACAAGCAAAATAATGAAGTAAAAGAAAAAAGGGGAGGCCTGGTTTTGAACCCAGGACCTCCCAATACCTGAAGAAGCATCCATCCACTGGGCTAGCCTGCGCGCGCTAGTAGTGAATCCACTCCAATTGGTTTTGTTGTTTAAACTGGTAAATCAAAGAAAAAGAAAACAACACAAAAGGCCTGGGGGGATCGAACCCAGGACCTTCGCACATCACACACACACAATTACCATTCCAGCCGGGAGGGCGCATCTGTTAATATAACAACTATAATACATAATATATTAAGTTTCATGATTAAACTGGAAAAATAAGAAAAATTGCTGAGGCCAGGATTCGATCCCTGGACCTAAGCCTCATACGCGCGTCCTTTAGCCAACTGAGCCAACCACACAATTGTGAAATAAATCAGAAACAAATACATAAAATATTAAGATGAAATTTTGAATTTGAAATATGGCGCCACTGATCATCTTCTTCCTTGGGATTTCGCAGGTTTTCCTGCGAAATTTCCTGGGAAATTTCCTACGATTTCTCCTGCGTTCAAAACCTGTGTTTTTCAAACCATACACAACCAGTACAATTTTATCAAATTAAGGACATCCTTAAACTCCTTGTGACCTGTACAATTCAATTATGGCATCAAAATTCATTTATATGTTCTTAATCAAGAAACCCTAAAAGCTTGGGCCAAACCCTAACTATGGTATATGCGGATTCAGTCCATGAAACTCCAATGGAATTGTCCAGAAAGCTTCAGTACAATGAAACAAACAATATTAATCAATCAAAATCAATTAAGAAACAACAAAACCATGAAATCGAAGAAAAAAAAAACACGGCATGAACATTCATTCGGTTTATGTGATTTAGGGTGTTTTTGATGTTGTTTATGATCTAAACATGTTAAATGAACCTCATAGAATGCATTGCAATCCTTAGAACACCTTGAAATCACCCCTACCTTAAAATCCGAAAGTGAGTTTTTGAGTGAAATTTTGAAACTTGAATGTGCACTTGGAGGCCAGAAATTCGTGTCCAATGAATAGGGTTGTGTTATGTACTTATAGTGTGATGATTTTAGGTCAAAACAATTGATGGTTGTGTGAAGAAATTGATTGAAAAAGATTGAAAAATATTAAGACTTAAAATTCAAATATTCTTGAATAAACCCTTTCTATTTCAAGCCAATCACCATTATTTTTGTATCAATCTGATCCATATTGCATTCATGACCTTCTAGAACAACAAAATATTTTAAATCTTCATACTTGATATTTTATTTAAATTTAAAATGATTTTTAATATAAAAAATCATAATAAATAAATTAAATAAAATAAAATTATGAAAATATCAAATAATTTTCGTGCATGATGTCATGAATCATTTTGGGTCATCAAAAGTTCAGCCCATTTAGCAAAATTTGGTTTTAAACCTCCATTTGCTTCATAAACTTCCCTAAAATTTCCCAACTTTGCAAGGGCACACATCCTTCAATTTTAATGCCGAGGTCCATAGTCCTTTTAAGGTACCTCATGACTCGCTCAATAGCTTGCCAATGCTCGTTACTCGGCTTACTTGTAAATCTGCACAACAATCCTACGACATATGCAATGTCGGGTCTAGTACAATCAGTGGCATACCTAAGACTGCCAATGATGCTCGCATATTCTGTTTGTCTGACACTTTCTCCAGTGTTCTTAAACAGTTTCACACTTGGATCATAAGGTGTGCATGCAGGTTTACAGTCGAAGTATTTATATTTCTTTAAGATCTTCTCCATATAATGAGACTGATCCAAAGAAATTCCTTGTTCAGATCTCGTGATCTTGATACCCAGGATCACACTTGCTTCTCCGAGGTCTTTCATATCAAAGTTATTACACAACAATGATTTCGTATCATTAATGGCCTGAATGTTTGATCCAAATATGAGTAGATCGTCTACGTATAGACATATGATAGTACAAATGCGATTATCAGATTTGTAATAAATGCATTTGTCACTTTCATTCACTTTATACCCATTAATAATCATTAAGTTATCAAACTTTTCATGCCATTGTTTAGGAGCTTGTTTTAGTCCATACAAAGACTTATCTAACTTGCAGACCTTGGTTTCTTGTCCTTGGATCACAAAACCTTCTGGTTGTTCCATATAGATTTCTTCTTCTAAGTCACCGTTTAAAAAAGTTGTTTTAACATCCATTTGGTGTACTAACAAGTTATAAATAGTAGCTATTGAAATGAGTACCCTAATGGATGTGATTCTAGTGACTGGTGAAAATGTGTCGAAGAAATCTGTATTTTCTTTTTGTCTAAAACCCTTGGCTACAAGACGAGCCTTGTATTTATCAATAGTTCCATCAGGTTTTAGTTTCTTTTTCAAAACCCATTTACAACCAATTGGTTTGCAACCAGGAGGTAAGTCTACCAAGTGCCAGGTCTTGTTATACTCTAGAGAATCCATCTCATCATTAACAGCTTCTTGCCATAAATCCGCATCCAGAGAGGACAATGCTTCTTGAAGATTTATTGGATCTTCTTCAACATTATAAGCCGCATAATCGGGCCCATAGTCTTTAGCAACTCTTGCTCTTTTACTTCTTCGAAGTTCTGTTTCTACATTGTCGCTGCTTTCAGTACTTTTTATCACAGGAATGTGACTCGATAGGGTGCCCCCACTATTTCTCGATTTGAAAGGAAATTTGTCTTCATAGAATTCAACATCGTTTGATTCTATGATCACTTTGGCATTTAGATCATAAAACCTGTATGCCTTACTGTTTGCTGCATACCCAATGAATACACATTCATAGGCTCTACTAGCGAGTTTAACTCGTTTCGGATCCGGAATCCTGACATAAGCCAGACAGCCCCAAGTTCTCAAATAAGAAAAATTTGGTTGTCTTTTCTTTAATATCTCATAAGGTGAGATCTTACTTTTTGACTTGGGAACTCTATTCAAGACATAGCAAACAGTCAATAAAATTTCCCCCCACCAGTGAGGTGCAGCACCAGAATTCAACATAATTGCAACAACAAGTTCAGTAAGAGTTCTATTCTTTCTTTCTGCTTTACCATTCATTTCAGGAGAGTATGGAGCAGTCGTTTCATTAAATAAACTAGATTCATATTCAGTTCCCCTATCACTACGAAGTCTCTTAATCTTCTTGTTAAATTGATTCTCAATTTCAGTTACATACATCTTAAACATGTCAAGTGCTTCACTTTTATTCTTCATTAGGTATACATAAGTATAATCAGAGCAATCGTCAATAAAAGTGATAAAATAACGTTTACTATTTCTAGTTAAACTTCCATCTAATTCACATATATTGGAATGTATAAGATCTAGGGGATCAGATTCTTTTATAATTGATTTATGCGAGGTCTTTGTTATTTTAGCTTGACTACAAAATTCACATTTATTGGAATCATTGACATTTAGTTCAGGGATTAGGCTTAAGTTGCTTGCATTAGAAATAATTCGCTTATTGACGTGACAAAGTCTACCATGCCAAATATTAAAATCACACAAGGAGTAAACAGAAGGAGAAATTTTATTCAATTCAACATTCAACTTAAACATGCCATCAGTGGCGTACCCTTTCCCAACAAAAATACCATTCTTAGTGATGGTGTACAAATCTGCCCCTATAGTTTGACTAAACCCAGCCTTATTCAAAAGAAAACCAGAAACAAGATTCTTCCTAATTTCAGGAACGTGCATGACGTCCTTCAAGATCAAAGTCCTTCCAGAGGTGAACTTCAGCTCTACATCTCCAATCCCAGCAACATTAGTGGTGTGAGCATCTCCCAACAGCACTTTCTTATCTTCAGCAATCATGTATGTCTTGAACATAGCACGATCATAGCAGACATGACGAGTGGCGCCAGTGTCTATCCACCAGCCATCACTTCCACCAACCATGTTGACTTCAGTGATCATAGCAATGAATTGCTCATCAGTCAGGTTAACCTGAGCATTTGAGCCAGCAACAGGTTTAGGCCTGCTCTTACATTTTTTTGCCATATGGCCCGGTTTTCCACAATTGTAGCAAGAGAAAACCGGAGCATCATTTCTTTGAGGTGGAGGTTGTTGCCTAACAAATGGAGCAGATGGGGCCCTAGAGGGATTCCCATTCTTAATTCGGTTCACAGCATTGCGGGTCTGATTCTTTAAAGGTTTGCCCGTAGGCTTCAGAACCGCACCAGATCTCTTTTTGTTGTTAGAAACAACTAAAACTTCATCTTTCTGATCTTGTTTCCGAGCTTCCTCTTCAATTCGGAGACGAGTAATCAGACTCTCGATTGAAAATTCTTTTGTTTTATGGCGAAGTAAATTTTTGAAATCTTTCCAACCAGGGGGCAGTTTTTCAATGATAACAGCGATTTGAAATTGTTCATTGAGGGGCATACCTTCTGTAATAATTTCATGAGCAATTTTTTGAATTTCGTGGCTTTGAGCTTCTACAGACTTTTCATCCACCATCTTGTAGTTCAAATAGCGGCTGACAACATATTTCTTCGCACCTGCTTCTTCAGTATCATATTTCCTTTGCAAAGCCTCCCAAACCTGTTTAGCGGTCTTGTAGCTACTGTAGTAGTCGTACAAGTCATCAGCAAGACCGTTCAGAATATGATTTTTGCACAAATAATCATTCTCGTGCCATAGGGCGATCTCTTTCCTGAGCTGTAAGTCATCTGCTGCAGCCTTAGCTTTTGCAGCATCTGATTCAGGCGTTTGGGAAGACCCGTCTGATTCTGCAAGTGACTTACCATTAGGTAGTTCAGCAGATCCAGAAGGGACAACCGGGATATCCTCAGTCAGAACGTGGGCAACCTTTTTCAATGTTAAGAAAAATTTCATCTTAGCTTGCCAACGTTTGAAATTGGATCCCTCAAACTTAAACGGTTTGTCAGAGACAGTGGCGACCGCATTAGTACCGATAATTTCCTCAGTTGCCATGGCAGTTATGAAAACGTCTTAAAATTGTTGTTTTTCGGTTTTGAAAAAATTTAAAATGGCACAAAGAAATTATCGGGACGAGTCGCGTACTAGGTCGCTTTCTTTAAGACGTTTCGTCGTACTGCCAAAATTATGCAATGCAGTCGAATTTACAACGACGTCTCCAGGATAAAACAGCCCGTCAAATTCGATTTATCAGTTGCAGGCTGATAAATCGATCTTAGAGATTACACCTTAGATGGTTATAAACCAGTCGTAGTATCTGGTTAAAAAACCAGTCAAGAAAAAGAAAAATTTATAGATGAAAAGAGCAAAGAGAGGAGAGAAAAACAATGTTTCGGTGCACTTGACAAATGAAGTGAAGGCCTGTATTTATAGGCAGCGAATCGTGGATCGTGGAGAGAAAAATGGGAGAGTGGACCGGCCCAGTCAAAACTGGCGGTTACTAGAAACGTGGGAGAGTGGACCGACCCAGTCAAAGTTGGCGGTTACTGGGTTGGTCAGTAGTGGAGTTAGTCAAAACTTAGGTTGGAATGTGACACGTCAGCATTCGTAATTAATTAATATTAAATAATTAAAAATTATTTAATTTCCACCGAAATTATTAATTAACATTAATAATTATTAAATTCGGGTTCAAAAAATTAATTCATTTAGACCGGACCGGACCGAACCGAGCCGAGCCGAGCCGGTCGGACGGTGGCGGCGGCGCGCGTGTGTCTAGATGCTCATGGGTGTGTCCTCACTCCTTTTACAAAATTGGGTGCCCCTTGGGGCCCAATCCCAATTGTCCATGTTGGATTATATAAACACTACTAATATTTGTATTCCCTCCTATGTGGGACTAAAATGAATCTTTTCAAATTCACTTCCATATTAGTTCTACTTTGTGTGCATTTATTTCCCATTTAATGTCAATAAATAATTCCAACTTCTACTCCAAATTAACATCATTCCAACAATAAGTGTACAAGAGTTGTTGTTCCTGGTGATATTTAACCATAGTGTTGTGGGCATTGAAGGTGGTGTTCATCAATCACAGTTTTGGTTGGGATTTATGGTGCTGACCAACACTCATGTGTGATCAAGTTTAAGATTAAGCATGATGACATTGATGGTGTCCATTCAACGATGTTTGATCAAAAATCTTGTTAACATTGATGGTAATGTTTAATAGTCATGTGTAACTTAGTTGTCTGGTGGCATTGATGGTGATGTTCAATAGTCATGAATATCTTGTTATTTTTCGAGTATGAAGATCGTTGGTGATCACATCGCTCCAGATGATGTTTAGCCAATTGTCGTATCAAGCGATCCATGTAGATGTACTTTTGAGAATTATTCGTCGTTCATTTCCGATGGGGGTTTTCTCAATAGTTCTTGAGATTTTGAGGTAAAACGAACAATTGATAATTAAATCATAAAACTCCAAGAAAATTATCTAACAAATGGTCTTTTTATGCTTAATGATTTTGTTTTATTACTAACATCTTTTTCTTTGAGTTATTGGAGCATTTAAACAAGAATACAAAGCAAAGTTGAATGATCTAGGCTAAATATGTGCATTTTTTATGTTAAAGGGTGTAAAAGCAATATCTCAAACCTTAACTCCTGAAGTATTAAACACTGTGGCTATTCAAAGTTTGGTGAAGGACTTGGCTATCATCAAGAAGAATACATCAAGAAAAGCCTTAATCAAAGATGATGATATTAATAACAACGAGTAGTTATCTCACTATTGTGTTTATTGCTTTTTAGAGTGAATTTATTCCTAGTTGTTTCTAATTTTGTACTTGAATTAATTTATTTAATTAATGAAGTACGTTTCCTTTACTTTGTTGATCAATGTGTTTGATACTTGCCATATATATATATATATATATATATATATATATATATATATATATATATATATATATATATATATATATATATTTTCTCGCCTTTTTAATATTGTCAAATGGAGAGAAATATACTCTCAAGACTAATAGGGTATACTCTCTATATTCTTAAGAGAGATTTTAACCACTTCAATGTATCATTTTTATTAATTTGTTTGTCCACCTAAAGATACGTTATCACCATAAAAAATACACATATATATCCCACACACACGCACTTGTGTGCGCACATGCACGCAAGGACAGACACATGTGTTGCATTGAGTGGGCCCTGCCCCCACTTATTATATGCACACATATATCATACTACCAAATAATATAAATTAATACACATGTTATTATTAGTGAAGAAAAACTTTATGACCCCACTAGCTAGTCGTTCCACTTTTTTCTATACGGCGGTATTTACTTATATGGCGGCATTTACTGTTCCAATTTGATAAATATTGCAATTTCTAAACAAATTATACGGGGGTATTTACTTATCCAATTTCTAGCAATAACCAATTTCTTAGTAGATGTTCCAAATTCTACAATTTTTTTTATAAATAATCTAGTTTAATAAAAGAAATTCCAAAATAATCTAGTTTTCCAACATAATTTGTATATTTAGTCGCCATATGAATTGGCGAATGAGAACAAAAGTGTACAAGCATTCGCCAAATTATTTGACTAACATGCATTGGTCAGATTTTTTCTCTCCATTTTTAAAGTGGATTCGCCATATGGATTGAGGAAAGTGTGTATTTTTTAGGTGGATTCGCCATATGGATTGGCGAAAGTGTGTATTTTTTTAGGTGGATTCGCCATATGGATTGACGAAAGTGTGTATTTTTTAGATTGTGATTAATAAAAAAATACACATTTTCGTCAATCCATTTAAAAAATACACACTTTCGTCAATCCATATGGCGAATCCACTTTAAAAATGAAAAAAAAAATTCTGACCAATATTTTTCCTGCAAATGATTTGGCGAATGCTTATACATTTTTGTTCTCATTCGTCAATCCATGTGACGACTAAATATACAAACTATGTTACTTTGGTAATATTTTGGAAAATTAGGTTATTTTGGAATTTTTTTTATTAAACAAAGTTATTTTTAAAAAAAATTCCAAATTCTAAGCAAATTACACTCATTGCTACTTAAAATTAATTAAATATATTTAAGTATCTTAATTACCAATTTATTTTTTATTTAAAAAACCACTTTTAATATAGTTAACTATATATAAAATCTTTTTGTTACCTTTAACTCTCTCAATCTCCTTCCAATTACGTGATATTAGTTTTTTAGTTCTACATAATTGATAAGACGATCGCTTGTTTTCTTCGGGTGTCTTCATTATTTTACACTTCTTTCTTTATCAATAATTTTCTAAGGTAAAAGCTTTATTAATTTTTTAATCTAATATATTTATTATTTATTTTATTATAGTAATTTATAAATCAAATCTTAGTAAACATATATTGTTTCTTTGTTAGTTTATTGAGATTAAGTTTGTGTTAATGGTTTTGTTTTTTCTTGAATTTATTCTTACAATTTTGTAGTGTTTGCTTGAGTTATTGTATTAATGGTAAAAAATTTATCTTTAGAATTTTGTAGTGTTTGCTTAAATTATTGTATTTGCATATGATTTTTATAGCATGAATGTTAAACACTATTTTAATTGTTTTTTTTATTTCTAGTAATAAGCAATGGAGAGAAATATTTTAAAATAAAATCTCCATTGCAATCATCAATTCCTAGTCTCCAAGTAGTTGATGAATGTAGAAGTGTAAAATTGAGTCCATCTATTTGGAATTCGAATTGGAAAAACTTTCCAATGATCCTAGATTAAGGTCGAGAATTTCAGAGTATCATCCACGTGATAGAGATGAAATTAAGAGATATTATTTACAAAAGGGTTCTTGTCAACCAAAACAAATTAATTTTCCACAAAGAAAATTTGGGGATACTTTTCGTAAGTTTAATCCGGATTGGTATTCAAAATATGGTAGTTGGTTGGAATATAGTCAAAAGGAGGATGTTGCATATTGTTTATGTTGTTATCTCATGAGATCACATGTTGGAGAACATAAAGGTAGTAGTGATGTCTTTATAACAAAAGGTTTTACAAATTGGAAAAAGAGTGAAAGATTTTGAGTTCATCTTGGAGATTCAAATAGCTCTCATAATCAAGCCTGGAGAAATTGTCAAATCTAATGAAACAAAAGCAACATATTGAAGATGTCTTGTGCAAACAATCAAATCAAGTTAAAGAGGACTATAGAATTCATTTGAATGACGTAATTGATTCCATTCGATTTTTGTTAGCCCAAGGTTTAGCTTTTCGTGGTAACGATGAGTCAGTGTCATCAAGAAATAAGGGGAATTTTCTTGAACTTATGGATTTTCTTGTTAGCCATAATGAAGCTATTTATAAAGTTTGGAAGAATTGTCGTGGAAATCTTAAGTTAGCATCTCCTAAAATCCAAAAGGATATTGTTAGAGTCGTTGCTAGTGCAACCACTCAAGTTATACTTGATGATCTTGGAGATAAATTATTTTCTATTTTGATTGATGAATCTCGAGATATCTCGGTGAAGGAGCAAATGGTTGTGGCTCTACGTTATGTGAATAAAAAGGGCATGTTATAGAACGTTTTCTTGGTGTTGTTCATGTTTATAATACTATTGCACTTTCCTTGAAATCGGCTTTGGAGTCATTATTTGCAAAATATGGATTAAGTTTATCTAGGGTACGTGGACAAGGATATGATGGAGCAAGTAACATGAAGGGTGAATACAATGGTCTCAAAAGTTTGATATTGAAAGAGAATTGTTCTCCATTTTTAATTCATTATTTTGCCCATCAACTCCAATTAGCACTTGTGACATTAGCAAAAAAACATTATGAAATTACATTCTTTTTTAATATAGTTGCTAATTTGTCTAATATTGTTGGAGCATCATGTAAGCGCCGAGACATTCTTCGTGAAAGTCAAATTGCAAGGGTGAAAGTAGCATTACAAGAAGGAGAAATCTCTAGTGGGAGTGGCTTAAATCAAGAAACTACAATTAAGAAAGCGGGAGAAACTAGATGGAGTTCACATTATGGTACATTACTTAATATAGTTTCTCTATTCTCTTCCATTATTGATGTGATTGAAATGGTTGAGGAAGATGGAACAAGTTTGGATAAAAAAGGTGAAACACTATTTCTTATGAAGTATATGCAATCTTTTGAATTTATTTTCATCTTGCACTTGATGAAAAAAGTTTTAGGAATTACTCATGAATTATCTCAAGCATTACAAAGAAGTGATCAAGATATTGTAAATGCTATGAAATTAGTCACAATGTCCAAAAAGAGGTTGCAAGCGATAAGAGACAATGGTTGAGATTCTTTGTTTAATGAAGTTTCATTATTTTGTGAGTTGCATGATGCTGTCATTCCAAACATGGAATATACATTTCAACATGTACAAAAAAAATCACAACGTAAAATGGAGAAAGTTTCTAATTTACACCACTCTCAAGTTCAATTATTTTACGAAGTGATTGATAAAAAACTTCAAGAGTTGAACAATCGTTTTACTGAAGTGAATATTGAGTTGATTCTTTGTGAACTTGTTTAAGTCCAAGGCATTCCTTTGTTGCATTTGATAAAGGGAAGTTGAATCGTTTGCTCAATTTTATCCTTCAGAATTTTCTCCAATTGAGTTATTAACATTTTATTGTCAACTTGAAAATTATTTTTTAGATGTATCCTCTGACGAGTTTTTAGAATTAAGGGGAATTGATGATTTTTTCATAAAGCTAGTGGAGACAGGAAAACATATTGTGTACCCGTTAGTATATTTGCAATTGGAGTTATCTTTGATATTACCTATGGCGACTGCAATCGCTGAAAGAGCTTTCTCTGCTATGAATATTATCAAGAATCAGATGCGGAATCGCATGGGAGACGAGTGGTTAAATGATTGTTTGGTCACTTATATATATATATAGATATTTTTATTGATGTTGAAAATGAAAAAATCATTCAGTGTTTCTAAAATATGAAGAACCGTAGGGAAGGATTGTAATATGTATATTTTTATTTTTAAAAATGAAATAATATAATTATTTAATAATAAAATTACATAAATATTGACCCCACTATACAAAATCTTTGGGTCCGTCCCTGCACACACATTTCATACTCATTGAAGGACCTCTATCTATTTAAGAAAATCACCATAAAATATTTTTGTTCCTCGCTAGTTGGCTAAAAGCTTAAAAAGTTGTTTATGGCAGAAACTTGTACTGGATAATTGATTATCCTTAGACATAATCGAATATTCCTTTTTTTAATGCTTCATAAATAAGATTTAACGCTAATAATCGATTAGTAACAATTATTTTGAAAATCTTTGATTTTTGTCCCTCATAATCGATTAAGAGCATTAAAAAGCCCATTGATTGTTTGTCCAACTCCCTGAGAGATGTAAGTGATCATATGCTACATTACTTCATTACACATCATCATGCCAAATCATTCAAATCATTCACATATTAGCGATACAAAAATGAAAATTATTTATGCTATGAAAAATAGGTCAAAGGTTAATTGGGCTTTATGTTATAATGCATCATATGTTGCATCAAAAAGGCCTCTCTCTTGTGGACTACCATATGCTAGGCTTATCACAATTTTTTTTTAATTTTGTCAAGTTGATTTAGAGGGAGAAGCTAAAGTGAAAATGACTCAAAGGGAACATGAAATCAATATTAGGGCTGCCAACAAGAATATTAGAATTTTCAAGATAAAGATGAAATTTTTAAGCATAGGGAAACCACTTCTTCAACAACTTCAATACCTGAAGGCAACATCACAAATGAAATGCTCTATGACAAGATGTGTTCCATTGAAAATCTTGTCACAACCAGTTTTTCTGACATTCACCTTGAGATAGTTGAAATCAAACAATACTAAAACAAGAAGAAAGTGAAGAAAAATCAGAGGATGGAAGTGACTAAAGACTCTTTTGTGTTTTCCTTATGTCTTTTTATAATTCCTAGTTATGTCTAATTATTATGCTATTGATCCGTCTCTACTATTTGGTTTTGTTATCAATTTTGTTATGTTACACATTATGTTTTGTTATGGATCCTTAAGACAATTTTTATGTTATGAACTATGGTGGTTGATTATGTTACGTGATTTTGTTTTGGTTCAAATTCTTTGTTGGTATAAATTGTGTTCTACATTTCAATATATTATTATTCTCATTTTCCCTTCTTTTTGATAATGACTAAAGGGAAAAAAATATGTATGCTTGTAGTTGTATCCACTAACAAATGCAAAAAATAAGTTTTCAAAATCCCCTATATAGATCATAAGGGATTAGCAAAGCCAGGGGAAAACTTGAATTTATTTTTCCAAATATTTTAAGAGATTCAAGCATTTCAAATTTCAATAATTGTCATCATAATCATAAAAAACAGGGTGATTGTAAAATCAAACCTATCAAACATTATATTTTGATAAAGACAAATATACTCTCTCAAGTTCATGTACATTATTAAAGAATGAGAAAAAACTTCATAATTTAAAGGATGAGAAAAATATATACGGGTAAACCAAAATTCACTTCTAACTTATAGTTAATAGCCCTATTTTTTTATTATGTTGTTACTTTTTTTACACTTTTTTTTAAATATTTAATTAATTTTTTTTGATAAAGTGAATTTTTTAAAATCTATTAATACTAATAACTTATCTTGAATAAACGTAATAAATAAACGTAATCATACATATATCGGGCTTTGTAAAAGGCCAATTCTAACAGGCTAACCCTAAAATACACACGGTCCATTATGTATCAGCATTACCCATTCCATACATCTCTTCTCTCTTTCTTCCACCTCGTTCCATCTTCCTCCGATTCCGGCGACTAAAAGCGGCGGACAACCAGTACTCCGCCGAGTCACTGTCATCCTAAACTCAAACCGAGTTAACTCTATTACACATAGTCAGTTGCAAGTTATCCAATTACAGTCGCCAATGGAAGGGTTAAAGGTTTCAGAAGCTAGCTTAATAGTTCACATTCATCCTTCTAAAAGCAATGAAGTTTCAAAATCAGTTCTTCGTGAACTCAGCACTATGCTTTTCACGTAACCTTTCTTCAACCAATTAGTTATACACATTCAAATATCGTAATCAACGTGACTCTATTTATTAATTTTGTTTTTGTTGCGTCTATTTGCAGGTACAACGAGGTCTTCGACGGTGTCGTTTTGGCTTACGATGTTAACTCGTTAGACAAATGCGCGAAGATCCTTCCTGGAGTTTTTCCTTATTTCGGTGTTAATTTGAAGGTTAATCTGTTGCTTTTTTCTCCCAAGCCAGATATGCTTTTAGGTATTGTTAATCTTATTTGTTAATGCTACTAGTTTTGTTTCGGTTAGTTCTATTATTTTTAGAAAAATCAACAAATTGTTTTTAGTTCAATTTTCTCAGGTTAGTTAATTGATTAATAGGGTTTGTGTTGTGTTGTTTTTTATTTTTTTCAGAAGGAAAGGTAGTGAAACTTACTCATGAGTCTATTCATGTTGTTGTGCTTGGATTTGCTTCTGCTATTATAACTGAGAAAGATATCAGGGCAGAGTTTGTGTACAAAATGGTGAGTTTCTCAAATTGTTTTGCTAGTTGCTGTTTCCTTGTGTATGTTATATATGTGTGTGTGGTTTTAGTATTCAATAATGGTGATGTGTGGTTTTTTGTTTTTGTAGAAACACGGGCAAGAAGTGTATGCGAGCAACTCTCACAAGCGACATGTGATAAAGGTTGGAACCACGATAAAATTTTTGGTCAAGAGGTGACATACTTTTATATTGCTTCAAATAAGATTAGATTTGTTCAATGCTTCTTTTTGTCTTACAATTGCATGGAAATCTGTTTTGATATCATGATAGGTAGGTCTTTAGTTTTTTTTTTTTTTTTTCTGATCTTCATTGTCTAGACTCAAATGAGTGGAATTGATTGTGTTGAATTTTAAATATCTGAGTTAGTTCGGTCATCCTCAAGGATATAGAAACCATCCCTCTAGATGGGTTGCATTGCGTATCCTAATTGATATTTGATGCGATGAAGGACTATGTATATGTTCATTTGTATGAGTAGTTGCTAATAATATAACTCTATACTTTTGTATCATTGGTTGTACATGACTATATTCAAAAAGAATTGGCGACCTTATCAGTAAATCTGTAGAGAGTGATGGAGTTGGGCTTCTACTAACATATATAAATCCCTTTCTGTGTCTTTGGATGTATATCTAGTCTCTACTAGGAAGGTTTGCCCGTTCTTTGTATAAATACTTGTCCTATTTTGGGTCTTGTCTAGTCTAGAAGCACCCTTAAAGGCGCACACACATACATTCTGCTATAGCCAAACCACAAATGAACCAAAATGTACAAAAGTTGTAACACACTCGCTGATTTTTGGTATCCTTACTTTTTCCAAAACCTTAAAAATGGGCCTTTAATAATTGCCCTCCGGGAGTCTTTCTCACTTGTCGATGTGTATTTATCTACACTATGTCATTGGCAACTCATACACTCACATCTTATATCTCTTAATAGTAATACTTGTTTATTCGTATAGGATTTAATTTGAAGAGTTTTATTTGTTTTTCTGTTAGTTGTTGTTAGCCTTTACTGCATGTTGGATAACTTTGGTGGTTATGGTGACTTTGACACTGTCGCCACTTTCTTTCATTGATAGTATATCTTCAAATAGTTTTAAAATGACCCTGGGTAAACTTTGAGCATGGGTTATGAGTTGAACATTGTATCAAATGATTAATTTTGGTGATAATCACTGCAGCTTTGATGAGGAAATGCTTCATGTTTATGGATCTCTAGTTCCAGATAACACAGGAAGCATACATTGGTTGGATAAAAAATTGGAAGTTTCCCACTCTGACAGGTTTTTCTCTTCCAAATATTTGTCCCGTCTAAAGAATATTCTTAAAAGTACATATCTTTGTGCTTATCTATCTTCTAAAACCTGGCAGGAGCATAAAAAAGAGAGATAATGAGGGACAACCATTATTGTCAGATAAAGAGGCTTTAGAAGGGGAACCGTCAACAGGTGACACTGCTCAAAAACTAAAGAAGTCGAAGAAGCAAAAAGTCAAAGAATAATCTTGAATGCAACTTATATTTTCACAGGTTATTTTAATTAAAAGGATTTAAAATTGTCTTAAAATTTGATGATGAAGTGTTGTTTGGTGACTTTGTTTCTGCATTAATTTATTTATAGTAAAACTACCGTTAAAATGTATGTTATAAACTCAGCAAAGTCAACATGCGAAGAAAGAAACAGCGTGCAACTATATGATTCCCACTTCCTCTCCTGGAAGAAATATTTCAAATAGAGAAGAGCTCTTTGTGCATACAGAAAACGGTTAATTCAAGAGACACGAAAAAACTGAAGAATAGTTAAGGTTGCCCTATCTCTTCATGTTTGACACATAGACCCTCTTTGAAGAACATAAAACATAAGCATGAATATAGATGATCTCATAATGAATTCAGCCGTAAAGAGACAAGTTAAAGCTGTGTGCATTCTTTTGCTAGTCTCCTAATGTATCCAGCTAACAGTTGCCAAACACTGAGATTCTGCAACCCTGTCTGGGTTTTCTGGCTTTGTTGGGTATACTGATCATGATCCACCAGAACCCATGTTCACCCCTAACATATACCCCTCTAAATTAAATACTTATACTTCTTGTTGAATTAGATTTCCAGAATCCATATTTGTTTAACCTGATATGTTCTTTTTTGGAGCATGGTTAATGGCTATAATCTGATTAACGGCAAATTGACAATGCAGAGTAGTAGCTAAAGTCTATGGATAAAAGATTTTGAACTCGGAAGTTTTTGATATATTACTTTTTATTCAAGGAACATGCAACAGGGAAAACAATTGGCATGCCATTACTGAAGGGAGATTCGCTTCAGCCTTGGGAATGCTTGCACTGGTTGTATCAATCAGATCCCACTCTTATCACAATTTGTATGATGGTAATTTGAGGAACCTTGCTTCTAATTTAAAGTGTGAATTTAGAAGCCAGTCTTTTATTATTATTTTTATTAAAGAAAATTTTAGGGTACCATCTTTTTCTATTTGTAAAAAGCATGAATCATTGAATTCGTTTTGAAGTGGGAGTTGTGAGCTAAGTTTTTGATTAGGTTTATCATTTTTCTTGGTTTGATCGCATTTTAGAAAGGATGGCTAGAGTGTAGTGAGTTAAGTTGTTGATTAGGTTTATTATTTTTCTTGGTTTGATCACATTTTGAGATTAATAAATACTGAAACGGTCTTCACCTTTTACCATTTATCTGGAGATTAATATTTCATAAAACTTGGAACAAATTTCATTTGTTATCTTTATCAACTTCTCTACTCTAATATGGGTCCATTTATTTCAGTTTTTTTATTTAAATAAATTTTTGTTCTAGATTTTTGTTTAAAAATAATTTAAAATAACACTTCAAAAGAAAAATTAGTTTAATTAGGAGATCGGGATAACTTTTTTGGGCCAGAGAAGGAGTAGTATGTTTGCTTTAACTTTTAGAAGAGGTAAAAGTAATTCTAAAAAACTTTTGGAAGAGGTAAAAATAATTCTAAAATTCGAAGCTACAGCTTTTGAGTTTAAATGTGATTTATACAATAAAATTATTGTTCAATTTGAAGCTGTAATTTGTAGCTTTTGAGTTTAAATGGACACCAAACACACTCAATCCAATTGACTTGAAGATGATATTTTGTAAAGCAAGCAAGAATGCAGGTGGACGTCACCACATATTTGCCTGGTTGTTACTTGGATTGCCCGACCCATATCCATGTCCTTTCTATTCATTTTGTCTTTAGCCTTTTATTTCCTTTTTCTTTTTCATACTTTTTTAATGGATATGTGTTTTTAAACCTTTCTCACCATCACTTTTCTGAGTGTAAATCTTAAGACCACAACTCTAACTTTAGATGGTTGCATTTTTTCTTTTTGCCTTTTATTTTCTTTTTCTTTTTCATACTCTTTTTAATGTGTATGTGTTTTTAAACCTTTCTCACCATCTCTTTTCTGAGTGTAAATTTTAAGACCACAACTCCAAGTTTTAGAAGGTTGCTATTCTATTGCAACCTCAAACTTAAAATCTTGCTTCACATAAAATTTTACGATTTTATAACTATCTAACTCTAGTAAAATCAAATGATTACCAGAAATATTTTATAAATAATAACATTTATTTGATTTCAACAAAGAAAAGTTTTAAGGTTCAAGGTGGTTAGAAACAATACACCTCAAATCTTAATGCATAATAATACATAACAATACCCTCAAACTTTAATACAAAAATATAAATAAAAGATATTGAGAATAGCATTGATGCAATGGTGGAAGAAAATCAAAAGCTCTATAAGTTGATGTGAGTTTGCTCTAAGCTCTTCTTAACACACTTTAGACCCAAACTTGAAAGCAATTATACATCATATTCTCTTTCCAAAAATTGAGTCTAAGATCACCACTTTCCAAGTCGACATTCTCCACGGGAGTATGTAACAATGACCTTTCCAATATGATAAGAACCTCAACTTTTTCTTCAAAGTCGACAATTGCAAATCAACAAGGTAAACAAATATTTCCATGAGGAATTATAAAAAGATTTATCGCCTAATATCAATCTCATATTAGTGGCCCTTGACTTTCCTCTTACTTTTCTCATCATAAAGAATGACATCAAACTAATGTTTGCCCCAAAAATCGTATAATGTTCCAAGAATATTTAGTTGGTCTATGGTGCTAGGTATTTCCAAACTCCCCTACCTTTGATTGGACTCTTGACCATAATTTTTGCTCTATCTAAAATTAGGATGATTTCTCCATGATGGTGTATAGGTTATTGAGAATGGACTATTTCTTTGAAAATTGCCCTTAAAACTAGCCTAATCTTCACGATATATTTATGGCTAATAATGCATTCTAAGTATCAATTGATCCACTTCATTTTTTTCTAACACCTTTATTGGATAATAGATAATAATCATTCTAGGCCATGTTATCAATTGTTTCTCTTAATGTCGTGGTAGATTTTCTTAACATTGTGCCTTCAGATGAAGCATTCAAGAGTAGTATTGTGTGTCCATGAAGCCCTTTCATGAAGTATTATGAGTGTGACAAATCATCAAACTTATGTTAAGGAGAATGTTTAATCATTAATTTATACCTTTTCCATGCGTCGGAGATAGATTGAGTATTTTTTTGATCAAACCTCGTGATGTCAACCATTTGGCCCACAAAGTTGATAATGGAATAAAATCTTCCAAGAAATGATTTTTCTAGTTGCAACCATACAATGAAATTTCCATTTGGCAGTGTTTCGATCCAATATTTATCTATTTCTATTAATGTTATCACAAACATTCAAAGTCTCTTGTTTTTTTCAGATATCCAGTCGGACTGTAGAACGAATGCATCTATTTAAAATTTTAATACTCATAAGTTTCTATCTGACCAGTTTTGTCTAATGGAATGCCCTTCAAACCTAACAGAACAATTTTTTTAGACCAAAAAGCATGGATTCCTTGGCTGGAACCCATAAGTTACTTCTTCATGAGATGTGTGGAACCTGAATTTTCCCATAGTACATGCATTTAGTTCATCCATATTGTCACCTCGTTTCTTATCTACTCGAGAAGCTTGTGGATTACACTTGCAGTTCTTCCAGTTTTTGGATCAACTTAATATCTTTCAATCTTGCACTATGCATAACTAAAAAAACCAATATCATTATTAGTATCAAGGAGAACGAAATTTAAAATGAAAAAAAAAAACAAAAAAAAAAATTTAAATGCGCTAAGTTCAAGTACAGTCGCATATTATTGCCTTGTTGAAGTGATCAACATTCCTTGACAACAACACCGCTTTGTTAAGCTGAAAATATATGTTACAATATTTATGCCAAGAAAACTACAATGTGGATAATTAAATTATTGTATCCACAAATATTGTGTTAAAATCGCACACGAACAAGGTGTTTGCACTTGTGAATTCAACGCGGTGAATGTGTGACGATTATGGGGGTACACATCACGTGATTTATTGGTTTGTGTGCTTAATTATAAATCTAAAACACTAATTAAAGTTTAACAAATATAATTATAAAAGTGATTAAGTTCTATTTTCAAATCATCTATTCCAAAATTTAGATCTAAACTTCACAAACCCTAATTTCAGTTGAAAAAGATAGGAGATGGATGCACATTTTAAAAACCCTAATTCCTCTGGTTCAAATGGAAAATATCTTGAACACTGATGCCTTATGTAATATGATGATGACGATGCTTCAAAAGTCTTACTCATGAATGTGTTACATACCCAAGCAATCAAAACCCTAGCTCAAGAACCAAACGATATGAGAATGTAATTCACTTCAAATCTCTTACAAGCATCAATCATCTGATGAAATGATGGACATGTTGATATTTCTTGAGGCATAAGAAGCCTTTGTAACTTGAATGATCATGACATTGGGGATATCTCATCCTCCTTACTTTGAACAACCTCTCCTCTTTTTGAGGAACATCAATGACATAAAAACTTTGATCCCATGCCTTGGGAATACCAATAATGAATGTATGCTTGTTATGACCTAAAGAAATGTATATGTATGTGAAGCATAAACCACTTATTGATGGTAAAATATGAGGACAACTTTTGGGGTATTACAGATATCCATTAATCTCTTTTCTCTTTTTCCATTTTTAACTCTTTTTCTTTTTTCAAGATATAACCATTAATCTTTTCACCTTTATAATCAAACCCTTATAAGCTTTGATTTTAAGCTTTCACTCTTTCCTTTTATATGTTCGTGCCTTGCTGAACTACGAACGCTCTGATTTCTCAACATTCTTTTGAGAATACATAGGCACAAGGCCTCGATCCTTGGCGAACAACCTTTTCCATATTCTCTTTACATCTGATGTTTTCCCGGATATTCATATCTTACATCCAATGCCACTATTGGATTTCTTTACACTCTTCCCTTTTTCACTCTTTTTACTTGTAGTTCCTCGAACTACAATGCTCAAACTTTCTCTAGGGATATGTGGGCATAAGATTGCGAGATCTAGGGAGCACATTAATAAATAAAATCCTTAGGTCTCTATACTTTCCACACACTAATAAATAAAACCCCATTTGTTTCTTAGCTTTTCCTTTCAGTCACCATAAAATAACAAAAAATCACACAAACATCTCACACTCTCATCATCACTAAAAGGAGAAACTTTCCCAAACAAAGGAAAACAATCTTATAGCAAAAACATAGATATTTCAAGAGGTTCATGTAGAGTACTACAAATACTTAAAGTGCTAGTACATTCCCTTAGTATAACCAACCCCCGAACCTTCGATCTCTTACTTGCACAGTCTTTAGCCTCGTCTATAGTCTTACATCTTTTTTTAATTATGGTTTATTTGGTTTGTGAGCTTCACATGGTATAAAATCTCTAATTTGGTTCATGAGATTATCCGTGAAAATCTCTATTTGGTTCATGAGCTTTTCCTGGTGTAAGAGCTCTCATTTGGTGTGTGAGATTTTGTGTTAAAATCTCTGTTTGGTTTGGAGGATAGCCAATGTAAAATTCCAAGTTTGTTTGTAAGAAGGTTTGTAGACATAACTTATGTAAAGCTCACATCTATAGCAGAAACTCTCAAGAAGAAATTCTTGGAGAGAGGAATAAGATGCGTGGTTAAACCAAACCTCTATAAATATCTTGTGTAATATTCTTATACCTTATCTCATTTTATTTCTGCTATTTATTTATTTTCAACGTGTTTTCATCTCCTCTTCACTGTGATTTTATTCTATTTATTTATTTTGTTGCTTAGTTTGCTTTTCAAGTTACAAAATTGTTTTAAAAAATTGCTTTTACCAAAGACTTTTTAACTGGACATTTTTTTCAAAGCCACATAATTCACCCCCTCTTGTGTTTACAATCACTTTCTTAACAAGTGGTATCAAATTTTATCTCCTGTTATAAGACTAATCGTGTTAGGAGGTAGAATGATGGCTACAAATAATTCATTTTTTAACAAAGATATTTTCATTAATACATCTCCACTGTTTAATGGTGAAATGTCTAACATATGGAAAACTAGAATGAAAATTTTATTAAAGCAAATGATGTTGAAATGTGAAATTTTATAATGAATGGTCTATTTATTCCTACTTATTTTGTTGATAATAAAGTTGTAAATAAACCTAATTTTCTTTGAAGCGAAGAAAAAGAAAAGAAAAGTGAAACTCAATTTTAAATCCCAGTACTTAATGATAAGTGCTCTATGCACTAGAGAGTACTTCTATATTTTCAATTGTATTTCAGCCATGGAAGTATAAGACACTCTTAAAATGATCCTAAAGTTGATCAAGAAATAATGATCATACAAATCCATGAACATACAGTGAAAAAGAATAAGTATCTTTAATATTCGAACGAAGAAGAGGAGGATAAACATCAACCTTGAGGAGAAATATGGAAGAACCTTCTTCCAGCGAAGAAGATGAAGTTTGCTTAAGGGCATCCTGCGAGGTAGATATTGTTCCATGTACTAAACCAACTTACAAACAACTGTTTAGAATTAGTGCTCAATTAGTTAAATGAAATGATAAACTTAGGGAACATACCTTAGGTCTTAAGCAATCCATAAGATATCTTGAAGGAATTATTAACACTTTCAAGGTAGAAATAACTAAGATTAGAAACTCAAAAGAAATATGTGAGACTTGTGTCTCTTTAAAAAAAATAAGTAATTGAATTTCATGAAACTCTAGGTAAGTTTATCCAAGGGAAAGAAAAGTTTAACTTGATCCTATCAAGTCAAAGATATACCTTAAACAAGAATGTAATAGGATTTAAAAAGGATAGAAAACTTAGTAAGTGTGTAGATCACACAAAAAAGAATCGTCTATTTTATAAATGCACACATTGTAAAAGAGTTGGCCCTTTATAGCCTTTTTGTTTTGATTAATTGAAAATATCTAAAGGTAAAACCCTTAGATCTTCTGGAACTAATGAACCTGAGTCTAATAAGATGTGGGGCACCAAATGGGAAACCTTAGTGTTTTGTAGGTATACATTGCTGCTCAAAGTTCTAATCGATTAATAATGGAGTTGTTCAAAGCAACAATATACTTCTAAGTATACACCGTTTATAAAGTCTCTGGTCCAAGGATGAATGATGATGAAAAGTATCAATCACAATGATCAAAACAAACATTTTTTGGTTTATGATCCTTAGCGATTAGTTGAGTGAATATGCCTGTAATGAACTGATTCACCTCATGTTTTTACTACTCTCGCATCCAACGATGTGTAGATAAGGACACACCATAATATGCTTGGTGTTCCCCTTTATGGGAAGTGTTTATCAATAATTCTTGATAAAAGACATATACAATATTTTTAAGGGTAAATTAACCAGACAACTCTGATTAATCCTTAAAAATAGTGAATTTTATTGTTCTCATGTCAAATAAATATTTTTTCACTAACCAAGTGTTTTTATAAAGGAGGTGTAAATAAGGCTAGACAGAGGTGAACCACACAAACCCAAAACAAAACATGCTAAAAATGGGCCAGCCAATCCATTGGAGCATCAAAAATTCAGAATTTCGAACGTTGGAGTTATCCACAATGGATAGTTGGAAGAGCAATAAATTCAACTATCATTTGCAATGGAAAAATCACGAAATTTTAAGTCGTTAATCGATCGGATAAAAACTATAAATAGAGCATATTTTCTCATCATACCCTCGCTTTCTCATTGCATTTTAAGTACTTTAGTCCTCTTAATAATCCATCATCACCTTAAATGGCCTAAAAAAGAACTTGTTCAGACCCAACCATCTTCATCCTACTTTTCTGAAGATTTCTCAAATCAAACTCAAGAAAGCAATTTCAATTGGTACTATGCCGATCAAGAATTGTATGTCTCTCATTACTTTGATGAATATATTTTCAAGAACTGCTATTTCATGGAAGCCTTCAAATTCCCCAGATTGATGGACTTCGTGTTTGAAAAACCTCAATAAAGGTACCCTAAATTAGTAAGAATGTTTATGCAAATATCAACTACAATTATGGTATCATAAATTCTGCACACTTTGAACCATTTGGCTATTATCAATGCACCTTGTAAAATTGTCAATATGTCATGTTGAATTTTAGTGCAATATACTAAATCATTAGGCATATTTTTGGATACATTTTTTCTTAAGTTTAGGAACATACTTCACACTTCATAAAAGAAACTCATTGTTGTCAAGCATCTTGAGTCAAACTGTCACAATACCATAAACCTTATAATCGTTAATATTATTGAGTCAACGACTTCACCTTCTTTTAACTCTAAAGAATCAAAGTATTCATTCCTTTCACATATGTGATAAGAACATTCTAAGTCAATGACTCAACTCTTCCTCGTCTCCAAACTCGTTACAACTAGTGCATCAACACTCTCATAACAATCCTTATCTAAAATAACCATAATTTGGTCGAAATCACAGTTGTTCCCCTTCCCGGGGACAATTCTTCTTAAAATGAGAGATTTTATGACAAATGAAACATTTGTATTTTGATTTTTCGAACCCCTTAGAATTGGACTTTGTAACAGCCCGAGCCCCTCGCAAGGCAATCCCGGCACTGCCACCTCATGATCTTCTCTACCCCCCTCACTAGTAGAGTTTTTGCCTTCCGTGGGAATCGAACCCTGTACCCTGGGGTTCAAGTACATGCTCAATCCATTCCCACTACCACTTGAGCTACTAGCTCAATTGGTAGTGGGAATGGATTGAGCATGTACTTGAACCCCAGGGTACAGGGTTCGATTCCCACGGAAGGCAAAAACTCTACTAGTGAGGGGGGTAGAGAAGATCATGAGGTGGCAGTGCCGGGATTGCCTTGCGAGGGGCTCGGGCTGTTACAAAAAAAGGCGCCTTTTTTTGTAACAGCCCGGGCCCCTCGCAAGGTAATCCCGGCACTGCCACCTCATGATCTTCTCTACTCCCCTCACTAGTAGAGTTTTTGCCTTCCGTGGGAATCGAACCATGTACCCTGGGGTTCAAGTACATGCTCAATCCATTCCCACTACCAATTGAGCTCCTTTTTTTGTAACAGCCCGAGCCCCTCGCAAGGCAATCCCGGCACTGCCACCTCATGATCTTCTCTACCCCCCTCACTAGTAGAGTTTTTGCCTTTCGTAGGAATCGAACCCTGTACCCTGGGGTTCAAGTACATGCTCAATCCATTCCCACTACCAATTGAGCTAGTAGCTCAATTGGTAGTGGGAATGGATTGAGCATGTACTTGAACCCCAGGGTACAGGGTTCGATTCCTACGAAAGGCAAAAACTCTACTAGTGAGGGGGGTAGAGAAGATCATGAGGTGACAGTGCCGGGATTGCCTTGCGAGGGGCTCGGGCTGTTACAGACTTAGTCTTAGATATAAATTTCTTACCCTTTCTAATTTCTGCTACTCTCACTCATCCCTCCACAAATATTCAAGCGTTCTCCATTATCTTTTAACTTCATGTCTTTAAGCTTTGTAAGCTCATTGGTTATGATCGATTGGACATCCTTTAAGGTAATAATGTTTTCCTTACCATAAAGGGCGACCTCATTTAAATGCTAAAAAGATATAAGTAATTACCTAAATAAGAGTAGAGTCTTGTCTTCATCATCAAGTTTCACCTCACTATTTTTCATGTCAATGATAATTTTGTGAAATAAAATTAATTTCTTCAAAACAAATTTGTTCTATACAATTAGAAATAGTTGGAATCATTGTTTCAGATATAATCTATGAGCCAATGAATTAGTCATATATAAAGATTCAAATTTTAGCCATATTTCTGCCATGGTTTTCTCCATTGCAGCTTTCCTGAATAATATATATCTGAGACAAAGGATAATGGCACCCATGGCGTTATCAACCATATTGAGTTTCTCTTATTGTGCTAGGTTTATCGACATCCATACCTTTCAATGCTCTGCACACTTTTATTGAATCAAAATTCTTTGCATCTTCACTTGCCACTAGGGGTGAGAATTGGTTGGGCCGAGCTAGGCTTTGCCAAACCTGAGTCTAGCCTACTAAAAAATTTCAAGCTTAAGTCTGACTTGTAGCTTATTAAAGACTTATATTTTGGCCTGAGCTTGACATTTTTGAAGGCCTGATTATCTTATTAGCCTACTTAAAAAGCCTATATCATTTAAATATGTGTAAATAAGAAATTCAACAAAGGTTTAAATAGACTAGAGAATCAAAAGTATAATGAGACTAAGTGTTTGTTTCCATTGACTTGATTGAGCTTACCTAGTAGCATAAATTTTGTGAGATGATTTGTTTGACAGAACTTATGAAAACACCTTATAACTATATTCATATGATTTCTTTCAACTTATTTTCATAAGTTCTTAAATATAACTAAGTTTTACTCTTGTATATAAAGAATAAAATACAATATAAAAATAATAAATTCATTCATATTTAATAAGTAGGCCGACCTGATAGGCTTATAAGACTATTTCTATAGCTTGCGACCTAGCATATTTAACTAAGTAGGCTTATAAAAAAACCTAGATTTTTTCTATTTAAAAATAAGCCTGGTGTGACCTTGGCCTATGTAGGCTAGACCTTAGGCCCCTATTAGTTGGTCTGACCTATTCCCATCCCTACTTGCCACAACCCAAAATTATTATTCTGAAAACATTATTGATATCCCATTTAAAACTCATACTATTCACTTATAAATTTAGACTCCTTGCCTCTTGGTAAACTCAAATGCACCAAGAAATATGATGTACGAGACAAAGAACATTGACAACCAAACTACCTCAAACAATAATTAATCGGTCAACTAAGTATATGCAAATATTATCCAATTTCAACGACTCCATTCCCAACAATCAAATGTTCGACAAGGACAATTGACCAACAATTACAAGTCATAAGTTCTTCATCTAGGCACATGTAGTCATTAGCATCGAGTGCAGATGATCATAATTGTATGAATACAAATGATCATTCTTGTCTTAAAGTATAGATGATTGTATTAAGTCTTGAAACAAATGACCCACCTTATTGACGAGAGTATATTAATAATTTACCGTCTCTCGAGAAAGATGATCATATCCTTTACTCGAATTCAGATCATCATTAGACTTGAAGTATAAGTGATCAAACTTGTTGAAATTGATACCAATGATTATTTTCTTTTATAAACTGATGATAACTTTATTCCATACATACAAACAAACATATTAAAATATCAATTATTTTTAATTATATTGTTGTAATTAAAACTCTACAAATTAAATTTATTGTTTTTCAAATCACATTTGATATCTAAACATAGTCACATCATAGGTGAAACAAAAAATTAAATGATGAATTTTTTCAAGACACACTCTTGTCTACACAATTTACCTATTTATTTTTATGAAGTCATGAGAGGAAGAAATAACCAACTATAATATTGTCATATTGATGAATATTTTTTCAATGACAAAAAACAACAAAAAATGTATAGCTGAAATTTTGATAGAGTAATTAAAGAAGTTGATTTTGAGGTAAATAGAAAATTTTAAGACATTGAGTTTCTTGGGACAATAGTGGCCCCTGATATTCAGCAAAAGCGAGTAACGTAGTCAAACAAACCTGTTCCAAGTCTTCCCGGTCTATTGTCTTGTCTCTCATCACATCATCTTCCAAATATCAAATCATTTCACTCCTTATTCACATCTTCTTCAAACAAACACTCTCTCATACTAAATTCTTATTTTACACAAACGAAACAATCCTTTTTGTTTCCTATTCTTCTGTTTCTAAAATTGGATTTTTCCTAACCCAGGTGAGTTTTTCAATACCCTTATCTATAATTCATCTGATTTTGAATTTGGGTTCTTTTAGTTTTTGCTTCTTTTGATTCATACCTAAGGAAACTTTATTGGGTTTCTAAAAAAGTGTTTTTTTTTTTGTGTGAAATGGAAAAAATTGTTTCTTCTTTTTTTTGTTCCTTTTTGTTTATGATTTATTTGGTTGCTGTAGTAAACTGCTGAATTGAGTTGATGCTGGTTATTGATTTGTTTATGATTGATTTCTAGGGTATGTTCTTAGGAGGATTACAGTGATGGACTCTATGATTTTTGCTGCGGATTTCATTAGATACCAATTTTGGTGAAGTATTTGGATAACTTGTTCTTGTTTTTTTTGTTTGTGTTTTTGGATTTTGATGAAGATGGTTTTGAGTAGGGTTTCTGTTATTGTTAATCTCTTTCTGCTGATGAGTTGTTTCATCATGACCTATGGTACTGAGAGTGACATATTATGCTTAAAAAGAGTAAGAGAAACACTTAAAGACCCAAACAATTACTTGCAATCTTGGAATTTCAACAATAAAACTGAAGGGTTTATTTGCAAGTTCACCGGTGTTGAATGTTGGCATCCTGATGAAAGTCGGGTTTTGAATCTCAAGCTTTCGAATATGGGACTTAAGGGAGAGTTTCCTCGCGGAATTCAGAATTGTTCGAGTTTAACTGGATTAGATCTTTCGATGAATAGTCTCTCGAAAACAATTCCAGATGATATATCTACACTTGTTACATATGTGGTTAGTCTTGATTTATCTTCGAATGATTTTACGGGAGAGATTCCTGTGTCGCTTGCTAATTGTACCTATCTTAATTCTCTTAAACTCGATCAAAACCAATTCACCGGTCAAATTCCTCTACAATTTGCTTCACTGACGCGGATTAAGGCGTTTAGTGTTGCAAATAATCTTTTGTCCGGACCAGTTCCGAATTTTAAGGAGGGTATAGTTACAAAAAATGATTATGCAAATAATCCAGCACTTTGTGGAAGTCCGTTGGATGCTTGCAGCAGGTCGAAGACTAACACTGTGGTCATAGCTGGAGCAGCTGTTGGTGGTGTGACTCTTGCAGCTTTAGCAGTGGGCGTTGGGATGCTTTTCTATGTGCGAAGTCTTTCGCGCAGGAAAAAGGAAGAAGATCCCGAAGAAAACAAGTGGGCAAGAATCTTAAAAGGAACCAAAAAAATTAAGGTAGGTTATATTGATGCATGGCTTGTTGGTTCTTAGATAGATTAAGAATAGTGTTTGTAACAATTATGCCTAATTGTTTTGAATTTCTTATCAGGTTTCGATGTTTGAGAAGTCGATTTCAAAAATGAGTTTGAGTGATCTCATGAAGGCTACGAATAACTTCAGCAAAAGCAATGTCATTGGGACTGGAAGATCAGGAACTGTTTACAAAGCTGTCCTCGACGACGGCACATCACTCATGGTTAAGAGATTGCTGGAATCTCAACACTCGGAGCAAGAGTTTACGGCTGAGATGGCTACACTAGGAACAGTGCGACATAGAAACTTGGTTCCTCTTTTAGGTTTTTGCCTCGCCAAAAAGGAGAGATTTTTGGTCTATAAAAACATGCCAAACGGTACTCTTCACAACCAACTACATCCGGAAACTGGCGAATGCGCTATGGAGTGGTCTGTAAGGCTCAAAGTCGCAATCGGAGCAGCCAAGGGATTCGCGTGGCTTCATCACAACTGCAATCCGCGTATCATCCACCGAAACATAAGCTCTAAGTGCATCCTGTTGGATGCCAATTTCGAGCCCAAAATCTCCGATTTTGGCCTTGCTAGATTAATGAACCCGATCGATACTCATCTGAGTACTTTTGTAAATGGCGAGTTTGGTGATTTAGGCTATGTTGCTCCCGAGTATACAACAACTCTGGTGGCTACACCTAAGGGCGATGTTTACAGCTTTGGAACTGTGCTTCTCGAGTTGGTAACCGGCGAAAGACCTACACATATTTCGAAAGCTCCAGAAACTTTTAAAGGAAATTTGGTAGAATGGATCATGCAGCTATCAATGAACTCAAGCCTAAAAGACGCAATCGATGAATCACTAACCGGAAAAGGTGTCGATCATGAACTTTTTCAGTTTCTTAAGGTTGCTTGCAACTGTGTTACTTCAAGTCCGAAGGAGAGGCCAACGATGTTCGAAGTATATCAGTTTCTAAGAGAGATTGGAAGTAAATATAATTTCATAACTGAGGATGAGATAATGGTGCTTACAGAAAACAGCGATGCTGGTAAGTTGGAAGAACTTATCGTAGCGCGTGAGGCATAAAATTGCAAAGGTATTTGAAATATAATTGTGTATGCAAATTTGCAATCAAATTTAAATTTGTAAAATTATCTCTTTCTGTGTTCTGAAAAAAAAAAGTTATAATGTTTATGTGTTATTATATATATAAATGTTATGGCCTAAATGCAGTTGTGTGACATCAATATTGAAACATCATTAATCATGGTTGTTCATTTATACATGTAGGTAACTTGTGTTGTTTGATTGTTATGTTGGTAGGAACTTATTACATTATGTTGTTTGATTGTTATGTTGGTGAAAATCATAAGAGGGTCATCATGTTATGACTTTCATGTAAGCAAGCTTTAGTTTCCAAAAGAATTTGATGAATTTGAGATGAAAATGATGTTCTATTATGGAGTGAACGAATTAATAGATGTGAAATACAAGAAAATAGAACTATGAGAGAATTTACTGATTTACTGATAATGGTTTTACTAATAGAACAAAAATTACAGAAAGATTCTCAAATGTTGACGACAGTTACAACCGAAAACAACGCTAAATAATTGTCTGTGTTTTATTGTTTTTGTTCAGACAGAAGAGACTTCATAGGTCTAAAAAAACAAAACATGTTTTTTCAATTAGAATTGTTCAAAGTTATTATAGGGTGAAATCCAAATTCAGTTAGTATTCTCATTTAAGTTGTATTAGTAGTTAATTGAAATTTCATTTAGTATTGAATGTGTATAGAAATAATGTTGAGTTATTAATATGTAACAACTTTTTTTTCTAATCATTTTTTTTGGGAAAAATTAGTTATAATTTTTCTCTCTTCTCTCTCTTCTAACTTCTTCTTTCTTCTTGTGCATCGAAAATTCGTATTTAGATTTTTGGTTCGAATCCATGGGAAATATCAAGGGAAACACGAGTGAACGTGAGACGTGCATGATTGATTTTGGTTCTATTGAAGTTCGAAATCGTAACAGAATTACATTTCTTGATTCCGAGGGATTGGGAAACACGAGTGCTACAATGATGATGCATCGGTGAAAAAGGTGAAACTTCAATCTCTATGTAAAGAGTACGAGAATTTCAACATGACGAATAATGATAATGTATTTGATTACATCTACAGAGTGATTCTGATCACAAATGAGATGAAATCTATGGATATACTATCTCTGAATAAGTAAGCATTGAAAAGGTACTGAGATGACTTACTCCTCAGTTTGATTACATTGTTATAGCAATTGAACATTCTAAGGATCCGAGCACCATGCGAATTGAAGAGCTGCATAACATTCTAAAGGCACAAGAGTTGTGTCTGATTGAGAGAATGTTTGAAAGAGAGGTAGAGCAGGCTCTAAAGGCATCTTCTGGTAAGAAGAATCAAAAGTAGTCTTGGCCAGAGGCCAATAAGAGACATGGTGGAGATCAGAGTCAGAAGCCTCAAACTCTGATGAGAAGAAATATCAGAAGGGAAAGGAGAAGTTTGACTAGAATAAGGTTCAATATTATTGTTGTAAGAAGTTTGGTCACTTTGTTGTTGACTGCTGGTCAAACAAGGAAAGGAAATCAGAAGAAGTAAACATCGGCAGAGGATAGTCTGATGATGATCCTGTGCTATTGATTGCTTCTGAATCTAATGCTGGATATTTGGTAGACTGGTGGTATATGGACATTGGTTGCTCAAATCACTTAACTGGAAACAAACAATGAATGATTAATTTTGACTCTAGAAAAAGAAAAAAGATTATATATGTTAATATATGAATGCTGAAGGAACGAGAAATGTCAAAGTCAGAGTGAAGAATGGTCAAACTACTCTGATCAAGGATGTTTGGTATGTTCATGACATAAAGAGTAATCTGATAAGTGTAAGTCATCTAATTAAGAAATATTCCACATTTACTATGAAAGACAATCTCTTGAAGTTGTATGATTCTGATCAGAAGCTAATTATGCAGTCTGAACAAGGAAGCAACAGAACATTCAAGGTGAATGTGAAAACAACTGAAACTAAATGACTTAGTGCAGAAGGTGTTGAAGGTGACAGTGAACTGCGGAACAAGAGATTGGGGCATCTAAACTTTATAAGCTTAAGACATCTGAGTTTTAAGAAGTTGGTACATGGCATTTCTTAGATTGTGAAGCATAAGAAGTCATGTGAGATATGCATGAAAGACAAGCAACCAAGATTGTCATTTGCATCAGAAGTAGCCTTAAGAGAAAAACATGCTTTGAGAGTAGTGCATTATGATGTTTGTGGACCATTTGAAGTACCTTTACTTGGAGGAAACAAGTATTTTGTCTTTTATGGATGAGTTCACAAGGATGATATGGGCAGTACTCGTTAACTTTAAGCATGAGGTGTTTGCTGAGTTTTATAAATTCAAGGTGAAGGCTGGAAAACAAAGTGGTCAGAAGTTCAAAATTCTCAGAACTGATGATGGAGGTGAGTACAACTCTACAGAGTTCACAAGATTCTATGAGGAGAATGAAATTAAGCATGAGGTTGTTGCTCCATACACTCCACAACACAATGGTCTTGTTGAAATAAGAAACCAAACTTTGCTTGATATGATAAGGATCATGTTAAAGGAGAAAAATCTCTCTAACACCTTGTGGGGAGAAGTTGTTGCCACTACAACTTATGTGCTCAACAAGTGTTCAACCAAGAAGTTAAAGGAAATTGTTCCCTTAGAGAAGTGGACTGGAGATAAGCAAATTGTAAGCCATCTGAAGGTGTTTAGTTTTGTTTGTTATAAACATGTTCAATATGCTAAGAGAAGGAAGTTGGATGATAGAAGTAGAGCCATGTTGCTTGTAGGGAACCAAAATACATTTGTTTATAAGCTATATTGTCCTGTCACTAATAAATTTGAATTAAAAAAATATTCCATTGTGAAAGAAACAAAAGTTGGGAATGGAACAAGTCTCAATCCAACTTTAGTGTAGTGTTAACACCTGAGTTAACTTCTAAAGATAATTCAACCTTGAAGGAGAATCTTACTCTAAAGGATATTTTGAGTCTGAAGATGAGTCAGAGTCTGAAGGTGACTCTTATGCTGAAAAAGAGTTTGAAGGAGAATCTGACTCTTATGCTGAAGAAGAGTCTGAAGGAGAATCTGACTCTAAAGTTGAATCTGATTCTAATCCAGATCCTGATGATGATCAAGACTCTGGTGGTAATCATGCCTCTGAAGGTGGACTAGACTCTGAAGTTAGTCCAACAGTTGTTATTGTTCCAACATCTGAAGAAGATTATGAATAAGTTCATAGACCGCAAAGAATCAAACAAATACCAAGAATATTTGTTGAGTTTGACATATTACGAGATACTGAGAAAGATTTTGATGGGGAAGTCATTTGGGGTTTCATGTTGGTAGACTTTGAACCAGTGAGTACCGAAGAAACTCTCAAGAAGAAAGTGTGGCTTAAGGCCATGACTTGGGAGTTGGTTGAGTTTCCAAAGGACATTAATTCCATCAGTCTAAGATGGATTTACAAGGTGAAACTAAAGCCAAATGAATCAATTGGTAAACAAAAAGCAAGGTTAGTAGCTAAATGATTTCTAGAGAAATCTGATTTAGATTACTTTGAAGTATTTGCACCTGTAGCTAGACATGAAACAATCAGACTGGTGATTGTTATAGCTGCTAATAGAAATTGGCATTTAATGAATTTTGATGTGAAATATACATTTATGAATGGTCCTTTATAAAAGGAAGTTTATGTGTCACAACCTCCTGGATTCGTGAAAAAGAATCAGGAAAGGATGGTGTACAAGTTGCATAAAGCCTTGTATGGACTAAAACTAGCTCCTAGAGCCTGGAATCTAAAAAGTTGATTCATTTTTCAAGCTTCAAGGATTCATAAAATGTGAGATAGAGTATGGTGTTTATGTTCAATATACATCTAATATCAATATGATCCTAGTGTGTTTTTATGATGATGAGATATTGCTAACAAGAAGTTATTTCAGAGTTAGCTAAGTTCAAGAAGGTGTTGATGAATGAGTTTGAGATGAATGATCTAGGAAATATGACATATTTTAAAGGGATATAGATTTTTTTTACTTTGATAAGGGTATAATCTTGCATCAGCTGAAGTTTGAACTTGAGCTTCTAGAAAGGTTTGAGCTAATGAATTACAAGTCTACAATCACTTATGTTGAAACAAATCACAAGCTAAATTCTGATGTTGATGGTGATGATGTAGATGTTATAACTTTAAAATAGTTGGCAAGCTCATTGGGATATCTCTGTAATACCAGACATGTCATTTGTTATATAGTTAGAATGATGAGTAGGTTTATGAACAAACCAAAATGGTCACATTACCGAGCTGTTGTCAGGATACTGGGGTATATAAAAGGACTCTAAGGTATGAAGTTTTGTTCCCCTCTGATGGTGAAGTTGATTCAGAGCTTATATGTTATTCAGATTGTGATTGGTGTGGAGATAGAGTTGACAAAAGAAATAATTTTGGATATTTCTTCAAGTATCTAGGAGGTTTGATTTCTTAGTGCTCCAAGAAGCAACCAATTGTTGCATTGTCAACTTGTGAAGCTGAGTACGTTGCAAGTGCTTTGTCTACTTGTCAAGCTGTGTGGATTTTAAACTTGTTGTCAAATCTGAAGATCAAGGTGAGAAAGCATATAAAGTTGATGATTGACAACAAATCAACTATAAGTCTTGCCAAGAATCCAGTGATGCATGGAAGAAGCAAACACATTGACACGAAGTTTCATTTTCTAAGAAACTAGGTTCATAATGGAATGCTTGAAGTTGTGCATTGTAGCACTCGGAAACATCTAACAAATGTGCTGATAAATGTACTGACCAAAAGCAATCAAGAATGACCACTTTATCCATTTGAGAGATAAAATTGATGTTGTTGATTTTACTCTTGAATATGGATTAAGAGATGGTATTATGATATAATCCAAATTTAGTTAATATTCTCATTTAAGCTACATTTGGAGTTAATTAGAATTTCATTTGGTATTGAATATGTATATAAACAATGTTAAGTTATCAATTTGTAACCGAATTTTTTGTACTCATTTTCTAATGAAAAGCTAGTTACAATTTTCTCTCTCTTCGATTTTCACCAGCTTCATCTTCTTCCTTCTTATGCACCAACAAAAGTGAACTGGTTTACAAAATCCATATTTATTATTGTGAATTTATTTTTTTAAATCATTTTACTCAACTCTTACTTTTTCATATTAATTTAGTTTAATCTTTTTTTATAACGTTACACTCACAATTGGATTCATTCATGTGATAATATCAAACTTAATATCTATATTTATAATAAAAAATATTTGAATAAAATTTTTTATTTAATAAAAATATATTTTTAAATCCCTTTAATAAAATAATTGCAATGTTATGATATAAAAAGTTATTTGAAAAGTTATGATGAAAAATCAATTTCATTGATTTTTTTTATAGAAAATGAAGTTAAGGTTTCAAACAGGTGATTTACAAAAATTATTAGAACAATTAAAGTAAACAGTTATATAGTTACAAATATCATTATCCGCTAGTTTGTTTAAGTCTATAAATGGATTTTTGAAGTTTATAGATATTTCATCTTCTGCCACCTATTAAAATCCGAGGCAAAACATGTCCATTTATTTGCTTTCCTAACTTTGTTGATCTTGGTTTCGATTTAACAAGTCTTCAAACTTTTGTTCATTCCTTCTACTTTGGTATTGAAAATTCTAACTGAATCATTTTTTTCAAGTGTTAAAGTAATTAATTGTCAAATCAATCATTCATAATATATTTTTCAATATTAAAAATCTTACCATATCTCTCATCACTCATTTTCGATTCCAAACCTATTTTCTCTCTAATACCTAGAAAACACCAAACTCGTCAGTTTGAAATTAAAAAAACAATTATAATTGTTTGACTTATCTTTTTCATTAATTTACGCTATCTTTTAACTATCTGCTTAATTTGGCAATCAAGAACGTAATTCATATAGTATCGATGGCGCTTGTTTGATTGATGCTATAGTAAAATAGGAATCAAATACGCTTAGGGAATTGGCATTATAATAATTTATGATAAGTCAGAACCCAACCCATTAGATTAACTCGTTCATCATATTTGATTTTTCAGTTTATCTATTCACAATTCAAGTTTTCTAAAACCTTGAACCCCCCTTTATCGTTTCTATCGGTTAATCTAACTTAGAGTCCTTGCGATATGACTTTAGTTTCTCTATTTATACTATGTTTTATTAACTCGATTTTGACCCGTGTGCGATAGATGATCAGAAAGGTTGATGGAAGCAAATAACTTTGGAAGGTGTGTGTAAGAGGTTATTGTGTGAAATTCTGTCATGAAATCATTAATGAATATTTAGGGAGAAGAAAGACTAGATAATCTGATGAAGTACCCTCTATTGAATATGTTCCAAAAGAAATTACAATTGGGAAAGTCAAGCAATGGCCAAAGAAATGTATACTTTCTTCTGGAAATTTAAGTGTAAAATATGTAATATTGAACATGATTGTTGCATCCAATTAGTCATCCACCAAGCACAGTTCAAGCATAACTTCTACCATGGCAAAACTGAACTTTCAAATACGAACCAAGTTTAAGTTGAATTTTGAAGAGTATGTACTTGACCAAATCATGAAACACGATGATTCTTTTGTAGTGAAGCTTCCCATAGATTTTCCTTGTTTGATCACTGGCATTATCTTAAATGTATACCCTAATATTGTTCATGCTGAAGAAATTAAGAACAAAAGGAAGTGCCTCTGATGCTTGATTATAGGTTGTTTGTTGGAACACATGTTCCAGACATCGTGGTGTCAAGGAACCAGGGTGAAGTTGTTGGTGGAAATTCTTATCCAGTATCCAAAGCCACTAGAAATGAGGTATTGCTTGAACTAATGGAAGTTTCAAAGGCTCTACAAGAGATAATTACTGCAAGTACTATTAGGAAGATGAATGTGGATAGATTGATCAAAATGTTGACCTATTATAAGGAAGCTGGGGATGAAGAAAAAGCTGAAAATGAAGAGGAAGATAAATACTTTAGTGATGAACAAGCTGGAAGATGATAATCCATAAGTGAAGAAGATGAATAAAGCTCTGATGATTTAGGTCATCAAGTTGGAGCTGGTTGTGGTGATTTTAAAGACAACTGTTTTGAAGAATGATGATTTTATTGATAGTTTTGTGTTGCTTGGCCCTTGTAGATGGGCATGTTTATTTTGTGTGGTTCTGTAATGATTTTTTTAAAATGATCATTATGCACTTTGACCATGGTTCTAGTTACTCCATATTTGGTTCTCATGTGTGTTAATGATTTTTCTCTATAGCTTTCCAACTTTGTTTTCATGCCTTCTGGTATTTTCAATGGCTTTTCTTTGTCTAACTTTTGCCAAATTATGGCACAAAAGAGGGAGTAATGGGTTGTATGCATGCTAGGGGTGGCAAATGGGCATGCCCACCCCGTTTAGGTTCGTCCCGCAAAAGCCCGTAAAAAAAAGAGGCGAGACAGGACGGTCAAAATTGAGGATGCGGGCCTAAAACCTAAGTCCTCCCCGCAAAAAAGTGAGGGCGGGACGGGAAAAGCCCGCGTACATTGCACTTTTTAAGCCTAAAAATACAAAAAATTAAGTAAATGTGCATGTCCGCGATGAAAATGGGACGGGCAGGACGAACACTTTAGAGGGTGAAAGCCCAAACCCTTGGCCCACCCCGCACTAAAGTGCGGGCAAAACGGACATGTCCAACTGGCTGGACCCATTTTTCTACCCCTAATGCATGCATGTATGCTTTACTGGTGATGTGAACACTTGTTAGTTGATCTCTTAAGGTGTGTCAACTTTTGATGTGTGGTATTTCTACTGTTGACTATTGTTCTAATGTGGTGTGCTATTTGTGCTATGTTTTAATAGGTTTTTGCTCATATGTTGAAGCATTTAACCTAGTATATGACATTTAACTATGTGATCATGTGAGTATGTCTCTCACTGCTAATTTTTGCTATTTTTTTTTGTGTGTGCATTGATATGTGGGAATTCTCCCGAATGAGAATTGTTTTGATTTGCTTCTACACATCTTGTTGAAAGGTTGTAAGTTATTTTATCCCAAATTTACCAAAATGAGATATTGTTGTTCCTTTGGTTGGTTGCATTTGTAAACAACACGGGTAGTACAAGATGCATTTTTGGTGAATATACAACATATGGGAACCAACATGTGTACAACATCTGGCCTGCAGGCCAAGATTATGAGTAAAATTGTGTGTGTTTTTCTTTGATTCCTGAAATATCAGGCGTTTATGATTTGTATCTTTTAGCAATTATCAATATGTTATTTAATAGGATTTACTAAAACATTTATTAAGACCAAATAAATATAATGAAGATTTAAAATTGAATAAATATCAAATCAAATATAATCTTCATCCAAATCAAATATGATGTCATCAATTCAAATGTCCATTGAAAAATATCCCAACGGATGAATTATTATATAAAGACTCCTCCTATCAATAAAAAGAACCCAAAGCAAGCATTGAAGATCTAATGTGCTAGAATTTTTTTTTCTTTGAGTCTTTGTATCCTTGTGTTTGTTGTAAACCTCTAAAGAAGTCAAAACTAATTGTTCAAGGTATAAAGGTGAATTGTTATTTGAATTGTAATTTAATATTTATAATCTTTGAAAGCATTGATCATTAGGATTGTGATTGAGAGAAAGTGAGAGAGATTCTCATATTCGTGAGAGTCCTAAATAGAAAGACACTGATAGTATTAGGAAGTAAACATTGAAAATGGTTTGTTCATCTAAGATTAATTGTACTAATACTATTGAGAGTGAATTTCCTTTCTTTGATTGAAAGTTTACCCAACCAAAAGTTTAATCCGAAAATACACATGAGTTCTCCCTTGTTATCATTATAACTACCCTTCCTAATTCACTTACAACCAACTCTCTATTAAGCCTTTCTATTGGACTAAGGCCCAAATCCAATATCCTATTAGAAGAAAACATATGGTGCAAAGGGGATGAGATCTTAGAATATGCAATGAAAACAAAAGATATTCAATAAAATCGCTCTTGATACCATTACAAAGTAAGTGGAGTGACAGATGTCACACAACATAACAAAATGATACAAAATAACAATTTTCATTAATCAACCAGGGGAGGAATGCCCAAATATATACATGAAAATTACTACCTATCCTAATGGAAAAATAATTAATACTAAATAATACAATTAAAAGTAACATAACAAGTGTTAATAAAAGACACTTGAGCAATAATACATATATGTGAGAAGAAATACAAACAAGAACGGGAATAATATTATAAAATATCTCTTTATTTCGAAGATTTATGAGAGTCTGTTAGGATTTAACAGAATATGACTCATATCCAATTCAGTGTTAGGATTTGTTGTAGAAATTATTTGAACCATCTGGAGGAGGAGGATAAGAAAGAGAGAAGCAATAGAAGAATAAAAGATGGTAAATGATCTTTCTCAACATCATCACGTGTGCCGTTGGTTTATAATGAATTAGGACATGATCATACAAGTGAAAATAGTAAGAATGTGGTCATTCCTAACAAGGAAATAAACAAGGTGGCAACATATGTAGAAGGTACAATGAAGGATCAAAGGGTCAGAAAAACAATCAGGAGCAATGGAAGTAATAATGAGATAAATAATGACATATTGATGATCAAGCAGCAAGGTGAGACCCTGAGTATGGAACTCAGTGAGGAAACACATGGAACCATCTCAGGAACAACGAGTCAAGTTAAAAGCAAATGTAAATGTAAAAAAAAGAAAAGTGCGTGATCTCAAGAAAAAGGACGCAAGAGTAATCTCCTACTTAAAGGAGAGAATAGTGTTATACTTAAAACAGGGAAAGGTGATAAACAAGAACTTTTTGGATTATAGTCAATCACAATTCATCTATGTAGAAAGAAGTCAGAGAAATAATAAAATGGAAGCTTACAAGCAAGGGAAACAGACCACAAAAATTAATGAAACATAAGAGATGACAAATGTAGAAAGAAAGATAATGGAAACTGAAAATTGAAAACATCACAGTAGACCACTAGACAGAGAGAGATCAACATATACAGAGGTGGAAGGAATCGTGATAATATAGAGTAATAAAAAAAATTGAGTCTAGCATGAATCAAGAGAACAACATGCAAGACACATAAAAATTAGAAGAGAAGGTGGTCCTTGAGACACCAATGGACCTTTAAGGATTCTTCAAGAATTAAAAATTTCTCACAAGTTTTTATAATGAGTGAAAATAATAAAATAATGATTTGGAATTGTCGTGCAGCTTCAAGGAAATCATTCTATAATATAAGTCGGCTATACTTGTAGTAATGGAGAAAAAATATGATCCAAAATAACTGAGAAAAAGCTTTAAATTGGTGAGATTTAAGGAAAGTGTTGTGATGGAAAATAATGGTTATGAATACCATTAACATAAGGAAGGTTTTACGAGAGAGATAAAATTTCCAAATAATATGGTTAACCTCATTATGCACTCAGTTACAAGTGTACAAACGAATTTTAAGTGGAATGGTAATAGAAGCGAATTCTTTAAACCACAACGGGGGCTCCTTATTTGTCTGTTTTATGTATGAAAAAACTGTAGCATCTCATCATTCAAGCAATCAACTAAAGGGATTGGAAGACTCTTCGCATTGGGAAGCAGGAACCGTCAATATCCCACTTAATGTGTGCAAATTTGTTATTGTTTGGAGAAGCATAGAGACAAATTAAATGTGTCATAACTATCGTCTAAACATTCTGTGAAATGTCTGAGGAAAAAGCTACTCCCTCAATTACCATTTAAGTGTCATTTTTTTAGTTTTTTCACATACCAAATAAATTAATTATTATTGTTCCTTTTCTTATAATAATTATCTTCTTATCTATAATATTCCTAACTATTTATAAATTTTATCTTTTTTTCTTGTATATAATAATTATCTAGGGATAATTTTGTCTGACAAAGTACATTTAATACTACCTTAAATTTTGCAAATGACAATTAAAAAGAAATAAAAAATTATCCAAAAAATGACACTTATAAAAAAACGGAGGAAGTAACATTTTATTTTTCCGACAATGTCGCTCGAAGCATGGAGGTGAAATTACTCCAGATATTTAGCTTCAGGGAAACACAAAATTTTGAAAAATACCAAGGAGTGCCTTTGAGTGGAAAAAGCCTTAAAAGATCAAATTATCAATAATATTGGAACAATTTTCAACAAAGTTGATTGGCTGTAAAACTAACTTGCTTTCTTTTGCAGGTTGAATTACTATGACAAAAAGTGTAATGGAAATAGTCCTATGGGGCATAGTTACTAAGCATAGAGAGACAGGTGGGCTAGGATTAAGAAAACTCGATATCATAAACTCAACGTGCATCATGAAGTTAGCATGGAAGATTCATAATGGAGCAGAGCAGCTGTGGATCAAAGTTATAAAGGAAAAGTATAAGTTCTAGTCCATTTTCGATGCAAGTATCGCAGAACAGATTTGAAATTGTGGAGAGACATTGTGAAGTCTTTGCCGCAAGTTTTTGATGATGTTAGTTGAAGCATAGGTAATGTAAATGATATAGATGCATGAAGAGACTCATGTGGCATGATAGATTATTAAAGAACCAAAGGAAAAACACGAAAGGAATGAGAGGAACAACTTGCAATCTGTGTGAAAATGTGAACAAAACTACCTTCAGGTGTTTCGGAACCGCCCTAAAGCCATGCAATTATGGATGAACATAGTTCACAAATACATTAGTAAAAAAAAATCAACCTAAAGCATTCAGTATTAATGGATCAGCAAAAATCTAGATGAAACAGCTAATGATTGGAGTCAATTTTAGGCGATCAGGTGTATAGTCTTTGGAATTAGTGCAACAAAGAGGAACATGACAAGACATGAGAAACCTATGGATCCGAGTAGCTATGTGGCTCAATCGATAAAAGATTATGAAACTGCTATTAGCAAATATATAATAGCAAAAACAAAGTGGCCTTAAGTAGGGGAAAGATACGATATTAGTAGATTGGAAATCCCCCGAGAATAGTTGGGCTAACTCAATACAAATGGAGGGTTCAAAACTAATAATGTACCTATAGAGGTATTGTTCGAGGCAATCAAGGAAGATGCAACGGTGAATTTTTGAAGTATAATGGAGTTTGTAATGTGAATAAGGCTAAATTGTAGTGTTTCTGGGGAGGCTTAAAGATTACAAAACAGTTTGGGTTGAGATAAATGTGGACTCTTTTGTAATAGTGAACATGTTTGAAAGAGGTTCGACAAAAAGAAAATTGATGGCTATTCTTTGATCAAACAAATCCATAAACTCATGGAATGAAAGGAAAAAGTTGTAGTAAATCACACTTAGACACGAATAAATGTGTGGAAACACTAGCCAAAAAGATATCAACACTGAAGTGGATCAACACTTTTTAAAAGAAATTGCAGTCAATTAAAATGTTGGTTGAAGATTGATGTAAGAGATGTACTTCCAAAAAAGAAATAAAGAGGCAGTGCTAATTATTACTACATAGTAATATGTTAACTAAATGCAAAAACTTCGATGAAATCATGCAAAGATTATTGACAGAATCAACAGCCCACGGTCATTCTTGCATTTCTTCATTCAACTACTGAATAAAAAGTAAAGGATTTTCCAAGCATTTCTTCATTCAACTACTTAATAAAAAGGAAAGGATTCTCCAATACCCACGTAGAATATGAAAAGAAAAAAAATATTATGCTTAAATAGGTTCATAAGTTATAATAGGTGGTGGATTTTGTTGCCACTTTGAACATTTGTTAGAACAGAGCCATGTTTGACACTCAAAGTTCCATTTAGTTGGAAATATATTCATGTATAACATGCCCACTTTGTCTGAAATTCAACCTAACCCCTCAATCCCCATAGCAAGAATTTCAATCTTAGAAATTTAGGAAAAAGAAATTGCAATTTATGAACAGCGAAAAAAAGGAAAGAAATTGCATTATGCTGCATTCGATTAAGCAAACAAAAGTAAACAAAAACACAAGACCATTGCTTCTATTTGTGAAACAAATGAAAACAAAAGTATGCTTCCATTTGAGTAAAAATTGATAAGAATGTTTCGAATTTCAACAACCAATATCTTAATATAAGTTCACAGCCAATATACGCAACCCTAAAGGAGCAATGCAATGCAATGCAAAAGGAACAAAATAGCACTGCAAACTAATCAAGTCTGCTTTATTTTTGCCAAGATAAGTGTGGTTTACACCACAATCAAATGTGCGAAAATTAAAACTCAATGTTTGAAAAGCATACGGAAATTCTATGCATCTGGTGAAGTGGACTTTTTCAGATATGAGATGAGATCGGCACGATCTTGAGGCTTCTTAAGACCAGGAAACACCATCTTTGTCCCTGGGATGTACTGCACAAGAATAAAAGAGTATGTAAACCAGTGACCAACTTGGTCGAATAACACTTTCATGGAATCATGGTTACCTATCAATATTATATAGCCATAAAAAACTAACAAAGAAGCAAACATGTAAAATACCAATCAATAAATTGTACCTTCTTGGGGTTAAGCAAGTAATCATACAGGGCTGTCTCATCCCAATTCACAGCTTTGTTCTTGTTAGCTGCAGAATAGGAGTATCCAGGAGTTGTCCCAGATTGTCTTCCAAACAAACCATTCAGATTGGGTCCTATCGTTGGCAACAAATAAAGCAAGCAATTTTGGCGTTAGATTTTTATATTAGCTGGGATATTAGGGAAGGGGCGCAGAAAATTGCTTAGATTGTGACTAGATATTAGCTGCAACATAATGAAAAAGGTACTCTTAAGAAATTGCGTGCGAACAAAAAAATCAAACAACACATAAATTCTTAGAATGTGTGGTCGGACCTAACTCATCCCTACAAAACCAGCTTAACCATGTCTCCCAACATAATGAAGGCATTGCAGGCTGCAATAAAGACAAGCCAAATGCGGAGACGGAAGTTCCAACCTAAACCCAGGGGCTTAGTTCATTCAACCGACTCAGCCCAAAAACAAGAAATCTAACAATTAAAACTGAATCTTCTCCTTCCGACATTTGAACTAAACATTCAGAACATACCAAAAATACAAATATGTTGATAAAAGTATATGAAAAAAATTAACCACTAATTTAATCCACTAGCATAATTGATTTTGATTAATCCTCAAAAATTGATTCTAGATGCTAAAATTCAGAGCATGTGGCTTCTACAATTGATTTCAAGCCTTTAATTTATTCTTCAGCTCACTTTTGTTTGAATATATCCAATCATAAAGTATTATAGATTCAAATCATTTTCATAGAATCGAATCAATTCCATAAACTCAAATTTTATAACAACGGAAATCTAGCATATATGCATAAAATGAGAGGAAAAAAAACCTAGCATGATCTGCACCAATCACAGAAAAAAATTAAAATAAAATAAAATAAAAACTTGATAGCGATAAGAGAAATAACGAATATAAAATAAAATTTAAAAAAAAAAACACGAAAAAGCAACACAAAATATTCAGATCTGAGAGTTAGTTAAAGCAGAAAAGAAGAATATTAATTAATAAACCTTGTTTGTGACCGGCGCTTTTCTCGACGGTGTGGCACTGAGCGCACTTAGTTTTGAAGATCTTCTCGCCGACGGTGGGGTTTCCGGGAGGCGCTTCAGTGAAGGAGGCCATTTGAGAAAGTTCAAGAAGGAAGCAGCGTGTGGCGAAAGAATTGAATAGAAAAGTGAATGAGAATATGCTGTGGACTTTGGAGGACCCGAAACTTATTGAAAACTAACACCGCCTTTCTAGACCACCCAAATCACTTTTCAATTTTTTTTTTGTATTATTTTTCAATTATTCACTTATTATATAAATTTAATTTAATTAAAAGTCCTTTTTTTTAAACATTAATGTTAAAATAAAACTAATTTTAATATCAATAATCAAAATTATTTTAAAATATATGAAAATTATTTCGGGGGATTTCTCTATGTTAAAATATATTATAAAATTATTATAGAGGTGGATTGAGAAAATTTACTTGTTTTGTTTTGTATTTAGTTAAAATTATAGAAAAATATTTTGTATTTGTTGATGAGATTTTTGAATCTCTTTTAAAATATTTAAATTTCTTATTATTTGGATTACTTTCTTCTTGTATACTCTTTATTAAAATAAATTTTTAATAATCTCAAACATGCATAAATTTAGTTAATTTATCAATTTTTTTTCTAAAATATTCATGAATCTTGAAAATTCTCTGAAAAAATATAATCTTGACCAAATAATGATGGTAAGATTTTTTTTACTTCTAGAATCATATAAAAAATATATTTTTTAGGTTGATTAAAAATTAATGTATTTGGATTGCATGTTGTTCAAATACATGGATCATTTAAAAAATATAAAAAGAATAATTTTTTATATATTAAGAAGAGGACATAATATTTTTGTAATAATTGATGTTTCTAGATTATTCTAAATAATTTCTAACAATCTCAAACAAACATAGATGGAATAATTTAAATAATCCTCTTTTTCAAACAAATATTCAAAGTAATCTATTTTTTTAGCTTATTTCTTAAACTAATCCACTTTAAAAGAAAAAAATCAACACAAAAAATTTCAATCAAATTTAACCTATGTATAGACATAAAGGAGAGAGAATATATTCTCTCTCAAATGTATTTGTACACGATTGCCAATCGCATTGGCGTCTCTCTTATGTATTATAGATTGTTGCCATTGGATTTTAGGATTTGATGGTCATGGTGTTGTCAGTGCATTAAAATGCAATGTGCATTGCGCGTGTTTGTGATTTCATTTTAATTATTGTAATGTGTGCGCTTTTGGTTATTATTGTGTGCTTTGAATCTCATGCGTTCATCTTGATTTCTTTGTGAATTAGTTGACTGTATGTGATGCGTGTGATGGATTTAATGGTATGTGTGAGTCATAAATGTTGACGGAAGACTGTGTATTATTAACTTGCGCTGGCTATTGGACCTAGGCTTTAGTGATAATCACACCCCCCTGACTGAGCCCAATGCATATTTTTAACATGATTTTTGCTTTATGCGCACCTCCCTGATCATTTCACATCATTTTTTATTTTATTTTCATACATTTTGCATTTTTAATTTTTAAAATCATAAAATATCATCCTAAAATCATATAAAAATCATGAGTCTTATTAATGCATTTAATTAATTTTGTGCATTTTTTTTTAATTTTGAATTCATGCATTTTTTCATATTATTTTCATATTTTCTTTTATTTCTTTTTAAATTGGTTTCTATTTTCATACCTTCATTTCAAAAATTAATTTCTTATAGCTTATTAAATATTTTTGCATCACTTTTTTTGAATTCATTCATTAACATTTCAAACTTCATAAAAATATTTTTTTTTCCATTTTTAAAACTTTCTTTTATTGCATTTTAGTCCCTCATCTTTGCATTTTGGTTCATGGTTCCTTTGTGATCTTTGCTTGATTGTTTGAAGTCGTTAAACTTTGAATTTTTGAATGAGATTTTAACATATGTTTGGTCCCTAGTTTAGGTCACTTATGTTCTGATTTCATAATTTTTGAGTGCCATTTTCCATATGTTTAGTTGCTTGTGCTTGAAGAATATTTGTGCGGTCCTTATGTGCCTTTCCTCAACCTTAATTGCATGAGACACTTGTGCCACCATTTGAGATCTCTTGTGTCACTTTGTGGGTTATGTTTGGACTTTAATAAACCTTGTTTGATCATTTATAAGTTCATTTGGTATGTGTTGATCCTTTGATTGGTGTGTTGCATCTCATATGACTTTTTGACCTAATTTCTTCACATGTTTTCATCCTATACCTCTCATGCTTACTTGTGTGCCTCAAATGTGATTCTATCATCATAAAATTTACATTTTCATCTACGATATGCTAATGAATTCATACCCAAAAATCTATACTTGTATGATAGTTTGCATTTTGTGCATTCAATTTCAAGTATGAATCATCAATTTCCTTATGTGACCTTTTCTTACTTGTTTGCTAAGTTGTATGAACTTGATTGTTATGTGCCTTTGACATGATCATTTGGACATCTTTAACATGTCATATTATGCATATGCTTCTGACTTTGATCATTTCATATCATCTTTGCATCCTCTACTTTCATCTTCACCTTGTTTGTTGCTTATAACATGAATGTGTGTTTGCATTTCCCTTCTCATCTCTCATTATGACATGAAATAACTCATGCACTTTGATATGTTCATTTAGGATGACATTAGGCATTTAAATGCGATGTTTGAGTTCTGACTTTGAGGTTCATCATGTGTACTTAACCTTGTTTGTGCACCTTTGCATTCTTACTTCTTCTTTTGTATCTTCTTTGAACTTCTTCATATTTCTTGTACTTCTTTGCAAGTTATTTAATTGTGTTTGAGTTCTTTAAAATTAGTAAGTGTTATATTTATGTGGTTCTGACTTGTAGGGTCCTAGTACCTTTGATCCCTTTTCATTCATGTGCTTTATGTGTTTGACTTCCACTTTACTTCTTATGAAAGTTTGTGCTTCTTTTACTATCCTTGCAGGGGCTTTGGTAAGTTGAAAGGAGTGTGGATGTGCTTCCATATTCCAACCTCCCCTTTCTATTTTAAATTTTCAAACTTGTGTTTGGTTAAGCATTTCAATATTATTTGTTTTTATAATTGCTTCTCATTCCCTTTAGAAGCAACTTAACTTTCTTCTTGGAAGTAAGTTGTCTTCTATTCCTTTCTCCTTTCTTCATCTTCTTCTTCTTTTCTCTCTATCCTTCTTCATTTAGGATAGAGTTTTTCAAACCTCACTAACCTAGGATATCCAAGCATGATAACTTCATTAGTTTTAGTCTCCCTTAGAAATTTTACCTTTGAGGTTCCTTTTGGTGTGTTCTCTCATCTCATCTCAAAACAACTTAAAACATCTAATAAAGGTTAAAGCTTTCCCATGTGTCAAAGGACTTTGCCATGGGATACTTGCACACATTCCATATGGGGATGAGGTGTAGGATATCTATCATGATGAATAGGTCTTAGCATGAGGATACTTCACAAAGAAAACTCAAACAACACTTCTTAGTTAAAAAAAACAACAAAAACACTTAATAAGTACCATAGGCTAGTGTGTTTGAGCCTTAGTCTTTGGAACTAGGTTTGGAGGTCTTCTCCTTAACTAGGTGTGCTTCTTATCCATTCCATTTTGGGATGATGTAAGAAGTACATACTCCTTTGAATGGGACTTGGATACACTCTACTATACAAATTCAAATAAAAAGCTTCTAAAAAAGCATTCAAACCCACAATAAACGTCTTTCCTTCGGGAATTCTTTTCTTATCTCCTTCACTCTTAACGAAAGAAATCGCTTCGACTTGTCTTTTACAAGACAGTAAACGCACTCGTGCCAGACGTGCCTACAACACCTGAGCATAGGCATAAGCAGTTCAAGCCATAAAGAACACAAACAAACAGTTTCCTCCCTAGTTGGGGAACTGCGTCGTCTCTGATTCTCATTTCTCGATGAGATACATAGGCAGTGGGGTAGGACCCATTCGAGAACTTTCTTTATTTTCCCTACATTTTCCCATATTCATTTCCTTTTCTTTCTAGTTTCAGTTCCAGTTCAGCAGCAGTTTACCACCATCCTTTGAAACAGTGCTAGCAAACGTGGATCCCGTCGGGTATGACGGACGATCTGTGGTGCTAATACCTTCCCAGTTCATAACCGACTCCCTTACCATTTCTCTTTGGTTCGCGAGACCTCTTTTTCTCCTTCTTTCCCGGTTTGTTCAACATTACCCTTCCTTCGAGATAAAAATACTTGGTTGACGACTCTTTTTTCTCCGTGCCACTTTCGCGTCTGTACTAGGATGGAAATCCAGGGAGTGACACCTAGCTTAATGATTAAGGTGAACCATCATTGGCTTTTGAATTGAAAGACATCTTTGACACGCTTTGATGTTTGTGAAGGAAAGCTTGAGATTGTAACCTTTATTGAAAGGTGTCTTGAATGATTATCTTGTATTTGAATGCATATTCGAATTAATTGAGAACCACCCATCCCAAGGTTAAAATTGCGGGGTTTTCCGAATAAAAAGAAACTCCAACTTCAAGGCTCAAAGGGGTTGACAAGGGGATTAACTTCCTTATTTCTCTAGTGTTTGGGAGTTGAAACAATGCATGTACATCATCAGCCAAGTTTCAATTGAAAGCACACAGTGAATGAAATTGAATCAAAACATTGCAATGCACATTTCATTAAAAGTAACATGAAAGTACAAACAACATTTTAAAAGTAAACAAGCTAATACAATTGAAGAAAATTGCAAACAGAAAGAAACAATGGCCTAGTGATCCATCAGCAACAACGATGAGTTGTTATGTCTGAAATAATGGCTTTGAAGATAATCTGACTTGCTGAAGTCATTTGGAAGATTCACTTCCCATGATTCAGCAAAGGATTGTTGACAATATTAGGATTAGTATCCTCAAAGGTGCGGATTCTGTTTCTGACAAGCTCTTACACTATGACCTTTAATGTAAAACAATGTTCCAAGTCATGACCAGGTTCATCTTGATAAAACTCACAGTGAAGATCAACCATGTAGGTAGCTGGAAGAGGATCTGGAACAGGAGGCGGATGCCTAGTAGTAATCCAACAATTCTGTACCAAGTAAAGATACAATTGAGTATAAGTCACTGGAATAAGATCATAGTGAGTCATACTCCTATCATTACGATTCAGATTCTGGCCAACATTAATCATAGGAGCAAGTACAACAGGGTATGGTTGATCATAATACTCTAGTTTACAATGAGATCTCTCAAAAACACTTGTTTCACCCTTCTGTAGCGATAAAATCACGAGTGTAAGATATTAGTTAACTTAACTCAAAGTAAACAGGGTCGCCACCACACTTTTATTTTATTCCAAAAGGAAAAGGATAAAAAGTGAATAAATCCTAATGAATCTAAAAGAAAAAAGCAAAAAGAATCAAGCAGAGAACGGGTAAGGGGGTTGGTTACAAAATGGAAAGGTTTTAAGCACCCAAAATGTATGTGGTACTCCACGGGAGCCCTTTGAAAAAGTTATTGTTTTTGGTTTGAAAATGGCTTGTTAAAGAGATTGAAGAGATGAGAAGAGAAATATTTTTTTAAGATTTTTGTATTTGACGAGACTTGCCATCATGCCTACGTGCCCACAATATGCAATGTAAGATCAAAACCTCATAGTTTTTGGTACAAATGGTGAAAATTGATGTGTTGGATTGATTCTAAGATGTAAATATAAGTTGTCGTTCTTTAGTGAATAATTCTGCTAGAAAGAATGAATCATATTTAAACATATAAAAATGGTTAAAAGGAAAAGTGCACAAGGGCACAAAAAAGATTGAATGAGTTTTGCATTTTTTCAAAGTCTTTTGAAAAAGGTGCCAATATGCTTATATGGTTTAGCCTTTATTCAGAAATGAAAGAAAAGGTAAAATCGCTTGACCTAAGTCAAGGTTTGATTATGAAAGCGGTTAAAGTTTGAAATCAAAGAAAGTTTTGAAAAGAGAGAGAAGTTTAAAAAATTAAAGAAGTGAGAGGAGATGAAGAGACTATCCTAATACTTAAAGTAAAAGCTAAAGTAAGAACAATTTAACCGCATGGCGAGCACTCTTCAAAGCATAAGCAACAATATGACTTCATCCTCATAAACAAGTGAACCAAATAAAGACTAATGTCTTCAATCCATAATAACTCGAGCAAAGGGAATGATCCTAAAATCTAAGTCCAAAACTCCAAGTCCAATGCAAAGGATAGTAACCATAGTCCAAGATCAAGATCACGAGTTATTTAGAGGTTTAATCTTTTATTAATATTTTTGTATCCAAATGGACAAAAGAAAAATCACAGAGATATAAACATAAACATAAACAATATGATGAATGATAAAGCATAATAAAAGCATAATAAGAGAGATAATGGATTTTGGAAGCTATTCAAGCTTGAATAGTTGGTGAGAGAGGAGCTCAACTTACATAGTTTTCAGAATAAAATTTGTTTTAAAATTTTGAGGCCATTTTGGAAAATTTTGTTGCGTTTTTGACCTCTCATGCTTGTTGCATTTTCAATTTGTAATCAGTTGTGTTTTACATGATGTTATGCAGAGGTTTGGTGCATTTTGCTGAGTATAAATCTCATGTGCATTTTAATATGAAGCCGTGCATTTGGTTAGTCACGAGGTTTACATGTCTGCTGATGAGGTTGGGTTCACATATGTTGAAGCTATTAAATAACAGCTGATGTGAATAGGTGAGTCGTCGTGTTTGGCTCGTGACCGAAGGCAGAGACTGATGGCTTGTGACATTGTTTGAAGGTGTATCAACGTTTTGATGACTTGGAGTGGTAGCTGATATGTGCAGCTGGAGCTTGTAGCTTGTTTTCATTTTTTTCCTTGTTGATTGTTATGGTGGGCCAACGTGGGGACTTGTGTGTAGTATTGGCCTACCTTGCTTTCATGGGCCTTTTTCTTCTCTTTTTTTCAATTTAGTTTGTACACAAGAAATGAAATGGGCTGACAATATTGGACTTGTATTTTTTTGGCGATGAATTGATAGAAAAAAATGAGTAATGGATAATAAATTTGGTATATAAAAAATGGTAAAAAATGAAATTGATTTTAAAGAAAAAAAGATAAGGATGTGAATTTAGAAAATGGTTTTTGGTGAATATGAATAATGATAAAAGTGGATAATATGGAAATATGGTTTAGAATGGATATGAAATTGATTTTGGCCCAAAACCAACTCTTGAACTTTTTCCCACGAGTCTCTGATAAAATGAATACAGTCACTCCTGAACCACTGAATAATTTGCAAATTAAGTCACGACCATTTGAATCATATGAATCTTGCCCTGATTGTTCAAATACATGCTGAGGAAAATAAATCCATAGGTGAACCATTAATGGACTGATGAACCTGGATAAACCTGAAGATTCAAACCAAACTTCACACGAAACACTACTTGATAAATGAATGAAATTCAGCACTCGACAACTTGAACTTTGAATACGCATTGCCTGAGAAATAAACCACTGACACAAATAACTTGCAATTGAATCAATCTCTTGATAGTTTGACCAATATTAGGTCAAACATCCTTCTGAATCGAATCATAACTGAACAACCACATTTGATTTGAAAACACTACCTTGTCTTTGAAAACCTGCAACACTTGGACATACAGAGAGATAAGAAGAGAAACTTCGACATATTTTTGGTATTTTTGTCAGAGATTAGTAAATATAAACAGATAAAGGCAAGTAAAAGCACGGTGATCCTCTATGAGGCATAAATCCGCAACTAAGAAGGATCGAAGAACCAGTGTGTGATCTTGTTTGTATGTAAGATGCATATGAGATGCGAAAAATCTTAGGGGGGAAAATTAGGGTGTGACACATTCCTCTTCACTTGAAAGTTCTCAGAGGCCTTTGTAGCGGTAAAAACATGAGTGTAAATTATTAGTTAACTTAACTCAAAGTAAACAGAGTCGCCACCGCGCCTTTATTTTATTCCAAGTGGAAAAGGAAAAAAGAGCGAATAAAATCCTAATGAATCTAAAAGCAAAAAAGCTAAAAGAATCGAGCAGAGAACGGGTAAGGGGATAGGTTACAAATTGGGAAGGTTTTACGGACCCAAAATGTCTATGGTACTCCACGGGATCCCTTTGAAATATTTATTGCTTTTTTATTTGAAAAAGGTTTGTTTAAAAGAGATTGAAGAGATGATAAGAGAAATGTTTTTTAAGATTTTTGTGTTTGAAGGGACGTCTGTCTCATGCCTACGTACCCACGACGTGCAATGTGAGATCAAAACCTCGTAGTTCATGGTACAAATAGTGAAAAGTTAATGGGTTAAATTAATTTTAATATGTAAAGATAAGTCGTCATTCTTTAGCAAATAATTCCGCTAAAAAGAATGAATCATATCTAAACATATGAAAATGGTTAAAAAGAAAAGTGCAGGAGGGCACACAAACAATTGAATGAGTTTTGCATTTTTTAAAGTATTTTGAAAAGAAAGTTTCGATATGCTTATGTGGTTTAGCATTTATTATGAAATTGGAAAAGTAAAACCGCTTGACCTAAGTCAAGGTTTGATTATGAAAACATTTTGAAGTTTTAAAACAAAAAAGGTTTTGAAAATAGGGAGAAACTTTGAAAATTAAAGAAGGGGAGGAGATGAAGGGACTATCCTAAGAAGTAAAGTAAAAGTTAAAGGAAGAACAATCAAACCGTATGGCGAGCATTCTTCGAAGCAATAGGACTTCATCTTCATAAACAAGTGAACCAAATCAAGGCTAAGGTCTTCAATCCATAATAACTTAAGCAAAGGGAAAGATCCTAAAATCTAAGTCCAAACTCCAAGTCCAATGCTAAGGATAGTGGCCATAGTCCAAAATTAAAGTCATAGGTTTTTTAGATGCTTAATCCTTTATTAATACTTTTGTATCCAAATGGACAAAGGAAAAACACAAGAATATCAATATAAACATAAACAATATGATGAATGATATAGTATAATAAAAGCATGATAAAAGATATAAGGAGTAAGAGATTAAAATAAAGAGGATAAGGTGCGAGAAGGAATTAAAATGTTAGTATATTAATAGTATAATAATATTTACATAATAGTGGTATGGTGAACTTAATCAACCACAACAAAAAATGAGTAACCAAAAATCGCAAGGCAACCGGATCCGCTTAGTATCTTACACTATAGTGATCAATCAAGGTAAATAGGATCGAATTCAATGAAGTTTGAAAGGAGATTGGGAGACCCAAATCACCTATGCATCAAACATTCATAAGTCTCGATTCTTAATGCAAAATGATAAACCACTTTGGGATTACGCGACCAACAAGAGGTCCGGTCCATGAAAGGGCAAGTATCCAATTGGATTTTTATTCCGAATTCGGGAAAAATTTAGGTCTATGTTAAGCAATCGCCGAGTAATTTACAGAGTAATTACCCTACAAATGAGGTCGGCCAACACCAATTAAGGTGAACAATCTTTGTGCTAATATATGTTAGAGAGATGATATAATGGATCATCCTCCAAAAACATGTCACACGGAAAAAAAAAGTGGTAACGGTCTAATCTTAATCGAGATTTCACATTGATTTATCAAATGCAACCTATCGCGATCCCAAAGTATGGAGAATACTCCAAATGATCATTCATCCATATATTTGAAATAATTAAGATTAAACAACTTCGAAAATCAATAATCGTCGAATCGGAGATCTCATCGACCAAAAGAAAAAAATAAGAGATGAAAGAAATATGGATCTCAAATGAAATCCATAAAAAAAATCAGCAAATGAAAAATCAAAGAAAATTCCATAAAAAAAATTTTGTGAAACATTTTAAAAATTGGAAGTAAGAGAAAATATGAGAACTATAAAAAAATTTTTAAAAAAGGAGGGGGTAAAGCATAGAAATAAGATGGTATGTGAATAGAAATGAGGACCATGGGGCCTTAAGCCCACAACCACAAAGGACTTTTAACAAAAAAAATTATAAACATAATAAAAAGAGTAAAAAATGCAGATCCTCCTTCTTCACATGTTGCCTTCGCATTGTTCATCACCTTCAGAATGAAAAAAAATCGACGCTGGCCTATACCCTTGCAAACAAAACTGTTCCTTCTTCTTCTTCAAAATGAAAACGATGTCGCTACTCTCCCTCAAGGAGCAAAGCGACGGACTGCAACTATGGATCAAAAGAAATCGTCGTCGGTCTCTCCAACGTCGACACCGTTATGTTCTCGATTTCAGAACTCTCTTTCATCGCGATTCATCCTTCAAATCCGTTTAAATCTCTCTCAATGTATTTGCGAATTTGTAGATTGAATTTGATGAAGGTTTGTGTTGTTGTTGATTGAAGATTTGAGTTGAATGTTTAATTGAGGAAGAGGGATTGAATGATGGTGAAAAATTGGTTTGTGAAATTTGAAGCTTATGATTTCAATTTGGCAGAATTTTTGGTGGCTTTTGAAGCTTGAATTAAAGTGAAGGATTGATCTGAATTTATAGAGACTGAGATGATTTGAAGGTTGCCATTTGGTTCAGCTAGCAGTGCGTTTAGAGTCAAGGAAATCTCGTGTTTCACTTGCGTTTTTCCTACGTTTATGTTGAAATTTTATGTGTTTAGCTTGCTTTGGTCTAGCGTTTCAGTGATGCACGATGTACATGAATGGTCAGTGCGGGAAACGTGACGAAGCTACAATTATTTCCCTGTGTTTTACTTGTTTATGTGTTGCGTTTTATGTTCATGTGCACTGCGTTTTGATGGCTTTGTGTTCGTGCAGTCCGCGTGAGTAAAGCGTGAAGGCTTGGATGAGGTTGTAGTTCACGTGTAATAGGCGTGTTCATATTGAAGCTTGTTGTTGTAAGCTGAAGCTGATAAACGCGTGTGTTTTTGAATCGGCTGAGAGAAATGGCTTTTTTGCTCACGTGCGTTTTGGTAGTATTCTTGCGTGCTTGAATCCGTGAGTGTACGCAGCTTGTGAAGTAAATGAATGCAAGTGTATTTTAGAATATGGTTGATGATGGCTTGTTGCATGCGGGAATTGTGTGGTGGAGTTTGTATGAGTTAACGTGATGTGGGCCTTGGCTTCTCATCATTTTCCTTTTTTTTTAATTTTTTTTATGATAAACATGGGCTTCAAAAAAAAACATATGGGCTTATTTTTTATGAATTGAAATTGAACTTAGAAAAAAAAGGATAATTAAAAAAATAAAATAAATTGGATTAATAATTTGGACATGAATGAAATTTTTGAAATTTGGATAATAATGGGATATATGGATAATCGACTAAACTGGACGTGAATATGAATTAATTCGGTTAAAAATAAAATGGATTATGGTTGGAAAAAAAATGAAAATATGGATATGATAATGGATCGAGGATTATGGATAGGAAAACCTAATTTGAGCCAAAAGTCAATCTTGATTTTCTTTCACAAGCCACTTGATTAAACTGAACACAGTCATTCTTGAACCACTGAATAATTCGCAACTTAAGCCACAACCATCTGAATCGTCTGAAACCTGCCCTGACTATTTGAATCCATGTTGAGGAAAATAAATCCTCAGATGAATCACGGGTGAGCTGATGAACACTCATGCGAGACCAAACTTCACACATAACACTACTTGATAAACAGATGAATCTTAACACACGACAACTTAAACTTTGAATACGCATTGCCTGAGAAATAAACACTGGCACAAATAACTCGCAGTTGAAACAATCTCCTGATAGTTTGACCAAGATTAGGTCAAACTTCCATCTGAATCAGATCATAACCGAACAACCACATCTGAATCTTTTCCCTTAGTTTGTGGAACTTCCTCGCATGCCAGATGCTCGTCATTATAAAAAAGGTTTTGGTAACATTCACTTGCTCGACCTAAATCCAAGATACCTTAAGTCACTATCCTGCCCGAACATAACAAATTGGAGGGCTCCTGTTCTGGACTGGCCTAGCAGGTGCCCTACGCCCAATTGAGGACCAATCCAGATTATCTCTGGGCATAATCCCAACAAGAGATTCGCAAAGACATAACCGTTGGGAAATAGAGTCGTTAGCATATAGTCATTGGAGACTTCCCCCACACACGCTCTAGCGTCTTTCATGCGACCAACTGCCTTCTAAAATTACAAAAAGCAGTTACGCCTAGTCAAGGGCCACGCGCATGCGATTCACATGTATTCTATTCTAATCACTCACCTATTTCTTAACGCTTTGTTTCACTTCACCCTGAAACTTACTTGAGCGTCAGAGTACCTTGCAGGTACACCATCCCTTCTCATACAACCTTCGTTGTAGTCCCAACTGAAGACCACGAGGACCTGTTCGGATATCTCCGAACACTAAGGAAACTACCCAACACCCAAAGATCTTCCCTCCCACACAACCATAAAACATACAATAATAATAACATAATATGAACGCACGCATGCGCACACACACACACACACACACATACACTCACACTCACATAGACACACACATACACATACACACTCACACACACTCACACTAAAAACATGTTTTCAAAAATAATTTTTATAAATAAATATTCCTTAAAATATTTTGAATTCGTGTCAATTAAATCAAGAACTGTCTGAATGATTTATGGACAAAATTTGTATTATCCAATCGATTAGCACCTATACCTAATTGATTAAGTTAGTGTAAAAGTTATCTTAATAATTTGAGGTCTTCCAATTGATTGGATCAAGATGCCAATCAGTTTGACACATTAATTTTAGCCTAATAAATTTTCCTTTTTCGTGCCACTCTTTATCCTATAAATGTAGGACCAATCCTTCATATTTTCACATCCATAATTACGAGCTCTCATATCTCACCCTTTTATCTCTCTCTAAAATATTTTATCATTTTCTCATTTTCTGATAATGTCATGCAATAATCATGACATAATCTTCTTCTATAGTGCATATTGCCTCTTGAAAATCATTACAACCATACTGCCGTACCTCAAAAAATACGATCCTCGTGATGGACACGGAAAAATAAACAACAGAGTCACCACCTAATTCTATTTATTCTAAAGAAAGAAAATGAATATATAGATAAAACCTAAAAGGAAAGAATGTGGTCATTGGAACCAAACTATAAGTTCGGGAGTCGGTTACGCAAGAGGAAAGTATTAACACCCCTCACGTCCGTTGTACTCAATGGGAACCTCTTAGTCTAGTCTGCAATTGAATGCTAACCTATGCTAATGTCTTCTTCTTAAGGGTAAATGATATGGAGAATGGGTGGTTTTATTCCTAGGGTGCTCGGCAAGAATCACGATTCTTGTGCCTATGTATTCCCTCGTGCAATGGGAAAGTCAGAGCCTTTTAGTTCGTGGTACTACGATAGGTTGGTTCGTTTTAGAGGCGTCAACTACTCACATGCGAGATAAATGCCTCATACGCGAACAATTGAGGAAAGGTATCGGAGATCCAATACCATTCTTTTACACCATTTAAAAATAGTGTTTGATAGTTGTTAAGTGTCTTAATTTTGAATTAAGAAAAATGGTTGATCGCTTGTTGGTTTGTTTTTTGAGGTGTCAACTGCTCGTGTGTGTGACAGATGCCTCACACATAAACAATTGAGGAAAGGTATCTGAGATCCGACAACTTTCTTTCAATCCTTTGAGAAAAGATGGGTTTAATAAAAGTTAAATATTTTGAAGTTTGAGAGGTGTCAACTGCTCGTATACGAGACATAAGCCTCATATTCAAACAGTTGAGGAGAAGCATAGAGGATTCCACACTTCTCTTTTACACCTTTGAGAAAAAGTAAAGTATTCGATGTTGGATCGATGTTTGAATTCGTATGACAAAGTTTTAAGACTGAAGTAAATTGGTATGAAGAACCTAATGGACTAAGTTAAGGTATATGGCGATGCACGATGCGACCGACTTACAAGGGTTTGTATAAAGTGTGATCAATTGGTGTTAACCAATGTTTTTGAAAATGGGACTTGGTGTTGACCAAGTTCTTTGAAAGATTGATTTTAATTATTATTATTTTTTATTAATTAACTTCTTCCTAAATCAAAATAAAACAAGAAATAAAAATACAATTATAATAGAAGACATAATGACGTTGGATAGTTGAAAATTAACACAAATTGACAAAGAGCAAATTGCTATCGCATAAGCGGTCATCACAAGTTAAATAGAAAAAACGCAATACAATAAAATAAAATAAAAATACAAAGTTACAAATCGAAACACGAATTGGTCAGCATACAAAAAGCAGATTACCGCTAGGCCAAACCATCGGGCGCGAATACAAACTCAAAGAGCAACAATAATCAATAAAAAATCACACATGAATCGATAATAAATCATTGACTTCTACACTTAACACGATCATCACAATAGGACCAAAACCAAACGGATCTAAATTTATCAAACAATAAAAGGAATTTTAAAATACACAAAAGAAATAACGATGTTGCTAACACAAAATTGTGATCACCGCAACTGGATCGTATCAACACAAGTGTTATGCCTCATACATTGAAATATACAAACAGTGTATCGACACAATCTGATCTGAACAACAAAATCAAATCATAAAAAAAAAATTAAACAAAAAATTTATTTTACATATTAACATTATATTATATCCATATTATAAATATTATAAATAAGTAGAAACAAAATGCATATATATTCTGATCGGATTGCAACACATGTTTTAAGAAAATTTCAATATCCTAATGAAATATATATATATATATATATATATATATATATATATATATATATATATATATATATATATATATATATATATATATATATATATATATAATGGAGAATTGTGACAATACATGTGAATACAGTAGGAAACATACAAGCTCTGAAGCACTGGTACGTGAATAGTGATTCCGTACCGGTACCAGGTACTTGATGGGTACTGGTATGCGTATTGTACGTACCTGAACATTACCTTTTTTTTTTACACTATTTGGTACGTTTTTGGTACAGTAGCGGTACAAAATTTTCGTATTTTTTTTTTTGGGGCCGAATCAGCTTTATGGAATTATTTTATTATATATATATATATATATATATATATATATATATATATATATATATATATATATATATATATATATATATATATATATATAGTACTGTAGCTTCAAAACCCTATTCCAACTATTCCTCTAAACCCTATCCCGTTTAGTTTACTCTACACTAGGGGTGGTAAAACGGGTCGTGGCCCGCCGGGCCGGCCCACACACCCTCCAAAAAGTGGCATATTATGTTGGGATTTTATGCCCGCCGCCCACCAAAACCCGCCCCGTTAATACCTGCCACCCGCCAAAGTCCGCCCCGCCAAAACCCACCGCCCGCCAAAGTCCGCTGCACCTATATAATAACATTATTTAAGTATTTGGAAGAGCCGATGTAAATAGTTTGTGACATGTACATAAGTTGTTTTTAGATTATTAGGACTAATCTACTTTCTCTATCTCTATTGTTGGATATGTATTTTGAATTTTACTATTAAAAAATGGCAAAAGTGGGATCAAAATTTGAATTTAGATCATATAAAATTCTAAAAGTGATGTTATATATGATAAGAGTATTATTTCACTAAAAGTTGAAGTTTTAGGCTAATAAAATTTATGTTTTTTAAATGTTGGTTTGATGTTTTTCATTGAAATGTAGAAAGAAGAACCTTTTAATTTATTTAAAAAATATAAAAAAAATTAATAAAAAAAGAAGGCGGGCTAGACTTTTATACCCATTTCAACATGGCGAGCATGGTCGCCCCGCTATTTTTTTGGCGGGCTTTAGGAGGAGCGGGTATGGGGCAGGGGCCCATTTTACCACCCCTACTCTACACTATCATCCACCGTAAAGCTATCAGTATTGTTTGCAGTGTACTAGGCTACTAGCTGAAAAAGAAAGAAGAAAGTAGAGAGAGAGACTAAAAGGTAATAGTAATACAAGTTATTTATTTAATCATATTTCATGTTTTTATTTATCATAACATGTTATGTTAGCAATACAACCTATTTTTCTTCATAGAGTGGAACTATTAGTAAATAAAGTTTATGGAGGAAGTCTATTTTGATACTATTAGTAAATAAAGTTTATGCAGGTATATTTGATGTTTCTTTATGCAAGAGTAGGTAATGGATAATGGTATAAAAGTTGCTATAAAAATATGCTATAAAAATTAAAAATATGTTGTAAAAATTATTTTAATTTTGTTTATTAAGAGTTTTTATGTATTCAATTAAAAATATGTTATACAAATTATTTTAATTTGTTTATTAAGAGTTTTAATATTTATAATAATATTTAAAATCAATTGTAATTTTTTTTTAATGTTTTTGATGTAGATGTTTTCACAAAGTAGCGGAGGAAGTAGGACAAACCGTAGTGCTACACCTTTAACCGATAAATATACAAGTGGAACGGTAAGTACCGACAATGATTTTCCTCTTAAGGCTTATGTGACGATATTGCAACAAAGAAACGAAGGAAAAGGAAATAACGTACGTTGGAGTTGCAACTATTAAAATTTAACTTTTAATGGATCTTATTCTAGAATGAGATTTCATTTGTTAAAAGAAAAAGGAAACGAAATAGTTTGTTGTTCTAAAGTGACACTTGAATACTTGACTGAGATGAAAGAACTTGATAGGATTGCTACTGGAAAAAAAACCTGTTCAACTTCCTTTTCCGGATGGAACTACAAGTTTGAATCCACCTATTGATATGAGTAAAAAAAGAAAAGGTGATGGACCTTTAGCAAAGGCGTTTAATAATGAGGCAAGAGATCATCTATAATCTGAAATAGCAAGACTATTCTATTCAGCTGGTTTGCCTTTCAATGTTGCCAGAAATCCTTATTTTATAAGTGCATTCACTTATGCTGCAGACACTTCTATCTTGGGCTATCTTCCTCCTAGTTATAATTCCATAAGAACCACAATACTACAAAGAGAGAAAGCCAATGTAATGAAGCTACTTCAACCTATCAAAAATACTTGGCCAAAAAAAGGTGTGAGCATAGTTACAGATGGTTGGACAGATGCCCAAAGAAGACCACTGATTAACTTTATGCAAATTTCAAGTTCAGGGCCTATGTTCTTTAAGGCTATTGATGGGACAGGTGAGTACAAAGATAAACACTATATTGTTGATCTAATTTTGCATACAATTGATGAGGTTGGACCAGAAAATGTTGTCCAAATCATTACTGATAATGCCCCTGTTTTCAAGGTTGCTATTATGATTGTAGAAGGAACATATCCTCATATTTTTTGGACACCATGTGTAGTGCACATATAGAATCTAGCTCTAAAAAGTATATGTGCACCGAAAAATATACCAAGCAATGAAGCTGCTTACCTTGAGTGCAATTGGATATCTGCTATTGCTGAAGACGGTTTTTATATTAAATTTTTTATTATGAACCATTCCATGAGATTTGCTATCTTCAAAGAATTTGTGCATTTGATGTTTCTTTCTATTTCTGAAACAAGGTTTGCTTCAGTTATTGTCATGCTTAAGAGGTTGAAAATCATTAAAAAAGGTCTCCTAAATATGGTAATTAGTGAACAATGGTCTGAATATAGAGAGGATGATGTTAATTAGGCTACCTTTGTGAAAAATACAATTCTAAATTATGGATGGTGGGATAAAGTCGATTATATCCTAAAATTTATAGAGCCTATCTATGATATGCTTCGTTCTTGTGATACTGATGAGTCAAACCTTCATTTGGTTTATGAGAAGTGGGATTCTATGATTGAGCAAGTCAAATTGGCAATAGATAAACATGAGGGAAAGGAGCTGAGTCAAAATTCATCCTTTTATAATGTGGTGTATAACATCTTAATTGCCAGATGGACTAAAAGTCACACACCTCTTCAATGCCTGGCTCATTCTCTCAATCCAAGGTTAAAAAAATTATTTTCTATTTTATTTGAAGTTTTAATTATCTTACCTCGCACTTATAATTTTGTTGTGTTATAGGTACTATTGCAGACAATGGCTTGATGAATCTCCAAATCGAGTTGCCCCACATAGGGACAATGAGATTTGCACAGGACGAAAAAAATGCATAAGGAATTACTTTGTGGATGAATATGAAAGGCTAGAGGCAACTACATAATTTGTTAAGTTCTCAAGTGGTGAAGGAGAACTCAATCAATTTGATTCATTGCAAGATAGGTGGAACTTAAAACCAAGAGATTGGTGGATCACTTATGGATCAACAATTCCTAAACTTCAATCAATTGCGTTGAAACTTCTTTCACAACCATGTTCTTCTTCTTGTGCTGAGAGAAACTGGAGCACATATTCATTTATCCATTCAATGAAAAGAAATAGACTCAATCCAAAGAGAGCTGAAGATTTAGTTTTTGTTCATACAAATCTTCGTCTTTTCTCGAGAAAGAGTAAAATTTATAATGAAGGTGAAACAAAAATGTGGGATATTAGCGGAGATGAATGGAATCTCTCAGATTGGGCTGATATTCTTGAAGTTGCAAGTCTTTCTCTTGATGAACCAGACATGGAAGCTATTCTTTTTACTGAGGATGAGCAAGGAAATAGTGACGTTGACACTGTTAGAGTGTGTGTTTTATATTCATGCATAGATCTTAAGTTTCATTTCGAACAAATCACTTTAAATTTTTGATACTTTGTCGTATTTTTTTACATTATTTCATCTTTTTTTAATGATATAACTCAATCGTATTATATTATTTGAAATATTAAAAAATTACATTAACGTACCCGTACCCTAGTTTTTTCAAAAATTGTCGTATCCCATACCCTTACTGGGTACGTATCCGTACCTATGCAACATAGCATACAAGAATTATATACAATATCAAAAATGCATCGGTTTCGTACGTGTGTATAAGATATATATGTATGCATGAAATATTTGGAAAGATTAGCATAAGTCTAACACCAACATATATACATCGTTTATATATATATATATATATATATATATATATATATATATATATATATATATATATATATATATATATATATATATATATATATATATATATAAACAAGTATTTACCACCAATTTATGTACCGCCAGTGAAATCTTCAACGAAGAAGAAAATGAGCCAACGTTGATTGCCACTTAGTTTTTTCGTTTTTTTTTGTGTTCCCCTTTTAGTCCTATGTCATACATCTATATATAGCACTAGATTTTTAAACTAAATAAGAAAAGAAACATTTGGACAAGATTAGTAAATGAGATTGAAAAAAAGATATTTTTGTGTTTTATTTCTAAGAGTAAAAGAATTAAAATCAATATTTTTTTTGTTTTTATTTTTTTTTATTTTCTATAAAAATGAAATATATTAATAAACAAATTAAAATAAAATTAATTAAATAAAAATAAATTTAAATTAAATATCTGATTAAATCTAAATAACTTAAATGATTATTCAAATAAAAATGATTAAAACGAAAGAAAAAAAAAGTCGGACATAAAAGTGCTCGAAAAAATAAAATGAACGCACCAAAATGATCAGTATGAAATAAATGACTTAGAAAAATACAGCATTTGGTCGGAATTTAAAATAAAATTATGACCAATTAAACTGTCCAGACTGATCAAAATGTGATCGAAAAATAGTCGTAAAATATATTTAGCATGTCAAGTTAAACTATGTGAATTGCATATTAATAGTAATGACATTTGAAAATTTAGATTTGACATTTTTTGTTCACTGATTTTAGGCACAGTTGAAAATTAGTTTGACCAGTCTGTCTGTAAATTCGAGAAATTATTCCAGCTGTTATTTTGGATACTATGTGAGACGAAAAACATGTTATGCTATGAAAATGATGCAAATCGTTTTATTCGGCGATTCAAGGTCAAAATTGGGGTATGACGCATACTCATTATGTAGACTCCAAAATGCACCAACAACCATCAATATCTTAGCAGAAACATGATCCTTAAGACACATTACAAGGTGACGAGGTGTCTCCCTACCAGGTACATCACAAAGACCAATAAAAGTCGATAACCTCTTCAACTCGAAGCTCAGCAACAAGCGAATTAACTTCATTATTTACTTCACCAGCCTAAGCAAACCTATGCAGGGCAACAACAATCTTCCTCAGGACAACATGGTTGCGTCTTGCAACTACCAAATGAGTTGGACTATGCACTTATTAGTTAAATCCTCCAACATTTTGTCTATTACCTCTCTCTTTTCCCTTCTCCCTCCCCTACACCAATATAAACTCATCAACAAGTTCAATGTTGAAAAATACTTCCACCTCATATAATACTAACCCAACTAACTAACTCCAAAGAATATAGATTCAAATCCAAAATCATCCAAACTAAGATTCATTGTGTATATCATGAAAAATATGCATAATTCAAGTTATAAATAAGCTAGTAATAAATAATACAAAACAATTTAAACTATATGCAGAGTTTCAGATTAATGTAGGGGACATAGTTAGTTACATAAGAAACACTTTAACAAATTCCTAACAAATATTAACAATTGTAACTAAAATTCCTAACAAATATTATCCTAACAATTGAAAGAAGAAGGATATGAGAGGAGTTAAAATTAGGTTTTGTTTTCTCATTAATGGATATTATTATTATTTAATTAATTAAAATTTATTCTATTATATAAATAAGAAAATATGATAAACTAACAAAAAGAAAAAAGAGGAGAATTATTTCATTAAAAAAATACTAGAGAGAAGGGTGAAAAAAACGTGTGATACACGAGTGCCCCATTTTAAAAATAGCTATGTAAATAATGGCATTTGAAACCGCCATATTTTACTAAAATTATGTCGTTTAAAAAACGGTCGTAATCAATTGTAATTGTGACGGTTTTTATTAAATACTGTATTTAAATCGCCGTAATTTACGCGATTTTTTTTTTGTATTGTTTTGAGAAAGATTCTTGCTGGTGAGACATTTTTTTTATAATTTTAAAAGGATAATATTGTAAATCCATCATGAAAATTTTGATGTTAGTTGAATAATTTATCAAATTAAAAATCATTTATTATTGTGCTCTATCTCACAAACTATCTTTTCTTTTCATAACTCTTAAAAGATACATCATTCTAGATTTTGTTTTCTCGGTTATACGATATATAAAGTTTACAACATTTTTTTCATTTTTTTTCATCTGACACAAGAAAACAAACCAATCCACCAAAGTAGAACCGATTCTCCAAAACTCGTTCATTCCATTATTATTATTACAAATGGAGAACTCCTTTATTTTGATGCAGTCAAACAGATCAGTATTGACTCCCACATACCTCCAACATAGTATATTTTTTCAGATTTTTCACAAGCTCATCCAAAGCTTTAGCAATTTAGAGTTTCACTTTATCCCAACATTACAAATTAGGAAAGTACAAGCAAACAAAAATTTGTTAAAAAGAGACAATAATTACACATGTTTTTCTTTAATGATGAAACAATAATTACTATAATCCATGCACACAACTAACATATTTTATATATATATATATATAAAATCAATTTATTTGACTATTTCACAGATAAAAAGTAAGAAATATTAATCTATTAAAATACAAAAAATATATTAAGTTTTATACAACTGAAATTTCGGTGAGGGAATGATTAAGTTTTTTACTACCGACAATATTATCAATAAAGTTTGTATTTTTGTTTATGCTAGTAATAGACCCACACTTCCGCATGGGTGTTAGTAATTATGTTTAAAATAATATATTTGAAACATTATTATTTAGAGCTAACGAAAGTAACTAACGAAAGATATGTAAATATGAAATGAATTATTGTTGAAATGATATTAGTAATAGAACTACATAAATAGTTGAAGAATTTATGAAAATTGAAAGTAAAGGTTAAAGAATTAATGTGTAAAAATTGTAATAATGTTGTTTATCACTATGTCAAAAATAGCTTTTTTTTAGTACAACAAAGACAATGTTTTTATTAAAAAGCATTACTATAGATCTTTGGAAAATTTGTTCAATAAAAGCGTTCTTTAAAGGGTCATCTTAGACAGTGTTTCCTTTAGAGAGTGTTTTTTCATAAAGCGCTTTCTAAGGTGATGCTTTAGAGAGCACTTTATTTTAACTTATTTTTCCAAGGACCTATAATAGCGTTTTTTAATAAAAGCGTTGTCTTTGTTGTTTGACACAATTATACTGAAAAACATCAAGAATTACAAAAAATGACAAACATATATGTTTAAATATATATGTTTTAAATACAAACATTTTAATTTATTTAAATAATATTTAATATATATATAAATAATATTAATATATAATTTAAAATATATTAATTTAAAATATACTTTAAATTATATTAATATATCAAATTATAATTAATATACTTAAATTATATTAAATTATATTTTAATTTATTTTAAATTATATTTAAAATTATTCAAATAACATATTTAAAAATATATGTTTTAAACACAAAAAATTTAATTTATTTAAATTATATTTAATATACATAAATTATATTAATATATAATTTAAAAGTTATTAATTTAAAATTTATTTTAAATTATATTAATATATCAAATTATATTTAATATATTTAAATTATATTTAAATTATATTAATATATCAAATTATATTTTAATTTATTTTAAACTATATTTAAAATTATTCAAATAATATATTTAAATATATATATTTTAAATACAAACATTTTAATTTATTACAATTATATTTAATATATATAAATTATATTAATATATAATTTAAAATATATTAATTTAAAATATATTTTAAATTATATTAATATATCAAATTAGATTCAATTTATTTAATTATATTTAATTTATTTTAAACTATATTTAAAATTATTCAAATAATATATTTAAATATATATGTTTTAAATACAAACATTTTAATTTATTTAAATTATATTTAATATATACAAATTATATTGATATATAATTTAAAATATATTAGTTAAAAATATATTTTAAATTATATTTAAAATTATTCAAATAACATATTTAAATATATATGTTGCCACTTTATATTATATATTTATTGAGTGAGTATAATGAATGGATGAGGGCGTAACATCGCTGATCAAAGAGGTTTGTGTTTGCTTTGGGTTTGGGATTTGAGTCCCCCTCGCCCCAGACTTATTTTTATATTTTTTTGACATTTTTAGTTTAACCTTAGAAAGCGTTTTCTAAGGAAAGCGCTCTCTAAGGTAATTTATTAAAATAAATTATTAAATATTTTCAGAAAACCTAAGAAAGCGTTTTCTAAAAAAAGCGCTCTCTATGGTAAAAACTACCAGAGACCTTAGAAAGCGCTTTCAATGAAAAGCGCTCTCTAAAGTCAATGATTTGTTAAAATATAAAACTTTTCTAATCATTTTCAGAAACCCTTTTCTAAAACTTTTTCAGAAACCATTACTTTCGCTCGTTCATTGCACATTGCTTTCGTTCATTGTTCATCGTTCATTGCTCATTGTTCATCGTTCATTACTCATTGTTCATCATTTATTGCTCATTGATCATCGTTTATTGTCTTCGTTCGTTTCGTGGTTCTTGCTGAAGTTGTTGTTGTTCGTTCGCCGTTCTTGCTGAAGTTGAAGTTACTGAAGACTAAACTTGTTGAAGTGGTTGAGGTACGTCGTTCTTGCCTTCATCTCTAATCGTTCTTGTTGTTGTACATTGTTGTTGTTGTTCTTGCTGATGTTGTTGTTCATCGCATGTTCTTGCTGAAACCCATTTTAGGATGACCAATTGTATAAATTGTGCCATTGTTGTTGTTGTTGTTGTTGTTCTTGTTGTTGTTGTTGTGTTCACCGTTCTGTTCATTGTTCATTGTTGTTTTTGTTGTTCATCCATATTTTGTTCATTGTTGTTGTTGTTCATCCATATTTAGGAACATAAAATGTTACTTTTGTTTCTTAGGGACAGGAAATGTCTCTGTTTTTTTCCTTCTCTATAATGAGTTAGGGTATTTACTCTAAATGTATTTGATCAAAGGGATATCATTTAACCAAGTTAGTTAAAATTGAGATTTTACACAAAATTGGGAAGGGGGAGTAAAATCATAAATCTTGGAATCATTACACTAACTGGAAAATTTTACAAAATTATGAAATTCTTATATGCAAATAAAATAGCATTAGTAAGACAAAGGAAACCTTAAATCAATTGAAATACTTATATAAATTTAAACTCATTCATAAGCGTAATCATAAAAAAAATTCTAAGATTGTAGATTATATGTTTTTCAACGATTAACCGGGGAGGGGGATACCACCCGATTACACTAAAATAGAATTATGCTTATATTCTTAAGCACGCTTGAGGGCAAGCATAGTGTTAAAATTCTGAGATTTTAATTACCATCCAATTAACATAAAATCCATACTCCTTTTTTATTATAAAGGTAAAGTCTAGACTCTTGGTTAAGTAATAGTTCGTGAAGAATAAGTGCTTGTTTGTGATTACATGTTGCCACTTATCAAGTTATGACTTAAAATTGGTCAATTAATGATATTTCATTTTATGATACATGCACATGGGGATCTTGGTAATTCTAACCTATCTGGACATTGTGTGGGTCTAGAAGTTGTTTACATCTCTACAAGTAATTTTTTTTTGTTTAGTTTAATTAGTATAACTATGGATAAGAAATGAATGTCTTCAAATCGATTGTCGGAAGAGTACGAGAATGGGGTATCAAAATTCGTTAAGTTTGTTGTTGCGTACACCGAAGACCCCGGTCGAATGAAATGTCCTTGTTTGGGTTGTTGTTTTGTGGGTAAGGTTGACGCAATTCAGTTGGCATCGCATTTAAAGAGGCATGGAATTGATCAAAGTTATACATGTTGGGATTTGCATGGTGAGAAAAGTAACGGGAATGTTGAATCGGGGGATAATACGACCTATGCTTCAAACGACAATGGCACTGATACATACGATTATGATCAAGTCGTAGAGATTGCAGAAGCACTTGAAGATAATCTTAAGGATTATCCTGAAATGTTTGAGAGGTTGGTAAGTGATGCAGAGAAATCGTTGTATAATGGTTGCACTAAATTCACAAGATTGTCTGCGGTATTAAAGTTGTACAACTTAAAGGCGGGCAATCAATGGTCGGATAAGAGTTTCACAGAGTTATTGGCCCTTATGAAAGATATGCTTCTAAAGGATAATATTCTTCATAATCGAACATATGAGGCCAAAAAGATGTTGTGCTCTATTGGCATGAGCTATGATAAGATACATGAATGTCCAAACAATTGCGTCTTGTTTCGAAACGAGTATGCATTGTTAAATGAATGTCCTAAATGCGGTGTTTCTCGATATAAGAAGAAGTTATCTCTAGCAAAAGTATTATGGTATTTTCCTATAATTCTGAGATTCAGACGCATGTTTTGTAGTGAAACTGATTCAAGACACTTGACTTGGCATCCAGATGAAAGAATTATTGATGGAAAGTTTCGACATCCGGCGGATTCACCACAGTGGATGAAAATTGATGGTGATTATCCTGAATTTGGAAAAGAAGCAAGAAACCTTCGCTTGGCATTATCTACTGATGGAATGAACCCACGCGGTCTTTAAAGTATTTCACATAGCACTTGGCCTGTGATTTTAATGATTTATAACCTACCTCAATGGCTATGTATGAAGCGTAAGTACATGATGTTATCTATGTTAATTTATGGGCCTAAACAACCAGGGAATGACATAGACGTATACTTGACACCCTTAATCAAAGATTTAAAGTTTTTGTAGGAGAACGGTGTGGAGGTTTATGATGGGTATAGGAAATAAAGTTCAACTTGAGGGCGATGTTATTTGGCATAATTAATGATTTTCTAGCATATGGAAATCTATCAGGGTACAACATAAAAGGTCAATGTGCGTGTCCTATTTGTGCAGATAACACAGATTGGACGCGATTGGAGTTAGATCAGAAAAATGTCTTTCTCAGTCATCGTAGATTCTTAAATTTGAAACATCACTATTGTGGGTGGTGAAAAGCCTTCAATGGAGACACAAAACAAGGTAGAGCTCCACTATATTGACAGGTGATCAAATTTTTGAAAAGGGGAAAGATGTGAGTACTTAGTTTGGCAAGCCTTTTGCATATACACTTGTCAATAAAGGGTGGAAGAAGAGGTCAATTTTTTTTGAACTGCCATATTGGAAGTCGTTGTGTAAGACATTTTCTCGATGTTATGCATATTGAATAAATGTGTTTGACAGTGTTATTGGTACATTACTCAATATACAAGGAAAGTCTAAGGATGACCTTAAAGCAAGAAAGGACTTGATAGCGACGGGGATAAGAACTGAATTAGGACCCTTGAAGAAAGAAAAACGAGCATATCTACCACCTGTTGCATATAATCTGTCTAGAAAGGAGAAAAAAGTATTGTGTAAGTTTCTAAGTGAAGTTAACATTCCAGAAGGATACTCTTCAGATATTAGAAGACTTGTGTCTATGAAAGACCTCAAGTTAAAGAGTTTAAAGACCCATGATTGCCATGTTATAATGGAATATTTTCTACCAATAGGTATACATTCTATTCTGCCTAAAAAGTAAGAAGCGCAATAACTAAATTGTGTGTTTTCTTCAAGTCAATTTGCAGTAAGGTGATCGATCCTGCGATCTTACCAATATTGCAAAACAAAATAGTTATTACTTTGTGTGATATTGAAATGTATTTTCCTCCCTCCATTTTTGACATAATGGATCATCTAGTTGTTCATCTGGTGAAAGAGACATAATTTTGTGAACCGACTTATATGAGATGGATGTACCCTGCTGAACGTTATATGAAAATATTAAAAGGGTATGTGAAAAACCAAAGTTGATCAGAGGGTTGTATTGCCGAACGATACATTGTTGAAGAAGCGATCGAGTTTTATACTGAATATTTGTCCAATGTACAATCAATTGGACTCCCCAAGTCTAATATTATGGGAAAAAAAGCAGGAAAAAAGCTAATTGGAAATGAAGTTATGACAATATCAAGGGTTGAATAGGATCAAGTGCATTTGTATATTCTACACAATGATAATGAGGTTGAGTCTTATGTTGAAATGCACAAGGATGTTCTCCGAGGTTTAAATCCAAATAGAAATGCAAATTGGATAGTACGAGAGAACAATCGAAGTTTCATACCTTGTTTTAAGAATAACATTTTTGAAAATTATTATTAAGATCTCACTTTAATAACAGAAAGATTGAGATGTTTAGCATATGATCTAAGTTTGGTTATGTTTTCTTATAGTGCATACACAATTAATGGATACACATTTTATACCAAAGAACAATATGATAAAAGTACTATGAAAAATAATGGTGTCACTGTGGTAGCTGAAGCAATGCACTTTTCAAGTGTGAAAGACTTAATCCACAAATTTGCAAACTGTCATATTTTGGGGTTATCGAGCGCATTTGGGTGTTTGATTATGAGAAGTTTCAGATTCCTATATTTCGTTGCAAGTGGGTTGAAAACAATAATGGTGTATGAATGGATAAGTCGAGATTGTTGCAAGTGGATCTTAATAGGGTGGGGGTACAAAGATGAGCCTTTTATTATAGCCTCTCAAGCTAAACAACTGTTCTATGTCAATGATCCGACAAGTACAAAATGTCTATAATGCTTTTATCTAACAAACTAATTGATGAAAACATTGGAGATCAAGGTGATATTGACGGTGATATTGAATCATTTACTAGAAATGATCAAGATGAAATTATTATAGTGAATACATCATATACTAGAAATGATCATAATGAGGGTATTTGGATCAATCCAACCATCTATGTTGTTAAGAGACAAGTAGAACATATTCCAACCAAGAAAAGAAAGAAACATGCCTAAAAAAGGTACTAATGGCTAGTAATTGATTATAGATTATGAATTTTATATTTGTCATTTAATTTTTGGATTTTAGATTTGTCATTTAATTTATTATATCATTTAATAGATTATAGATTAAGGATTTTTATAATTTGTCATTTAATTTTTGTTTTTTCTTTCTTACAAGTATAATGGCTAGTAATGAGGAAAATACACACGAGACACATGATACAAATGAAGTTCAGAATAAAGCTTCGAAGGTAGAAAGTGAAATAAAATGTAGAATAACAATTATGAGGTCAATTCACCGTGCTAGAGACAAAAGGGTAAAATTTCATGTGCATTAGAGTGATGAGAACCAACTAATTGAGCCTAACGATTCAATGTTGGCTTCATACATTGGTTCACTTGTCCGTCAGCACATTCCAATTACCAGTGATGATTGGAGGAACCCATTGTTGGAAGCTGGTAAAGATAAGATATGGAGTGAGATACATGTACTTAATTACCAAACATGATTGATGTGTTATTAGATTTATTTTGACTTATACTAACACACTTATACTAACACACTTTATGTTTATATGTGTATGTTTTTTTGTAGAGGTCCTTTAATATTGATGAAAGCCGACAGAAGTATTGTCTCCAATTGGCCGAAAAGAGACATAGGGGTTTTCATGCCTTATTATCAAACAAATATTTGAGGGATGATTAAAAAATTGTTGAAGCAGAACTTCCACACTTGTATGCAAATTTGATTACACCGGAAGAATGGGACACTTTTGTAGCCAAACGGAAAACCGAAAAATTCAATGTAAACTTTTTTATCTTTTCATGTCTATTAAGAGGTGATGCAATCATTGGAGGAACTTAAAGCGCAAGTCTGTGAATTGCAAAATGGTAAAGAGAGATATGAGGCGGAAAAGCGCGGTTCCGGGTTGAAAGATACTAGTGACAAAGCTAGTATCAATTGTGAAAATAAAATTCCTGAGGTAATTAGTACATATTTATTTCAATTAAATTAACACATTTATTTTAATTGACCTTTATACACATTAGCAATTATGCATTCACTATTGCTTCAGGGCATTTCCTCTTGTCGGCTGTATTTGTCGTTACCAACTTATCGCATGGTTGACAATGGAAAAGTGTATAACAGAGCGGGAGAGTTACTTCACCATAATATGTTCCCTCATGGATTTCTGAAAGTTTCAATTGATATTGCTATAGATAGAGGTGTGGTACTACCTATACTTGACACGATTTCAGAGATAACATTGTTGGGAGATGCAATAGGCTCGTTTGTTGCATGGCCGTGAGACCTCATTTTCATAGATGATGAGGTAAGGTTAAAACCATTATGAATCTCTTAGTATTTAAATGTCAATTCTGAACCATTATGAAAATCATTCTGAACCATTACGTACATTTTTTTTACAATATGGTAATGTTAGACTCCTACAAAACCCGCATCTAAAGGGATTTTGCCGGAAAAAGAGTCTGTTGCATCACAACAAAGAGAGGAACATTTAAAGTGTTATTATATGATCCAAATTCAAAAGTTTAATGATTTTCTACTTTACCTAACTTATATGATTGTTAGGTTCCTGCTCAAGCTTCACAATAGGTCGAGAGCAAAAAAAAGGTTCCTGCAAGAACTATGTCGGCAAAAAGAGCTCTTACAAATCGCTTTCAGATGTGTATTGAGACACTTGTGCTAGTATCAGATGTGATGCAAGGTTGTATTCTTCAAATAGACATGGACAATGGTGTTTTTGGTTTTCCTCATTCTGAGATAATCGGAAGAGAGGACATGGAGCAGATTTTCTAGGCATCAATCTATTATTTATTTAGTTGAACAATTTATTTACACATTTCAATGAAAATAGTCTAATGTTTATTATATATGTTTTTATTTAAGGTTCTTGTATAACAAAATCATGCGCGTGACACAATTGTCAAACTGATTCCGTTTCTTAGCTTCCACCCTTGTCAATGCAACGATAATTGGTTTGAATGCAATTTCAGTAAGAGACCACTTACTTGAAAGATTTACGGCGACCAATATAGAAACTTTGCTTTTTTACCGTATAATACTGGACACAAGTAAGATTTTCATTCTAATTTCATTCTAATCTTTGTAACTTTTGAGTAGAAATTATCCATCTAAACATTTGTTATATTTTACAGTGGACACTGGTTGTTGGTTGCCATTAATCCTACAAAAGAAGTGGTCTGTTATATGAATTCATTTGAGCATGATTGGTCAACATATCCGAGTATGAAGGAAGTGGTTGATACGTAAGTGAGATTGTTCGATATATTTGTGTGTATTTGTATATTTAATTATTTCTATGAGATTGTTCTAAATTTACGTTTTTCTTTTATAGAGTTATACTAGTGTACCGAGCACAAAGAGATGCTCGAGTAGCACGGGCTAAAGAAAACACTATTTCATGGATCCATGTGCATGTAGATTAATTTAATTTTCACAATTAATGTTGCTTATTAGTGATGCTACTTGATAGCACAAAACAACTATATTATAATTCTTATTTGTTTGTCTATGTGTAGTGTCCTCAACAGAAAAATGGCATAGACTGCAGGTACTATGTTTTGAGGTTCATGAGAGAAATCCTTCAATTGGATCGATTAGAGATTCCTAATCAGGTATGCATGGATTTATAACTTAGGATTTATTTTAATATTTATCGGATATGTCATAATACATATTATGGAGGAATTGTGTTTTAAGGTATATGATCTATAAAAGTGTTTTAAGGTATAAGATCTATATTATGGAGGAATTGTGTTTATCAGATATGTTATAATGCATATTATGGAGGAATTGTGTTTTTTATGTCAAAATGCATATTTATCATATATTATGCATATTATTGGATACTAACTAATGCATATTATGTTTTGTTATGTAGTACTTTGAAGAATCAGCGTGTCCTCATTACACGCCTTCAAAAGTTGGTGAAATTATGGAAGAATTGTGCGAATATATTATAGAAAAAAGAATATTTTAAGGTATAGTATTATGTAAATGAAATGGAATCATTTATTGTAAATGACTTGTGGTATATAAATAAAATGGTTTATATTTTTATTTTCGGTGATAAATACCGAGAATGTTGAAATGGTTTATATTGGTTTGAAATGGATTGAAATGAAATGGTTTATATAATGTAAATGACTTGTGGTAGGTAAATGAAATGGTTTATATTGGTTTGAAAAAATGGTTTTTGAAATGGATTGAAATGGTTTATACAGGTTTATAAAAATGTGAATTATACAGGTTTCTTCATACAAAAATTATATAGGTTTCTGCATAAAAAAATGGATAAAATAAGATTTTTAAAAAAATCATTAAAATTATACGTAAAGTAAAGACAATGCTTTTAAGAAAAAAACACTATCTAAAGTCCACAAAAGAAAGCGCTTTCTCCAAAAAATGCTCTCTAAAGTTATAGAAAAAAAATAAAACTAAAATTATAGGTATACTAAGTGTTATCTAAAGTGGGACCAAAGAAAGCGTTTTTTAGGAAAAAGCGCTCTCTAAAGTAATGTAATAAAAAATTAATAAAATATTATGCGTATACATTGGACAGCGCTTTCAGTGCTTCTAAAGGCCCACTTTAAAGAGCGCTTTTTAAGAAAAAAAGGCTTTTAAATGCCTACTTTAGAAAGCATTTTTATTTTAAAAGCGTTTTCTAAAGTAGGCCTTTAAAAGGGTTTTTTTCTTAAAAAAACATTGTTTTTTTCTACGACAGCGCAGTCTTAGACAACTCTTTTAAACGCTCTTATAGATAAAAAAACGCTCTCTAAGCTCTTTTTCACCATAGTGTATAAAAATAGAAATGAAGAGGTAAATATAATCAATCTATTTCGTTGGACCCAATTGATCAAAGTGGGTCCAATAAAAACAGAAAAGAATGGAATAGATTTAAAGTAAATGTAATGAATTTAAACAGGAGAAGGACATGTTATCTCCTATATTAAGATTCATATGATTTAGATTGATTAGAGCTAAGACGACAATTGTTTATCAAAATATGTGAATGAATTTTATATATATTTAAATATAATTTTTTTAAGAAGATTAAACCGGTAATAATTTTTTTTGTAGAAACAATATTTTTTATCAATTATTAGTTAATTTATATTATTAATTAAAATTAAAGGATAAATGAAATATTTTAACCTAGTTTTTTTAAATATTGGATGTTATATAGTTTATGAGATGGGCCCAAAAATATTAATTGTTTCGGACTGCCCCAATGATAGACATGGCTCCATCCACTTATACATTCATAACGGTCCAATAGTCTAGATCCATCCAATTGAGAATAGAGGGAACCGGTTTTCCCTCTGCCCCTCCATCAGAGGGAGATGGACAACTAACCATCTAGCCCATCCATCACATTCCTTCCCCTCATACACATGACATACATCCATGGATGACCATAATGCTCCTTCCTAAAGTCATCTCTTGCCCCTCCACCGAGGAAACTTCCCGGAACGAATCAACAATCTCGATCCAGCCAGTTAAGGACAAAGGAAAGCCATTTTCCTCATGCACATATGTTGAGGAAGGCTGGCCAACTAATCTCCAAGGACAGAAGGCCAACTCTGCTCTCCATTCTATATCTGCCCGTCATACACGAGACAATCATCCAGGACCAAGCAGGAATGCACATGCTCGGAAACACCCCATGCCCAAAGAAACATGCTAGTTCCGAGCAGGTCTTCCCTCCAAGGACAACTTCCCATCTCAGCCATCCATCTCAACTCTTCCCGTCATACACAGATAGTCATCAAGAACTTGGCCGAAATCTACCTACTTGAAAACACCCCCTACTCCGCACAACGACTAGTTCCGAGCAGACCCGCCCATTCCAGCAACTAGTTCTGAAAGTTATCTATTTTTAGGGGATCTACGATCCAAGCCTGAATAATAGGGACCAATTAGCCATGCGTCGGGGCACTATATAAACCCTTTCACTTGAGAGGGTAAGGTATCCAATATTGACCTTAAGAATACTCTTTGTACTTGCCCTTTTTCTCTGACCTTTACTTACTTGAGTGTCAGAGTGCCTTATAGGTACACCCATATCCTCCTCACTTCCAGCATCGTAGATGAAGCTTCTGGCCCACTTCAAGGTTCTAATAAACTGGAAAGATCAGTGGCGCCGTCTGTAGGAACATGTTTTCCCCATCTTTCTTACCCCAGAAACCAAAGATCAAAGTAGATATTCAAGATTCCTATCATGGCCAACCACAACAATGTCCATTATTCTAGCAACATTGTCATCTCACCAATCAGCAAGGCTGACCGCAAAGGAGCTTTTCCTTCCCTCGAAGGCGGCGTCCCCATTCAAAGGGACAAAGTCATTACTTAGCTCTCTCCAGATCGCCATGAGATGGAAAAACAACGCCCATAGCACAATGCATCTAGATTGATCCCCGAAAGAGCATCAGAGGGTCCCTAACCTATTCTTATTCCGCCTAACACCGATCTGGCCATGGCATCACTGATCTAAGCTATTAACAAGAACTTCTAAATCCTCCCCCAGAATACGAAGATTAAGATAGTAGAAGAGCTTCACCCCTCAAGATCTCCTCCCCCAAGGCGCGGGCAGAGGAGATCTTGAAGCTTTTCTCCTCGACGAAGTAAGAATGCCCAAGAACTAGAGAAGCCTGAATCCTTATCCATCAAGAAAAGCAATCGAATTCCTCCTCAAAAAGACAAACTCTCCCCGGTGGAAAAGGAGATATTCGCAGACAGAGAATCGACGTTCACCACCGCCCAAAACTAAGGGACGACCGAGAACTCCTTCTCCCTGTCGAAATCACTATCCCCGACACGCAAGGGACATCCATTCCCGTTCGAGGTCAGCTAGCTACAACGATAATGACGAGCCTCGCGGCCCATTCTCTCAGGAGATCATGGATACACGTCTGCCCAAGGGGTTGGAGATCTTCCCCTCTTGGCACTTTTGACGGTTCTACCGATCTAGATGAACATATAGAGAACATTGACGTCCTCTTCGACTATTACAACGACCGAGGATCCATAAAGTGCAGACTATTTTTGACCACCCTCAAGAAGAGAGTGATGTCCTGGTATAAATTTTTTCCCAACGAGTCCATAATATCATGGGGACAGTTGGGGAGGACGTTCTCCATACACTTCACAACATTTCGCTACCACCCAAAGACTGAAGCCTCACTCGAAGCCATCATCCAAGAGAATGATGAATCTCTACGGGCATACATAGAAAGATTCAACAAAGAAGCCATCCAACTCTCCATGAGTGACAACATGAAAAAATACATGCTCGAACGAGGGCTCCTCCCCTGCAGATAATTTTCCAAGGCTTTTGGCATCGAGGTCCTAGTGATGCTGGATGCCTTCCTCCTCAAAGCTCAAGCATATATCCGATACGAGGAGAATGAGGCTTCAAACACTGCCCGAGGAGAACCTTACATGGGGACATAGTAGCCACGAGGAGGTGCTTTGAATCAGCCTCAAAAGGGTTGAGCACCATCACCATACAACCTAGGACGTCCAACAGGCTAACCTTGCCCTACAACTTTGAAGAGAAAAAAACATTGCCCCGCGTCGACTCTATCGACCCGGGCAACCGTTTTGCCAAACACCTCCCAGAGGAAAATTGTATTTCGGAAGCCAAACACATTACATAGTTGTCCAAATATTGTACTTATGAAAAAACATAATGGAAAATAAAGAATGTGTGCAAACTATATTGATCGGCCTTGCCCGAAAGACGCGTATCTCCTCCCTGACATAAATAAAAATAGTTGATAATGTTGTCGGTTTTTGCTACCCTGCATGGATGCCCATCTGGTGGCTAAGAATCGAAGGGCAAATCGAGAAGCCCATCTCCCCGACACCAACTAACAACGTGGAACATTTCAGGTCCCCTACCCCCATTCCACATGGAGAATTAGAGGTTAGCCTCCTCAACAATGACTCGAACAAAGCAGATATGACCTCACCAACCTCCCTGACGAGCGAAATGCATAAACGAATTATACCCCGCGAACACACAAGATCAGCAGGACCACGGCTACCCTCCTTCACATTTCTTCCTATCATGCATGGACAACCACCTAGGAACATTCAAAATGCTCCTACCCGGAATCAGACAATAGGCCAGCTCGACCCTCCATTATATCTCTTCCCGTTGTAACACCCTAAAATTTTCCCTCTCATTTTCATAGGATCTAGAATATCATTTTCATACTTTTCATTGCATTCATAGCATAGAAAAAATGAGGCATACATTCATGGTTTGAAGCATAGGGCATATGGTTAGTGACTTGCAAGTTTGTGATCATCCAAAGCTAAGGATTAAGAGCCAAGCGTCTACCAACAAGCCTCAAGGGGTTTCTCACATCCCACACAATCTCATTTGGTGCCTCAAGTCACCATAAGAAGTGAATTGATCAATAAGCTGGCTCAGAGCTTTACCTCCTACAATTGGCCCAAACTAGGGTTTTGAATTCAAGAGGCTTCTTGAGGGAATTTTGGTTCTAACTTGTTATCACGGTGTTTAATATAATATCAAATGTTCATGAATTAAAGTTGGTGCATTGGTTCCTCATGGAGAGGTTTTAGTCATGCAGTTACTTGAGAAACAAGCAAAAGTCAATTGTGGAGAAGAAAAGTCAACTGTGGATTTTTAAGGCCTAAATCAAGTTCTTCAAGTTCAAATACCTTCATATGGTCATGAAATTTCAAGAATTTCATCATTCATCAAGAATCAAGGCTTAGGGAAAAAGTTACTAAAAATGGAAATGACTTGTAATTTGAAGTTTCTATTTTTGGAAGCTTTATAAGTCACATTCAACTTGACTTTTCATCATAAAAAAATGCTTCAAATGGATTTTTCTTTAACATGAAAGTTGAAAATAATTCTCTCCCTTTCTAAATAGTAAGTGATCATTTCCATAGCCTTTGTGGTTCACAAGTTATGATCAAAAGACCTCAAGGTTGTTTTTAGGGTTTTCATGCATACCAATTATTCCACCTTTTGCAAAAAGCCACAAAATGGTTCATGCTTGCTTCTAATTGCCAAATGGAATTCATAATACCAAAATACACACCATTTGGCAAAAAATTGGCCTTTGAATCAAATGATTTCATGGTTTAACTCTCATGTATTCTTCAAGTGGCCAAATGCATAATGAATCAAAACTCAAGAATCATGCACATCCAAAGCCCAAACTCAATCACATGATGACCAGGGGATAAAGTGTGAGCAAGTCATGCATATGAACAAGGACATGCACGTGGGAATCACTCTATCCATTTCAAATTGCAAAAATGGAAATTCATTAATAACTTCTTAACCAAGACTCCAATGGATCTTTAAGCATGGTTAGGCCCAAAATCCATGATACATAAGCTCTTAACTCCACTAGTCAGGGCTAGAGAGTTCATTCATTTTGCTCATATTTCAAAAAATTGCACCAAAGCTTTCTCTCTTTGAAACTCACTCTCTAGGTTTTCTTGTTGATTTTTTACATATTCTTGATCAACACACTTCATAGAGCAAGAATCATCCATTGATTGAGGCTTAGAGCAAGGATTTCATCAAGTTAAGTTCAAGAGGTTTCAACTTCAAAGCTCATGATCTAGCGTGAATCCAAGCTCTAATTTCATTTATTTTGCAATTAGAGGTCAAGAGGAGTGGATCTGCAACATTCTGATGGTTTTCTAGGAGTATTTCACTACATGCAAGTTTCAGGTAAGGTCCAAATTCATCATCTTATTTCTTGATTTTAGTGTATGCATTATGTTCTTCTTGTTCTAGTGATCACTCTGGTATGATTTGCACTTGATTTGGATGTATAACATGCTTGAATTTCAGATCTGGAAATATTTTCTCTTACTTTGTTTGCTTCGATCTGCTCAATGTGTGCATGATATGATAAAATGAACATGATGTTTAAACTCGGCATGCAATTTTGTGTAGAGTTGTGGTAATTTTGTTAATTTCTAGAGAATTGTGTGTTTGGATCCACCGGAGAAGGTGATCGGAGCTAGGGCTCCGACACTTGATTTTTTTTTCCAGGTCATCAGATTTTGTTGAAGAAGACATAATCATACCCATTTGTTTTCATGATCCAAAGGCTCTTATCATGCCAGCACATTAAAATAGGAATTTGACTAATACCATAATTCCTTAACTAACATAATTACGGTTAATCAGAAAAGTCAGGTAAAATTCGGCTCAAAATAATATTTCTCGTCATCATAAGATAGTTAATGATTTTAGCTTCGAATCAATATGTGGAACTCTAAAAACGGATACCAGGATCACAAGTTATGAATTAAATACGAAAACTAAACTTCCAGGTCTCGCTGAGCGAGGGCCTCAGCTCGCTGAGCGAGAAACTCCCTGCTTGATCTTGCTGAGCGAGCTCCTGCTCATTGAGCGAGCTATACCAGATCACCAATCTTTCTGCATAATTTCTACTGCTCGCTGAGCGAGCTCTGTGATTTCCAGAAAACTCAGGCTTACGGGAAACATCCATTTCCATGCCAAACTCGACCAAAATACCACCAAAATAGAGGAACCAAACACTAAACATGAATACCATCATATATTAGTCATTATACTTTCATTTAATCGAGTTTTATCCGTTTAATCTTTCAATTCCTAATATTTTCTACAAAACCCTAAAAACCATAAACTCAACCAAAACTCAAAGAAAAGGTTTCTAACTAAGAACCCACCTTGCAATCAATGAGGAGGTTGGTGAAGATGAATATTTGATGAAGAAATGGTGAAGATCCAAGCTTTCCCTCTTCTTAGGTTTTCTTCCTCTTCTTCTTTTCTCCCTTTCTTTCTTTCCTTTTTCATTCTTTCTCTTTTTCCTTTTTCCTTACCAACCTTATTTCTCTTCGTTCTTATAAACCCTTATTTTCTCTTTTTTATAAAAATAAATACCATTCATTAGTTAATAACACTAACTGGTCCAATTTGAGATTATCCAAAAATGTCTCTGAGTCGAACATTTAATAATGCCTCAGTGTCAGATAATACTTAATTAATTATTTTAAGTTCATCGATTACTCTAATTACTTTAACTAAAAGCTCTCAGAGTACACCAGAACCCTATTAAACTTAATTAATATTATCCAGAGCACTTAATTAAATACGGGGTATTACATCCTCCCCTCCTTGAATTGAAATTCGTCAGCGAATTTCCTTTACTCATCCTCAACGACAGTTTACAACACTGTCTTAGATCCATGATTATCCTTAATTCTCTTACATATTCTAACATAATTAAATTCCAATTTGAATATGCGGCTCAAAGTCCTCATTTCATAACAAATCAAACCTCACATCCTTAATCATACGCTAGTTTCCAACATTGGGTTAATTCCCAACTTGCCATTCCGCAATTTATCTGTTACTTCATACTTAATCACTCAGTCTCATATTTCCGTCGAAGAAACATACCATGCTAAAACCTTCCATTGGTTCACAACACAAGACATAACACTCCGGCTTGTTTCCGGAATACACAACACTCGACAAGGTTTCACAAGGTATCTTAGCAAGATCTTATTTTCATACAATTTCCCAACAAAAGCTCCTATTAAGATCCTCCAATCACTAACGCCATATCAAAAGTTGTCAAACGACTTCCTTTACCAATTCCACTTGATCTTTCAAAGCCTAACAACAGAGATACTACGAAATCTTAAACAATACTAAGTAATTGGTAGTCTGCGGGGAAAAACATACCCATTGGAGCACTAATCAACCAAAAGAATAAGAACTTGCAAGGTGTAACTATAGAACAAACCGCCTGACAACTACTTAATAGTAACTTCGGTCCAAACTCCCCAGCGACAGAGATACTAGGATTTGCACTGTTGCAATCATAACTCACATAAATTCCAATTTCCATTCTAAACTCAAAACAATTCATCTAATTAAGCTCAACCAATCTGGCCATGGTTACTTTGTTCCGTATCAATTCTCTTTACAAAATATCCATTCACTTGAGATTTTTGTCAACACAAGGTCTCCATCAATAAAATGCAGTAACGCCCCAGAACTTACAATAGCTAGTGAGTCACCAATACCAAACTCAAATTATCCTTAGAACACTTGCGGGTTTCCATAACACTTGAGGTTAAGAATTTGACGACATTAAATTGACCAATTGTTTAACTTGCTTCCACACAATAATCCAAATGCCAAAACTTTTCCTGAAAGATCAACATTTCACTATCTGATACTTCGAATAGAGCCAAGAAGGACTTACAGTTCAGAAGGTACGATTCTCTAAAGTTCTCCACAAAAGTCGCGTGTTAATCGATTGCCCATTTGAGGCTAAACAATCGAACACAACTAAACTTGTTCTTCTTATTAACGAACAATCCAACTCAACATTACCAATTCAGAATACACCATCTTGAAAGATGATTCTCACTCTCGATGTCCAGACATGCGCACAACCACTCGCTGTTCACAACTTGAGATAACACGAACGAGCACAACATGCAGATCACAAATCTTACAAGCGACGAAGTAGAATTACCATTCTGTCACGGTCACAACACAAATACTCAACAGAATGGCTCGATTCCACTCGCACAATGACGTTGTCAAAAGGTTTTTGTCGCAAGCTAACACTTAGTTCGTCCATAAACAAAATCCAACACACAATCCTTATCGGGAAAAAACAAGATGATCAACACCTTATGTCTAGTATACAACCTTGTCCTCTCTCTTTAATTCCTTGGCGAGGATTAAAACAACAACAACATTCTCAATCGTAACTAAAAGTTATAACCATCACCAATGGATGATTCTAATCGACCAATGCTGAAAGAAAACAGCGGACAAGTTGTGGTTAATGGACCTATTCTCATCAATCCAAGCAATAGGTTACTGCAAAGCAAATTACAAATTCATCTGATACATGTGCAAAAGTTTAGTGCAAGATGATAACTAATATACTTGACCTCCACAACTGCTTTCCTTACATAAAAAATATTTCTTAACCAAGTCAACAACAACAACTCCAGGAGAGTCATTCCATCCACCATTCTCGTAGACCATCAACGTCAGGACGTCTGCTCTTCAAAAAAATCATATAATACCGAATTAATGACTGTCCAAAATAAGTCTATGAATTTGTAGGCTTGCTATACACTTATTCAATCTCATTCGTTGACAATCCTGTCCTTGGCGATACGAGTGATGTCCATAGAGGTGACATTGATCGCAGAGTTCCATTCAGACAGGTAGCACATCGAGAAACACGCTTTTGCTTCAGTTGAGCACATACCATCCAATGGCTTCTCATATCACGCGGTCAATGTCGTCTCCATACCGTATTAACCACGTTCTGCGGTAATCTTCTCACACTCAAACACAAACCTTCTTACCAGAACTTCTTCCAAATCCAATATGTTTACTCTAACACTTATCACCACTTTATCAAGTCCGCACTTAACACACCTCATATCACTAAATAGAGCTTATTCTTCTTCTGACACTATACATTATACCATTCCTTAGGTCACTCAACAATTTCCAACTTAATCTCTTATCAAAAACGTAACACCCTGATGCCCTACTTTGATCGTTGTCTCTTCGATTTCAATCGAATAAATAACTCTGGTCTTCTATCTTTCGTCCGGGGTATACTTGTCTCATTTAAAACGTGTAGTCACATCCTCGTGTCCCTCTTCACGTTCCGCCACACTTTAGGTTCCCAAAAGAAAATGAACATTCTTAACCTATAATTGTTATCCATTCGTAAGGTATTATCCTATTACACCCATTGAAGTACACTCGCTCATCCAAGATGCCACTGCAATCTTGGAATTGAAACACTTAACAATTTACTCGTTACCAAACTTTATGTCACACGTTCCATAAGGTATTTTCTCTTTTCGTGGAATGAAACTTCTCAACACTCTTGTCCATACTAGTGACTATTACTGATCCACCAGCGACTTTACTTATTCCTCTATACACTGACCATTCATCCTGTAGACATCTTTACCCCTTAAGATCCTATCCATTCCAAAGGATTCCTCAAACCACACACTTCTTTGCAATCCCACGTTACAGGAAGTAAAATTCTTAAGAAGACTCCAACCGAGCTGACCAAAGCTCTCCTCTGCTATCTCTTGGCTTGAGCCCACTCTCACAACACAAGTTGCAACAACACTTCAGAGTCCTCATGGTCGCACAACTATGATTCTACCTATCACATACATAACATTAGGATAATAAGACCCAATACTACACATTATGATATTAAGAACCATGTCGGCAAGACACACTTAAGAGGCAGGAAAGATTTACTTATGATGTTTCAAGGCTAGGTCGAGGATACTACCTGCTCTGATACCAACTGAAACACCACATATAATATATATCTAGAATAATATCATACAGTGTTAATTTTTGGTACTGACACCATCATAAGTGCCTAATAATGTAATTCACATTCTTGACCGACTATAAACATTCTATACAACAATGGTGCATGACATGGAAATCATACTAAAAACAAATGCTAAGATCAATACAATATCCAATATTGTACAAAGATACAGAAATACACAATGGAAGACTAAAACTATGCTTCACTTGAAACATCCCGAGCATAGCTCCACTTGTAAATCAAACCTGCAAAAGAACCTGAAAAGCAACAACAATAGTGGGGTAAGATAACAATAGCTCAGTAGGTTCCATATCTTAGAGTTCTCTCAACTCTAAGGGTTCTATCAAAACCTAACTCAAGTCTTTATAAAAAGGAAAAAGACCTTGAGTTCACACGTATCGCACTCATTGGAACCAAGTCCAAGAGTTCTACAAATCCTACTATTATTAGCTAGGATATTACCTTTATACTTCTCATGGGACTCGAGATAACACCTATCTCAAATGACTACCATGCTTCCTGTGGGACTCAGTGTAATATCCACCTCAAGCCTAAAACAAGTCTGATGCTTCCCGTGGGACTCAGTGTAATACCCACCACAAGACTTACTCAATGCTTTCCGTGGGACTCAGTGTAATACCCACCACAAGCCTAAACCATACCGATGCTTCCCGTGGGACTCAGTGTAATACCCACCACAAGACTTACTTAATGCTTCCCGTGGGACTCAGTGCAATACCCACCACAAGCCCAAACCATGCTGACGGTACCTCACGCCTTTACGAATGCTTCCCGTGGGACTCAGTGTAATACCTACCACAAGACTTACTCAAGACCCTTCGGAGGATACGGCGTATAACACGTCAAGGATTCACAACGACCTAGGATGAACCTAAGCACCTCATAAGTCATACCATCTAACAATTTCTAGTCACAATACTAAGCCACACTATTGGTTTATGGTAAGATTCCCTAACTCTTCCTCCATCCTTGATACTTTTAGTTATATAGTTTTCAAACATATAACTCTAACATTCTAGTTTAATTATCATCATTAAACTAATCCCACAATGATCTCATTGTCTCTATTCTAAATCAATTCTTATGATTTAATATGTTTTCCACAATTAATGCATGTTCCACAATTTAACTAATACCATAATTCCTGAACTAACATAATTACGGTTAATCGGAAAAGTAAGGTAAAATTCGGCTCAAAATAATATTTCTTGACATCATAAGATAGTTCATGTTTTTACCTTCGAATCAATATGTGGAACACTAAAAATGGATACTCGAATCACAAGTTATGAATTAAATACGAAAACTAAAATTTCGGGTCTCGCTGAGCAAGGGCCTCAGCTCGCTGAGCGAGAAACTCCCTGCTTGATCTCACTGAGCGAGCTCCTGTTCACTGAGCGAGCTATACAAGATCACCAATCTTTCTACAGAATTTCCACTGCTCGCTGAGCGAGCTCTGCGATTTCCAGAAAACTCAGGCTTACGATAAACATCCATTTCCATGCCAAACTCAACCAAAATAGAGGAACCAAACACTAAACATGAATACCATCATATATTAGTCATCATACTTTCATTTCATCGAGTTTTAACCGTTTAATCTTTCAATTCCTAAGATTTTCTACAAAACCCTAAAAACCATAAACTCAACCAAAACTCAAAGAAAAGGTTTCTAACTAAGAACCCACCTTGCAATCGATGAGGAGGTTGGTGAAGATGAAGACTTAATGAAGAAATGGTGAAGATCCAAGCTTTCCCTCTTCTTAGGTTTTCTTCCTCTTCTTCTTTTTTCCCTTTCTTTCTTTCTTTCTTTCCTTTTTCCTTCTTTCTCCTTTTCCTTTTTCCTTACCAACTTTCTTTCTCTTCCTTCTTATAAACCCTTCTTTTCTCTTTTTTATAAAAATAAATACCATTCATTAGTTAGTAACACTAACTGGTCCAATTTGAGATTATCCAAAAATGTCTCTGAGTCAAATATTTAATAAAGCCTCAGTGTCAGATAATACCTAATTAATTATTTTAAGTTCATCGGTTGCTCTAATTTCTTTAACTAAAAGCTCTCAGAGTACACCGGAACCCTATTAAACTTACTTAATATTATCCAGAGCACTTAATTAAATACGGGGTATTAGAAAAAACAAAAGACAAATATTGTTTTTAAAAGAGGGAAAACAAAAAAGTGTTTTAAGACAAATATTGTTTATAGAGCATGACTTATGATATGTACATTATCATATCAGATGGTTCCAATATACATTATCAGAAGTGTTTATAATGAGTTAAGTGGGCCAAACTTATTCATAATTATGTGGGCCCAGTTATGACTTATGGACATGGCATACCTTGAAGTTGAGAAAACTGGTCGTATTTCAAAAGAAGGGAAAGGGAAAGTTACAACTTCTGCTACTGGAGGGTCAATTCTTGTTGATGGTTGCAAAACTAAAGGAAAAAGTGGAGGATCATCTCGTGGTGGGAAAGATGTGAAGGGGAAGAATCATGCAAATGAAGACCGTGTAGATTAGAAGAGAAAAAAATCATGCAAGTGAATTACTCGTGCCGTCTCACATATCTATATCATCATATAGCGATACATATTTAATCGTATTAAATATCGTTTAAAGTAAATAAAGGGTAATATGTGAAATATAGTAAATTGTATATTAGTGCTTAGTGTTATTTATTTAATAATTCTGATGAAGAGATATTGGATAAAGTAATGGGAAGCCACCAAAAGTAAACAAAATTGTTGTGAAAAAGTTAAATCAGTAAGATATGGTGATAGGCTTGCATTTATTCTTCGGGTTCCTCATGTAAACAAAATTGTTGTGAAAAAGTTAAATCAGTAAAGAATGGTTCAGCATGTAGGAAGGTGGTTGATGATGATTTGTTGGATGTGAACGTATAACAAAGAAGCTATTTATAGTTGGTCGATGAAGTGAATTTGGATGGTTGATGATAATTTGTTGCTTTTGGTGGTTTTTATGTTGATGTTTAAGTAATGATTATGTGCTTTTATGGCTATTAACAATTTGTTTATAAAGACGTTGTATGATGGTTTTTAACAATTAAGTAGTGATATGGTGATTTTATGTTTAGGTTTGAGTAATTATATGGTTGGTTATTTTCATCATAGGAGAGGTTCAAATAGTTAGCATGTTCCCTGGATTATCATAAGAAATGTCAAGATATCAATGAGCATCATTAGGTCTATAACCATCTTCTCCATATAGAAAAATCAATGGATATTGGAAATCCATATAGCTTGCATGAAACTCATCTATACAGTTTAGTTTTTCTCTTTGTTTTTGGATAATTATGTCTCTTTCTTCAGTTGTGTCAATGTCACCAACAATTAATGCAACCACCTCAGAAATGGTTTGTTGGTTGTACACTCTGACATCTGTAATTCAATTTGTAATTGATCAGAGTTTCAAATTATGTACATTTCCTTCATTTAATCTTTCTCTTTCCATGAGGAAACTCTTTGCATGTGTATTATGCATGTACAACATATCAGACAATGATTTGTCTATCAGGGGATCAATGTTATTTTTGTTCTGTAATACCCTAATTTCCCCCCCTAAGATTTTTCGCATTTTCATCTGCATCATTGCATACAAACAAGATCACACATTGGTTCCCTTATCCCATTCGTCTTTGGGTTTATGCCTCACAGGGATAACAGATCATCTGTGTGTTTCTTATTTACTTTTATGTTTGTTTATGTTTACTAACCCTAATCAAAATCCAAAAATATTTTGTTTTCCCTTCAACTAACTTTTTCTGGGGAAGTCTGCATCAATTGCAGTTCCTCAGCTCGAGTGTATTTCATCTTAACAAAGTAAAAGTTGATCTGCAAATAATTCAAATTCATCTGATCAATGGTTTGCCAAGTTTTGATTGATTATTATTCAAGGAATTCTAAGGTGCATATGTTTATTTCCATGCATTCTTTGACAAGCAAAAGAATCGAGCCCGGAGACATCACAGTCTAGCAAACATGGCATTTTTCATATTTTCAACTGTGCAATCGATTGCACTATTGGTTCAATCGATTTCACCCTGCCATTTTGCCCAAATTTTGCAGTTTTTCAACTGTGCAATCGATTGCACAGTTGGTCCAATCGATTGCACCCTGCATTTTTTGCCTAGATTTTGAAATTTTTAGCAGTGCAATCTATTCGCGCTAGAGTGCGATCGATTGCACGAGGAAAAAATTGGCCAAAATTAGATTTTTTTCAAATTTTGAAGCATTTGGCACCAATTTCATCATGTGAGAATATTCCATATCACCCAATAATAATACCCCAACCTTATCACAATTAATTCCCAACATACACTCTTATTAATTACCACTTGATCATGATTTTTGCTTCTAATCACAATTTCAAACCTAATTAAAATTCTAAACCAAATTCCAAGCCACCAAATTTACAAAGCCTAGAATTTATAATCTTGGACTATTGTTAATATCCTTTGCATTGGACTTGGAGTTTTGGACTTAGAACTAGGAATCTTCCCATATGCTTGAGTTATTATGGATTGGAAACCTCGACCTTTATTTGGCTCACTTGAAGAGGATGCAATTCTTACTTGTTTTATGCTTTGAAGTGTGCTACCATGCGATTAGATCTTTAATACTTTAGCTCTTACTTTGAGCTTTATGATAGACTCTTCATCTCCTCTCACTTCTTTAATGTTAAAAACTTCTCCCTCTTTTCAAAATTTTCTTGTTTTCAAACTTTAACCTATTTCATAATTCAAACCTTGACTTTGTGTAACACGGTGGGAGAACTGACTTTCTATAAATGTTGCGGATAACAAGAGTCGCCACCGACTTTTATTTTATCCAAAAGGAAATGACATAAAAGAACAGGAAAGACCTTAAAAAGATTTTGAGTTCGGGGGGTAGGTTATATAAAGGGAAAGTATTAACACCCTTTATATCCATGGTTATCCATGGGCTCTTAGTTACTTAGCTCACTTTGAATTGTTTTGAAAAAGTGTAGTGTGTGATTAGAAACTTTCTAAGTACTTTGTAATGATCCTCGTATGAATCTATACAAAGACTTGTTTTTGAAAATTTATTTGAAAAGCGAGGTGTAAAAAGTATTTTGAAATGTGTGAGCAAGTAATTAAGAGGAACCTACCATATATTAAGTCTTTACTATTCTTATGTTCTTTCAATGGTAAGACTATCCCTATTATTAAGGAATAGGTAGTCCTTACCTTGGATGTGATAAGGGACATGTGTAGGGACATCTGAATATAGGCAACTGCAAGGTGTCTTTAGCAATTCGTAGGGACTTATCATCTTTTATTCGAAGGGACAAGATCATTTATCGTAGGCAACCTCAAAGGGACTTGATCTTATAAACTGAAGGGACTTGATGATATTTGTGAAGGGACTTTGCTTAAGACACCTTACTTGACCTTTTGAAATAGGCAACATGAGAGGTAACCCTAGAAAGTGCAAGATGGCGATCAAAGATCGACTTACGTGTGTGCGTGTTTATTTTCAAATATTTATCTTATTTACGTTAATTATTCTAAGTTAATTTTAATTACAAGTATGTTATTCACACCCTAGAATTACTAACCATACAGTAAATACATTCATAATAAAAATAAAGCAAAAATATAAAACTATTACAAAGCTTCGGGACAATTACAATATAATCGAGAAATATAATAAAGATAAATAATAATAATAAGCAATAATAATCAATAATAATAAGAATTAAGATAAAAGTTTAGAAGAAATAGAAATAAAAAATTAGCAAAAACAAATTAATATTAGAAAAGATTTTTTTTAGATTTAATTAAGAAAATAGATTTTAATAATAATAAATAAATATTAAATTATTCACATATTAAACAAATGATTAATAATTAATTATAATTTATAAAGAAAATTAGGTTAAATTTGAAAGTTAAGAAAAATTAGGGTTAGGGTTATAGAAATTAGGGTTAGGGTTATGATCATGAGAATTAGGGTTTTTAATTATTAATTTAAATATAATTAATTTATTTACAAAATATAATATTAATAAATATAAAATATATAATACATATAAACAATTTGATTTTAGGAAAATAAGGTTTGAATTTTGAAAAATATAAGTTTTTATATAAGAAAATAATACAAAACAATTGTTTTTTTTAAATTATTACTTAGAAATTAATTAAATTAAATAAATATGAAATAAACAAAACAAAATAATAAAACAAATGAGAAAAATAACATACCTGGGGCTGGGATTCGAACCCAGGCCCTAGGCTCTCCACACACTGGACCAACAACATCACCACCAGACCAAGCACGCCTTGGTGTTAACAATGTGAGCAGCAATCCTTTTGTTATAATCCTGTAAAAATTAAAAAAAAAATACAACAAAACAAAATGGCCTGGGGGGAATCGAACCCAGGACCATTACATTCACAAGCAAACACACAAACCAACTGAGCCACATGGGGCGCGTTCAATATAGATACAGCAATATAACATTTTATTTTAAAACAAGTTTTTGAATTTGATTTTGGCGCCACTGAACTTCATCTTCTTCCTTGGTTTATGCGAAAAACCCTACGAAATTACATACGAACTTTCCTGCGAATTTTCCTGCACACGAAAACCTACAAAATTCGTAACTTCTTATATCCATACAATTTTGCCAAATTGATCATGCCAACATGATCAATACAGTTCATTTAACTTATTTATGTTATTAAAATGTATTTATATTAGCTGAATCAAGAAACCCTAATTCAAAGCTTGAAACCCTAACATGGCTGAATTCGTATTAGTCAATGAATCTCCAAGATATTTGCCCAGAATCCATCCTCACATGATAACAAACAAAGTTAGATACACAAAAACAGTTTATGACACATGAATAAGAGGAATCGGAACTTTCAAAAATATGAACAAGATGGAATCGGTATGCATAGTTCAGCATGATTTGAATGCAAATAAGGATTGAAATAGCATCAGGGAACCCTAGGGATCATGTCTCAACCTTCAAAACTCCTTAATACCTCCTGCAAATCAAAATCCGAATTGGTGTTTTTCTTTGAATTTTTGAAGTTTGATTCTTGTATTGGAGGCTGCCAATTCGTCCTCTTGTCCTTGTGATCAGTTTGTGTATATGTATGGAGTTGAATTAGGTCAAAAAAATTTGGATTTGTGGGCTTTGTGGAGATTACTTGATCATGAAGATTCAACTTGCTATTTTGGTCAAAAAATCACATAAATCCTTTCCTCTTTGGTTTAGCACGAATTTGAATCTCCCAATCAACTTTAAATCATGTTTATGAGTTTCTAGAATGAAGATCATATCAAATATTGAGCCTTTCATATTTTATTTTGATTTAAAATGATTTTTAATGTATAAAATCAAAATAAATAAAATAAAATAAATAAAAAATCTGAATAAATGATATTTGGTTCGTGCATGATGTCATGGTAGTGATTGGGTCATAAAAATGCAAGCCCATGTGGAAAGAATTGGTTCTAAGACCCCATTTGCTCAATAAACCTCTCAAAAATTTCCCAACTTTGCAAAGACACAAGTCCCTCAATTTTAAGGCTATGAAGGTGTTCTTGGACATTTTGGAAAGCTTAAAGAGTCCTCTAACAAACCTCTTTGGTTTCATGTCCATATCTTTTACCATTCTCAAGTTATGCCCTTTGGAAGATGTTGACTTTTTGTTGACTTTTAAAATGACCTATAATGTCTTAGCTCATACATTCCAAATGAAGCATTTTTGGGCTTGGCTTGTGAGGCACAAAGTTGTAGAGAATTCAATTTCCTTCAAAATGAGCTTTGGATGGAAAATTCTTGATGAAGCATGTGAAAGTTATGGCTGGTCAAAATTCAGTTGACTTTTCCTATGAAAACCCTAATTTAGAAACTCCTTATTCTTGATGATCTGAAATATCCTTGATGAATCATGATCAACCCTTGATTAAATGATGAATTTTACTTCATATACTTGATGTTGGCCAAAAATCATGAAGTTTGACTTTGGTTTGACCACAGTTGACCTCAGTTTGACTTTTTGACTGCCTTGACTGATTTTAGCCTATCTGATCATCTGACTGAGCAAACCTTTTGGGAAAGCCTTGAAACTTGACATAGGGATTCTTGAAGACATATAGGATGCTATGAAGATCACTTGAAGCCTTGGAAATCCATTTAGCCTGATGAAACTCAAAACCCTAGTTTAGGATGCATTGCTTAGGAGGATGCTTTGTCTGAGGGAATTGTCAAACTCTCTGACTAATTGTGAACCTTGTGAACCTTGTGAACCTCTTGGGATACCTTGGTACACAATGCCTTGACTAGGTGAGGGCAAATTTTGGGGTGCAACACTTTGGTCGAGTGGTTTTACCTTTTTCTTTCATTTCTTAATAAATGTTAAACTACATTAAGCATATTGACTTCATTTTCAAAAGACTTTAAAAAATGTAAGACTTATACTATGAACTAAGGGGTTTTGATCCTATATTGCACTTTGTGGGTACGTAGGCATGAGACGAAAGTCTCTCCATACACAAAAATCTTAAAAAATAATTCTCTTCTCATCCCTTCAATCTTGTTTTAACAAACTCTTTCGAACCAAAAGCTTTAAATAAATCAAATAGGTTCCCGTGTGTTAGTTCTGGTGTTATGGTGTTGACATTAATTTTGGTAAAACTAACCTGACAACAATATGTTGGAAAAGATGTTATAATATGCTAAAGAACAATTTCTATAACAGGTTTAGCAAGTTGTCAGATAAGAAGTCCTGACATGGCTGCTCAAACATCATTACAGATGTGGTTATAATACTTGGCAGATGTTGAGCCAAATGCTGAAACATCTTCAACTGTCATGACAATATTGTTGTTTTGCGATGTCAAAGAAGATGTCTTAACATATGTATGTAAGTTCTGGGAAACTTTGCAGAAAGTTGTGTTTTGATTTTGGAAGTTCTTTTGGCAGGTGTTTGTTTCTGTGATTAGTCTGATTGGTGGCGAAAATCAAGGAGGAACTTTATGATTAAAAAAAGCTATTTTGTTTCATATATTTGAAGATATTTTCATATCTTTTAGGTTGTTATTTTTGGAAAGATCTTATGTTTCCATTCTTGTGCTTTTTGGTTTTAGAAGATTTGAAGATCAATTATGACTGCTTTCATTGCTCATATTCATGAAGATCCTTTTCTACTTAAAGTGGTGCAACCCTAATTGAATTGGACTGATTTTATTTAGTTGTAATTATGTTCACTCTAATCTTTTAAGCATGAATGTTTGTTCTTGATTGAAGCTTTTAAGCAAGATTAAGTTGTTTATCTTGGAAGAGTGTTCTTATATTTTCTTTGTAAGGTTTTGGTTGATTATCACAGTGTGTGATTGAGGGGGAGTGAGAGGGAGTTCTCTTATCTAAGGGTTCTTAGATAGAAATTATATCGGGTAATGATTAAGTGAGGGGTGTAAACTGAGATTGTTTAACTCTAAATTGATACTACTAATAGTGGATTTCCTTCCTGGAATGGTAGCCCCCAAAGTAGGTGAGTTTGCACAAAACTAGGTTAACAATCCTTTGTGTTTTTACTGTTGTTCTTTATACTCCTTTTATCTTGTTAATATACAGATAGTAATGTCGTGACATCACGTTCGACATCACGTATCTGATACCAGAATTTCACCGTGGAGTACCACAAACATTTTGGGTGATAATACCTTCGCTCTTCGTAACCAACCGCCTTATCCTTGTCTTTGTCTGGTTTTATTAGTTTTTTTCTTTTAGACTTTATTAGGTTTTGTTCGCTCTTTTTTCTTTTCCTTTGTGGAAACAAATAAAAGCATGGTGGTGACTCTTGTTCTTTTGAGTTAAGATAATCAATAGCTTGCACTCATGATTTTTACCACTACAGAAAAGTGGTGAATCTGCTGGAGAGTAGTCCCTAGTGGGTTCAGCCTACTTTGATTTATTTATTGCTTTGGTTTGATTTGTTTGTTATTGATTATTTTGGTTTGGCTTGGTGATCCTCTATGTGTGAGATATGTTTTATACCCGAACCTGAGAGCTCTTAAGACATGATGTGGTATAGTCAAGAAGCCTTAGAGGGAGTAATATTGAATAAGCTAACTTGAGAATCCACCACTCGGTTGAGGCTTCCTCGGAATTACTGATGTCTAGCAAGTAATCGCAAAAATATTACTTTTCCCACCTCAGGACCGTGAGACTGAGAACCGTAGAACCCATTTACCCCACTTGGACTTTTTAGGACGTAGTGTGATGGCTATGAAGGTGTAAACCTGAGATAGTTGATACATGATACTACACTCAGACGAGTTTCTCTTGAGAATATTATTGATTCATGAGTTCTCAGAAATATGGATTGTAGACTCTGGGAACTTCTTAGAACCTTTTTCTACAAGTGTTTATACCTTTAGCACATACCTTTGTGGGTTTGTTCTTATCCCTTGACTCCATGCTTATGATTTGAACCCTTGAACCTGTGTGCTTTGCATGATCTTGTTTGTGTTTGTTGCATCCATGCATTCATCATAAACATCACCGCAACCATTTTCAAGGAAGACAACTTATATTATTGCAACTATGCACAAGGCAAATGTCCTTTTTGTGAAGAATATAAATAAGAGTTGCGATGAGTTTGTTCTCGATGTTTCCCGTGTTTGCAATAATCGAGTTGACTACTTGAAAATAGAAAATAAAAAAATAAAAACATTGCATGTCATCACATCTTTTGCATACATTTGCATTCATTCAAGTTGCCCGGGGAACTCATTCCAGCTGTCTCCATCTTCAGTTATCTGTCAACCGTCAAGTTGTTTCCTCAACATAATTACGGAAATAGAGTTATCGTCCGATTGAAAATGGAAAATCAAAATCAAAATAACAAAAGAGTTAGGGAAGACCTTGATGAGTTGAAAAGCAATGTGAGAAAGATCATGGAGATGCTACATGCTTTGACCAATAGGGAAACTCAACCCCATAGAATTACCATGCCTCAAATCATTGATTTTATTATTAAATCCTCTAGTGGTGCAAGAAAGGCCTCTGAGAACTTTCAAATGAAGAAGTAGAGTGAAACAAGTGTTGTTATGGGACCTCGTCGCAAACAATAATATTATGATCAACCATACCTAGCTGCAGTTGCTCATGTGATTAATGCTCTACCAATTCAAAGGAATGCTGGCCAGACTTTGAATCGTAATGCTAGAAGTAGGAATCAATTTAACCTTATTCATGTGGTATATACTGAGCTATACCCTTATTTGGTCCATAATGATTTATCACAACTAGGCCACTTACTCCCCCAAATCCTTTTCTACTTAGGTTTAGGTATGACCTACATTTCCCATTCCATGAATGAGTTGCAAGTCATGATCTGGAAAATTGTTTTGCATAAAAAGCAAGAGTTCGAGACTTGGTTAGGGTAGAGGTAATAAATTTCCCAGATGTTAGTCCAAATGTTGTCAACAATCCTCTATCGGGACATGAGAAGTGAAACTTCATTCAGTTAGACTATCTTCCTAAGGACGTGTTTCAGACATGATAGTTCGTCCTTGTTGTTGATTAATCACTAAGCCATGTTTCTTTCTATTTGAAATTTTCTTCAAATGTATTGATTGTTTGCTTTTAAGTTTTGGTTGTACTTTCATGTTAATTTTAATGAAATGAGCATTGAAATGTTTTGATTCAATTCATCCATTGTGTGCATCTTTATGCTTTAATATATCTCTTATTCATTTTCATCATCAAGCTTTTGTTTATGCAAAGATTGGAGGGAGGATGATGAAAATGAAATACCTGAATTGCTGAACTGTATGCTTTCAATTAAAACTTGGCTGATGATGTACATGCATTATTTCAACTCCCATACACTGGAAAAATAAGGAAGTTAATCCCTTATCAACCCTTTTGAGCCTAGAAGTTGGAGTTTCTTTTTATACGAAAAAACCCACAATCTTAGCATGAGGATGGGTAGTTCTTAATAAATTCAAACATGCCTTCAAATACAAGAGAAACGTTCAAGACACCTCTCATTAAAGGTTGCAATCACAAGCTTTCCTTCATACACATCAAAGAAGCGTCAAAGATGTCTTTCAATTCAAAATCCAATGATGGTTCACCATAATCATTAAGCCATGCAGTCACTATCTTTTAAAAAAAATGATGATTGAAAAAAAATGAATGAAAACCCGGCTAAGTCAAAACCTATGAAGGAGACTTAGTAAAAAAACTGGGGCATCCCGCTGTCTGAAAGCTCAAATGATGCAGTTCAGGAAAAAGTTAGGGATAGTAAAAAGAAAACATCAATCCAAAGGTCACCAAAATCCTTAAAAGCATTAAAATGGTGTAACAGAGAGGTGACTTCTATCTTAAAAATTCCTTGGCTTATGAACCATTTTCATCTGTGCAATCCCAAATCTCTTGGAACTTAAATGCATAGTTTGAATTAATTGAATGTAGGACTGAAGATCATCACAAATAATGGATTGGGTACAAATAAAATTTGAGCCTATATCCATTGTTTCAAAAACCGTGAACCAAGCCACATTACAACCCTCAAAAGACCAAATTGAAGCCAAGATTCTTTTGAAAGCTTACTACAACAAGGTTGCATAAACTGACTCCTAAGTTTGTTATCAATCATTTGTTTCTTACCTTTGTTTTCTCTTTCCTTTTTGTCTAAACCACTGTGTTTTGACAAGTGTTTCATTTTCTTTACATCAATAATATCATTCCAAAAAATAGTTTTGATTTCAAAATTGCATGAACTTTGCATTAAAATTAAAATGTTTGGATGGCCAATTTTATTTGCAAACAAACTTTCCTCACTAAGGAATTTCAAACAGTTGAGAAATTTGGTCAGTGATCCTATCAGGGGCACATTGCCTCCAGATCTTGTTATTCAATATTTGTTGCTCAGTGCAAGTTATTCTCAGATTTGGTTAACCATAAGATCTCTTTCAAGATTCATACTGAGTTTAGCCTTCTCCAACAGTCATTTCAAGAATTGAAGCCAATATCATTTCATCCCTAGCCATAGTCAGAATTGAAGCCATGATCAGTTTATTCTTAGTAGTCATTTCAAGAATCGAAGTCATGATCAATTTTCCCTGGCAATAGTCAAGAACTGAAGTTGTGATTACTTTATCTTCACCAGTCAATCAATCTGGGGAAACCTTCTTCAAAAATCCCCAAGTAGCTTTTCATGCCTTTCCTATAAAGATCATCAACTTGATACAATTTACCAGTATGATAGAGATATGTTCAAGAACAATATCTCTAATCCACAAGCAGAATGACATTGATCTCTGTGTTAAGGAATCAATCTTCCAATCTTGTCCTCTTCCCAAAAGACTATAAACTTGTTGTAATCATTTTTCATATTCTAAGCATTTGCAAGGGTGTTTTAATCCCCCATATTCATATATAATGCATTCAAGAGTGTTTCAGTCCTCATTTGCATTGCAAAGGTGTATTAATCCTCATTTTCATATATAATGCATTCAAAAGTGTTTCAGTCCTCATTTGCAGTGCAGGGTGTTTTAATCCACATTTTAATATACAATGCATTTAAGAGTGTTTTAATCCTCATTTATATTGCAAGGGTGTTTTAATCCCCATTTTCATATACAATGCATTCACGAGTGTTTCAGTTTCTCATTTGCATTGCATGGGTGTTTTATTCCCCATTTTCAATCCCCATTTGCATTGCAAGGGTGTTTTAATCCTCATTTTCATATACAATGCATTCAAGAGTGTTTCAGTCCTCATTTGCATTGCAAGGGTATTTTAATCTCCATTTTTATATACAATGCATTCAAGAGTGTCTTAGTCCTCATTTGCATTGCAAGGGTGTTTTAATCCTCATTTTCATATACAATGCATTAAGAGTGCATTTTCATATTCAATGCATTCATGAATCTCATTTGCATTGCAAGGGTGTTTTAATCCCCATTTTCATATACAATGCATTCAAGAGTGTTTCATTCCTCATTTTCTTTGCAAATGGTGTTTTAATCCCCATTTTCATATACAATGCATTCAAGAGTGTTTCAGACCTCAATTGCATTGCAAGGGTGTTCTAATCCCCATTTTCATATACAATGCATTCAAGAGAGTTTTAGTCTTCATTTGCGTTCACCAGAGGTTGTGTTGCTATTAACACCTTACCATTGTGATCAAAATCCAACCTACTTGGCATATATAAAAATAATTATATGTCATTTCATTCAATGTCATTCCTGGATGTTTGTTGTTTCCTTGTGTATTCAATGCTATTCTTGGATGTCGATGTTGCTTTTCCCAGAAACTTTCTTGTTGTTATCCAATGCCATTCTTGGATATCTTTTCCTCACCTGAGCCATGTTGTGGTCCGCAGCAGTTGTGTGGTGTTTTTTTCCCAACAGAGTTTTACTCTCCTTTCTTCCCCAACATTTATTATGTTTCTTGTGGCGTTATATTCCCCGCAGAATTATATGCATTCATTTCATATCATATCATATTCATATCATTGCCGGGCCTCCTAGGGCAAAAAAATTGGTTACTTTATTTAAGTCTTTTCCATCCCGTCGAGACAAAGATGTCAATTTTCATCTCTCCGGATTGAAGAAACTTAAATAGGGGCATCTGTCATACCCTAATTTTTGCCCCTAAGATTTTCCGCATTTTCATCTGCATCATTGCATACAAACAAGATCACACATTGGTTCCCTTATCCCCTTCATCTTCGGGTTTATGCCTTGCAGGGATCACCGAGCATCTATGTGTTTCTTATTTACTTTTATGTTTGTTTATGTTTACTAACCCTAATCAAAATCCAAAAATATTTGTTTTCCCTTTTACTAACTTTTTCAGGGGAAGTCTGGATCAATAACAGTTTCTCAGCTTGAGTGTATTTCATATGAACAAAGTCAAAGTTGATCTGCAAACAATTCAAATTCATACGATCAAGGATTTCCCAAGTTTTGATTGATTATTATTCAAGGAATTCTAAGGTTCGTGTGTTTATTTTCATTCCTTCTTTGACAAGCAAAAAAATCGAGCCCGGAGCCAGAACAGTCCAGCCAACAGGGCATTTTTCACATTTTTCAACCGTGCAATCGATTGCATTGTTGGTCCAATAGATTGCACCCTGTTGTTTTTTCCCAGATTTTGCAATTTAAAGTTTCTTTAAGTTTCAAAGTTTTCATATCAAATATTTCATTATCAATTTTTAATATTCAAATTGCTTTTATAATGTCTTTTAGGTTTCACATGGATTATTAATAACATTGTATTGAGCGTTGATACTCATTAAATATACGATAAATATTTGTTTAAGGACGGTGAAGAAACATAAAAAAATGATTATATTTTCCATCAGTTATTACTCAAAACCGAGGTAAAATATATTTCTTTTTAAATAAAATATGTTTCATCCCAAGTGCGACATACCTCTCGGTTTCGGTTAAAAACTAGGGGGCGTAAGTTTTTATTAAATTATACTGTATACACAGAATATTAAAGTATACTATTTAAACAAATTCAAATTTTGATAATGGATTCTTGGAGAACAACATATATTTTCAAGTTATTCTTTAAAAATAACAAATTTATGTTGTTAAATAGATTTTGTTGTATACTCTTTGTGCACATTCTTTTCAAGTTCAATGGATTGCATGCATCTAATTTTTGATAAGTTATATGTTTCAACCATGAGAAATTTTAATTTCTTGCATTTGCAATCCATGCAAAAATTTATTCAAAGATTTCACTATTTTGAGAAAATATTTCATGGCAAATTCTATCACAAGAAAGAGAATAAGATATATAATGGTAAATGTAGAGAGTTTCTTCTGAATTGATGTGTTGGCCATATCTTGAGCGTTGTTAAAATAAAGATGTTTCTCTCAGTTTTATAAAAATATTAAGGTAGTATATTACTTGCAAATATATACTAATTGATAAAAAAAATTGAAAGTATCATGTCTTGTTATGTTTAGGTAAAATTTGACTAACGAGTGTTTCTATAGTAAAATGTGATTATCTAATCCCTCAGTTATTACAAAAACCGAATGAATAAATCATTAATTTAAAAATATAAAATGAAATAAAAAGAAAGACATCACTTTTAAATAAATAAAAACATAAATTGTACTTTTTGGTATTCAAACCATTTCATGAATTATTTTTCCCTTCGATTATTTTTAAAACTGAGGGAATGTGTTATATTTATTTAAAATAAATAAATAAATAAAACATGACACGACTTGACATTATATCTCTTTTTTTTTTGGTGAGGTTGTAATTTTGTTATGAAATGTATTATTTGTAGTAGTGCAAGTTCAAGTCTCTCATCACCTAAGTTCAAATTGAAAGATAATTAATTGTATTAGTATTCTTTGTTTCTTTTTTGGAATTGGTCATATCATTATTAGAGCAAGTGAAGGAGTGTTGTAATTAATAAATAAATTAGTACAGAAGACGGTTGGCGTGTTCCAATAATAACAAGAAAAACTTGCATGTGAGTAAATGAACATTCAATGCACGAGAAATAGTCTCACATATAAAATTTAGCTCACTTTAATGTTCCTAATATAGAGTTACATTTATTAACTCAACAAGAGGTTACAGAGGAGAAAATGTCACATGGATAAGTGTGGTGGTCTCAAATCTTATATTATTTGTCACCTTCACACACCCCCTCGTCGGTGTCATATATTTTAGGATCGGGACCGAGGGCGTGAGTGTAGATACGCTAATGGCGGCTTGTGAACGACACTCGAGGACTTATTGGAATTCCACAATGCATTAAGTGAAGTGTTGCAATACTTTGTGACATTATATATGAAGTGTTATAACATTTGGTGAATGTGTTTTTCATAAATGTCACAATCTTGTAAAACATCACCATTTAATCTATAAATAAGGTATTTCGGATTCAAAAAAAAAAACATATATAACTCTCCTTTTCAATGTAAATTTCATATTTTCATCTTTCTTACTTTCAAGTTTTTGTTTGTTTTGTGCAAACTCGAATATAAACTAAACTATCTTAGATATTCCTGCACGTACATTCTAAAACATTTATAGAGTTCTTGAAATACTATCGAAAAATTGAATACATGCTCAATTCTAACTTTAATTTATTTAACTTACAATCTTTATCTAACACTTAATGGTTAATTTACATGAACTTACTATAGTATTTGAATAAACAAACAAGGTCTCAACATCTTTTTTAATGTGACACACAACAAAACAAACCAATCCACCAAAGTGGAACTGGTTCTCCAAAACACCATTCCAATTATTATAATTACATATGGAGAACTTCTTTATTTTGATGCACTAGAATGGTTCACTATTGACTCCCACATACCTCCAACAGATATTTTTTCAGATTTTCCACAAGCTCATCCATCCTCATGCTATCTTCTTCATCCATCTGCATCAAAGCTTTAGCAATTAAGAATTTCACTTTATCCCAACATTTCACATTACAAAAGCACAACCAAACAAAAATTTGTTAAAAGCAATATCACTTTAACATTTCTCTTACACGTGCTTTTCTTAATGCTGAAACAATAACAACTACAACTCATACTCAACATGATATATTACTTTTATGTTCTACAATTATTAATTTATTTGATTATTTCACATCCAATATTAGTAGATTTTTAATTAAAATAAATACAAAGTGAGTAATATTAATATATTTAAAAAAATAAAAAATAAAAAATAATTAAAGTGTAAAATTATTTAAAAAAAAATTGTATTAATTAAAGTAGGTAGGTTCATACCTGAGCAAAAATGTTAATTACAAGAACTGAAGCACCAAATGGCAATATGCTACTACTGGTTATAGTGAGATTGAACTTTTCAAGCAATTCATGAATTTTGAGCACTATGTCCTTTTTCTTCTCACAATGAATTCTAACGAGTACTTCTTTTTTCATCACTCTAGCTTCAACCTCAAGCAGTGATTCTGAGCACTTGTTTTTATTGGATGAAGATTGAGATTTCCACTTGAATATTTCTGGATTTACTGTGTTATCTTTGTTTTGATTATTCTCCAATTCTTTAACTCTTTTTTGAAGCTGCTTTGTGTAACTCACAGCTTCACTAAGTACATAGCACTTGTCCATCTATAGTTAAAAATTACATTATTACCAGTCATATAAAAAATTAATAAACCTTTAATATTAGGTTATAATACAACACAACATGTCTGTATAAGACAACTTTTCATTTAAAATTTAATTAATTCCATAATAATACAGAATTAAACAATAATTAATTCTCTATGCAACAAAAAAAAAACAATGATTCTTTAGAAGTAAGTATATAAAAGTCAATGAGGTGAATTATGATTGATACAAGACAAATGAAATAAAGCATATACCTTTCATTTCATCTAACAGTTGTTTTTTTCTGTTTATGGGAATATGTTCATCTGACATGCTAGTTTATAATATGTTATCTTGATTTTTATTCATGGGAAAATGACAGATGAATTATTGAAATTCCCACTTTTTGCTGGAAATATTTATCTAAAATATTATGAGTACATCTGAGTTGATTAATTAACAATTTGTTTAAGTTTATATGCATACATAAACATATTTTTATAGAAATAGTTCTGACATGCATACATATAAAATTGTTTTTAACTTAGTTTAATAATAACTTTTTTTAAGATAAATTTTAAAAAAATTACCTTTCATAAAATGTTTAACTTTTTTAACTATTATATATATTTAAAATTGGCAAACGAGTCCACCCATCAGACATGTCTGTTTTTTCTATATTTTTTTTAGGGCGGATCAAAATTTTTGATCAGCATCCTTTAATGTATCTGCATTCTATCCCTTTTATTTTGTGGATTTTTACGCACACAAACTTTCCATTAAGGTATAATTAAATACATAAAAATCAAATAAATTATTAAAAAGTATGGCTGGAGCTAATTCAATCTTATAAAATCAACTTATATAATAAAGATTATAGCAATTTATTAAATGTGGTTGAGCTTAAATCAACCTTACTAAGGCGAAGATTATCCTAATTTATAAACACATTTTCATACAATATATTATCTGATATAAATTTTTTAACATATAGTAGATATAGTATAGATTATCATCAGCAACAAAATCATATTTAGTATAGATGAGAAATGAATTTAAATGAAGAAACTAACCTTTTTCAAGCCAGGTATCATAGCTGAAAGTGTTATAATACTCTCAGTCAATTCCCTTCTCCTTCTCCTCTCAGCCATCAAATGATCTTGCACTGTCTCACAAGACCTTCTAAGCCTCTTTGTAGCTTCCTTCACCTTTCTTTCATCTTTCTTCACACTCCTTCTTTTATTCGACATTCGTCCAGTAATCGGTTCAACACTTGAATTATCAAAAGATAAAAGGTATGTAGACGGAGAACCAACACACGATCTTTCCAAAGAAATTATGGAGTTCGAACTAAAACTTTTGTGGATTGCTTCAACGTTCTCATGATCAAAGGACAAAATACTATTTGTAGGACTAGTAACACCACCTTCAATATTGGTTTGGATTTCATTGGAACAAAGATAAGAAAAGGGTTCACATTCTGGTTCATCAAGGATGATATCTTTGAGAAACTCTTGCTCATCAAATGAGTTATTCATCACTTCATCTTCCATTTCCTATGAAAATATATATATACAAAGTATACTATATCAATATTCAATTATATAAAGTTTGTGAAATCATAAAGTATGAAATTTTATTTACCATATAAGAAATGAGATTCTCCAATGATTCCTCCATTTTTATGTACACTCAAGAGTACATCTAGCGGTGCAACTTATATAGTGAAATTATATGGCAATTCTTTTTTGTCCACTTAATTCACGTTTTACATATTTTTTTTAATTATAAAATTAGATATTTTTTATGCGTAATTCGTTAAAAGATATGGTTGGTTTTAATTCAACACTATAAAATCGATCTTAAAAAATATAATTGGATTTAACTCAACACTACAAAATCGATGGAAAAAATAAGAATTCAATTCACTTATAAAGACGTATCCAGGTCAATATTATACGACTATGATAGACAGTACAATTTTCATTTAAAAAATTTAATATTGTTTTTATAGATATTATAACAATATTGGTACAATGGATACCGTCCAAACCCGTTCCAAATTTGACAGAAAAAATCCGATTAGAGTAAACTCATATTTGTTTTAGTGTTTTTCAATTTTAAAATATGACTATATAAAACGCCTCTCGGTCCCATCATATGGTCATGCTTACCGCTGGATATTTAGAATTTTAGTCCAATTTCTATGACTATTGTCGAGTAATTAGGAGTCACTTGGAACCCAAACACATACTAGGAGATAGGTTGATTTTTAGTTTTAAAATGCTTTGACCCAAAAATATAATTATTTATGGTTCGGTTTTAGATGATTGATTAAAAAGATTAATTTGATTCGATTTAATTTTATACAATTTTTTACTTAAATATCCCAGTTTTTTTAACAAAATTTCTCAAATAATTCACTTTTTTTTAAACTATTTTTCTATCTACCTCATTTTAAGAGGAGTCATCGTACCAATTAGCGATCATGTTTAAAGATTAAGAGGTGTCTCCAATTGTAATAGAGACACCATATGCAGTCTCCAATCCAATTGGAGATTGTGTGTATTTTCAAAATTTAATTAAATAAAAAAAACTTTAATAAATAATTAAAAATAAATTACATAATTTAATGATGATGACCAAGTTGGGCATACCGACCACCGGTTCCACATCCCCTAGGTCGTATCACTCGATGTCCTCGTTGTTGATTCACTTCTGGTGTTTGGGAGTTGACGTTTCTTGAACATTACTATACTCCCTTAGTAATTCTTGCATCTTTACGAAGTCTTGTGTATGGAAAGACGACAACATGCCGTAACTGAGGTCGTGACCCATGCCATAATAGTTTGGATGTGATGATGGGGTCATCGGTGTGCGACCTGGACAATTGAAAGAGGACATTGGTGTGGATGCTTCGTTAGTGAAAGGTTGAAATGGTTGTGGGGTTTGAAAGCCATATGATGGTTGTGAACGGGGTTATGGAATGCATGAACGAGGTTTTCAAAGGAATTAGAAACCTACCAATAACAACATTGGTAAGATCAACCTATTATAGGTTGGCATCGTAATTTGCATCAAGAGGAAAAAATGGAATGCAATGTTAATGTCAGGTCAAGTTTACAGTGAATGCATAATGAAAGCGATGAAAGAGGAAACCATCAAAACTAACACACATTCAGTCACAAACTTTGACCGTCATGGAAAATATTTCAGTGGTAAGGAAACAATTGATCACAATGAAGGAAAACCATTTTTAGAATATGTTGTTAGACTAGACAGATGCTGGTGTGATTGTGGCAAGTATCAGGTCATCCGGGTACCTTGCTCCCATGTAATTGCGACATATGCATGTGCTCGTCAAGACTCGTACAACCATCTATCTGATGTTTACAAGACTGTTAACGTGATGAATGTCTACAACGAAGGCTTCACATTGTTACCAGTGGAGGAATATTGGTCTCCATACCAATGGACATAGTTTGACACAACGATCAGATGCGAAGAAAGAAAAAGGTCGTCCAAACAGCACGCATATAAGAACAGAAATGAATACGATTGATAAAATGATAAGATTGTGTAGTATATGTCGTCAGCCTAGACACAACAGAAACAAATGTCCAAATGTCGGATCCACCTCTGCACAATAAGAACTTGGTGTAACCTTATATTTTAATATATTAAGAACTTTTTGTTACAACAATGTTAACAACAAACATCACAATAACTTAAATAAACTTAATCTAAACAACACATACAACAACCAAACACAATATTTCTAACTAATTATAACAATCAACTTGATTTCACTAGGTCCAAACATCATTTTTCTAGCTTCCGCGTCAGTCTTAACTCGCACCCACCCACGCATCCTATCATATATCTTAATACTGCAAAAATTTTCACTTTCACCGATTTCTTCCTCTAACCACCGATTCAACTCCCTCTTCAGTTGATTGAGACTTTGGATATTCCAAAACAACATATCGATCAGAGGCTTCTCTCTTGAAAAAATCACTTTCCCATAGCGGCGTGTATACACAATATCAGTATTACTTGTATATCACAAGAGATATGAGAAGAAATGTAAAAAATACTTGAACGCACAACCACTTTTTATAGCAAACTTCACTTAGAACCTTGTCTCCAATTGAATTGGCGACCCTTCCTATTTTTAACACACAATCGCCAATTGGATTGGAGACTACATATGGTGTCTCCAATCCAATTGGTGACGTCTCTTAACATTTCTACATGGTCGCCAATTGGTATGACGACTCCTCTTAAAAATGACAAAATGTGGGGTAGATAGGACAATAATTTGAAAAGTAGATTATTTAGGGAATTTCGTTGAAAAACTGGGGTATTTGAGTAACAATTTCAATTTTTTAAATCGATTTTTTTATATCTAAATTACAAATTATATATATTATAAAATAGTTAATAAATAATATATTTGATATATATATATATATATATATATATATATATATATATATATATATATATATATATATATATATATATTAAAAATCAATATAGAGTAATTAAAAAATATCATCGAATAATAAATTAATACAACATATCATATTAGAATATATATATATATATATATATAGTTTGGATTAGTTTTGAACAAATAATCCGAAAAAATAATATTCAAACATCTAATAATATTCAATTTCTCATAATTTTTAATTTTTTTAATCAGTTAAAGATATTTATTTGGATCAATAAAGATTTGTACACCTCTATTATATAGAAGAGACCAGAGTGACCACATGGTAACAATAATAAATGTTTTCTTTGTCTTATTATTGCAAACTCTTATTTGAAAATTGTACATTGGATCTTAACGAATCTAGATAAATAAATATTTTATTTTAAATATTAAATAAAACTATCTCTGAGCCGGTTGGTAAAACCAAAAAATTCTTCTTTTTGGGGTCAAGGGTAGAAACATGAATTCTAACAACTACACTTTTATAAACAAATAATAATGATGATAATACTAATAATCTAATCACATTAATTTATGCTTAAATGGTCCATCCCTGTTATTTATTGGTACTAAATGTAGTGGCTAAACTAAAATAGTTAATAAAATTATATTTCATGCGATTTAATTTATATTGATATATGATGTACTATAACAATTTTTATATTGGAAAAATATTATAAAAATTTATAAAAAATTTCATTAATATATTTTTATATATTGCATTTTAATTCATTTAAATATTTGTCTAACTACTATAAATAAAAATTTAAATAAAACATTTTTAATATTTGAAATCAACATAATATTATGTTAAAAAAGTGTAAAACTAAAAAAGAACATATAATTTATTTTGAAAGGACATAATATTAAATAGTAACATATATGGATTGTAGGATTGATTGACTTGTTTTTTTCTTTATTTTTTGTTATTTCACTCTATTATCTTCTTTTCTTTTTTGGAAATAAATGTTTCTCAAGTTTGTGTAATGTTGGTGCTCTTGATGCGGTAACTTTTTTAACATTTGTTTCTCTTATAGTTATATATGATTTTTGTTTTGTTATTAAAAAAGTAAGTAAAGATTATTCCCTCCATTATGTGATATAAACCATTTTGATATTTTTATCTACTATCTATCTTTCAAAAATCAATTTTATGCCTTGACCATTTTGCCCTTACACTTAAATTTATTTGTTTTGTCAAAAGGATATTTTTGTAATTAACAAAAGACACAAATAATACATTGTAAATCCTCTTCTGCATTTGACACTTGTCCAATTTCAATTTCAATTTTAAATTCAAAAACACGCATTTTCACAAAATTCGTCGCATGTTGTTACCACATCATTTTCTCCAGAAACCCTAGGCAACCACTGCCCCTTCTCCACCTCTCTACCACCAATAGCACCTCCTTTTTAACACCATCTCAATATCACCCTCTCTCTCTCTACCCACCGACAAGAGACCCACCACAACGTCGTCGCACACCCACCTTTATCACACTGCAATTACACTAACCTCTCTCCCCGTTTCCCATGTGTATGATACTTTTTACTTCATAGTGGATCTGCATGCGGTATGTCCATAGTTGATTCTGACTCGTCCCTACTTCGATCTACTACGACGGTTAGGGTTCATTATACATGGTGAGTATTTGTTTTTTATCTTCTTATTTTTATGATTTAAAGATTTGTCGCATTGACCATGTTTTCTTCTTACAGCTCCTTGATGGAAGAAAATGGAAGAACATTGGGTGGGTTTTTTATTTCTTGAAGATTTGATTTTTTCTTAAACTTGTAGTTTGTTTTTGTTTTTTAGAAGAAAAAAGTTTGTATTTTTTCAAGTGTTTGAATTTGTTGAATAATATTTGATTTACATGTGGAAGATGAAAGAGATATTATTAAGATAAAAATAATTATTTGGTTTAATTTCAAAGTTAATTTGGTGGCTTAAACACATTTCTTCCATTTTCCTTTGCTGATTTAATCTTATTGTAAGTTTTTTATTGTCACATAACTGATTAAGCTGTTTGAGTTTCCTCATGAGCATCACATTAGTAACAGTAATGTTCGCACATAAGGTGCATAAGTCTCTGGGGATCTGTGGCCCACAGTCACCCTTACATCGGTAACGTTCGTTAAGTTCTTTACTTTTTTCCCCATTGCATACTAACCATGGATTATGATCACTATGTTGGACTTTGAGGCAATGTGCTTTATTATGCCAATCTGCTACTGGCTTTGGATCATATATTATTGATTACCGAACGGTTATAACTTATAGACAATGATAACATGAGAAAAAAATTGTGAAATCCTCAGAAGTACAACATACTTAGTGAATCCTGATAGTTTTGTGGCTATTAGCCATTCTTTTTCGCTATATTTTGTATGATTTGACTTGAGATTTCCATATTGGTTCATGATACTTGATTGGAGCAATTTAAATCTGATGAAAAATTATATTTCATACATAATTTATTTTCCAAAATCTTGGAATGCTACATTTTTCTTTTTTCTTTTTTCCAGAACAGTTATGTGAGCAAGATGAGCTCTTCTTTCCTGATATGTGATTTTCATATTGATTATCATACAACTCAATGTGGATATTGATTGTTGAAATGTGTTTTTTCGGGAACTTGAAGAAATTGAAAATTGGAGAACATGGAAGATAGAACATTTGAAAGTTAGAGCACTAAATGATAGACTGATGATGGCTGAGTGTGCATTCACTAACAAATATGGTCTCTCTAGAATACAATGGTATAAACATTTGACATGTTTTTTTAATATCCTAAAAAGAAATTTTAAAAGGGAAATATTTTGTTGAAAAGTTATGAAAACTTCCACTTAATTCCATTTTCATCCGTTTTTCAAATCTATGGTGTGTTATATGGATGCGGGGATTTTCATCTGATCTTTACTCTTACTTTTTTGAGCACATATCAGAAATATGGAACCCAAAGGTTACTTCATCGTTCATTTCGAAACATGTTGTCACTATTATATATTTTTGTCATGTTTACATTTTAAATCTGTTTTATTCTGATTGTGGATGAACTTATAGATCCATAGGCTGATTATTGTGATTCAAAGTCTTTTGACAAAAAATTGTGTTGTTGTGATTCGTGAGTAGTTGTCGTGTTGATGTCATCCGGAAAAAAATTTAAGTTGTGTTGGATTCTGTTTTGTGTATCCTATATTCATTGTGTATTCATCAAAACAAATGTTACTTTGTTTTGCAAGGATTGTTATGTGAGTATCACTTATTTTATGGATGAACAAATATATGAATGCTTCTTAATCAGAATTTTTCTCTTTTCAGGAGGTGAACTGTTAGGTGGAAGCTACATTCACCCGCAGAGATAATAGGATTAAACAATCATGAGATCATAACACTCCACCTTAAATGGTATGGTTGTCTCTAACTTGGTTTTAGAGTTCATAAATATGTAATGTCAATGACTATGTAATGGAAAAAAAATAATGATTATGTGTACAATATTCTGAACAAACATTATAAAATTCAGCATTTAGTAATTGTAAAATTCTGCATTATATAAAACACCACATTATATAAAATTATGTATTTTGTAATTGTATAGAGCATTGTAAACTTTTGCATCATATAAAATTCAGTATTTTGTAATTGTATAGAGCATTATAAAATTCTGCATTTTGTAATTGTATAGAGCATAAAAATTTGCATTATATAAAATTTTACATTTAGTAATTGTATAGAGCATTATAAAATTCTTCATTTAGTCATTCGTGACAGTAAGTAGTGAAGAATTATATCATTTTTCTATGAGTTATATTTAGTAATTTATGTAGTAATATTTTTGAGTCTTTCTATCAAATGATGCGGAGTACTGATTCTACTTGATGTCCAGTGTTCTTCCCGATTGACACTGTAGTTGATATATATTGCTTTCATCTATGTAAGTTGTTTTTTTTTCTCTTTGTTCGTCATTAATGGACTTTTATTTGTGTATGTTCAGGACTTCAGTGTATCGAGGTCTGAGTCAGACTAATCATTTGGGACATAATCTAGATGTGACAATCGATAGGTCAGCGTGTCAAACATTCATACAGTAGCTTGATGTTTCATGGTTTTCCTTTGATTACATAGTCATTATTTTGACGAAAAAATAAAGCTAATTTAGTGGGCTCCCCACCCAAAACTTTTACCGAAGACTTGGCTTTATTGTTACAGGCTTATGGAAAAACAAGGACCTGAAATCTATTATATAACTAAGATCATGATATCATAGCATTCTACCTTAAATGGTATGTTTATCTCTAACTTGGTTTTAAAGTTCATAACACTACAAGAAAAATGTGTTTTAGCTGCAAATTTTTAGCGTCGGCCCCGACTCCGACGCTAATAGTTTTAACATAACGTCACAAATAGCCCTCGCTAATGGTAAAAAGCATTTGTTTTAAATTTTTTAAAGGTCATTAATATTAGCGTCGGGTGAAGCCGACGCTATATATGTATAATATTTATTGTTGCCTCCTTTTCTAAGTTTTTAATAATATTTATTTAAGCGACGACCATGTGCGACACTGTTGTTGGTGTAAAAATGTGAGTGACGGTTTTTTGCGACGCTAATATTGGTGCGAAAGTAATTCATTTCCCCCACAAATTTCGTTTGCCTCCTTTTTTAATTGTTTAAGAAAATTATTTATTTTCATATCAGTGGCGGCTTTGACCGACGCTATGTATAAACTGAAAACTCTATTCATAAAATAAATTTTATAAAATTCATAACTTCAAAAAAAATATTTTATTTGTTATATATATATATATATATATATATATATATATATATATATATATATATATATATATATATATATATATATATATATATATATATATATATATATAATTATAAAATATATATAAATTAAAAAAAAGTAATTTGATATTTTATTATTTTAATTAAATAATTATAACTATAAAAATATATAGAATTTTAAACTATAAAATAAAAAAAAGACTATAAACTTAAATTATATTCATTAAATTAATTTTATAAAATAAAATCTAAATTATATGTATAAAAAAAACTTAGAATTTTGTTTCTCATTGTTTCTCTGTATCGCTGCTTCCCCCTTCCAAAACCCTCGCTTCCATTGATTCACATTTTGCATCGGTAATGATACCGCTTCTCCCTTCCAAAACCCTCGCTTGTTTCTCATTCTGCATTGTTTACATTATTTACATTGTTTCTCACTGTTTTCATTGTTTCTCAATATTTCCTAGAATCGCTTCTGCATCGTTTCACATCGAAGAGTTCAAGAAATCGCTTCTGCATTTCATCACTTTAAAGGTTCGATTCTGCTTCTCCCTTTATTAATCTTTTTTATTTGTGGTTTCGATTTATCGAATCGGTTCATTTTTTAGATTTTTTGTTTTGATTCGTCTTTTCGATGAGAAATTAAGAAATGGTTAATGTAGCTGAAAAACCTAACCCATATATGGTTGTTTACTTTTACCGCGTCTTTTTGATCCGTCTTTTCGATTTAACAAATTATTGCTTCCTTTTACCACATCTATTGATTGCTTCCATCTAAATCTTCTAATGTAATGGGACTGTTAGTGCATTAGTGGGGACTGTTAATGTTAGTTATGAGAACTTCTTATTTGAGTGTGTTAGGTATGATTTAGGGAATTTCAACTTGTTTCTTTAGAGAACTGAATTAACTGAACTGGAGTGCAATTTCAACAGGTTTATTGTTTTGTTTGATTTGGAGAACTGAACTGGAGTGCTTATGTATAATTAGGGAATTTCAACTTGTTGTTTTCTATGTTTAGTATATGTTCACGAATAAGACAAATATCTACTCAAAAAATAAAAAGAACAGACATTAAGAGCATAACCTGCCAAAATTGGTCCGTTTTTAATTTTTTTTGGTTTATTCTTTACGACGTCGACAATTTGATAGTGATTTGTGTGGTATTTGAGCAAATGATTATTAATGCCTCGTGGTATCTCGCAGGAATTATTAAGTTGGTAGTTGGTTGTATATATCACGACAAATTGAGGATTATGACGTGCCTTGCTCTTTCTTTTTTAGTGTAAACTTTGTCTTTGTCATAAAATTCACCCAAGATTATTGTTCAGTTTTAACTTTTATATCTGTTTTAAAGACAAATTTCTAAAAATAGTGACATAATTAAAGTTTTATATATTAGGCAAAACATAATATTGTAGCTGGCAATGTCTTCTGTGACACATGTTTTTAACAAACTTAACCACTTCATTTCAGTTAATAACCAATTTCAATCTCTGGTAAATGAAAACTAGGAAATTCTATTGTTTGTTTAACATACTGTTGTAGTTGGCAATATCTATTTTTTGAATGCAAGTACCAATTTCAATCTCTGTGACACATGTTTTTAACATACTGTTTTTTGAATGCAAGTACCAATTTCAATCTCTGTGACACATGCGAGATTTGTTTCATAAAGCTTGTGGTAAAAGAATAGTTGATATATTTGGTAAGATTAGGAAGAGTGGGAAAAAGCCGTCTTGGTTGGGTGAAAAATATTATGCATATCTTCTTGACGGGTGGAAAACTGAAGAATTCAAAAAGCTCTCTGAACAAAACAAGACTAATCGAGCATCAACTAGAGGTGGCGCGGTCCATACCACAGGACGTAGAGCTCATCATGATGTTGCTCTAGAATTGGTATGTATTCTATTTGTAATCCAATTGATCACACCACACACCAAATAAATATATTCCTAAAAGCAATGTATTATATAAACTATTGTTGTTGTTTCATGAAATTGTAGGAGAAGAAATTAGGTCGACCGCCAAATCCCTACGAGCTCTTCATGGCCACCCATAAGAAGAAGAATGGACAGTGGGTAGACCGTCGTGCAGAAAAAACACATGTAAGCTAATTAATTCTGTTAGAAAAATAACCTATGATGAAGAGTATATAAATATAACCTTAATAGTTATAAATTAGGTATTGCAAGCCTGGAACCACACACAACTTTCACCATATCTTTTATATATATATATATTTGGTTTCTATTTTATTATTACTGGAGACCATGACATTTTAATAGTCAAATTACTAGTTGATATCAACCATGACATTTTAATTCATTTCATTGATTTAGTCAAATTACTATGTTGTTATTAGTATGTATGCTGCTAAGTGGAACTTGTTAAAATGTTAGGAACTTGTTATAATGAATGTATGTATGTATGTTGTTAGTATGTATGCTGTTAAGTGGATCTTGTTAAAATGTTAGTATGTATGTTGTTTAGTGAAAGTGTGTTGGATTCTTTTTAGGTAGTACATCAAATTAAAATATTTATTAGAGATATGCTCTGACTATTATGAATTATTGGTTTGAATTGTTTATGCTCACTGTTATGAATTAGTGGAATTGTTTATGCTCACTGCATGTGATGTTATGTGTGTTATGTTTTACAGGAAGATTATGTGAATCGTTTGACTCAAGCCACTCAAACTGATAATAACGTGGATGGGTCAGACAAGTTACAAATTTGGAAAGAAGTTGTCGGGGGTAAGACGCGTGGCCGTTGCTATGGAACTGCCCGATTGGCGGTTAACGTACGATATGGTGTGTCTTATTTGACACAAGTGACTGTTAATCAGAATAGAGAGGTGGATAGCCAAGCGATTGAGGCGGCTAGAGCTGAGTCTGCCATAGCACGTGAAGAGGCTGCATTAGCTAATGCACGTGCAGATAAAGCTATAGCCGAGACAGAAGAGTTGAAAAGGAAGTTTGAAGAATTTCAAAAAGAGATGTTTGCTTGGAAGTCGAGTCAGGCAGGTCATTCCACTGCTCATGCTTCTAGTGTCCAGCCTAATACTCATGCGCATTACGATGATGACTCTGATGAGCACTCATTGGATCTAGAAGATATGAGTGATTGATGTTAGTGTCATATGCATGCTCTTTTTCTTTGTTTTGGGACTTGGATCAAACTGTTGATTTTCACAAATTTTATAGTTTGTGTTGTGTTGGTCATTGACACTTTTATGTAGTAATATAGTGGATGGACACAAGTTTAATATAGTGTCAATATTTTGATTTTGATGTAAATTTGACATCTTAATTAATGTAGAAATATTATGGATTTAAAGTTTGTTATTTTGTGTTGGAAATTATGATGTGATAATACATCAATGAATGGTTTGAAATAAAAAACAGGTTCAGTAAATTGTAAAAGGTAGATTTGATTTGCAACAGGAATAAATATAAATAAAACAAATTTAAAAAAAAAACATTTAGCGTCGGTTAAACCCCACGCTAACAAGAATTACAAAACAACGAAAAACATTTAGCGGCGGTTTTTTGAGACGCTCTAAAGCACAGAATCTGTTATATAGCGACGGCTTTTAGCGTCGTAAATGTTTAAAATATATGTGTAGCGGCGGCTTAGACCCACGCTAATAAATAGGAAATTTTGTTTTAGTGTCGTTTAGAACCGCCACTAGATGATTATTACGTCGACAAAAGCCGTCGCAATATGTTTTTAATATTGCACATTAGCGTCGGCTTTAGTATTGTACCGTCGGCCTAGCGTTCATTGTAACCGACGCTAGTGTAGCGTCGGCTCGTGATTATGCTTTGCTTCCAATGGTAGAACGTCCGCCCCGACTTCGACGCTAAGCCGACGCTAAAAGGTATTAGCGTCGGTTTTATGCCTTTTAGAGAGGGCTTTAGGCCGACGCTACTACGCTGTTTTCTTGTAGTGTAAATATGTAATGTCAAGGCTTATTTTCATCAAATTTGTATGTTTTCAAACATGCAGGTTGTGAAATGTTAATATGGAAGCAACATTCAGTAGATACAGGTCAGACATGGGAGGTTTTTAAAATGTTAAGGTAACTTATTAAGATCTTAACATTCATAAGATTAATTATTACACTTCCGTATATTTGTATTAATTGGTTAATAGTTGAAATGAAGAAATTCTCGATGTTGTAACCTATTCAGTCCAAATTGTATGGGATTTTGACTTCCATCATCTTCTTTGTCCAATTCCACTTAAATTCCCCATACATGTCATGATCATTTTGAGGTCCCGCAAAATGTATGACTTTGAATCTCAAGCAAAAATTATGCAAATATAATACAATTGTTTGAACTATAGATAATACATTATGTTTTATATCTGTTTCTCAAACTAAATGAATTCAATTTAGTGCTCATTAGAAATATTGGTTTTTTTTATTGTGTTGTTCACTGATTTGATTGAATAAGTTATTTGAAAGAAAGGAAATATTGTTCATTCTTTTAAACAAATTGAAGTATGATACATATTGAATGTTTGTTGAGATTTAAAATGGTAGTTGAGATACATATTGAATATTAGTTAAGCTTAAAAACAAATTCAAGATTAATAGAATTACCTTTTTTGGAAACACTTTTCCAATCATGCAAAATTTCACTTGAGATTGAGACCAAAAACCATAAAGCTTGGAAGTGAATTTTGAGACTAATGAGAAAAAATGGTTGAAGAAGAGGAAAGAAAAAACTAAGTAAGTTGTTTTTATATTAAATTTTCATAGTAGTTTCATTTAAAACTATAATCAATTAAGACGTGGTTGGTTCTGCTTATTATTATTCACCATAGTTTTATGATTGATTTCGTATATTTTAGTTAGTACGTCATTATATTGGTCTCTAATTTTAAATACGATTTTACTTGATTCATTGTATGATATTTAGTTGTAATATCATGTTCAATCTACTACAAAATTTTGCTTGGCTCAACATTGGTTCAATTATGTTTGGATTGTGTATATTGAAATGTTGAATTTTATGTGGCTTAAATATAAGTATGTGATGGTTTATATTGAGTTGATTTTTCCGTGGTTTTCATGTGAATGTACTGCTAATTTTGGTGTGGATTGCACTGTATTGAATGAATGAATTGTAATAGTTTGGTTTAATGCAGAATTTTATTAAATTTTATTAGTATGGCATGATAGATTTGGCATGAGAAATGGAAGCAAAACATAGGTTGAATATTGGAAGAAACATGGTCTTTCAAGCTTTAACTATTTTAATGTCACAACTCCAACTGTCATTAATCACATCTACCAGGTTTTATATAGCTCAATGAACAATTACACAAAGTACACTAGCCATTTCTAAGAGTCTACAAAATTTATAGTTGTTAATATTAATATTGATGTCATTGATATACTCGGCAATTTGTAGCTGCTAATATTAATATTGATGTCAAGTTATCAATTTTTTTTATAAAATCCAACGCAATTTAATTGTTGCAAGAGACCAATTTCATTTTTCTTTGTTATTTTCTCTCTCTTCATTTGAGCATTATACAAATATATCGAAATATTTTATCTCTATTATTACATGATGATTTTACCCGTGCGGGAGCACGGGTATTCAACTAGTTCATATTTAAAAATGAAATATTGATTATATTGAAAATAGATATTAGTAAAAAAAATCATAAAATTATCTTTCATTAATTATATAAAAAAGATAAACTTAAAAAAAAAAGAGCAATAATAAATATTTAAGATATAATAAATAAAAAAAACGTTGATTTTTTTTCTTTTTATAAAACAATTTATAATTTGTCACAATATTTTTTTTCCTCAAAACAAATTTTAATATATAGTAAATATATTGGTGTTAACCTGATGTTTTTTATTTAGTAGAAACAGTTAAACGAATGTTGCATTAGTGAAATGTTAAGTGTTAGTTTTGATTGACATGAGTCAACAACAATAGTATGTAGACTAGCGTTTTTTCGACTAACATATTATTGAGATGTGATTTGAAAGAATCTCAAGAGTATTAGAAATAATAACTAATATTTTGACAAACTTGGTTACTAAGTTTGTTTAGGGGTATTTTAGTACTTTATCTTATTGTCTTTTAAACTTGTAGGCTAAGTTTAGTTTGCTTATAAATAGAGTAGAAAATACTTTTGTAATATCTCTCTCCTTTAATACATTCCTTTTGTTCATCATTTTATTTCACCTTCTGCACCAACAATTAGTATCTAGAGCTCTGGTTCAGATTCAGTGGGAGAAACACCGGGAAACACAAGTGAAAAAGTGAGGCTTGTGTGATTGATTTTTTGTTCTTGGATTCGTGTTGAACCTTGAACAAAAATATGATCAGAATCACATTGATTATGTGGGTTGGGAAACACTGTGTGGTGAGATCTTAGTGTATTGCACAAGGTAGAAGATGATGAACATAAATGTCAGCATGAACACCAAGCTTCCAATATTTGATGGTAAAAAATGGAATCGTTGGATGATTCATATGTGTGTTTTGTTCAGTGCTCAAGATGTTCTGGATCTTGTCATTGAATTTTATATTCCGGTAGCAGCAGATGCAACGGAGGAACAAAAGAATGTGCAAAAGGACATGAGGAAGAAAGATTAGAAAGCTATGTTCTATATCCATCAGTGTGTGGATTTAAATGTGTTTGAGAGGATTACAAATTCAACGACAACAAAGGTTGTGTGGGACACACTTGTTAGATGTTACGGTGGTGATACATCAATGAAGAAGGTGAAACTTCGGTCCTTGAGAAAGCAACATGAGAATCTCAACATGAAGAATAATGAGAATGTTTCTGAGAACATCTCTAGAATGATTTTGATCACTAGTGAGATGAGGGCTTGTGGATAAACTCTTTCTGAACAAGTAATCATTGAGAAGGTATTGAGATCTCTTACCCCTCAGTTTGATTACATTGTGGTAGCAATAGAACATTCTAAAGATCTGAGCACCATGAAGATTGAAGAGTTGCAGAGCAGTTTAGAAGTGCAAGAGTATCGTCTAACTGAGAGAACTTCTGAAAGGGAAGTAGAGCAGCAGGCTCTGAAAATAGTTTCTGATAAGAGGCATCAGAAGTAGTCTTGGTCAGAAGCTATGAGAAGATATGATGGTGGTCAGAAGTCAGAAACCTCAACCTCTGATAGGAAAAAGAATGCTCAGAAGGGAAAAGAGAAGTATGACAAAAAGAAGATTCAATGTTACTGTTGTAAGAAGTTTGGTCACTTTGATAAAGATTGTTGTTCAAACAAAGAAAGGAAATCGGAAGAAACGAATATAGCCAGAAGTTCTGATGATGAATTTGTGCTACTGATGGCTTATGAATCCGATGATACGAATTTGAAAGACTGGTGGTATATGGACACTGGATGCTCAAATCATCTTACTGGAAATAAGAAATGGGTGGTTGATTTTGACTCTGAAAAAAGGGCAAAGATCAGATGTGCTGATGACAAATATCTTAATGTTGAAGGTATGGAAAATGTCAAAGTTATTCTGAACAATGGGAAAACAGCATTAATTCAGAAAGTGTGGTATGTACCTGGTATAATAAGCAATATGATGAGTGTGGGAAAACTAATTGAGAAAGGTTTTTCAGCTACCATGAAGGACAATCTTCTGAAGTTGTATGACTATAATCAGAAGTTGATTATGGAGTTAGAATAGGGAAGAAACAGAACATTCAAGGTGAATATCAAAACTGTGGACTCAAAATGTCTTAGTGCAACAAGTGTTGTGGAGGAAAGTGAGTTGTAGCACAGAAGATTTGGTCATCTGGATTTCAGAAGTTTAAGGCATCTGAATTCAAAGAAGCTGGTACGTGGAATTCCTAAATCAAGAAGCTTGAGATGTCATGCAGAGTGTGCATGGAAGGAAAGCAACCAAGATTTCCATTTGCGTCAGAAGTAGCTCCAAGATCCAAACATGCCTTGGGAGTAGTACATTCAGATGTGTATGGTACATTTCCAGTAACATCGATTGGAGGGAACAAATACTTTGTGTCATTTGTTGATGAGTTCACCAGAATGACGTGGTTATCCCTCATTAAGTTTAATTACGAGGTGTTTACTGAATTCAAGAAGTTCAGATTAAAGGTTCAGAATCAGAGTGGTCAGACTCTGAAGATTCTCAAAATCGATGGTGGAGGTGAGTATAACTCCAAAGAGTTCCAGAAGTTCTGTGAATAGAATGGAATCAAGCATGAGGTTACTGCTCCATATACTTCTCAACACAATGGTCTTGCTAAAAGAAGAAATCTACATTGCTTGATATGACGAGAAGCATGTTGAAGGAAAAGAAGCTTCCTTAAAGTTTGTGGGGAGAAGTTGTTGCCACCACAGCATATGTACTCAACAGATGTCCAACGAAGAAGCTGAAAGAAATAATTCCTATTCATAGTGGACTGGAGATAAGCAGAGTGTCAGTAATCTGAAGATTTTTGGTTTTGTATGTTACAAACATGTTCCAGAAGCTAGAATACAGAAACTGGATGATATAAGCAAAGTGATGTTACTAGTGGGGTACCACAGTACAAGTGCGTACAAGCTTTATTGTCCAGAAACTAATAAAGTTGAATTCAGCAAAGATGTAATTGTGAAGGAATCAGAAGTTTGGAATTGGGATAAGTCTCAATCGAACTCTGATGTGAGAACTTCTGAAGAAAGCTCAGAACTAAGAATTTATGAAGTTGGAGTGAATTTTGATAGTGAATCTAACTCCGATGGTGATTCTGATTCTGAAGAATACTCAGAAGATGAAGGTGATTCTGATGACCCAAATTCTGGTGGTAATTCAGACTTTGGGAATATGCCAGACTCTGAAGATGGTCAAGGTCTAGGCTCTAGATGAAGTCAACCTTCTGAAGCAAGAGCTTCTGAAGGAGAAACTTCTGAGGTTCAAACATCTGAAGGAGATTCTGAATAAGGTCAGAGGCCACAAAGAATCAGAAGAATTCAGAGAAGGTTTACAGAGTTTGACATGCTGCAAGATACTGAAGTTGATTTTGAAGGAGAAGTTTTTCAGTGTGCCATGTTAGTAGACTCTGAACCCGTGAGTATGGAAGAGACTCTTAAGCAGAAAGTCTAGTTGAAGGCCATGAAAGAAGAACTTGATGCTATAGAGAGAAACAAGACTTGGAAGCTGACAGAACTTCTAAAGGCCATCAGTGTCAGATGGATTTTTAAGTAAAAACTTGGGCTTGATTATTCTGAAGTGTTTGCACCAGTAGCAAGACATGAAACAATCAGATTGGTGATTGCAATAGTTGCTAACAAGAATTGGCTTATGATGCATTTAGATTTGAAATCTGCATTTTTGAATGGTCCATTACATGAAGAGGTGTACGTGTCACAACCTCTTGGATTTATTAAAAAGAATCAGGAATGGATGGTGTACAGATTACACAAAGCTCTGTATAGATTAAAGCAAGCACCCAGAGCTTGGAATCTGAAGATTGATTCATTTTTCAAGGAACAGGGATTTCAAAAATGTGAGATGGAGAACGGTGTTTATGTTCAACATACTTATGGAGGTAATATGATTCTGGTGTGTTTGTATGTTGATGACATGTTGCTGACACGAAGTTCTGAACAAGAGATAACCAAGTTCAAGAATGTGCTAATGAATGAGTTTGAGATTACTGATCTCGGAAAAATGACATACTTTATAGGGATGGAGTTCACATACTCTAAGAAAGGTATCATTTTGCATCAGCTGAAGTATGAACTTGATCTTTTGAAGAGATTTAAGTTGCAGAAGTGTAAGACTGCTATCACACCTGCTGACACAAATCAGAAACTAGATTCTGATTCTGATGGATAGGATGTGGATGCTACAACCTTCAAACAGTTGGTTGGTTCTCTGAGGTATTTATGTAATACCATACCTGACATTTTCTATGCAGTTGGAATGGTTAGAAGATTCATGAGTAAACCCAAGTGGTCTCATTACCAAGCTGCTATCAGGATTCTGAGGTATATCAAGGGAACTCTAAAGTATGGAGTGTTATTCCCTTCTGGAAGAAAGATAGAATCAGAACTTCAGAGTTACTCGGGATTCTGATTGGTGTGGAGACAAAGTTGACAGAAGAAGTACTTCTGGGTACTTGTTCAAATTTATGGGAAGTCCTATTTCTTGGTGTTCCAAGAAACAACCTGTTGTTACTCTGTCAATCTGTGAGGCAGAATATATTGCAGACGTTGTCATTGCATGTTAAGTTGTGTGGATTCAGAATTTGCTGCAAGATCTGAAGATCAAAGTTGACAAGCCTCTAAAGCCGATGATTGATAACAAGTCTGCAATCAATCTTTCCAAAAACCCAGTGTTGCATGGGAGAAGCAAGCATATTGAGACAAAATATCATTTTCTGAGAAGCCAAGTTCAGAATGGAATACTGGAAGTCATGCACTGTAGCACTCAGAAGCAGCCGACAGATGTTCTGATGAAAGTTATCAAGACTGATCAATTTCTCCGTTTAAGGGATGAAATTGGTGTTGTTAGTTTTGAAGAAAATATAAATTAAGGGATGGTATTAGAAATAATAATTAATATTTGGACAAACTTGGTGACTAAGTTTGTTAGGGGTATCTTAATATTTTATCTTATTGTCTTTTAAACTTGTAGGTTAAGTTTAGTTTGCTTATAAATAGAGTAGAAAATACTTTTGTAATATCTCTCTCATTTAATGCATTCCTTTTGTTCATCATTTTATTTCACCTTGTGCACCAACAAATAGCATATTAGGGCCGACCCTAGGGGTAGGCCACCAAGGCTACCGCCTAGGGCCTCACTTTTATTTTCTTCTTTTTATATAATTGTATTTAACTAATTTTCTTAAAATAATTTTTAAGATCATATTATATAACATCTATTTAGAATATATGTTAATAACAACCATTTATAATATTATAATATGTATTATTTGATTTTTTAATTTAAAAATTATATGTAAAGATGATAATGTTTTGACTTCTTTAACATAATAAAAGACTTTATATCTAAGATTTTTAAAAATAATTTTGTCATTGTTTTTTAATTATGATTTTTTAAATAATGAGAAGAGTGTTTAGATGAGTTAATTTTATCATCAATTGAAATAAAACACTAAATAAAACTGATTAAAATATTTTAATAATTTTACATCATAAAGTAACTAAAATATAATAATATTAAAGAAATATTTTTATTATATTAAAAAAAATTAGCTTTAAATTTCTCCTCAGGCCTCGAGACGCGTCGGGCCGGTCCTGGAGCAGATCTTGAGATATATATGGTTTGGAGGAGTCTCAAGAAAAGATATAGGTAAGCACTCGACACCATGTCAAGAACGAGACTTTCGACAAGCTCCAAAGACTTAAAAATTTGAGAAAACCAAATACAGAAGGGACTTAACACTATCAACAAATACCTTTGACGCACATGCAGTTCTAGTCGCTAAAAGCAGTTAGAGACCGTGGGATAATTGTTTTCAACAGTTTCAAAATATTGATGATGCGGCAATACGTTAGATGATGAGTTGCATGCATTTGAAGACGTGTTAATTCTTTATGAGTAAACTGTCGGAAACAATTATTTTTAGTTTTAGTATATATAACATGCTCATATGTTGTAATCGACTTCACAAATTTCATATTCATTCTCTATAGAATTGAAGTAACCAAGTTAAAGCGTGAAACAATTTGTGAGTAATATGTGAGTTTGTGTCCCTTTCATTGTACTTTTTATGTTTTCTTAATTGAATGACTTTTTCTTTTGTCGTATACTATATTTATTTAATGTTGTTTACTTCAAACTTCTTTTACTTTTGTTCAAGCTTTATTGTCTTTAAAGTTCACTTTTACTCTGTCTGCATGTAGACATTCGTAGTAGCATCATACACATATTTTGTTGTAAACATGTTTGCAGTAAAATATTTCTGAGATGTTTCAATTTAATCTCAAAGACTTTCAAACTCGTGATTGTTCGCTGAAACACCTACGAATAAACTGACACATCCAGTCGGACCATTTTATGCAACAAAAAAAAAAATTCTTTTACAAGAAATTTTCGTATTATTTATTTTGATTTATTGTTGAAATGTTTTCAATGTTCTAGGTTATATGCGTTTGAGGAGAGGTGGGATCTTAGCAGAAATGGTTAACCCAAAAACCACTTCTCATGTCTGAAACGATACTCCAGGCCCTGAACCAACAGTCACTACGACAATTGGTATAGTATAGACAACAAAGCCTATAGGAGTCACATGCTCAATCCTATCTCCGGTAATGACTTCGACGTCGATGTCAGGAGTGACAACTACTTTATCGTCGATAACAAGCATATCAGCCTCTCCCGGACCTACTTCGACAGTTGTGGGGGACCCTAATCTCCATGTTTCACTTTTCCCTTAGTTACGAGGGATTACCCATATGGCATGACAACTACCATGATGACAGGGTTACAAAGTCACTCTTCGTCATTTGCGGATAATCCTGCAACGATAGCGTCACCCCTCAATTAACATTTGACGTCATAATCTATCATAAGCAACCTTGGTCGAATGGCACAACTATAAAGGGGGCGATATTGTCCTCCTATAATGTCAGCATTAACTACTGATTCCATAACGACCATGAGGCATTAAATGGATGAAAGTAACCATGAGATGGTGAACATGTTGACACAAAAAATAGGTACGATGTTTCATCCCCTGATTCTATACACCACCAAAAGTTACCAACAGTTAGCCATCAGGTTGGCAGAATTGTCGACATTTTTTTGGGCGTCTATGACGCTAGTTGTGCCACCACCCATTAACCAAGTTCCGTCGAAAAATCTCCACCTAGGATAGATGAAGGGAAACAATCCCAGATTGGCCCCAAAATAGTTATGGTGCCAAGAGATCAGGACGCCGATCAAGTACTTAAGAATGTCCAACAAATAACTTTTAGAGAGAATAATATAACTAACATGGTTGAATAGATTTTGGCCCAGAATGGCCTCAACGTTAGCCTTCATAGGCCTATTCATGTGTCTCCTCTGTCAGAATACATTTGATAAACCGAACTCTCCAGTGGGTGGAAAGTCCCCAAATTCACCAAATTTTCTGATGAGACCAATGAGTCCACAGTTGGGCATGTCACCAGATATCAAACTGAGATAAATGATATAATTAATAATAAGAATTCGAAGATGAAATAATTTCCAAATTCTCTCACAAAAAAGCCATCACAGGATTCACCATACTCCCTCCTCATTCCATACATAATTTTAGTCAATTAAAGAGTGTTTCATGAATAATTATATTATAGAGTGTTTTAATTTCACGGTTCTCCAAGAAGCAAATAGTGATGACTTTGTCTTCTTATAAAACAGAGTATATTTCACAATATAATGCAAAATGTCAAGAAATTTGCAAAGAGAAAGAAATTGAACTAATGATAGACACAAATCAACATAATATTGTAAAAATATCTTATAGCTGACGGAAAGAGAACTCATTAATTAAAATCATGTTGAACTTTCTTAGAGATTAAATAAAAATGATAAGTTTAATTTGACACGCTGCAAAACAAAAGATCAACTAGTAGATAAAACCACATATTGAAAGATTCAAATAGATAAGAATGACACTAAATATAATAAATATAAAAATTGAATTAAGAGGGAGTGTTGAAGGGTAAGATGGTTAACTACTATTATATAAGTGTAACACAAAATTTGAAATTGAAGCCACAATTCACCGATCTTAAGTTAAAATGCAATACTTTTAAGATCCAAAACTTATGTTAAGATTAGAATTACAATAGTATGTGAGTCAGATGGGAAGAAAAAAAAAACTTATATAATTTAAACCTATTGATTATACTAATTCATAAAGTCTAGAACTTGAACAAAATATATAATATTCAATTCATATCTATTTATTCATGTTGGTTCATTACAAGTGTCTTTTGTTGATAATGGGAAAATCACATTAATTATAAGGTGATGTTTAGCACAACAGGACAAGATATGTAAACCAACTGCTCCGAAAACGAAACTTTAAAATGTTTGTATTTTCCTACGCAAAACAAATCTTACACCCCATACTATAGCAGTATAGAGACAATATGGTTTATAAAAATAGTATAATTATTGAAGAGCTGGAGAATCATCCGGTGCTGTCTATACTCTATGATTATTATGGACGGTTACATCATTAAATATATGAATTGCATCTTTTATATATTAAAACTTTATATATATATATATATATATATATATATATATATATATATATATATATATATATATATATATATATATATATATATATATATATATATCATTCAATACATATTAATAGTCATAAATAGTTGGTCTCAAACATATAAACGAGAGATTTTATTCTTATTAATTAACCTTAACCTTAGATAGATAATGAGACATGATCTTAATGATCAATCAATTGGTTTTAAGGATATAAATCTAATATAAATTGGTCACTGCCAAAGAAAGATAAACTTTTCAGATATAATCCCACTTTGTGATTCTGATTATGTCAATTGATTTTTTGGTTAGGTCGAAAATTTCCTCTTTGACGATTATGTGGATTCTCTCTAAAACGCAAAACCATTATTAGTATGGTCGAAATCTTGAGCTAATAATGATATAACCCTACGGGAAATCTCACACCTATGAGTTATTCCCCTCGAAGTATGATCAATACAGACAAAACGTCAACACATAACAAGAGTTCTAAAAAGACTAAAAGCACAGGCTATATAGGAAGCCCATCATTAAAGGATAATCGGCCTACTTAAACGCATTTCGCCCCTACACACGCGTTTTTGTGTTCTTACTAGGATCGGGAAGGATATATTAAAAGGATGTTGTTGGCTATCAAAGAAAGGGCAGCTTTCCCTTTCCACGAGGCCAATTGAATGGCATATGACTAGGGCAACTCCTTCTAATCACAAAGATGATATTATATATTCCTAAAATCCCTCTCTCAAATCTTTTCACGATTCACCATTATTATTAGGCAATTCATTAATCAAATGAAGTAATTGACATATAAATGTATTTAAATAACAAATTTAACTTATGTTTTTAAATTAAGCCTAAAACTTATTTGTCAAGTCTAATTTTAGATTATGTTTGTTTGGTTTGGTTATTATCGTACTTGCAATATAGACGGTTTATTTATATTTTGTATTCATTGTGTGCATGTTTATCACGTATGCTATAACTCTAGTTATTTTGACAAAATTGACATTTCTTGTGATAATTGAATCTTTCTAAATGAAGTTATTATATATAAACATATCACACTCACATCCAAAACAAAAAGTATAACAAACATTAAATGTCATGGTCGGTGATAAAGGAACAGTTTTTAATTCAACATACATTTCATATTGAACCTACTGAAAAAGAAATGAGATGTGGTAAATAAAGGAACAATTTTGGAAATTTTTTATCAAATTATCCAATTTTTTTAACTTTAACCCCTAATACCTTACCTTTTAAATTAACCCCAATCTATCCTATTTTTAAAAATAAAAAAATTAAAGGAGAGTAGCCAATTGAATTGACACTTCTTATATTATTTTTTAAAAATTTTTATTATCTGTGAATTTTCCTGCAAATTTGAGATTATCTGCGAATTTACTTATGAATATAGGTAAATCTACAAATAATTCTGCAAGTAATGTCAAATCTGTTGAAAAACCAATTTATCTATAAATTCATTTTGTTTTATGAAAAGTGGGGTTTATGGAAAATTAATTTGAAAAGTGGTTATTTTGAAAATTATTTTTTCAAAAAGTAGGATATTTGAGTAAAATTTCCAATTTTGATTCTTAAGTTGTTCTTTTATAAGTAAAATAAATTTAAGGGAGTACATGAGTTATTATGTTAGAAATTTATTCATAAAAGAAATTTAAAGACATAAATCAAAGACGTGAAAAATATATATAACTAAATAAATAAATTATGAGTATTATGAAAATTATCTTTAAAACGATTATTATAAAAATAAAACTAAAATTATTAAAAAAAATATTTTAGATTTGAAAACAACTTTAATGCAAACATGATTTTATTTCTCCAATTCCTTCCGATATATGTCTAACATGAGAAACATTCACTTTGTCATTTATGATCTCACAAGCATCTTGTCAATTTTATTGGCTTGGTATTTGATTGTCATATTCTCTTTGTTTTATAGTGCTAGGTGAATCACATGAGCTGGATCTTGTGTAAAAGAATTCAGAACCATCTTTAGCAAGTAACTCATATTTTTCTTGAATCAATTAACTTTTTTATTTTTGTGTAAGATTTATATGGTCAATCAAGGTTCTTTTGATCCACAAATAGAACATAATATATTACTAGATGCAGTCGAAACAAAGGAGTTTGATGGACGTGATTGTGGTGCTGGAGAATGCATCGACCTACGATTTTTCTATAGTAAATCAAGAAAGAGTGAAGAATTATGGAAGAAAAAGATGGACAAACTCGTTAATAAGAATTGCGGAAAAAAGAGATGGACAAACTCTTTTATTTTTGGAAAAGAGTGGCTAGATGTAGGAATACTACAGATGTGGTACACGTAAGTACAATTTTGATTCTAACAAATATCAATTTTAAATTTGTGCACATCACTAGTTTTGATGGTAAGAGTCACTTATTTTTTTAATTTTGTTTAACCATTTAGGTATATGCATTGTGTTTGTATATAATCAAATAAATCAAATATTTATAAATTCTTGGAATCATTTAGTATTCGATTTACAAATAATTTTACAAAAGATTTAATCATTCATGTCTTCATGGTTAAAAGAGGAGAATAAAGATTGTTACTTAACACCGTTTATCAATTCGTAGGTAATTTTGAGGTTGTGGTTTCTATATTATAGTTAGTTTCCATGTTTTCCTAAATATTAATTATGCTCGTGTTCATTCAATGATCATTGGCAATTGATCATCATATCTCTTTGGGCGAATATGGTAATTATGTTATGTTCCATGGTCAAACAACTTGAATTAAAGATGAAATGTCTACTTAGTACGTAAGTTTATATTTTATAAGACTTTTACTAATATTTTCTTTGACTTTGTAATTAGCTTAGGATGTAATATGTTTAAAATATTTTCAATATATAGAGTTGCTGAGCAACACAATTTGTTGAATGGGGATAGAAATAAAAGACTCGCATTTGGTAAGTGAATTACTTGTGATATTCATTTATCTATAGTTACATGTGTGGTTATATATTCATGTAATATTTAAATTTGTTGACGAGGAAATCAAAAGGAAGATATGAGAGTGGTTTACATGTTATAAAACACATGTTAAACATGGTCTCTTTTGATATTGTTGATTCTTAGGATCGGGTATATATATTTACAATAAATGGTTTGATAATCTTGGATTTCTTCGAAGAATCGTGTTCGTTCACTTTCCGAACAAAGTATTTCGACCCTATTATGCCTGGGTTCACGAAATCTTTGTGGGGATAATTCTTCAAGAACAAATAGTTTCTTGGCACAAGAAATTATTCAGAAAATAGAATGTTTATGTTTTTGTTATCTCTTTCGAAAAAGAGGCCAAACGACTCCTTATATAGGAGTTAAATAATTCAAACGAAAAGACACACCAGTTCAAAAATGGTTATGTCCTCACGGGGCGCTGCCCCGTACCCCGCCAACGGGGCACTGCCCCGCACCCCGCCAGGGGCTTCGCCCCTTGGAACCCCGTTTAAGTTATTCGCATTCAATTATATGTTGGCTTGACGAGCGTGCACTCCGCACTACCCTAACTCGTTTCCAAGCTTTAACGTATAATTGTTTTGGCCTGTAGTAAATCTCATTACTACTAAAATGCATTGATGACACTAAAATCACCAAACATGTTAAACATGGTCTCTTTTGATATTGTTGATTCTTAGGATCGGGTATATATATTTACAATATATATATATATATATATATATATATATATATATATATATATATATATATATATATATATATATATATATATATATATATATATATTAATGATTTATACCACATGCATAAAAGTTTGTTATTATTTCAAATCAAGTTATCTTCATTTTCCTTCAAATATCTTGCTTTAGATATCTTGCTTCAATGTGTTTTATTGGTCAGAGTTATCACATTGAGTTTGTAATATATGTGCAATATTTTTGGATTTGTTGTAAATAATATTTAGATTTGTTTAATATTTTGGTACTATATTGAGGTCATATTTTGGTGCTTACATATAATTTATAGATATAAGCAATATAAATCATATTTTGGTTAGAAAATTTATATTTCATAATTTGTTGTGATAGCAAATATGGTATAAAATACATGTACTAAGAAATGAAGCATATAAAGAATATTTTAAAAAATATTTATAAAAAAAAAACCAAAATATTTCACCACAATTGAAACAGCCAATCATGGTGAGAAGTAATACTAAAAATATTATATATTATGGTATGGCTAGGAATCAAACACACGACATTTCACCATGTTTTTTAATATGACTGTGGAGATATGTAGCGTGCTGATATGCTGTCACACACAGGTCAAAATGAGAATTAAAAATGTAGTAAAACGGAGGCAACACTCGATTCGTATCGCAAAGACTATTAAATGATTTAGCCATTTGATTGAAACAATGAAAGGGTTTGAGGTTCCGATTAAGATTACGATTAATAGAATATGATTACGAATAATATTGACAAATTAATCTACTGGTCGGTCTCCAATTTATCATCGATTAATATAAATCTAAAACCCTAAACGATTTTAATTCCCTTTCGCTTACAATATTAATAACAAGTACAAATGATACTGATATATGATATGTGTTCATAATTTCCGAATTAAGCAAATGGATGAAGCATACACAAATTAAGCAAATGTGGTTATGGTATGGAACATACATCAATCAAAATAAATCATTATTATTCTATAAGCATCAACTGAATTAAACAAAAAATGAAAACCAAATTAAGCTCTAAGATTTACATAAATAATTGAAAAGGAATTGGAATTGCTTCAGAAATTATTAAAAAAACTCATAGTAAATGTAGACACAGTTACAGCTGATTAATCCATAGGGCGTTAGTTCTCCATAGAATTCGTAAAATTTATTCTAATTTCATGTATATTGAATGCCCTAGCAGTAGCACTGTAATTTAGTTTAAATATTACAAGACAAATCGGGTCCTAATATAAATCGAGCCGAAAAACATAAAATTCGGCCCAAAACTTATTATTTTACTATATCTGAAGATAAAATGAATTATTCGACCCTTCTGCATTCTGAATTAACTTTTGACTTCAACATAAAACTTGTATCTTATCCTCTCATGTTTATGTTGGAAGCAGTATAATGACAAGCAACAAAAAATTTTGTAAGTATTTTCTAAGAATTTATCGTGTCCACAGAGATCGGTGCTACTAAAGTGTCATTCGATAATTTCTGCAGGTATGAGTTTGATTTAAAATGGTTTGAGACATAGAAATAGAAAAGTAAATATGAACATAAAAAGAATTCATTCTTCAAAGAGAAGAAACTTATTCGGCATGCACAGAATTGACTCGTCACAAACTTAAACTTACCGACCAGTTATACTCAACCTACAATACTCGTCAATATCATCTGGCATCGCTCACAATAATGTCCATCTCTGACACAGTGAGATGAGAGAACAACCGTATTACTCTCGTTGCTGCTCTCGGACCTGACTTGAAATACAAATGATATTAAGCTCTGATACCCATAAATATTGTTAGCTCTAAATCTATATGTAGCAACCAGAAACTAACGTGAAATTCTGGTATAACATATACTTGAAGATGTCCTAATAAGATGTTAGAACACTTAATATCTGCCAAGTAGGACAAGAACTAGAATAGAAAAAATAGTAACAGAAGTAAAGAACACACAGAAAATGTTTACCCAGTTCAATTTAACAACCTACTATGGGGGATATCAATCCAGGATATCCACTATGCAATATAGTTAAAGTCAAATCCACCGTTTGTAAATTTACCTAAAACTACTCAATCCTAGTCTTCAACCTAAGACACCTCCTAGGTATGAGACCCTTCTCAAATGCCTTTCTATCACCACAGTGACAGAAACAAATTTACAGCTAAAAAACACACAGTTCTCAACAAGAATTCAATGCAATACAAGAGAGTCTCACAACAACTCAAACCCTAGCACTACGAAAATAATAATCCTTATTTTTTATATTTAAACTAGGTCAAATCCATCCTATTTAAAACCCTAATAGGATTGGACTCTAGCTTCCAATCTTGCAGTAAATCACACCCACGAATCCTGCAGAATATTCTTTCAAAAAGAGATTTCTTCAATCATAAGTTTCCTAAAATTCCTTCATATCTTTAGGACCCTTTTGTAGCCTTGTGCACTTCCAATAACCTAAAATATTAAAATACTCATAACAAGGTATATATATATATATATATATATATATATATATATATATATATATATATATCAGGTAGTAGACCAAGATGTCAAATAACAAGGGGAGGACATCTTGTTTGATATCTCCATAATAACCAAAATAGGACATCTTGTCCAATATCTTCAAAACAATTGTTTTACCAAAATCAATGCGAACTCACAAGAGCCTTCAATCTCCCCTTTTGGTTATGTTGTGTTGAATAGGATTTTTCGAAATATTAATAGCACTCATGTTGTCACAAAACAATGTCATAACATCTTGTGGAACATTATATCCATTCAACATTTGCTTCATCCATACTAACTGAGAACAACTACTTCCTGCTGTTATATACTCATCTTTAGCAATTGATAAAGAGACACAATTTTGTTTCTTACTAAACCATGATATCAGATTGTTTCCCAAAAATAAGCAACCTCTAGATGTGATTTTTCTGTCGTCTGCATATCCAGCCCAATCAGCATCACAATAACCTAGCAACATGGAATTTGAGTTGTTAGAGTATAAGAGCCCATAGTCCCACGTTCCATTTACATATTTCAGAATTATCTTAACTTGATTAATATGACTCACTTTTGGAACAACTTGATATCTAACACAAACTCCCACAACAAAAGTGATATTTGGTCTACTAGTTGTTAAGTACAGCAAGCTACAAATCATGCTTCTGTATAGACTTTGATCAGCTCTTTCACCATGTTCATCTCTGGATAGTTTTAAATGAGTTGGTGTTTGTGTTATTTTGTGTTTGTCTTTCTCCATCCCAAACTTCTTAACAATGCTCTTGGCATACTTCCCTTGACAGAGAAATATAGAGTCTTCCATTTGTTTTACTTAAAGTCCAACAAAATAAGTTAGTTCACCTACCATACTCATCTGAAATTCTTATCACATATGTTCAAAAAACATGTTGAACCATGTTATTTGACATCCTTCCAAAGAAAATTTCATCCATGTAGATTTGGGTAATCATAAGTTTCCCTTCTTGCTCTCACACAAAGAGAATTTTGTCTATGCCACCCTTCCTATATCCATGCTTAACTAGAAATCCAGTTAACCTTTCATACCAAGCTCGAGGAGCTTATTTTAGTCCATTTAAAGCTTTCTTTAGTTTATAGACATGATCAGGATAGGTAGGATCTATGAATCCCTTTGGTTGTTCTACATACACCTCCTCCTGTAGAAACCCATTCAAAAAGGCACTCTTAACACCCATTTGAAAAATCTTGAATTTGAGCAAGCATGTTACTCCTAGTAACAATCTAATGGATTTAAATCTTGCAACTAGTGAAAATGTCTCATCAAAATCTAAACCCTCAATTTGAGTAAATCTTTGAGCCACCAGTCTAGCTTTATTTCTAGTGATAACTCCATGTTCATCAGACTTATCCTCCAGTTAAGCAAAAGCTTCGTAGAACTTGTCCTGACATGGCGATGAAAATCAAAGAAGAGGTTCAGAAGCAGTGGGACGTTGGGTTCCTTGTCGTGACTCGTTATCCACCCTGGATAGCTAATATTGTGCCAGTACCGAAGAAGGACGACAAGGCCCGGATGTACGTTGATTATCGAGACTTGAACATAGCGAGCCCAAAAGATGATTTCCCATTACCTCACATCGATGTATTGGTTAACAACACGGCTCAGTTCTCGGTCTTTTCTTTCATGGATGGCTTCTCTGGATACAATTAGATTAAGATGTCACCAGAAGACATGGAGAAGACAATATTCATTACCCCTTGGGGTACGTTTTGCTACAAAGTTATGCCTTTTGGGTTGAAGAACGTCGGGGCAACATACCAACGGGTTATGGTAACATTATTTCATGACATGATCCACAAAGAGATTGAATGCTACATGGATGGTATGATTACCAAGTCCCGAGAAGAAGAAGAGCATTTGATTAACCTTAAAAATCTGTTTGAGAGGCTAAGAATGTTTCGTTTGAGGTTAAATCCTAACAAGTGCACTTTTAGAGTGCGGTCTGGAAAACTGCTGGGTGTCATTGTTAGTCAGAAGGGGATAGATGTAAATCCTTCTAAAGTCAAAGCCATACAAGATATGCCTGCACCGCGAACAGAAAAAGAAGTTTGTGGCTTCCTGGGTAGATTGAATTATATTGTAAGGTCTGTATCTCACCTCACAATCACCCGTGAACCAATATTTAAATTACTATGAAAAGAGCAAGCGGTCAGATGGAATGATAATTGTCAAAGGGCTTTTGAAAAAAATCAAAGAATATCTGCAGGAACCTCCTATCCTGATGCCTCCGGTGCCAGGGAGGTCACTCATTATGTACTTGACTATGCTTGAAGGATCAATGGGGTGTGTTCTAGGCCAATATGACGAGTCTGGCCGAAAAGAGCATGCAATATACTACCTTAGCAAAACATTTACCGACTGTGAATCAAGAAACTCACTGCTCGAGAAAACTTGTTGCGCTTTGGCATGGGCTGCTCGCTGACTAAGACAGTATATATTGACCCACACTACCCCGTTAATTTCAAAAATGGATCATGTTAAGTACATTTTTGAGAAACCAACATTGACTGGACAGGTTGCATGTTGGCATATGGTGTTGACTGAGTACAATATTCAATACACTTCACAGAAAGCCATCAAAGGAAGTGTACTCTCATACTATCTTGCACAGTAACCTCTTGAGGATGACTATTCACCCATGAGATTTTATTTCCTTGACGAGGACATCATGTACCTCAAAGCTAAGGACTGCAAGGAACCACTCCTGGAGGAAGGGTCAGACCCCGAATCCAAATGGAGATTGATGTTTGATGGGGCTGTCAATATCAATGGGCGCAGAGTTGGTAATGTTTTAGTTACTCCCGAAGGTGTCCATTTTTCCTTCGCTGCCAGAATTACTTTTGGTTGCACCAACAATAAGGTGGAGTATGAAGCCTGTATTATAGGAATAGAGGAGGCTATTAATCTTAGGATTAAGACCCTCGATATATTCAGAGATTCGGCTCTCGTAATTAAACAGATTCTTTGCAAGTGTGGATCCCGTCGGGTAAGGCGGACGATATGGGGTGCTAATACCTTCCCAGGTCGTAACCGACTCCCGAACTCAATTATTTGGTTCGCAAGATCTTGTCATTTCCTTTTCTCTTAGGTTTGTGCAGCATTACCATTCCCGTTCCTTCGGGATAAAATGCCTGGCTGGAGACTCTACCTTTTCTGCATCACTTTCGCGTTTGTACCAGGATGGAAATCTAGGGAGCGACAATATGCTCTCGTTTCCTGCTCTTAGGTTTCCATATGTATGAGTTCGCGTTTCGCGAGGATGGGTATCGTTTGACCTTCACTAATTTCCAACAGGTGGTCTTCACCTACCTCGAGCTGGCACCCTCCCAACTTCATCCTAACGCTCTGGCCTTCATTAGAACTTTCGAGTTGGTATGTCGTTATCTAGAGATAGGGGCGACGGTCAGCTTGTTCTTCCGGATCTTTCATCTGCAGCGGAAGTCCTAGGATGGCTGACACAGTTGGGTGTCATTAAAGCAGGCGAGCAGACTCTTCAAGGCCTACCAAGACTCTATACGGGATTTCAAATACCGTTTCTATGTGATTCAACCTTGCTCGCAGGCCGCCAAGGACTCACTGTATGACAGGGAGATGGTCGACGAAGAATGGAAGATGGTGGCCCACTTCTCGTTGGAGTGGGTGAACGTGCACTTTCAACACTCTGGCGAACACTAAATCACCAAGCCCGAGGAGCTGAGCGCCGATGACACAACGACCTATAATATTATGTTCAACTATGTTGCTAGTTTTTGCCCCACAGAACTGGTGGATTTTGACAAGCATGCTTTTCTTCGTCTTGACGGGACGCCAGCCACATTGGCTAGATTAATTAACGTAAAATCGTTGCTCAGTTTCCCAAATGAGGAAGCAGCGATGCGACTCTTAGGTGAATTTATAATTCAGCTTGTTTTGTATCGTGGACTTGTCGTTACCTGACTGATTTTATGTTGCTTTTGCAGCGCAAATGGCAGAAATGAGAGACGAATAAAGGTAATGTAAAGAAAGGTTCTGCTAAGAGTCAGGTTGACGTTGTTAAGGACTAGAGCACCTTGGACAACTTAGTTACTTCGGGCAGCTCTACCTCGGGGGGTACTCTCGTGACCGGATCTCTGTTGGGCAAAAGGCAAAAGATCGAGGATCCCTCTCCTCCTCCAAAGAGTAACAGTGCGGCCACAGGCCCCTTCGATTTTCCCTCATGTGTTACTAATAGTTCTTTGTTTGACAAGGGTTCGTCCTTTCGGGTTCCCAACATTGACGTCGCTGCCATCCTTGCCGCAGACCCTAAGAGTTTGAGGGTTGAGCTCTATCAAGATGCTGCGGGGATGATCCTAATTTTGGAGGCAGCCTTTGCTTTCAATGATGTTGATTTTGTCCCTCGTAAGGACCTTCAAGCGGCCAAAGATAAAATTGAGAAGGTGGAGGCCGAGAATCATAAGCTGGAAAGCAACTTGTTTCATGCCAAGGGGCATTATAAAAGCAAGCTCGAGCTTATGAAGGAGTTCACCGAACTCCGAAACTCGATGGCGGAGCTCGTAAGCGAGAACGAGCGTCTAAAGAAGAAAGCTGCGGAGGTGGAGGGTAAAGTGGCTTCCGGGGAGGACGAAACCGAGGAAGAAGCGGCTATGACGACCAGGGCAGAACTAATTGCTCGAATTCGATTGTTGGCCCAGGAAAACTTAAGTATGGCTTCATTCGGCTTCTACAATATCGTGGAGCAACTTAAGGTAACTAATCCCGGGGTGGATCTGGTCGTCGATGGAACCAGTCCCTTGCACCGCGTGGAAGACGGGGTGGTCTTAACTCCTGATGAAGAATGGTTTTTTGGCCTGCGCGTCATTGTTATCCTGGCATGCGTGCCATTTTTGTTAAGTTTTTGTTTGGGGCTTAGTCCCCTTTTGATTAATGTAATGACAATGTTGGCCTTATGGTCGTAACTTTATGTTAACTTATTGTTGTTTTATATTACATTTTTACTCATTGTATGTATGCTTTCGTTTATTTTTCAAGTATAGAGAATCAATGAATACTCGACTAAACGTGTTAAACCCGCCAGTGTATGGAACTGGTCGAGGAGCGAGATTTATGTTAGCTAGAGGGGTTCGGAGATATGGTCATGTCTCATTTCCCTAAGGCTTAGACCTTTCCATCGCGATTTGGGGGTCTTCCACGCTGGTATGACAATGACGAAGCTCGTTTGAGGTATCCCTATTGGGCAGCTCAATTGTCCAGAAAATGGACAAGTGGTTGCGCACGTTGATGTTGAGGGTTGTATTTATACCACGACACATCCTTGTGGTCGGGCATCTGCCCCTATCGGGGTGTTTCTTGGTCGGCAGTTACCCCGCGTTTTAGCTGGGTTTTTAGTTGTAATATTGTTTGAGTTTTTCAACATTCCATGGTCGAGTGAATGGTTCTCCACTTAGTTCTTCTAGGTAATACGCTCTCGTGCCCGTTTTTTATTTAACGCGATATGGGCCCTCCCAGTTTGCTGCGAGTTTGCCTTCGGGTGAATCCTTTTGATTTCTGCGCAAGATAAGACTGCCCACCTGGAGTTCTCTTTTGACGATTCTGTTGTCGTAACGTAATGAGATTTTTTGCTTTAGGGATTCCTCGCGGAGAGCTTCCCCTGAACGAACTTCCTCTAGTAAGTCGAGCTCTTCTCTTAAGGCCTCATCGTTGAGCTCCTCTTCTAGAGGGGCTTCTGTGCGACGAGAAGGCTCCCTGATCTCCAAGGGAATGACTGCTTCGGTTTCATATGTCATTCGGAATGGGGTCTCCCCAGTTGTCGAGTGTGGGTGGTTTGGTAAGTCCACAGTATGCTGTGGAGTTCCTCGACTCACCTGCTTTTTGCTTCGCCTAATCTTTGTCTGAGACCCCGTAGAATGACTCTATTTGCGGCCTCGGCTTGCCCGTTTGTCAGGGGGTGTTCGACGGACGCGAAATGTTGTTTGGTCCCTGTTTTTGCAACAAAGTCCTAAAAATTTATATTCGTTATAAGGGATTGTGGCACGCCAAATCTAGTCAAGATGTTTCTCTTATAAAATCGCAGGATGTTGAACGCGGTGATTCTGGCTAGGGTCTCGGCCTCTATCCATTTGGCGAAGTAATCGATCGCTACGACCAGGTATTTGTTTTGAAAAGAACCTGTCGCGAAGGATCCGAGAATGTTCATGTTTTAAAAGAACCACTTGTTATTTATGGTGAATATAACTTATTACAGTATTATTTTTTAATAAAAAACTTTTTAGACTTTTTAAAACCATTTATTATATATATATATATATATATATATATATATCACTATTAGAAAATTCGTTTTTAGTGACCGATTTAGTGATCGAAAAATTTTGGTCACTATAGCCACTGAAATTTAATATCCATGAACAAATTTTTTTTGGTCACTAAATCGGTCACTAAATAAATATTAGCCACCAATATAACGACCAAAATTTTGTGACCACCAATTCGGTCACAAAAAATGTTCTTATATAATATTTCATTTATATAAAAAATTCAGAGATCGAAATTTCGGTCGTAGTTTTTTTCTTTATTTTTTAATCCTCTTTATTATGTTACCATTTCTCTCTCAATTTGTTTAAAAATTTTAATTTTTTAATTTTGGTTTTTGTAAAAAAATATTCATTTTTTTATTTTAACAAATAAAACATATAATTATATAAACAATTATGCTATTTTATTTTTATGTATATGCATAAAAATGAATTTTATTTTCATTATGCAATTTTTATATATACATAATAAAAATATATTTAATAAAATCAAATTTTATTTTAATTACATTCAATTAAATAAGTAAATAATTAGTAATTTTTTAAATATTATTGAGATTTTCTAAATATATATTTAAATATAGAGAACATAACAAATCATATCAAGTGGTCTAGTGGTAAGGTTTAACTAAAATTGAAGTTGTAGGAGCTAACGAGTTTGACTCCTAAATTGGTCTCTAATAGTCTCCCGATTTTAAGTTTTTTCAGTCACTAAAAACGAATTTTTTAGTAGTGTATATATATTTCAAAAGACATTAATAATTAATTAAGTGATTTATAACCACTCTAGAATTCTCCCGATTTTTAAACTAAAAACAAATTTTTTAATAGTGTATAAATATTTCAAAAGACATTAATAATTAATTAAGTGATTTATAACCACTCTACAAAATTGCAATTTTTTGGCTACATGGAATATCATTAACACTATATAACTATATAGATATGGATACTAGACATATTTCTTTACAAATTTCAAAGCAAATTTCTAAGCAACAGTAAAATTTCTTTACAAATTTCTAAGACATCTTGTGAAATTTCTTTACAAATTTCATTAACAATATATCGATACTATGTATTTCTTTACAATTTTTAAGTTAACTGTAAAATTCACGTGAAAATGAATTTCTTTGAAAGTAATTAACTTTTAATATTTAAAAGTCATATTAAAAAGTTAATTTAAAAAAACTACCAATAAACCAAAGTTTTAACATAACCAATCAAATCATAAATATAATTAGTTAATAGTGATTTGGTTTGATAAATTTTAGTTCGATTAACAATTAAGTTTGATAATTGAACAAATTGATAAACTGTGGTTCGGTTCACAAACAAAAAAACTGTAGATTTTTTATATTTTGTTTAATTATATGATTCGACAGTCTTACTGATAAATAAGTATATTTTTTATTATAAGTTGAGATTATATCATTATTAATATAATTATTTTGCTATTTAAAAAGTAATAATAAAATAAAAAAACAAGAAAAACTTAGGAAAAGGTTCCGGGTCCGTGAAAGTAGTGACAAGAAAGGAAAAGAAAAACGTGGAAAAATATGATAATTACGTGCAGTATATTTATTAGTCGATACATCACCTAATTTTTGACTGTGAAAATAACATATAATATTTAATCAATCTTTATAACTTTTTTCTTATTATAATCTTTATGTCCTTTTCAAAGTAATGATAATAAATAATAGTTTGAAATTTTTTGTTATTTTTAAGGTGCATAATAGTCCACTACATGCTAGATTCATAAAAATCTATAATAATATGCATAGTACCTCATGTTCATAATTTTTTATTAACCTACCTACCACCTTGCTATGTTTATAGGCTTTTTCATCAATGATGTATCTTACGTGTGAATTTTGTCGCCTTATGAAATAATTGAAAATAATTGAGTCATGCTTTAAATAAGATCAAAATACAAATGTGGGGAATTTGAGAGTAGGTAATAAGATCCTCCTAAGACAAATTTGGGTTTGATAAATATAGTTATTTATTGGAACTTGAGTGTTACAATGGATCTAGATGGCATAAATTTGTGGAGATACCCTATTGCTCGTTGAAAAGCCAAAGGTCATCGGATATATTAAGGTTCTCGTTGGTAAAAATAACGGTTGGTTGATAAATTAGTTGTTAGTTTGTAGTTTATGACTAATGACTAATGACTGATAGTTTATAGCTTATAGTTTATAGCTAATGATTGATGACTTATAGTTGATAAATTAATTGAAGTGTTTGGTAAAATTAACGGTTTAATTAATTGATAAATTAAAATGATAAAAAAGATATTTAATATATAATTATTTTATTTAAATTAAAATAAATTATAAAGGATAGTAGTGGATTTTAGTTGAAATAATAAGGACAAAAGTGAAAGAAAAAATGATAAACTATAAGCTAAAACGCTATTTAAAATAGCGTACGAAAAATAAACTATAAACTAGTAAAATAAATTATAAATTTGTGAAGAAAAGATCGTTACCAAATAGATCTTTTATTGTCATATGAGTTTATAAACTCTAAGCTCAAAAACAATTATACCAAGAGTCTAGGTAGATAAAAGAAATTAATATTGTACTTAAAAAAAATTAAATCAACTCATTTAAAAAATACATTGGATTAAGATAATAAAATAATACAACAATATTTTTTTCTCTTTGACAATAATTTTGAAAAGTGTTAATAAATTTTTTGAACATTAATTTAAATACACATAGTTGTGTTAATAAATTTTTCGAACATTAACTCAAATACACATATAGACACAAAATGTATAACATTATATAATATTATAAGTTTAATACTTTGAAATATAAGTTTAGATAATCTCCCACGATATTCAAAAAAATCAAATAATTCTCTAACTCGAGTATCGTTGACCAATGATTGACGACGAATGGAAGATATAATCAAGCAAGTTTGAGTTTTAGATGCATAAAGATTTAAAGGTTAAATGGACTATATTTTACTGTTTGCAACAAAGGTTCCGATTAAAGAGGATGTGACGATTGCAAGATCAACTGAAGATATTCTAAAGATGTTGAAACGTTTTGAACCATCAGTTTGTAGTAAAATGTAATATTAAATTTTTGTTAACGAATATCTACGTATTGTTAAGTATTTCGATGTTAATTTATGTTGTTTTTCAAAATTCTGCAATTGTTTCTGGTTTGACAAAATAGGGTCTATTCCGGAGATGTGTCTCTGAAAAATTCATTCTAATTAGAAATATGTTAACGAATGGATTGAATGGATTTGATTGGATATTTTTTAGAAATTTTTAGTGGATTGTTAATGGACTAATTGATTGTTTTGATTCAATCATTAACAATCCAATTCATATCCATCCAACTTTTGTAGGCCCCTAATTATTGTTTTGATATTTCATTTGATTAGATAGTTTATCTAGTTCTGTTAATTTTGAGATTAAACTTAATTAGTTCAACTTAGATTCAATAATTTGAATTAAAACAAACGTTAATCAGACCACATCTATAATTAGAATCTGAATTGTTGTTTTGTAATCTTGTATGGCTAACTAAAAACTCAAATCCAATATTCAAGGTGATAAACTTTTGAAAGCCAAACATCCTCAATAACTAAATTTTAAAATCCCCTCAACCTTTCTCTATATTCTCCTAATTACACCTATATCATTCAAAAGGCAAGATGTACCGTCAAGGGCACTATGTCAAAAAAGGTCTTAGAGAGCTCTTTTTTGGCTTTAGAGAGTGCTTTAAAGCGCTGTAAAAGGTTGCGCTGTCGTAGGTAAAGACATCGTTTTTTTTAAAGAAAAAAACGTTCTTAAAGGCCTACTTTAGAAAACGCTTTTAAAGGAAAAACGCTTTCTAAAGTAGATCTTTAAGAGCGTTTTTATCATAAAAAACGCTCTCTAAGGTGGTCATTTAGACATAACTTTAGAGAGCGTTTTTATCCAAAAAAACGTTTTCTTTGCTCCCACTTTAGAGAGCGCTTTTTAAAAACGCTCTCTAAAATATACCTATAATTTATTTATTTTATTTTTTTATAACTTTATAGAGCGCTTTATCCAAAAAGTTCTTTCTTTACTCATACTTTAGAGAGCGCTTTTTAAAAGTTCTCTCTAAAGTATACCTATAATTTATTTTTTAATTTATTTTATAATTTTAGAGAGCGCTTTAAGGAGAAAACGCTTTTTTTAGGGGGCTTTAGAGAGCGCTTTTTATTAAAAGCGCTCTCTAAAATATACCTATAATTTTTATGATTTTTTTTAAATCCCTTTTTATCCATTTTTGTAAACCTGTATAAACCAAATTCTATGCATATGTATAATTCAAATTTCTATAACCTGTATAAATCATTTCGTTCCATTCCAAATCAATAATTCAAACCATATTTTCATTTCATTGTACATATAACCCATCTCATTTCAAACCATTCCAAACCAATATAAATCATTTCAAAATTCTCGGTATTTATCACCGGAAACCACAATATAAACATTTACAACATAACATACCACAAGTCATTTACAAAAAAGGTTACCATTTCATTTACATAATCCTATTGTACCTTAAAATACTCTTTTTTCTATAATATATTCGCATAATTCTTCCATGATTTCACCAAGTTTTGTGGGTGTGTAATGAGGACACGCAAATTCTTCAAAGTACTACATTACAAAACAAATTAATATGCATTAATTAGTTAGTATCCGATAATATGCATAATATACGATAAATATGAATTATGACATATCCGACAAATATTAAAATAAATCCTAAGTTATAAATCCATGCATACCTGATCAGGAATCTCTAATCAATCCAAATGAATGATTTCTCTCATGAACCTCAAAACATAGTACCCGCAGTCTATGCCATTTTTCTGTTGAGGATACTACATATAGACAAACAAATAAGAATTAATATATAGTTATTTTTTGTTATCAAGTAGCATCACTAATAAGCAACACTATTGTGAAAATTAAATTAATCTACCTGAGGTGCGTCGAGGAAGAAAGTGTATCTGACATCCTGCATGAAATACACGAGGGAATTAATGCTCGGCATCTGGGTGGCAGATCTTTAGCCCGCAAAGCATCACGAGCTAGTTATTATTGGCTGACTATGTAGAATGACGCCAGAGAACTCGTAAAAAAGTGCGAAAAATGCCAACGCCACGAGGAAATGCACATTGCTCCCCCGACATTCTGAAGACAATGCCATCGCCATGGCCATTCGCGCAGTGGGGTATGGACATCCTCGGACCCTTCACGACAGGTTCTTTCCAAAACAAATATTTGATTGTGGTCGTTGACTACTTTACCAAATGGATAGAGGCTGAGGCCCTAGCCAGAATCACCGTGTTTAACATCCTACAATTTTATAAGAGAAACGTCTTGGCTAGATTTGGCGTACCACAATCCCTTATAACAAACAATGACACCTAATTCATGGATAGAAAATTTCAAGACTTTGTCGCTAAGACAGAAAACCAAACAACACTCCGCATTCGTCGAGCACCCCCAGACGAATGGGCAGGCCAAGGCCCCCAACAGAGTCGTCTTGTGAGGCCTCAGACGAAGATTAGGTGAGGCAAAGAACAGGTGGATCGAGGAACTCCACAGCGTACTATGGGCCTACCGAACCACCCCACACTCTACTACTGGGGATACCCCATTCTGGATGACATACGGGACAAAGGCGGTCATCCCCGTAGAAATCAGAGAACCTTCTCGTCGCACAGAGTCCCCTCTAGAAGAAGAGCTCAACGATGAGGCTTTAAGAGAGGAGCTCGACCTGGTAGAAGAGGTTTGCTCAGGGGCAGCTCGACCTGGTAGAAGAGGTTTGCTCATGGAACGTTGAAAAGCTAAAACAATATTACAGCTAAAGATCTAGCCTAAGCGTGAAATAGATGTCGACCAATAAACCCCATAAATATGGATAGAAGTTCTCGACCACAGGGATGTATCATGGTATAAATACAACCCTCAACAAAAATGTGTGCGACCAGTTTCCCATCATTCGGGCAACTGAATCGCCCGACGGGGATACCTCAAACGAGCTCCGACGTTGTCATACCAGCGTGGCAGACCCCTAACTCGTGATGGGAAAGGTCTAAGCCTTAGGGGACATGGATATGACTGTCTCCCCAAAACCCTCTAGCGAGATGAGATGTCTCCCCTTGGCCAGTTCCATAGACTGTCAAGTTTAACATTTATTACGTCGAGCATTCACCCAGTTCTTGTCGATCTACAATTATGAAAGCATACATACGACTTAAGTAACAATGCACAAAGTATAAAATAATGATAAATTAACATAAAAGTCACCGACCATACGGTCGACATTGTCATTACATTCAAAGAAAGGGGATTAAGCCCCAAAAACACTTATCAAAAGTGGCACGCAGGCCAAGAGAACAACGACACATAGGAAAAATAAATACTCGTTATCAGGAAGCATGACCACCCCGTCCTCCACACGGTGTAAGGGACCAGTACCTTCAACGACCAGATCCATGCCAGGATTAGTCACCTTGAGTTGTTCCACGACATTATAAAAGTCGAATGAAGCTATGCTCAAGTTGTCTTGCGCTAACAACTGAATCTGGGCAATCGGTTCGGCCCTGGTCGTTATAGCAGCTTCTTCCTCGGTCTCATCTTCCCCGGCCATCACCTTCAAATCCGCTTCCGCGGCCCACTTCTTCAGACGTTCCTTGTCACTATTGAGCTCCTCCATTTTGGTCCTAATTTCAGTGACTTCCCTCATAAGTTCGAGTTTTCTCTCGTAGTGCCCTTTGGCCTGAAGCAGGTCATTTTCCAACTTTGCGATCTCAAGCTCCACTTCAGCAAATCTATCTTTGGCAGCTTGGAGGTCTTTGCGGGACACCATGTCAGAGTCATTGAATGCGAGGGAAACCTCCAGAATCCGGATCATACCTGCAACATCTTGACATAGTTCAGTTATCAGGGTCTTGCGGTCCGTGGAAAGGATGACTGCAACATCAAGATCAAAAACACGGAAAGATGACCCTCCGACGAACAAAGACCTATGGGTCACACACGAAGGAAAATCGAATGGGTCTGTCAATGATATGTCGTTCTTCAGAGGAGGGGAAGGCTCCTTGGTCGTTTTCCTTTTACCCAATGGGGAGCCACCCAATGGAGTGGCCCCCGGAGTGGAGCTGCTTGAGGCAACAAAGCCATCCATGGTGGTCTGGTCTTTAACGGTTTTGACCCGACTCTTCTTACCCTTCTTTACATTCCCATTGTTCGCCTTCACCGGACGATCTCAGATCTCGGCCATTTGCGTTGAAAAAACAACAGAAAAATCAGTTAGGTATCGATTATATCCACGAACAAAAAAAAATGAAACTACAAAACTACCTAAGAGTCGCATCATTACCTCGTCATTTGGGAAACTAAGCAACGTCTTCATGTTTATTAGCCTGGCCAGAGTGGTTTGCGTCCCATCAGGCCGAAGGAGGGCGTGCCCATCCGAATCCACGAACACCGTGGGACGAAAACTGGCAACGTGGTTGAACAGCATATTGTAAGTCGATGTGTCGTCGACGCTCAGGTCCTCAGATTTAGGGATGTAGTGCTCGATGGAATGGCGGAAATGTATGTTCACCCACTCCAATAGAAAGTGGGCCACAATCTTTTCCTCCTCGCCAATCATCTCCCTGTCGTACAGCGAATCCTTGGCAGTCTGCGAGCATGGTTGGATCACATAAAAACGATACTTAAAATCCTGAACAAAATCCAGGTATGCCTTGAAGAGTCTGCTCGCTTTCTTTAACGACACCCAGTTGTGTTGACCATCCTGGGACTTCCTCTGTAGATAGAAGATCCTAAAGAATAAATTGATCGTCGCCCCTATCTCCAAGTAGCGACATACCAGTTCGAAAGCCCTTATGAAGGTCAGGGCATTGGGAAGCAGTTGGGAAGGCACGAGCTCAAGGTGGGTAAAGACCGTCCATTGAAAATTGGTAAAAGGCAGACGATACCCAGCCTCGTGGAATGAGAATTTGTACATCGAAAACTGGAGGGCAGGAAAGCGTGAGCAAATCCTCTGGGTAGGTTTCGGAGGTAAGGCTCGCCAGTTAGCAGCTTCCCCTTTCTTCTTCTCAATCTTGCCCCACGCGTCCAAAGTGTCCACCCCAAATTGAGATGTTGTTTCGAGCGGCTCATCCATAATCCATAAATGGTCGCGTGCAGGGACATCTACGTCATCAGTAGCAGGGATCTCCTCGACTTCGTGAGTGTTCTTTTGACTCCTTTCACCTGAAAAACAAAGGAAACACAATGAATTCGACAAACTAAAATCCACCCTTCCACTGCAAGCCAAGTGAAAGGGCTTCGATAAAGACCGGGAACATGCCCCCGGATCAGCCCTTTAGTCAAGGAAAACACGACGAGGGCTGAATCAATACACTGAGCTCACCTTTGCTGTTCTTAACTTAAAACCGGCGGGGATAAGTCCTTCCATGACCCTATGCTCGATCAACTAACACTAAGTTATTACTACTAAGATCTAGCCTGGATCTAACACTAACCTACTTACTAAACCCTAGAGATTCATGAACATTCATACGCTTCTAAAGAACATTCATCAGAATTTTCAGTACTTCGTAGGAATTTCCAGAAACTATGAATATCATATGAAGTTCATAGGAAATGGATGAATGTTCATCAATCAAATGCAGAAAATAAAGGTAGAAAATGAAGATTTACCTTGATCCATGTAAGTTTCTAGGATTTGTACGGTGGCGACGACGAGAAACCAACGAGAAAGTTGCAGACAAAATTTCACGGCGATAGGAATAGTTCGTGCGAAATGAACAAATGAACTTTTCTTCCCCTTTTTATAGTGTCTTAAGCTCGCATGGAAAATCGCAAAGGCCAAAGTAATTATTACCTAGGGCTAGCCCCCAGGTGTCATAAATGGATTACGGCGCTTTATTACGCGTGTCACAAAAAGCTACAAACGTTTTATCTTCTCAAAAAAGAATCTTTTTCCAATGTTTGTGTATCTCCCTCCTACGACAGATGCCCGACATAAAAAAAACAAATGGATTTTACATCACAATGTTTGCGCTAAAGCCATGTCGATCACGACCTCAGCACCTTAAGTCACTATCCCCTTTGGACACAACGACTTGGGGGGCTCCTATTCTGGACTGGCCTAGCATATGCCCTACGCTAAATTGAGGTCCAATCTAGAGTTCAACTGGCAATATGCCCATTAAAGAATCAACGAGGATATGATCATTGCGGGAAAAGAGCCGTAAGTTTATAGTTGTTCGCTGTGATTTCTGACGAACAACCTCTGGTTAACCAATCTCTCAGAAAACTGGGTTACTTGCAGGACCAACCAAACAAGTCCTAGGACACATGTGCAATTATTTTGTCGAATTACTCTTAGGGTTGTGAATGATTTGTGGTTTGTTTTGTTAATAGTATAAAAATGTTAAATACTTTGAATTTGAAAGTAATATAAAGTTGAAGTTAAAACAAAAGTAAGAAAAATGGCGAAAGATATAAAACTTTGCAAGAAAGTAAATAAAACTGAAGATAAAATAACTTGATGAAACAAACTTAATGATTTAAATGACTTGAAAGCAAAATGGTGTTCAACACATACATTGTTCCAAATATCAGACTCATTTTCTCTCACACTGGGTACTTAGAGTATTTACAGGATTTTGTATAAGTTTTCACACACACATTCTAAACACAAACTATCATATTTATATACAAACAAAGTAACTGCCTAGAACGGAAAAATTATAATTAAATGACAAGTGTCAGCCTGCATGCAATTTTCTTCTCTGAAGCTTCCATGTGTCTAACTGCCAAAGGTTGTAACCTTTGAATTTGAATTCCTCCCTTTGGTGACGAAGCCTTGCACCTCTTCATTTGTCGAAACGTCGAAGAAGAAGAAACTCTTCAAAATTTACGAACCAACGCTTCTGTCAAACACCTTCCTTCTGTCGAAATGTCGAATGACGCACTCAGCTTGTCGAACACCCAATTATTAACAGGTTCCCAATCTTGGCTTGCCAAAATACTATTTGCCCTCCTGTCGAAACATTTGAGCTTTTAACCTCGTCAACATCTCTTGAACATCTTCACTTCTTCTTATTTTTTCTACTGATCATCCTCTCAACAATAGAAATGACTTCAAATTCCAAATTTCAACGTGTCGAAATTATGAGCTTACAAATTGCCCCCCAGCAAAGATGTTTTCGACTAATTTTTTGGAGAAATGTCCTTTGCTGTCGAAATAACTTCTGACATTATGTCAGTCTCATTAATTATAAAGTAACTTTGTTGAGTCCCAAGAAAACACCATGATTCCAACTTTCTAAAAAAACGTCTTGTCTAGCCCACGTTTACACAATCTTCCATAACCCTATATTCTAGCTGAATCATGGGCTCTCTACCAACCGTCACCCTTAATCACCACCATTGGATCAAACGCATGTCCCCCATGACCTGAACTGAAAAGTCTTTTCTTTTTCTTTTTTATTTATTTTTTATATCCTATCAACTTCTATAAATACCATCTTCTAAAACCTTTCTCCCTTTTCACACTCTCAAACTCTTCCTTTCTTAACACAGAGAAACTCCATTAAAACCCTTTTAGCTTTCTGACACTCCAACTCCAAGCTTCCCATAACAATGGTGCCTCCAAAGAACATTGCTGACCGTAGCGCTAAGAAAACAAAGAAGACTACTGACCTCCCTCCCGCTCACACACTGTCTGGACCCATGCAAGTGCAGCAACAACAATACATCCCAGAACCTCCAAATGAGAGGGAGAAAGCTAGTATCTACAGATCTCAGTTAATGATCCCTATCTCAGTTTCTGGAGTTCACCATGCAATGTTAGGTCCCATCTTTGATCCTAATGCTGACCCAAATCGTTTAAAGGATTTTTATCCTTGCTATTCTGCCTCTAAACCCATAGCTGCTAGTAAGACCCCTAAGACTGTTGAAACATCATCTAAGAAACCTGAAATCCCCATAGCTTCGACAGAATTAGACTTGTCATACTTAAATCAGACTAGGATTTTTAGGAGCCCTCCCCTAACAAAAGACCCTTCAGACTATTTAGCTTGGCTCACTAGAGTCGAAAAAGTCAAGGAAAAATTCTGGAAGAAGACTGGCATTTATGACCTGATTCAGTTGTCGAAAGAGGGTCCCCGCTACTGCCAGAATATGCTGCTGGCTTCTTTATATTTCTGGGATAGTACCTACAACAACTTCCATCTTCCCTGTGGTATGGTTACTCCTACCCTTTTCGACATAGCAACCATCACTGGCCTCAGTCCCCTAGGAGAAATCTTTAATCCTGAGCACCTAAATAAGGACCCAATAGGATTCGACACCAAACACGCTGGCTATTCCGTATTCATTGCTCATCACCAAGGCGAAGGCACTGAGGAAGTGTCCGACAGAGAACATATTGCTTTTCTCACTCTGTGGTTAGCCAAGTTCGTCTTCTGCACTAGGTCACTCCAGGTTGCCAGAAGTTATATCATTATGGCTAATCAACTTCATAATGGAGTTGCATTTTGTCTAAGTGAATTGCTTCTGGCAAATCTCTATGAATCTCTGAGTGAGAGTGTGAGTAACTTAAAAACCATCAAGGACAAAGGAACCATCAGTCTCACAGGCCCCTTCTGGCTCTTACAGTTATGGCTGAACACAACCTTCGAAGCCTGCATCCCTATCAAGATGCCAGTTGACGAAGAAGAAGTGAAAGACAGGCGCGTCGAATGGCCTAGGTTAGTCCAACTAACACCTACTGATGAAAGCATAGGTATTCGACAAGCCTTCACTAGTTATATAATGATGTTCGCCAAACGTTACAAGTTCACTCCATCCATGGCACCCTTTGCCAACAGGACTGTGGGTCCCAGATGGTTCACGAGACAACTCCCAGTGGAAAACCAAAAAGAAGAAGACTCCTACATATCCATCTGGGAGGCCTTCCTTATGCTAAGACACCTTTTCTCCCATCACAGTCTCAACAACACTAAAGTTTCTCTCATTGTCTATCAACCTAATCTGGTGGCTAGGCAATTTGGGCTAACACAGACGAAGACAAAACCCATCTACCACAAGAAAGGCTCCATTTTGTTCTACAACTCATTTCAAAATTTTGAGAGAAGTTTAGAATTATACAACAAATTTTTCGACGCATCTTTGGAGGTTTATCCCACCATATTTCGACCAAACTTCTTATGCACAGAAGACTTCGACATTTGGTGGAAGGAGTATTATATTAACAAATTCTTCGACGTAGCAACTTTCAACACTCTTCTGACGAATGCCTTTGCTTTTGTGCAGGATAAGAAGAAGAAAGGTACAAATAAGCATATCAAAGAAATTCAGAAATTTCAAAAATATTTTGAAACTATTTACAGGCCCAATGATCTTCTTCGAACCATAGGCGAAGCAGCAGTGACTTTAAAACAAAAATTTTCAGAAAAGTTGGACAGGTTGGGGGTGCCTTCATACATTCCACCACATGCACGTTACAACTTTGCCTATACTTCATTTCCCCCAAAGTTTCCCCCACTCCCTTCTGCAGAATTTGGTGTGGCTTTGTGCCCTCCATTTCCAGATTGGTTTGTGTGTGGATCTCACTTAAAGCTGCTTCGCGAGTCCAACAAAAAACTTGTCGAACGTGTGGTTCCGACGAAGTATTATTTGGGCAACTTCACTGGGCACCTTCATGTTGGAATAGAACATGTCAGTGTAGAAGAACCTATTCTTGAAGGTGTCGAAGAAATTAAATTCCTCTTCCTGTTTCTAACTCTTTTCATGTTATATATCAATGTTCACCCAACTCTTTCTCTTTCAGCTATTAGAATCATCAAGAAAACTCCTGGTGAAGGGACCTCCTCAAAACCAGTCGAACAATCACCCATAGCTAAAAAGGTTTCGACCAATAATGACACCTCAATTCTCTTCTTTTTTTTTAAGTTCCAATATTCTCTATTCTGAATACGTTTTATTTTTGCATACCTCAGGTAACTCGCACCCCAGCCAAAAAAAGAAAACAAGAAGAAAAAGAGGTGAGTGTCGAAGAGTCTGAGGATGAATCTCCTGAGCCTCAACCTCTGAAAAGAAACAAAGGCATGAGAATAAAGACAGTGGCCTCCCAGAGATCCATAGTTCATAGACGAACTCCTCCTGCTAGTCCAACCAACAAAATCCCTTCAAGAAGTGAAAAAAGTGGGGATTCAAGCACTCACACTGAGATCCCTCAGGTATTAATTTTCGACTAACAATATTCATAGTCTTAACTGCATTGTTTTTTTTTATTTTAAACTTCCCTTTTCTGTTTTCTTCAGGTTATCATTGATGTCGAAGAAACTTTCAAGGTTCAAGAAGAAGTTATTCCTTCTGACTCTGAGAAGACTTTAGCTGAAAGGCTTCAAGAAGAAGCCACTCCAGATGCTGGTGCCTATGGCCCTCAAACCTTCAGTGATTTCGACATTAGTGACCCTGAGTCTTCTGACAACCATTCTCCTCTCCGCCCAGATTTTACTGTGGAAGAAAGGACTGCCCCAGACCAGGATGCACCACCTCAAGGGCCAATTGATACAACAGAAGTTGAAAAGACTGCCCCAGACCAGGATGCACAACCTCAAGGGCCAACTGATACAACAGAGGCTGATAAGGAAACTGTCGAAGAAGAATATGATCTGTCGAGGCAACCAGACACAAACTTGAACCCTGGAGGAAGTACCCAAACTGTTCCTACTCCAACAGAAACTCCAGCAGAAACCCCTTTAAATACGGGTTCGACAAGCTTGTCACATGAGGAAATTGAGAGTTTGAAAGTAAGAAAGCCTTTGGAATATCTAAAAGCTTTACTCAGCTCCAGGTACAACTTTCAAGACTCTTCCCACAGCAGCTCGACAGCTTCAGGGGCTACCTCTGAAATTCAACCCATCAGTGTTATCATGGCTGAGATTAAGGCAAAAATCCTTGGGGTGGACCTATTTGAAACTCTGGCTGAAAACCCTTCTGCACAATATGACTTGAAGAAACTCCTAAAACAAGCCAATCTCCTGGAGGCTTCGACTGAAGAGAGTCGTCTGGTGATGGACCTGATGTCTATGATTGATTCTGTAAGTGCTGACTTGGTTCGTCAGAAAGAATTTTCTCAGAACATCACAGCCAAATCTGAAGAACAAGTCTCAGAATGGAATGTTGTAGCCTCTTCGACAGACAAAATCTCAGAGCTAAACAAGCTTTCTGAAGATTACTCCAAAGATGCTGCTGAGTGCGAAAACAACATCCAGGCTTACCAAGCTCAGATTGTTGAACTTCAGAAGAAGATCCTCCAAGAGAAGGAACGTCAAGCCAACCTCCAACAGCCCAACCAAGAAGAAATTGACAAGGAGCTTCAAAAAGGTCTTCAACATGCAGAAACTGTAGCGGTAAAATCATGAGTGTAAGCTATTGATTAACTTCGCTCAAGGTACACAGAGTCGCCACCGCGCTTTTATTTATTTCCAAAAGGAAAAAGGAAAAAGAACGAACAAAACCTTAAAGAATCTTAAAAGCTAAACAGCTAAAAGAATCAAACAGAGAATGGGTACGGGGATTGGTTACAAATCGGGAAGGTTTTAAGCACCCGACTTGTCCGTGGTACTCCACGGGAACCCTTTGAAATGTTTACTGCATTTTTGGTTTGAAATGGTTTGCTTGAAAAAACAGATTGAAGAGATGAGAAGAAGAATATTTTTTAAGATTTTGGTGTTTGAAGAGACGAACGTCTCATGCCTACGTACCCACAAAGTGCAATGCGAGATCAAAACCCCGTAGTTCATGGTACAAATTGTGAAAAGGCAAATGAGTTGAATTGATTTTAAAATGTAAAGATAAGTCGTCATCCTTTAGCGAATAATTCCGCTAGAAAGGATGAATCATATCTAAACATAAAAAAGGGTTAAAAGAAACGTGCACGAGGGCACAAAAGCAATTGAATGAGTTGTGAAGGTTTTAGAGTTTTTGAGAAAGAAAGTTTCAATATGCTTATGTGATATAGCATTTATTTAGGAAAATGAGATGAAAAGGTAAAAGCACATGACCGAAGTCAAGGTTTGATTGAGAAAAATGTTTGAAGTTTGAAAACAAAGAAAGTTTTGAAAAGAGGAAGGAGATTTGAAAATTTAAGAAGATGGGAAGAGATGAAGAGGCTATCCTAAAACTTGAAAATAAAAGCTAAAGGAAGAACTATCAAACCATATGGCAAGCAATCTTCGAAACAATTGGATTTCCATCTTCATAAACAAGTAACTCAACCGGAGCCAAAGTCTTCAATCCATAACAAATGAGCAAAGGGATGATCCTAGAATCTAAGTCCGAAACTCCAAGTCTCAAGCTAAGGATAGTAACCATAGTCCGAAATTAAAAGTCACCCATTTTTTAGATGTTTAATCCGTTATTAGTGTTTTTTGTATCCAAATGGACAAAGGAAAAAAATAACAAGCAACAATAATATATACAATAAGCAATATGATGAATGAATATAGAAGCATAATAAGAGAGGTAGGGAACGAGAGATTAAAATAAAAGGATAAGGTGCGAGAGATTTAATTAAATGTTAGTATATTTACAATATTATTATTTACAATATAAAGTGGTATGATGAACTTAATCAAGCACAACCACAAAAAGAAAAATAAAGTCGAGGCAACCGGATCCAAGTGGATCACATTCCGAATCGGGACAACTTTAGGTCTATGTTAAGCAATCGCCGAGTAATTTACGGAGTAATTACCCTACAAATGAGGCCGGCCACCACTAATTAAAGTGGAAAATATTCGTGTTAATACATGTTAGAGAAACGATATTATGAATCATTCTCCAAAAACATGCCACACTAAAAGAAAGAGAACGGTCTAATCTTAATCGAGATTATCGTTGAATTTATCGAAAAGCAACCTATCACAATCGCAAAGTATGGAGAATGATCCAAATGATCATTCATCCATAGATTTGAAATAATGAAGATTAAACTCTTCGAAATTCAACAATCTCGAATCGGAGATTGTCATCGACCAAAGAGAAAATAAGATGAAGAAAAGAATGTATCTAAAAGAATAAATCCACAAAAAAAGTAATAGAATATTTTTAAGCTCTTTTCAAAAACAAAACTTTTCTAAAACACTTTTTCTAAACTCTTTTTTCTAAAAAATCTTTTCTAAACTCTTTTCTAAAATTTATTTCCTAAAAGGTTTTCTAAAACACTTACTTAAAATAAAACAAAAAAAGAAAGAAATAAACTAACAAAAGAAAAATAAATTGGAGAGGGAAGGGGGGAACACACTGAGTTTATGATGGTGGATAGAAATTCAGACAGATCATGGCTTCCTAGGCCCAACAACAACCACAACACTCAGCTTATTTAAAAAAAATTAAAAAAATGAAAAGGAAAACAAAACGAAAAATCAGCCTCTTCTTCTTCTTTGTGAACGCAGGAAAGAGAAACAGGGGGAGATATTCACATGGTGAAACAAATCTTTCACCTTCACAAAATCAGACCAAAAAAGAACGCAATTCTCTTCTCCTTTTCCGCGATTCTTGACTCTCTTCCTTCTTTCAATTTCAAGACATCTCTCTCTCTTCTTCCAAGATTTTTTTCGAATTTTTGATTCTAGGGATTGGAAGAAGTTTAATTGATGGACTTGAAAGGTGAAAGGGGATGAAATCAGTTTAGAGTTTCGAAATTAGGTACTGATTTGGGGATAAATTTTGACTCGGATCTTATGGAATTTGAGGTGGGTGAGTTGAAGATTGAAGCTCTGGATTTATGATTTTTGCAGGGATTTCGTATGCTATCCAAGCTTATTGAAATTGGAAGAAGATGATTGTTTAAATAGAAGGGAGAGAAGAGAATCGATGTCGTTTTGCGGCTGTAAGTTTTGCGTTTTGTGTTCACGGCGAAAACGTGCTTTGGGTCCTTTGGGGTTGCGTTTAATGTGAAGGCTTGATGCGTTTCGATGCTGTTAAAGCTCGTGACGTTTTGTTTTGTTTACTGCGTTTCATTTATTCTGAGTTTTGTGTGCGTATTGTGTGACGAAATGCGTTTTGTGCAAGTTGGTATTCACGGTATATTGTTTGTGCCTTCAGCTTGTAGGCTGGCGTATTGTTGGGCTGAAGCTGGTGGATGTTTGTGTCGTGATGCGGCTAGATTTGGGCATGTGAGGTGAAGTATGGCTTGTAGGAAAAGTGTACTGCGGCTTGTGAGTATTGGTTGCGGCTGAGAGAAGAGGCTTGAGGAAATGTTGTGAAATACGGAAGCTTGGGCTTGGCAAGTGGAGTTTGTTTGTGATGTAGCTTCGGCTTTGTGAATTTGCTGCTTGCTGTTTGTTGTGCAGCTTGCTTGAAGTTTTATTTGTGGGCCAGCTTAGAGGTATTGGCTAGTACTTGACTTGTGCGGTTGGCGTATAAGTTTGTATTGCAGCTGGCTGGAGGCTTGTTGGAAAGCTGGTGAAAAGGCTTATTGTGGTACGGCGTTTTGTTGCTAGCTTGGCAGCTTGGTGAGGCTGAAAATTTTGATGGCTTGTTGTGTGGCTGGATGAGGTCACGTGAGGAAGTGTTGTGAGGTGGGAAAAATTGACTTTATTTTGTGAATAAGAAGAATCACTTTATTATTTTCTATTTTCTTTTTTTCAATTCATTCTTTTTTTTTTTGTATAGAAATAAAAGATGGGCCTAATAAAAGAAAAATGGGCTAATATTTTTTGTAATAACAAATGGATTAAAAAAAGATAATGGATTATATAGAGATTTAAAAAATGAAAAAAAAGATTTAATTGGATAATGAAAATAAAAAATGTATGAATCGGATAACTCGCGGAAAATGGAAGAAAATGGTCATTGGACAAGGAATATTTGTGAAAAATGGAAAAAAGATCGAAATATGAATTATAAGAATGGTTATTGGAAACGGGTAATGAATGATCGGTAAAAATTGGAAAATGAATATGGATAATAAAAAGAAATGATTTAATCGGAAAAAAAATGGATAATGGATATGAAATGGTGATTTTGGCCCACAACTTTTGAATGCAGTCAATCTTGAACCACTGAACAACTCCTGATTTTTTCTTGCACAAGCCACTGATAATAACGAATACAGCCAAACACGAACCATTAAACAACTTGCCACTTAAGCCACAAACACTTGAAATCTGTCTGAACATTGTCCTGATAACTTGAGTTCATACTGAGGAAAATAAATCCTCAGATGAACCACTGATGAACTGATGAACTGATGAACTGATAAACTTGCAGATTCAAAACAAACTCCACACAAAATATCGCCTGATAAACTGATGATCTTCGCACACAACACAACTTGAACTTTGGATAACGCATTGTCTGAAAAATAAGCCTCTGGCATACATGACTTGCAGTTGAAACAAATGCATCTTGAATTGAGAATCACAGCCATGTCTTTAAAATCCTGCAACATAGAGAAGAAGAAACAACTGCAACATATTTTTTTTTGTATTTTGGTTAGAAGGCAGTAAAATATAAACAAATAACAGGAACTAAACATGGTGATCCTCTGCAAGGCATAAACCTACACCTGAAAAAGGATAAACAACCAGTGCGTGATTTTGTTTGTATGAGATATGCAGATGAGATGCAAAAAATCTTAGGGTCAAAAATTAGGGTCTGACAGATGCCCCTATTTAAGTTTCTTCAATCCAGATATAATGAGGATTAAAATCTTCGTTACGACAAGATGGAAGATACTTAAATATATAAAAAAAAAACTAATTTTTGATCCTAAGATGCCAAAAACTGGAATGAAATGAAATGAACTATATGAAATAACATGGAGATGATATGGAACATATGAGATGTATATGAACTGCAGAGGAAATATGTGAAATGCAGAGAAAAAAAATGTGACAGCATATGAAATATTATGAGAAAATTTATGATATGACATGAAATGTATCTGGAACCAAATGAAATGCAGAGAAGTCCGTGAAGGACAAGACGACACATAAAAAAGAATAAACGCTGGGGATAAGGAGCATAAGACTCCGACGGGAAAAACAACATGCTAGAGACCGAAACATGGCTCAGCCGAGGTGAAAATGTCCAAGAATAGCAACTGGACAGAAATGATCACAACATCCAGGAATGGCACTGAATGAAGTAAGAAAAATCCCGAAACAACATATCAGAAGCATCCATGGATGACATTACTGACTTTAATAGGGATATCCGAGAATGGCCATCGGAAAAATGGTAATCACAATATGCGAGTCTCAACATTCAGGAACAACACTGAATGAAATGGGAACTATTCAGGAAAGTACATCAATTCAATGATGACTACAACATGAAAATCCGAGAATGGCAATCGGAAGTGAGGTGATCACAACATCTGAGAATGGCAATCAGATAAAATATGAATCACAACATTCAGGAACAGAACTGAATGAAATGGGAAAATTCAGGAAAACACATCAACTCAGTGATGATTCCAACATGAAAATCCGAGAACGGCAATCGGAAGGCAAGTGATCACAACATCTGAGAATGGCAATCAGATGAAATATGAATCACAACATTCAGGAACAGAACTGAATGAAATGGAAAAAATCCAGGAAAGTACATCAACTCAATGATGACTCCAACATAAAAATCCGAGAATGGCAATCGGAAGGCAAGTGATTACAACATCTGAGAATGGCAATCAGATAACATGAATCACAACATTCAGGAACAGAACTGAATGAGATGGAAAAAGGTCCCGGACAGTACATCAAACCAATGATGACTTCACTATGGACATCCGAGAATGGCAATCAGAAGGAAATGATCAATAATATCTGAGAATAGCAATCAGATAACATGTGAATCACAACATTCAGGAATAGAACTGAATGAGATGGAAAAAGGTTCGGGACAGTACATCAAATCAATAATGACTTCACTATGGACATCCGAGAATGGAAATCGGAAGGAATGATCACAACATCCGAGAATAGCAATCAGATAAAATGTGAATCACAACATTCAGGAACAGAACTGAATGAGATGGAAAAATGTCCGGGACAGTACATCACATCAATTATGACTTCACTATGGACATCCGAGAATGGCAATCGGAAGGCAAGTGATCACAACATCTGAGAATGGCAATCAGATAACATGCGAATCATAACATTCAGGAACAGAACTTGAATGAGATGGAAAAAGGTCCGGACAGTACATCAAATCAATGATGACTTCACTGTGGACATCCGAGAATGGCAATCGGATAAAAAGGGTGTAATATCTGAGAGAAACAACAGGTAGGTGAAGAAAAAGTTCTGGAGAGACAGACAAATGCCAAGTAAGTTGGACTTTAACCAAAAAGTAAGAAGTTGAAAACAACAAGACTTCAAAAAAATACATATGAGGACTAAAACACTTAGTATGCAGACATTTACGAAAATGGGGACCAAACCAACCAAGAATATGCATAGTGAGGACTAAAACACTCAAATATGAAACCGTAAACAAAACTGGGGAATAACACACCCGAGAAAACACATAATGAGGCATAACACACTCAAATATGCAAACTTTTCAAAAATGGGGAATAACACACCCAAGGACATAATATGAGAAAAATGATGACAACCAGTTTAGACTCTTAGAGGAGTGGAAATGCTGACAACCAGTTTAGACTCTTAGAGGAGTGAAAAGATGAAAGACTGATTCCTCAACACAGAAGTCACTGCCATTCTGCTCGAATATTAGAGATGCTATTGCTGAACAAATCTCTGTCACACCAGTAAACTGTATCCATTTGAAAATCTTTTGAGAAAAGTCATGTAAAGCTGCTTGGGGATTCTTGAAGAAAAATTGCCCCAAGTTCAATGACTGATGAAGGTAAACTGATAATTGATTCAGTTCCTGATTACTGCTGGAGAAAATAATCAAATCTTTGAAATAACTGTTGAGAAGAATAAACTGATCATGGCTTCAGTTCTTGAAATGACTGCTGAGAAAATAATCACGTCTTTGAGATAACTGTTGAGAAGAAATAAACTGATCATGGCTTCAATTCTTGAAATGAATGTTGAGAAAATAAACTGGTCATGGCTTCAGCCCTTGAGAAAATAATCCAACATGTAACTTACAGAGAATCTTCTGACCAACCAAATCTGAGAATAACTTGCATTGAGCAACAACATCTTAAAACAATAGGAACTGAGAAAAACTTGCCCCTGATAAGATCACTGACCAAGTTTCTAAACTGTTTGAAAATTCCTTGATGAAGACAATTTATTTGCAAATAAAAAATGTTTGTACAAACCTGGTAATTTTAATGCAAAGTTCAATGCAAAGTTTGAAATCAAGAATCATTTTTGGAATGAAATTTATTAATGTAAAGTAAATGAAAACATTGTCAAAACACGGCGGTTGAGACAAAATCAAAGATAAAGCAAGTGTAAGAGAACAAATGATTGGTAAAGAACTTGGGAGTCAGTTTACGCAACCTTGTTGTAGTATGCTTTTCAAAAGAAACCTGGATTCAATTAGGACTTTTGAAGGTTGTAACGTGGTCTGGTTCACGGTTTATGAAACAAAGGATATAGGTTCAAAATTTATTTGTACCCAACCCAACTTCGTGATGAACTCCAGTCCTACATTCAATTAATTCAGCCTATGTATTCAAGTTCCAAGAATTTTAGGATTGCACAGATGAAGATGGTTCATAAGCTAAAGGATTTTGAGATAGCAGTCACATCTTCCTTTTGTTATTTCCAGTGAGGACTTTGGTCCACTCACCTTATTTTTGTTGAGGATTTTGATAACCTCTTGGTAAATCTTTCTCTTATTTATCCCTAACGTTTGCCTGAACTGTGTCATTTGATCTTACAGCCAGCGGGATGCCCCAGTTTTTTGCCTAAGTCTCCTTCATAGGTTTTGACTTAGCGGGTTTTAATTTTTTCAACAATTTATTTTTATCATTTTTTTTGAAAGATAATGACTGCATGGCTTAATGATTACGATGAACCATCATTGGCTTTTGAATTGAGAAACATCTTCAACACTTATTGACGTGTGTGAAGGAAAGCTTGAGATTGCAACCTTTATTGAAAGGTATCTTGAATGATTCTCTTGTACTTGAATGCACATTTGAATTAATTGAGAACTACCCATCCCCGGGTTAAAATTGCGGGTTTTTTCGAATAGAAAGAAACTCCAACTTCAAGGCTCAAAGGGGTTAACAAAGGATTAACTTCCTTATTTCTCCAGTGTTTAGGATTTGAAACAATGCCTGTATATCATCAACCAAGTCTCCATTGAAAGCATACCAACAACAATTATGGGTATCTCGTTTTCATCATCCTCCCTCCAACCATTGTAAAAACTTTGAGAAAAGATAAATGAACTTGAAATGTAAAGCATAAAGATGCAAATAGCAAATGAAATTTAATCAAAACAAAGCAATGCTCATTTTATTAAAACCATCATGAAAGTACAAACAAGCTTAAAAGCAAACAACTTGACATAATTGAAGAAAATTGCAAACATAAAGAAACAATGGCCTAGTGATCAATCAACAACAAGGATGAGCTGTCCCGTCTGATATTCTGGCCTTGAAGAAAATTTGACAATTGAAGTCTTCTTGAAGATTCACTTCCCATGATTCGGAAAAGGATTTTTGACAACATTAGGATTTGTATCCTCAAAAGTGATCATCCCATTTCTGACAAGCTCTTTTACTTTAGCCTTCAATGCAAAACAGTGTTATAAGTCATGACCAGTTCCACCTTGATGAAACTCACAGCGAAGATCTGCTCTAAAACCAACCGGAAGAGGATTTCGAACAGGAGGCGCAGGCCTAGTAGTAATCCAACCATTCTGGACCAAGTAAGGATACAACTCAGCATAAGTCATCGGAATAGGATCAAAGTTTGGCCTGCTCCTGGCATTACGATTCTGGTTCTGGCCAACATTCCTTTGAATAGATGGACCATTGATCATCGGAGCAGCTGCAGTAGGGTATGATTGTTCGTGGTGTTGTTGTCTGCGACGAGCTATCCCAACAACACTTGCTTCACCAGCAAAAACATTGACTTGAGGCATGACAATCCTCTGAGGTTGAGTTTCCCTAATGATCAAAGCCTGTAGCATCTCCACGATCTGACTCACCGCTTTTTAACTCATCAAGGTCTTCCCTAACTTTCTTGTTGTGTTGGGCTTGACTTTCCATTCTCAATCTGATAGCTCTCAATCTGTTAGCAGCTCCAGTACCGTATCTGTGATGAGGAGTCAGCTTGACGGATCAACAGACAACTGAGGAAAGAAACAACCGGGATGAGTTCCCACACAACTCGGATGAACACAAGAATATGCGAGGATGCAATGATATGCAATGTTCACTTCCATTTTCAGAAAAACAACTCGATTATTGCAAACATGGTCAACATCGAGAATACTGACATGAAATATCTTGACAAAAAGGAATATTTGCTCTTTCCAAACATTTGCAATAATCGGAATTATCTTCCTTGAAAAATGGTTGTGATAATGATCATGATGAACATGTAGATGCAACAAACACAAACAAGATCACGCAAAGTACACAGGTTCAAAGGTTAGAATCACGAGCATGGAGTCATGGTAACAGAACACCAACCCACACAGGCATGTACTAAGGTTTGTCTTCATTGTACCTGCAAAAAACCAGAAGGGTGCTAATAGAGGTTCCCGGAGTTAACAGCCATCTTTAGAATATCATCGGTACTTTGGATTACTCCCCAACCGATAACATTCTTAAAATAGACCTCGTCCGAGTGTAGTATCGCGTGACAACCACCTTAGGTTTACACCCAGACAGTTTCCGCACTACGTTCCTAAATTGGCTTAGATTGGTTAAGGGTTCTGTCACACCCCAAATTTTACCCCTAACTGCTCGCATCATACATTCATCGCATTTAGTAGGGATTTCCAAGTTTTTTTTATTTTCTTTTGCTTTCTTCTCATTTTCTAGTTATTTATAATTTTTTTTAATTTTTTAATTTCTTTTCACTTATAAGCTTCCATTTTAATTTAATTTCTTTTTCTCATTTATAACTTTTTAATTCATTTTCGTGTTTTTAATTTTAATTTCTATTTTCGTTTCTATTTTTAAGTTCTTATTTTAAAATTTTATTTCAATTTCTATCTCTAATTTTTTTTTAGTTCATTTTCAATTTTTTTCTAAAACTTATTTGTTATTTCTATTTATTTTCAAGTTCTCATTTCTAAATTAATATTTATTTCATTTTCAAGTTTTTATTTTTGAATTTATTTTCTATTCTTCAATTTTTTAATTTTATTTCATTTTCAAGTTGTTACTTCTAAATTTAATGTCAATTTCTAATTCATGTATTTATTTTATAAACTCCAAAATTATTTCTTTAGTTCTAAGTCATTTTCGATTTCAAGTTTAACTATTTAGTTTCTAAGTTATTTTCAATTTTAAGTTTAATTCCTTTTTTTATTCACTTCTAATTCAAGTTTTAATTTTTATCCCAATTTTCCATTTCAATTCAATTCTTGTATTTATTTTATAAACTCCAAATTTATTTCTCAAGTTCTAAGTCAATTTTAATTCCAAGTTTAATTATTTAGTTTCTAGGTTATTTTCAATTTTAAGTTTAATTCCTTTTTTTAATTCACTTCTAATTTAAGTTTATATTTAGATTCTAATTTAAAGTTCTCATTTCCAATATTAAGTGTCAATTTCAAATTATAACCATAGTGTAAATATCCAACTTTTATTCCAAATATTTGTTATGTTACAACCACAAAAAGTGTACAACAAAATAGCCCTCAAACAGAAAAATTCAGCAAGCAACAAAGCCACCCAAAATACAAAATCCAGCAGGACCACAAGGCAATTCCAGCCTGCTCCATACAGCCCCTCAACAGCAGCATGCAGCCACCAACAAAACTCTGCTCCACTACTCCATTGCAACAATTTCTCAGACTTTGTCCCTTTTTTTTGAAACCCTTCACCTACAAGTTTTCATAGTACAAAATAAAATCAGAACAGCTCTAAAAACACTGCAAAACAGCCCCAAACACAACACTGTATAAGCCCTCAAAACACCAAAAAATTCAGCCATATAAACCACATAAAACAGTCATACAAACAACATTGTTACATCCCAAAATCCCAACTGAGAACAGCCCCAAATCAGCTCTCAAACTCATACCAAAACAGCCCCATAAATCACACAAAACAGCCATTGTTGCATAAAGAAAAACAGAGAAAATTCAGCATCAAAACACCCCAAAATTCAGCATCAAAACACCAAGAATTCAGCAACAACAACAAGGAGAAAACAAGAAAATTCAGGAGAAGAAGGAGGCTTACCGTTTGCGGATTCTTCACCCCGATAACTTTCGGGTCGGTATTGTTCTCTTTCCTTTCACTTCTTTTCAGCATTTTGTCCATGGTTTAGTTTCCTTTTTTTTCAGTTTCATTTCAATTTCAAACCTGCATACACAAAACAAACTTCATAGTAAAACTTCAAAAAAAAATCCAAAAAACTTCATCGTGCATAAACCAAAGGCAGCCACAAAGAAAGCTGAAGATTTAAACTTCAATAACAAAAAAAATCAGAAAACTTTCCTTCACTAAACCTTCAAAAAAAAAACCTTCCTCCATAATCTTAAAATCATAAGCCAACTTGTCTTTATCCCTACAAAATAAACAAAAGCAAAGTCAGAACCTGCAACCCAGAATCACACGCCAAATCCTGCATAAAACTCATCAGCCACCACACTTTTCAAAACCACCTCATTCCATCACAACAAAACCGTCAACACAAAATAAAACCATTTTTTCGAAAAAAATTCAAACACCTAAAACAAACTTTCGTGTTCCTCCTTTAACCCACTCTGTTTTCTCTTTCCAAAATCACAAAACCTCTTCCTTTTTTTCAACCATGAACCCAGCTCCCAAATCATGAATAAACTCACCGTGAGCCATCCTCCGAAACAAAAACGCAGAAATAAAACCATTGGAAACCCTCACTGCAACCCTTCTTTTGAAAAAAAACCAAACCAGAAGCAAATCGAAACCGCATTAGCCAAACTACTACCGCGACTTAACCCTCCATCGTTTAACCGAAAACGCAAACCTTTAGGCCATCACAGAACCAAACACAGAATCGAACCATTACTGAAACACTGTATTACCCACACTGCCACAAATCCGTAAATCGCGAGACCTTCGCCCAAACTCAGCCATCGACAGAAACCAACACTAACCTCAGCCATCCATAAACTTTTTTCATAAAAAACCCTGTTAACCGCAGCCACAAACCTGTATCTAGTCCAAAACAAATCCGTAAACCATTTTCACAAAATTGAATCCATCCTTACAGCAACCGCCTTTCGACCCTTAACAAACTCTCAAAACTTGTACAAATCTGAACCCGAAAAACCAGCAAATCCTTTCCCTTTCAACAACAGAACATAACACCAATTTCACTTCTGTTCTCAACCACAAACAAACAACCTTCCATCGATCATCACCGCGAGAATGACCATCTCATCGTCACCTGCATCAACACAGGATCTTTCACAAAACAACCACATCAAGCAAAACCTTACCTCAAACTCGTCACCATTCCGAGTCACCACAAACTGAGATCGTGAAATTCGTAATACTTCCATAAAAACCGTCAAAACTCACAGCACTCACCCTCCGCCGACATCACCCATCGGACCTTCAACTTCAAAACCATACACAAGACAGCACCACCTGTTTTTCAAAAAAAACCCAGAAGAAACCTTCAACAAAACCAAACACAAACCCAGAAGAGCTTAAACCAAAACCACCGCATAACTCAGTCGCACAAACCTTTTCACCACCGATGGAATTTTCATTTTCCCCATCCTTCGAACCACTCACCAACACTCTTCCACCATAACCGAGCTTAAAATCACCGCGCGAAACCCTCAGCACAACGCAAAACCGCCGCCGGCCTTCACCCACTCACCACCGATCCTCCGTCAAAACCAAACAACTTCAAATCCATCTTCAAACTCACCTGAAAACCACAAAATCCATCACCACCGCGCGAGCCAAGAGAGAGAGAGACGAGAGCGAAACTGAGTAGAGAGAGGGCCGTCGAGAGAACCGCGAGAAAACCCCCAAACCACCGTCAAAATATCCGCCGCCGCCGTGAGTGAGGTCCAAGTGAGCACCGTCGCGAGTTGCCGAGAGACCCGAGAGGCATTGAGTTCTTTTTTTGACGATTTGTGAGGAAGCGCGTTTTGTTTGAGGAGAAAAGGAATTTTTCTTCTGTTTCTTTTTTTTATTTTTATGCGTTTTTACTGATAACCTTTTCTCATTTTGTAATTTTTATCATATAAACCTTATTTTTTTAATTTATGTTTATGTCCTCTTTTAATTGGTTTATGGGCCCATGCTGAATTGTTGTTTCACTATACACACACCTGGCCTACACGACTCACCCCTTTCCATTTTAATTCTTATTTTTATGTTATTTGATTATTTTCTAGTGATTTTTTTTTTTCTTTTAATATTTAAAATGGTTTTCTTATATGTTTTAGGATCATTTAATCTATGTCTTGTTCATAATATCACATTTTTATTTAAATCTCTTTTTAGGGCCGATGATATGACAAAAAGTCACGATAAATCGTTTCCGATTAATCGTGACCAATATGAGGCCATGTATTTATTTTTATTTTTATTTATTTTATTCTATTTAATTTATTCTATTTATTTCACTTTATTTATTTATTTATTATTTATTTCTCGCACTCTTAGACCATATCAATTTCATTTCAAAAATAATAAATCCTTGGTCCAACGCCAAGTGAACTTTACACACTTCACTCACACACGTAAGTCGGTCGTTTTACGATCGCCATCTGCACATTCTTTACACTTCATAACTTTCCAACTTAAGCAAATTGACCCACCGCGCTTGTTTTCCACCCCTGCATTCTCGATCCATATATCGAGTCATAGCCCGGTTACCAAACCTTTTATCTTTGCATTTTCCATTTACTTTATCCAACTTATTTTTGCAAGTAGCAACCTATGCCTTAGACTTAGGAGCTTGCACCCTCATTTATTTACTTTATTTTTTCGCATTTAAATCCAAAAGGGAAAGAACTCCTGCAGTTGACTCAATGTCATAGGAAGTTTAGCCATCCCTAGTTCCTTTTCGACCTTAGCCATTAAGACCTTTTTATTTTACAATTTTTTGTGACTTTGTTAAGTCACGTGAGTGTTTGCCATAACACTTACCTTCCCCCGCGAACCTTGAGCGTAACCAAGTGTTCGCTAATCCTTAGGAGAACTACGAGTGCTCTGATTCTATACCCGATACGTAGGCATCGATGCGATGTTGTGCGAGCACCATTAGAAATAAAACCTTAGGTTCCCATAATTTTAGCAAGCAATAAATAACAATAACACAAATATTAACAAGAGGTTCCCGTAGGATACTGCGGATGCTTAGGATGCTAACACCTTCCCTAGGTATAATCAACCTCCGAACCTAGTTTCTCCTCATTTAGGGTTTTTACGATCTTGTTCCCTTTTCCCTTTGGATTAAATTAAAGTCGGTGGTGAACATAAATGTTTTGCGATTCAAGCTCACTTAATAGCTTGGTATCCGATTCTCACCGCAACAGAAATGGCGACTTCACTGGGGACATCTATTTTTGAGGGTTAAGCCCACCTTGTATATTTGTATATTTGTTGTTGTATTGCTTGTTATTATTTGGGATTTTTGTTGGGTGTTCCATGTGTGGTGAGATAAGTCCTAACCCGGACTTGAGTGCAAAATAAGTTAGGACGGTGGTATATTCAAGAAGGCTTGTAGGGAGTTGAGTCCCGACCAAGTTGACTTGAGACACCACCACTCAGCGGAGGCCTCCTCGGATGTAGTTTTGTTGATCGAGTTCAGTCGTGAAAACATTACTATATTCGACCTGAGAGCCATTAATGCTGAGGACCTTAGAACATTTACCCCCACTTGGCCTTTTTAGGGATGTAGTGCGATGACTATGAGGGTGTAAATCCGAAATAGTTGATACGCGATACTACACTCGGATGAGACTCTCTTGAGAATATTACTGATTACCAAGTTGAGTTGGGAAGTCGGTAATATCCGAAAGATGGGACAATGATTCTGGGAACTTTTAGAACCCGTTGTACAGGTACAAATAAACTCATAGTACATACCTTTTGGGAGGGTTGAACCTTCGACCTCATGCAAGCTTTGAACCTAAGCCTTGTTTGTGTTTGTTGCATTCACGCATCATGAAGCATCATTTTTACCAATTTATTCAAGGAACTCAGAAACTCTATCTTTGCAAATATCATAGGTATCATCATGGACTTTGGAAGAAGAAAGACTGTCAAGTACACATTCAAAACTCCCAAACTCGAAGACCTAAGGAAATTAAGAGATTTGGTTTTGGATCAGGAAGCCTTCATGGAGAAGCATAGGAGACTTTTAGCCCTACTTAAGACTGAGTGGGATGGAAGGTTGCTCTCTGTGATGCTCCAGTTTTATGATCCTCTCTACCATTGTTTTACGTTCCCTGATTACCAATTGACGCCTACTTTGGAAGAATATTCATTTCTGGTGGGATCACGTGTTAAGGATGAGTTTCCATTCCCTGTTCTAGAGAAGGACCCTGAAGAAGCGGAGATTGCAAAGGCAACATATTTGAGTGTTCCTGAGGTCAAGGCAAATATGACCTATAAAGGAAAGGTTTTTGGATTCCCTACAAAGTTTTTGGTAGAAAAAGCCAAAAATTTTGTTGGTGCGAAGGATATGAAAGCTTTTGAGGCGACCTTTATTCTGCTAATATATGGAGTGTTGCTTTTCCCAAACTTTGAAGACTTTGTAGACCTGAACGCCATCAAAATATTTCTGAAGAGGAACCCGGTCCCTACTTTGCTCGGAGACACTTACCATTCCATCCATCTGAGGAATCTCCATAAGGGAGGGATGATTACTTGTTGTGCATCATTGTTGTACGAGTGGTTTATTTCGCACTTGCCTAAGTCAGCTTCATTTTGGAACCTTAAGGATGGTTTGTGGTGGTCACAAAGGATCATGTCTCTTACCCACTCTGACATTAGTTGGTACAATCGTGTTTATGATGGAGCATTGATTATTGATAGCTGTGGTGATTTTGCTAATGTGCCTCTTCTTGGCACTAAGGGAGGAAACAGCTATAATCCAGTTTTGGCTCGCCGCCAACTCGGGTATCCATTGAAGGACAAACCTAAGAGTGTTGAAGTGGAAGGAATTTTCTTTAAGGATGACGAAGAACCAGAGCTCAAGAAACAGATTATGCAAGCTTGGAAGTACATCCATAGGAAGGGGAGGAGTAGCTTGGGAAAGCCGAATTGTGTTTCTATGGAACCCTATCTCCAATGGGTACGAGATAGGGCAATCAGTATGAAGATGCCTTACCCTCGCCAGGATCCTATGACCTTCAAGAAACCCATTCTGATCTTTATGGATGATGCAGAGAAGCTGAAGATTGATTTGGAAAAAGAGCTTCGAGAGAAGAATGCATGGAAGAATCGACATCAGATCATCAGTAGTGAGAATGAAGAACTTAGAAGACAACTGAAGATGAAGGAAGAAGAAGAGCTCTCCAGCAAGAAAAGGAAAGCACAAGAGGATTTATTTTCCTCCAGCACTCAAGGGGACGCTTCTTGGAAGTCGATCGTGGATCAACTTATGCTTGAAAGGGCTCAGATGAAGGCACAAATCGAGAAGCTCAACTTGAGGCTTTTAGGAGAATCTCCTTAGGACTTTGTCTTTGTCTTTATTAAGCTTTGTTTGGGATTTTTGAAGATGTACTCAAGACTTTGTATCACTTTTTGAATTTAATGAAATCATATCCTTCTGATTATTATGTGTTCCTTGGTATTTGCAAATTGTTTCTTAAGTTCCTTGAATAAATTTTAATTTTCGCATTGCACTCATACATTTGGCATTTCATTTGCATTTTTTTCATAAAACTCATTCCCGTCATCTGCTCTCAATTCAGCTTTCACACTGAGGATCTCACGCAAATACTACACTCGAGCTCAAGCCAGAAAGAGGATGGCTGAAAGAGACATAGAGATGGACAGAGTTAACGAGGAGCTTACTGAAATTCGTGGAAATATGGGTCAGATGATGGAAATGTTGCAGGTCATTCGAGCAAAGATGGATACCCAGCAGACTGTAGTGTCAGAAATTGTCACTGCAACGACTGAGCCTACGTCATCAGTCACTACCCCTGTGACCTGGCCTCCTTTTGGGCTTCCTCAGGGATTCGTTCCTCCTCCGCAAGGGTTTGCTTCTCAGAGTTTTATACCTTCTTCCCAAGGACTTGCTGCTCAGGGTTTCTTCCCTCCTTCTCAAGGTTTTGCTACTCAAAGTCTCATTCCTTCTTCCCAAGGACTTGCTGCTCAGGGTTTCTTCCCTCCGTCCCAAGGCTTAGCTTCTCAAAGTTTCGCACCTTTTTCTCAGGGTATTGCATTTCCTTCCCAAGGTTTTGTGCCTCCTCCTCAAGGATTTGCTGCTCAACAAACTGTTCCTGTGACTAATGAAGAGAACCATGCAGTTGCTAATTTTACACAAGACATTATGCACACCCGTGCCCAACCATACTTTAATGACCATCAGGGGTATGAAGCGCCAGATATGTCTGAAAACGGAGATGAGAAACATGTGAAGATGCAAGAGAATTTTGATACCCTTGAAAAAAGGTTAAGAGCGATTGAAGGTGACCAGATCTTTGGTGCCGCTGCTAGAGAGATGTGTCTGGTGTCTGGATTGGTAATACCTCCAAAGTTCAAGATACCCACTTTTGATATGTATGAGGGTGCAACTTGTCCTAAGAACCATCTCTTGATGTACTATCGAAGAATGGCGGCGCAGGTGGACAATGATAAATTAATGATCCACTGCTTCCAGGACAGTCTGAAGGGAATCTCCTCCAAATGGTATCTAACGCTTGACCAGTCGAAGATTCGCAGTTTCCAAGACTTGGCAGATGCTTTCATCCAGCAATACAAATACAACATGGACCTTGCTCCCGATAGGAGGCAACTGTTGAGTATGTCACAAAAAGTTTCTGAATCGTTTAAGGAATATGCTCTGAGGTGGAGAGGGACCGCTTCTCAAGTAGAGCCCCCATTGACTGAAAGAGAATTAGCTGACTGGTTTGTTGACACTGTGCGACCAGAATTCTATGAGAGAATGGTGGGAAGCATAACTGCTAGTTTCTCTGATTTAGTGGCTGTGGGAATCAAGGTAGAACTCGGTTTGAAAAGTGGAAAGATGAGTGGTGCATCTGGCAGTTCTAGCAATGGTAGTGGAAATATTGGCAAGAAATTTACCAATAATTTCCACAAGAAGAAAGAGGGTGAGACGAATGCCATAATGACAAGTCAAAGAAGAAATCCGCTTTGGCAGAGACCTCCACCTATGGCTCAACGGCAGTATGCTCATCAACAACAGTATGCCCAACATCCTTATGTAGCGGCGGTCCAACCGTCATTTAATCCACAAGTCCCCATGTATCGGCCAACTCAAGCAGTACCGATGTATCAACAAGCGGCTCCAATGGTTCCACCTTATCAGCCAATGCTCAACAATCCAGGCTATCAACAAGCGCCCAATGCTTCAGCCTACCAGCAGAGGACTCCAGCTCCTCATCCGAATCCCAATTTTCAGAATAGAAGACCAGGAGGAAGGCCTCCTAATCCTCGAATCCCTATGACTTATACTGAGTTATATCATTCACTGATGAAGAAAGGTTTGGTTACTCCTAGGCCTTTGGGTCCTCCACCAAATCCGCTCCCACCAAATTACAACCCAAATGCTCACTGTTTATTCCATGAAGGTGCCTCATGGCACGATTTGGAGGGTTGTTATGCTTTAAAGTACATAGTGAAAGATTTGATAGAGAAAAACATTTTGTCATTTGGGAATACTGGTCCGAATGTCAAAGATAATCCTTTACCCAAGCATGGGTCCATAAACGCCATTGTTGACGAGTCTGACAAAGGTTTGATTCTCAACGCCACGGAGATCAAGACCCCGCTTCGAGACTTCCATGCAAAATTAGTGGAGGCGAGTATACTGAAGAGCTGTCATAAGAATTGTGAAGGTTGTGTTGATAAACCAAAGGGATGCGGATTGGTCTTAAAGGATGTTCAAGTTTTGATTGATGAAGGTGTCTTACAAGTGAGCGGTCATATGAAGAGGAATGAAGTGGCAGTAATTGAACCCATTTTCAACTTGCCTGAATCTAATTCTACCTTGGTGCCACTGTTCAACCTGCCTGAATCTTCAGGAGTTCAACCTATCTTCAATATTCCAGAATCTGTGGTGCCAATTTTCAATATACCTGAGCCAAGATTTGAACAAAGGAGTAATTCTTTCTGTTATGAAGACACTAAAGCAGTTCCATGGAAGTATGATACAGGGAAAGTTCATCAGAAGATTGATAAAGCTAGTCAGAAGGAAGGTTCAAAAGTTGCAAGTGCTGACATAGCGGGTGCAGGTCGTTTAACTCGCAGTGGTCGTATTTACACTCAGCAAGCCAATACGGCTCCGCCTAAAGAAGTCATTCCAGCTGTTGCCAACAAGGATAAAGGGGTAGTCCTGGGAGAAGAGGATGCAGAATTTCTCAGAATCATTAAGAAGAGTGATTATAAGGTTATTGATCAGCTACATCAAACGCCTTCCAAAATATCTATCCTATCACTTCTTATGCATTCACCGGCCCATCGGAGTGCGCTTCAGAAGTTGCTAGCTCAAGCCCATGTTACACATGATATAACAGTGAATCAGTTTGATGGAGTCATCGCCAATATCACTGCATGTAACAATCTCAGCTTCAGCACAGAGGATCTTCCAAAGGAGGGCTTGGACCATAACCGTGCTCTCCACATATCTGTAAAATGTCAAGAGGATACTTTAGCAAGAGTTCTTGTGGATACAGGATCTTCATTGAATGTTTTGCCGAAAAGAACACTTGCTAAGTTATCTTATCAAGGGGCAGAGATGATGCCCAGTGCACTGATTGTAAAAGCTTTTGATGGGTCAAGGAGGACTGTTATTGGAGAAGTAGACCTACCAATCTTGATTGGGCCACAGGTCTTCAAAATTACTTTCCAGGTTATGGACATCAATCCTAATTACAGTTGCTTGCTGGGAAGACCTTGGATCCATGCTGCTGGGGCAGTCACTTCTACCCTACATCAGAAGATGAAGTTTGTGGTCGATAACAAGCTGGTAACCGTGTCTGGGGAAGAAGATCCCATGGTTAGCAACCTTTCATCCTTTAGCTATATTGAGGCTGATGAAGATGCTTTGGAAACTTCTTTCCAAGCTCTTGAGATAGCCAATGCTGTCCTTCTGGAAGTAGAGGAACCGAAAGGGAAGGGTATCCCATCTTTTGCATCGCTGAAGAGTACCATTTCCACCATTGAAGAAAGAAGCTATGAAGGTTGGGGTGATGTCATTGAAGTCAAACAGAAGCTAGATCGCTGCGGGTTGGGTTACAAACCAACTCATGTGAAGGAAGGAGCATCAACCTCCGTTAAAAGACGTCCGAAGACCATTCAAGAGGTGTTTTCCAGTGCTGGTTATCAGGTCAATGCAATTGATGGAGGTTCTGAAGATGAAGATGTGAATCATCTGGTGTATCAGTGTGAAGAAGCCTTGGACAATTGGGAGGCAGTCGAGATCCCAGAAATTTTTCCATTGTCAAAGTAATTTATTGTTTTTTAAGTGTTTTCAAAGTTCCCTAGCTCTGCCCAAGGCTATGGGAGTATTTTGTAGGGCCCCTTTTCATTTTTAAAGTTATTATCAATGAAGGCATTTTGTTAAACTCTTATTTTGATCATTTACTGTTTTTCTCTCTTTTCACTTTTAAAAGAAAATGGCAATCTTTCAAAACCAATAAAAAAAAAGAAGCTTTTTTCTCTTGCATTTCTCTATTTTCCACTTTTAATAAAAGCAAATCATTATCATATGCAGAATAAATGAAAACCCTGTTGAATCCAATGACTCTACATTCTCTCCTAACTTTGATTCGCCCATCTACCAAGCGGAAGATGAAAGTGAGGAAGATTGTGACATTCCCGAAGAACTGGCAAGATTAGTTGAGTATGAGCGCACAGATCTTCAGCCACATAAGGAGCAGGTAGAGACCATCAATCTTGGCACTGATAAAGATGAGAAGGAAGTCAAGATTGGTACAACACTTGGGGCAGACATCAGAGAAAGATTGGTCAAGCTTCTTAGAGAGTATGTAGATGTGTTTGCATGGTCATATCAGGATATGCCCGGTTTAGACACAGACATAGTGGTCCACAAGTTACCTCTTCGACCAGATTGTCCTCCTGTAAAGCAAAAGCTTCGAAGAACAAGACCAGACATGGCTCTGAAGATCCGAGAAGAGGTCAAAAGGCAGTTTGATGCTGGATTCCTCGCGGTTGCGAAGTACCCGGAGTGGGTAGTTAATATTGTGCCGGTCCCTAAAAAGGATGGCAAAGTCAGAATGTGTGTGGACTATAGGGATTTGAACAAAGCCAGTCCGAAGGACGATTTCCCTCTTCCGCATATTGACACTTTGGTTGACAACACTGCTAAATTTTTTGTTTTCTCCTTCATGGATGGGTTTTCAGGATACAACCAGATCAAGATGGATCCTGACGATATGGAAAAAACTACATTCATCACACCATGGGGCACTTATTGTTACAAGGTTATGCCATTTGGTCTCAGAAATGCAGGAGCCACTTATCAGAGGGCAATGGTCACCCTTTTCCATGATATGATGCATAAAGAGATAGAAGTTTATGTGGATGATATGATTGCCAAATCACAGAGTGAGGAGGATCATTTGAATCATCTCTTGAAGTTATTTGAGCGTCTCAGAAAGTTCCAACTGCGTCTGAATCCGGCTAAGTGCACTTTTGGTGTCCGATCAGGAAAGTTGCTTGGTTTTATTGTTAGTCAACAAGGTATTGAAGTAGATCCAGATAAGGTCAGAGCAATTCAAGAGATGCCAGCTCCAAAAACAGAAAAGCAAGTCAGAGGCTTCCTCGGAAGATTGAACTACATCTCCAGATTTATCTCCAACATGACTGCTACTTGTGAGCCTTTATTCAAGTTACTCCGGAAGAATCAAGCAATTGAGTGGAGTCCTGATTGTCAACTGGCTTTTGAGAAGATTAAGGTTTATCTACAAGAACCTCCTATCTTGATCCCACCTACCCCAGGGAAGCCTCTTTTCATGTATCTGACTGTGCTCGAGGGATCTATGGGTTGCGTATTAGGCCAACAAGATGAGACTGGTCGTAAGGAGCATGCCGTTTATTACTTAAGCAAGAAGTTCACAGATTGCGAAAGCAGATATTCACTCTTAGAGAAGACTTGTTGTGCTTTGGCATGGGCGGCCAGACGCCTCAGGCAGTACATGATTTGTCACACTACTTTGTTGATCTCGAAAATGGATCCAATAAAGTACATCTTTGAGAAGCCTGCTTTAACTAGAAGACTCGCCCGTTGGCACATGTTGTTATCCGAATACGACATCCAATATGTAACCCAGAAGTCTATTAAAGGCAGTGTTTTATCTGAATACCTTGCTGATCATCCTGTCGAAGATTATGAACCTCTGAAATTCGATTTCCCGGACGAGGACATTATGTTGATAAAGGACTGTGAAGTTCCAGGTCCAGATGAAGGTCCCGAGCCAGGGTCTCGTTGGAAGATGATGTTTGATGGTTCCTCTAACTACATGGGGCATGGTGTAGGAGTTGTTTTGATGAATCCTGATGGTGGTTATACTCCTTTCACAGCTAGATTATGCTTTGAATGTACAAACAACATCGCAGAGTATGAAGCATGTGTTTTGGGTATCGAAGCTGCAATCGATACTAGAATCAAGATTTTGGATGTATATGGAGACTCAGCCTTAGTAATTTACCAAGTCAAAGGTGAATGGGAGACCCGTGACGAGAAGTTGATCCCATATCGTGCCCACATTGTGGAATTGATCAAATACTTTGATGAAGTCACTTTCCATCATGTTCCAAGGGCAGAGAATCAAATAGCAGACGCCTTGGCTATGTTGGCCTCTATGTTCCAAGTCAGATTTCTTAATGAAGCTCCACTCATTACAATCGAGCGAAGAACTGCACCAGCCTACTGTCTACTGGTCGAAGAAGAAACTGATGAGAAACCGTGGTTCTATGACATCAAGAACTACTTGCAAAATCAGGAGTACCCAACTGATGCAACAACTCTAGACAAGAAGACTTTAAGAAGATTGGCGTCCAAGTTTTTCCTCAGCAACAATGTGCTTTACAAGAGAAATCATGATATGGTTCTGCTCAGATGTGTGGACAAGCGCGAAGCAGACTTATTGATCAGGGAAATCCATGAAGGATCATTTGGAACACATGCCAATGGACATGCCATGTCCAGGAAGATTTTGAGAGCTGGTTACTTCTGGTTGACCATGGAATCAGATTGTTTCAAGTATGCCAGGAAGTGTCATAAATGTCAGATTTATGCTGACAAGGTGCACGTACCTCCAACACTTTTGAATGTTCTGTCATCGCCTTGGCCTTTCTCAATGTGGGGCATTGACATGATAGGGGCAATTGAGCCTAAAGCTTCCAACGGTCATCGGTTTATCTTGGTCGCAATTGATTACTTCACCAAATGGGTAGAAGCAGCTTCCTACGCCAATGTGACAAAGCAAGTGGTTGCCCGCTTCATCAAGAACCAAATTATCTGCCGTTATGGAATCCCAAGCCGAATCATCACAGATAATGGGACCAATTTGAACAACAAAACAATGAAAGAGCTGTGTGAGACATTCAAGATTGAACATCATAACTCTTCTCCGTATCGTCCGAAGATGAATGGAGCTGTTGAAGCTGCAAACAAGAACATCAAAAAGATTTTGCAGAAGATGGTAAAAACTTACAAAGATTGGCACGAGATGTTACCATATGCTTTACACGGATACAGAACATCAGTTCGCACTTCAACAGGGGCAACCCCTTTCTCTCTGGTGTATGGGATGGATGCAGTTCTCCCTATTGAAGTAAAGATACCATCTTTGAGAATTTTGATGGAAACCAAACTAGAGGAAGCTGAGTGGGTCCAGAGCAGGTATGACCAACTGAACCTCATTGATGAGAAGAGAATGACCGCCATGTTCCATGGCCAGTTGTACCAGAAGAGCATCAAGAGAGCATTTGACAAGAAAGTCCGTCTCCGAGAATTCAAAGAAGGAGATCTTGTACTCAAGAAAATCTTGCCAGTCCACAAAGACATGCGTGGAAAATGGAGTCCTAACTATGAAGGCCCATATGTTGTGAAGGTGGCATTCTCCGGAGGTTCCTTAATCCTTACAACTATGGATGGTGAACAGCTGAAACACCCGGTGAATTCTGATGCAGTCAAAAAATATTATGCCTAAATAAAACCCGATAGGTCGAAAACCAGAAATGGCGACCTAGGCAAAAAATGGGTATCCCGGTGGATCAAAACCTATGAAGGAGATCCAGGCAAAAGTTAGGGATAAAAATGAAAAAATAAGAGCTCGCTAAGTTGAAAACCTGAAAGGGCGGCTTAGGCAAAAAAGAGCGTCCCGGTGGATTGAAAACCCGAAAGGGCGGTCCAGGAAAAAGTTAGGGACAAAGGCATTTGACTGTAGCAGATGATGTTTACCATTACTGAAGAATCATAATGGAAGACCAATCCAATTTCTCTTGTCAGAAGCAAGGTGTCGGGCAGTCTTAGTTATTAGGGATTGTAGTGGTCGTTGGATTCAATGTAGACCTTTCCCCATTGCCATTTTCAAACTGTAATTTCCCATGGAGTTTTGCCATTGGCAAGCTACCATTCTTGAATAAAATACAAACTTTGCCTATGAATTTTGTTGTTCAGCTTCTTATTTTCTTTTGTTATGCAAAATGCCATCACTTGATTACAATTTAACTCTGAAAATGACAAGTTTTTTTTAAAAAAAAAAGGGGAAATGTTTTTTTGAAAGCATACTGAAAAACTTTTAAGTTTCTTTGACTTTGGGAAAATCGGAAAAACCTTTTGTTTCCCCAAGAAGTCCTGGTTTGCAACAACACTTTTATGCTATTATTACAGAAATCCCCATAGAAGTTCAAAACTGATAACACTCTTGGATGGATCCTTGGACCAAGCATGATTTCCAAGTTCGAAGACATCTCCCCAGTGTTTTTCATGTTGCTCATATGAGTATTAGTGTTGAGAGCCTGCTCCTCTTTGAGTCTTGTCATAACCCTTTGTCTCTTTGGAGTCAACATTTGCATATCATGATCATTCGCATCATGCTCAATCATGCGCATTCGACATTAGCATTTGTCTTTCCCCAGTTGGCGTCTGTCTAACTCCAAGTCCAGATATCATTAGTGTTCAATTTGAGAATTCATTGTTGTTGGTACCCGAAGTCTGGTTTACCATTGTTTTTGTCCCCAGTAATTGCTGGTGTTCCCCGTGGAATTCTGATTGTGTTTGGTTTTTGTCTTTATGACCACCAACGTCTCCTTGAAGTCCAATTGTCATGGGCACAAATCTTTTAACCAGGTCCTGAAACCTTTTGCTTAAAATCCAAGTCCATTTGATTTTGACACATGCTTGTACCCTTTCTCCTGATGGTTCCTGAAGGAATTTCGAGAGGTTGGATATCTTATCTTATTTGAAGACTCCGACATATTTTGTTGTTACTTTTTCGTGTTAGCCGGTCGCTTAGAGCCGTTGATCCATCTTTGGGTGATCTCCATTCTATCCCCAATGTTAGCTGGTCGCATAGAGCCGCTACTAAATCACTGTGATTTCCTTCCTTATCCTCGGTGTCGGCAGCTACATTTGAACCTGCTAATTTACCATTTTGAATACTTTGACTACTTTGTCTTTATCATTCTTAGTGTCAACCGGTTTTTTTTACTTGTTGCGCATTCACTTTGAGTGTATCTTGGCTTTCTTTTGTAGTGTCAATAGGTTTCGAACCTATTGCGCTTCCACTTTGATTATTTTTGTTGATTATTCATGGTGTCAGTTGGTCGCATTGAGCCGCTGCGCATTCACCTTGAATAAGCCTTTTGTCATTCTCAGTGACAGTTGGTCGCATCGAGCCGCTGTGCATTCACTTTGAATGTTTATTTTTGTTGATTATTCTTGGTGTCAGTTGGTCGCATCGAGCCGCTGCGCATTCACCTTGAATATGCCTTTTGTTATTCTTAGTGTCAGTTGGTCGCATCGAGCCGCTGCGCATTCACTTTGAATTTTGTGTCATTTCTATTCTTAGTATCAGTTGGTCGCATCGAGCCACTGCGTATTCATTTTGAATATTTTTGTTGGTTATTCTTAGTGTCAGTTGGTCGCATCGAGCCGCTGCGCATTCACTTTGAATTTTGTGTCATTTCTATTCTTAGTATCAGTTGGTCGCATCGAGCCACTGCGTATTCATTTTGAATATTTTTGTTGGTTATTCTTAGTGTCAGTTGGTCGCATCGAGCCGCTGCGCATTCACTTTGAATTTTGTGTCATTTCTATTCTTAGTATCAGTTGGTCGCATCGAGCCACTGCGTATTCATTTTGAATATTTTTGTTGGTTATTCTTAGTGTCAGTTGGTCGCATCGAGCCGCTGCGCATTCACTTTGAATTTTGTGTCATTTCTATTCTTAGTATCAGTTGGTCGCATAGAGCCGCTGCACATTCCCTTTGAATGTTTATTTTGTTGAATTATTGGTGTCAGTTGGTCGCATCGAGCCGCTGCGCATTCACTTTGAATTTTGTGTCATTTCTATTCTTAGTGTCAGTTGGATCGCATCGAGCCGCTGCGTATTCACTTTGAATTTTTGTGTCGTTCCTATTTTTCAGTGACAGTTGGTCGCATAGAGCCGCTGCACATTCACTTTGAATGTTTATTTTGTTGTATTCTTAGTGTCAGTTGGTCGCATCGAGCCACTGCGCATTCACTTCGAATATGTTGTTGCTTTTATTTCTCAAGTCAATTTGGTCGCATAGAGCCATTGATTTACCATTTCGATTTATTTCCTTGTCTTGTTTGTATTCTTGGTGTCAGTTGGTCGCATCGAGCCGCTGCGCATTCACTTTGAATATGTTGTTGTTTTCTTTTATTTCTCAAAGTCAATTTGGTCGCATAGAGCCATTGATCTACCATTTCGATTTATTTCCTTGTCTTGTTTGTATTCTTGGTGTCAGTCGGTCGCATCGAGCCGCTGCGCATTCACTTTGAATATGTTGTTGCTTTTTACTTCTCATAGTCAATTGGTCGCATAGAGCCATTGATCTACCACTTCGATTTACTTCCTTGTCTTGTTTTTATTCTTGGTGTTGGTTGATCGTATCGAGCCACTGTGCGGTCACTTTGAATTTCATTTTGTTCTGTCATCCTAAGTGTCAACGTGACTTTACCTGTGTTCGTTGATCCAACGCGCTGGATTTCCTTTTGTTCCCGTCTTTTGTCATTCTTAGTGTCAACAGTTACACTTGAACCTGTTGATTTATCACTTTGAATACTTCCCGTTTTCGTTTCTTTGTCCCCAGTGTATGTCATCCCCGGTGAGTCTTGGCTTGTGGTCGTCGATATTCTCATTCTGGTCATTCATACCATAATCATCATTCATTGCATAGCTGTTACAGAGTTAGATAGTTTGTAGTCCAGCATAACATTGCATTTAGGGGCAAAATTTCCGGTTATTTCTGTATTTTAATACCTTTCACCCTGATCGCCTGAGTGTCCTTCGTCATTCATGCCATCTGGTAAAGTTATTTAAATAGGGGCAACTGTCACACCCCAAATTTTACCCCTAACTGCTCGCATCATACATTCATCGCATTTAGTAGGGATTTCCAAGTTTTTTTTATTTTCTTTTGCTTTCTTCTCATTTTCTAGTTATTTATAATTTTTTTTAATTTTTTAATTTCTTTTCACTTATAAGCTTCCATTTTAATTTAATTTCTTTTTCTCATTTATAACTTTTTAATTCATTTTCGTGTTTTTAATTTTAATTTCTATTTTCGTTTCTATTTTTAAGTTCTTATTTTAAAATTTTATTTCAATTTCTATCTCTAATTTTTTTTTAGTTCATTTTCAATTTTTTTCTAAAACTTATTTGTTATTTCTATTTATTTTCAAGTTCTCATTTCTAAATTAATATTTATTTCATTTTCAAGTTTTTATTTTTGAATTTATTTTCTATTCTTCAATTTTTTAATTTTATTTCATTTTCAAGTTGTTACTTCTAAATTTAATGTCAATTTCTAATTCATGTATTTATTTTATAAACTCCAAAATTATTTCTTTAGTTCTAAGTCATTTTCGATTTCAAGTTTAACTATTTAGTTTCTAAGTTATTTTCAATTTTAAGTTTAATTCCTTTTTTTATTCACTTCTAATTCAAGTTTTAATTTTTATCCCAATTTTCCATTTCAATTCAATTCTTGTATTTATTTTATAAACTCCAAATTTATTTCTCAAGTTCTAAGTCAATTTTAATTCCAAGTTTAATTATTTAGTTTCTAGGTTATTTTCAATTTTAAGTTTAATTCCTTTTTTTAATTCACTTCTAATTTAAGTTTATATTTAGATTCTAATTTAAAGTTCTCATTTCCAATATTAAGTGTCAATTTCAAATTATAACCATAGTGTAAATATCCAACTTTTATTCCAAATATTTGTTATGTTACAACCACAAAAAGTGTACAACAAAATAGCCCTCAAACAGAAAAATTCAGCAAGCAACAAAGCCACCCAAAATACAAAATCCAGCAGGACCACAAGGCAATTCCAGCCTGCTCCATACAGCCCCTCAACAGCAGCATGCAGCCACCAACAAAACTCTGCTCCACTACTCCATTGCAACAATTTCTCAGACTTTGTCCCTTTTTTTTGAAACCCTTCACCTACAAGTTTTCATAGTACAAAATAAAATCAGAACAGCTCTAAAAACACTGCAAAACAGCCCCAAACACAACACTGTATAAGCCCTCAAAACACCAAAAAATTCAGCCATATAAACCACATAAAACAGTCATACAAACAACATTGTTACATCCCAAAATCCCAACTGAGAACAGCCCCAAATCAGCTCTCAAACTCATACCAAAACAGCCCCATAAATCACACAAAACAGCCATTGTTGCATAAAGAAAAACAGAGAAAATTCAGCATCAAAACACCCCAAAATTCAGCATCAAAACACCAAGAATTCAGCAACAACAACAAGGAGAAAACAAGAAAATTCAGGAGAAGAAGGAGGCTTACCGTTTACGGATTCTTCACCCCGATAACTTTCGGGTCGGTATTGTTCTCTTTCCTTTCACTTCTTTTCAGCATTTTGTCCATGGTTTAGTTTCCTTTTTTTTCAGTTTCATTTCAATTTCAAACCTGCATACACAAAACAAACTTCATAGTAAAACTTCAAAAAAAAATCCAAAAAACTTCATCGTGCATAAACCAAAGGCAGCCACAAAGAAAGCTGAAGATTTAAACTTCAATAACAAAAAAAATCAGAAAACTTTCCTTCACTAAACCTTCAAAAAAAAAACCTTCCTCCATAATCTTAAAATCATAAGCCAACTTGTCTTTATCCCTACAAAATAAACAAAAGCAAAGTCAGAACCTGCAACCCAGAATCACACGCCAAATCCTGCATAAAACTCATCAGCCACCACACTTTTCAAAACCACCTCATTCCATCACAACAAAACCGTCAACACAAAATAAAACCATTTTTTCGAAAAAAATTCAAACACCTAAAACAAACTTTCGTGTTCCTCCTTTAACCCACTCTGTTTTCTCTTTCCAAAATCACAAAACCTCTTCCTTTTTTTCAACCATGAACCCAGCTCCCAAATCATGAATAAACTCACCGTGAGCCATCCTCCGAAACAAAAACGCAGAAATAAAACCATTGGAAACCCTCACTGCAACCCTTCTTTTGAAAAAAAACCAAACCAGAAGCAAATCGAAACCGCATTAGCCAAACTACTACCGCGACTTAACCCTCCATCGTTTAACCGAAAACGCAAACCTTTAGGCCATCACAGAACCAAACACAGAATCGAACCATTACTGAAACACTGTATTACCCACACTGCCACAAATCCGTAAATCGCGAGACCTTCGCCCAAACTCAGCCATCGACAGAAACCAACACTAACCTCAGCCATCCATAAACTTTTTTCATAAAAAACCCTGTTAACCGCAGCCACAAACCTGTATCTAGTCCAAAACAAATCCGTAAACCATTTTCACAAAATTGAATCCATCCTTACAGCAACCGCCTTTCGACCCTTAACAAACTCTCAAAACTTGTACAAATCTGAACCCGAAAAACCAGCAAATCCTTTCCCTTTCAACAACAGAACATAACACCAATTTCACTTCTGTTCTCAACCACAAACAAACAACCTTCCATCGATCATCACCGCGAGAATGACCATCTCATCGTCACCTGCATCAACACAGGATCTTTCACAAAACAACCACATCAAGCAAAACCTTACCTCAAACTCGTCACCATTCCGAGTCACCACAAACTGAGATCGTGAAATTCGTAATACTTCCATAAAAACCGTCAAAACTCACAGCACTCACCCTCCGCCGACATCACCCATCGGACCTTCAACTTCAAAACCATACACAAGACAGCACCACCTGTTTTTCAAAAAAAACCCAGAAGAAACCTTCAACAAAACCAAACACAAACCCAGAAGAGCTTAAACCAAAACCACCGCATAACTCAGTCGCACAAACCTTTTCACCACCGATGGAATTTTCATTTTCCCCATCCTTCGAACCACTCACCAACACTCTTCCACCATAACCGAGCTTAAAATCACCGCGCGAAACCCTCATCACAACGCAAAACCGCCGCCGGCCTTCACCCACTCACCACCGATCCTCCGTCAAAACCAAACAACTTCAAATCCATCTTCAAACTCACCTGAAAACCACAAAATCCATCACCACCGCGCGAGCCAAGAGAGAGAGAGACGAGAGCGAAACTGAGTAGAGAGAGGGCCGTCGAGAGAACCGCGAGAAAACCCCCAAACCACCGTCAAAATATCCGCCGCCGCCGTGAGTGAGGTCCAAGTGAGCACCGTCGCGAGTTGCCGAGAGACCCGAGAGGCATTGAGTTCTTTTTTTGACGATTTGTGAGGAAGCGCGTTTTGTTTGAGGAGAAAAGGAATTTTTCTTCTGTTTCTTTTTTTTATTTTTATGCGTTTTTACTGATAACCTTTTCTCATTTTGTAATTTTTATCATATAAACCTTATTTTTTTAATTTATGTTTATGTCCTCTTTTAATTGGTTTATGGGCCCATGCTGAATTGTTGTTTCACTATACACACACCTGGCCTACACGACTCACCCCTTTCCATTTTAATTCTTATTTTTATGTTATTTGATTATTTTCTAGTGATTTTTTTTTCTTTTAATATTTAAAATGGTTTTCTTATATGTTTTAGGATCATTTAATCTATGTCTTGTTCATAATATCACATTTTTATTTAAATCTCTTTTTAGGGCCGATGATATGACAAAAAGTCACGATAAATCGTTTCCGATTAATCGTGACCAATATGAGGCCATGTATTTATTTTTATTTTTATTTATTTTATTCTATTTAATTTATTCTATTTATTTCACTTTATTTATTTATTTATTATTTATTTCTCGCACTCTTAGACCATATCAATTTCATTTCAAAAATAATAAATCCTTGGTCCAACGCCAAGTGAACTTTACACACTTCACTCACACACGTAAGTCGGTCGTTTTACGATCGCCATCTGCACATTCTTTACACTTCATAACTTTCCAACTTAAGCAAATTGACCCACCGCGCTTGTTTTCCACCCCTGCATTCTCGATCCATATATCGAGTCATAGCCCGGTTACCAAACCTTTTATCTTTGCATTTTCCATTTACTTTATCCAACTTATTTTTGCAAGTAGCAACCTATGCCTTAGACTTAGGAGCTTGCACCCTCATTTATTTACTTTATTTTTTCGCATTTAAATCCAAAAGGGAAAGAACTCCTGCAGTTGACTCAATGTCATAGGAAGTTTAGTCATCCCTAGTTCCTTTTCGACCTTAGCCATTAAGACCTTTTTATTTTACAATTTTTTGTGACTTTGTTAAGTCATGTGAGTGTTTGCCATAACACTTACCTTCCCCCGCGAACCTTGAGCGTAACCAAGTGTTCGCTAATCCTTAGGAGAACTACGAGTGCTCTGATTCTATACTCGATACGTAGGCATCGATGCGATGTTGTGCGAGCACCATTAGAAATAAAACCTTAGGTTCCCATAATTTTAGCAAGCAATAAATAACAATAACACAAATATTAACAAGAGGTTCCCGTAGGATACTGCGGATGCTTAGGATGCTAACACCTTCCCTAGGTATAATCAACCCCCGAACCTAGTTTCTCCTCATTTAGGGTTTTTACGATCTTTTTCCCTTTTCCCTTTGGATTAAATTAAAGTCGGTGGTGAACATAAATGTTTTGCGATTCAAGCTCACTTAATAGCTTGGTATCCGATTCTCACCGCAACAGGTTCTACGGTCCTCAGTATGATCAGCTCAAAGTCGGAAAATAATGCCACGTACGATTACTCGTCATGACATTGATAGTCCAAGAGAGCCTAACCGAGTGGAGATTATCAAATTGATATTGCTTTGGACTACTCCATCGCATATCGCTTCGAATATCGCCGTCCTATCATAAGTTTCACTCAGATCCGGGTTAGGATTTATCTCACAGAGGATCACCAAAACCGAAACAGAACAACCGAGTAACAAGCAAATCAAACTAAAACAGTAAACAAATCAAAGTAGGCCGAATGCACTTAGAGATTGACTCCCCAGCAGAGTCGCCACTTTTCTGTAGCGGTAAAATCATGAGTGTAAGCTATTGATTAACTTCGCTCAAGGTACACAGAGTCGCCACCGCGCTTTTATTTATTTCCAAAAGGAAAAAGGAAAAAGAACGAACAAAAGCTTAAAGAATCTTAAAAGCTAAACAGCTAAAAGAATCAAACAGAGAATGGGTACGGGGATTGGTTACAAATCGGGAAGGTTTTAAGCATCCGACTTGTCCGTGGTACTCCACGGGAACCCTTTGAAATGTTTACTGCATTTTTGGTTTGAAATGGTTTGCTTGAAAAAAAAGATTGAAGAGATGAGAAGAAGAATATTTTTTAAGATTTTGGTGTTTGAAGAGACGAACGTCTCATGCCTACGTACCCACAAAGTGCAATGCGAGATCAAAACCCCGTAGTTCGTGGTACAAATTGTGAAAAGGCAAATGAGTTGAATTGATTTTAAAATGTAAAGATAAGTCGTCATCCTTTAGCGAATAATTCCGCTAGAAAGGATGAATCATATCTAAACATAAAAAAGGGTTAAAAGAAACGTGCACGAGGGCACAAAAGCAATTGAATGAGTTGTGAAGGTTTTAGAGTTTTTGAGAAAGAAAGTTTCAATATGCTTATGTGATTTAGCATTTATTTAGGAAAATGAGATGAAAAGGTAAAAGCACATGACCGAAGTCAAGGTTTGATTGAGAAAAATGTTTGAAGTTTGAAAACAAAGAAAGTTTTGAAAAGAGGAAGGAGATTTGAAAATTTAAGAAGATGGGAAGAGATGAAGAGGCTATCCTAAAACTTGAAACTAAAAGCTAAAGGAAGAACTATCAAACCATATGGCAAGCAATCTTCGAAACAATTGGATTTCCATCTTCATAAACAAGTAACTCAACCGGAGCCAAAGTCTTCAATCCATAACAAATGAGCAAAGGGATGATCCTAGAATCTAAGTCCGAAACTCCAAGTCTCAAGCTAAGGATAGTAACCATAGTCCGAAATTAAAAGTCACCCATTTTTTAGATGTTTAATCCGTTATTAGTGTTTTTTGTATCCAAATGGACAAAGGAAAAAAATAACAAGCAACAATAATATATACAATAAGCAATATGATGAATGAATATAGAAGCATAATAAGAGAGGTAGGGAACGAGAGATTAAAATAAAAGGATAAGGTGCGAGAGATTTAATTAAATGTTAGTGTATTTACAATATTATTATTTACAATATAAAGTGGTATGATGAACTTAATCAAGCACAACCACAAAAAGAAAAATAAAGTCGAGGCAACCGGATCCAAGTGGATCACATTCCGAATCGGGACAACTTTAGGTCTATGTTAAGCAATCGCCGAGTAATTTACGGAGTAATTACCCTACAAATGAGGCCGGCCACCACTAATTAAAGTGGAAAATATTCGTGTTAATACATGTTAGAGAAACGATATTATGAATCATTCTCCAAAAACATGCCACACTAAAAGAAAGAGAACGGTCTAATCTTAATCGAGATTATCGTTGAATTTATCGAAAAGCAACCTATCACGATCGCAAAGTATGGAGAATGATCCAAATGATCATTCATCCATAGATTTGAAATAATGAAGATTAAACTCTTCGAAATTCAACAATCTCGAATCGGAGATTGTCATCGACCAAAGAGAAAATAAGATAAAGAAAAGAATGTATCTAAAAGAATAAATCCATAAAAAAAAGTAATAGAATATTTTTAAGCTCTTTTCTAAAAAAAACTTTTCTAAAACACTTTTTCTAAACTCTTTTTTCTAAAAAATCTTTTCTAAACTCTTTTCTAAAATTTATTTCCTAAAAGGTTTTCTAAAACACTTACTTAAAATAAAACAAAAAAAGAAAGAAATAAACTAACAAAAGAAAAATAAATTGGAGAGGGAAGGGGGGAACACACTGAGTTTATGATGGTGGATAGAAATTCAGACAGATCATGGCCTCCTAGGCCCAACAACAACCACAACACTCAGCTTATTTAAAAAAAATTAAAAAAATGAAAAGGAAAACAAAACGAAAAATCAGCCTCTTCTTCTTCTTTGTGAACGCAGGAAAGAGAAACAGGGGGAGATATTCACATGGCGAAACAAATCTTTCACCTTCACAAAATCAAACCGAAAAAGAACGCAATTCTCTTCTCCTTTTCCGCGATTCTTGACTCTCTTCCTTCTTTCAATTTCACGACATCTCTCTCTCTTCTTCCAAGCTTTTTTTTGAATTTTTGATTCTAGGGATTGGAAGAAGTTTAATTGAGGGACTTGAAAGGTGAAAGGGGATGAAATCAGTTTAGAGTTTCGAAATTAGGTACTGATTTGGGGATAGATTTTGACTCGGATCTTATGGAATTTGAGGTGGGTGAGTTGAAGATTGAAGCTCTGGATTTATGATTTTTGCAGGGATTTCGTATGCTATCCAAGCTTATTGAAATTGGAAGAAGATGATTGTTTAAATAGAAGGGAGAGAAGAGAATCGATGCCGTTTTGCGGCTGTAAGTTTTGCGTTTTGTGTTCACGGCGAAAACGTGCTTTGGGTCCTTTGGGGTTGCGTTTAATGTGAAGGCTTGATGTGTTTCGATGCTGTTGAAGCTCGTGACGTTTTGTTTTGTTTACTGCGTTTCATTTATTCTGAGTTTTGTGTGCGTATTGTGTGACGAAATGAGTTTTGTGCAAGTTGGTATTCACGGCATATTGTTTGTGCCTTCAGCTTGTAGGCTGGCGTATTGTTGGGCTGAAGCTGGTGGATGTTTGTGTCGTGATGCGGCTAGATTTGGGCGTGTGAGGTGAAGTATGGCTTGTAGGAAAAGTGTACTGCGGCTTGTGAGTATTGGCTGCGGCTGAGAGAAGAGGCTTGAGGAAATGTTGTGAAATACGGAAGCTTGGGCTTGGCAAGTGGAGTTTGTTTGTGATGTAGCTTCGGCTTTGTGAATTTGCTGCTTGCTGTTTGTTGTGCAGCTTGCTTGAAGTTTTATTTGTGGTCCAGCTTAGAGGTATTGGCTAGTACTTGACTTGTGCGGTTGGCGTATAAGTTTGTATTGCAGCTGGCTGGAGGCTTGTTGGAAAGCTGGTGAAAAGGCTTATTGTGGTACGGCGTTTTGTTGCTAGCTTGGCAGCTTGGTGAGGCTGAAAATTTTGATGGCTTGTTGTGTGGCTGGATGAGGTCACGTGAGGAAGTGTTGTGAGGTGGGAAAAATTGACTTTATTTTGTGAATAAGAAGAATCACTTTATTATTTTCTATTTTCTTTTTTTCAATTCATTCTTTTTTTTGTATAGAAATAAAAGATGGGCCTAATAAAAGAAAAATGGGCTAATATTTTTTGTAATAACAAATGGATTAAAAAAAGATAATGGATTATATAGAGATTTAAAAAATGAAAAAAAAGATTTAATTGGATAATGAAAATAAAAAATGTATGAATCGGATAACTCGCGGAAAATGGAAGAAAATGGTCATTGGACAAGGAATATTTGTGAAAAATGGAAAAAAGATCGAAATATGAATTATAAAAATGGTTATTGGAAACGGGTAATGAATGATCGGTAAAAATTGGAAAATGAATATGGATAATAAAAAGAAATGATTTAATCGGGAAAAAAAAATGGATAATGGATATGAAATGGTGATTTTGGCCCACAACTTTTGAATGCAGTCAATCTTGAACCACTGAACAACTCCTGATTTTTTCTTGCACAAGCCACTGATAATAACGAATACAGCCAAACACGAACCATTAAACAACTTGCCACTTAAGCCACAAACACTTGAAATCTGTCTGAACATTGTCCTGATAACTTGAGTTCATACTGAGGAAAATAAATCCTCAGATGAACTGATGAACTGATAAACTTGCAGATTCAAAACAAACTCCACACAAAATATCGCCTGATAAACTGATGATCTTCGCACACAACACAACTTGAACTTTGGATAACGCATTGTCTGAAAAATAAGCCTCTGGCATACATGATTTGCAGTTGAAACAAATGCATCTTGAATTGAGAATCACAGCCATGTCTTTAAAATCCTGCAACATAGAGAAGAAGAAACAACTGCAACATATATTTTTTTTGTATTTTGGTTAGAAGTCAGTAAAATATAAACAAATAACAGGAACTAAACATGGTGATCCTCTGCAAGGCATAAACCTGCACCTGAAAAAGGATAAACAACCAGTGCGTGATTTTGTTTGTATGAGATATTGTAACACGGTGGGAGAACTGACTTTAGTTAAATGTTGCGGATAGCAAGAGTCGCCACCGACTTTTATTTTATCCAAAAGGAAAGGGCATAAAAGAACAGGAAAGACCTTAAAAATATTTTTGGGTTCGGGGGGTAGGTTATGTAAAGGGAAGGTGTTAGCACCCTTTACATCCATGGTTATCCATGGGCTCTTAGTTACTTAGCTCACTTTAAACTGTTTTGAGAAGTGTAGTGTGTGATTAAAAATTTTCTTAAGTACTTTATAATGATCCTTGTACAGATATATATAAAGACTTTGTTTTGAAAATTGTTTAAAATGTAAAGTGTAATGAAGTATTTTTGAATAAGTGAGCAAGTACTTAAGAGGAACCTACCCTAATTTGAATCTTTACTGTTCTTAAATGTTCTTTCAATGGTAAGACTATCCCTATTATTAAAGAATAGGTAGTCATTACCTTGGATGTTATAAGGGACATGTATATGGATATCTGAATTTAGGCAACTGCAGGGTGTCTTTAGCAATTCCTAGGGACTTATCATCTTTTATTCGAAGGGACGAGATCATTTATCGTGGCAACCTCGAAGGAACTTGATCTTATAATTTGAAGGGACTTGATGATATTTTATGAAGGGACTTTGCTTAAGACACCTTACTTGACCTTAAAAATAGGCAACATGAGAGGTAACCTTAGAAAGTGAGACGGCGATCCGGGATCGACTTACGTGTGTGAGTGTATCAATTTAAATATTTATCTTTGAATTTAATGAGCTAAATTGATTTTTAAATACAAACATATTTCACTCCCTATTTTACTAACCATAACATTTAAAAATAAATATTAAACATTACTACTAAAAATATTACATAAGGGATACAATTACATAATAATAAACAAAATAAGTAATAATAAATAATTGGGTTAGTAACAATAATAATAATAAATCACAATATATATATATATATATATATATATATATATATATATATATATATATATATATATATATATATATATATATATATATATATATATATATGGGGTTAGTAATAATAAAATAAATATCATATGAAAATAAATAGAATTAATAATAAAATAAACAAGAATATTAGCATAATAATTAAAAGTTCAATTTTTTTATAAACAAATATTTTTTTAGATTAAGAAGAAAACATAAACAATTCATATTATACACTAATTATTATAAAGTTTTAAATTATATACATGTTATAAAAATAAGGTTAATTATAATTAAATAAACATATTATGAAAATAAATTATATTTTACAAAATTAAATTAAGAGTTTCAATTTTTTTTTAAGCATAATCTAGAATTATTTACATACAAGAATTATATTAAATAATAACTATAAGCAAATTATAAAAAATATACACATAATTAAAGTTTATAAATAAATAAATTTAAAAAAAGTTATAATTAACAAATAGAATTAATATTTACAATTAGGGTTTATAAAAATAATTAGGTTTTAAAAAAAATATTTTAGGGTTTTAGAAAATTAGGGTTTATATGTTTTTTAGAAAAATAGATTAGGATTAACTATCTAATATAAATTAATTATACAAAATTATTAATAATATACAACAAGATAAATTTTAAATAACTTTTACTAATAAAGTTTTATTTTTGAAAAGATGAATTTCAATTATAGAAAAGAAAATAGTACAAATATTTTATTTTTATCATTTTTGAATTTATCTAATTATAATATAAACTAATTAAAAAAAACAAGAAGAAAAAGAATGAAAAAACTTACCTGGACTGGGATTCGAACCCAGCCCCCTGAGCTTTCTCAACCTCAAGACCAATACATCAGCCACTGGGCTACGCGCGCGCAGGTGTTAGCAATGCACTCCATGGGGTTTTGTTGTTAACCTGGAAAAAACCATGACAAAACAAAAAGAAATAGCACAAAAGGCCTGGGGGGGGATTCGAACCCAGGACCTTCTCACAACACGCAAGCACACTTACCATCCAGCCGGGAGGGCGCAACTGATTGTATAATCACCACAATCAATTATATATTAAGTCTTGTGATTAAATGGAAAAATAAGAAAAAAGTTGTTGCATCCAGGATTCGAACCAAGGACCTAACCCTCATAAGGACAAGCTTCCAACCATCAGGCCAACACGCACGCTGTGGAATACAAACCAAACATAAATAATAAAAAAAACAACAAACATTTGAATTCTGGAATTCGCGCCAGGGGTCTTCTTCCTCCTCCAGACCTGCGTTTTTTCCTGCGAATCTTCCAGGGCAATTTCCTGCGAATTTTTCAATATAGAAACCTACGAAATTGAAACATCACCAAAACAGTAAAAAAATTCAAAATTGATTGGTGTATTATGATCCCCAGAGTTCACATGATCATTCTATGTCCTTAAAATTTATTTATTTTAGGTTTATCATGGAACCCTAAAAGCTTGGTCGAAACCCTAACAATGGCAATTACTTGTTCCTGCACCAAAAATGAAATCAAATATGCCAGAAACCATCCACATACAATTACAAACAAGAATCAATAAACAAAATCATGTTAGAATGCTTGTGTGAATGAAATCGAAAATTTTAATTTTAAGATGAACATGGATTCGGTTTGAGTGATTTATGAAGCTATGGATGATGATAAGCATTGCAATGTATTCAGTGATCATCAAGGAACATGTTAAGACCTTTAGAATGCCTTGAAAGGGTCTGAATGATGGAATCCGAATTTGAGTTTTGGTGAATTTTTTTGAATGTGCAAACTTACTCTTGAGGCTGTGAATTCGTCCCCTATGCATTGTGATAGCTTGTATACTTATAGTAGAGTGAAACTAGGTCAAAAGATTGGATCCTTATATGGACTTTTTGATTTTTGGAGATTGAAAAAGATTAGAACTTAAATTTCATATATTTTGGAATGAGACCTTTCTATTTCAAGCCAATCATCATCAATTGTGTATCAATTCAATCCAATTCATGTTAATGACCTTCTAGAACCAAAATATATTTTAAATTTTCATATTTGATATTTTATTTAAATTTAAAATGATTTTTAACATAAAAAATCATAATAAATAAAATAAATAAAATAAAATTATGAAAATATCAAATAAATTTCGTGCATGATGTCATGAAACACTTTGGGTCACAAAAAGTTCAGCCCATTTGAAAGGATTTGGTTTTAAGACCCTATTTTCTTCATACACCACCCAAAAATTTCCCAACTTTGCAAGGGCACATATCCTTCAATTTTAATGATATGAGGGTGATTTTGGACATTTTGGAAAGCTTAAAGAGTCCTATAACCAACATAATTGGTTTCATGTCCATATCATTTACCATTCTCAAGTTATGCCCTTTTGAAGTTGTTGACTTTTTGTTGACTTTCAAAAAGACCTATAATGTCTTAGCTCATACCTTCCAAATGAAGCATTTTTGGGCTTGGCTTGTGAGACACAAAGTTGTAGAGAATTCAATTTCCTTCAAAATGAGCTTTGGATGGGAAAAATTTGATGAAGCATGTGAAAGTTATGGCTGGTCAAAGTTCAGTTGACTTTTCCTAAGGAAACCCTAATTTAGAAACCCCTGATTCTTGATGATCTGAAATCTCCTTGATGAATCATGATCAACCCTTGATCAAATGATGAATTTTACTTCATATACTTGATGTTGGCAAAAAATCATGAAGTTTGACTTTGGTTTGACCACAGTTGACCTCAGTTTGACTTTTTAACTACTTTGATTGATTTTGACTTATCTGATCATCTGACTGAGCAAACCTTTGAGAAAAGTTCTAAAATTTTTCATGGGGATTCTTAAACACATATAAGATGTTATGAAGCTCACTTGAAGTCTTGGAAGTCCATTTAGCCTGATTAAAGTCAAAACCCTAGTTTTTGATGCACTGCTTAGGAGGATGCATTGTCTGAGGGAATTGTCAAATCTTCTGACTAATTGTGAACTTTGTGAACCTTGTGAACCTCATAAGATGTCTTGTGAACCTTGTGAACCTCTGTTGCACCCCAAAATTTGCCCTCACAAGACAAGACTTTGTGTTCTAAGAAGGTTCACAAGGTTCACAAGTCTCCCAACACTTACAAGACCATCCATGAAGTTCATGAAGTCTACAAGTCACTTCTTGAAGGTTCACAAGGTTCACAAGCTTCCCAATGCTTTCAATACCTTTCATGAAGTTCATGAAGTCTACAAGTTACTTCTTGAAGGTTCACAAGGTTCACAAGCTTCACAACATTTACAAGACCTTCCATGAAGTTCATGAAGTCTACAAATCACTTCTTGAAGATTCACAAGGTTCACAATGATTACAAAGCTTTCCTGAGGTTCATGAGGTCTACAAAGCCACTTCATGAGGTTCACAAGGTTCACAAGCTTCACAATACCTCCCATGAGTATCACAAGACACTTTATGAAGATTCACAGGGTTCACAAAGTTCACAATTGGTCAGAAGAGTTGACAATTCCCTCAGACAATGCACCTCCTAAGCAGTGCATCCAAAACTAGGGTTTTGACTTTAATCAGGCTAAATGGACTTCCAATACCTCAAGTGAGTTTCATAACATCTTATATGTGTGTAAGAACCCCCATGACAAGTTTCAAGACTTTTCTCAAAAGTTTGCTCAGTCAGATGATCAGATAAGTCAAAATCAGTCAATGCAGTTAAAAAGTCAAACTGAGGTCAACTGTGGTCAAGCCAAAGTCAAACTTCATGATTTTTTGCCAACATCAAGTATATGAAGTAAAATTCATCATTTGATCAAGGGTTGATCATGATTCATCAAGGAGATTCCAGATCATCAATAATCAGGAGTTTCTAAATTAGGGTTTCCTTAGTAAAAGTCAACTGAACTTTGACCAGCCATAACTTTCACATACTTCATCACCAAGTCTCCATCCAAAGCTCATTTTGAAGGAAATTGAATTCTCTACAACTTTGATGTTGCAAGTTAAGCCCAAAAATGCTTCATTTGGAAGATATGAGCTAAGACATTATAGGTCATTTCAAAAGTCAACAAAAAGTCAACAACTTCAAAAGGGCATAACTTGAGATTGGTAAATGATATGGACCTGAAACCAATGGGGTTGTTTAGAGGACTCTTCAAGCTTTCCAAAAAGTCCAAGAACACCCTCATACCTTTAAAATTGAGGGAGATATGCCCTTGCAAAGTTGGGAAATTTTGTGATGGTTTATATTGAAAATGGGGGTCTAGAACCAATTCCTTCCAAATGGGCTTGCCAAATTGTGATCCAATCCACATCATATCATCATGCACGACCCAAATGACCAAAATTCAGAATTTTTATTATTTTATTTTTATTTATTTTTGATTTAATTCATAAAAATCATTTTAAATAAATATAAAATATGAAAATCTATTTTTGAAGGAAGATAATGCTTCTAGAAAGTCTTAATTGGTGATTGAAGTTGAAAGAGAAAGAAATCATGTGATTGATCCAAGAATAGCAAGTCTTCATGAACAAATATTTGACTTTTACACCATGATCTTTTTCAATCTTTTTTGGATCAAATCTCCACACAACCAATGAGTTTTCTTAACCTAATTCACTCACATATATATACTAAACACAAACCTAACATTGAGTCACGAATTTCCAGCAGCCAAGGGTAAGTTTCAAAAGTCAAAAATTCATCAAAAAAGTGAAATTCGGATTCCCTCTTCCAAGGCTCTAAAAGGTAAAATAAGAACATGGTTGGCTTCCTTGGACATCATGGACCATAAATCATCATTCATAAGCATTCAAATCATGCCCTAATGATAAACCCGAAGCTTGTTTATGCTTGAACATAACTTTTTTCGATTACATTAATTTGGTGTGTTTCAATGAAATTTGCTTGGCTAATGTTGTTTGTTATGTGCTATAGATCGTTTCTGGACAAAAAAATTGAAGCTTCCTTGCCTAGAACAGATTCGGCCATTGTTAGGGTTTAGCTCTTGAAATTGGGGTTTGATGATTCAATGAGTTTAAATGAATTCTGGACACATAGGAAGGTTCTATGAGATACAAGGATCATAAAACTATAATTAATTTCATAAATCGTTGCTGTTTGGTGTGAGTTTGATTTTCGCAGGTCAAGAACCATGAAGAACTTGTAATAAAATTCGCAGGAAAAAGGGAAGAAGATTTCGCAGGAAAAAGGTTGAAGAAGAAGCCATTCGCGCGCTCAGGACAAATTTAAATTATGTTAACATATTTTATGTTGTTTTGTTATTTTGTTATCACAACAGCTTCGTTGTCCCAGTGGAAAGGCTTGTACGCGTATGATCAAAGGGGAGGGGATCGAATCCTGCCTCCAGCCAATGTTTTGGTATTTTCTCATTTTAATTGTATTCTTAATATATTATTATTGGTGATTGTTTGACTATCAGTTAGGCTCTCCCAGCCAGGCGGATACGCGTGCATGCTTGTAATCAGAAGGTCCTGGGTTCAAGTCCCACCCCAGGCCTTTTGTTTTCATTATTTTTCTGGATTTTTAAGACATTGCATAAAAACAATTGGAGTCATTCTATGATCACCAACGCATGGTTGGCCTGATGGTATGTTTTGATGCTGGCAAGCTTGAAGACCTGGGTTCAAACCCAGCCAAGGTAAGTTCTTATTTTTTATCACTTTTTTCTATTTTCTTTAATTAATTAGTTTATTTGTTTTATATTCTTAATAAAAAAATAAATCATATATATTAAAAATTTAAAATAACATCTTATTCTCTAAAAATTCTAAACTTTCTATTTTTTTTTAATTCAAAAATTTATTTTATTATTTTATGTAATTATAATATATATGTATATATTAGTTAAAATAATTTTGTATATAAACAAACCCTAAAAATATTTTCTAAAATAAAACCTAATTCTATTTTTCTAAATAATTTTATTCTTAATATAATTATATTTATTTATTTATTTAATATGATTTTCTGTAAACTTTATAAATATGATTAATATTGTAAATATGATTATTTTTTTATGAACATAATATTTAAAATTTATTTTCTTCATAATGTGTAAATATTTTTTTTCTTCTTCTTAGTAATTGTTGATATATATTCATAAATAATTAAATTTTTGTAAATGATTAAGATTTATAATTATATTATGCTTAAAATTTTTCTTATTATATATTAAAATTAAACTTTGTGTTCATATCATTATAATATTTTTCTATTTATTTCTATTTACTTTAATTATTGTTACTAATTATACTATTATTTATTATTTTTTGATTACTATTATCTCATATTTTTATTATTATTTCTCTAACCTTGTTTATTTCTAATTATTCTTATTTCACTAATTTTATTTGTTTTTTTACTAACCCTATTTTATTGTTATTTATCACCAACCTCTATTTTATTTACTTATTTATTTTTGCTTATTATATTTATTTTGCTATATATTTATATGTATTGCTATTTATTATTGTTATAATTATGATGTAATTGCTTCTCGGATGTAAATTTTATAATATTTTAATTATTTAATTATTGCTATGGTTAGTAATCAGGGAGTGCAAAAACATGTATGTTATTTAAAATAAATTAGATCATTTTAATCAAAGATAATTAAAATTGAACACTCACACACGTAAGTCGATTTTTAATCGCCATCTCACGTTTCTAAGGTTATCCCTCAAGGTGCCTAAATCATAAGGTCAAGTGGGGTGTATAAAGCAAGTCCCTTTTAAAACAAAAAAAATCATCAAGTCCCTCATGGTTGCCTTTAAAGATCAAGTCCCTTCGAATAATGATGATAGTCCCTCCTATAGGCTTATTACACCCCACAGTTGCCTTCATAAACAGATGACCCTTTATATGTCCCTTACATCCAAGGTAATGACTACCTACTCCTTAATAGTAGGGATAGTCTTACCAATTAAAGGATAAAGAACAAGAAAGACTTAAACTTTAGGGTAGGTTCCTCTTATGTACTTGCTCACTCCATTTTCCAAACACTTAACAAATTTCAAACAAATTTTCAAAAAACAAGTTTTTACGCATCCGTACATGGATCATTATTAACTATTATGAAAATTTTTCTATTCACACACTACACTTTCAAAAACAATTCAAAAGTGAGCTAAGTAACTAAGAGCCCATGGATAACCATGGATGTAAAGGGTGCTAACACCTTCCCTTTACATAACCTACCCCCCGGACCCAAAAATATCTCTTAAGGTCTTTCCTGTTCTTTTATAACCTTTCCTTTTGGATAAAATAAAAGTCGGTGGCGACTCTTGCTATCCGCAACATAACTAAAAGTCAGTTCTTCCACCGTGTTACAACCTCATGAGAAGTCTTGTGATCCTTGTGAACCTCATAAGATGTCTTGTGAACCTTGTGAACCTCATAAGGTGTCTTGTGAATCTTGTGAACCTTGTGAACCTCTTAGCACACAAAGCCTTGTATTGTGAGGGCAAATTTTGGGGTGCAACAGATATGCAGATGAGATGCAAAAAATATTAGGGTCAAAAATTAGGGTCTGACAGAAACAGCCCAACAACTCCATAGAGAAATTGACGAACTGACTGTTAGTAAAAGTCTCTGCGAACGTCGAATTCAGCTTCAAAAGAAGAAATTTGACGAACTCAAAGCAACTTTCCTTCAACAGTAGTTTGTAATAGAAAATAGGAAATTTTATTGCTCTAAGAATTTTAGCATTTTCATATGTAATGTTACTTAACGCCATCTGTTTGGCGAAGACAAGCTTTTGTTTGCAATTTTATTCTATTCCTATCTTTATTTCTTGCAATGTTGGTTTATACTTCTTCAAATATTTTCCATTTATTTTCAGCACTCTCCTGTCTTTTTCTATTTCTTCGACTTCATATGCACCGTTTGCAAAAACTCTTAAAATTTTGAAAGGTCCTTCCCATTTAGGAGACCATTTTCCCATCAACCTATCTTTCTTTTCCATGGGCAAAATTACATTCCAAACTAAATCACCAACTAAAAAGGCTTTAAATTTTACTTTCTTATTGTAAAACTTTTCGAATCTTTCTTTTTGCCTTTTTATTAATTCTAAAGCACATAACCTCTCTTCATCTAAATCAACCAACTCATCCATCATCATACTCCAATAAATCTCATACGGAATCTCATGATGCCTTTGAATTCGTATTGACTGTAAACAGATTTCGACTGGTAATACTGCATCATGTCCGTAAGTTAATTTAAAGGGGGTAGAATTAGTTGCCTCTTTAGGAGACGTTCGACAAGCCTAAAGGATTTGATCCAGAGTCTTGTGCCAATTCCTAGGTTTTTTACCCACATGCTTTTTTATCAAATTTATCACAACCTTATTGGCTGCTTCGACCTGTCCATTTGCTTGGGCATAATAAGGTGTCGAAGTTAGCAACTTAAAACCTGTCTCTTTTGCAAATGCCTGCATATTTCTTCCAGTAAACACAGATCCTTGATCAGTGGTTATAGTCTCTGGTATTCCAAATCTATAAATTATATGTTTCTAGATGAAGTCTATGACTACTTCCTGATCTACATTCGTCAGTGGTATGGCTTCAATCCACTTAGTGAAGTAGTATACCCCAACTAAAATGTACTTCTGCCCTTTTGAAGAAGCTGGTCGAATTTCACCAATCAAATCTAAAGCCCAACCTCTGAATGGCCAAGGCTTTATAATGGAATGTAACTCATTTGCAGGCACATGAGGTATGCCTGCATGAATTTGACATTCTTGACATCCCTTTGCAAATTCGACACAATCCTTCAACATTGTTGGCCAATACATCCCCTGTCGAAATAGTAACCATTTCATCTTGTGCCCTTCCTGGTGTGCACCACATGCACCACTATGCACGTTCGACAAAGCTATATAAGCTTCAGTCTCTCCTAAGCACTTTAGTAAGACTCCTTCTGCAGTCTTTTTAAACAACTCATTTCCAAAGAGTACATAACTCAAAGCTCTATACTTTATCTTTCTTTCGACTGTCTGGTTTGGATTTTGTAAATAATCCTTAATAGGTTTTCTCCAATCTCCTACCCCTGGATCATCTACATTGAAAATTTCAAAATTTTCTTCATCACCAAATCCCAGTCTTATGGTCTCCAAATCAGATGGGGACAGTCTAGTGGATAATACTTTTCCTCTTACTTCGACAACTTTCTCCAGGTTTTCCTTCGACACTCTGTAGCCTGATGCTAGTTGAGCCAAATCATTTGCTTCCTGAGTTTCTAATCTAGGAATGTGTCTAAAGGCTGCACTGTCGAATCTCTTGAGGAGTCTGTTGGCTATCACAAAGTACATGATCAAATTCTCTTTGACACATTTGTATTCTTTCGTCAATTTTTTTATTACCAACTCAGAGTCACCCATTATTTCGACCTCTGTTGCCCCCAATTCCAACAATATTTCAAGTCGAGCAATTAAAGCTTCATATTCTGCTTCGTTATTTGAACAGCAACCTTCTATTTTGTACTTGAACTTTGTTGGAATTCTATTGGGAGAAATAATTAATACCCCAACACCTGTTCCATTCTTATGACTGGAACCGTCGAAATATAATCTCCAAGGTTCCCTTTCGACATATTTTATTTCATCCCCAACTATGGAGTGGTCAGCTATAAAGTCAGCAACCACTTGTCCTTTGACAGCTTTTAGAGGCATATATTTTAAAGAATACTCAGTCAAGGCTAAAGCCCATTTTCCAAATCGACTATGTTGAATAGATTTAGATAACATATGTTTTATTACGTCGAAATAAGAAGATATATATACATCAATGGGTTTTATATAATGCTTTAACTTTGTACAAGAGAAATATACACATAAACATAATTTCTCTATCATACTATATCTAGTTTCAGCATCATTTAAGACTCTGCTGAAATAATAGATGGCTCTTTCGACGCCATGTTCATCCTCCTGACAAAGCATGCTTCCCAATGTTCTGTCGGATGCTGAGATGTAGAGCCTCATACTTCTTTTTCGACAAGGAGACATTAAAACTGGAGGACTTGCTAGATATTCTTTGATCTTGTCGAAGGCATCTTGCTGTTCTTGCCCCCAAGTGAAACCTTCCTTCTTTAGTCGAAGTAGAGGTGAGAAGGCCTGTGTTTTTCCACTAAGGTTGGAGATGAACCTTCTGAGAAAGTTGATTTTCCCTAGTAGAGACTGCAATTCCTTCTTTGTCGATGGCGCTTTCGCTTCCATTATGGCCTTGGCTTTGTTTTCATTAATTTCAATCCCTTTCTTGTGGACCACAAAGCCTAAGAAGTCACCTGCCTGCACACCAAAAGCACATTTAAGGGGATTCATTTTTAAACCAACTTCCTCATCCTTCCAAAGGATTGTCGAAGACGGTCAATATGGTTTGAGCCTGAGGCAGATTTAATCACGATATCATCTATATAAATTTGCATAAATGTTTTAATGAAATCATGAAAAATAGAATTCATTGCCCTTTGGTAAGTAGCTCCAGCATTTTTTAAACCAAAGGGCATGACTACCCACTCATATGTTCCTATTGCTCCTGGACAACGAAAAGCTGTTTTTGGAACATCTTCTTCAGCAATGAAAATCTGGTTATAACCAGAATATCCATCAAGCATACTTAAATACTCATGGCCTGCTGCAGAATCTACTAGCATTTCTGCTACTGGCATATGATATTCATCCTTAGAGGTAGCTGAGTTTAGATCTCTAAAATCAATGCATACCCTAAGCTTGCCATTTTTCTTAATCACAGGAACAATATTAGCAATCCATTCGACATACCTTGTTGTACGGATGAACTTGCATTTTAGAAGTCTTTCGACTTCCTCTTTAATTTTCGACAGAATTTCAGGTGCGAAGCGTCTGGGGGTCTGCTTTATTGGCTTTTTCCCTTCCAGTATTGGCAACTTCAATTCGACCAAGCTTTTGTCTAAACCAGGCATTTCGTCATAATCCCATGCGAAACAGTCTTTAAACTCATTCAGCGGTTGGATTATTTCGACTTTGAGCTGAGGATCCATCCTGGCACTGATGTAAGTTGGCCTTTTCTCTGCCCCTAGTCCCAGATTGATCTCTTCTAAGGGATCCTGTGCCACCATTTTCATATTGGTTGGGGCTGGATCTTTTTCAAACCCAAGGGTTCGTCATCATAAATGGCATCAAGTCTTTGATTCTGCCATTCGCCACTAAAGTTTTCTTCAAAACTCTGTCTTGGACCTTGTTCCTCAATACTTTCTTGAGGGTGTTGTTCTTCGACAACTTGGGTGTTAGCCTTAATAGCCATATTTCTTACTTCGGCCTCAAGGGCCGCTTTGAGTTGTTTTTCGGCTACATAAGCTGTAATCCTTTCTATTGTTGATGCTTCAGTCATTTTCACTGAACTCACTCCCCCACCCAGTTGGGTTGACATGGGCAGTTCCCCAAGTGTAATTTGTCTCCCCAATTATTTCTTTATCCCACTGGAAACCATGCGTAGGGTGGAGGTACATGGAACAGTATGCGTTGTCAGAGGCTGTTAGGTCGAAACCAGCAGGATTGCAAGGTGCTATGTGGGCCAAGTTCTTGTCGAAGTTACAACTAGTGACATTATTCACATCAGCCATGAAATAACTTTGGTCTGCTTCTATGTTTTCGACAATCCCATCTGGCCTCCAGATTGCTATCCTTTGATGCATGGAAGATGGTACAGGCCCAATTCCATGGATCCACTCTCTTCCCAACAACAGGTTGTAATTTGCTTTTGATGCTATCACCACAAACATTGTAGGCCTGGTAATGGATTCTACAGTCAGGTTCAATTGTATTACCCCCAATGTTGTCCCTACCTTACCTTCATAGTTGGACAACACCATGTTATGAGGCTTGGTGTCTGAGTCATCTTTTCCAATCCTCTTTATCATATAATGAGGAATTAGGTTCACAGCTGCTCCTCCATCTATTAGGATTTTGTTGACACCCACGTTTTCTACTTTTCCTTTTATGAACAGAGGCTTTAAATGAGCCTTCATTGCATCATCTGGCTTTTCGAAGAAAGCATTTTGCTCTTCGACACAGCCATTGTTCATTATGTAGTAACATACAGGCTTAAGCCCTATACTATCATCTGTCATATCATCCTCTTCATCTTCATCTTCGACTTCCATTATCCTGTCATAGTCTCTGGGCAATACAGAAACCACATTGCAAGTTACGTCGAAGGACGCATCAGACTCTGAACTGAAGTCATCAGTAACTTCTTCGTCCTCTGGAATTTTGTTGTTTGTTTTCTGCATTTCTGTCGTGTCACTATATTTATCTTTATGGGGGTTTTCTTCTTTCGTCAGAGCTTTCCCTTTGCTTATTGTCTGCACACACTTGCTTGGTTCAACTTTATTCTCACCAATCCTTTTTTGTTCTACAGTTTCTTTTTCGATTCTCTTCTTCCTTTGGAATCTTCTCCATTGGGACCTGGACATAGGATTCTTCCCTTTGTAGTTTTCAGAGACGTACTTTGGCTTTGCTTTTTCTGCCTCCTTTTTTACTTCTATTGAGGCACCCCTGTTCACTTCAAAACTCTTCCATCTCTTCTGACCTTGGGCATCCCTTATAGGTTGAACCCATTTGTCATCGTTCGGTTTGTTGGATGGTTTATAGGTGTTGTAACGTCTCTCTCCCATTCCTTGGATATGATGCTCCCTTCTTCTTGGGTCGAACCTTTCATTCTTGATTGGTGGGACTGCCCCCCAGTTTCTTTTCCTTTGGGTCTTTTCTGCTGCTTCTAAGTCATCAGCTGCTTTCCTGTCGAACACAGCGCTGCATCTTGGGCAAAGCAGCTCTGGATGAATTCGACAAGACTTTCGTTCTCTTCTGGGTAAACCAGCTTCTGATGCTTCTCTTGATGTTTCTTTCCCTTGTTGGTGTCTGGTCCTATCTTCTGAGTAACTTCCACCATATGAATCCCTGCATTCTGTTCACTTGTGATTTTCAATTTGTTCATTTTTTCGACTAGCATCATTTCCTCAGGGATATTCTCCTTTAATTGATTCACACTGTCTTTTGGGTGTAAGCCCTTATAGATGTATTTGCAGCACTGTGCAACACCTTCGACAGAATCTTCTCCAGTTTTGAGGGTACTTCTGTTTATTGGTTCGACAATGAGGACATTGTCAGCAGTCTCTGTTCTTTTGATCTTGTCCTGGCTAAGGCCTTCAGTGGCCTCTTTTTGGACAATGTGGGCTTTGTTATCTTCCTCCTCCTCATTATTTTTGAAAGAATCTCCCCATCCTGTGGGTTTGATTTTGCTGATGTCAGTTTTGGAGCTTGGTGGTGCTGAATATTTTACCATGAAGTCAAACCTCCCACTGGGTTCTCCTAGAGTGTCCCAAATCACCCCATGCTCAGCATCTCTTTTATAGTTTTTCTTGTCGAAGCTTCTGCCCACCTTGACTGTATTTCTTCCGTCGAAACCTTCAGTAGTTTCAATGGCGTTCTCCCTGTCAAAGTCTTCAGAAGCTTTGACTTCTTCCTCAGTCTGGTCAGTAAGGTCATCAGCCCCTTCCACCATATTTACATGGGTGTCGAAACCTTCAGCAGCCTCTATCATGGTGAAGTTGGTGTCGAAACCTTCAATAACTTCTACCATTTCAAAACTTTCCTCAGCCATGATTTCCATTTCGACCACATTCACCATTTCTGGTTCAGCATAGTTGGCCTCCACAACCTGCATGGGATTGGAGTCAATCCTCATCTGTTGCTTAGCTTTGTCTCCAAACTTCAGCCTTCCATTTTGGATTGCATTCTGGACAAGATCCCTGAAAAGGTAACATTGAGAAGTTTTATGACCCAAGAAATTATGGTATTTGCAAAAACCTCTCTTTTTCTGTTGGTCTACAGGAGGCTCCTTAGTGCCTGCTGGTTTTATTAACTAACCATCTTTAACTAATAAATCAAAAATTTCATCACATTTGGTGATGTCGAATGTATAGGTTCCTTTAGGGAACCTGTCATTCTTTTCCCCTTCGACTGGATTTTTTCCATTCGACGGGGCTAAAACTTTACAGGAATATGGAGGGCCTTGTTTTAGTTCTGCCAGATCAATTTCTTGCTGGTCGAAAATGACTTGTTCGTTTTCGTCATAATCATCTTCCTGAACTATTCCTACATAGGCCACTCTTTCCTTCTTGTTTTTATTTGATCTAAATTTTTCATTCTTTAGCCTTTCTATTTGCCTTACTCTATCTGCTAGTTGTGTCATGTCTCTCAAGTACTGGGTATCTAGTTTTTTCCTTATGGAATAATCCAGACCCCCTGCAGCCATTTCGACTAATTCTTGTTCCGGCACTTGTGTAAAGCATCTGGCCTTTAACAATCTAAACCTATTTAAATAATCATCTATGGGTTCAGAGAATTTTCTTTTGACACTTGCTAATTCTTTCAAACTTATCTTAGTTTGTCCCATATAGAATTGTTCGTGGAACAATCTTTCTAATTAGGTCCATGTAAATATTGAAGTTGCAGGCAGAGAAGTAAACCAAGTGAAAGCATTTTTTGTCAAAGAACTTGGGAAATATTTCATCCTTAAGTTCTCATTATTAGCAATCTCTTTTGCCTCTATCAAATAATGCGCTACGTGTTCTATGGTGGACTCACTAGTATCCCCTGAGAATTTGGTGAATTTGGGGACTTTCCACCTTGGTGGTAATTCTTGTTGCAAAACAAATTCAGACAAAGGGGAAGTATAACTAGGCCTTTGTAATCCTACGTTCACTCCATTTTGCGCCATTATTCTCTCAACCATGGTTGCAATATTATTTTCGACAGGCAGGTTGTTGTAACGCATTCTCTGCTGTAATATTTCATCAGCATTTTGGTCTCTTTGGACTATTATTCTTCTTGGTTCCTGTCGAATGGGTTCCTCTACATTAGGCTGTTCGACTATTACCTTTTGGCCCCTGGGATTTTCTTGAGGGTTTCCTAATGGCCTTTGGTTTATAGTAAGTTCCTCTTCGACAGGCCTATTGGCAGGATTTTGATTCAATTGCATTCTTTGCTGTGCTTGAGGGACTCCAAAAAAGTCAGCAATGCGTGCCATCTGTTCTGCCAATATCTGGTTTGTTTGGGTAGTATTTTGTATTAAAGGATTAAACACTTCCCCCATTTGTTGTGTCAATGCCTGCACCATATCATGATTGCTTTCATCCATCTGTTGACGAATTACTTGCGCAGAATGGGTTTTCATAGTGGGCATATGGAATCCTGGTGGAACTTGATTTAATCTACTTCCATTTCCACCATATCCTGATCCTTGCAATGGTGAGGACATTTGAACCATAGCATCAGAGAATAATGGTGACGAATTATGTAAGCTTGCCATCATTGAAGTTGGCATTCCATATGGTTGTTCTCTCCCAGACAAGGGCATGGTAAAATTAGTAAATGGCCTAAAGGCGTTTCCTCCAGGGGGAGGGGTTCCCATAGGCCTTGAGTGTCCCATGGTGGAAGAACTAGGCGCATTTTGGGACCCTGAACCCGTTGGTATTGAATCCACTAATGGAGGCCTAATCTGTTCTAACACAGGGCCAGAAACTGTTACTCCCTCTGACGAAGGGATAGGATTGGAAACTGGAATGGTTTCGCTAGGATTGTTTGAAGCATTTGGCAAGTTAGCCATCCTTCTTCCTCTTGTTCTCTTTGGTCTTTCTACGTCGGTTACGGCTAGTTTACCGCTTCTAAGAATCATACAACGCAGCAAGGAACAATTTGTCTAAGAGGGTTCTCTATTAATTCTTATTAAATGCACTGGTCCCACTGGGCGTGCCAATTTGTTCGCTGTGATTTCTGACGAACAACCTCTGGTTAACCAATCTCTCAGAAAACTGGGTTACTTGCAGGACCAACCAAACAAGTCCTAGGACACATGTGCAATTATTTTGTCGAATTACTCTTAGGGTTGTGAATGATTTGTGGTTTGTTTTGTTAATAGTATAAAAATGTTAAATACTTTGAATTTGAAAGTAATATAAAGTTGAAGTTAAAACAAAAGTAAGAAAAATGGCGAAAGATACAAAACTTTGCAAGAAAGTAAATAAAACTGAAGATAAAATAACTTGATGAAACAAACTTAATGATTTAAATGACTTGAAAGCAAAATGGTGTTCAACACATACATTGTTCCAAATATCAGACTCATTTTCTCTCACACTGGGTACTTAGAGTATTTACAGGATTTTGTATAAGTTTTCACACACACATTCTAAACACAAACTATCCTATTTATATACAAACAAAGTAACTGCCTAGAACGGAAAAATTATAATTAAATGACAAGTGTCAGCCTGCATGCAATTTTCTTCTCTGAAGCTTCCATGTGTCTAACTGCCAAAGGTTGTAACCTTTGAATTTGAATTCCTCCCTTTGGTGACGAAGCCTTGCACCTCTTCATTTGTCGAAACGTCGAAGAAGAAGAAACTCTTCAAACTTTACGAACCAACGCTTCTGTCAAACACCTTCCTTCTGTCGAAATGTCGAATGACGCACTCAGCTTGTCGAACACCCAATTATTAACAGGTTCCCAATCTTGGCTTGCCAAAATACTATTTGCCCTCCTGTCGAAACATTTGAGCTTTTAACCTCGTCAACATCTCTTGAACATCTTCACTTCTTCTTATTTTTTCTACTGATCAGCCTCTCAACAATAGAAATGACTTCAAATTCCAAATTTCAACGTGTCGAAATTATGAGCTTACAATAGCCATTGGGGATCTCCCTCTCACGCGCCATAACACCTCACACACGGCCAACTACCCTCCAGATTCATAGGAAGTCGTTATGCTTAGTCAAAGGCTACGCGTCCGCTTTATACGGGCAAGTGCCCTCATAAAAACCATATATTTCTAGAGGGTCAAGTATTCAATTTCTAACCCTCTTTTGCTCACGCTTCAGTTTGTCTCACCCTGAAACTTACTTTAGCGTCGGAGTACCTTGCAGGTACCTCATCCCCTTCACCTACCAACATATCACAGTCCCAGCTGGAGGCCACGAATATATGTCTGGATTCTTTATGTACAATAAGTTTAGATAATCTCCTGCGATATTCAAAAAATCGAAGAATTCTCAAACTCGAGTATCGTTCACCATTGATTGACGAATGAAAGATATAATCAAGCAAGTTTGAGTTTTAGATGCATAAAGATTTAAAGGTTAAATGGACTATATTTTACCGTTTGCAACAAAGGTTCCGATTAAAAAGGATGTGAGGATTGCAAGACAACCGAAGATATTCTAAAGATGTTGAAACGTCTTGAATCATCAATTTGTAATAAAATGTAATGTTAACGAATATCTACGTATTGTTAAGTATTTCGATGTTAATTTATGTTGTTTTTCAAAATTCTGCAATTGTTTATGGTTTGACAAAATAGGGTCTATTCTGGAGATGTGTCTCTGAAAAATTCATTCGGATTAGAAATCAAATTTATTACGGAAATGCACTTATAGAATCACTCTAGCATTATTACGAAGATTTATCTTTGGATTAATTTTGAATAAAATGAGGGTAGCTCACTTACAAGATATGTATATTATACACACATTCAAAGATGCATTTCCAAACTTCAGAAGTATTTTTAATTTTTTACTAGAGTGTGCTAGCATCTTATGGGTGTACAAAGTAGGCCCCTAATTATTGTTTTGATATTTCATTTGATTAGCTAGTTTATCTAGTTCCATTAATTTTGAGATTAAACTTAATTAGTTCAACGTAGATTCAATAATTTGAATTAAAAATCAAACCACATCTATAATTAGAATTTGTAAACTTTTGAAAGCCAAGCATCCTCAATAACTCAATTTTTAAATCCAGTCAACCTTCCTCTATATTTCTCTTAATTATACCCATGTAACCTATATCATTCAAAAGGCAATTATTTTAAGTGTTTGTGAACAAATTTGAAATCTTTGATATCCACAATGTTACTCCAATTTTCTTGTAATCAACTTTTGTAATCATGCCTTTGGGTTTGATTGTTAATGAGCTAACAACTCTATCTTTTTAAATCATTTTTAGAAATATCAACTCCTTAAATGAATCTCAATTATTCACACACAAAACAGTCTGTAATGCCATATCAGAGAAAGAAGACAATGACAGGTTGCTTTGGATCATGGCAGAGCACATAGAAGACGATAGAATAGTTCAAATATTATTTCAGAAAAAACTTGTGAACGATAATGGTTTACGCAAATACTTTTGTAGAGTTTTAGGCCTCTCGACAGTTCCATCCATACAGTTTCTCAGTCACAGTAAAAATAAACCAAAACACCACAGTTGAATTTAATACACTTCAAAAAAACAGTATTTGTTCTTCACTGACAAACTCCTTTCAGAACAATTCATATTATTTTCAACATCTTACCCCTTCACTTCAATTTGAAAGGGTAAAGGCAAAGATAAAAAGAGAAACCAAATTCTAGAAACATCCAGTGAAAGAAGTAAAGGGAAGGTAAAGGAACACTTTGATTCACTTAACTAGACATTGGGTGGTTAGCAATGTACTCAATAGCAAGCGGACAAGAGTCGATTTTATCGGCTTCCTGGTCTGGGATTTCCAGCTTGAACTCTTCTTCTAGTGCCATTACGATTTCCACGGTGTCTAAGCTGTCCAAACCCAAATCCTTCTGAAAATGGACTTCTGGAGTCACCTGACAAATCATTAAACCCAAAAAAAAAGGTTAGCAAAATGTTGCACACAGCATTATCAGAAAATGGAAAAGGTAGAAAACTTCAAAAGAAGGACTTGGCATAAACAGCATTATCAGTATCAGCCTCCTCCTTATGCACAGTACAGGAGAGTTTGAAGTCAGAAGCTCGGGCCCAAGTAGGAGAGTGATTAAGGTAATGAATGGTCATCCTGATCCCATTCAATAAATTACTTTGAGCTTTGAAAGATTAATTAACAAAATTGCATATATTTTTTAACCCAGTGGAGTGTAGGAAATGGAATAGAGCTTCACAATTTTAGTACCTTTTACAAGATTACAGCCAAAGAGTTTTCATTTGGAACTTGAAATTTTTATTTTATGAAAATAACACTTTATTAAAGAGGAAAGAGACGGAGTTACTAAGTAGTACAGGGATAAAAACAAGCCAAGTTAAAAGAGGAAGAAGAGAAAAGTATAAGCAGGGGGACCTATGAAGCAACGAACGACTCAGACACTAATTTTAGAAGATGGAAGTAATTAAGCCTGGAACCTTTTATAACAATGAAAGCTTTTCAAATTGTACGGTTATTTTCCAGTTTCCACATTTTGCCCAGAATTGTGTACACTGTTATAAACATTCAGAAGAGGGGAATTCGAAACATATTGTTGAAATTGTCAAAAATTAGGCATTACTAATATCCCTTTCAACTATATAGTACACCAAAATGCCATGTAGAAAGGCACCAGTCACCAGTTACAAGCCGGTTTTGTAGGTATGAATTAGGCCCCGACCCATACATTCTAAGATCTCTCATTAAAACTTCAAACAATTCCAGACATCTGCCTAGATAATTTGTGAGCTAAATCTACAAAATATGGGGAAACCCATTTGGATAAATCAACATAATAACAGGTTGAAAAGGCCCATTTCTCATCTTCTGCACAAATTAAGATAACAAAAACTCCCAAGACGGCTAATGATTTGTCAAAATTTGTGAAAACCATTTTAACTAAATCAACCGAAAAGCAATTTAGGACACACATTTCCACATCTCTCACACTCCTTAACATTACAAACACACCCAGACGGTTATTAAGTAAAATTTAAAATTTTGGGGAAAACCCTTTTGAATAGGCCAGCAGAATAACGATTAGGGTTAGGTTAACTAGTACTAAATTTTTCACAAAATTATCCAAATGTTTATTGATGTAAAACTCCAATCTTTAGGGAAATCCATATCGACAAATCAACAAAATAACACTTGGGAATGCCAATTTCTCAGTACTTTTCTATCTCGCAGTAATCAAAACTAAAAAGTAAGCAAAATGAAGGGGGCTAAAATGAAAAGAAGAGACCTTGGAAGGATCGACTTTGGGGAAATCTTTGATGACAGAGAGTACTCGATCGACGACTTCTTCTTTGGTGATATGATCATCGTGTGAAGACATGGAGCGAAAGAAACCATTCCATGGTTGCAGTTTTGGAGTAGCTTGGAGTGGCACGCGAACATGGCGGAGTATGGCTGCTCTCAGTGCCATTTTTCTTCTCTTTCGATCTCTCTCTCTTAGCAAACGACTGTGTTTAGAGGAAATTGTTACAAGCACGATAGAATAAAGGGTTCGAGTTGCTCAAAATACTAGTTACACCCTCCTATTTTATCGGTTAATGCCATAACCTAATGGGCCAGTTTCCTACCGTTTTTTATAAAATAAAAATTAGAGGAATCTAACCCCCACTCATATCTGGCACTCCCACGTTTAATGAAAAGATAAAATTGACCCTTGAAGAAAAACATTTTCATATTTTCCATTTTTCCGGTACATCATGAATTTTTCAAAAAATCAGATGATACCGAGAATTTCATTTGTACTATCGGAGATTTACTTTTTACAAGTATGGTTTACCGGATTTTTCTAAATTACCGGTGAGAATTATCAGTAATTTCAAAAAACCAGTAATATTTACCGGAAATTCCAAAATTACCGGTAAATATTTTTTTTAATGGTGAGAATTATCACAACATTTTTTTAATAAATCTAGTTTTGTTAATCACATATGCAAATTAACTGTTGCATATGATTATGGAATAACATACAAATGTAAATAAAATAATATATATATATATATATATATATATATATATATATATATATATATATATATATATATATATATATATATATATATAAAAGAAGTCATACAAATACTACGTCAATGTCATCATAAAAAAATACTACATCAATGTCATCAAAATAAAGTATATCAAAATAGACGCCACAATAAATAATATGTCTGTCAGACTACATATGTACCCTCTCCTATGATTATGCCTCTATCATCTCGTTTATCTCTACCGCTTCCTCGACCGCCCGGTCTACATCCTCGACCATCGATCTCACCCGTCCTGACTCGATGTATGTGGTACAATAGTGCCCCTCTGCCACTGTAAGAATCAAATCCATTATACGCTTGTGGACAGACCCCTCGGGGAAGAAACCAACCTCAATGTTAGTCCACCCAATAGTAAATATCTGACGACATCGAGGCATCACATCTTGAGTGTGATCCAGCTGAGACTACTTCTCCTCTAATATTTCTTGAGAGCTGGCCTGAGAGGTGATACATATGCAATGAGCATCATGTAGGGATGTGATACTATAATAAAACATTTTTATGTAGCCATCGATGCAACTCCAATATCTATCAGATTTGGTTGCCCGAGCCTCTTCTGGTACCAAGTGGTTTTGATAGTCAGCGAATAATTCCTTTATCTACCTACGGGTCAGGTCGAGAGGAGCGGAGACATCAGGGTTCCTGGGTATGTTCTGAGTATAATTGAACTATCACATGACGCGCTCAGGCAGATATGGCACAATAATGGTCTAACTACATGTCAATCGTCCACTGAACAATGAGATATCATCAAACTATAGCGTCTGACGGTGATCTGCATATACGTCGTATTTGATATTCTCAACAACCATGCGGTCGAGATAGACATGTCGGATGGACCTCATAGGAAACCCTCAAGAGCATCTTCATCGTCACCAACATCCTTCTGTGTATGCTCATCACCCTCTGGAGGTGGGACTAGATCAACATCACGCTCTGGTAGTGGAACCAGATTGTCATGATGTCGCTTGCGGGAGGGAGGAGACTGTGATGTACCCTTAATAACATCTTGACGCCTCTGGGATGAAGAATTATATTAGGCTTGTGATGTAGACGGTTGTACATTTGTTTGGACCTGTGATGTAGACGATTGTACATTTGTTTGGGTACGTGCACGTCAGATAGATGCATGTTGGGTCAGTCATCCATGTATCATTCGGGGTCTGAATATGAATCATACATATAGTCTGCAAGACCTCCATGTCACTAGAAATCAATAGCAACAAGAGATCTCCTCTACGATGAGCAATCCAGCTAAGCCATAGTGATACTCCATCTTCGGATCGGCCCAGTATTCTTTGTCTTGTCAATTTGTGTGTTGTGTCTGTTTTGTCAGCATACGCATCCATTTATACATTCATAAATATACTTGCATTTATATTCGCATAATCATACTTGCATTTATCCCACGTGATAAAGAGTCTTCTCTCCATTTCTTTCCTAGATAGAACGTCGGTTCTCAAGTTTTTATAACTCGAACCTCTAAAGCAACGCTGTAATCAAGCCTTTGTAACCTCAAAATCGCCGACATGATGAACAACTTGGCATCTTAGGATCAAAATTTCGGGTATTCTAAAGGTATTTAATCCTCTTGTACCTCGAATCTCCCAATGCTCTCACCATTTGCATCTTAGGTTCCAAGAAAATTAAATAGGGACATCTTTCATACCCTAAAGTTTGACCCTAAAATATATATATACCACATCAGAGAAAACTCACTGACCAAATGACTGTGTCAGACTGGTCAAAATAGTATCCCCGTAATGCATTAGGATTCCTGATTCCCATAGAGGATTCAGGAAAAGGACCAATATTAATACCTAAGATTTCCAACCTTTCAACCATTCTCAAAATATCAAGGCATATCAAATGATGAAGAATCATTCAAAGACTATACATAAATTTTGGTGATCTGGGTCCCGAGTCATCAATATCACCAATTAGGGTTTCAGTCAACCGAGCCCTCCAGATGAAATTTTTCATGGAAAATGGAGTCAAGTGCTCCACATGTCATCAATAAAGGTTGACATGACTTTGAAAAACCATCTACAAGTTGAAAAGATGCAGAGATCAAGGATTTCAAAGTTAGGGTTTCACTATGCCCAAATCAGGGTTTTTGACTGATCGGGAAACCCAAAATCAAAGTTTTCATTTGGAAAAAAACCAATACCATAGGAAATGGATTAAATAGCTCATATATACCTTGGATGTTCATTCATAGGTTTTAAATACCTCAGAGGATGACTAGTTAAAAATTAAAAACCAGGGGTATCTAGTGTAATTTTTATATGGACCAAAAAGTCAAAGTTTAACTTTTTTAATCTAAAATGATCCACGTGACCTATATTACAATAATATATAGCCTATGAATGCATTTGATCACAAAAAAATCATAAATTTGAAGATAAGTTGTAAAAGGGGCAATCTTTGAAACTTAGAAAATTTATAAGTTATAAGAAAAAATGTGCAAGTACCATACTTCCAAGCACCATAGCTTGTGAGCCAAGCATCAGATTTTTGTGAACCAAAGCTCAAATTAAAGATCTTGCCAAAAAATACAAATGATTCAACTACAAAAAACTCCAATTCATTATGTATTTTAAGTTGAAGATTGATCAAAATCAAGAAAAAATTGGAAATTTCAACACTTAGACAAAATCTGCTTAAATACAAAATCAGTCAAAACTTAGAGGCTTGTTTCACATAGTTCCAAGCTTAATCAAATCTGATGTTATACATCAATGTTGTTTCAAATGTTTCCAACAATTCAAAGAAACAATTGGCATGAAAAGATCTTGCTTGAGCATAAAGAAATCATGGATCAAAGTCACTATGAAACAACTGTTTTTCAAAAAAATAGATTTTCATAAAACTTGAGAATTGGATTTTGACGAGTCAAGGGATCAGATCAAGTGATCTTAATCATGTAAACAATCATTACAAACCTGATCAAACCTGTAAATTCTTGATTGCACCAAGGAATTTCCAATTATGGCATTTATGGAATTCAACGCCTATGTATTTCAGTCCAATGGTCACCATGCTCCAAAATGACATATGCTTGGATATCTTGATCAACCATCTACATGTGTCCATAAACCAAGATAAGATCATCTGAAGAATGTGAATTTAGCTGCTGCATAGATGAGCTATTTGAGAATTTCATCATTCCATGTGTAAGAGATATTTTGACAATCAATGATCAACAATGCTGAACTTATCTCTTCAAGACTTGTAGGCTAATTAATCTCAACATATTTGCCTATAAATAGAGACCTCATTTGATCATAAAAATTAGACCAAAGCCTCTGAATCCCAAGTTTTTTCTTTTTCACTCTCAAAGCCTCAAAACTTGACATTTTGAGCAAACACCATCGGATTTTGAGTTGTGACTACTATCAACTCAATCTAATTGCCCAATATGATGTATGTGGGGTGTTCAAACACTTGAACCAACCCAGAAACACCTCCGACCCAAAATCACCATCATGTAGAATTTCATGAGGCTTAAGCCAAATTAAGGTTCTTCAGTGTTCATCATTGATTTTTCACTCTACACTTAAATGAAATTAAAGTGTTTTATCATGTTCATGGGGATCAAAACACACAACTTTGATGTTTATTTCATCTCAAATGGATGTCTAATCCATGAGATACAATTGGTTTTGCAAATATGGGCACAAACACCTTCACACGTATTCTTGACCAATGTTCTCGGCGCCCTTTTTACAAATTTGAATTTTTTTAGTTTCATTTAATTGATTCAAAAATTAATAACTCTCTGATTCTTTTGAGTTTTTGAATGATTATTTTTTCATTAATTCTAAAAAATGTTTAAATATTTTATTCCATGAAAAAAATTCAAAAAAAAATATTTATTTAATATTTTCTTAAAGAATTAATTTTATTTGTTTTTAAACATTTGAAAATTGTTTCTTCCACTTGATTTTCCAAACATAAATGATATTCAAGTCATCTCATGGATAAAACACAAATTTTCAAACATTAATCCAAGATTTAAACTTATTTTTTCATATATGTTTGATTAATTTTGAATCTTGTAAGTTTTATTTCAAAATAAATACTTAAAAGTTCAAAATTAGGGTTTTATTTTATCATCCCTAACTTTGAAATCAAAAACACTTTTGGGCCTCTATTAGAGTGTAATACCCATCCATTTTTGAAAAATGAACCATTAAGGTTCATCTGATCCATTTTCAAAAATCTGACGCGATCGCCTTTTTCACCGTATTGAAATTTCATATGTGAATTTCTTTCTGTGAACTTCTTTACACATAACCTTTTATTTTCTAAAATGAATTTTGAAAATGTGTTATGGGAAATAATTTGTGCTTATGACCCATTTTTTCTGTTTTAAACTTTCTCCGATCTGTTTTTAAACTCCGTCAGGCTTCCATATAAGTCCTGATCCTCCAATTGTTTTCTTAAATAGTTTTCAATCTCCTAAACAGAGATTTATGGTCACTCGTTTACAAGTCCCATCTCTTTTTATTTTTTCATCTTTATGACTAAATATCTAATACACCCGTAACTAGGTTGAGCTTCACTCCGGTGAACTGCTTTCTAGACGGTGAACAGCTTTCAACACCCAAGTCCTACCCTGTGTATGAAATCACAAGATAATAAAATACAAAACAAATTCCATAGGCATCCTTATGTATAAGCCCTATTATTGGCTTTTGAGCCATCTCTTCTCCCTCTAACTTCTCGTTGTTTTCTTAAGCTGTTGTTTGCTTGTTAGATTAGGGCTTTTCTGTTTAAATTTATCTTTCTTTATCTCATACTAAAGCAAAGATAATAAAACAATTCTTAATAATCAAAGAGGATACAATATAAAATATATTTGTAATGTTTCTCCCTTGGGAATTTGGGCCCCTACTTCCCAGTGTAACTCCCAACATCATTCTTAAAAATCATTTAAGAATACTCAAACCATAGCAAAGATATAATAAAAAATGTTCAACACATTTATTTGTCTACATGCATTTCATCTATATATATTTGCATATGCTAGAATCTCTAAGTAGGTAGGTTATCTTCATCCAAACAGATACACCATTCAAACACTTAGGATTTTTCTTTACAACTTACTAGGGGTTTACAGATATAAGAAGTTTCCCGGTGAAATGTTTCTTTGTAAACCATCCCCAGCCTCCTCTTGGGCTTTGTTTAAGGACCCATGGGCCTCTTAAAGGTAACCTAGCATTCTCTTGGGCTTAAACACAATGACCCTCAAAGGCATACAAAAAATCATAGGAACATATCCTTTAGAATCAAACACATACAGTAGTCTCCCTCTCCCTGATAGATGACCAATATAGCCTTCTCTTGGGCTTTGTACAATGGAACCTCCCCAGACAAAAGAACGTCTAATGACCTCAAAAACTTTTATCAAACAAAACAGACTAAAAATTCTTCATACATAGTCAGTCTCCCTCAAATTTTCAGCCTCACATATTACGCTTCATATAAGATACAAACAATCAAGAGTCAGTCTTTCACCAAATAAGCTTCAAACACGGGCTTCCAAATCAATACACTGATAAAACTTTCCCCATAGAGTTGGTTTTCTTTGTTTAGATTCAACCTTGGACTTCAATCAAGGCACATATAAATCAAATCTTTCCCTCTTTAGAGATGATAAATTCTCTTTATTGAGTCTCTTTTAGCTTCAACCTTGGGCTTCAATCAAGGCACATAAAGTCAAACATTTTACAATCAATCAATACAGTCATAGTATTGGACTTTAACTAAGCTAATTCAATTATAATCATAGTCTTGGACTTTAACTAAGCTAATTCAATTACAGTCATAGTCTTGGACTTTAACTAAGCTAACAACATCACAGTCATAGTCTTGGACTCTAACTAAGCTAATCTCTTTCAGTCATACACTTGGACTATAACTAAGATCACTTTCCATCAGTCAAATTTCCACCCATATTTAGCTTTCCTGAACTATGCAATTCAGGTCAACCATTCAGTCCTCCTTGAGCTATGCAATTCAGGGTACCCATTCAGCCTTTCTTGAGCCATGCAAATCAAGATACCAGATTCAGCTTATGCTTTGGGCCATGCAATTCAAGCACCCTTATCAGTTACAACAAACCATTTTTGCTTCAATTATGGGCTTTGATCAAGACACAAACAAACTTTTCAGCTTCAATCTTGGTCTTTGATCAAGACACAAATATAAACTTTGAGCATGAACATTATGTGCTTTAACTAGGATACAAAATAAACCTCTCCTCCTGATTCTAGCCTTTTATGAGGAACTACGATGCTCTGATCTCTTAATTCTCTTTTTGGGGGTACGTAGGAAAAAGGTCTTAAGATCTTTTCAAGCACACCAAACAAAAAAAAACAATAGGTTCTCTGACCTATCAAAAACATCAGAAATACCCAAAAACCAAAAATATCAACATCATTCTATCTTACCAACACTCACCTCATTCCTAGACCCAAATTGAAGAGAACATCACATATATCATGAATAACAAATATACACTTTTTCTAAGCAAAATAATCTAAAAGAGACTCACACTTTTGATGTTGGTGTTGAAAGATTTGAAATTTGCACGATTATGATGTTTGAACTTTGTGTTGTTGTTGCTGCATGATTGTGTTCGGAGATCTGGTTTTGTGGTAGGTTGAGGATAACAAATTTAGATCTATAAACACTAATTCAATTAGTAATGATAGATAAAAATGATGAATAATTAATTATAGGTCTTACAATCGATGCAGAGATGAATTTAAGACAGATTGGAGTGTTAGAAGTGAGATCAAAGTGAACAAATTCAGACTAGTGTAGAAAAACTGCATTTTTGCACAACTTCTACCCATACGCGTAACCAGGAGGCTATTACACGTATGACAGGGTGTTACGTGGGTACTACACGTAAGAAAGCAAGTCAATACGCGTATGAGGAGGTGTTACGTGTAACAGACCTCTATGCGGGAATTTCCTAAGTAAAACGCCTATGCCGATACGCGTAAGAGTGAGGCAATACGTGTAACACCCTTCTAACCCCACATAAAAATCATCATATTTAACTGAAATAAATCAGAGTACTCAAAGAAGGTGTCACATTTTCTTCATAAAACATCAACTCAGAAATATTTTATTTAAATTAACATTTTATTCAAAAATCAAAACTTCGCAGTGGAATTATATAATCAAAACATTTTCCTCTTATTTCATTAAAACATAAAGACCTCTTGGTTAAAGTCAGCATTCATCATTCAGCTCAATGAAACACATAATTAAATCATAAACACATCCTAACAAAGCGGCAATTAATCATATAAGCGTTATATTCCCCCGATGTTACATCTATTAGAGCAAGACACCAGACACTCTAAAATTAAGCTAAACAACTTCTAGCTAAGACTTCACACACCGCAAACTCATCTTGGATATATGCATGTTACCCACATAGAGGCAACATTCAAATAGGCAAGGTGAGTAATCACAAATCATTATACGAGATATAAGAAATAGATATCATATGTATAACAATTAATTGACTATAACATAATGATCATATGCTTCACACTCAAAACAACAACAATATCATATTCATCATAAAACGTCATACTCTAAAGAATAGTCAAATAATTCACTTATCACAAAACATCATTCAATGACACACATGATGCAAATTCACTTCATTATACTCAGGCATGTGGTGCCGAAACATCACTGATGACTTAGTCATCGTTAACTCCAAGGATCCCCACCAATAGGATTGATTCTCGCTTGGAACCATAGCACATCACAAATTGCACTTAATCCGCACAATGGGATTAAGGTCATCACTTATCGTCCTACAATTCTTATGGATCATCATCCTGCAAAACATCACTGGACATCTCGTCCTAACATATGATATGAATGCATGATGCGCAACAACACAAAAATACGACCACAGCTAGTCAAACACATCATCATTCATCAAAATATCATCATATATCTCATAGACAGCTTAATCATTCTAATTGTCATAACCATCATAAACATCATAGTCCTCATAAACGTCATAATCATCATAAACATCGTAGTCATCATAAACATCATAATCATCATAAACATCATAGTCATCATAAACATCATAATCATCATAATCATCATAATTGTCATATTCTCTTCACACACCTCATGTATACACATCTCAAAGACAATACATCATCATTCATACAAATTATCATATTCGCTTCATATACTTCTTATACACACATCCTAGTTTTCTCTTCATCATTCTTCATAACAAACACCAAACAATTTACTTCCGAAATATCATCATAGCAATTTATATCATAAAGCACCTATAATTAATTCGGCATGTAAAGCTGGCTCAGGGTTCAAAAGTATGCTCACATATACCATATAATATCATACAACAATCATACTGTCAACACAACATCATTTTATTATCAAAAACATCAATTAGCTCACTTCTAGACATCAACAACATAATTTCAGAATAACTCAGGCAGTAAAGCACATATACAATAACTTTGACATACACAATTCTCAGTTAATTCTTGATACACGGCTATTGATTAATTTTATTATCTTAATAAAAAAATTTCATCACAGTAGCTTCCCAATGTCTCAGACGACAAATGAAACAGAGTTACGGTTTGTAAATTAGGCTTATTAGAAAATTAACTAAATTGATACAAGGGTGGGTGTGACACTCGCCTCACCTATAGTAGCATCCGCCACCCCTAAATTCGCATATGGCACCCCCACACTTCAAGTGGCATCTGCCACATATAAAGCTGGTGATGTTGGCCACATTAATAAGTGGCATCCTCCATACATGTATAAAGTGGCACTAGCCACATTTCTAAGTGGCACCTGCCACATTGTGAATGATAAAGATATTTTTGCAATTAAAATGAATCTATAATTTATGTTGTTTAAGAATTCATCAAATGAAGCAACCATCATTTTTAGAGCCATATTTTATCAAATCTTAACTATTTCTATATCTTGGCATTGGTATAACTATTAATCATTAAGATATGTATGAAGACAATTGTGTAACAAGTATTTCATAAATTAATCTGTTATATGACATCTATAAATTTTTCAATAAAGTATTATATCACTAGTAATACTATTTCATGTTTATAGTCATCACCATCATTTAAATATCAATTTATTTAATACTACCACTATACATAAAATCAAAAGTGGCACTTGCCACAAAATCACCAAAGTGGCAGCCGCCACTCACACTTCACAGTGGCACAAGCCACACATATACAATGTGGCGCAAGCCACCTCAATTATGGTGGCGCAAGCCACCTTCTCATTAAGGGTGACACTTCTCATCCATCCTTTTCAACAGGTGGCACTCGCCACCTCTTCTCCGAGATTTTTCTCGCTCAATCTCATGTATTACTATTACAGGTTCTATAATTTTACCAATCATCACCAATTTATTCACGATTAATGTTTCAAATCCTCTACCGATTCTCCAAACCCCTCATGTCATTTACCTTTGATTCAGAATCCAACAACCCACCAATTATCTATTTATTAAATCCAATATAATAACAACAATTACACACCAATAAAATCAGTGAAACATCAACTTCTTATAAAACACATAATTTATCCAATTCATCATAGGTTCCCATAAACCCTCAAAACCCCAAATCATCCACATACAATCCAAACCCAATATCAAATATAATGAAAGGTAATACTCACCATACCTTAGATGTTGAACTCTGAATTCCCTTTCCTCAAGGTTTTCGAGAAACTTCCGAGTCCTCGCCTTTCTGCCTTCGTTCCTCCGAGCAGTTCTCGCCAAATATGATCGATAACTGAATTCTCCCAAAAATTATATTTTATATTTTCCTCCTTTACCCTCTTGGACCTTATTTACAATATTTTGATTTTAACCTCACTAATCCGTTCAAAATACCACTTTACCCTTAGTCGTTCTCTTTTTATTTTAATTATTAATAATAATAATCCAAATAATATTATTCTATTATCATTATTAAATAATTCCGGTTAATCACTTATTTCATCAAATTACACCGCACTCATCATAAACATGTCTTACACCGTAATATCTCGCCAAGATCATTATTAAATAAATATCTTAATTATTTTGGGGTGTTACATTACGCATATGTGGCCAAGGAGGAGAGGTCAATACGCGTTTGATACGTAGGGCTGATGGGAGAGCGGACTGGGTAATACACGTATGGGTATGGTCAGTACGTGTATGACTAGAAGTGGTGGTGAATTTTACTGTTTTCATGATTTCCTTCCCGATTTCGCGTATAATGCGGTTTATTTTGGTTTGAGAGGGTGAGAGATGTGTCGGAACTTAGTGAACCTAGAAATGGTAGTGAAAATAATTAAATTTTGAATTTAGGTGGATTAATTAGCTAATTAATGTCATGTGAGGTATTTTCTCTTGATTGTGTATGCGTTGTTGAATGGATTGGACATGTGTGGTAATACTATGGTGTATTACAATGAGTATGTATCTCATGTGTGATCAGTAGGAACATGGAGATGTATAACTGTTATTATACATGTGTTGTATGCATATTTATCGTCATTCATTCATGATGTGTCTGATGGAGATAAATCATTGCTCAGTGGGAGTGTATGTGATTCGTCTGAACTCTAATATGGAGTGTAGTGGACATAAATCATTGCCAATTGAGGTGTATGTGATTTATCTGGATTATATTATGAATCGGGTTCGATTGAATGAACCATATGATGTTTTGGTACCACATGCATTGTGTCAGTTGTTGAGTCACATTGCATTATTATGTGTTTATTGAATCATAATTGAAATTGAAAAGTGTGTCGTGATGATGTATTAGTTGTGTGTGATTGTGTGATTACTACTCTTAAAATGTATTAGATATTGTTAATTATTGAATGTAGTTCTCACCCCTTTGTTGTTTGTTATGCATGTGCTTCTTGGGAGGTACAAATAATCCAAGTACTGGAGTGTGCATGGAGTGTGTGTTTCCTGATCGTGTCTTAAGAGTCGTTCTGATACGTAACACAAGATTTTGGGGGATTTTCATTGAATGTTATTATTTATTTATTTTGTTACGTATCATTCTTTATTTGAAGATATTGTGGACCACGAGTTATGTGGATTTTTGATGTTGTTGGCAAATTGTCGTGATTTGAATAAAACGTTTATTTTCGTTATTTTAATTCATTTATGAGAAAAGAAGTTTTGTTATTGGTTTTATGATGTGACATTCCATTGTGTTTGGTATTAAATGGTATGGCAAATAAATAATTTCCGCAGAAAAATATATAATACTATAAAAAATAATTTTTTTAAATGGTATGGCAAATAAACTCAATTTATTTCAATTTGTTTCAATTAAAGACATCTCCAAAACATTACATTTGACAAGTCTTGAGGTTATAAGCAAGAGGTAAGTTCTCATTTCTCCTCATGTTCGTTTTTAGTTCACATTTTTTCATACTAGTTATATCTAAATAATCCAGACTTTATGCAAGTTGTTTTTCTTCTTTTGGTTTTTTAGGTTTCTGTGTTATATTTAGAGTTTACAATCTATTCAATCATATTTGTGTTTGTTCTTCCTTTGTTTCAGTGATAAAGAGAGATCTAGTGTTTTCTCTGAATATATAAGATAATGAAGAGTTACATCTACTGCGAAGAGCACAGGAAAAAATGGGGATTCGAAAGAGTTGAAAGTTCTCATCCTCAAACAAAGACACATAGACAACAAGAATATATGTAGACTAGTTTTGTGATACACTAAAGTGTGTCAATAATAGAAGGAATATCACAAGCTACATATTCCAATTGAAAGGTGGTTCCTCAAGCCCTTTATGACATTGAATTTTCATACCTCGCTAGCACAAGTTACAAAAACATTGATCTCTATGTAGCAGGGACACCCATAAAAAACGGTGTGTCCATGTTAGAGTCTGACACCTGCACCAACACTTGTGATTACATTTAATTTATTCTTTTTTTTTAATTATTACCGGTGTAGTTATGTCGGTGTCAGAGTCGTGTTTGGGGTGTCCGTGATTCATAGATTGATCTTGACTATATATTGATGTTTTAAGAGACATGTGAGTGGAGGATACATGCAACTTCCATCTTATGGTTGGAAAACATGCTTGACATTAGGTAATGTATATCATCTTATGCATGGTTTCATCATTGCTTGTTGTTGGACCATCTCTCATTTTTTCAGACTTGAGGCAGTTGAAGTATTGACAAATCTTATTAGATCTGATGTTGAGGAACCTATATTGAAATGTGATACCACAAAGGTCGCTCATATTTGATTTATCTTTCTAGTACATCAAGTCATTTCCATAAACACATGGAATAAAGGATGTTGACCCCATCAGAGACACTCGTGAGGCATGTATCACCATGATGTGTTTGGATGTAAATGTTTTGTCCTTAATAATGGGAAGGATAATCTTGGGAAATTTGATGCTAAAGTTGATGAAGGCATATTCCTAAGATATTCCAATTCAAACAAAACTTTTAGAGTTTTAAACAAAAGAACTCTAACGCTGGAATAACCAGCTCATGTTATCTTTGATGTGTCTAACCCCTTATCTGTAGAGGTAGATGTTATTGATTTTGCAGGTATCCTTGAGAAACGTCTTTGGAAGATAATGGTCAAATAAAAATCAAGATCAAGATCAAGAGAAATATTAAAATCTAAATGAAGAAACACAAGTTGAAGAAGCAATCTTAGGAAATTAATATATATCCAAGGAATTGAGGATTGCAAAGGGTCATCTGATTCAAAACGTCATCGAAGATATTTCTAAAGAAGTTACAACTCGACACTCCCTTAGAAATGCATGTAATCATATGGTATTTGTTTCCCAAATTGAGCCAATGGAAGTTGATTAGGCATTTGTCAATGAACATTAGTCTCTTGATATGTCGGAGAAGTTAAATATATGCATACCAAATATATTTCAAACCGAATTGTATAATCGACCAAGACCGTGTAATGGAAATAAGGGGGTAAGGCTAGACGAAGAATCCTCAAAGCCCGAAATGGTTATAGTAGCTGTAGATAAAGATACAATGACCGGAATACCTCAGCCAAGAATCTAGGAGGTTGATAAGGGAATTTGCACAAGCACATAAACTATGTCAAGTAAAGAGCTCGCCTATTATTCTAATTATTATAACGGTTAGCGGCACATCAATGCAGAATTTACAGGATCATAAAGGGATGCATTCATAAAGAGAAGTTACAGACAATGGTGGTCATGTAGCAGTACAAGTACAAAGGGCTTCTGTTAATGGTGTATCTTAAATGAGGAAGGAGTAGAAGACTATAAATGGGGCACCCAGAAGAAGGATAAGCAAGACATTCACATCTTGGAACAATATATTACATTGGTATAGCTCCAAAATCCACAAAGCATATTCATACAACATATTAAGTACAGTTTTCCTTGTCAAAGAAGGGGAGTTTAACACTTCTGGTGTTCTAACTATTTTTGGGAGGAACAAAATTAATTTGAAATAAACAATGTTTGGGAACTCGTTCCAAAATATTTAGTTAATCAAGTGATTAAGACCAGTTGGATCTTTCACAACAAGCTTGATGAAGATGGAAAAGTTTTAAGAAAAAAATGTTCTGGTCTGGAACCATAAATAGAGATATATGTGGAAGTTACAGTGTAGTAGAGCTTTTGATGCAGCGAAACAGGGGCGTACATGCACGGTTAGCACTTAGACGCTCAAGTAAGTATGTGAAAGAGTAAAGAGTATTCAAACTATCTTTGAAATTTGTTACCTAAAATTGTGTCATTCCTTATATATAAGAGAAATGGATATCAACCTTGCTACCTTTCAGACGGTGAATGCAGAGGACCTTTGGATGTGCTTGAAGCGTAAATCTCATACAAGAAGGTATAGAATAACCATGCAGTAAGGAGAGGACTTCAAGAGGCATAACCATGTAGTCGGTTGATAAGTATTGGCCTGAAGTGGCCTATCTTAGGGTGGTCGGTCTGAGAGGAATATGGTCGGACAAGAACGGTTGCCCCTCAAGCCCTAGTGCTTAAATATCAAGGTAATAGTTTGTATAATTTTTCCCTCGACTCTTAATCACCCTTCTCAGTGCTTCTGATGTTTGGAATGTTTAACATCCATTCAGATGCGTCATTATTAATATTCTTGGGAACTGAAACGCTTGAGTGTTACGTGTGAGAGACCCTGTAACACCCAAATTACCCCACGAAATTAATAACATAAATCAAAGTAAAATTTTAACAAAATATTTAAGTGTCACAATTCAACTTCAAAACACACTTGGCTCAATGATACGTTTATAAGAAAAATTGTTCAACATGCATCGGAAAATATTGTTAAAAGAAACAACAAATCATTCTTCAATTACAAAATGTTTTCTTAAATAAAATAAACGAAGCAAAAGTCGTCCCGACACCCAAAGCGACGTATCAGAGACAACATCCTAACAACGTGAAGTACACTGACTTCAATGACCACCACTCGACTTATCATGCTCACTTGCACGTTACCAACATAAGGGTAACATTAAAACAGAATGGGTGAGATACTTACATCATAAAAGAGCAATATAATAAGAACTGACAAGTATCAGAAGTAAAACACCACTTCTCAACAACAACTACATAACCACATCATATACACAACAACATCATACACAATGACAACATCATATACGACAACAACAATTATGCAATGAGACCTTACTTGACTCTATGCATGAAGTACCATACTTCGATCTCTATTTCAAGAACTAGTTTCTGTCGGAACTCTCGACCCCTCTTTCGTGGTCCAATATGATCCCTATTTCATGATCACACCCTCGACCCCTATTTCATGGCCACCTATGATCTCTATTTCATGATCGCACGAACAACACAATGATCCCACTCAGATCCAACAATTATACCATACCTTGGTATAATGTTTCAACTATGCAACATGTCATGCAACACCAATGACATACATGCATATATACAACGATTACATTAAACAACTCCAGAACACTATCAACATACAACAACATACTACAACCACAATTATCATCAACATCATGCATATTTTACATATAACCACATAAATCAACTTCAACCACCACAAACGCAACAAAAACATATACAACAACATATTATATATACGTACATCAACAAAACTCATATGTAAATTATCACAACAATAACAACAACTCATCACCACAACAACAAGGCCAATAAACATACTAAGTTATGTTCATACTCAAGTTATACTAATTATTCCTACAATTATGTGTATAACTCCTCTCTAACTGCCTTTAACTATACAACATCGATCCCTAAACATTACTAAATTAATTAGATAATTTTAAGGAATTTTTCGGAATTAAAAATCAACATTTTTCGCTCCAGGTCTCGCTGAGCGAGGGGGATTGCTCGCTAAGCAAGCAATACTTTGTATTTTGACTTTCCAAAATTCAACTTGCTCGCTAAGCGAGCTCTGCGATTCACACAGTTCTCCCTTCTGCGACCTGCACTCAAAACCACACGGATTTTTGCACCAAAATTCACTTTTCTAACCAGAAAATTACAAATGTTTAATTTATTCATCTAATTCATACAATTATCTCATAAAAACATCAATTTATCAACAACTTAATCAAAACCTACTCAATCACCAAAACCTCAACTTCTAATCATCAACCTACCCAATTCCCATTATAAACCCTTTAGAGATGAAAGAATCCCACCCTTACCTTGGTTTTGACGAGAAATTCCTCTTCCTCGCGGATTCTCCTCTTCAACTTTAGCCATTCCTCTTCTTTCTTCTCAATTTCAGGATCGTTCTCCTTTTCTCAGAATATGATTATTTTCTTCTTCTTACCACATAACCTCTTAGACCAACTTAGGGACTTCCACAATTACCCTCACTAATTCCACCAAATGACCACCTTACCTCTTACCTCATTTTATTCCAATTATTTATTTTATTACTTAATAATATAATTATTCACCATAATATAATTCTTAAATTAAAATTATATTCAATAATATATTATTCTTCCACACACCAAAACACAATATTCCAAATAAAATAATTAAATAAAATTTGGGGTGTTACAGACCCTGCGTTGATAGGACAATTTTCCTCCAATAAATATAAGTATAGGAATAACTAGAGTCGTTCCCCTTTAGACTTTTCTTTTCTCCTCTTTGTGAAGCAGTTACCTCTTTTCCCTTTGAAAATTTGTCTTCCTGTATTCGATAACATTAGTGTAATATGGCCAAATAATCACGGAATAATATGGAATGGAACTAGACAAATCTAACACCTTCATGGGAAGGTTCCATATACTCTTCAACTGTGTCTGTTTTCACCAAAGAGGGTTGACTAGATAAGGCTTTTCTAGAAGTGGTGGTACCATCACATTGGGGTTCCACCACTCTTGTTGAAGATAATAGAATATGAAACGAGTATGGGGGATGCATCTTCCTCTTTTCGAATGTATCTTCTCAATCTTTGGTGTTCACATACCATTTACTGCTTTTGAGATAAATTTTCTTAACTACTTAATGGTTGCTCCTTCGCAACTTCACCCATCAAGTTGGACGTTCATAAGGGTTTACCAATACTGATGTGAATACCTATAGGGTAACCCCTCCACTACCTTGTTCTTAATTTCATATTTTTTTGTTGTCACTTTGGTACCCTGGCCTGGCCAAAATGACGGGATTTAGTTTTCTTAGTACCGATGATACGAGTCTTTGAATACTTTCCCGAGTTTCCTCCTTTTGTGGACCATTTATTCTTAGTCACTCTCCTCCATCCCCTGGCTCATGTGGCCATTTGTGTACCCGGACCACAAGTAGAGGGTAAATGCAAACCTTTATTTTCCCATTGTTGGTCGGTGAAGCATTTTCGTTGTTGATAGGGGCTCGCTCTCGCGAGGATCGTCGATTTTTCTTTGGGATGTTTGAAACTTCCTTTATACCTTTGTTGTTGTTTACCCCCTTTAGGATGCATGTTTGGATAATAAATGTGTTTTGTGTAGATGTAAAGAATGAGGAAGCGGGGGTCAAAGTTCTGAAACGGGGTATATAGCCACCCTCCGCTATAGTAGGTCGTTCTCTTTCTTCATAATCCCCTTAAAATATCGCTTTTTTCCTTATAAACGGATCTGGGACTATTCCTAGTCCTTATCATAAGCACCATGATTCAGACTTTATTGATGAATGGTAGTTTTTTTAATCTTTTTGGGTATGCTTCGGCGGAGGATTTGAACACTTTGGCACGACCTATTAGGCGAGATTTGGTTGTTCTAACCTTAGGCATGTTTGTCCGCTGGGAATCTCTTTAATGGACCGAGCGCGTGACAAGAAGAGTCAGTTGGATATGAGTGTTAATAGTATGAATCTTCAACGTAATATGTACTTAAGGGTGATACAAAAGGCATTCACCTTTTTTATAGAGAGAGGTATGAAAAACTTTGGCTCCGTTAAAATTCCCTAGCTCGGCAAGTGGTCAAGTGTTTAACCTAGTGAGAATAATGGAGAGGAAAATCGAGGCTCTCGATTTTTCCCAAAAGAAGTTGAAGTTCTTGCGTAATCAAAATGTTTCTCTAAATCAAAAATTTAAAGAATGTACCTCTATGAGCCTTGGGCGATTATAGAGTCTTTTAAAAATGTGTTACAGCTGATGGAGTATTTTCACCTTCCACTAGCTATTTCGAGGGAGCAAGTCCGATCGGGTTAAATACTATGAGATGGAAAGGTCGTCTCTATCCTTGATAGGACCCTTGTACCCCACCTTCATTTTTTTACTCTTCATGAAGTGTGTGTAACTATTATATTTTTTATTATAACATTCTTCATAGTATTTCTTGCATCATGTGCATACAATTTATTCTATTGTGGATGTCGTATTACTTTCATTTCTCTCTTTTGTGTTGTTTATGAGCTAGAGGAGCGTAGAGATTTGATTTTATTCCTGCAATTGGTAGAGTTTGTTTGCTACAAAGGACATTAAAAGATACTTGTTTAAAGTGTAAATAACCTTAAGTTCTTCGTGAAACCATGTTTGGTTATTTTATTCACACGAGAATGTCACGTTAAGATGTACGCATTTTGTCAATAAGATGTGGGTGCAGCTAAATGCGACCATTCATCTAGTTCATAGTCGTGAAGCATGAGACTGACTATAATGAGTGGTTTTACGAGTTTAAGGATGCACTTATTTTTTTATGACCAAGTAGTTTTGAATATAGAGATTCGACAAGGCTGGTAGCCTCCATATAAGTTTCAGGTCGATAAACTAGTACAAGGTATAAAGTTTCATATATCAAAGTGAAAAGATGGGTTAAGAGGCTTTTATTCAGAGTTTGAACGATATTATGATGTCTCTGGAGCAGTTTTTAGCCAATGACCTAGCCCTAACCTTGACTCAAACTCTAATCCTAATCTTAACCATAACATGTCTTAGTGGCCATGATATACTTATACATCACACACTTCATTTTCTTTGTTGTTTTTGATGTTGTTTTTGTCATTATCCATAGAACAAATTAAAATAAATTATATTAGAAATCTACAAAAATTTAAATCATTAAATAAATAATTAAATATATTAATTGATCACCTGAAGTTTATGCTAACACATCTTGTACAGTTTAATATGTTTTGGCATCATCTAAACAAAAAAGAATTGATCCCCTAAAGTTATTGATCCCCTTAAAGTTATTTGCATCATGACTTTGTTACACCTATTTTATTGTTGAATTTTAGATGTATGATGAATTTTATGTTGTTTATGTAATGTGGCTCTATTTAATTAGCGTTAGTTTTCTACTCCTATTTATATGGCATTTTTGTTTTAAATATTTCTATGGCATTTTAGTGATTGAATTTCCAACATAAAGAGAGGAGATTTTCCATTCCATTCTTGAAAAGTATTTTAAATGATTTTTAGTATAAAAGAGATATAAACATGTTTTATCCATGTCAATAAAATATCATTTGATCAAGTTCAAACATTAATAATTTATTTCAAGATAAATCTTATGTGTAATTGTAGGGCTTTTAAGTTTTATGAACTAGCATTTGTTCTTCACTAACACTTTAAATCTCATTTTACAACACTTCAAAAATCAATATATCGTTACTAATGTACTCAATAACAAATTGACAAGTGTCGAGTTTTTCATCTTTCTTGTTTCGGATTTCAAGTTTGAATTCTTCTTCTAATGTGTTTAAGGTGTCCAAATTCAAATCTTTCTGAAAATGCACTTCCGAAGTCACCTGAAAAATTCAAAAATATAAAAAAAAAATATAAATGTTATTTGCATTGCTTAGGGTTTATAATAAAGCTACATGACCAAATATGCAAGGTGAAAAATAAGAATACAAAATGATGTTAGCAACATCTTTATACATAACAATATTTGTATTAAGAGAAAAGAAGAAACCTCGGAAGGATCGACTTTGGAAAAATCTTTGACGACATAGAGTACTCGATCGATGACTTCTTCTTTGGTGATATGATCGTCGTGCGAAGATATGGAGCGAAAGAAACCATTCCACGGTTGCAATTTAGGAGTAGTTTGGAGTGGCAAGCTAACATGGCGGAGTATGGCTGCTCTTAGTGCCATTTTTCTTCTCTTTAGCATACAAATGAGTATTAGAGGAACTTGTAACAAGCACGATATAGATAAGGGTTCGAGGTGCTTAAATATATATAGTAGTTATAACATAAACCATAAACCCTATTCTATTGGTTACTTCCATAAAACACGGATATTTTAATTAACAATAATACCTTAAAATAAATATCTATAGTCTAATGGGTCAGTTTTCTAGGGATTTTTTAAAGTGATTTTTATTTTGTATTTTTTAATTTTTTATGAAAATGCATTCAAACTCAAAATTAAGAGAATAATTCTAATGTTCAAATAGGTTAAATATTTATTATTAAAAACTTAAATATAATATTTTTATAAAAATATTTCTTTCAAAATGATTTTAATATTAAACTATTTAAAATAACTTTTCATTTTTTTTTAAAATTATATCATAGAAAAAAATGTTTTAAGAAAAAGTATTTAAAACTACTTAATCAAAAATATTTTTATTTAAAAATATATATATATAATAATATAAAAACAAATTCTTAAAGGTATTGCAAATGAACTCAATTTATTTAATAACTATTCTTTTAATGAAAAATTAAAATCAAATATATATCTTCATTAACATTTTTTTTAATAAACAATGGAATTATATCGGCACAAGGGATGCACGAACCCGATTACACTAAAACCCAAGAATATTACTTCTGGATAATACAATCATAAGGCGTCGTATACCAATTGTAAAAAGAACATGTCAACATATTAGATCCAAAAAATAACCACCTCCAAGTATAGAATTTAATAGAGTTCAGCGTGTCGTCTACCGTTATCTTCGAATTCGAAAAGGTGAGAGCATTCCACCTAAACCACGAGGACCAAACTGTAGCTGCCCACACCACTGAACCCAATGAAATTCTGTTTGATGATCTTGCTACAGATACAAAAGACAAGAAAGAGTCAATACAAGCACCCCCAAGATAGCTTTAATTTCCATCCACCTGCTCACTCCTTTCCAAACTGCTAAAGCATATCCACAAGCTAGGAAAATATGAGGGACAATTTCCTTTACTAAACCACAGGCTTTGCACAACAAAGAATCACCAACCAAGTTATGTTTCTTTTCGCTAATTGATCCTTCAAAGTTATACGGTTTTGAAAAAGCCTCCACAGAAAAATCTGAATTTTAGTCGGTAATTTAGCCTCCAAAACGAGCTTAAAAGCATTCAATAAAACATCATCTAATATGCTAACATCCTGACCATGAAACAATAACTTATAACATGACAATACTGAAAACTTGTCATCATCAACTAACTCCCATTTCCAACAGCCTTCAATCCATAAACCAGCTTCAGCCACCGCTATACCAGGTCCCTCATAGAACTGAAACAAGTTAGGAAACATAACCTTTAGAGGGACATCAATCAACCACTTACTATGCCACAAAGTTATCTTCGATTTGTTGCCTAACTTGCATTTAAGACCATCGACAAAAGAGTCAGAACATGTGACTTTATCATAGCTGACAGCCATAAGGTCGTGCCACCATATAGAATCACAACTTTTACCTTTAGAATCGTTGTTGCACATAACATCCATACCAATCCTCCATTCACATACCTATGCTCAAGAATTCCCTTCCACACCACCTTTGTTTCCATTATCAGCCTCCATTTCCACTTACACAACAAAGACTTATTGAAGGCAAATATATCTTTGACTCTTAGACCACCTCTCTCCTTCGCATACCGTCTTCCAATCAACCCAATGAATGCTTTTTTTTCTTTAGAACTCCCTCCCCATAAAAATTTATCTGAATGCCAATGATGTTCTTGATCACCCCTGCAGGAGCTTTATAAAATGATAAAGAGTAAACAGGTAGAGCATTAAGAACATAGTTAATCATAATAACCCTCCCCCTATAGATAAGTTCTTCGTTTTCCAAACTGCTAATATATGTTTCTTATGCTCAATAACTCCAGTCCACATCAACGATTTCCTCGGACTATCACCAATAAACACTCCAAAAAACTTACAAGGGAAAGGCATAACATCACAGTGGAGGAAAACTATTGCAACCCCCAAGAATTCCTCACTCAGATTCATACCTCCGATTCGACTTTTAAAGAAATTAACTTTAAGACCTGAAACAAGTTCGAATACCCCATAAATTCTTCCAACTCGCCTCTCCTAACAACATAGTATCGTCGACAAATTGCATAACTTTATAAGATACGGAGTCGTTACCTTATAACCCATATAATTCCTCGAATGTTATGCTTAAACAAGCAGAAGATTCAATCCCTCCATTACCAAGAGGAAAATAAACGTTGATAAATGGTCTCCTTGACGAAGACCTTTACTCACCACAAAGTCTTTCGTCGCACTACCGTTAACAAGGATGGACATCAATCCATTGAAAACAAGAGACTCAATCTAACTCATCCATCTAACCCCAAAGTTCATCTTCTCCATAAGGGATCTCAAATACTCCTTAGCAAAACAATTGTACGCCCTTTAAAAATCAATCTTTATCACTAAACACTTTCGTTTGAGTCTTTTAGCCATATCTAAAACTTCATTTGCGACAATAACCCCTTCTAAAATGCACCGACCCGGAACAAATGCAGATTGGTCCACGGAAACAATACTGCCAATTACTTTCTTCAATCTTCTAGCCAAAATTTTTGCCAATATTTTCTGGAAGCAATTCACTAAGCAAATAGGCCTATAGTTAACAAGCGATTGCAGGTTATTAATCTCTTCCACTAACAAATGAACGAAGTTGTTGCTGTTTTCGTAAGAATAGGATGCGTGAAGAAATCAATCACAAATTTTAATACATCAGATTTAATAATTTGCCAACAAGCCTTGAAAAAACCAAATGGATAACCGTCTGGGCCTGGACTTTTGGAACCGTTGCACGCCCACACTGCATTTATAATCTCCTCCTCATAAACATTGTCTTTAAGAGACCTTTAATCTTCTACAGAAAGCTGCTTCAGGCCATTAACATCCATAGAAGGCCTTTTAGAAAATCTCTCCTTAAAATTCTCCTCAAAGAAATGTATCACTTCAAACTTCACTCCTCAAATCACTATTTTCTACCTCTATCTGTTTCTACAAAACTAACATTATTAAGTTTGTTTTTCTCCTTCGGAATTCTATGGAAATGACTGGTATTACTATCACCCTCTTTAAGCCATAACGCCCTCGATTTAAGTCGTAACAAACCTTCCTTTTGATTAAGACAGTTCCACACTTCTTTCGACGCTTCACTCCTTCTTTCTAACAAATCATTGAAATTGTTAAAGCCACACTCATTAGCCTCCACATCCAAGTTATTAAGATTACTCACAGCCTCTTCCACTTTCAAATCTAGCCACCCAAATACCTCTATATTCCACTTCTTCAAACTACCTTTGAGAAGGTTCAACTTAGTTTTCAAAATATAATCTCCCCTCCCCTCAACTCTGTACGACATCCACTCACTTTCTACGAAATTAAGGAAATCCGAATAATTAATCCAATAATTATTAAAGCGAAACGGTTTGGGCCCCTAGTCCTTAGAACTAGATTTAATCCATATCAGACAATGGCCGAATATGTCTTTGTTTCCTACGTATTGCCCTTCAATCTTCCAATTTGTAATTACCTTATTTGACAGGAGAAACTTGTCTAGCCTACTTATGGTTGAACCAGAACTGTTAAACCATGTATAACGACCCCCTATACAAGGTAAATCTACACAGTTTAACTCATCAATGAAACTATAAAACGTATCCATCTCCTTCCTCCTACCACCTTCAAATAAGCCTTTCCTCTCACACGAATATGCTATCGCGTTGAAATCTCCTCCAATAATACACTCACCAACCCCTAATCTAGCTTTACAATCCAACAATTCTTTCTACATCACCCTCTTCTTGACAAAAGAACAAGAAGAGTAGATATTAACAAAAATCAGAATCGTACCTTGCTTTTCTGTAATCAGCCCCATAAATCCTTATTTCCTAAAGCTATTGATGAGGTTGAGAGATCCTTTATTCCAAATAATATCCAATCCTCCTGACAATCCATTGGAACCCGATGCATACCACTTCACTTCAGAACCACCCACATCGAACTCACAACTTTATCATCCATAGAAACAATCTTTGTTTCTTGTAAAAAGCACACATGAAGCACCCCTGTTATTCTTTTCCGCTTCACTTCTTTGCCACATCCTCTAATATTGAGGGATAAGATATTCATTTAACACTCTTATCTTTAGACTCCCTCAAATATTTCCCTGCTTTATCTCTCTCCTCAAGAGCTTAAATCTCCTTGAGAAGCCCATTCTTCTTTCCTTCTCCTCTAACACCAGGAGCATCGAAAATCTCCAACATTTTCTTAGAGACTTTTCTATCCAACTCCTCCCAAAACCTGACATTACCTTGCTTAACTTCTGAGTCAGTCACAAAATGGCAACAAAACACCATCTCCACGCCATGCCTCTGTAACAGATTAAGTTTCTTCAAAGATGAACAATCCTCTTTAACTACCGAACCTTCCTCTACATGAATTATATTATCTATGTCCAAAGAGTTTACATCATGTTATTGTTTAATTGGGTCTTGTGTTATGGATCCAATTTTTTAAGTTAGCTTGTACCCTAAGTTAGCTTGTAATGGGTAATTGTTAAATAACTCATTAGGTTAGTGTGTTTAGTTTTATTATAAATAGCATACTAGTATCTCATATTTTATATAAGGGGAAATAGGAAGATAAAACCCTAATTCAAAAGTGAGAGAGATTATTTGTTATTCTTGTATACTTGTAATTTTGTTTGAAGAGAAAAGAAAGAATTGAAATTTATAACCAATCATTGTTGTTATCTTTGGTAACCCTAAACTTTAACTCTTGTGAGTTTCTTGAACACAGAGAAATTTATTATATTTTATTTCTAAAGTATTCAATTCAAAACATAGAGTATAATATCCTCCATATTATTGTTGTTTTTCCCAAGGTGATACTAAAGATCATCACTAGATAAGTACGAGCTCGTTAACGTAGCTATCCTAAAATAAATGGTAGAACACACTTGGTTTGATTATGCTCGATGTAGTTAAGAAATGTTCCGAAATAAATGATAGAACACACTTGGTTTAATTATGCTCTATGTAGTTAAGAAATGTGCAAGCACGTCGATGCTTCTAGATATTTTCTTAATATGCAAGTAGTTTTATATGAATGTTTAAAAGAGAATTATTATGTTGTGTCACATTGTAATACTGATGTGAGCATCTCAAATCGACACTCTAGATAATCCATGAAATATTTTATTTAGATTGAACAACTTAAACTCACAATTTACAAATAAAAATATATCTATCTCAATAAACGGGTTTCACAATCCTCAATAACATTTAATTTAGGATTTTATTTTAAATAAACAATAGAAAAATATAAATTTATTAATTTTATTTCCTATTTCCAATTTAATTTATGAATATTGTAAATATTAGTCGCAATGATAGGATCATATTTAAAAATTGTGTTGCCTTTGTTAGAAGTTGTAATTCTTTATTTTGTAGAATAAGTTGTATTCGAATGAGGTAGGTGTGTTTGATCTAGTCGAAGTATGAGTCAACTGTATTCAACATAATCAAATACAACATATAATAACATAATCAAATACAACATATAATTATTGTGTTGAAACCAAAATATAACTTTGTATATTTTAGGCTTAGGTTGTGTGTTTTGGCCTTGGGCCTTGATCACCTATAAATAGGTATGTCATTGTATAATTTTATAACAATTAATAGTTTAACAAAATTATAAGTTTTCAAATAGGTTTTCTAATTCTCTCCTATATATTTTTCTCATTCTTCTTGAAATCCTAATTGTTTCTTATGTTCCAACAAATTGATATCCATGAGTCCGGTTGCGATTCATAGAGAATTTGAAATGGAAAATGGCAACACAACATCAACATAATTTCCAGCGAATCTGCCGATTTTCAAAAAGGAGTACTACGAGAAGTGGGTTGCACAAATGAAGGTCATTTTCAGATTCTAAGATGTGGCAAAAATTGTGAACGATGAAGTGTTTGCATTGTAAGAAAATGCGAACGATGTTCAATAAGTTGCTCACAGGAAACAAAGAAAGAAAGATAGAAAAACTATGTTCTTGATCCATCAATGCATGGATCCTAACATCTTTGAGAATATCATTGAAGAAGAAGCAACAAAAGGAGTGTGGGACAAGTTAAAGAACTTGTAAGGAAACGATGAAAAATTGAAGAGGGTGAAGTTGCAGACGTTGAGAAAGAAATTTGAATTGAATCAAATGAAAGAATATGAGTCAGTTTTAGATTTCTTTACACGTCTGGTATCACTAACAAACTAGATGAAGGCGTGTGGTGAATCAGTCAATGATTTGTAGAAGATTGAGAAAGTGTTGAGATCTCTGACTGCATATTTTGATTACATTATAGTGTTTATTAAAGAGTCCAAGAACCTAGCTAAGATGAAGTCAGAAGAACTTCAAGCTTTATAAGAGGCTCATGAGATGTGGCTGAAGAAGAGGAACTCATAAAGGGAAAAGGTGACTAAACAAGCATTGTAAGCAAGATTCTTCAAGAATCTGGGAAAGAAAAGGAGAAACAGAGAAAAAATCTTGCTAATGATGAGAAGTCAAGCAAAAATTCAAAGAATCACTCTGATTCAATTAAGAAAGTCATGGGCAACAAGTATTCAAGGAAGAAAGTTTACATGAAGGAGGTGTCATGTTACAAATGTCAAAGATTTGGTCATTATGCTCGATATTGTAGAAGAAAGAAGGAATTTAGAGCAAAATATGATGATGAAGTGCAATATGCACATGTTGGAGAAAACGACTCTAATGATTTGTTACTCATGGAAATTACTCAGTCGAATAATGAACAAACCAATATGTGGTATTTGGATTTAGGATGCAACAACCACATGGATGAAAATAAAAACTTGTTTACCGAGTTAGGTGAAGTGGTCAAGAAGGTGATCAAGTTTGTAAATGGAAAACATGTTACATTAGAGGGAAGAGGAAACATAGTTGTGATGAGAAGGAATGGTCGAAGAGTCAACATTATTGACATATTGTTTATACCTTCAATGATAAGTAACTTGATATGCATGGGTCAACATTGAATGGATAATAAAACCTTCAAGATTGAGATCAACGTGACAAAGACCGTCAGTAAGCCAAGAATCGGATATGACATCATATGTATGAACACTTAAACTTCAAAGATCTAGGTATGCTTAACCAGAAGAAGATGGTGTATGACTTACCTCAAGTGAAAAAAAAATCAAGTATGTGAGGAATGTTTCAAAGAAAAGAATGTTAGGAAGTCATTCAAACTGGATTATCCATAAAGTCAATAGAAAAGTTAGAGCTTGTTCACTATGACGCATGTGGACCTTTTGAAGTAATGTCGAATGGAATTATTTTCTATTTCCTAACTTTCATAGAAGAATTCAATAGATATATATGGATTTACCTCATTAAAAAGAAAATTGAGGCATTCACACAATTCAAGAAGTTTAAATTGCATGTCGAGAAACAAAGTAGATTCAAGTTAAAGAAACTGAGAGGTGATGGTGGTGGTGAATGCACCTCTAGAGAATTTTCAAGATTTTGAATTGATGAAGGTGTAAAGGAAGAGGTAATTGCACCCTATACACCTCAACAAAAAAGGGTATTACTGAGAGGAGAAATAGAAGTATATTGAACATGATTAGGAACATGTTAAAGGTTAAAGATATGCCAATGGGATTTTGGGGTGAAACAACTTTGATAACAATATACATTATAACAATTAAATATTTGTGTTAGAAAAATTTGATGCTCTAATTTTTGAAATTTTGCAGATCACTTTAAATAAGTTCTTAGATCTAACAAACAAAATTCAGATGATCGATAAAGACTATATGCGAGTTACTATGTGTGATATAAGTTGTTTTCGTTCCAAAGAAGCAAGGTTGCTTCTATATCTGATCACAATCAGAAAGATCCTAAGATGACTTTATTTTGTTGTTGCAATGCTCTCTTAGATTATGTTTTGTACGTGGTTCTGATGTTCTAACTTTTAAAGCTAGTGAAGGTTCTGGAGTTATTATCTTCTGAAGACTAAGTGTTGGAGAACTCTGATGACTTAAGGTTCTACTGAACAAAGTGTTGAAGGTTTTAAAGACTTAAGTTTTCTGAAGATTGAGGTTCTGAAGACTACATATTGAAGATTCTGAAGACAATGTTCTGTTAAACGAGGTTCTGAAGACTCTGAAGACTTAAGGTTCTGAAGACCAAGGGTTTCAAAGACAAATGTTGAAGTTCTTAAGACAAGGTTCTAGTGAACAAGTTCTGAAGACACTGAAGACTTGAGATTATGAAGACCCAATTATCACTTTTTTATTCATGCTTCAATTATCTCAGAATCATAAGCCTCTGAAGACCAAAAGATAAGGTTATTGTTTACAAGGGAAAGTACATAGTACAAAAAACTTTATTCCACTACCTCTCGAATAATCCTAATTTGTGGGAAAGGACAATTGTGGTTGTACGATTTTCATTCTTGTGTAACGACATTCCTTCAGTAGTCAGTTGCCCTCCAATGGATTTATTTTTTGCTATATATGGAAGTGATCACGTGAAGAAACATGGTTAGATAAGCCACTGCTGATGCATATGTTGATGGTTGTAAGACTATGGTGCTTTATTGAATATGCTTCAAAAGGCTCCTGAAGCTGTAGACGACAAAAAATGTCCATGGTTATATTATGGACTAGGGTTGTTAAAGTTAACAACAGTCACAAGTTTAAACTGACTATGCACGAAGATGTCTTTGTGATAATGTGACTATCACTGCAACTGATGTTGCTATACTAAAGAAGAAGTGCGTATGTGCTTTATCAAGTTTAATCAAGCTTTTGCAAGGTTAAAAGAATAAGACTTCATGAAATACATAGAGTTGGGATGTTGTCCATGATGATGCTCTCATGAGAAAGAAGAAGAATATTTCACACAATTCTAAGCTACCATAAAATGTAATATTCATAATGTGTGTATATGATTCTTTCTAGTCCATTGATTTTCAATGTGTTTACCTTGATTATGAAGAAGCACTCAATTGTAAACATTTCCCATTTTATAAATAATTGTTTGTATACCCTAAAGGAACAATTGAAGGTCACAAGGTTTAAGAAGACTATGATTGTATGTCTTAGTGGTTGGTTGTCACAACAGTTGGTTATGCAGGTGTTAGTCACAATGATTGTTGTGCAGTTAGTCATGATAGGTAGTTGCACAAGGTGTTAGTCACAACAATTGTTGTGTAGTTAGTCACGATATGTAGTTGTGCAGGTTGTTAGTCACAGGTAGTACTATGCATTGTAATAAATTTGGTTATAGTGGATTAAGTCATTGGTTAAGGAAAAATCACCTTGGCGGGTGGACTGAAGTAGCTTAAGGTTTTCAAGTGAACCATTATATATTGTGTGTTCTTATATCTTGTTTATGCATTGTTTTATTTACTTATACTTCCACAAGAAAAATCAAAAAAGTTAACAAGAGTAAAAATCCAATTCAAACCCCTTTTCTTTTTTTCAACACACCTTCAACTGGTATCGGAGCCTGGTTTTGTTATTGATGGATATCAAACACTTAACTGTGTCAGATAAAGACCCAAATACATTGTGAGAAACGCTCTGGGTGATATTCTCCTCCACCTGCAAATTAAGTCTCATTTGATAATGAAGAAGCATAAGTACTAAATTGGCAAACCAAAAAGGTTTGCTTCGAGTAAGTCACTGATTCTTAGAGTTTGTTGTTGACAACAACAATAATCTGCTTTACTGGCATTTGCAAGAAGATAGAGAACAAGATTGAAGAATCAGTTGTTCAAATGACAATAGACTCATCAGATAATGAGAATTATCCGTTGAATGCTATTCTTGGAATACGTTAGATGAACAACATATTTGCTCAAGGTTAAATCATCATAAAGCAAGGAATCTTGTTTGCTGAAGATTAATTCTTTGTGAGTATGAGATGTTTTCAAAAATCGGATTTGATCCACTTTAGACTTTCCATATTAGCTCATTAGAAATTTCTTCATGTAACGAAGAAAGATTGCTAGCATCATGATTCTGAAGTATGGGAACTTAAAAATGAAGTTTACTGAAGATTGTCAGAAATCATGAGTAGAGGAACATAAAGTTCTAAATGATGATTCCTCTTTGACATAACTTCTGAAGAAGATCATATGCTTACTAATTGATTAGAAGCTTATTTTAACTGATAAAGTTCTTAAAAGATCTTGAAGATGCTTCTACTCAAGATAACACCAGAAGAAGAAGAAGACAAAGAAAATATTTATTCCCTCAAAAGAAAAGATTAAGAAGAAAATACTAATTAACATAACACTGATAGTTATGGTTAGAAAATCTGATGCAAAAAATCTGGAAATTGTTTCCTCTGAAAAGATTCGCAGTTGTTTAAAGAGTGTTCAGCAGGGAAAACCCACTGAGTTATCAAAAATACATTCAAGTAAGCACAACATATGATACGTCAGATTTTCTGAGTATCATTGCATGTATGCCTTGAAGAGAAATGGAAGTAACATACACAATTAAGCTTTGTTAACTTTATAAGGTATCTCGATTGAACAAAACTTGATTAGTAAGAATGTTGTTTGAAATTCCTCTTAGAAACTTATGATACACGAATGTATCCTTCCGTGTTCACCACTAATGAACTCATATTACTGGGTGAAAGTATGAGCTTGTGAAGCTATCTAGTGAAAAGAAGTTACGCTTTTGATATTCTTGTCTTCACAATCGAATAAATATGTGGAAGAAAGAGACAGTTAGCATGATTATTCAGAAGTTGTTATAGTTCGTTTGATCTTTTGAAAGGAAAGATAAAATTTGTTACCTTCTGATAAACTAACTTTGGATGATTTAGCTCAGTACAGTAAGAACAAGATAGTCACTCAAACCTTCTCCATAAATACATCTTGGTTTGATGATACTTGTATCTATTGAAGATTTTCATATATTCAAAAGGGTGAATTCAGATGATGCAAGAAGACATCAATAAGTTTCCTCAACACATAACTTCTAGAAGTTTACGTTTAAGCAAAGAAACTATTGGCCTTCTGGAAACAAGCTTTCTTGAAGAAGAAACTTGATAAAAGATGGATTTCTAATGATAAAGACTAGAGAAAGAATTTAGTTCTTCTCTAATGATATAAATCAAAACAAACATCAGAAGAAATGTCTTCAATCCATTATAAAGAAAGTTGAAGAAGTCCAAAAGATGATTGTGCTCTGCACAATGCTCATAGAATTTATATGGATAATTCTGGACAGAAGGATGATGAGGTTATCAGATAAGAAGATTAATTCTAGTGTCAAACTAGAAATATATGTTCAAAAGAAGCATATGTTATTCAGAATAAGAATGAAAGGGAACTTCTGAAGAAGTCAGAGATGTCATTCTGAAGAAAGAAGAAGCATAAAAGAATGTATCAGAAGCTCCGTTGTGAGAGAGTTGAAGTTAGAATCAGAAAGGGAATCACTCAAATAAAGAATCAATGTGAAGATGTTCAGAATCACAAAAGTAATGTTTCTTTTATCTATGAATCATTTTATTTGATCCTCTGATAAAGACACTTCTACAAGTTATAATAAGTTTTAATCAGAAGTATATTTAGTCAGATGCTTGTGCAATTCTGAATCGTGAACTTTCTGAAGAGTAAAAGTCTCATGAGTTAGAATGTTTACTTTCCAAGTGAAAATATTTTGATTTATTCTTTGATAGTGAACCGTCACAACAATAAATGTTGTTCATTCATCTGAGATCGTGTGAACAAGAATGGTGACACTTGTCTCATTAGCTGATCATGCGAGATCATGAATTAATACATCAGGTCTTTAAATAATTCTTGAAAAATAGGTTAAAAACCTTACAAATATTCCCATAACTATGCATTAATGTATATTAAGACATATGTGAGGTTTTAATTTTCTTTAAAATAAGTTATTCGTTTCAATATCTTTATTATGTTTCGGTTTTACCTTGCCACTCATAAGTCTACATTTATTTGTATCCTTATTTGCCGCTCATATATGATCAAAGTCAGACTGTTGTGCTCATATGTTATCATTCAAATGGAGAATAAAAGTTGTATTGACCAAATGATGATAAAATTGTGATCAGTCGAGATTGTAAGAACAAGATTTAGTTATACATCTTATATCTATGTTTTGATGATAACAATTGAGTATTTATGTGAGAACAATTTGATGCTCTAATGTTTGTTATTATGTATCTCACTTTAAAGAAGTTATTAGATCTTGCAAACAAAATTCAGAGGATCGATAAAAACTATATGTGAGTTACTATGTTGACATAGGTCACTTTCGTGCCAAAGAAGCAAGGATGCTTCTGTATCTGATCATAATCAGAAAGATCCTAAGATGGCTATATGTTGTTGTTGCAATGCTCTCTTTGATTTTGTTTTGTGTGTGGTTTTGATGTTCTAACTTCTGAAGCCAGTGAATTTTCTAAATTTATTATCTTATGAAGACTATGTCTTGAAGAACTCTGATGACTTAAGGTTCTGCTGAACGAAGTGCTGAAGGTTCTAAAGACTTAAGGTTTCTGAAGATTGAGGTTATGAAGATTAATTGCTAAAGACAGTGTTCTATTGAATGAGATTCTTAAGCCTCTAAAGACTTAAGGTTCTAAATACCAAGGGTTTCAAAGACAAGTGTTGAAGTTCTGAAGACAAGGTTACGGTGAATAAGTTCTGAAGACATTTAAGACTTGAGATTCTAAAGACCCAGTCATCACTCCTCAATTTATGATTCAATTATCTCAGAATTAGAAGCCATTGGAGATCAAAATATAAGGTTACCATTTAAAAGGGAAAGTACATAGTAAAAAACACTTTATTCCACAACCTCTCCACTAATCTTGATTTGTGGAAAATGACAATTGTGGTTGTATGATTTTCATCCTTGTGTAACGACATTCCTTTAGTAATTAACTGCCTTCCAACAGATCTATTTATATATATATATATATATATATATATATATATATATATATATATATATATATATATATATATATATATATATATATATATATATATAAGGAAGTGATCACGTGGAGATACGTGGTTAGATAACACATTACTGATGTAGATGTTGATGGTTGTAAGACTATGGTGCTTTAATGAATATGCTGTAACAGGCTCCTGAAGCCGCAGACGAAAACAATGTCCATGCTAATATAATGGACTAAGGTTGTTAAAGTTAACAATAATCATGAGCTTAAAATGACTATGCACGAAGATGTGTTCGTGATAATGTGACTATTATTGTAGTAGTTGTTGTTATGCTGAAGAAGAAGTGCTTGTGTGCTTTATCAAGTTTAATCAAGCTTTTGCAAGCTTAGAAGAAGAAGACTTCATGCAATACATAAAGCTGGGTTGTTTTTCATGATAATGCTCTTATGAGAAAGAAGATGAATACCTCACACATTATGAGCTACCATAAAATCTAATATTCATAATGTGTGTATATGATTATTTTTAGTCCATTGATTTTCAATATGTTTACCTTGCTTATGGAGAAGCATTCAATTGTAAACATTTCCCTTTTTACAAACAATTGTTTGTATACCTTAAAGGACCGAGTGAAGGTCAGAAGATTTAGGAAGATTAGGATTGTGTGTCTTAATGGTTGTTAGTCACAAAAGATGGTTGTGCAGGTGTTAGTCACAAAAATTGTTGTGCGGTTAGTCAAGACAGGTAGTCACGCAAGGTGTTAGTCACAACAGTTGTTATACAGTTAGTCACGACAAGTAGTTGTGCAGGTTATTAGTCACAGGTGGTGTTGTGAGATTATAATCAGTTTGGTTATAATGGAACAAGTCATTGGTCAAGGCAAAATCACCTTGGCAGGTGGACTGAAGTAGCTTGAGGTTTTCAAGTGAACCATTATATATCATGTGTTCTTATATCTTGTTTATGCATTGTTTTATTTACTTATGCTTCCTCACGAAAAGTTGAACAAGTTAACAAGAGTAAAAACCCAATTTAAACCCCTATTTCTTGTGTTTTTCTCACACCTTCAGAGATGTTATAGTGGATGAAAGCAAACGGTTGGATTGGAGTTAAGGGCTAGTTCGACAGGAGCAAGAAACAATCACACTTATGTTTGAAAAGTACTAACAAATTGAAGTCCTAACCAACTAAAACGAAGAATCACCTGATAAAAATGTTAGGAGATCGACTAGAATAAGAACCGAGTCGACAAGGCTAGATGGATACGAGAGATTTCCAAATCAAGCAGTCAGTGCAGATGGTGACTTAATAAAAAATGTAATGATGATGGTTGAATCAGAACCAATCAATTTGGATCAAGCCATGGATGATTCAGATTGGTTAGTAGCCATGCAAGAAGAACTCAGGGAAATCGAGAAGAACAAGATCCGAAAACTTGTCGAAAAAGCAATCAAAAAGCCAACTAATGTGAAATGGGTCTACGAGTTGAAGCTAAGGTCAAATTGTGAGATTTCTAAGCACAAAGCAAGACCAGTGCAAGAGTTTTTCTATAAAAACCTAATATTGCTTTTGGTGAATTTTATGCACTTGTGTCAAGGCTGGAAACTATCATAATTATTATATCGACTAAAATATTCAAAGGGTGGAAGATACATCAACTAGATGTAAAGTCAACATTTTTTAATAAACCTTTGGAAAAATAAGTCTATGTTAGTCAACCATAGGATTCGAAATCAAAGGATAGGAGTCGAAGGTATATAGATTGAGGAAGACTATATATGGTTTGAAGCAAGCCCTAAAGGCTTGTGTAACACGGTGGGAAAACTGACTTTCTATAAATGTTGCGGATAGAAAGAGTCACCACCAACTTTTATTTTATCCAAGTGGAAAGGACATAAAAGAACAAGAAAGACCTATTTTTAAAAGACTTGGGTTCGAAGGTAGGTTATATAAAGGGAAGGTGTTAGCACCCTTTATATCCATGGTTATCCATTGACTCTTAGTTACTTAGCTCACTTAATTGTTTGAAAAGGTGAAGTGTGTGATTAGAAAATTTTCTAAGTACTTTGTAACGATCCTCGTATGGATGTATACAAAGCCTTTGTTTTGAAAATGTTTGAAAATTATGAGGTGTGAAAAGTATTTTAAAGGGTGTGAGCCAGTAACTTAGAGTTCCTACCCTAGACTAAGTCATTCATGTTCTTGTATGTTCTTTCAAGGGTAAGAGTGTCCCTATTATTAAGGAATAGGTAGTCATTACCTTGAATTTTATTAAGGGACGGGCGTAGGGTCATCGTATGGTCAACGAAGGCAACTTAAAGATGTCTTTAGTAATTATGAGGGACTATCATCTTTTAAACCGAAGGGACAAGATCATTATCGTAGGCAACATCGTAGGGACTTGATCTTTTAAACCGAGGAGGGACTAGATGATTTTATTTGGATATGGATTTTGCTTAAGACACCCCCATTTTCGAGGGACTTGACCATATAGAGGCAACTGAGAAGGGTAACCCTAGGAAGTGCAGACGGCGACCGTAGATCGACTTACGTGTGTGAGTAATTTTATTTAGATATTTAATCTTTTTAATTAAATTATCTAAGTCCTTTTTAATCATTAAATCTTTTCATTCCCTAATTACTAACCAAACAATAATAAAAATGCAGAGAAATTAAATCCTACACTATTACATCGCTTTGGGCAGTTACATAATAGCAATGGCAGAAAATAAAACTAAATTATTACAATTACGAAACAATTACATAATAATGAATAACATAAAAATAAACGAAGGATCTTAGAATAAAATAAAAATAGAAAATAAGTATGAAAAATGTTTGAAAATTATATTTAAGAAAAATTAGGGTTTGAGAAAAAGTTTTAGGGTTTTAAAGAATCATTTTTAGGTTTAGAAAATAAGGTTTTATATGAAAAAGGTTTATATTTATAAAAGAAAAATGTTTAAGGTTTATAAAAATTTAGGTTTTCAAAAAAACATTAAGGTTGTAATTTAAAAGAAAATATATAATTTGATAATAAAAAAAAGAGAAATAATCAATTTGGCAAAAAATTTATAGGGATGATTGAATCATTGTCCTCTGCCTTGCCAACATGTTGTCGCCTGCATCTGAATAAGTATAACAAATACCTATTATATAATAAAAATGAGAAAAAAACATGTTAGTAAAAAAAATGTTCCAAGGCTGGATTTTACGAAAGAAAATATATAATCAGTTTATATTAAAATAACCTAATACTTAAATAAATTTAAGCAAAACGAATTATGAGAATTAATTAAATTATAAAACATTTAAAGGTTGATTAAGGTTTTTTTTAATAAAAAGTTTGAGGTTTTAATTATGAAAATAATTAGAGTTTAATTATAAACCTAAATATAAAAATAATAATACTAATAAAAAAAAGATTTGTTAAAAAAAAAGTTAATTAAAAAAAATAGGTTAACCATATTTAAAAGATAAATTAAGGTAATTAAGGAAATTTTAAAAAAAAAAATTATGAAGAACCCGTGTTTCTTTGCCAAAATGTTGTGTCCAGGGTTTAAACCTGGACCCTTTTAATTTCAACCTCAGACCTTTACCATTAGGCCATGCATATCTATGTTAATAGACATGGAAAACATATATTATATAATAAAGCAGATAATGAATAACATAAAAACGAGTGAAAATAGGAAAATATTTACTTTAGAGAAAATGTTTGAAAATTATGTTTTTACAAAAAAATTAGGTTTTAGGAAAAAAAAATCAGGGGAGTTAGTTAACAAAACCTAAATTAATAAATTAATTTACAAAATAATGCTAAATAATTTAAAAAGATAATTTATAAAAATATTTTTTGTATTTTTTTTAGGAAAAAAAAAGAAAGAAAGAAAAAGTTAAAAAGAAATTAAGTTAAAGGTTAAAGTCAAAGGTTAATCATGGTTAAAAGGATAAATTAATTAGAAAATATGTTAATTAGAGAAATTAAAAGAAAATATGAAAGAAAACCAGGTTTTTGCACAAAATATTGTGGGTGAGAATTGAACTCACGCCCTTGACCTTCCAGCTTCCAACCTTAGCCACTAGGCTATGCGCAACCCTCATGAATAAACCTCTTGACCTATGAAATTTCCTGCGAAATTTGTTACAAATTTTCCTGTGAATTTATTTTTGTAGGTAAACCTGCAAAACTAAATCGTAAAACCCCAAATTTGAGCTTGAAACCCTAACTATGGTAGGATTCGGTTTTGGCCATGAAGCTTCGAATAATCAACCCAGGAAGCTTCTATAACATGAGATAAACAACGTTAGATAAACAAAATTGATTAAAATATCAAGAATAAATGGAATCGAAAAAACTCAAGAAAGCTTCAAAAATTCAATTCGGTTCATGCATTTTTGTATGAACTTGATAATGATTATGATAGGGATAACTTTTTTTTCTGAATTTTTACGTCCCCTTTGTTCTTGTCTTGTTGCCTCTTTATAATGAAGTAATTTAGGTCAAAGAATTGGCCTTTGTTGTGTGGATTTTCATTGCTTGCATGTGAAAAAATCAATCATCCATAATTATCAAATAAATCAAATAAAATCATGTCATTCTGATTTTTCACGAATTTGGATGTCTTAAATCAACTTTAAATGTTAGGTAAATGTTTCTAAAACCAAGATTTGATATAAATATTGATTTTACATATTTTATTTTCATTAAAATTGAATTTTAACAAATAAAATCCAAAATAATATAAAATAAAATATAAAAATCAGAATAAATGGTCATTGGGTCGTGCATGACTTTATCTTTGAGATTGGGTTGCAATTTTATGGGCCCATTTGGAAAAATTTGAAGTTTAGGCCTTTTTTGCTTTATACACCCCTTGAAAATTTCCCAACTTTGACAAGGCACAACTCCTTCAATTTTAAGGCTATGAAGGTGTTCTTAGACTTTTTAGAAAGCTTAGAGAGTACTCTAACCAAACTTTTTGGTCCCATGTCCATATCTTTTACCATTTTCAAATTATGAGCTTTGGAGAAAGTTGACTTTTTATTGACTTTCAAAAGGACCTATAATGTTTTAGCTCATACCTTCCAAATGAAGCATTTTTAGGCTTGGCTTGTGATACACAAAGTTATAGAGAATTCAATTTCCTTAAAAATGAGATTTGGATGGGAAATTTTTGATGAAGTATATGAAAGTTATGGCTGGTTAAAGTTCAATTGACTTTCACTATGAAACCCTAATTTAGAAACTTCTTGATTCTTGATGATCTGAGATTTTCTTGATGAATCATGATCAACCATTGATCAAATGATGAATTTTACCTCATAATCTTAATGTTGACAAAAAAATCTTGAAGTTTGACTTTAAGTTGATCACAGTTGATCTCAGTTTGACTTTTTTTATCAAGTTGACTGATTTTTGAATACTTGAACATTTGACTAGTCAGACTTATTGGGAAAGCTCTGAAACTTGACATGGGGATTCTTGAAGACATGTGGGATGTTATGAAATTCACTTGAGGCCTTGGAAGTCCATTTAGCTTGGATAAATTCAAAACCCTAGTTCTGGATCCATTGTTCAGGAGGAGACTTTGTCTGATAAAACCTTCAATCCATTTGACCAATTGTGAACCTTGTGAACCTTGAGAAATCTTGAGATAAATTGCCTTAATTGTGGGAGGGCAAATTTTGGGGTACAACAGATTGGAATAAGAGAATAAATAACTTTCTAATCGAACCAAGTTTCTCAAAATGTGTCTCAGAACATGGAATGTATGTCAATAATGCAAGTTGGCTTAGTCGAGTCATCATATGCTTGTATGTGGATGATTTACTGATTACATATATAGATGAAGCAGAAATAAAAAAGTCAAGTCGAAATTGATGCAAAAATTTAAAATGTCTGACCTGGGGAACTTAACATATTTATTAGGGGTGACGTTTTTTTTTAATAAGCAAAAGTATATATATATATATATATATATATATATATATATATATATATATATCTAAGGGTATTAGGGTTACCCTAACCCATATACAAACTACCACCAAACTAGAAGAGAATCAACAACAAAATTAAAAATACAAACAAGGATAATTGAACCACTCATAATAATTACAATTGAACAAAAGTTTGTCCTTCTTGCCAATCAACCACCAAGATAAGAAACCTATTCAATGAAACACCAAACTCAAATCCCAAATTCCATCGTTAAATAAAATTTGATTTCTAGTGTGCCATAAACTCCAACAAACTATAATCCACATACCAATCACATTGTCAACCGATAAAGATTTAAGTTAAAAATTGTCCATCCACCACTTTAAATGTTGAGTGATTCCTTCCACATGAACATAGTTAATCCCTAGCCAATCACATACCAAACACCATATGACATTACTTATAGATTAGGATAACATAGAATGATTAATATCTTCAGTTGCATCAAAACATAAGACACAAACATGTTCATGTTGATTTAGTAGCAAACCACGTAAAAGGAGATTGTCTCTTGTTGGCAATTGGTTCCAGCAGCAAACACTTTCGCTTTCATTGGAGCCGACAACTTCCAAACAAACTTAAGATCAAGCTTAACATTAGCTTCCAATGGACCAACCGACAACAACATCGAAATTTTGTCGTAGCACGAACTATCAAGTTAGGGGTAAAGTTTAAATGCACAAGTGAATGAGTGTTTCTACACCTGACAAAGTATGCTCGAGACATCTTAAAGAGGTTCAAAATGAGGAACTGTAATGCAACTGCCATACCGTTGGAGACTGAAGAAAAGTTGAAAAAGGAAACAAATGATGGGTTTTTAAGTGCAACATTATAAAAATAAATCATTGGATCCTTAAGGTATTTTTGCAATATCATACCCGACATTTGTCAAAGTGTCGAATTGTTGAGCAGATTCATGGATAAACCCCAAGAGTTTCATCTCATTGCAGTCAAGAGAGTATTGAGATACGTCAAAGGTATGATTGATCATGGTGTGTTAATGTCGAGGAAGAAGAATACCAACACAAATGCAGAGGTATATGGTTACACTAATTCAAATTTTAGTGGAGATCAAGACGAGAAAATTAGTACTACAGACTACATATTCATGTTTGGATGTGCCCAAATCTCTTGGAGCTCAAGGAAGCAAAGCATTGTGGTTTTGTCATCTTGTGAAACTGAGTACATGGTTGCATCATATGCATCGTGTCAAGCATAATGGATAGAGATGTTTCTCAAAGAGCTAAAGTTAATAGTGAAGGTGAGAAAAACACAAGAAAAAGGGGGTTTGAATTGGAGTTTTCAAAAACAAAAGCTTTTTACTCACTCAATAAAAATCACCGCTAATGAACAACAAAGAGAAAATACACTTCAATTTTTATACTGGTTCACTTGAAAATCTCAAAGTTAATCCAATCCACCCACCAATGTGATTTATCCTTATACCCAAGGACTTAATCCATTATAATTAACTAATTACAACGACGCTAGCAACCGTTGGTGACTAACAAACCACAAAGACACACAATTTATATCTTCTCAAGGATTCTAACCTAACTGGTCCCTTAAGGAACTACAAACAACAGTTTGAAAAAAAAAACGTGTTTACAAATATTGCTTCTACACAAGCAGGTATAAACAAGTTAAAAGCACAATACAATTAAAGAAAAATTCTGCACAATATTTCTAGTTTTTGCATAGACAACAGTCTTGTAAAATTCTTGGCTTTTAATTCTTCAAGTCTTCAAGTCTTCATATAGCCAGTAAAAAATGATCCGTTGAAGGGTATATATGATATTCTTCATGAATGAGCTGACGACTTGAGTAACAATTTGATACGGAGGACCCAAAATTGTAATACATCAATTTCCTTCCTCCATAAAATCCGCATAGTGGAAGGAATATTGGTTTGTACCATGTACTATTTTTCCCATGTATAAACTCATTCTTATCTTTTATTCTTCAGTGACTTCTGGATAAATAGTTTTTTGAAACATGTTTTAGAATAATTTATTTTTCTTGAGTTCAGAAACTTCAATCATCAATCAGAAGCTTGATCACATCAATATCTGACTTAAGATTTTTCAAAGTTCTTTAGAACCTTAAGCGTTTAAACTTCAAAAGCTTGAGCAGTCTTCAAAAGCGAATTGATCAGAGTCACACATCAGAAGCAAGAGCCAAGAGAACATTGCATCAACAACATACAATTTTCTTTGAAGCTTTTCATCTGTGAGTTTGAGCATAAGCGATTTAGATCAATATATTAAAAAACCAGTAACGTTTCACGTTCAAGAGTCAACATCAAACCGATTTGCTAAAGATAGACAATAACAAACCGTTAGGGTACCAACATTATTCTCACACTAATACTGACTTGTTATCATCAAAACTTAGAGATACAAAAGCATAACCAAATCTTGTTCTAATAAATAGAACCTAAGAAAATGAAGTTGTTTTGACAAATCATCTAGTATGTCATGGTCGAAGTAAGCACATAGAAATGAGGTATCATTTCCTTAGGGGATCAAGTTAACAAAGGAAAACTTAAACTTGAAAATTGCAAGATAGAATGATAACTAGCTAACATACTCACCAAACCCTTAAAGAAAGTCAAGTTCGATGAGTTGCAGAGAAACATCGGGATGATAAGTCTCAAAAACATGAATTAAGTGATGTGTTTGAAGTTATAATTTATTATTTTGTAGAATAAATTGTATTCGACTGAGGTGTGTCTGATTTAGTCGAAGTAGTAGTCAACTATATTTGAAAGAGTCGAATACAACTTATAACTGTTGTGTCGAATCCAAAATATAACTTTGTATATTTTATGATTAGGTTGTATGTTTTGGCCTTGGCCATTGATTGCCTATAAATAGGCACATCGTTGTATACTTTTATAACAATTAACAAATTAACACCTTTACAAGTTCTTAAATATGTTTTCTAATTCTTTTATCTATTTTTTCTCCTTCTTTTTAATTCTTATTGAAATCCTAATTGTTCTGTATTCCAACAACATTTATATATTCATATGATAAAAAGTTATAATTTATATTATTTAATCAATTTTCAAACAAAGTTTTATAAAAAAAATAATTATTAATACATTTTGCAGTTTTTTCATATTAAAGGACAAAGAAAAAATAGAAAAAAAAACTTATAATTAATAGTGAAAAAAACAATATTTAAAATTAAGAACAATTAAATGTTATTTTTATTTAAAAAGGTATATATATTTTCTTGATTGTCAAAAAATGTGTTAATTTAAATTGATTTTAAAAAAAAATTGTAAACTATGTGTAGAATAAAATCATCATATCTTTTTTTGCCAAAAAAAAAACAAAAAAACCTTTAATTATACTAATTCTCTCTCTCTCTATTTTTTAGAAATAAATTTTGATTACTATAGTAGTGGAGAGTATTTGATATTTAATTATGGAGTGTTTCCTGAATTGCAGTATAATTAAACAAACCCACACGTGCTACCATTCTCAGCCCGTAAACATATAGGTCGTCGTATCATAGTCAGACTCAGTATCGTTTTGGATTCATTCATCTTACACATAAAGCCATCCAAATTTCTCAACTGAATCTTATTCGATTCATTCAAACCCTTCTTCTTTCAATACTCTTCAAAACCTCTCTCTCTCCTTTTACTTCTTCTCTTCACTTTCAACGTCAAAATTCATTCCTCCCTTCTCAACAACATGCCTGGTATACCCCTCTCTCTACTCTTTCATTTCAATTGTTTCGCTTAGTTTTGATTCTATTGTTCACATATATATGATCTTTAGGAGGGAATGAATTTATCATATTTACGCTAATATTATTCTGTTCCTAGCTAGGTTTAACTTTCATTTACATCAAAATTCGCACAAACAATTTCATGCCTTAATAATCCTTATAAGATAAAATCTAGGGTTTACTGCTTCAGAAAGATTGAACTAGCTCTTACATACTGATCCTTTTTACATTTACTTTTCTTTTCATGTTCCTGTGTTACTTAATGTTGCTTTTGATGACAGATAATGAAGAACCGAATATCATAGCGGGGACAATTTCTGAACTACCATTTTACAGATACAAGCGATGGCAATGGTGGTCTCTCGTGGCATTGAGTATATTTTTTCTTATTATGGGACAATCTGTTGCAGTTATCCTTGGAAGATTTTACTATGACCAAGGTGGAAATAGTACATGGATGGCTACTTTAGTCCAAACTATTGCTTTCCCATTGTTGTTAATTCCGTTCTTCACAATTCCTTCTCCCCCGGAACCTTCTACTTCTTCGCTTCCACCTTCCATCAAAGTTGTCGCTTTGATATATTTTGTTCTTGGAATTGTGATTGCTGCTGATAATATGCTGTATTCACAAGGACTCTTGTATCTCTCTGCGTCTACATATGCACTGATTTGTGCATCTCAGTTAGCTTTCAATGCAGTTTTCTCGTATTTTCTCAACTCTCAAAAGTTCACTGTTTTGATCATAAACTCGACTGTGATACTCACTTTATCTTCTTCGCTTCTTGCTGTCAATGAAGATGCGGATGCCCCGTCTGGTATCCCAAAGGGAAAATATGTTATTGGTTTCCTTTGTACTCTTGGAGCTTCTGCACTCTACTCTCTTTTGCTTTCTCTCATGCAACTGACCTTTGAGAAGGTTCTGAAAAAGGAAACATTTTCCGTTGTTTTGGAAATGCAAATCTATACTTCACTTGTTGCGACTTGTGCTTCCACAATAGGCCTTTTTGCAAGCGGGGAATGGCATACTTTGCACGGAGAAATGAAGGGTTTTCAGAAAGGAGAAGTTGCTTACGTAATGACTTTGGTTTGGACCGCAATAGCGTGGCAGGTTTGTTCTGTTGGTGTGGTTGGTTTGATATTCCTAGTGTCTTCTCTCTACTCTAATGTTATCAGTACTGTCTCTTTGGCTATTACTCCTATTGCTGCTGTGATAGTATTTCATGATAAGATGAACGGGGTGAAGATAATTTCCATGCTTTTGGCTTTATGGGGTTTTGCTTCATATATCTATCAGAATTATCTAGATGATTTAAAGGCAAGACGTGCACGGGCTGTTGCTTCTAAGCCTCATGATGAATCTTCATGTTGAGAATATTCAATTTTTGCAACATCCAAACATATGTTCACGTACCCTTTTCTTTCTGGTTTTAAATCCTTAGGTGCAGAAAACTGCTAGCTTTAGAGTTTATTTCTTTTTCAGTCTTACAGAAATAGAGAGCTCCTAAAGATACAAGGTTCTCTTGGTCATTCTAGATATTGAATTGTATACTTTTAAAAATAAATGAAAAGGTTAATTGGTGTCTCAGTTGAACAAAATTCTCTGCTATTTTGTTTCCAATATTTGTTCGATGGCTTTTGTGATAAATTGAATAATCTCTTGGTGATTATTGGAAATCTTGTTATTGCAGTTACTTAATTATTGCTTTACTTTCATTTTTTTATTTTATTTTATCGAATCATGTATTCCCAAAAGAACTTCTAAAAAAAGTTGAAATAAGCAATGTCGATAGATGAAGAGAAACAAACAACTCCCAGTAGGAGGAGGAGATTCAGGAAAATGCCCAGTATCGAAATACATATGATGATATGAATATGAATTACAACATTAGCTATGGTACTTCTTTTTACAGCTGCAACTTACAAACATAAATTCTTGAGGAAACACACGCATTCATATAATTGTTTGAGCTGACAGCTTATTAGCATCTTTATTCATATCACTTCATTTGGTGGTTGCTTTTCTCCAAAAGCATACCAGCCCATGAAAAGTCCACCGATTAGTATAACAAAAACTTCGATGATTGAGTTAGCTGATTGAAGGTGCATCAAAACGACCCACAAGATAAGCATAGCTTTCTGTGTCCGAGTGAATACCGCACCAACAAGATTCATTGCAGCAACGGCACAAACAAGCACCATAAAACCGAACAACCCTAGCAAGGACAGCCAGATGGAATGGTGGTGATCACGTTCTTTTTGCAGTTGCTGGACACTGGTACTTTTTAATAGGATGCTCCATATGTTGTAGAAAATACCTAGAAAGACAGTAGTTGAGACTACAAACGATGAAACACATCCCACGATTTCCTTACGTGTCTGCTGATTGTATTTGTAGGTATAGTCATGCTGAAACATTGCGTCTCTTCGTACGTATGTGTTGTACCAATGCAGTTCCGAAGTCAGTTTGTGCCGCCAATCCAAACCAAACGCAGGAGCAACACATGATCCATTGTTATCCAGGTGAGAGGACCTGTTTCCAATAATGCTATTTTGCTTTACTTTATTCAAGCAAGTTCTTAGGATCTTACTTCCAATGAATGATTGGTGAACACTCTTTTAAAGCACTCAGGAAATCAAACTGCATTGCATGAAACAACATAAATAAATTCATATAGTGTCTTAGATTGTAAGTCAGATTATGCTACTTTGCATCTTTAGATTGAAAAGTCCACATAGCATAGAACTATTAATGGAATGATAAATTGCATCAGTTTCAGAATCATTAAACAGAACAAAACAAATAAAAGTAAGATATTTGAGACAACAGTTAGAATTGGAGGTAAATAAGATAAGTTACCGAATAATCTTCATTGTAGGAAGAATGGTTATAAGGAAGACGATCCGCTAGGTGAAGGGGTGAACCGATGCTACTACAAACCAGTTTGTCATTGTCTTCGTTGTCATGTAGAGTTTGAAGATCCATCTTGTGGATAAAAGATGAAATTGAATTGGATCAACAGAGTTTATGGTTTTAATTTCCACACCAAAGGAAATTTGTTCATATGACAGGAATACTGCATAGAAATGAGTGGTTAACAAACAAGGCTAATTCAAAGCAAAAGATGCGTTGATGTGAACATGACGAAGGAAATTTCAGTGCAAGACAAATGTGGATATTTTGTTGCTGATGTGAACATGATAAAGGAAATTTCAGTGTAAGACAAAAGTGAGTATTTTGTTGCGTATGTGAACATGATGAAGGAAATTTCAGTGTAAGACAAATGTGGATATTTTGTTGCTGATTTGAACATGATATAGGAAATTTCAGTGTAAGACAAATGTGGATATTTTGTTGCTGATGTGAACATGATGAAGGGAATTTCAGTGTAAGACAAATGTGGATATTTTGTAGTTGATGTGAACATGATGAAGGAAATTTCAGTGCAAGACAAATGTGGATATGTTGCTGTAGTCCATAGCTGGTGAGACTGAGACTAGCGTAAGTGACAGGTAATGCGGAAATTGTGATTTTAGAAATTTCTGCTACATTTCCTCTGTTTTCATACTGATCTCTATCAACTTCTGTTCTGTTGTGAGAGTTAAGAGAAAGGAGTTTCTAAATAATCAAGATGAAGAAACAGGATGAAACGGTTGAAACAAACAACATCATGGAAGAAAAAACACTGTCTGTCTGGTCAGCTTCTGCAGGGTTAAAAAAAAATTATTTCTAAAAGGACACCTTCGGTGAGTCCTCCACCTTGTTTATTCTTGTGCTCTTTCTGATTGATAATATACTCCTACTGATGTTTTTCAGTATCAATTTAATTTGTCTAATAGGTTATTAGCACGGAAAGCTCTTCTCACGATGACAAACCTTCGGAGCTTTATGCGATGGTGCAGGTATTAATTGCATACCGTTTACTCAAATTTCATATTTATATCCATGTCTCTCATCTATAATCTCTTTTTGTATGTCCAATTCAAACAACATAGTGCAAAAGCATAGAAGTAAGTTAAGTAATATTTGGATCTTCTACCGGGCTAAAATATGGTATTGCAGTTGTGGAAGTCATTAAAATTAGAGAGAAACCTCCATAGTTTCTCTCTCTTAATCTGATGGTCACTACAACTACAACATCATAATGAACCTATAGAAGATTCAAACATGCTAGATAAAAAGTTTTCCCCATAAATCTAGATGCATTACATGCCTTTGGATATTTTGTTAAGCTAGTTATCAATTACATTTGAAGCATATATAGCTGCAATTGTTTGTATGTTTCTATGCAAATTTAGGTTGACAATGAAAAATAAGTTATGGTTCTCTGCATATATAACTGTATGATTTTCATGGCTCTGATTTTGTATTTTAACGCATGGGAAAAGATATTGTTATTTTTAAAATGGTATATAATTTGTGATTAATTTTAATTTAAAATCAACAAATCACAACCGTTCATATCTATCATTTTAGAAGTAATCACGATTAAGTTAAATATTTCTAATGATATGATTATAAGTAATCTGAGATTAGTTTTCATCTAACATAAATCACAACGGTTCATATCTACCATTTTAGAAACAATCATGATTAAGTTAAATATTTCTAATGATATGATTATAAATAATTTGATTGCTATACCTATATGCATGCCTTATAAAGTTGGATATTAATCTTGATATGGTTTTTATGGGCAAAGGCACTACAACATGTACTTGGGTTCAGTGACTTTGATGAAACAAACAACATCATGGAAGGAAAAACACTGTCCGTCTTGTCAATTCTGCAGGGATAGAAAAAATTGCTTCTGAAATGACACATCCGGTGAGTCCTCCACCTTGTTTATTTCTGTGCTCTTTTTGATTGATAATATACTACTGATATTTATCAGTATCAATTTAATTGGTCTAATAGCACGGAAAGCTCATCTCACAATGACAAACTTTTGACGGCATTAATTGCTTATCGTTTACTCAGATTTCATATTTATATCCATGTCTCTCATCTGTAATTTCTGTTAGTATGTCCAATTCAAACAACATAGTACAAAAGCATTGAAGTAAGTCAAGTCAAGTTTAGACTGCATATATTTTCCAATCCTTTTTTAGGATCCAAAAGGCAAAAAGAAACACAGCCTTCTCTGATTATGGTCGTGAAAAAAAAATTATGATTATGTTCCGTAAATTGTTGCACAAGATTTTTATAATGCAAAACAGAGTTTCAATGAAGAACTTTCATCCAGATCTAAGTTTAGACTCGCTCACTTTTAAATACATCATTTGCTTGTGAAATTTCTTGATAAACAAATACCCTGCCTCTATGCTTTCTAATTTTGTTTGAAGAAGCAAGAGCTTTTGATTTCATTTTCCGTTTGTTTTTTTTTCATTGTTTTAATAAGTTTTTATGATTATTTTATCATAATCATTAACTTGGTGAATTTCTGTAATAATTTGATATTTTCATTATCATTCTATTTAATTGTAGATACAATTTTATGAGATAATTAATTAATGCTATTTACTGGAATTCTGTGTTTGAAGATGTTAGAGATTTGTGTTAGATTGTATATTCACACACAAAAAGTACTAGAGATGCGGAAATGTCTAAGGCATGGCGGTGGGAAATTATAAACCGGTTATTATACTGGTTCTGATAAATGGGCATCCGTGTTGCTTTTTAAAATCAATTTGGTTTGTACAAAATTTGGTGTGGACTTTTTTTAATAGGTTTGGTTCAGATGCGAATTTGGTTCCGGTGCACCGGTTAATTTGCACACCCCTACTTGGAATCGTCAGATGAGAAATCATTACCATGCACTTTTCTGGAGAAAGTTTAAGGTAAATATACGTTGTCAGTCTCTAATTATAAAATTGAAAAATGTTTTATGCACAACAACCAACATCGATTCTAAGAATATGAACTGTGCACGTCTATGTTACTTGATTCTATATATCATTGGAATTGAAACTTTTCAAATAATAAGATGAGATGACATGAAATTAACTTTGATAAAATGCATTCCATTGTATTCCATTTGAAAACTATATATATTCATTGAGTTTCTTGCACTTATATCAGGCAGACAAAGAAAACAGTCTTATATTCATTGAGTTTCTTGCACTTATATCAGGCAGACAAAGAAAACAGTCTTCCTTTATACCGGAATGATTTGAAAAATGTCCTACTCGAACGAAAAGCTTTGAACCTTAAGCATTTTCTACCGTTTGTAGTTGAGAGTGTACTCGATATTTCTCCACAACAGCATGGGGTTTTACTAATGTCATGTGGTGGCCTCCTCCTAAGTTACCTAGCAAAACACTCTACCACTCCATTTGAATTCCAGTTTGGAAAAACCGCAAATACGCCAGTACAGTCACTGTTAAGCTTTGAGGATGCAGTTTTTGCTTTCTTCCCAGAAATGGCACATATTGCACTGTTCATGATATTCTATATTCTGACATGGATGCTGGTTTTGCCACTACACGTTGGAGTGCAGATATTTTTGGTGTTAATTTTGATTTCTGCACCAGTCTTTTATTTCCCTGAGCTGATACGAAAGGCGTCAGCTTCAGGGGTTCATGTGGTTTGTGGCGGCTCATTCAAGCTGCCTCTGATTGGATTTTCTACTTTAGGAGCTTTTGGCATCACCCTAATTTTTGGGTTAGTGGCATTGCTGGTGTTTTATTTGATTTGGAGGTTCGTATATGGAAGGAAACCAACAAGAGGTAAAGATATTGAGGTTAGCTGGGATGATTTGTTGTCTCTGATATCAAACGTTTGACTGACCTTAAATGTATTGTGTTCTGGTTTTTCTATGTAAAACAATCTGTAATGAGAAAACAGAAAAATCATTTTAGGTTGCATTATAAATATTAAAATTTTGGGTAGGGTAGGAATGTTAGCAATTCAGTTTCAATTGTTTTTTTAGATAAACAATTATTTGATTTAATGATAAAATCATACGTGTATATCAGAAAAGCCCATTAGACAATGTTTTTGTTTTTGTTTTTGTTTTTGTTTTAGACAGTTTTTAAGTGCTATCGATTTTGACGTTGTTGTAAGCGTAGACAGTACTTCATATACAAGTAAAAATGTCGTCTTATCGCATCTCATCTTTAAATATCACTTTCTCCACGATAAATAATGATCGCAACAAGTTAAAATCCTATCACTAATTTTTTCATTAACCGAGTAGTAGTAGTCACGGGCTAGCCTTGATGCATTTCAAGTAAACCATTCACGTGTAGTGAGTGGAGACACTACGAGATTGTGTTTAATTGTATTACATACTGTGTCAATTAGTGACTCTACAAAGAAGCATACTCTTTGGAACATGAAAAATCGTGTTCATGCATAATTCTGCACATGTCAGGTGGTGAACTTGAGAGCCCAAGTAGTTATTACACGAATTTTGACAGTAGACAGTGTGCTACATCTGCGCCACAGGTGCTGGACTTGGGTGATGTACACGATAGTCCGAGTGCTAATTTCACAAATTTGATGCCCAAATGTAAAATCCAACAAAATAGCACACAATAGTACAGTTAATAATTAAGAATAGAAACTTTGACCCCCAAAACAACAATTACATGGAAAGTAAAATCCAACAAAATATCACAGAGCTTGTTATCAAAACACTGCTCTGATGGAATTAGGTGTACTTGTTAGAGCTGCGATTTACAGTCACAGACTATAATAAACACACACACATAACACACAACACACACTTGCATGTAATTGTTTGAGCTGGGGTCTTATTAGCATATCTTTATTCATATCACTTCATTTTGTGCTTGTTTTTTTTCCTAAAGCATACCACCCCATGAAAATTCCACCGACTAATGTAATAAACACTTCGATGATTGAGTTAGCTGGTTGAAGATGCATCAAAATTGCCCAAAAGATAACCATAGCTTTCTGCATACTAGTGAATGCAGCACCAACAAGAATCATTGCAGCAACAGCACAAACAAACACTATAAAACCAAACAACCGTAGTAAAGAAGGCCATACAGAAGCTTCGCGTTCTCTGTGAAGTGGTAGGACATGGATAATTGATAACTGTCTGCTCCATATGTTAATTATAGAATTTGTCAGTTAATACGTCCAGATCACTCCACCAGCTGAATCATTGAAAAATTTGAAGCCACGGGTTGGAATAGATCAGGTGGAGGAACCCCATTTTTCGATAAGTGAACATTGCACGGCTGCAATTTTCGGCATTGAATATGATTTAGAGGATCTTAAGGTTAGTCATCTTGTCTCTAACTATCCACGTTCTCAAACAATATTGTCATTGTATTTAATATTTTGATTGATTATTTCTTAATATTTTTTAGATAATGCTCACAGGTTTCTGATGTGCAAAGTGATGAAAACGGTATCTCCATCATTCTTGATGTGATGTACACCTGGCTCTACTTCAAGGTATGTACCAAAGCCACCAATGAACCAAAGCTAGCTTGATATGTATCTCCAATATCCGCAGTACTTATTTATCATGAAAATATTGATTGTAAATCTTCTATTCTTGATCAGGTAATGCGAAACATAAATAACAGTGTGCTTCCTGTATTCTCCAAGGGTTCGAAAAATCCCCCATTACCTGAACAATAAGCTTTGACCTGGAAGGCTTTTCTTCGGAGTGCGCTTGATATTCTTCCACATCAACGTTTCATTATATTAACATTATTCGCTTGCTTCCTAAGATATCTCACAGAAAACTGTATCAGTTCTCCACCATTTGAATCCCAAGTTGGAATAACCAAAAACATACAAGCACACTTAATATTAGGCTTCCATGAAGCATTCTATGCTTTCTCATCAGAAATCGTATACATCACCCTTACATGATATGCTATATTATGACTTGGATGCTGGTTTTGCCGCTACAACCAGGAGTGCTGATATTTTTGGTGCCACTACTGGTTTATGCACCACTCTTATTGTTTCCCCACCAAATACACAAGGCTTCAGCTTCAGGGTTTTATGTGGCTTGCGGCGGCTCATTTAACCTCTCTCTTACCGCATTAACTTCTTTAGGGGCTTTTGGATTTTGCCTTATCTTTGTGCTAGTAGTCTTGCTGGTGTTATACTTGATTTGGGGATTTGTACATGGAAGGAAACCAGCAAGAGGTCAAGATATTGAAGTTACAGATGATGCAGGCTGTGATGTCGAATGCATGAGGGACCTTATTATACAGTATACTAGTATTTTCTTTTCTTTTTTTGACTTAGTACATAGTATTGTTTTTTGACATCAAATGAATATATATATTTTTTTGGTTTTGGTGGGTAACAACATCTCCATTAGAGTAAAAAAAAGTAACCCACTTTAGGTTGGATGATAAATATTAAAGTGACATATCAGTTTTAAGCAAATTTATTTTTAGTTATCAGCAACATATAAAACTTGGTTATAGTTAGCAGTTTCAAAATCCGCTATGCTCAAGACCAATCGGGCCGTGAATACAAAACAACAGAATCATTGTATAGTCGTTGCAAACCGAACACACCAAATAAAACAACTCTGATATTGATGATATAGTGTTCTGCAACTACTACTTAAACTAGAATTTCACCATTAGACTTTTTTTTCTTACACAAACAAACTCAATTTATATCATTAATTAAAAGATGTTTGACGCTTAACAAATTTCACCTCAAAATTGGAATGACAATCTAGTAAATTCTTAATTAAAGAGATAATTAGACTAAATTTAGAAATTTCACTATAGTTAGTGTGTAATACTTGCACCACCATTTGAGAGTAACACTAAAAAAATAATCCGATTCAATTGCATATGGATGGCTGCCTGTACCTCTTCTTTTAAGGCCGAAGCTTCTGCCTCTTTGGTGGATAAAAGACCAAAATCCCAAACTATTTTGGCGTTGATGAACCTATCTCTATTGTCTCCTAAGCACACCCCCTATTTGTTGTTTCCTTTTAGTCATTAAACTCTGCATCAACATTGCATTTCACCCACCCTACATTCAGGGGATGACACACAATCAGATGGTCAATGTGATCATTATCAAAAGAATAAAGTCTTTGAGCTTGAAACCAATCTTGCGAGACATGAACATCTTGCATGCCTAACTTCTTGGCATCCTACATTTCATTGTTCCAAATCTAGTTATTCCTATTGTTACGAATAACACACATCATAACATCAACTTTCTCTCCTTACTATAAATGTTGATAATTAAGGACTTTGCACCATTAAAAGTATGTAACCTATGAGTAATAATATGGTTCAAACCTATATCATTCTAACATTGATTGGTCGCTGAACACCCAAAGAACACATGACATTCATCTTCCTCAATTCCTTCACACAGTTGGCAATTACCCGGACATGTCACAAAGTGTTGACAGAGTCTAATCCGCATTGGAAGACATCCACGACAAATCCTCCAAAGCAAGTGCTTAGCTCTTAGGGGAGCCATAATATTCCACAAACTACTCTAATCACCTTCCACTCTGTGGTCAAAACAGTTAGATTGAGCACTCTTTAACAATATCCCATTTTAATACTATAATTACCAATTTGTTCTTCTTTCCACACAAAACAATCATCCCTCACTTCTTCCAGCAACGGTACCTTCAAAATTTATGTCACTGCATCATGTGTAAACAATTATCTAATTTTTTGAGTATTATATTGTTTAACATTAGGAAACATATGGTTAATAATAATAATAATATTATACACATCTTGCCCTTGTGGTGCATAAAGGCCTATGTCTCATTCTCATCTTAACTAAGGATCTGACATAACATTAATGTTACTGCTATCGCCAATGCTACATCTATAACCAGGAGTCAAAACTTTCCTAACTTTTAAAATGCTTCTCCAAACAAAATTTAGATTACTACCAATATTAGCATAAAACAAAGAAGACCATGGAAGTACCTAGCTTGAAAGATTCTAGCAACCTAGGTTTCCGAATTCGTCATAATATGCCACCCTCGTTTAGCCACCATTTACATATTAAAAGCTTTGAAATCTCTAAAGTCAAAACCACAAATCCTTTTTGGCACGTGTCAATCTATCCCCGACAAGCCACCTTATTCCTTTATTATGATTACCACCCCCACCAAAAAGAATTCAACATCTCCTCTATATCATTAACAATATTATTTGGAATGACAAATACACTCATTATGTATGAGGGTGTTGCTTGAAGCACTGACTTAATCATGACCTCTTTCCTTGCTTTAGACAAAAACGTATCTCTATTAGGAATTAATTCTCCTCAATATCCGATCAATGAAATAAAAAAATTATTTTTCATACTTTTCCAATCATCGATGGCAGCCCCAAATAATTTCATGTTACCAGTACATGACGAACTCCCATTAATCAAGCCAAATCTTATGAGTTGGACCACTAATATTATGGTTGAAGAACACTTTTGACTTGGACATAATACTTTTCTGGCCCGAGGCTTCTGTATACGTATACATTTGGAGAATTTTTATATGATGTTTCACTTTGGATAAATTGGCCCTGCAAAACAAAAAACAATTGTCAGCAAAAAGTAGATGGGACACCATTGGTACCCCTCAACATATTTATACCCCATGGGTATCTCATTTTGCTATATCTCAGCTAATAAGAGTGGAAATCCCTTCAGCTACTAGAATGAAAAAATATGGAGAGAAATGGTCTCTCTGTCTTAATCCTTTCCCTGAATGAATTGATTCGACTCTATCCATGTTAATCAGTACTGAATAATTTGCCGACGTTACACACATCATCAGCCAATAAATTCACGTATTTGCAAATCTCATACAAATTAGGAGACTTCTAATAAAACTCCAATACACTCTATTATAAGTTTTTCTTATGTCAATCTTAAGAGTTAGTTCCCCTTTCTTCCCCTTCGTCATTCTTTTCAATGCATGTATAATATCGATGGCTATCATATCATTATCAATAATAGACCGACCTTCTAAAAATGTTGATTGCTCCTCTAACACACACTTATATAAGAATTGTTTTCATTCTATTTGCGAGGAGTTTTGAAACCATCTTTTACACCACATTACAAATGATATAGGTCTCAAATCCTTCATGTTAATAGGATTATCGCACTTTGAAATAAGACAAATATTAGTATCATTCAGAGCATCTAAAAAGAACCATCTCTCCATCCAAAGAGTCACTGCCTCAAAGATATCATCACCACACAACCCCTAAAATTTCATATAAAATATTGGATTAAACTCGTCGGACCAGGTGACTCATCCGAATGCATGTGAGTAAGAACTTCAAACAACTCATATTTGGTGATAGGCGCGAGGCGCTTATCATTGTCCTCCCTAGAAAATTTTACGGGATAATAGCCAACATCAGTTCATGAATACTCTCTTTCTCTGCAAACAATTTGTTGAAATACTCCTTAGCAACTTCACACAACCCTGAGTGATCTTTCACTTCCACATTATCATCATTAATGAGAATGTTAATATTTTTAAACTTCCTTTTTGTTGTGGATGATATATGAAAATATTTAGTATTCAGATCACCTCCGCGAAGCCAATGCATCTTAGCTTTCTGCTTCCAATAAGTCTCTACGTGAGTGATGATTTTGTTATATGGTTATTGTGCCTCATAAAATCTATTAATAATATATGTATTATTGCAACTGCAATACCTTTCTATTATCTCCATGTACTCTTTCAACTCCGTTTTGGATTTTGTACATTTACTTCTACTTCAACACTTCAGTTCTTCCGCGCAACTAGATATACATTGATTAATTTCAACGTCTATTTCTCGATTCCACCCAACATTAACAACATCCTCAATATCCTCTTCCTGTAACGACTTATTTCCAAACTTGAAAGAGTATTTGTAGTAAAAAAATTTAATCGGTTCACATTGTAACAATATAGAGTTGTGATCAGAATGAGATGCCAGCATATTAAGCAATCTGACATCAAGAAATAAAGCTAGCCATTATGTATTTGCTAACTCTTTGTCAAGCCTTTCCTCCACAATTATTTTAGTACCCCAACTCTTACGCCAAGTAAATGGGCGTCCCTCCAAATTGATATCTGTTAAGTCACACTCTTCTACGACATTCTGAAATCCCACACATAGCCTGTTTATATGAGGATGAATACCTTGTTTGTCTTCTTGAGGTAACAAATCATTGAAGTCTCCTACTATACACCACAAAACACTTGAATAAATAAACTATAGGAAAACAACAAATAATAATTATGAACACTCTCCATTCATTAAGGAAATCACATCTTAAATACTAGTTCAACCTTATTAGGTCTTTCACTACTAGGTCAGGTCCACTTGAAAGAAATTAAAACAAGAAAAATTCTTTTCTCACCCTTATGGTGTGGGTCTCACCTCAAAAAACCCAAAAATGCACTCAGGTAATTTCGGAGATGTATCTCCGAATGCACCAAAGCCCATTTTTTCCAAAATTTAGTTTGGAGATGCATCTGCGAAGTTTTCTGGGGTAAATTTGCAGATGCATCTTCAAAACGACTCCTGAAGCCATTTAAACAACGTTTTTGTTAAGATGGTTTATCATTTAACCATTCGGTAATATTTTCGAAAATGCATCTCCGAAAATCTCAAGCGGGAAATTGAATATATGACCAATTTGCAAGATCATCTCTTTCACGCACCATACCTCCTCCATAACCCAAAACCCTTAAGAAATCATTTTCAATCAACCTTTCGACTCCAAATCATCATACTTGTGTTTTATCACATCAAAGGGAGCAAAAAATATGAAATTTAAGGTAAATTTCAATCATTTTATACCTCATTGCTTGCATTAATATTGTTTTTAAGCTGAAAAAATGAATGTTACGTCCGCAGATGCATATCCGAATTCAATTGCTATCTATTTCAGAGATGTGTCTCCGAAGTTGCATGTTACTGTGATTTTTTTAAAATCATTTTTCAGTTTTTGTTTATATTAGATATTGTACACCCGAATATGTTTCCCAAAGCTTCTATAAGTAATGATGTAAAACCGGAAGACGTGAATGATTGTGTTAAAGTGGATGAGGTGAAGAATGATGTTAAATCGGGTGCTAGACTGGTTGACGTCGAGTTATATGTTTGTCAAAAAATTAGAATGAACAACTATTTACTGCTCATGAACATACGCTTGAATGAGTCTGCATAGCGGCTAGGAAATTAGAGTTTGGAATTGTACTCAGAAGGTCCGATAATGGTTCTAATATAAGGCAAACATTTGTAACCATGAGATGCGAGAGAAGTGACACATATGTTCCACTGATTCGAAAGTTAAAACGGGATGACACCAGATCGAGAAAATGTGAGTGCCTATTTAAATTGCGTGAATACTGTAAGGTGGATGATACATGAAAATTTAATGTGATTTATGGTTTACATAACCATGCCTTGCAAACCGAGCTAGCCAGTCATCCCATTATATGTTTCCTTTAACCAGAGGATAAGGAAATTGTTTCAAACATGTCTTTTGTAACGCCCCGATTCGATTATTCCATTTTTGTTGAGTCTTTTATTTGAATTGAGTGATAATTGTTTCAATTATGAAATTGGTGTGTTTATGTCATATGTTGATGTGTTATATTATTTTACCGTTTTGAGAATTTTTGGGTAAAATTAGATTGGAGGGTATTTTAGACATTTGCTAATTAATGTTAAGTTAGAAAATTATGTAGAATTATATTTTGAGAGAAAATGATATTTGGTAGAAAATAGAAAATAGAATAGATAGAAAGATATAAATAGTAAAGAGAAAAGAAAAAGAGAGATAGAAAGAAATAGAAAGGAAAGAAAAGAGGAAGAAGAGAAAAGAGGAGAAAAAGGGAAAAGTTTGGAAAATCTTCAAGATAGCTCCTAGGAATCTATTTAATCGGGTAAGGGTGTGAAATATTGTTATCTTACCAATGTATGTGATTATGTATGTGTTGTTTTGAATGTGTGCTTGTTGTGGTTGAGTTAAGAAGTTTGTGAGTTTTTAGGCCCGTAAAGGGTCGGGCTTGAACAACCAAATTATAGCCCGTTTAAATTCCGGGCTTTTAGGTCCGACCCTCTAAGGGCCCGAACCCGTCATGGGCTGGCCCGAAGCGGGCCGGGTAGCCCGTTTTGCCAGCTCTACTTGGAAATGTACAAGACCTTGTTGAAGGGCAAAAAAAAACATGTCGAATGTATTTGTCATCGATCGAGGCACTGCACTGATGAATGCATTTGGAAAGGTGTTTCCTACATCATACGCATTACTTTGTTAATATCACATAACAAAAAATATGAGGAGTCAAATCAAATCGGCGGTAGGTACCAAAAAAATCATGTTGCAGATTGCGAAGATTTGCCACAATCTTGTGCAATTTGTGTGACAAAATTATACCTTCAACTTGTTGATTCCATAGTTGGAAGTTGTTTTCTTGAAGCTTAATCGAGAGTTTTGGAGAAAAAGTGTTAGTTGAACCTGTGAATGTCATGCTTTTTGACTCAACTTGTGTGTTTTTCACTTCAGGTTTCCAGTTTGTGGTGAGGATTCAAGGTTCACCATTATTGCTTCTTGAGAGTCAATGTAGATTCAAATTGATCACTTTGAGATATTACTTCATTGAAGCTTTGATCGACGTTTCTACAGTAGCAATACATGCCGACATCTAGAACTTCAATTTCTCTGAAATGGAAGACACTCCGATGAAAAGGCCACACCCGTTCTTGCTTGCACGTATGCAAACCAGTTTCTCAAAAACCCAAGGTTCTTGATAAGCATGGCGAAGACGATGATTACACTTTCTCTGAAACTAAAATTTGCAAGCAGATCAAAAGGAAGAAGACGATGATGTAAAAACGGGATGAAGGTAGTGGAAAATGATATAATCCCCTTAGTCGTATGATACCATGTTGAATGAAAATGTTCTCATGATGGTGATGATGATTGAATGCATGGAAGATGTGTAGTGTAAGAATCAAGCTTTGCTTGAATTCACTATATTTCTCATTACATCAGAGAAGCTTATAACTTCTATATTTTTATAAGCATATACGAGTTAGGAGTTACTCACTCAATGTGACACCAATAACTATCTTCCTAACTACTCTCTATCTATCTAACTAACTAACTAACTATATATATATATATATATATATATATATATATATATATATATATATATATATATATATATATATATATATATATATACTAACAATGTTTTTGAAATAAAGAATAAAAATGAAATAAACAAATTATAATATTTTTTATAGTATCTAATTTTTAAATCAATAATGCTAAATAGTACGAAGGTAAAATTTAAAGAAATGTAAGAATGTATATATGTCTCATGTGATTGGTGAGTCAATATATCAACTCCTGTTTATATTGGATAATGAGGGTGCTGGTATTGTAAATTCCTTTTATATTTAGTTCTTATTTTTTTCGTTTATTGATCTTTTGTTTTATCCTTTTCAAATAGTGGTATGAAATATTAGTTCAGTTCTATTCTAAAATATTTAAATTTTATATTTTATCACGTTCTATTTTATTCCGCTTCCTTCTATTCCACTCAATTATATTAATTTTAAATTATATACTAAATATAACCTTAATACCATTAAGATTTAAGACCATGACCATTGACTTATTTTTCTTGACATTTTCTCAAACTCAATCAACATATCAATCTAGAAAAGTTGTTAAAACCAAACAATGCTATTTCCTCCTCCATCACTAAAAGAATTATTTTTGTTTTGGGAAGTTTGAGTGTTGTGAAGGAGTGGTTGGAGAATAGTAACTTTTATGAAAAAGTTATTGCTATTTTGAGCCCACCCGTCACCCTGAGGCATTTAATGAAACAGTATAATACTGTGCAAGTAGCTTTTAAAAGGGTAGGAAAAGAATTAAACGCGTGGCAGGAAGAAGTGCTTAAAAGAATTAAACGCGTCACAGAAAGTGCTTAAATAGTGCGGACCCACACACATGAGAAATATATTGTGTGTTCCAATTCACAACACACAAACTTCAACATTCATTTCAAATTTCAATGTCCCACCATTAATTACTACCACTATCTTACTTTTATTCAAAACTAAGTAAATTCAATTTACACACTTTTTTTATAATTCCATTACCACAACGTTATAATTGTTTGTAAAAAAGTCTCGACTGTAATTGATTATTCATTATTCAAATTTCATTAACCACTATCTCCAACTTGGGTGGAAGTATTATTATCATGATTTCTTTGCATATTTACTTATCTCACCAAATATATTGCTTACATTAATTTAATTACTCCATTAAATCTCGACACTAAAAAATCATTAAAGGCAACGTCATTTGGATGAATGTTTTTTATTTATTTTTGGGTTTACATACACAACTTTTATAGGATTAATATTGTCTCTTCAATTGTTATACTATGTTAATATTTAAAATGCAAGTGCTTTTTAAGAATATGTATATTTTCTATATACGTTGTTATTTCTTTTTATTTATTTGTTGTCGAAAATAAAAGTTGTTTTGGGCCGACCATGTTTTCTATTTTCAATATAAGAGGATTGTCATTCTAATAATTATAAAAGATCTCAATTATAAATGTATTAAACGGTTCTCTACATTTGATTACTAACAAACGACAAGTTCATTATTTCTCTCTTTATATATAGAAAGAGCGTCAAATTGAAGGAACATGTTTCAAATCTAATTCCATTTCACTCTTCTTCCCCACATAATAACTTGAGTGTTGGAGTGCTAATCTTGTAGGTCTCCCACTCCGCCAAGTTAAAAGATGTGATCCACCTTCATCGCTGTATTGTACTCATTTCTGGTTCTAAAACAGAACAATAACGCCAACTGTAGGAGTCAATTTCTGCTTCCTACGATTTTCACAAATATAATTATGCTCTTCAATTCCACTAATTACAATCTCCTCAAATTAACAAGAGTGAAAGCATTCACAATCAAGTGCGAAGATCCATCGTATCTTAATCCAATCAAGCATAATCTCAACTTTGTTTCCTCAAATTTCTAAATCTTCAAGTCTTACGATATTTTGTGATGGTTGAAACTAAGGTTACTCGATCAACCGTTGCACACAAAGATGCGGCTTCCGCTCTAGCAGTGTGAGATCAATCAATTCTCCCTCCTCAATAAAGCGTCATAGATCCAGGAACGGTTGTTTCACTACATCAAGATTTGGTTCAAGCTTCGTAGTTGGCCCAATCTATTCAGGTTACTCTGATAGAGGTTCATGTTTTACCTCCAGTTATTCAATCAGAAGGCTTGCCTGGCCTCCACACTTTGCAAGTGAACCTTGACGTACAAAGTGTGTATCTATGTGCTTGAATGTGTAAAGTAAAAAACCGCGCTGAAGATTTATCTGAAGTTTTGATGACGACAATGATGATCAAAGTCAGTGGCAATAACTTTCAACATGATGGTGACAATCTGACCAAAAAAACAACTCATGTGTCATCAACAAAAGAATACTTAAGATCAAAGTAATTATATGATCAACAAAGTGCTTAAAGCCTCATGTAAAGTGCAAAAGTCTGTCATGTCATGTATGCCCGAGTGACCCAGTTAGTGTAAAAGTAAGGAAATAACTTATAAGTATTAAGGAAAATCAGACACACACACACACACACACACACACACACCTAAACTATCGTTTCAAACATTTTTTTTAAATTATTTTCTAAGCTAAGTCAAGTGATTAAAAAGTTATTCAAGCCATTTTCCAAAATATTTTTGAATTAACCAATCAATTGGTAAGTTGTGCAAATTTATTGGAAAATCCCTTTTGAGCCAGCCATTCAAATGGAACATTAAGCCAGTCGACTAGAAGAGTGTTAATTGATTATATAAATGATAAGGCTATCATATTAATGACTTGTAACAAATCTATATCCAAACTTTCCTATTTGGACTTGCTAATCGATTAAAAATGAGTTATCTAATCGATTAGAGGTTTGTGCTAATCGATTGACTCATTAATTCAGTCCATGATTCATTTCTTTCTTTTGGAGCCTCCAACTACTATATAAGGGAGGCACGTCTCCTCCTCCAAACACACAAGTTCCCTACATTTAACATTTTCTGTGAAATTTATCTCTCTGATTTCTCCTTTTTTGTATCTCTAGAAAATATTTATATCATTTAATATTTCTTAAGTGCTTATAAGTGAAGCTTTTCTTGTGAGGAAGAAATTTTTGTAAGTGGTGGTGTTGGTATTTTAAAGTCTTAAGAGTGAGATACTATCAAGAGATTGAGTTTGGTTCCCGAGATAAACGTATCATAATTTTTTGTGTGGTTTCTTTCTTAAGATTTGCTAGAAAAAGCATTGTTTTGGTTATTGAGATAAGCCATAAATCTCTAAACGATTTGTTAGCTTAGTGTTGGGTAAAAGTTATCATTGGTTGGGGATAAGCCTGCAAAAATCTCAAGATTAGATTATATTAAGGTTCATGGGAATAACCTTCAAAATATTAAAGTTTATAGTCAAACTCTCAAAAAGACCACTTGGGGACAGAACTATGCCAACGTTCGGTCAAACCTGTATAAATATCTGGTGCAATCTCTCTAACTTTATCCTTTTAATTTCCATAATTTAATTTTATTATTTTATTGTCGTTGCAACTCATTCAATCAAAATTACTAATACGGTCTTAATCAAGAAAAGGATAAAATTTATCACGATTTTTAAATACCATAATTCACTTCCCTCTCGTGTTTGAGGTCACTTGTCCAACACAAGGTGCTAACAAACTGTTGAATAACATGTTTAACATCATTCAACAATAGAACGCGCACACGCTTGAAGAAAGACTTTAGTGCCTAGAAGAAAGCTTTCATAATACTTTTTTTCGTAAAAATAATGTATAATAGGTTGTGTTGGGAAAGACTCGTACTGTCATCCTGGAAATAGCGAGGGTGAAGAGAGACGAGACCCCTCAATCGAAGGTTCACTAAAGGAGAAGGAATCCTCAGACTCCTCCTTAGAGCCCTAGAGGAGATTGGGGCAGCCACGCCCCTTCCTTGGCTCAAGTAGAAGCTCACTAAGGAATGGTGCAACCGAAGTACCTAGTGTCCGTAAGAATCTTAGAGAGTAAGACTCAAAAGTCCATGGAAAAGGCGCTCAAGCTAGGCGAATATGACAAGAAAGGAGATCTTGACGAGTATATGCATCTCGAAAATGAACGACTAAGTTACCATTTGCATTAACCTCGATTAGACCAACCTGGTTGTGGTTTAATGGTTTGCCCGACGGAAGCATCAATTCTAGGTGGACTTCTAAGAGATATTTTATGCACATCTCATAGCCCAGGAATGACGACCGATGATTGAAGTATCTTTAAGCGGGATTAACCAAGGAAAGAAAGAGATCTTACGTTCTTACATAGACTGGTTCACATAAGTCTCCATTGAGGTGGAATTGAATCTGCTTTGAGTGGGATTATCCAAGGAAAGAAAGAGATCTTACGTTCTTACATAGACCGGTTCACATAAGTCTCCATTGAGGTGGAAGGGGCCCAATAAGGTATTCAGTGTTGGATCTTTGAGAATGATCATATGAAGGACCATCCCTTTAGAGATAAGTTAGGAAAGAAGAAATGTTAACCATGGTTGAACCTTTGTACGTTCTACTAAAGCAATCAATTCTCCACCCAAAGATAGATGTGTTGTCAGAAACGCTTTGCACATCTGACCACAATAATTAATTGCCCGCAGGAAATCACAAACCACCCCCCGCCTGGCAGTTAGCCACTCTAGATGCCTTGGTGGGTTGACCACATGTCTACCGCTGACCAGGTTCTCATCTGGTGGAGGGAAACAAAACTGACCTTTGACCGAAAATGGCCCCAATGATGTCCAATTAACTTCCACGAAAACCATGTAAGTTCTTCCACTCAACACCGTCAGAAACTACAGTCCACCATCATTGTCATACATGCACTCATTTCTGATTTTAAAATAGAACAAAAGTTAATCAAATTAAAGTTTGTTCTAACTTATTCTTACGAAACAACTTATAAATAAATGAGTGCTACTCTATACAAAGTATGTTCTATATCTCTATCTTTAACTAATGTAGAATTTAAGATCTTTTCGATACACTCCCTCACACTTCAAGGTTTGTTGGATTTGATATGTAGATATACACGATGGACGATCCATAGTCTAATCTAATTGATTGACTCTAATACTAATATAATTATAATTTAAGTCAACGCATCTCTACAACACTAATTTGTGAAGTGAGGAGTATCACTTAATATAAAATCTTTTAAAACTATCTATGACATTTGAAATCTTCCTTTATAATTCAAAATATATTATTAACTTAATATTTCAAAGTTTAAATAAATATAATATAATAAATAATTATTAAAATTTTATGCTATAATTTTTTATACAAACATACATTTGATTAAAAAAGGAAGAAATATTTATCATCTCATCCAAATGTTTTTGGATAAAATTTAATGATAAATAAATATTGTAAAAACTCCATTGTAGATAAAATATTTATCATCTCATCCAAATTTTTTTAGATAAAATATTTAATGCTAAATAATTGAGTATAAATTATTTGACATTATCATTTATTTGTATTTATATGTTAATATAAACAACCAACGATTTTTTTAACAACTAAATATTAATTATAAAATGAGTAATATTTTACACAACTAGCTTAAACATTCAAATGGAAAACTCCATTGTAGACGTTGTTTTTAATATTAAAATTGATGTCTTTATAACCTTTTGAAGCAACAACTAAATACTAAAATTGGTGTCTTTATAATCTTTTGAAGCATTAAACTTAATCTTGCATAATATATACTTGTAGTAACTTCTGATTTACTGCATCCAACATTAATGTTACTTCTACTATTAATACACAAATAAAAAATAAAAAGGGCAAATGCTAACATGAAGTTATAGACAATTAAATTAATTATTTAAATTCTATTAACTAATTTTATTTTGACAGATTCTATTAACTAATTTATACAATATCATAAACTAATTTTAATTAAATATATTTATATGAAATTAGTTAAAATCATTTCAAGTCCAATTTAAATAATTATAGTCTTACTTTTTTGTATGAAATTACCTTAAAGTAAGTCAACTGAGAAATGTAAGGAAAAAAATGCAGAACTTTAATCGGATCAAACATGGAACTGCAAAATCACATTACTGAATGTTAACTATATATTCTAAAAAATTATTGCTAAAAAGATTATATTGTAAGAATAAAAAATACAAAAGAAAACGTACACTTGTATTTTTTTCATGTAATTAATTAACACTCTATACAAATAATAGAATTCAAAATCACGAAAAAATAATTAAATTCTCCATGTTGTATTTCTAAGAAGAAAATGTGCACAACTGCCGCAATAAAAATAAAAATAAAAATGAAAAATCAAATCAAATCACCGTAGTCACGAAGAAAAGTCAACGAAATCAACGGTTATGGCTGACTCTTCCAAAATCTGCAAGTTTTCTGGAACGATTCGCACAAAACGACGCCGCTGCGGAGAGGTGTGGCTTCGCCGCCGTAGTCCTAACATCCGCTGCCGCAGCCATCTCCGGCGGTAATCCTTTGTTGTTCCATCTCCGATTCGGACTGGCCCGAACCAGAGGACTCATGCAAAAAATACCCGAACCTGACGCGCTCTTCCCATGCCCGAGCCGTGAACGCCGTGTCGAAGGAACATTTGTCGATGGCGTTTTTTTCCACCACGGAGAAGACTCCGACGAGTAACCACTACCAGACGGACACTGATCGCATTCATCAGTGAATTCCTCTGTTTTCACCGGTGACATTCCACGATCCGATTGACGGTATCGCCTCCTTGCTCCGACGGGAAATTCCTCCGTCGTATTAGCAGTCCGGTTCTTATTCTTCCGACGAGGAGGTAAAATCGAAGAGAACCATGACGGTGATGCTGATGAGGAAGGTTCTTCACACGATGGATCAGATTGGAATTTCTCCGATCTGGATTTAAACAGATTCGAGAAAATCCAAAATTTGCTCAAACGCTTCTTCAATGACCTAGTGTTGGAATTCACAGTGCAACCTCCATAAAAGGTCGGACCAAGTTGTGGAGTGCTGTAAAACAGCCTCTCACGGCGGTCATGACCGTTCCAAGCTGGTGTGTAATCTGATTTCCGGCGAGTGACATAAGGCGAAACGGAGCGTGGAAATATTAACGGTGGTGGAGGATTGGTTTCGGAGTTTCGAGAAGATTCATCGGAAGCGCGTGAGGTGACTCTGGTTAATTGGGCTTGGGCTTGGGCTTGGGCTGCAATTAATATTACGAGGCGTTCCCTTAGACAGGTGGAGCAGACGCCGACGGTGCTGGTGAAGTCTGTGATATGTTTCTTACACCTCATTTGATGCATGGGTGGTTTACATACGACGCCGTTTCGTGTGTTTGTTGAGTAGCAGCATGAGAGAAGAGATCTGATGGGTTGCTTTGTCTTGTTACTATGTATTTTCAAAGAGAGAGAGAGAGAGAGAGAGAGAGAGAGAGAGAGAGAGAGTTTGTTGGCAGTGAGTGTTGGTTGGTACTAATAGTAATGTAATTGTGGAATCTTTAATAAATTTGGAGTGAGAAAATGAGGAGAGAGAGAGAGAGAGAGAGAGAGAGAGAGAGAGGATGAGGTCAAAGTTAACCCGGGTTCTGAAAAAAGATGGAGAAACAAACAGGTTTGGAAACAAGACAGATAAGGAAAGGTACAATGGAAGATTGGATTTGGAACACAATGAATCATTCAAAGCGCAGAGTGATTTTTGTCATTTTATTTTAGGTAATTAACTTTCGTCTGCATTATGTTAGATACATTAACCCGTTTTTTACTTCAAGGAAAATACACATTGCTCTACAGGGGTTTAGGATTTGATAGAAAAGTTTTACCAAAACAAAACAACAAATCACATCTATGTGGAGATTAAAAGAGCAACAAAGAGATTGAAAAAAATATTTGGCATGCTGCTAATAATACTAAGTTATTTGAAAATATACATTATGTATTTGACTAGATCATTACTTTTAACCCTTACTTTTCATTTCAAATTTTGATGCATCGAGGTATTTGAGTATACATGTCATTTGACTAGATCATTACTTTTAATTTCAAACTTTGATGCATCGAGATATTAGAACACGCATATGTCTTATTTAAGATGTTCATTTCATCTTATAAATCATCTCGCAGACAAGTGAAAAATTAAAAATACTTTTTTTTTTTAATATTTGAAGTTTGACATTCGGACATAGCAAACATTACAATAAATTCAGTATCTTAATCAGTTATACTTTTTTTTTCCAAATATTTCCATAAGAGATTGACTGACAAGTAGACATCGGTGTCTTAATAAAGAATTATCTTATCATCATCTAATATGAAGATGAGAAAAATACACAAGAAGAGAGTTTGAGTTGTGTGTGTAATTTCTTTTTCACTTCTAAAAAACATAGCTTCAGATTCTAAACGAGTTCAGAGGTTGATCAGAGATGTGAATAGCAGCAGTAAAAAGAATAATGTTCAAAAACAGTAAACAAATCAGCACAAAGTTTATCCTGATTCCTCTCCTAAACTGAGAATAGTCTAATCCCTTCCGCTCAAGCAACCTAGCAAGAGACTCCTGCTCAATCACACAAGAAATAAACTTCACTGCTCAAGTAACCTTGCAAGAGACTTTTTCTACTTTAAATGAGCAGTTTAGTCAAAACGATTGCAACTATACTTTGATACACAATCAGAAGCATAACAGTTGTACAACAACCACAAATGTTCTTAAAACTTAAGATTTATAAGATATACAAAGATACGAAATCTTAAGAACTAAGAAATAAAAGTTATAAACTTTAACTTCAAAGTTGTGGCCAATGTTACTCTGATGTAGGGTTGTAACCTTCTGTCAAATCTTTAGCTCATTTTATAGAGGCAGAAAAAGAGTAGTTGGAATGTGACCTGCATTAGAGTTCTTAGTTGAGAAGCAAACCAAGATAGACATTTAAGGAGTAAACCAGTTAAGATTATTGTCCATTGAGTAATGATATTATCCATAACATCTTTCTCATACTAGGTATCTACTAAAGGTTGGAGCAGGCTTATGAGGTCACATTTTCATTCCTTGAGCCTTGTAAAACGAAACCCTAGTTGAATTTCTTCAAACTCTGGCGCTTTGATAAGATTGGTCTACTTTTGGGACAAAGTACATATCAAAGGTTGATCACATTTAGCTGAGGTCTTCAGAGTCTGAGCTGTCACTAAAGACAAGGATACCATGATTAGATTTTAATCCTTCAGAAGCTGATACACACGTTCAGAGTCATCAGGTTCTGATCTTTCAGAATCTGAGCTGCTTTGTATCTCTTCATATGCTTTTATCAGGGTCAATTCAGAGTTGAATTCTAAGCTTGTGATTCTGCACACTTGAAGTACATTGTTATTATCAAATCCAAAGGGATATGAACAATTGTGTTCCAACAATCTTTTTTTTTATGACAAACAAAGGTATTTAAGAATAATGGTTGATCAGTTTAACTAACTTGACAACATCAGAGTCTGAGGCTTGTAAGCTCCCCATGAGTCTAATAGTTCAAAGGTTGTGTTTTGTAAGTCCCCCTAAGTCTTATTCAAGTTAATTAAAAATAATTTGATAACACAAAAAAATGTTCATATAAAATCAATATCAAATAATTAGGGTTCAGGTAAATAAAAGTATTCAAAAATACTTTTACCCTCTTAAATACTCCCATGAATTTCTTCCTCTTTTATCATCAACAAAAAGTGAATCAAGACATGTTAGCATCGAGGAAAAAATATTTAGAATGAAAATATGGGGGATAATTATACATTTGAAAGAGTAGATAAAAATTGATTTTCCATTTCCCAAAATATTAAAGCATAATTTTCAAAGGAGAGAGAAATGGCTAGATTGTTTGACACATTTCACCGCTTCTCAATACGGTCAGACAAACGTTTTTCAGGAATTGCAACCATTAGAAATAAGCATTATAATAAAGAATTAGAGTGATACACATTAAGGATAAAAAATTCTTGAACTTTCATAAGCAACGTAAGAGATACACAAGTTTCTCTATAAAAACAAAATTCCAAAGTCTGAAATCTCACATCTCCATCCAACATTATTTCTTTTTAATAAACATGAGTACTTCTTTTGAGGAAACTAAGATCAACGTCTCAACAAAAACCATTGTTGAGAACAAGACCACCACCATGGTGCAACACCAACATCAGTCAACTGAAGAAGTCCAACCATTTGGGTCGATAAGGGCTTCCAATAAGAAGACACACAAGAAGAAGAAGAAGAAGAAGAAGAAGAAGAATGTGCCAAATATGATAGTCTATTTTGACTCCAATGAAGATGGGGGAGGAGCCAGACATAGAGTGTGAGACTTTCTTCAATGCACGAGGAAATTGTTCTGATTTAGATAAACTAATGTAGATCAAACCTCTTGTATTCTTCTTCAAAACTAATGAAGAAGGGGAAGGTATTAACACGCTTCACATCCTTTGTACTCAACGAGAACCATTTGGTTAGATTTGCGTTAAATGTTAGCTTTCTTCAAATTACTTAAAGAGAAAAGAAAAGGATTAAAAGGTATGTTTTCTATTAGGGTGCCTGACTAGACTTTGAATCTCGCTCCTATGTATATCCAGGTGTGATAGAGAACTCGGGGCTATATAGCACTGGGTAGAAAATGTTTGTTTATGGGTCGATTTTAGAAAAAGTTATGATGTCGCAATCGAACGGAAAATATTGCTTACTCAAAACAGTTAGAGGATATGGCATTTCCAACACAGCAGAATGAATTGAGAAGTCAACATTCGTGAGAAAACATTGCTTAGCTCACTCACACATATATATGGAAGAATCGTTGTTTTGTATCATCTCGAGATGAAACATCTTCCGTTTAAAAAGATTTTAAAGGATTTTGAAGCCAAAAGGTAAAAGTTTGGATGTGTTTGATTGTTTTTTGGGTTGAAAGACTAGTATTTGGAATTTCAAGCTATTACGACTTGAGTTTAATACTCAAGACTATGATTGGACATTACACCCAAGTAGTATTTTTAATCCATTTTGTCGTGAAAGGGTTTGGAATATTTACAAGTGTTCTTAGTGGAAGACAAATACTTGGCCTTGCAAGCTATTACGACTTGGGTCTAGTATTCGGAACTATGATTGGACATTACATACAAGTAGTCTTTTAAATCCAATTTATTGCAAAAGAAGACGTGTTTTGGATTTTTGGAGGAAGACAAGTATTTCGATTTGCAAGCTATTACAACTTGGGTCTAATACTCGGGATTATGATTGGACATTAAACCCAAGTATGTCTTTTTCTTCCATTATTGTTGAAAATGGTCATAGTGTTTAAGTTAGTCATTTTGAATTTATTTGAGAAAATAGCTTAATGTTAGGTCAATCGTTTCAATTTGTGTTGCGAAACAAATAAATGAAAATGGTTTGATGGTTTAGAAATGTTTGTGAAATTATTTTTGAAAGTGATTGGAAATTGTAGTAATTTAAAAAAATGAATTTTGTGGTGAAGTTAATTATTTTTTATTTAATTTTTTGATTTAAAGAGTGGAGTTAATTTAATTAGAAAAAAATTATTTACAAATAAAATGAAATCGACATTTTTTTTCTTTGAATAAATGAGGGTTTTGAAAAAAAAAGTCTTTTTTTTAATTAGTCTTCCAAAATATTTAAATGGTATGCTTATTAAACTTCAACTATAATTTCCATGCAAAATTAAGCTTTTTTTTCATTTACTTACAATCTTAGTATACTTTTATTTCCATCTCTTTCAGGTTCGGCAATTGGAATCATTTTGCAAAAGTGTGTAACAATACAATGTCATCATCCTTTGTAACACATGTTTAATTTTGTTATTCTTTGTTTACAATACAAGTATTTTGACATTAAAACTATTACATTTTGTTATTTTTGAATGACATCCTTATTATTTACATTTTCTCATTTCCTATTTAATGTATGTATAAATTATGTCAATTCTTTCAACATTTCACCCGTGCGGGAGCACGGGTTTTTAACTAGTTTAAATGGTTTAAAAAAAAGGAAATAAATTAATATTTACATTTAAACATACAAATATTTGCACCTATAAAATAAATGAACTAAAGTACAATAATACAAATGTTCAATGTTTTTTTTATATACATAAAATTGTTAAAAGCAACAAAAAAAATAATTAAATAAAAAAAAAACCTAAAATGGGCTAAAAGACCTAAAACCAAGGGGTTGCAAAAGAAGAAAGACATGAATGAGAAAAGGAAGGGTGAATTCCCAATTGACTGCCCAACTCACACGGGAGTCAAATATGTTGACTCAACAGGATTTTTAGAATTTGCCTACTCTTAATCAAGCAAGATCCAAGAACCAGTTAATGTGCGCTCACACTGGCTACAGTGGGAACTCCCACATGGGAGCCCCGATTGACTTGGAAAAGTCAATATATATGAGGTTACAAGGGGTGTCACATGGTCGGATCATAGAATTAGACAAAGGGAATATTAAAGTGTGTAAGAGAGAGAGAGAGAGATCATTTTTCAAATTCTTTTTCTCTCATTACTCCCATATCCTTTTTTTCTCCCTCTCTTTCACAAACCAAAAAACAACATAAGCACTCACTAAGAAGGATACGGCACGATGTTGTTTCAAGAAAAACACTACGGTGTTCAAGAACACCACGACGACGCAAATTAATGCAGCCACCGACGCGCCGCCGCCACTCAAACTATAACATCCTAATCGCCGACTCGACATTTAAATAAAATAGTTTGAATAAAATCAAATATTTGAGTGTCACCAAAACATAAAACATCCAAAAACCAAATAGTCATCCAATTACACAACAAAAATTAAACAAAGTCCGACATAAAGTCTTAACAACAAACTCCAACAAAGTGAAACAAAACATAAATAACGGAAGACATCCCATATCTAGTGCTACATATCATAATGAATCTTCTAAAACCCAATGTTAAAAGGTAAAGGGGGTATATACACCATCTCATAAATCAACAACTACACATGTACCTGATTTCTTGTAATCCCGAGGAGCGCGGATGCCACAATGACAAACAAGGGGTGAGAATACATCTAACAATTATTACCGGGGAAATTCAGCAAGACAAGATAGTAATAACGGGAATAACACTATTCTCAATCACACTAAAAAATACATTCAAACAAATTATAATGCAAATGCAATGCAATGCCACCATCTCCATCTCATATGCATATGGTACCAAAATCACTAGAATGAGAGGTATGTTACCGATATCCCCATGTATCTGGTTCCTCCCTGAATCATGTCCCTCTCTAGACGTGAGACAACCATAGTCCCTCTTAGAACCAGGCCATCACTTGACTGAAGCTCTACCTATCTCTGAAATACATGAATGCATGATCACAAAAATCACAACATGCAACATTAATATCATCTCAAAATCATAACAAACACAAGTATCAATCAATCATAAAAGGTTCCACTCTCGAACCTATAATATGACATACTCGGCCATCATTGTAACCCCCTCTATGGATTACTAAACTCAACGTCATTCAAGACCATCAATGTAATCCCTATTTTGGAATACTATGCTCAAAACGCCATTCAAGGTCATCACTGTAATCCAACTCTGAATTACTATACTCAAAATTTATTTTGACAAACAAATTAATTATTTTCCACAAAAGGTAAAGTTATATTATTACCAATATTCTTCAACCCATCAAATTTCTCAAAACAACTCGAAAAGTCTCAGAGACATATAGTTATGGCATAAAAAGTATTCAAAATGATTTTCATATTCAAGAGACTTAAGGTGTTAAAACGATACCGATCTTGTGAACTTTTCCCAAGTCTCCACAACTAACCTCAAAACAATCTATAGCCTAAAACTTTAGAAAAAAATGCCTAGTGTTTCTAAAACAAAACAAAACAAACAAAAACAAAACAAAAACAAAGAAAATAAATTATTCCCTCCCCCGCACTTAAAACAAGCATTGTCCTCAATGAAAGGACATAAATATAAAATAAGAGGGAGAGAAAGGAAAGAACACACCCGAGTAGTCAAGGTGGATAGGTGATCACATAAGCAGCATTTCCTAAATAGAGCTCTTCTACAGTCTCTTCTTCCAAAGTGGGGATCTCATGGAGTAGCTTTGGGTAGTATCCATTAATATTGAAGTTTTTATTAGTGCCTTCGCCTTTTATTTCAGGATCAAAGAAGAATCTTTGATAAATAAAAGTGTTGAATGTGCACGTGATAGCGATCTCATTTTCTACAACTTTAAGAATCAAAGGATTAAGGGGTTGCCTCACTACTTTTGTTCCATTTTCAATTGAGATCTTATGCATACTCATGGATGGACTAATATCACAAGTGTCAACCAAAGTCCATCCAATTCCCTTCTTATATTCCTGTAATGATTTCTCTTCCTGCACAAATTTAAATAAATTATTAGGAAGTGGCTTCAGCTCTAAAGAGGGTGGTTTCTCGATGGATGGTTTGTCCCGGGTAGCCGGGGTGTCGAGAGCTTCATTGACATGAACAATTTTATTTTCAACCTCATTTGCAGTAAGAATATCAACTTGCAAGGCAACCTCAATTTCAGCACAAACAAAGCAAATTTTAGTGTCAGTACAAACATCACAAGAGTAAACATCATTAAAATCAGACAATGATGGAAAATCAGCTGCAAACAAATTAATACAAGTATCATCAACATTTTCAGAAGGCAACTCTATTTGATAAATAGAATGTTCTCCCAAAGGTTGTTGGTTTGATCCTTGAGCTTGTTGCATAATTTGCATCGAAGTGGTAAGTTGATCAAGCTGTATTTGAAAAGCCTGAAGACTATAATTTGTTTGTTGCTGAAACTGGAGATTATTTGCAGCAATTTGCTTGACAAGGTCCTCTAGTGAAGGTTCGGAAGGTGCAGAGCTCCCAACCTGAAATTCCTTTAGATGCTTATTCGGATCCTCACCTGCAAAACCATTAAAACTTGGTAACGAGCGTGTTAAACCAAATTTCAATTCGAAAGGTACATCAACAACATGATATTCGAAACATAAAGCATTATAATTCACATCAGGGGCAACAAGTTCTCTAAAAGTTCTTTGATCAGTCATGATATGATTATTAAATTTAAAATCAGAATTAAATCAATGCTGAATCAAATAAAACCACTGCAGAGTTAAAATGAATGGTAAATAAGAAAATAAATTAAATAGAATCTAAAAAATATAAAAATAACTCTAAAAATCTATTAAATCAAATAAAGATCACACAAAAAAATTTAGATTTTTTTGAATATATGAAAATGGAAAATAAATCAAATAAAATAGAAAAACGCAAAATTTGTGATTTTGAGGGTCAAAATATTTTAGAATTCCATTCTAAAAGAGTATTTTTCTTCGATTTATTTCTGTTTTTCTGGAAAGAAATTGGAGTAAATCGAAACAGTAACTTCCAACTTACCTGAAAGGCTGGAAAACTTATCACTATACTGTAACCGGTATTGCAATCCTGAAAATCAACACACACAACAAAAAAGAAAAGAAAAAAACTAGCAAAAAAACTATACCTATGAATATAAAATCAGTTAATAACAACAAGAATCTCCGACAACGGTGCCAATTTGATCCGCGTATCGCACGCGAATCAAAAATGATTAGTTTTCTTTAAAACATAGTATAGCGACAATGACTCGAATCGTCTCACAAGGATTATTGATCTTATTAACTAACGATAGTAACAATTAATGGGGGTTGTTTTATGGTCGATAAAATAAATAGAACAATTAAGCGATTAAATAAGCGATTATGCAATTAAGCTAAACGATTCATCTACTGTAATCGGTTTCCACCGCAACCTTGCGATTTTATAATTTTCAATCAATTGCTTTTCCCTTTCAATATTATGATATATACTTTGTCTGATTTATTCAATTATATTGAATAATATTGATTAATTTCGATTGCACCTATCATTCCTTTACTATATCGCGTTTGCTTTATCCGCGTAATTTTCGTGTTTGCTTAATTCACGGAAGATTTAATTTGTTTGCTTAATTCAGAATTTAGGAATATATGTCTTATATGATCTTTTGCGCTTGTTAATTGGTACTATTATCGATAAGTTGGGAAACTGAAACAGTAGATAAATCGTATAGCTTAATTGCATAATCGCTTATTTTAATCGCTTAATTGTTCTATTTATTTTATCGACCATAAAACAACCCCCATTAATTGTTACTATCGTTAGTTAATAAGATCAAGAATCCTTGTGAGACGATTCGAGTCATTGTCGCTATACTACGTTTTAAAGAAAATTAATCGTTTTTAATCTGCGTGCGACACTCGGATCACCCCCCAATGCTAGGGGGTGTCCCTGATTTCTTACTGTAATGGAATTGATCCCTATTTATAATAATTTCACTGCATTTTCATTATCATTTTGTTGTATGAATGTTCGTAATGCAAACCTAAATTGGAAAATAAGGTTTTGATCTATGGTTAACATTAGGTTGAAATACCCTAGTTAACGCTTTTATACAACAATAATCTATTAGATATCATCAAGGAATTGAGATATCATATTTCAACCGCTTAACTTTTGATAACATAAAAGGCTTGGTATTCTTTCTATACAACCAAGAAATTGGGTTATAGAGTGAATACCAAAAGGTTTTCTTTAAAGGAATTTATGAAAACTCATCTTGAAAGGTGGTAATGATTTAGCACTATGATGAAGTTGCTAATGATAGGGTTATTTGTCATTATAAGGGTTTTCATACACCTTCCCTAGTGTTATTCTCATATTTGTCATAACAACTTATTTTTATTAAGTGCTTTTATTTTGTTTAGTATAATCTCTAAACCAATTTTAAACAAACCCTAAGATCTTTTGTTCAATTTATTTACATAAGAACTTATTTATTCTTGTGCAATCCTCAAGAGACCGACACCGGGAAAATCCCTAGTATTACTACAATCGATAAAATATCACACTTGCTATTTTACTGATCAAGTTTTTGGCGTCGTTGTCGGGGACTGCCAAAATTTAAGTTTTTTTGTACTTCAATTAAGATTGTGTTGCTATGCGACTAAATTTTTTATTTGTAACTATATATTAATTTTTTATTTTATTTTTATTTTATTATCATAACTGGTTTGTATCTAAACTTTTATGTAAGGTAAGACCTCAGCTGAATTTTCCTTTGACGCAGAACCTGAAAGATCACTACGCGAAAGACTCTGCAAGGCAAGACTTGAAAGACTGGCAGGGTCAAGTTCTGGTCATATTATTTTGTATCTGGAAAAAGAGGACAAGATACCTGTGCATTCTGAGCACAATGATTCAGACACTGATAGAGAAACAAATTCAGAAGGAGTTGACATGGCTGATAATTAACCTCCAATGGAGATTGTTAGATAACTATGGAGGAGCCAATGCTCCACCAAATTAGATGACCATTGTGAACCAACCAGTGAATGTAGCTCATTTTTAGTTGCATCCTTCAACTATCCATCAGTTGGAAAGAAAGCCTTTGTCAGGAAGAATCAATGAAGATGCAAACAAGCATCTACAACTATTTTTTACAATTACAACATCGTTAAAAATAGAAGGACATTATGAGGAAGCTAAAATATTGGTTATGTTTCCTTTCACCCTGACTGATTACGCCGAAGAATGGTTTAACTCAATTCCAATTGGAAGTATCACCACTTGGTAAGAGATGGAAACTCCATTCTTTAATGAATATTTCCTTGCCTTTGTATACATCCGCAAGAGGTATGATATAGTGAATTTCAAACAGAAGGAGGGAGAATCATTGGGAGATGCGTACAAGAGATTCAAGATATGCTTGCCCGCATGTCCTACTCATAACATGGATGCGACTGGGAAAATGCAGAATTTTGTGAATTGTCTCAGGATTAAGATAAAACAACTTATTGGCACAGTTGCATGTGGCTCCACTAATTTCGCAATATCCACCAACATCAAGAAAATCATAGAAGCTATTTTTGCGAATGAACACTTGGAATTATATGACAGAATGATGAATCAACCTGAAGGCAAAATTGATTTGAAGCTTGTCGAGCATGTTATAAAGATGGAAGATCTGATTGCGGCAGAGGTTGAAAGAAGGCTTAAAAAGATGAATCTTGAACCGCATACTGTATCACAGGTGCAACCGGTCCAAGCAGTTAATTGTGAGATTTGTGGGGGACCCCATTTTTCTATGCATTGTGTAGCAACACAAAAACAGGTTGAAGTAATAAAATTCTTGAGGCAAAATAATCCTTACTCTAACACATACAATCCAGGGTGGAAAAATCATCCAAATTTCTCCTGGAATGATCAACAAGGAAATTCTCAAAAGCAAGCTCAAGCTCCACAATAACAACAATACCAACCTTATCAATATCATCAACCTCAGCAACAATATCAACAACAGGCACCAAGAAAAGCTGATTGGGAGATTGCCATAAAAAAATGGCTTCTCAGAGCTCTTAATTCCAAGAGGAAGCAAGAAGTAATCTTAGGAACACAAGTGCTCGGATAAAAAATCTTGAAGTTCAAATGAGTCAAATTGCCCAACATCTTGCAAGTTCTCAAGCACCAGGAGCTCTTCCAAGCGCAACCGTTACTAATCCTAAAGATCAATATCATGTGAATATGGTAACTACAAGAAGAGGGAAATCTAATGAGGACGTTGAAAAAAATGCTGAGATTGGATGATCAAATGCGTGAAGTTGAGTTAGATATCAAGGAAAATGAGGTGGTTGAGGAAGAGTTGGTAGCATTGAAACCGGTGGTGAAAGAAAAAGTTATTGAACCGAAAATGATGATCAAGCTTCCTTATCCACCTAGAAATAAGAAGGGGCAGCAATAGAAGAATTTTGAGAAGTTTCTTGAGATGTGTAAAAATTAAACATCCCATTCTTGGAGGTAATTGAGCAAATGCCTACTTAAGCAAAGTTCATGAAGGATATCATATCAAAGAAGAAAACAACTGATACAGAGCCGATTATTCTAACCGAAACTTATAGTGCTATTTTGTAGGGTATGAAGATTCATGTGAAGAAGAAAGATCGAGGCGCCGTCACAATTCCTTGCACAATTGGAGACCGATCATTCAAAAGAGCTTTTATTGATTTGGGAGTAAGTATAAGTCTCATGTAGGGATGGAAATGGGTAGGGTATGGGTAGGGTATGGGTAGGGTACTATAGTACCCATCCCATACCCGTAGTTTAAAACAATCCCTGTACCCGAGCCTATACCCACGTGGGCATCAATATTTGTACCTGACCCATACTTTATGGGTACCTAAGTACCCATAATCATACTCGTTTACCCGCATTTCTAATAAAAATAATTGATCAACTATTATTTATCATATAATTTTATGTTTTTAATATCACGAAAAAAAATCTAATAATGTTATTGTTGAATTAATAAATAAACAAACATTTATATAAAAATGCATACAAGTTTAATAGTGATGTATTTAATAAAATTGATAAATTAACTTGTATAAATAATTATAAAAATAAAAAATACATAAATATATATTGTGTGGGTATGGGGTGGGGTGGGTACTAAGGTACTTGTACCCGCTTATTTTAATGGATAATTGCTCGTACCCGAGCCCGTACCCATTTTGCGGGTTTTTACCCTACTCATTGTGGATATATTTTGAGGGTACCCGTCGGGGATGGGTCCAATTTCCATCCCTAGTCTCATGCCATTATCCATCTAAATTTTTTGGATATAGGTGTTGTACAAGACACTAGAGTGACACTCCAATTTGCAGATCACTCGGTAAAGCGCCCATATGGGGTAGTCCAAGATGTTCTTGTGAAAGTTGACAAATTTGTGTTTCTAGTAGATTTTGTTATACTTGAGATGCCAGAAGATGAAGAAATTCCATTAATTCTTGGAAGACCATTCTTGGAGACCGATAGAGTGATGATAGACATGGAGGGAGGAACCTTAACTCTAAAGGTTTATGATGAATAATCGAAGATTAATGTGAGAGAAACCATGAAGCATAAAGAGGATTTTGGAACAAGTAACAACATTGAGGTGTTTGATCATATGGATAAGAAAAATAATGTTGAAAATATCTCCAAGCTACATGGAATTTTTAGCTATGATGGAAGCCCAACCTCCGTGGAAGGGAGCCCGACCACACCAGTGGGAGGATCTAAGACAACCTCAATTGGTGGAAGGGAATGAAGAAACTAAAAAAGGAACGGAGTTGAAACAACTTTCGGAAAATCTCAAGTATGTCTTCCTAGACACCGATGGTAAATGTCCGACCATTATAAGCTCTATCCTAAATAGTATACAAGAGGAAAAGTTGATCGATGTTATGAAAAAGTATAAGGGTGCTATTGGTTGGAAGATTGAGAACTTGAAAGGTATTAGTCCAACGGTTTGTATGCACAAAATTCTCATGGAAGATGATCATAAACCGGTAGTCTAACCTCAAAGAAGACTCAATCCCGCCATGAAATAGGTGGTAAGAAAAGAGGTAGTAAAGATACTTAATGCAGGTCTCATCTATCTCATATCTGATAGCTCTTGGGTGAGTCTGGTGCATGTGGTGCCTAAGAAAGGCATAACTACCGTCATCATAAATGAAAAAAATGAGTTGATTCCTACAAGGACGTGTCGCTCCCAAAGATTTGCATCCTGGTACAAGCGCGAACGGTCGGCGAAGGGAACAGTGAGAACACACAGCCGTGAACTCACTGGAGATGAAAAGAGTCGCCAGCTAGGCATTTTTATCCCGGAGGAAAGGCAATGCTGCATAGGCCTAGAAAGAGACGGATAAGACGGTTTGCGAACCAGAGAGACTGAGAAAGGGGGTTGGTTACAACCTGGGAAGGTATTAGCACCCAGATTGTCCGTCGTACTCGACGGGATCCACGCTTAAAAGATTTGTGCTATAAAGGGGTAGTGTCAGTGCAATCTGTGTGTAAAATAGCTGGAAAGCAATATGTACAGGTGTCAGTGTAAAGAAATGTGATGTGTATAAATGTACAGTGTCAGTGTGAGATCAGGAATGAAATGAATTGCTCATGATAATGAGGCTAAAAGAAAGAAGCTGGAAGAGGGGGGAATGGACAGAGACTTTTGTTCGATAACTGTTAAGTTATGCCTACGTATCCTCTCGTGCAATGAGGAAGTCAGAACACCGTAGTTCGACCCAAAGAGACTGAAAGATGAATTGACTGATGAACTGCTTGCTAGCCTATGCTCAAGTGTATGATCTGTCTGGCACAGATGCAAACTGTCTTGCATTAGACGGAAGAAGCAAGTTCTCGTTTGTGAGTGAAGGTGATGAGAAAAGAATCCCGGAGGAGACGATTATTGTTTGTTTTTATGTTTTCAGTCTTTTATTGCTTTTTTGGAGTTTGTCATAAGATAATGAGCTTAAGCCTAAACCAATGGGTTTGGTAAACTCATCACATCATCCCTCTGATTAGGGGTAATGAGAATTACCTTAAGTGTGAAGTCAGATTCTCACACTTAATCACCTTTGATGTAGGGTTAAGATCATTAACCTACTTGTTGATTATTTAGATGTTTTTGTGGTTTCTGTTTAGTGTTGAGTAATGAGGTTAAGCCATAATCAGGGATTTAACAGACTCATTACACCATCCTAAAAGAAGGATAATAGATGAGAATGTTTAAGCTGAGGAAAGCTCCTCAACTTAATCCATGATTAGGGATTAAACTCATGACAAAACAAGTCTTTGATTAAGTGATTTTTATTGGTATGATGATGAAGTGAATTTTATGATTTGTAAGACAACTTGAGGGGGACTTGTCCATTAACACTAGGGTTAGTCCTTCTTAACCAATTAAGGAAGAATTAGAACCCTAATGCAAGGCCCAAGTTACAAGTGTATTGTCTTGATGATTATTAGATGGATTAGTTAAGAGATTTCAACACCTTAAGGGTCCAAGACTTAGGATTAAAGTTATACACTCCATCCTAAAAGAAGGATGCAGGCATGATCTTAATCACCAAGTCTTAAAGCCTTGAGGGTTTAGTCCCTGATTATGAGGTGAGAAGAGAAGACTCAAAGAGAGACATAAAGGTAAAAACTATGGGGGAGACTAATCAAAACCCTAATTCATTATCATGCTTGGTTGGCCCTAATGTTTATGAGGTTTGCAAGAACAATCTTCAGATGAACCACCAGGAAGCAGATGAACAAGATCAAGAGAAGCAAAGTGACTTGCTTCATTTCGAGAAGTCAAGTCACTTGGAGAAAGAAAGTGGGAGGAAGAAGAATGAGCAAGCTCAATCTCAAACACAAGTAAAAATGCAGCAAGGTATGCAAAAAGAGATGAGAAGAAAAGTTATGAGAAGTGAAGGCAAATTCACTTCTCAAAGAACTTACCACCTGAAAAGTTAGTGAAAGGAATGCAATGCAATGCAAAATGAGATGCAATGACATGATGCAAAGCAAAACCAGAAGCATACACATGATGGTTATGATGTTATGAAGTGCTGCAAACATGAGGCAAGGCAAAGGGATGCTCATACAAGATCATGAATGCAAGTGATGCAAGTGTAGGAGCATGAACAAGCATGAAATGTTATGGATCATACAATACAAATGGCATGGCAAATATGTAATGCAATGATCAATGATGCTTCATACATGTCTTAAGATGTCAAATGAATCATAAGAATGCACAAAATGCAATGGCAAGTCACATTATGCAAGGAAATGCAAGAATGATGCAAAGGGAAAGCCCAAATTAGGGTTCATGAAACAAGCATCATACACAAACCAAAAACAGAAGCAAACCTTAACATAAAAAATGGAAAATGGCACCCAAGGAAACCCTAGGCCTATAATGAATCACTGCCCAAAGGGGAACTCTCAATCCTTTACCAATCTCAAGTTATGATTTTTACAAGTTATTAGGGTTTTTTAGGGTTTGCAACAAAAGAAATGCTAATCAATTAGGAAATGCAAGATCAAATCTTGGCCTTTTTATCTTTGAAAGTTCATGCCAAATGGAAAACAATGCAAAAAGAATCAATGTCTCAACCTTCACCATTAGGCAGAAAAGAATTTTCAAACTTATGATCAAAATAATGCACAAAATAGGATTTAATTCAATGAAAAATTCTCAAAATACATCAAGATCAAAAAAGAAATTTGGTTTGAAGGTTGGACAATGTTTCTAAATGTCTTAGAACATTTCATGAATTTTTTTGTAATTTTTAAATACCTAAAAGCATTTTTAATTAATTAATTCTCATTAATCAATTAAAAATAATCTTTTAAATATTTAAAAATACTTTTTCAGTGATAAAAAATAAAATAAAAATGTTTTTGAGTCATAAAAATTAATAAACCCTTAAAGAAAAAGTTTCATAATTTTTATGATTTTTTTTAACTATTTTAAATAAATTGTACAAGATAAAAGAAATAAAATGAATTAAAAATCAAATTTAATGGAAAGTATGCAGGATGGACGCATGGGATTGATCCTGGCTTTAAATGAGTTGACTGGCGCGCAAATTAAAGGCTAGGATCTATCCTGAGCTAATTATATTTAATTAAAAATTAATGAAGAATTAGGGCTAATCAAACGCATCCTGGCCACTCATTCTGGAGGGAAGTCAATGGGTCAACGCACATCAATGGCCAGAATTCAAACTAACGTAATTAATGACAATTAGGGCAAATCACTTTCAGGTGGCCGGAGAAGACTTCCGGTCGTCTTCTCCGGCCAGCAGGTCACCTGAAAAACCTCAAAACCTCTCAAAACGCATCATAAATGAAAACTAAGCTATGGGAAATGATCCCCAACACCTCACGAATCAAACCCCTAACTTAAAACAAATTTATTTAACCTAATCAAGCTGAATCGAAGCAAACTATTTCTAGGGTTCGCAAGCTTCAAACTGAAATTAAATCCTTAAAACGCAACCATTTTCAAAACCAATGATACCAGAGTGATCAGCAAGTCAAGTAGAACAAGTTTGTAACAACAAAATTGATTTCTGGAAAAATTAATTTAGAGCTACCTGAGATTTGCAAACTTTGATTCTGGAACTTTCAGGCCTCTTCTCCTTGCTCAATCTGCTCCTCTTGGTCCCCCAAAGTTGCTTGAATGCTCAAAATGGATTTATATTTGCTGGATGATGAGTTTCGAAGAGAACTGCTTCTGCTCAGTCAACAATGGCAGATGAGTTCTTGGCACTTTCAGGCTGTGAAGAGAGGTTGTTTATGGCCTATGAAGTGTGTTGAGAAGTTTGGCAAAGTTGGTTTGTGTGTTTGTGACTTGAGGAGGGAGATTCGAATGAAGTTGCAGATGGAGGTGTGTGATGGCAGTGAGATGTTCAGGCTTGTTTTTGGCTCAAGCTTTGGTGGTTTCTTGCTTATGAGGTCTGGTGAGTTGAGTGATGATGAAAGTTTTAGTGTTTGAAAGCTGTGTAGAGTGATTCGAAGGAATTTGCAATGAGGGAGGTTTTTGTGCAAGTAGTGAATGTGTATGTTTCAGCCTTTGTTTCTATGTCATATGGCTTGCAAAATGAATGAATAAAATAATCTGATTGGTCTCTTGATGTGACTTGGGCAGCTGTGATAGGTGAGTTTACTTTTGCATAAAAACCACTTTTGTGTAAGATAGGGCATGGTGTGATGCTAGGCAAGGACAAGTTGGGTGCTGGTGCAGCAAAAGGTGAGGGAAAGGCTAGCCCAAAGTCAGCTTCCAATGCTGCAACTTGTAGGAAGTGAATCATGAGTTTTTGCAACTTGGCTAGTTTATGTTTCACATGTGATCTTTGCATAACCAAACATGAAACCAAGGGCAAACTTAGTTCAAATCTGATTTTGTGACTTAGAGAACATTCACATGCTGGTTTGACATGAATTTGAGGCAGCAATCATGCATTGATTCAAGACTTAGCAAAATTTTCACTTGGTGCATAACTTGAAAAACAATGATTTTTGGCAACTTTGCATGGCCATAACTTTTGATCCATGAAGAATTAGATCATGTTCTTGTACTTTTTGAAAAGGGAAAGATGAGATCTACAACTTTCATGACCAAGTTTTTTTCATTTGAAGCCTTTTTGGATCATAAATCAAAGCTTGAAAATTGACCTAAAATGATGCATTCTTGAAAAGTCAACAAAACCCAAAAAGTCAACTTTTGCAAAAACCCTAAATTCTTGATTTCCATGAACTTCAAACTTCTTCCATGATCAAATAGAGATCATATACACTCAAAATGATGAAGATCACCCATTGGTTGGGTCATTGGGGGCCTCAGATGCCCTGATTTTGCACTGACTTGTCTGAAAAGTCAACCCTTGATCAGATGACTTCCCCATGGAATTTCTTCATGAAAATTGATATGCATACTCCCTATACCACATAGAGATCAATGGAAACAAGAATGACCAAAAAAATTGGAGTTATGGCCTCTGAAACCAAAACCCTAATTTTCAGTCAACTGTGCAGTTCATCCTGGCTCTGTATCCAACCAAACCCTAGTTCTTGTGATTCCTCTGCAATTTTGACTTTGAGGAGATGGAATATGATATATGAACACACATGGACCCCTTTTGAGTTGATTAGTGGCCTTTGGAATGGCTCAAGATGCCTTGAGGTTGCTCAGATCACAAACCCTAGGTGCAGATGCCTAGAAACTATCCAGTGAATCAAAAATGTACTATGAGATGATGTGATTGTGTATATGCATATGAGATGATCACAAGCCATGTGTGAAAGGGTGAGGGCAAATTTGGGGTGTTTACAGCTGCCCCTATTCAAGCATGAGTTAGCTGTGCAGGATGTAAGCAACGGCTTAACAGGCAAACAAGATAACTTGTGGTTGAATACCAAAGACAGTCCAAAATTTGCACTCACAGAATGAAGAAGAAAAGGGATATAGATTGTAAAAGGAAATAAAGTATATTGTAAGGTGTGCGACGGAGGACGACCGTCGAGCAGAGGACGACTGCTGGGTAAATAGCAATGACGGGGACGGCCGACATGCCGGGGAAAGTGCGCAAAATAAAGCAATGACGGGGACGGCCGACATGCTGGGGATAGAAGGTAAAGCTAAGACGGGGACGGCCGACTAGCTGGGGAAAAGGTAATATGATGGGGACGGCCATCAAGATAAAGTTGTAAAATCTTTGGGGATTAATGAAAACATGACGGGGACGGCCATCAAGTTCATAAAGGTAAAGTAACCAACGATGGGGACGGCCGTCAGGTTAAAAAAGAATAAATGAAATAAACAGATGATGGGGTACGGCCATCAAAGGTGAAGGACGATCACCTAGCAGGGGACGGCTGCTCTGTTGGGCATAAAAGAAATATGATGGGGACGGCCATCAAAGGTGGAGGACGACCACCTGGCAGGGTACGGCTGCCAAAAAAATATCAACGATGGGGACGGCCATCGGATAGAAAAGGTCAATGATGGGGACGGCCATCGGACGAGCATGATGGAGGACGACCATCAAGAAGTGGAGGACGACCACTCAGCAGGGTACGGCTGCTCTCGAGGTTTATCATAACACAGGACGAGTGTTAGATAACCAAAATCAACAATGGGGACGGCCATTGGATAAAGTGATGAAGGATGATCATCAAAAGGTGGAGGACGACCACCTAGCAGGGGACGGCTGCCAAAAATCAACGATGGGGACGGCCATCGGATGAGCATGATGGAGGACGACCATCAAGAAGTGGAGGACGACCACTCAGCAGGGTACGGCTGCTCTCAGGGTTATCATAACACAGGACGAGTGTTAGATAAAAAGAAAATCTGTTGGTGACTTACTGGGGATGTGGCAAACACGGACGAGTGTTTACATCCAAGAAACAAAAGGTATAAGTGTTTGGTATTGTGTATAGATTAAAGATGCGGACGAGCATCCTTAAGTCTATGATACGGACGAGTATCATGTAGAAGCAAACTGACGCACGTTCAGAGATGATGATACGGACGAGTATCAACTGGTTAACAAAGAACACGGGCGAGTGTTGCATCTGAAAGGACTCTTCTGAGGAGTAATAGACACGGACGAGTATCTATATTCAAGAAGACATAAGGGTTTGACACGGTGTATGGATTAAAGATGCGGACGAGCATCCTTAAGACTATGATACGGACGGGTATCATGTAGAAACAAACATTAGACGCAATGTTCTGAGATGATGGTACGGACGAGTACCAACTGGTTAACAAAGAACAAGGACTACTGTCGAATCTGTGGGGATATAAATGATGTATACAAAATACGGACGAGTATTTGCATAAGTGTGCCAATGAGTAGTGGATATGTATAGATGAGCATTATCTGCTGGGGAAGGTGACACGGACGAGTGTCAAGAAAGAAGAGTATAATATTAACAAGTATATGGGTGATGAAAGTGTAAGTGAACTTGCTGGGGATGCGACACGGACGGGTGTCAAGAAAGTGTATACAGGCATAGGCGACCATGCTGGGGATATGACACGGACGGGTGCCAAGGATGAGTATATATGGGTATATGTGAGTGCAAAGAGGGTGTCTTTGGCTTTCTGCTGGTGATTTGACACGGACGGGTGTCAGGAAATATCTGCAATACGGGTGATATTGTTTGTAAAGTGCATTCAGGCAACCTGCTTGGGGAATGATGACACGGACGGGTGCCAAAAGGTGTGTATATGGTGTTTGTGATTTGAAAGGCAGCTGCTTTGCTGGGACTCTGATGGGGATATTTCTGTACATTGTATTTTGTACAATGACAGACTGTCAATATCTGCAAGTGTTCAATTCACACATGACTTATGATTATGCTATGTATTTGATTTTTGCCGCAATGCTCCGTATTAGACGGAATGCTACGCTCTGAGGGGATAGTATGATGCGAATGCTATGATTATGCAAAGAGGCACAGATTCGGGATTCGGATCCCGTTGCCGCGAAGATCTATGGTTGATCTGCTTGAAGTGAACATTCCAGCTGGGGAGGAGATCATTGGTAGATCTAATGATGTATCTGTTTGGGGATATAAGCCACTGATTGACATATCCCTATAATACGGGACCCAGCTGGGGTTTGTAGAAGCGTTCCTCCCCTCTGTTGTGACTTCTTCGTGCGCTGCTCTTCTGGATAGAGGCTTGAAGCTCCGCGGGGGGATGGTTTCCTGATCTTGCATCCTGCTGAGGAGGGATAGTTGGTATTCTAGTCGGGGAGATGCTATTGGTAAATCAGCTGGGGAGAGCAATGGGAAGCAACTCAGCTGGGGATAGAGCTTTTCGGATGCTGACATCTTTTGCTGATTTGCCAGCTTGCTGGGATATACCTTGCATGCCCCAAGTTGTGTTCTGGATACCTGCAATCCTGCAAAGATAAGGAAACGCACAAATGGTCCCGAGGTATCCTTTACTGGATTCCATCATAGGAGATAAGTACTTTCGAGAGTAAGTATATTCCCTGTAAGCATGTGCTTTATTTTTAGAGAAAGGCATCTGTACTTATGCAATTGTTTTTTTTTAGAAACATCAGACAATTCTTTGCAAAACATAAATGTAAAAGACGAGACATGACTGAAAATCTGATTTTATTAATTCATGTGCCCTGAATTGGCAAGATACAGTCAAAGAAACAAGTCTCCTGAAATGAGGAAATTGTTACAAATTGAGAAACAAAGTGCTGGCAGTGTTGATGACGCTTTGAGGAGCTTCCTCTTCCGCTATGACTCGTATGACAATGACGTTCTTCTCGTCTTGCTTTCTGGAGAGAGTTGATTCTGATTGGGGCTTGGTTTCGTTGGAGTTTACCAAGTTGCTGACAATACAGACGAATTCAGAATGCAGTTGTTCGCTTATTCCCTTATTTTGCACGGATCGCCCTTTCGGGTTTTCAATCCATCGGGATACCCATTTTTGCCTGAGCTGTCCAATGCGGCTTTTCAACTCAGCGGGTGTACATTTTTCATTTATTTCCCTTATTTTTGCCCGAGTCTTTTATTCTGTTTTTGACTCGCCGAGATGCCCTATTTTTGCCTGGACTTACATTCTGTTTTTATGTCCAGCGGGTCATTTTTATGCGAAGTATTTTCTAACTGCATCTGAATTCACAGGGGATGGGAAGTCTTCACCATCCATGGTGCTGAGCATCAGTGCTCCACCAGAGAAGACTTTCTTTACCACAAATGGTCCTTCGTAATTTGGAGTCCATTTGCCCCTGTGGTCTGTATGAGGAGGGAGGATTCTTTTCAGCACAAGATCTCCCACTTGGTACTCTCGATGCCTGACTTTCTGATCGAAAGCTCTCTTCATTCTCTTCTGATATAACTGCCCATGACAGATTGCAGCCAACCTTTTCTCTTCGATCAGACTCAGTTGTTCGTATCGGGCCCGAACCCATTCTGCTTCACTCAGTTTAACATCCATTAATACCCGTAAAGAGGGTAATTCAACTTCGACAGGTAGGACTGCTTCCATACCATACACAAGCTGATACGGTGTTGCCCCAGTGGACGTCCTGATTGACGTGCGGTACCCATGCAAGGCGAATGGTAGCATTTCATGCCAGTCTTTGTAGGTGACTACCATCTTCTGCACAATCTTCTTGATATTCTTGTTTGCCGCCTCAACAGCGCCATTCATCTTTGGCCTGTAAGGAGAAGAATTGTGATGTTGGATTTTGAAGTCCCGGCATAGCTCTGTCATCATTTTGTTGTTTAAGTTGGAACCATTATCAGTAATGATTCGCTCGGGAACTCCATATCGACAGATGATATCTCTCTTCAAAAATCTGGCTACCACTTGTCTTGTGACGTTTGCATATGAGGCTGCTTCAACCCACTTGGTGAAATAGTCAATGGCGACCAAGATGAATCTGTGGCCATTTGAAGCAGTCGGCTCAATCTTGCCAATCATGTCAATGCCCCACATAGCGAAGGGCCAGGGTGAAGACATTATGTTCAGAGGATTCGGAGGCACATGCACTTTGTCTGCATAGATCTGGCATTTGTGGCATTTTCTGGCGTAGGCACAACAATCTGCATCCATTGTGATCCAGTAATAGCCTGATCTTAACAACTTCTTAGCCATTGCATGTCCTCCGGCATGAGTGCCAAAAGAGCCCTCGTGCACTTCATGCATCAATAAATCTGCTTCTGTCTTGTCAACACATCGGAGGAGTACCATATCAAAGTTCCTTTTGTATAAAGACCCATCAGTGTTCAGGAAGAAACTACCAGCAAGCCTTCTCAAAGTCTTCTTATCATTGGAAGATGCCCCAGGGGGGTATGTCTGATCCTCCAAGAAGCACTTAATGTCATGGAACCAAGGCTTATCATCTTTGACACCTTCTGCCGCAAATACATATGCTGGTCTATCAAGTCTCGATACTGAAATCTGAGGTACAAAGTTGGCAATCTGAACTTTGATCATGGATGAAATGGTAGCAAGAGCATCTGCAAACTGATTCTCGTCTCGAGGGATATACTCAAGCTTGACTGTTGTGAAGAAAGTCAGTAACCTTCTTGTATAGTCCCTGTAAGGTATCAGATGGTCTTGGTGTGTGTACCATTTTCCGTTGGTCTGGTTGATTACCAAAGCTGAATCTCCGAATACGGTCAATGTCTTGATCCTGAGGTCAATGGCTTCCTCAAGACCCATAATGCAAGCTTCGTATTCAGCTTCGTTGTTAGTGCAGTTGAAAGTGAGTTTTGCCGAGAAAGGCATGTGAACTCCTTTTGGTGTAATAAGTACTGCACCAACACCACGGCCATTCATGTTAACAGCCCCGTCGAACATCATAGTCCATTCTTCTTCTGGGTCAGGCCCTTCAGTGTGAATGGGCTCTTCGTGATCTTTTGCTTTAATGAACATGATGTCTTCATCAGGGAAGTCAAACCTCACTGGCTGGTAATCATCAATGGGTTGCTCAGCAAGATATTCAGATAGTACACTGCCCTTGATGGCTTTCTGAGATGTGTACTGTATGTCGTATTCTGTGAGAATCATCTGCCATCTTGCAACCCGTCCGGTAAGAGCTGGCTTCTCGAATATGTACTTGACCGGGTCCATTTTTGAGATTAACAAGGTAGTGTGAGTCAACATATACTGCCTTAGTCGGCGAGCAGCCCACGCTAAAGCACAGCAAGTTTTCTCGAGCAGTGAATAACGTTGTTCACAGTCGGTAAACTTTTTGCTTAGGTAGTATATTGCATACTCTTTTCGACCAGACTCGTCATGTTGGCCCAGCACACACCCCATTGATTCTTCTAATACTGTCAAATACATAATCAGAGGTCTTCCTTCAACTGGCGGCATGAGGATTGGAGGTTCTTGCAGATATTCTTTAATCTTGTCAAAAGCCCTTTGGCAATCTTCGTTCCACCTGACCGTTTGTTCTTTTCTTAACAGCTTGAACAAGGGTTCACAGGTTGCAGTAAGATGAGATATGAACCTCGAGATGTAGTTCAATCTACCTAGGAACCCTCGAACTTCTTTCTCAGTTTTCGGTGCAGGCATTTCTTGGATGGCTTTGACTTTATCAGGGTCAACCTCAATCCCTTTCTCGCTTACAATAAAGCCCAGCAACTTTCCGGATCGCACCCCGAATGTGCATTTGTTGGGGTTCAACTTCAGTTGATACTTTCTCAGACGCTTGAATAACTTGAGCAGATTCACCAGATGGTCTTCCTCTGTAAGGGACTTGGCAATCATGTCATCCACATAACATTCTATTTCCTTATGAATCATATCGTGGAATAATGTTACCATAGCCCGTTGATAAGTGGCACCGGCGTTCTTGAGCCCAAATGGCATTACTCTGTAGCAGAATGTGCCCCAAGGTGTAATGAATGTTGTCTTCTCCATGTCTTCAGGTGACATTTTGATCTGGTTGTATCCTGAAAATCCATCCATGAAGGAGAATACCGAGAACTGAGCCGTGTTATCAACCAATACGTCAATGTGAGGTAATGGGAAATCATCTTTTGGGCTAGCTCTGTTCAGATCCCGGTAATCAACACACATTCTTACCTTACCGTCCTTCTTTGGCACAGGTACTATGTTAGCAACCCACGGCGGATAGCTAGTCACAGCAAGGAACCCGGCGTCCCATTGCTTTTGTACCTCTTCCTTGATCTTCATAGCCATGTCCGGACGAGTACGGCGTAGCTTCTGTTTGACTGGTGGGCATTCTTCCCTCAAAGGCAGCTTGTGCACAACTATATCAGTATCCAACCCTGGCATATCCTGATATGACCAGGCAAACACATCAACATACTCCTGAAGCAGATCTATCAGTTGCTTCTTCACTGAGTCTTGCAGGCAGGCCCCGATCTTGACCTCTTTCACATTTTCTTCTGTACCAAGATTAATCACTTCAACCTCCTCCTGGTGAGGGGTAATGACCCTTTCCTCTTGCCTTAACAACCTAGCTAGCTCTTCAGGAAGCTCATATTCTTCATCAACCCCTTCATCAGCTTGATTGATCGGATTGTCAAAGTCATACGATGTCATAGCTGTGTGGTTGTAAGTGCTGTCAGGAAGGCAATCTCTGCAAGGGTTTAATTGGTTCATTTTAGTGATCTGATTTTAGTCTTATTTAGAAAAGTGAAACGAAGTTGTCATTTTGAAAAACACTGCCATTTATTTTTTGTACAAAAAGAAAAATGGAAAAACAGTGAGTATAAAAGAAAAAGACTCGTTTGCAAAAAGATTGTCTGATATTTCATTAATTTAATCTTGTTTGCACAAAAGTACAGATGGCCCTGATTACAAAATGAGTCTTGTCATCTTGGGCAAGATGCAAGACTTTGATGCATGCTTAAAAATACAGGAAATAATAATTACTCTGCTCGAGTAACACTTATAATTCCCTGGGAAGACCAGTTCGAGACACTGCTCCCCGGGATCTTCGGACGAATCCAATTCTCCAGGTTGCGCTCCTCTTCCAGCTCGTCTTCCAGACAGTTGATAGCATCGGGGGTAAGCATTCCCCCACTGACAAAACCAGGCTCTCCAGCAGCCTTCACTTGACGTTGAGTTGGTTTGTAACCCAACCCAAATTTGTCCTTCTTCTCCTCCACAGCTAAGACCTTGCCCCAGCCTAGGGCAGTTCCTTCCTCAACAACCTTCCGGGCTTGTTGGTATGACGACATGGAGATCCCTGAAACAGCAGATGCTTCATTCACATTCAAGGCTTCAAAACCTTGGCTCATGGTTTCAACAATCTCTCCATCCATCTCAATGTATTTGTAAGTAGCCAGATGACTCACAAATATGTCCTCCTCCCCGCAGATTGTGACAACTTGGCCTTCCCACTCATATTTTAACTTTTGGTGAAGGGTAGACGTTATAGCGCCAGCGGCGTGGATCCAGGGTCTACCCAACAAACAGCTGTAGGCGGGCTGAATGTCCATCACATAAAAGATAGTTTTGAAGGTCTGCGGGCCAATTGTCACAGGCAGCTCAACTTCTCCCAGAACCGATCTCTTCGAGCCATCAAAAGCTCTAACCACCAGGTTGCTGGGTCTCAATGCCAGTCCATCATATTCAAGCTTCACCAGAGCCTTCTTTGGTAAGACATTCAGGGATGATCCTGTGTCCACCAGCACATGTGAAAGGACAGCTCCTTTGCATTCCATAGTTATGTGCAAGGCTTTGTTGTGATTGCGGCCATCCACTGTCAGGTCAGAATTGGTAAAGCCTAGCCCATTGCTAGCAGTGACATTTCCAACGACCGTTTCTAACTGGTTGACAGTAATCTCCTCCGGCACGTAAGCTGCGTGCAGTACCTTCAGTAGTGCATTCCGATGGGCTTCGGAGCACAGAAGCAGTGAGAGGATGGAGATTTTGGATGGAGTCTGGTGAAGTTGATCCACAACTTTATAGTCACTCTTCTTGATGATCCGCATAAATTCATCAACCTCCTGGTCAAATGGAGTCTTCAAGGCTTCTTTGGCAGCTGGATCTTCCTGCACCGGGCTTTTACCCTTTGCCTTGGCAACAGCTTCTGCTTCGGCAGTAGGTCTTTGGACTTGTGAAGCAAAGAGACGTCCGCTTCTAGTAAAGCCTCCGCCTCCGCCCACATTATCAATTTGTGGTGCAGGTGCTGATGTTTCCAGAGTGATTCTTTTCCCTTCACAGTACACGTCAGAGCCATAGTGCCAAGGGATGGCCCTATTGCTTTCATACGGTACAGGTCCAGGTACTGTGACGGTAACCGGACCGATTGATGCTGCTGAAGGGACTGCAATTGTTTGTGGATCATAAAAGATAGTAATTGGTGCTCTAGTGGGAGCAGCACCCTCTGAATGGTAGGCGGAGTTATTTTCTGGATCGTAGAAGATGGTAACAGTAGAGACATCTTCATGGTCGTTTGCTGGAGTTGTAGGAGGTCCTGATGGAAGGACTGTTGTTGTTGTAGATGGAGAGTCGAAATGGAATGAAGCTGATGTTGTAGCAGGAGAAACCGTTGAAAACTGATCATTGGGTAGAACAGATGAAGTACTTGCTGATGTTGCTGATGAAATATCTGGAACAGTAGTTGTTGCATTTGTAGGAGGGTCTGAAACCGTTGCTGATGAAGCTGCCGGATGTGCCGGAAACGATGTAGTGATTTGTAAGAGGCCACTCTTGATAAGGTTGTCAATGCCATTCCTCAGGTCTTCACACCCATTCCAAGAAATGTTGCAGTAGGGGCACCCCAACTCACATCCCGGGAATATATCATTTTCACGGAGCTGAGCCTTGATTTCCACCAATGGTGTCCTGATCTGATCCACACTAGTTATCAAATAAGACTGTTGGTCTTCTTCAATGGCATTAATTCGGGGACCACCATGGTGTGGTATTGGGTTTTTAGTGACATTGGGCGGAGGAGCAAAATTCAAAGCCTTGGAGTCTACCAGGTCTTGTACCTTCATATGCAGAGCTCTGCATTTTTCTGTACTGTGACCAGGTGCGTTTGAATGAAAAGCGCACCTAGCATTGGAATCATAGTTTCTTGGTAGACTGTTGGGATCCGGAGGTGCCAACGTTCTTAGCTCAACTAGGTTGAGTTTCAGAAGTTGTGGCAGTAAGGCAGCATATGGCATTGGAATCGGGTCTATCACCCTGTTAGCTTGAGAGGGCCTCTGCTGGAATGGCCTCTGTTGATTGTTGTTGTTGGAGTTGTTGTTGTAGTTGTTTCTCGGAGGATATTGATTCTGATGGTACTGAGGTTGTTGTTGGAAATTTTGTTGAGGAGGTTGATAGACTGGTAGAGGATGAGCTGGAGCAGGGATGGTGACTGCTGCTATTGTTCTGGGAACATACTGGGGTCTGCCCCTGTTGGTGTGAATGGCATTGGTCTCGCCAGATCTTCTCGGGCCTGTAAAAGGCTTTCTTGTACCACTGGACGAGCTTGCACCATTATCAGATATCTTACCCATTTTTAACAGGCTTTCAATTCTCTCCCCAGCTATGACGACATCGGCGAAGCTGGTGGAAGAGAAAGCAGCCAACCTGTCAATATACGTTCCCTGGAGAGTGTTCATGAACATGTCTGCCATTTCTCTCTCAGACATTGGTGGTTGAACGGCAGCAGCCAATTGCCTCCATCTTTGGGCGTATTCACGGAAACTTTCCCTTGACGACTGTGACATTCCCATCAAGAGAGTCCTATTGGGTGCCATGTCTAAGTTGTATTGATACTGACGGATGAAGGCCTCTGCCAGGTCCTTCCAGCATCTTACAGTTGCCCTTGTCAAGTGGGAATACCATTCCCTTGATGCTCCAGTCAAACTGTCTTCAAAGTAGAACATCCAAAGTTTCTCATCCATCGTATAAGCTTTTAATCTTCCCAGGAATGACTGCAAATGAGTCCGGGGGCATGAAGTCCCATTATACTTTTCGAAACATGGAGGCTTGAACTTGTGGGGGATCCTGACCCCGTCTACCAGCCCCATGTCCATGACGTCAAAGCCCAGAGAATTTTGAGACTCCAGTGATCTCAACTTTTCAGCTATCTCATCCAAACGCCTATCATAGGCCTCCTCTCCAGCACCCATGACTGTGAATTGGTCCTCCTGAGGATCCTCTTGAAGCACTCTGGCTGCAGTAGCCGTTCCCTGAACGTTTGCGGGGATGTGGATCTCAGGATGTAAATGTGGGCCAAACACAGGAGGGTTGGCATGTGGTTGCATCCTTTCGTTGTTGCTTGTGCCAGCAGTTCCCACATGGGGGTCCTCTTGAGTTCTCCCCTCTACCAAAACCCTAAGTCTCTCCTGACTTTGAGCTAAGTTATTCATCACTTCCATGAATTGAGTGATCTGGGTTCTCATCTCCACCCTTTCGTTAGCCATCTGGGTTCTGGCCTCGTTGAGATCTTGCTGCAACTGGTCCATTTGGATGCCCGGAAGGTTGCTTCTAGTTGGGTACCTGTGTGGCCTGTTGAGAGGAAACACCCGGCGACGAGCAATTCTGCCTGAATATCACAACAGAGGTTAGTATCAATAAAACAAAACCTACAAAACAAACAAGAGGGGTTAGTATGCAATGCAGTTGTGCTTATTTGCTATCAAGGGTATCCGGTTTGGTCTTCAGTTTTGACCCGTCCAGACCCTTGAAGATGATGCTGTTGGAATTGCTCTTGCCATGCACTTGGGTGGAAACCAACATAAATATATTACAAAGGACAACATAATACAATTTGTTCATTTTTACAACACCAGCCCTCTAGGGGTCAAAATACATAATCAAAAAGCAAAAGTACATGAAAAGAAATAGCAACAAGCAAATGATCAAACTCCGAGGCCAAACTCGTCCTCGCGAACTTCCTTAAGAAGTGCTTCGGTCACAGGATCAGCCGGGCGCTCCGTAAGACTTCTGATGAGGAGGTTTCTTGTTGCAACAGCTGCAGTCAACTTCTTGTTCTGACTTTGGTCTTTAGACCTCTTCACACCAGCTCTGATTTCTAGCTCTGAAATTTCCTTCTGGGCTGCTGCCAGGGTTTTTTCCATCTGTTCCATCTTGTCCTGAACTCTCTTGTCTTCTAGAGTACGGGCCTCAGTGATCCGGACCCATCTGGCCTGACTTTCCTTCAGGTACAAGTCTGTTCTTGCTCTTTGGAACTGGGCTTCTTTACAGGCATTCTTCAGAATCTGCTCACCAGCTTTAGACTTGTTGATGTACTCTCCAGACTTTTCAATTTTAATTAAGTGCTCAACCCTCAGCTTCTCCAATCTTTCAATCTCCCTCTCACCTTCACTCCTTTCCCGAAGGGTCTTCTGCAAGGCTTGAGATAACTTCTCATTCCTTTCCTTCAGGCTTTCAAACTCTTCTAGACCAACAGTGGCAGGGGGTGGTGCTGATGATGATTCAGGCATGTCTTTGATGGTGAAGGGCAATCCTGAGATTTGGGCCCTGGCATGAGACCACTCCTGATATTGGGCTGATGCCACATTATTGCACTTTCCCAGAATGGTGATTCCCTTGGTTTGAATATGATCCCAGGCCCAAGCAGCCTGCCTAACAGTTGTCAAACTGACCTTGTTCTCACAGTAGAGGGTCTCAGCCAAGTCCTTTTCCCTAGGAGCATGAACCAGTGCATAACCCAATTGCCTCTTGAACAGCAGGGGGTTGTAATTGATACTTCCCTTGACTCCTACCAAAGGCACATTAGGAAAATGCCCACAGTTAGTGATTATGTCTCTGCCCTTGGTACTTTGATTGCACCATTTGATATCTGCTGCAGTTAGGACAGAAAGTCTCCTTGCCCAGTTGCTTTGCTGGTGAGGGTTTAAGAATGCATCTGTCTTAGGTAGATGCTTGAGAAGCCAGGCATGGAATAGTGGAGCACAAATCCTCACTAACTTCCCTCTCTGTTTCTCATTCCTCTGATGTACTGAGTAATAGAGATCACCCAACAAGGTAGGCACTGGGTTCTTCAAGATGAACAAATGGATTGCACTCTTGCTGATGAATCTGGGCTCATCTGCAAATAACACAATTCCATACACACTTAAGGCCAACAGAGCACAAACAGCTTTCCACTCCCCCAGGGAAGCCTTCAAACTAGCTTGAGAAATCAGGAAGCCCAGATGAAATCCAGGGACACTAGATTTAGAGGTCATGTGTTGTTCAATCAAAGCAGGTTCCAGGTGCAAAGCTTTGGCTATCTCCCCATTGCTGGGAAAGTCCATTTCAGGGTTGAATGGGATCTCCCCCTTGATAGGCAAACCAGTCAAAGATGAGTATTCTTCCAAAAGAGGACCCAACTGGAAGTCTTGAAATGTAAAGCATCTCAATGGGGGGTCATAGAACTGGATGCATGTATGGATCAGGCTCCTCTGAGATGGGTCCATGTCCATAACTAGGTCAAGTATGTCCCCATAATGCTCCCTGAACAAAGGTATGTACTCTGGGGTGATCAGGGTTTGGATCCTCCTGAGGTCTGACAAGTCTGGTTGGAAGAAATGATAGGTAATGTTGTTCTTCTTTGGAGCCATGATGCTGAAGACTGGGTAGAGTGCTGATGACAGTGCTGAGGTAGAGAGATAGCCACTGATAGGCTGGTGCTGAAGCAGACAACTAAAACTGAAACAGATGCTGGTGAAGATGGGTCAAAGCTGCAGATGGGGTCAAAACCAAAACCTGATGAAAATGGATACCCTGAAAAACAAATAAGCATATGTTAATATGATGCAATGAGGATGTATGCAGATGAAATGCAAGGGTTTGTGACTGAGCTGGATCTGAATAACTGCCTTGGTATAAATCCATGTGTGTCTAAGAATTCCAGATGGAGGTCTAAAGAAATCCAGTAACCAAGGTAGGGGACTCAAATAAAGAGCCACAGGTCCAGGGTTTTAGAATCACAAGAACTATCCAACATGAAGCATTCTTAACAAAGTCAAAGTAACAGGGTATTCTGAGGTCAGGGTACCTGCAAACCTGTAAACAGCCCAACCCCCTCACAGGTAGTGATCTAGAACAAGGATCCTCAGACTTGGATCAGTTATGAGAAGTGTAAACACTTCTAACCCGGAGGTACAGTGTTTACAATAACCATAACAATTCCTCCTCTAATTCACCTCAATTTCTGAAGGTCAATACTAAAAGGTCATCCAGACTTAGCAGGCTTCCCAGATCCCCCTAGCATTGCAGGAAATCTGCAACACAGAGTTCTCAAGAAGAAACCCATATCTGAACCGTGTTTCATATTCCCGCACCAGACTGAAAATTGACTGGGAAAGAATATGATTCACTCTAGCCTAGGTGTCACTCAGGTCCCAGGTATAGGACCTAAACTCTCAATGGAACCCCACCCACCAAAACAAAGAAACCAGATCCAGCCAGCAGCAATGACAGTATGATATATGAAAAACTGTAAAGAAAGCAATAAATAAAGCTGTACAGAAAGCAATAAATAAAGCAAATATACAAACACAAATAACACATAACACCCCAATAAACACAAATCAATCAAGCGCTAGGAGGAACCCACAAAAAGAACCAGAAACCCTGGTTGCAGTATAAGGATCCCCAGCAGAGTCGCCAAGCTGTCGCTCCCAAAGATTTGCATCCTGGTACAAGCGCGAACGGTCGGCGAAGGGAACAGTGAGAACACACAGCCGTGAACTCACTGGAGATGAAAAGAGTCGCCAGCTAGGCATTTTTATCCCGGAGGAAAGGCAATGCTGCATAGGCCTAGAAAGAGACGGATAAGACGGTTTGCGAACCAGAGAGACTGAGAAAGGGGGTTGGTTACAACCTGGGAAGGTATTAGCACCCAGATTGTCCGTCGTACTCGACGGGATCCACGCTTAAAAGATTTGTGCTATAAAGGGGTAGTGTCAGTGCAATCTGTGTGTAAAATAGCTGGAAAGCAATATGTACAGGTGTCAGTGTAAAGAAATGTGATGTGTATAAATGTACAGTGTCAGTGTGAGATCAGGAATGAAATGAATTGCTCATGATAATGAGGCTAAAAGAAAGAAGCTGGAAGAGGGGGGAATGGACAGAGACTTTTGTTCGATAACTGTTAAGTTATGCCTACGTATCCTCTCGTGCAATGAGGAAGTCAGAACACCGTAGTTCGACCCAAAGAGACTGAAAGATGAATTGACTGATGAACTGCTTGCTAGCCTATGCTCAAGTGTATGATCTGTCTGGCACAGATGCAAACTGTCTTGCATTAGACGGAAGAAGCAAGTTCTCGTTTGTGAGTGAAGGTGATGAGAAAAGAATCCCGGAGGAGACGATTATTGTTTGTTTTTATGTTTTCAGTCTTTTATTGCTTTTTTGGAGTTTGTCATAAGATAATGAGCTTAAGCCTAAACCAATGGGTTTGGTAAACTCATCACATCATCCCTCTGATTAGGGGTAATGAGAATTACCTTAAGTGTGAAGTCAGATTCTCACACTTAATCACCTTTGATGTAGGGTTAAGATCATTAACCTACTTGTTGATTATTTAGATGTTTTTGTGGTTTCTGTTTAGTGTTGAGTAATGAGGTTAAGCCATAATCAGGGATTTAACAGACTCATTACACCATCCTAAAAGAAGGATAATAGATGAGAATGTTTAAGCTGAGGAAAGCTCCTCAACTTAATCCATGATTAGGGATTAAACTCATGACAAAACAAGTCTTTGATTAAGTGATTTTTATTGGTATGATGATGAAGTGAATTTTATGATTTGTAAGACAACTTGAGGGGGACTTGTCCATTAACACTAGGGTTAGTCCTTCTTAACCAATTAAGGAAGAATTAGAACCCTAATGCAAGGCCCAAGTTACAAGTGTATTGTCTTGATGATTATTAGATGGATTAGTTAAGAGATTTCAACACCTTAAGGGTCCAAGACTTAGGATTAAAGTTATACACTCCATCCTAAAAGAAGGATGCAGGCATGATCTTAATCACCAAGTCTTAAAGCCTTGAGGGTTTAGTCCCTGATTATGAGGTGAGAAGAGAAGACTCAAAGAGAGACATAAAGGTAAAAACTATGGGGGAGACTAATCAAAACCCTAATTCATTATCATGCTTGGTTGGCCCTAATGTTTATGAGGTTTGCAAGAACAATCTTCAGATGAACCACCAGGAAGCAGATGAACAAGATCAAGAGAAGCAAAGTGACTTGCTTCATTTCGAGAAGTCAAGTCACTTGGAGAAAGAAAGTGGGAGGAAGAAGAATGAGCAAGCTCAATCTCAAACACAAGTAAAAATGCAGCAAGGTATGCAAAAAGAGATGAGAAGAAAAGTTATGAGAAGTGAAGGCAAATTCACTTCTCAAAGAACTTACCACCTGAAAAGTTAGTGAAAGGAATGCAATGCAATGCAAAATGAGATGCAATGACATGATGCAAAGCAAAACCAGAAGCATACACATGATGGTTATGATGTTATGAAGTGCTGCAAACATGAGGCAAGGCAAAGGGATGCTCATACAAGATCATGAATGCAAGTGATGCAAGTGTAGGAGCATGAACAAGCATGAAATGTTATGGATCATACAATACAAATGGCATGGCAAATATGTAATGCAATGATCAATGATGCTTCATACATGTCTTAAGATGTCAAATGAATCATAAGAATGCACAAAATGCAATGGCAAGTCACATTATGCAAGGAAATGCAAGAATGATGCAAAGGGAAAGCCCAAATTAGGGTTCATGAAACAAGCATCATACACAAACCAAAAACAGAAGCAAACCTTAACATAAAAAATGGAAAATGGCACCCAAGGAAACCCTAGGCCTATAATGAATCACTGCCCAAAGGGGAACTCTCAATCCTTTACCAATCTCAAGTTATGATTTTTACAAGTTATTAGGGTTTTTTAGGGTTTGCAACAAAAGAAATGCTAATCAATTAGGAAATGCAAGATCAAATCTTGGCCTTTTTATCTTTGAAAGTTCATGCCAAATGGAAAACAATGCAAAAAGAATCAATGTCTCAACCTTCACCATTAGGCAGAAAAGAATTTTCAAACTTATGATCAAAATAATGCACAAAATAGGATTTAATTCAATGAAAAATTCTCAAAATACATCAAGATCAAAAAAGAAATTTGGTTTGAAGGTTGGACAATGTTTCTAAATGTCTTAGAACATTTCATGAATTTTTTTGTAATTTTTAAATACCTAAAAGCATTTTTAATTAATTAATTCTCATTAATCAATTAAAAATAATCTTTTAAATATTTAAAAATACTTTTTCAGTGATAAAAAATAAAATAAAAATGTTTTTGAGTCATAAAAATTAATAAACCCTTAAAGAAAAAGTTTCATAATTTTTATGATTTTTTTTAACTATTTTAAATAAATTGTACAAGATAAAAGAAATAAAATGAATTAAAAATCAAATTTAATGGAAAGTATGCAGGATGGACGCATGGGATTGATCCTGGCTTTAAATGAGTTGACTGGCGCGCAAATTAAAGGCTAGGATCTATCCTGAGCTAATTATATTTAATTAAAAATTAATGAAGAATTAGGGCTAATCAAACGCATCCTGGCCACTCATTCTGGAGGGAAGTCAATGGGTCAACGCACATCAATGGCCAGAATTCAAACTAACGTAATTAATGACAATTAGGGCAAATCACTTTCAGGTGGCCGGAGAAGACTTCCGGTCGTCTTCTCCGGCCAGCAGGTCACCTGAAAAACCTCAAAACCTCTCAAAACGCATCATAAATGAAAACTAAGCTATGGGAAATGATCCCCAACACCTCACGAATCAAACCCCTAACTTAAAACAAATTTATTTAACCTAATCAAGCTGAATCGAAGCAAACTATTTCTAGGGTTCGCAAGCTTCAAACTGAAATTAAATCCTTAAAACGCAACCATTTTCAAAACCAATGATACCAGAGTGATCAGCAAGTCAAGTAGAACAAGTTTGTAACAACAAAATTGATTTCTGGAAAAATTAATTTAGAGCTACCTGAGATTTGCAAACTTTGATTCTGGAACTTTCAGGCCTCTTCTCCTTGCTCAATCTGCTCCTCTTGGTCCCCCAAAGTTGCTTGAATGCTCAAAATGGATTTATATTTGCTGGATGATGAGTTTCGAAGAGAACTGCTTCTGCTCAGTCAACAATGGCAGATGAGTTCTTGGCACTTTCAGGCTGTGAAGAGAGGTTGTTTATGGCCTATGAAGTGTGTTGAGAAGTTTGGCAAAGTTGGTTTGTGTGTTTGTGACTTGAGGAGGGAGATTCGAATGAAGTTGCAGATGGAGGTGTGTGATGGCAGTGAGATGTTCAGGCTTGTTTTTGGCTCAAGCTTTGGTGGTTTCTTGCTTATGAGGTCTGGTGAGTTGAGTGATGATGAAAGTTTTAGTGTTTGAAAGCTGTGTAGAGTGATTCGAAGGAATTTGCAATGAGGGAGGTTTTTGTGCAAGTAGTGAATGTGTATGTTTCAGCCTTTGTTTCTATGTCATATGGCTTGCAAAATGAATGAATAAAATAATCTGATTGGTCTCTTGATGTGACTTGGGCAGCTGTGATAGGTGAGTTTACTTTTGCATAAAAACCACTTTTGTGTAAGATAGGGCATGGTGTGATGCTAGGCAAGGACAAGTTGGGTGCTGGTGCAGCAAAAGGTGAGGGAAAGGCTAGCCCAAAGTCAGCTTCCAATGCTGCAACTTGTAGGAAGTGAATCATGAGTTTTTGCAACTTGGCTAGTTTATGTTTCACATGTGATCTTTGCATAACCAAACATGAAACCAAGGGCAAACTTAGTTCAAATCTGATTTTGTGACTTAGAGAACATTCACATGCTGGTTTGACATGAATTTGAGGCAGCAATCATGCATTGATTCAAGACTTAGCAAAATTTTCACTTGGTGCATAACTTGAAAAACAATGATTTTTGGCAACTTTGCATGGCCATAACTTTTGATCCATGAAGAATTAGATCATGTTCTTGTACTTTTTGAAAAGGGAAAGATGAGATCTACAACTTTCATGACCAAGTTTTTTTCATTTGAAGCCTTTTTGGATCATAAATCAAAGCTTGAAAATTGACCTAAAATGATGCATTCTTGAAAAGTCAACAAAACCCAAAAAGTCAACTTTTGCAAAAACCCTAAATTCTTGATTTCCATGAACTTCAAACTTCTTCCATGATCAAATAGAGATCATATACACTCAAAATGATGAAGATCACCCATTGGTTGGGTCATTGGGGGCCTCAGATGCCCTGATTTTGCACTGACTTGTCTGAAAAGTCAACCCTTGATCAGATGACTTCCCCATGGAATTTCTTCATGAAAATTGATATGCATACTCCCTATACCACATAGAGATCAATGGAAACAAGAATGACCAAAAAAATTGGAGTTATGGCCTCTGAAACCAAAACCCTAATTTTCAGTCAACTGTGCAGTTCATCCTGGCTCTGTATCCAACCAAACCCTAGTTCTTGTGATTCCTCTGCAATTTTGACTTTGAGGAGATGGAATATGATATATGAACACACATGGACCCCTTTTGAGTTGATTAGTGGCCTTTGGAATGGCTCAAGATGCCTTGAGGTTGCTCAGATCACAAACCCTAGGTGCAGATGCCTAGAAACTATCCAGTGAATCAAAAATGTACTATGAGATGATGTGATTGTGTATATGCATATGAGATGATCACAAGCCATGTGTGAAAGGGTGAGGGCAAATTTGGGGTGTTTACAGGACGGTCACAAGGTGGCATGTGTGTATTGACTACCAAAGGTTAAATTTGGCCACAAGAAAAGATCTTTTTCCATTTCCCTTCATTGATCAAATGTTAGAAAGGCTAGAGGGTCATGATTTTTATTGTTTCTTTGATGGATACTGAGGGTACAACCAAATTGCGGTTGCACTGGAAGATCAAGAGAAGATGGCCTTTACATGCCCTTATGGAATCTTCGCTTATAGAAGGATGCCATTTGGGTTGTGCAATGCTCCAACCACTTTTTAGAGATGCATGACCTCCATTTTTCCTGACATGCTTGAAAAGCATATGGAAGTCTTCATGAAATGGGAGAAGTGCCATTTTATGGTTCGCAAAGGAATTGTCATGGGTCATAAGATCTCCCACAAAGGGATCGAAGTTGACAAAGCTAAAGTGGAAATGATATCAAAGCTCCCACCTCTGGTAAATGAAAAAGGTATAAGAAGTTTCTTAGGACATGCAGGTTTCTACCGTCGGTTCATAAGATATTTTTCTAAGATAGCCAAACCTTTAACCACCTTGTTGGTTAAGGATATGGCTTTTGTGTTCGATAAAGAGTGTGCTGATGAATTTGAGACATTGAAAAATAAATTAGTGTCGACACCCATAGTTATTGCTCCCAATTAGTCTCTTCCATTTGAGATCATGTGTGATGCAAGCGACATTGCAGTTGGGGTTGCTTTAGGACAGCGACGAGATACGATTTTACATGTTATTTATTATGCTAGTCATGTTTTGAACCCCGCACAGATGAATTACGTAATACCGAAAAGGAGTTGATTGTTGTTGTTTATGCCTTTGATAAATTCAGGCAATATCTATTGGGTTCAAAATTGATTATTTATACTGACCATGCTACTTTGAACTATCTTCTTACTAAGCAGGATTTTAAGCCAAGACTACTGAGATGTATTCTACTCCTTCAAGAGTTTGATGCAGAAATCCGTGACAAGAGAGGGTGTGAAAATATTGTTGCCGATCACCTCTCTCGAATGTAACCTATTGAAGAAACAAAGGACAATTGTCCAATAAAGGATGAGTTTGCTGATGAACACGTTCTTGTTGTTATTGGTGTCCCTTGGTTTGTGGATTTTGCAAACTATCTAGTGGGTGGCCCTCCCCGATGATTTTGACTCTAACAGAAAGAAAAAGTTTGTTCATGATTGCAGGTTTTACTTATGGGATGATTCGTTTTTGTACCATAGAGGAGTTGATGGACTAGTAAGGAGATGTGTGCCTGAGGAGGAGCAAAAGGATGTACTGAAAGCGTGTCATGACTTAGAATATGGGGGCATTTCAGTGGTGATAGAACCGCATCTAAAGTCCTTCAGTCAGGGTTATATTGGCCTTCCTTGTTCAAAGACGCTAAAGATATGGTAAAAGAATGTGATAAATATCAGAGAACTATATCCAAGAGAAACCAGGTGCACCAGAATTCCATGTTGGAAATTGAGTTGTTCTATGTCTGGGGAATATATTTCATGGGTCCATTTCCACCATCTTTTGGGAATTTATATCTTAGTGGCGGTGGATTATGTGTATAAATGGGTTGAAGCGGCAACATTACCCACCAATGATGCCAAGGTAGTGGTATAATTTTTGAAACATAACATTTTTACTAGATTTGGAGTGCCTAGAGCATTAATAAGAGATGGAGGAACACATTTCTTATATCATCTTATGGAGAGCTACTTCAAAAGTATAATGTAAAACACAAGGTATCCACTCCGTACCATCCGCAGACCAACGACCAGGTTTAAGTATCAAACTAACAACTCAAACAAATTCTCGAAAAGACTGTGAGTTTGTCGTGGAATGATTAGGCTAATAAGTTAGGCGATGCTCTTTGGGCATATCGAACAACATTCAAAACGCCAATTGGTATGTCTCCTTACCAACTTATTTATGGAAAGGCTTACCATTTGCCCTTGGAATTGGAGCACAAAGCTCTTTGGGTATCAAAGTTTCTGAATCTGGACGTATCAAGAGTCAGGAAGTCTAAGGTTATTCAACTTCATGAGCTAGAAGAGTTTTATAACTATGTGTATGAAAATTCCAAGGTGTACAAAGATACAATAAAAATATGGCATGATAAGAGAATCATTAGGAAAGAATTTTGAGAAGGACATCTAGTCCATTTGTATCGGTTGAGGTTATTTCCCGTAAGTTGAGGTCTAAATGGTTTGGACCTTTTGTCGTTCACAAAGTGTTCCCGCATGGGGTGATCGAACTGAAAAATCAAGCTAATGGAGACACTTTTAAGGTCAATGGGAAGAGGTTGAAGCACTACTACCAAGGAGACTTAATTGGTGAAATGGATGGCATTCGTCTTACGATGTAAGATGGATGACTATCGAGCCATGTGATTGTGTTTAAACACAACGCTTCGTGGGAGGCAACTCACAAGTGTTTCTTTTATAATCACATTTATGTATTTTTTTTGTTTTCTATTTTGTAAGGATTATAGAGTCTCAATAGGGAAGGGGAATAATTCATTCAACGAGCAGGAATAATTTTGAAGCGTAGTAAAAAATGAGGGATTTCTTGTCTTGACACGGCTACCCGTGTCATGGGACAGGGCCCGTGTCACGGGATAGGGCCCGTGTCAGGACCCTATTCTTGCTGGATTTTTTTGGACAAAAAAAGTTGCTAGGTTATGCCTGACACTGTTTCCTGTGTCACGGGACACGACCCGTGTCAGGACCCCTTTCTTGATGTCTTGATTGTTTTGTTGGAAATCTCCTATAGGTTTCCTGACACAGCCGCCCGTGTCACGGGATACGGCCCGTGTCAAAAGGCGCAACATGTGTGTTATTTTGTGATTTTTTTTAATTTCAAATTATCAGGTGGGGCCCACGCATTTTATTACCAATAATTTCACTTATCCATCACTTTACCACTCATAACTCTCCTTCACTCAAGAAAAACCTTTTTTCTTCCTCTCTCTCTCTCTCTCTCTCTCTCTCTCTCTTTTTCTCTCTCTCCCTCTCTCTCTCTCTCTCTCTCTCTCTCTCCCTTGCAACCTAACCTCCATAGCCACTCCCTATAAATCCTCAAAGTTTCTAACCGTCCACTCATCAAAACACCTTATCGCCTTCACAAAAAACGTTCCTCTCATCATCCTCAACGCTTCTACAGTTAATTTTTTTTCATAATCTCTATTTAGTTTTACTGATTTTTCAGGTGATAAAAATGCTCCCGAAGCAAGGAGACAAAGGCAAGAAGGCTGTTGCAGAGACCTCGTGCTCACGGAAGCGCAATGTCCACCGACTGAACCCTCACGACATTGTCTTTGACAACAAGGATCGTGAACGGAGGTATGATTTGCATGTAAAACAAAAAATCACTCCAACTAGGTACATCTGTTCTGAAACTCTTAAAGAACTAGGACTTGCTATTGAAGTAAATAGAATGTTTCATACTCTAGGGATGCTAGAATTCATGCATTAGTTCAATAGGCGAGGTGAGATACCGATATCTAGTAAGACTCGTCTAGATATGAATGCGTTAGTTCAACAAGGTGTGATTTCTTTTAATGATGGATATTATGCTTTACTATGTTCTGGTCATTTTTTATGACTTTACCTGACCCCCATCGTTGTGGGATTGATGACACTGTAAATTTGTGTTATGGTAGTGTCGTCCTCCATATGGTGGATGAGTAGGATGATTATAATTTTGATGTAGGTACACAAGGACCAGAGGGTTTCAGGATTGAACCTAAGCCACACCAAACGGTTCCCCCTCATACTAGCGGTTCGAGTGTTGGGTCCTTCTCTATGACACAGGACCAGTGGACTTGGTTAAAAACCTAAATATGCGTTATTAGAGGGGTGCAGACCCGCCAAGGAGATGAGTAGACCCGTCAAGGAAAGATGTTTGGGGAAATGCATGAATGGATGAAGCAAATGCGGCTGCACTACCCACCTCCTCCTCAGTGAGGCTCTGTGAGTCCCCTACTGCATTTGATTTTAAACAGTAAGGTCACTGTTGAGTTCAAGTATGGGGGTATTTATTTAAGTGCTTTATGTTTGCTTTTGCTTATGTTAGTTTTTATTTAGTTAGTCTATTTATGTGTTTTTTGTTGGCCGCGTTCGGAAAATACTGTGATACCTCCCGAATTTGAACTAATAAGAAAAATGTATTGAATCTGTTGAGTTGTATTTTTGAGTGATTGTGGAGAAAGTATATAGAACTTTAGTGAAAAGGAGCTTTATGAGTAAAATTCTGGTATGACAGACTCAGATGTCGAATATGATGTTGAGACATCTTATCTGTTACATATAAACATGGCAAGGCACAAACAATGACACTTTTAAAATTCTGATATATCAGATTCAAACATTCTTCAGGATGTTTAAACATCTGATATGACATTCAACATACATACTGCATAAAATAAACTAAAAGCTGTAAAGAACACATTCATATTGTTAACCCAGTTCGATGTTAACTCATCTACTCGGGTGGTACCAAGCCAGAAAGGAAATCCACTATGTAGTATCAATTCAAAGACTTCTCAGTAAACACCTATAGTTTACAATCTTCTCACTTAATCACTACCTGTGTAACTTCTACTTAGGAACTCCTAAATATGAGAAACCCATACTCACTTCCAATCACCTCAGTGATGTCTCACAGTCCCAACAGTCAGTTGTTGTTATTAACAACTCTTTACCTACACCAATAATTCAAACCAGAAGCCACACTTCCATGACAACACCTTATAGTTGCTTACAAGCTTCCTCCAAGAACAATTCACCTCTTACTTAGCAGCTTCGAGGTTTACAAACTGAACAACCACAACATAAAACCTTGTTGCGCACGGCTGCCACAAAAACATAACCTTAATGATATGATCTTTACATTTTCGGTTGGTTGGTTACTAAACCTAGGTTACAATGTTTCATTTTATAACCTATTCCCAACTGGATTTGGGCCTAAAAAATCACAGCAACAGTTGCTAAAAAAATGTAGAAAAAATCTGCTACAAATATAAAAAAAGATCTTCAAATAAATAACTTCCTAAAATATCTCTAAATATAGAAACTCTATATTTATTCAATATTTGAAATTTGTCTTCAATGCACATTTGCTTCTTCAAGATCTTTTACAATCAACACCACTTGGATTGATTTAAATCTTAAAAATATTATGTTTCTGTTGAAATCAAAACTGAAAATTCAATCCATCTTCAGTAGTGCATGATGTCAAATGAACTGTCTTGACATCTTATTTGACATGTTGATCCAGATGTTAAAACATTTCAACACAACATGTTTGGGCGCACAAAAGGACTCCTTGCTTAATTTATTCTTTGTTTTGCAAAGATCATGTACATATACGTTGTTGCTATATTTGTTTTACAAAATTAATGCCAATCTACAAATACATAACTTACAATCTCCCCCTTTGGCAAATTTTGGCTAAAACAAATAATAAAAATAATACAGTAATCTTCAGCAGCAAAAACACTAACAACTAAAAGGACACCATCAACCAATTCTTGATCATGTTAGGACATGTTGCTTGACATCTTCCTCAGTGGTGGACAAGGAGTAGAAAGTCCTGAATTCTTTGACCATACTGATACCTCATGAACTTCGAGAAATACCTCCCAAACTCTGAGAAATACCTCCCGAGCTTTGAGAAACTCAATCCTTCAGAGACCCCAATGGTGGCATACAAGAAAAAGTCACTCATTCTCTTATGCAACTCAAAACAAAAGTCACAATTGTGTTCTCAACTCAGGACACAAGTCACAAGAACTAAGCTACAACTTCCATCTTGACATCCTGGTCTCTAAACACGCCATACACACTAAACACATCCAATACATACATTGGAACACACACTCCAGCCTCATCACAACACCAGGTTTTCTCTCCCCCTTTTTAGCCAAAAATTAGAAAAAACAGGCCACACAGTGCCAAACACATGCACTACTCTCCCAGAAGCACAAGAACCCCATCAGAAGGAAGAGGAATGGAAAACACATTAGCTGAAGGAGAAGGAATGCTCTCTATAAATAGGACAAAGCTAACCTTGAAAGTAACGATGATGCCTTGAAAAGAAGATGCATTCTTAGTCAAGACTCGTTATTTTAGGCGCAAAATCTTCTCCACCCAATAAAGTGAACCAACCGAAACAAGCTTTGAATAATCACGCGTTTCACACCTATACCACCCACACAGCAAGCCTGGTCATCCTCAATTCACATGTTTTGAAACATGTTCTGATAACCCACTATAGCATTGTCCACACCTCCTGAGAATCCAAAATACACAGATAACAACTTTATTCCATAAGCCTATTGGATACACATGACACTCCTCATCTGGATGACAAGGACATACACATCACAACTAAGTAATAAATATTATAGAAAATCCATACTTAGTAGCACATGTCACAACATGATGTGTAACATCACATAACCTGGTTAAGGTACTACTCCCCCTTAACTCCATAAAACCAGCTACACATAATTGTAACAAACTCCCCCTATCAAGGATACTTTATGCTTCTCTACACTTGATGAAAGGAAAACATAAGACGCATCTTCATGTCTTCAAGAGCTCACCCTTTGTTCAATTCCTAATTGAACATATTCACTTCTTGTACCAAAGCACACCTGATCACTTCTTGGTTTTTTGTTATCACAAACTACACAAGCTGAACATCTTCTAGCATGCAGGTTCTGACACTAAGGCTTCACACACCAAAGGACATACAATCCAGATAAAACACATCCAAACTAACTATGACATTAGAATGAATGTCCATAGTCAGACTTCCAAGCAATCAATACCTGATCTACTTCAGTCTACTCTATATGTTTCTTCCATACAGATCATCTACTTCATCATTCTCCCATATGATTAGGTAGGCTAAAATTAGAAACCATGTAGACAAACACCCCAGATAATGTCCTAACACTTAGTTATAACATCTTTCAAACACTAAGACCTTATAATTAATAGTCTTGATGTGATCCACCAACTGGACTTACTATAGCATAGTAATCCAAGAACTAGAAATTTTCACCAAAATTGTGCCACCAGTTTGAATCAGAAATCCAGAAAGAGAGATAAACTCTCATCCACCTTCAAGAAGAATAAATCTCCTTGAGTCTTCAACTGATCACTCTTCTGCCCAAGAGCAACTTGTTCCAAGATAGTCCTCAAGACCAACTAGCTGCCACACATTAATTATCTTGATTCTTCGAATTCAATGTAGAGATCAACCAATTTCCACAGTTTAATCACCTCATCTATGAATCCTCGTATGAAAAAGCCAATTGCCACCCTTTGTCTTCTTCGCGTTTTTCAGAATTCTCATAAATATTATGATATACTTGTTATAAATCATCCTATCTTTAGTTGATGTGTCACTTCACCAACTGGGATTCTGATGTTGAACTAGATGTTTGAACATCCAAATGTTGAACTCGGCTCCTTCTTCTGCCACTTGAAAGAACCTCCTCCATTAACAGAAACATAGTTCCATGCTCTCATAGACTTGATTCATCAACCAAGTTTGAGTAGACAACCTCCATTTTGTTGAATTTGCATAAATTCCTATCAATATCACATATTGTTAAGAAACTCCCACTATTTTCTCCAAAGTATTCAAACCTGCCACTGTCTGAATCTTTAGAAGGAATAATTCATAACTACACCTTGTAGCTATACCAAGGATGACACTTTTACTTGAGTAAAGCAATCTTCACAAAGTCCTGATGATTTATCAATTATAACTTCATGATAATATACACCTTCCTTGTCAAGGGAAGAACAAACTCCAACTGCACCTTCCAAACAACATTCTTCATTCTTGCATCCATAGACCACATATATCACTTCTTAACTCCCCTTTGCAAGAATAACCAAAGCTCATTCTGAGGAGGAGTATCAGTTACTCTGTACACTTTCTGAACCATAAGATTCAGACTGCAGATATACATACTTCTTAGATAAATACTAAGTCTCCTGTCAAAGTATCTACCTTTATGCATTAAATAAACAATAGACAAATACCAAGTCTCCCATCAAGGTATTTACTTTTGGTCAGATAAGATTACCTTCTCAAACAAGGCATGACATGTAATCTGACTTCTTCTTCTTTTGCAGGCATCTGATACTTTCTGAGATGATGTTCTAACATTCTTTTAGACATCAGTATTAGTCACAACTTCACAGATTACTATGGTTCTGAAGATAACCATTATAGTAATCCATACACCAGTAGGGGAACACAAGCGAATCAACCATCAGTAGTTGAACAGATCAAAACACAAACATATGCAGTAGCTGGAACACAAACTTCTCTTTCAGACTCAGTATTCAGTCTGTCTGATGTGAGATATCTTCACAATATAGCAACTATCAGCTATATACATATCAGTAAACTCCACCAGTTGACACAACTTGACCTTCATATACAAGGAGTCTCTCTGAAATAATACTCCTTGAAGCTCTGGTACTTCACTCCTGCAGCAAGGACCAGAAATAAGTTGTCCTCAGGAGAACAAGACATGTTGATCACATCTTGGTCAACACACACATCTAAGAGAAGTTCCAGGGCCAGAACCTTCTTAGACACACCATACAGATGCCTCCTCTTCCATATCAGGAGTAGGTTCCAAACATGTGTGATATGATCACAATAGTTTACCATCCAAGCATCTATACAACCAACCCTAAGTGTAACACGGTGGGAGAAATGACTTGGTCGTTTTTGTTTACAAAATCTATGTTGCGGATAGCAAGAGTCGCCACCGACTTTTATTTTATCCAATAAAGAAAGGTATAAAAGAACAGGAAAGACCTTTGAAAAAGATTTGAGTTCGGGAGATAAGTTATACAAAGGGGAGGTGTTAGCATCCTTTGTATCAGTTGTTATCCATGGGCTCTTAACTGCTTAGCTCACTTTACTTTGTTTGAAAAATAATGTAGTGTGTGATTAGAAAATATTTTCATAAAGACTTTAACTTTGTAATGATTCTTGTATGAATGTATACAAAGTGTTTAGTTTGAAAGTATTTGAAAATGTGGGGTGTAAAAAGTATTTTGAAAATTTGTGAGCAAGCACTTAAGAACTACTTACCCTAAATTTTAAGGTCTTTCTTGTTATTTCGTTTCTTTAGGGATATAATTGTCCTTACTATTAGTTAGTAAGTAGTCTTAACCTTGGATTTGAAGGGACAGGCATAAGGTCATCGTGTGGTCATAGAAGGCAACAAATAGGGTGTCTTAGCAATTCAAAGGGACTATCATCATTTTTCCCTAGGGTCACCGAGGGACGAGATCATTTGTTCGTAGGCAACTTGAAGGGACAACGAGGGACTATGATCTTTATATCGTAGTTACTTGATGATTTTTTATTCTTAGGCAACCTTGCTAAGATACCCCTATATTCGAGGGACTTGACCATTTTGTAAGGCAACAAGAGGAGAACCCCTAGGGGTGTATGTGTGAGAAGTGTATTGATTGCAGTTATTTTAGTCTTAGAAATTAGGATTATCTAAGTCCGTTTATTTTTTATTCACATGCATTCTTTTCACACACTATATTTACTAACCACGCAGTTTAATATTTTACGAAATTAAAAAGCGGAAAATAAACCTAGTCTATTACATCATGGGGAGGGGGATACATGTTAAAATTAGGGTAGTGCGGAAAAAAAGTGCGGAAAGGTAAAACCCTAATTGCGCTATTACAAATTAGGAGCAGATACATAATCAGAAAAGTGCGAGAAAATAAATTTACATGAGTCGTATAGCCTATACAAATTTCTAAGAAATTTAAATAGCAAAAATAAAATAAAGAAAAGGTTATGAAAATATTTTTCTAATTAATTAAGAGAAATTGGATTAAAAAATTGATTAATTGAATTATATATAAAAAGGTTTTTTGTGATTTTATTAATCAATAAAAAAAACTCTTTTGTTTATTATTTACAAGAAAATAAAAGAAATAATTGAACTTTAATTTGATAATTAGTTTTAAAAGATGTTTAATTAAAAATAATAATTTATTTTAATCTTAATTAATTAATTAAAAAAAATTAGAAAGAAAAAAAAACATTAAAAAAACAAAGAAAAACCCTAAAAAGAAAGGGGGGAGAGCCTGTGAATCGAACTCAGGTCTCTATGCTTCCATACACGCGCGTCTCACCACTTGCATAGCATGCCTGCTATGCAATTAAATGGAAAACAACAATTATATAATAAAATAAAATTTGAAAATTGCCAGAACGCGCCAAAACTCCATCGTCCTCCTTCGTTCGTCCAATAAGCTTTTACCTAGAGTTACATCGTCGCTACAACCTATAATGACGATTTTGTCCGTCACTATAGTACCTGCGTTTCAAAAACATCCAATAGGAAAAATAAATCATATCCAGAGGTATAACTCAATTGCAAATCATCTGGTGAGTTCAATGGAACCATCAATTTGTCCAGAAATTGTATCTAATGGAGTTCCCAAATTTGAAGCTTCAAACCCTAGTAATGGCATATTGTCGAACCTGCACTAAAAATCAAATCAAACACTCCAAAAATCATCTACACATCAATATAAACAACATTACACAATCAAATCATGTTCATAATGCATATATAATGTAAATAGAAAAATCAAGAAAAGTGAGATAAAATGGATTCGGTTAAGGCATAATGTGATGTTTTTCATGATGGTGATGATGGATATGCGTTCTAAAGATCCTCAGGAAGATGTTTATACCTTCAAAACCTCTTGTAAATGGCTGTAAATGGCAACCCAATATTGACTTTTCTTGGCCTTTTTTGAAACGTGGTAAGGGTTGTTTGTGTCGCTCCCGGAGATTAGCATCCCGGTACAAGCGCGAACGGACGGCGAAAGGAGAAAATGAAATGAAGTGAATAGAGTCGCCAGCTATGCATTTTTATCCCGAAGGAAAGGTAATGCTGCATAAACCTAGGAAAAGATGGATAAGACGGTTTCGAACCAGAGAAACTGAGAAAGGGGGTTGGTTACAACTTGGGAAGGTATTAGCACCCAGATTGTCCGTCGTACTCGACGGGATCCATGCTTACAAGATTGTGTTTAAAGGGGTAGTGTATGTGCTATCTGTGTGCAAAAAGCTGGAAAAGAAAACACAAGTTCCAGTGCAAAAGGTGTGAATTGCTCAGGAACTGAGGCTTAAAAGAGAATGCTGAAAGAGGGGGATGACAAAGAGACTTTTGTTCGATAACAGTTAAGTTATGCCTACGTACCCTCTCGTGCAATGAGGAAGTCAGAACACCGTAGTTCGACTCAAAGAGACTGAAATATAAATTGACTGTGAACTTCCTGCTTGTCTATGCTCAAGTATATGACTCGTCTGGCTCGAGTGCTAAATGTCTTGTATTAGACGGAAGAAGCAAGTTCCCGCTTATGAATGAGTGTGATGAGAAAAGAATCCTGAAGGAGACGATTATTGTTTGTTTTTGTGTTTTTAGATTTTTATTGTTTTTGGTGTTTTGCATAGGATTATGAGCTTAAGCCTAAATCAAGGGTTGTAAACTCATTATATCCTCCCTGATTAGGGATAATGAGCCTACTTAAGTATGAGATAAGCATTTCAACTTAATTACCATGATGATGTAGGATTAAGATCATTAACCTACTTGTGATTATTTAGATGTTTTTTTTTGGGTTTTCATTTAGTGTTAAGTAATGAGTTTAATCTCTAATCACAGATTAGTGGGCTCATTACACCATCCTAATAGAAGGATAATAGATGAGAACACTTAAGCTGAGGAAGATACCTCAACTTAATCCATGGTTAGGGATTAAATTCATTATATAACAAAGCCTTCATTAAGTGGATTTTAATTAAGGAATGAGATTAAGAAATGAATTTTATGGTTTGTAAGACAATTTGAGGGGGACTTGTCTATTAAACACTATGGTTAGTCCTTCTTAACCATAAAGGAAGAATTAGAACCCTGATGTAAGGCCCAAGTTACAAGATGAAGTCTTAGTGATTATTAAGTGGATTGATTAAGAGGTTTAAACAAATTAAGGGTTTAACACTTAGGATTAAAGTTATACACTCCATCCTAAGATAAGGATACAGGCATAACCCTAATTCCAAAGTCCTAAAACCTTAAAGGTTTAGTCTCTAATGATGGGATGAGAAGAGAGACACAAAGAAGACTCAAAGAGAAAAGACTAAAGGGAAACTAATAAGTCCTAGAAAGTTATCATGCTCTGAAGTCCTATGGTTTTTAAGGCTTGAGAAAGATCTTCAAGGAAGCCACCAATGGAAGAAGCAGATGAAAGAAGGAGGAAGCAGAAGAATAAGTTACTTACTTCCTAAGAAGATAAGTAACTTAAAGGAAGAAAGGAAGAGAAGCACAAGTGAGGCAATCCCACTCAAAGACAAACAAAAATGCAGTAAGAATGCAATATGAAGAGATGATAAGAGGTGGGAAGTGAAGGAAAATCCACCTCCCAAACAACTTACCATTAACCTGAAAAGTTACCACAAGATGCATAAGGAAAGAAATGAAATGAAACAATGCATATGCAAGGGCAAATATCAATACCAAAAGCATACACATGATGTAAATGATGCTATGATATGATGAAAAGGCATACAAGATGCATGTGTATGTTCATACAAGAGGATGAATGCAAATGAAGCATGTAAGAAGCATGAGAACACATGGATGTTTATGAAATGAAATGGATACAAAGCATGGCAAATGTATGGATAAATGATCAAGCAATGTTCAATCAATGTCTTAAGATGTCTAAGATGGCATACAGATGCTTAGAATGGCATGGCAAGTTCATATGCTCATGCAATGCAATGGAAAATGCAAGTAAAGATGCAAAATTAGGGTTACATGAAAGGATGAGATGCAAATGGTCACAACAGAAGCATATGACATGATAAAAAATTGAAAATGAGCTCAAACAAACCCTAATCCCATATGGTATCACACCCCAAAGGAGAAGGTCTAACTCTTAACCTATTGAAAGTTATGATTTTTCTAAGTTTGCTAGGGTTTTTGGGTGCTTCAAAAGGAAAAATGCAAATCAAATTGAAAATGCAAGATAAATTCATGCCAAAAATATCCTAGACACTACATGATATGTGTAAAACAATGCAAAAAGAACCACCTTCAAACCCTTCATGGTTAGGTAGAAAAGATTTTTCAAAGGTTAGGGTTTAAAAATGTGATTTTATGAACCCTAAATTCAAAGAAAATTGTCAAGTTATGATCAAAACCAAAACTAAATTTGTATGAAGGGTTTGAAAATGTTTCTAAATGTGTTGAGATGCAACATGATTTTTTTGGTAATTTTTAGAAACCTAAATGCTATTTTAATTAATTAATTTCCATTAATTAATTAAAATAAACATTAAAATATTTTAAAAATACTTTTTAAATGCAAAAAATAAAATAAAAATTATTTTTAGGTTGAGAAAAATATTTGAAACTAAAATGCAGAAAATGAAATTTTAAAAATGATTTTTGGTATTTTAAATAAATTAAACAAAAGAAATGAAATAAAATGAAATAAAAATAATTAAAATGGGAAGTATGCAAATCCAGTGGCTGAGATTCAAACAAATTTGGTGGGAATTGACTGGCGCGCGTTTGGATGGCTAGGATTGAATCTGGCAATTTCAAATTAATTAATCCTAATTAATTTAATTAATCAGGATTAGGGTTAAGTGGTGCAATCCTGACCATTCGTACGCGCACGAAGCAAGGATCTAAGGGCTCACATTCAAACCTGGCTAAAACCCTAATTAATAACTCTAATCACTTTCAGGTGACCGGAGCAAGCTCCGGTCATCTTCTCCGGCACCCCTTTCATGCTATCTCACTCAAAACGCAACCCCAAGCTCTCAAACTCTCCAGAATCAAACATATAACAACCCTAAACATGAATCCAGCCCCAAAAATCATTTATTTTACATCAAGAACACGAATCAAAGCAAAACGGAAAATTTCACAAAACTTTCAGAAGCACGATACATCCTTATTTCTCAATCATTTTCAAAACAAACTACATCATGGTGATCAGGAGAGCTCATAGATTCATTTAGAAACAAGAAATGCAAGTTCTGGAAAAAAGTTTGAAGATGACTACCTGAGCTGGAGCTTTCACTTTTGGAGCTTTCTGCCCTCTTTCTTTTTGCAATCCACCTCCAATGGCTTCCCTTGAGTGAATGGAAGGCTTAGAACAAGCTTGAAATGGCTGGTTTGAGAGATTGCACCTCAGCTGCACCAGAATCGTGTTTCTGATTCTTGGGGTTTTAGGGCTTGGCAATGGTTGGGAAATGATCTGGAGGATGTATGGAGATGATTGGTGAAGTTTGTTTGAAGTTTTGTTGACTGAGCAGAGAGATTCGAAGAGCTCAAGGTTTTGAGTGTTTTTGGGATTCTTGAGTTGTGGTGAGTTTCAGGCCTTTGTGTTATGTGTTATGGTTTGCATAATGTCCACATATCATGTCTTGATAGGTCAGAAGAGTGGTTGTGGCCTATGCTGATTGGTATGGCTTCATTTGCAAAAAGTCAAGCTTAGGTGTACTTCAAGCATGGGCACGGGTCAGAGCTGGATTTGGGCATGTTCTTGTAAATTATAGGATTTTTGCCAACTTTGAAGGATCATAACTTGAGTTCCATAATGAATCAAAACATGTTCTTGTACTTTTTGAAAAGGGAAAGACCTAATCTACAACTTTCATGACCAAAAATTTTTCATTTGAAGCTTTTTTGGTTAAGAAAGAGGAGGTTGAAAAACTTTCCCAAAATGGAAAGTTTCCATTACAAGTCATTTCCATTTTTGGCAACTTTTCAAATGGCTCAAAATTCTTCAATATTGTGAACTTCCAAATTCTTCTAAGATCAAATAAAGATCATAGAACTTCAATTTGATGAAAATACCCCTTTGGTTCCATTGTTGGGGGCCTCAGATGCCCTGATTTTGACTTAACTTGCTCAAGAAGTTATCTAATGAACAAATGACTTCCACAATGAGTTTTTTCATCAAACTTGGTACACATGATCCTTATAACATCTTAAGAACAATAGAAACAAGAATGGCCAAAAAAAATTGGAGTTAAGGCCTCTGAAACCAAAACCCTAATTTTGGTCATCTGTGCAGTGAAACCCTATCTCTGCTTCCATGCTTTTCCAGTTCTTGTGATCTCTTGACTTCCATGAACTTTGAGGGATATAATATGATGATATAACACACATGTACCCTCTTGGAATTCTTTGAGGCCTTTGGGATGGCTCAGATGGAATCTTGGATTGCTCAGATCACAAACCCTAGATGCAGATGAACTTGAACTATACAGTGAAGCAAAAAAATGCAATATGAGATGTAATGCCTATGTTAATGCAAAAATGAAATATCACAAGTCATGGTGTGAAATGAGTGAGGGAAAATTTGGGGTGTTTATAGTTTGGCTCAGAATTTTGTCCCTTGTCTTTATGGTCTTGTTGTGTACTTATAAAAGATTCAAATTAGGTTAAATTTTGGGCTTTTTGTGATGGATTTGAGATTACTTGGAAGTGAAGAAAGAAGGTTTCTATTTTGGTCAAAATTTGGTATTAAGACATTCTCTTTTGGTTTGCACAAAGTTTGGATCCTTATAATGATCATAAACATCCAAATCTCATCCCAAAATAGTCCCAAAATCAAATATTTTATTTTCTAATATTTATTCTAATTAAAATCGATTTTAAATAAATTAAATCCAATATAATATAAAATAAATATAAAAAATCAGATAATATGACTTATGGGTTGTGAATTATCTTATGAGTGAGTTTGGGTTAGAAAAATATGGGCCCATTTGGAAGAAACTTGAGTTTTGATCATTTATTGCTTTATATACCTCCTTAAATTCACCCAACTTCAACAATGCATAACTCTCTCAATTTTTATTCCATGTATGTGTTCTATGACTTTTTAGAAAGCTTAGAGTATCCTGTAACTACTCCTTTTAGTCCCATGTCCATTTGATCTTCCACATTCAAGTTATGAGCTTTTGAAAAAGTTGACTTTTTGTTTACTTTTTAAAGGACCTGTAATGTCTTGGTTCATATCTCTCAAATGAAGCTTTTCAGGCATTGGCTTGGGAGACACAAAGTTGTATGGAATTGAATTTCCTTCAAAATAAGCTTTGGATGAGAATTTTTTTATGAATCATGTGAAAGTTATGGCTGTTCAAAGTACAATTGACTTTTCCCTTAAGAAACTCTAACTTAGTAATTTCTGGTTCTTGATGAATTTGAAGTTTCCTTGATGAATCATGATCAACCCTTGATCAAATGATTAATTTCACCTCATAATCTTGATGTTGACCAAAAATCTTGAAGTTTGACTGTATGTTGACCACAATTGACTTTTTGACCAAGTTAACTGATTTTTGATCATCTGAGCATCTGATTGACCAACCTTGTAGGGTAAGCCTTGAAACTTGGCATGAGGATCCTTTAGAGTATATGGGACACCATGAAGTCCACCCGAGGCTTTAAAAGTCCAATTTTCCTTGAGAAACTCAAAACCCTAATTTAAGATCCATTGCTTAGGAGGAGGCTTTGTCTGATGAAACCTTGAATCCTTTTGAGCAATTGAGAATCTTGTGACTATTAGGAGACCTCTTGAGGTATATTTTCTTGAATATGTGAGGGCAAATTTTAGGGTACAACACTTAGACACCAGAATTATGCCTAATTCTGATGTGATGTTCTATCATAGGATAAGACATCATTCCAAGGATCACACAAAGAGATCTACAGACATGGGATATGTCTGTTTAGAACAGTCTTCAGATCTCTAAACAACCACTTCTCTTCACATTGCCTTGAGTGGACTTGAAAAAGAATCTCCAAGTATCATGAGCACGGTTGACAGAAGTAGATAGACATATATCCCCAACATCATATGCTATATCTCCAGAGAAGAGCAACCTTCTCAAACATAAGGAGTTATCAGATAGATAAGCAGCGGATACGAACTCCTCAGGGACTTCAAGTGTCACAAATTAGCCCTTGCAATTTCTCCAGGTGACACCAACAACCATATGTTTGAAAATTAATCAAACATGTTACACCAACAACACACCTACATGCTACCACAACAGAATAGTCCATCCTCCACTTCTAGGGACCATTCACACAACAACAAACAATTTTTCAGTAGAACACTTCTACCTTGACCATGAACCAGAAAGTATCCCCCTTGGATCTCATCCAGAAACAAACTAGGATGTTTGCTCTGATACCAATTGAAATTCTGGTATGACAGACTCAGATGTTAAATATGATGTTGAGACATCTTATCTGTTACATATAAACATGGCAAGGCACAAACAACAACACTTTTAAAATTCTGATATATCAGATTCAAACATTCTTCAGGATGTTTAAACATCTGATATGACATTGAGCACACATACTGCATAAAATATATTGAAAGTTGTAAAGAACACATTCAAATTGTTAACCCAGTTCGATGCTAACTCATATACTCTGGGGGCTACCAAGCCAGGGAGGAAATCCACTATGTAGTATCAATTCAAAGTTTTCTCAACAAACACCTACATTTACAATCTTCTCACTTAATCACTATATGTGCAACTTCTACTTAGGAAGTCCTAAATGTGAGAAACTCATCCTCACTTCCAATCACCTTAGTGATTGTAAACACCCCAAATTTGCCCTCACCCATTCACACCACGGCTTGTGATCATTTCATATACATAATCTCAATCATGGCATCTCATACCGCATTTTGATTCACTGCATTGGTTCGAAGTCATTTGCATCTAGGGTTTGTGATCCGAGCATTCCAGAAGCTTCAAGAGCCACTCCAAAGGTCTTCAATGTTCAAGCATCATGCCAAAGAATCACAGGAACCGGAAATGACATGGAAACGGAGCCAGGTTATGAGGTTCGCGCGTATCAAGTTTCACGAAGAAATTCTATGGGAAGGGTATCTAATCAAGGGATGACTTTTGGAACATGTCAGTGCAGAATCAGGATATCTGAGGCTCCCAAGGACCCGACCAAAGGGTATACTTCGTCATTTTGATTGCATATGATCTTTATTTGATCATGTGGGATGCCAGAAGTTCACGAGACTGAGGAGTTTCGAGCCACTTTGCAAAATGGCCTTGAATTGAAGAACTTGCAAATTCTCATGGCCAGCTTTTGTGTAACTCCAGTGCGACTTCCAATCATCACACAAGCATGAATCAGGGCTTTAAATTTTGAATGCACCAAAGAATCTCCAAGTTTCACGACTATGCCTCCACTCATTGCAATTTCCCAGGATTTGACCATGGGCCTGTGCCACACCAGTTGTCCTTATCCATCAAAGACCTTACAAATACGTTTCCCGCAAATCATTTTAATCAATTGGAGTCTTATTGATGATTAAGCGTCATTAGAGTTTCAAAATGGATTTTAGTTGTTTTGAATTTATTTTCAATAAATTGATAAGCCATGGGTTAATCTTATTACACTTTTTGTTAAGAAGAATAATAAGTGTGACTTCATTGGTTCATTGGTTTCAAAAAAATAAAGAGAAAAAAAAAAAAAAAAAGAACTTCATGGTATCATGTTGGATTCGGATTCAAACGGCACTGCATGGGCACTTCATGGTATTATGTTGGATTTGGATTATATTGGGTTTGGATGCACGTTTGTTTTGAGTCATGATTCATTTTAGGTTGCTGTATGTTAGTTAAGATGCACCGTCCTCAAGCATGGTAGCATTGATGTTTTCCAAGTTTTACAAGACATTAGGATTTTAATTGGTTTGTTGTCAAGACAACTTGAAACGAAAAGCAATAAAAGACAGATTTGGCTGAAGGATTAAATGGCACAAAGTTTTGTTAACAATTAAACAAGGTCATCAGCAAAAGTCCAAAAAGAATTGCAAATTGTTACAAGCATTAAACTACAGAGATGGCTATCGTTGGAGACCGCTGCAAAGGCCCAGGTTAAGGCATGTTTGCTTCAGACACTTTCAAAGAAAACACCAATGTCAACGTTGTTCTTTCTCTTCCAAAATCCAAAATTAATCAAACAAATTCAAAGCAGCCTTTTGATTGATGAATATGCACATATACCTAATCACCAATCTACGTCTCCTGAAGTGAATACAGCAAGCAGCTTTTGAATGTTTGGTCTCAATGGCTGCCATGTAAAATTGGCTCCTTACCTCCAGGATGTATACAAACATCACAGCGAAGGTTGTTAGGGGTGATCAGGAGCCTGTCGCTTTCCAAGCCGTTGAATTCTGAAGTGCAGTTTGTGATGAGGAGACTGATGTCTTGGAAGAATTTGTTGGCAATACCACTAGAAATCACAATTCGGCTAGAAGGTTCTGGGAACTGCCCAATAGACCCTGCAAAGACGAAATGCCCCCAACAGTCAAAGAGATTACATGAAGATTGAAACCAACGGCTAATACGCAGCATGAGACAAATTCACAGAAAGAAGCAGTAAAGGCGAAGCCCGTAGTGTTTTCACAATAGAAATTGATGATTGCTAGCTGTTACCTTCATTTCAGCCCAAAGGCATGGTCGAATATACTCTTCGCCCAAGTTTCATCATTGCTTCACTGAACATCATAAAGCAAAGAGAGATGGAGTTTGGTACTTGTCTTCTCATCTCCATTAGCCTTCCATTCCGCGTCATCATCAGTAGGAATGCGCCAATTCACCGTCACCACCAACAAGGATCATAGCACAATGAACCAAAGCCATCACAGTTTCTTCTTCTAACTGCAAATAAACCAGACAAACTCAACATCAATTCCGTATTCTACTAGCTATATGCCACTAAATTTATGAGAAAACAAGGTTACACGAGCCATTGATGGGAGTCTGGTTCAGAGAAATTGGAGAGAACAAAATAATGATTTAAAGAAAGATTCTTTCACCAGCCAGCCGAGATGCATTGGTTCTTGCTCTTATCGGCAGTGATGTACCTCACCAGACTGCTTTGGTGTCTCAGGATGAACACAAGCATGATGAGCCTCATGAAGACCTCCTGAAACGAAATTGTCCAGTCAGCCACAAGCTTCAAGCCTACGACTAAAACCGAAAACCTGCACAAATTGAGAACGTATCAATACAACCAGTGAACATGGTAGTGACAGCCATTCAGATACTACCTAAGAGAAATTGGCAGCAGCAAGTGCAGTGAGAGATTAACAACAGAAAGACTAAGAAGATGAAGATGTATGGCAGACTTATCACAGGCAGAGCAAAGCAGGGGCAGCCACAAATTTTGTCTCAACTCAACTTGGTTTCTTCAACAACACTGCTCTTCTTCCTTTACCTTCTCTTCAACAACTTCCTTTGATTCCTTCTTTCCCTCAAAATCAATCCATCAAATTAAGAACCCATTTGCAGAAACTTCCATGCAAACTCAATAGCTCTCATTCATCTGATTACAATCTTTCTCAACTTTCACTTGCTCCTGCTACAAAGGAACATCATAAGCAAAATGAATCAACTTTTAAAGAAGATGATGGGAAAAAGCTCATTTCAACAAGGTTGGCACCTAAAGTGGTAACAGTAGTGGAACAAGACCTGAGCAATGCAGGTTCATTCTTAGGAAGGTTTGAGGAAGCAAAACATTGCCCTACAACAATCAGGAAAATGGATAATGTTAGTCCATGGATATAACTTGCTCAAAACCAAAAGTGAGCCTCTCAATGAGAAAGCTGCCAACAATGCTTTGGGCATAGAGATTCAAAAGAAGCCTTTTGCAACTGACCTGTATACAACGGCTGAACTATGCGAAACAACCGAACCATGCCGTGCAATGCTTCAGTCTCAACTAGGGGGCTTTCCATCCGTTTCAAAGACCTTGGCTCCACCTGACCTGCGTGAAGTCTCACCTCCAGGCCAGAACCATGGGCCAGCCTCAGCTATCATTAACAGCAATGGCAACAATACTCTCCTGTTTCAATATAGATATCACACCAATTAATTCTCGAAGACAAGTTCAGGATGCAAGTATAAGAAAGCTAACCGAATGCAGGGCTACAACAAACCGATCCCTAAAGCATGATAAGTTGTGAATAACCTAAGTCCTACGATCTCATGGCAACATTGGTGGCTTTCTATGGCAAAACAACTTTGGGGGGAGTAGCATTGATCATGAAGATTGGCTGCATTAATCATAAGAAAAACAATTGTTAGACAACAAATGGAATACCACATAAAGCCAAATTCTAAGAGAAAACAGGGAGAAAATTGAACAATGACCGACACTTCTATGAAGTAGCAGCAACCACTTCAATCTCTCCAATAATCCTTTTCTCAGTTAGCCCAGTGGGTCTCACAACAAAGGCAGGCTTTACAAGCAGACTTTCACTCATCTCAACATGACTATCCTCCATAACCCTGCACCATGTATCCTACAAGTTAGAAATCTTGGAGTTGAGAGCAATCATATTTCTGTGGCACGAAAAAGACAAAAATGCAAGAAGCTGAAAGAATACTGATTTGGTTTAGGCTCAATTTAGTTAGTTCACTTCAAACTAAATGAACTACCACAGTAAAAATCTTTTTTCCAAATTAGCAAGCAGTCAAAACAAAGAGAAACTGAAAAATTCAATCCAATTCAAGGCCAACCATTTCAGTTCGTTTTCAAAGCCAAGGCATAAACAGACAAAAAAAATCCATAGCAGGAATGTCAGTAAGACTGCAGGGCAACATTTCACAGAATGGCAAAACATTTTTCTGTTACAGAAAAGGAGAAGGAAAACATAGCCGGATTGGGATTGCAAACCCTAATTTTTCACTATAAGAATTGAGGGAATTCATGAATCAAAGGAGGAACATTCAGAGCCGCATCAAAGAACACAAAAACCCTAGCCGCTACTTAACAGAGAAACCCAACCAAAAACCTAATCACGCTAAAAGTTCATTCTCCTGAGAATTGCTCAGAGTTTCTCATTGAAATTTTGAAGTAATTGGAGCTAAGACCTCCATTTCATTCACACAATCAGCAACAACATTTAGTAGAGGAGATCAAGATAAAGAAAAAGAGACCGAATCCAACAAGCCCTCAGGAGAGAATGACGTGAAGAGGAGAGGAAAAGAGGAACAAACCTGAGCACTCCGAACCAAGTCTTCGAGAGGTATATAGTGTTCTTCATCTTCGTTTTTCGTTTGCAGTTGCTTGATTTTGTTGTAACTTGATGAACTGAGGGTTTGATTTGGGGATTAGGGTTTGTTTATTGTTTCAATTGTGAAATCTCGTTTTGTGGTTGCGTGTGATGTTTTGATCTGTTTAGGGTTTTTCGGCAGTTTGAGGGGTGATGTTTCGATTCTGGAAACATTGGTGTTTGGATGTGTTTGCGCATGAGAAGAGATTTGCGGTTTCGTGGGTTTAGGTGGCTTCAGGAGTTTATCATTTAGTTTAGAGGGACTTTGTTTGGTTTTTTTTATTTTTTTATTTTATTTTATTTAGAGAAGCTTCTGGGTTGTGTTATTATAGTTTATTGAATTGATCGCTGACAGCTAGTATGTTTCAATCCATTTGCAACGTACATCAACGCTTGATGTGCTAGTGATATTGCCGCCGCCCCTAAGCTCATCTTGTCTTTATTTTTTTCTTTTGCATGCGTATCAGCTTTAGAGTAAAATTGGTCAAATGTTTTAAGTACTTTTAATATTTTGCAACGTACATATATTAAGTTTTTTAGGTTTTTTTCCAATCAGCTTTATAATTTAATTTTAGTAAGATTTTGCTTTTCATTTCCAAGACTTGGTCCAATGCTATGATCTAAGTGAGCATGTATCAATTTTATTTTCATCTTTTTTTTATTTATTTAATTAACTTTATATCATTAAATGTTTCTTTAGTAAAAAGGACTATAATATGATTTAGTAAAGACATGATATGCATCTTGTACTAATTTTTCAGGTTAATGGTAAGTTTGCTTGGGAGGTGAATTTGCCTTCACTTCTCACATTTCCTTTTCATCTCCTTTGTACATTATTGTTATATCTGCCTGTATGGTTATTGGAGTGAGCTTGCTCCTCCCTGTTTATTGTTTCTTCCTCCTTCAAGCAACTTGACTTCTTAAGTGAAGCAAGTTGTTTTGCTTCTCTTCACTTCTTGATCCTTCCATCTGCTCCCTGGTGGCCCTCTTTGAAGATATCTCTAAAAAACCACACAAACCCTAGGGTTTCCAAGCATGTTAACAATTAGGGTTGATTAGTCCCCCCATTTAACTTCCACCTTTGTGTCATCTTTGAGTCTCTCTTTCTCACCTCATAATTAGGGACTAAACCCTAAAGGCTTCAGGGCTTCGTGATTAAGCTTATGCCTGCATCCTTCTCTTAGGATGGAGTGTATAACTTTAATCCTAAGTGTTGAATCCTAAACGCGTTTAGATCTCTTAATCAATTCACATAATAATTATCAAGACATTACACTTGTAACTTGGGCCTTGCATTAGGGTTCTAATTCTTCCTTAAATGGTTAAGAAGGACTAACCCTAGTGTTAATGGACAAGTCCCCCTCAAGTTGTCTTACAAATCATAAAAAACACTTCATCATCATACCACTAAATAAAATCCACTTAATCAAAGGCCTGTTTTGTCATGAGTTTAATCTCTAATCATGGATTAAGTTGAGGAGCTTTCCTCAGCTTAAACATTCTCATCTATTATCCTTCTATTAGGATGGTGTAATGGGTCTGTTTAATCCTTGATTATGGTTTAACCTCATTACTTAACACTAAACAAAAACACCAAAAACATCTAAATAATCACAAGTAGGTTAATGATCTTAATCCTACACCAAAGGTGATTAAGTGTGAGAATCTGACTTCACACTTAAGGTAATCTCATTACCCCTAATCAGAGGGAAGATGTGATGAGTTTACTAAATCCACTGGTTTAGGCTTAAGCTCATTAACTTATGACAAATTCTTAAAAGCAATAAAAGACTGAAAACTCAAAACAAACAATAATCGTCTCCTCCGGGATTCTTTTCTCATCATCTTCACTCACAAACGAGAACTAGCTTCTTCCGTCTAATGCAAGACAGTAAGCACCTGAGCCAGACAGGTCACACACTTGAGCATTGATAAGTAAGCAGTTCACAAGTCAATTCACCTTTCAGTCTCTTTGGGTCGAACTACGGTGTTCTGACTTCCTCATTGCACGAGAGGATACGTAGGCATAACTTAACAGTTATCGAACAAAAGTCTCTGTACATTCCCCCTCCTCCAGCTTCTTTCTCTTAGCCTCATTATCATGAGCAATTCACTTCATTCCTGATCTCACACTGACGCTTCATTTATACACATCACTTATACACTTTACACTGACACCTGTACATATTGCTTTCCAGCTCTTTTACACACAGATTGCACTGACACTACCCCTTTAAAGCACAAATCTTTTAAGCGTGGATCCCGTCGAGTACGACGGACAATCTGGGTGCTAATACCTTCCCAGGTTGTAACCAACCCCCTTTCTCAGTCTCTCTGGTTCGCAAACCGTCTTATCCATCTTTTTCTAGGCCTATGCAGCATTGCCTTTCCTCCGGGATAAAAATGCCTAGCTGGCGACTCTATTCATCCTCCAGTGAGTTCACGGCTGTGTGTTCTCATTGTCCCTCTCGCCGACCGTTCGCGTCTGTACCCTTATTTGACCTTCATTTGATCGGCGTCACTTATCGGGAGCGACAGCTTGGCGACTCTGCTGGGGAACCTTATACTGCAACCAGGGCTTCTGGTTCTTTTTGTGGGTTCCTCCTAGCGCTTGATTGATTTGTGTTTACTGGGGTGTTATGTGCTTGTTTGTGCTTGTGTTTATTGTTGTTTATTGCTTTATGTACAGTTACTTTACTGCTTTTTTTACTGCATTTATATATCATACTGTCATTGTTGCTGGCTGGATCTGTTGTTTGCCTTGGTGGGTGGGTATTTCATTGAGAGTTAAGGTCCTATACCTGGGACCTGAGTGACACCTAGGCTAGAGTGAATCATATTCTTTCCCATTCCATTTCGGTCTGGTGCGGGAATATGAAACACGGTTCAGATATGGGTTTCTTCTTGAGAACTCTGTGTTGCGGATTTCCTGCAATGCTAGGGCTATCTGGGAAGCCTGCTAAGTCTGGATGACCTTTTAGTATTGACCTTCAGAAACTGAGGTGAATTAGAGGAGGAATTGTTATGGTTATTGTAAACACTGTACCTCCGGGTTAGAAGTGTTTACACTTCTCATAACTGATCCAAGTCTGAGGATCCTTGTTCTAGATCACCACCTGTGAGGGGGTTGGGCTGTTTACAGGTTTGCAGGTACCTTGGCCTCAGAATACCCTGTTACTTTGACTTTGTTAAGAGTGCTCCATGTTGGATAGTTCTTGTGATTCTAAAACCTTGGACTTGTGGCTCTTTATTTGAGTCCCCCACCCTGGTTACTGGATTTATAGACCTCCATCTGGAATTCTTGGACACACATGGATCTATACCAAGGCAGTTAATCAGATCCAGCTCAGTCACAAACCCTTGCATTTCATCTGCATACATACTCATTGCATCATATTAACATATGCTTATTTGTGTTTCAGGGTATCCACATTCATCTGGTTTTTTGGTTTTGACCCCATCTGCAGTATTGACCTATTTCCACCAGCATTTGCTTCAGTTTTTCAGTTACCTGCACTAGCCAGCCAGTGGTTCACTTTTCAACACCTTCATCAGCACTTACTCTACTCAGTCTTCAGCATCATGGCTCCAAAGAAAAGCAACATCACTTATCATTTCTTCCAACCAGACTTATCAGACATCAGGAGGATCCAAACCCTGATCACCCCAGCTCACATACCTCTGTTCAGAGAGCATTATGGGGATATACTTGACTTGGTCATGGATCTGGACCCATCTCAGAGGAGTTTGATCCACACCTGCATCCAGTTCTATGACCCCCCATTGAGATGCTTCACCTTTCAAGACTTTCAGTTGGGGCCTCTGTTAGAAGAATATTCATATTTGATTGGTTTGCCTATCAAGAGAGAGATCCCTTTCAACCCTGAAATGGTCTTTCCCAGCAATGGAGAGATAGCAAAAGCTTTGCGCCTGGAACCTGCTTTGATTGAGCAACACATGACCTCTAAAGCTGGGATCCCTGGTTTTCATCTGGACTTCCTGATTTCTCAAGCTAGTCTGAAGGCCTCCCTGGGGGAGTGGAAAGCTGTTTGTGCTCTGTTGGCCTTAAGTGTATATGGAATTGTGTTGTTTGCAGATGAGCCTCGATTCATTAGCAAGAATGCAATTCACTTGTTCATCCTGAAGAACCCAGTGCCAACTCTATTGGGTGATCTCTATTACTCAGTACATCAGAGGAATGAGAAGCAGAGGGGTAAGTTAGTGAGGTGTTGTGCTCCGTTATTCCATGCTTGGCTTCTCAAGCATCTACCGAGGACGGATGCATTTCTAAATCCTCACCAGCAAAGCAACTGGGCTAAGAGACTCGCTGTCCTAACTTCAGCAGATATCAGATGGTGTACTCAAAGCACCAAGGGCAGAGATATAATCACTAGCTGTGGACACTTCCCCAATGTGCCCTTAGTAGGAGTTAAGGGAAGTATCAATTACAACCCTCTGCTGTTCAGGAGGCAATTGGGCTATGCACTGGTCCACACTCCTAGGGTACAAGATTTGGTGGAGACCCTCTACTGTGAGAACAAGATTAGTCTGGCAACTGTCAGGCAGGCTGCCTGGGCCTGGGATCATGTTCAAACCAAGGGAGTCACCATTTTGGGGAAGTGCAATAATGTGGCATCAGCCCAATATCTTGATTGGTCCCGTGCTAGGGCCCAATTCTCTGGATTACCCTTCACCATAGAAGACATGCCTGAGTCATCTTCAGCACCACCCCCTGCCACTGTCAGCATGGAAGAGTTTGAGAGCTTGAAGGAAAGAAATGAGAAGTTATCCCAAGCCTTGCAGAAGACCCTCTATGAGAGGAAGGATGGAAGATTAGATATTGAGAGGCTGGAGAAGTTGAAGAAAGAGCATCTGGCTAAGATTGAAAAGTCTGAAGATTATATTAAGAAGTCTAGGGCCGGGGAACAAATTCTGAAGAATGCTTGCAAGGAAGCTCAGTTCCAGAAAGCTAGAGCAGACTTGTACCTGAAGGAGAGTCAGGCCAGGTGGGTCCGGATCACTGAAGCCCATACTCTAGAAGACAAGAGAGTTCAAGAAAAGATGGAGCAGATGGAAGAAGCCCTGGCAACAGCCCAGAGGGAAATTTCAGAGCTAAAAATCAAAGCTGGAGTGAAGAGGTCCAAAGATCAAAGTCAGAACAAGAAGTTGACTGCAGCTGTCGCAACAAGAAACCTTCTCATTAGAAGTCTCACGGAGCGTCCGGCTGATCCTGTGACCGAAGCACTTCTTAAGGAAGTTCGTGAGGATGAGTTTGGCCTTGGAGTTTGATCATTTGCTTGTTGTTGTTTCTATTCCATGTACTTTTACCTTTTTGTGATGTATTTTTGACCCCTTTAAGGGCTTGTATTGCAAATTGAACAAGTTGTATTATTTCGCCTTTCTGTAATACATTTGTGTTATTTTTGTTCCATCTGAGTTTTCTTCAAAAGCAACTTCAACGGCATCTTCAAGGGTCTGGAAGGGTCAAAACTGAATGCCAAGCCGGATACCTTGAGAACAAATAAGCATACTGCATTGCATACTAACCCTTTTGTTTGTTTTGTAGGTTTTGTTTTATTACTAACCTCTGTTGTGACATTCAGGAATTATTGCTCGCCGCCGGGTATTTCCTCTCAACAGGCCACACAGATACCCAACTAGAAACAACCTTCCGGGAATTCAAATGGACCAGATGCAACAAGACTTGGCAGAGGTCAGGAACCAGATGGCCAACGAAAGGTTGGAGATGAGAACACAGATGACGCAGTTCATGGAAGTTATGAACAACATGGCTCAGAGCCAGGAAAGACTAAGAGCCTTGGTAGAGAGGCAGACTCGGGAAGATGCCCACCTAGGGACTGGCGGAACAAGCAACAATGAGGGGGGTCAGCCTCAGGTCAACCCACCTGTATTCGGCCCTCACCTTCATCCGGAGGTCAATATCCCTGCTAATGTACAAGGGAATGCTGCTACAGGAAGGGTACTCCAAGAAGACGCCCAAGAAGACCAGTTCACAGTAATGGGAGCTGGGGATGAGGTCTACGATCGGAGGCTGGATGAAATAGCTGAGAAATTAAGATCCTTGGAGTCTCAAAACTCCTTGGGTTTTGATGTCATGGACATGGGCTTGGTAGACGGGGTCAGGATCCCCCATAAGTTCAAGCCTCCGAGCTTCGAAAAATACAACGGAACCTCTTGTCCACGGACCCACTTGCAATCATTTCTGGGAAGGCTGAAGGCCTATACGATGGATGAGAAGCTCTGGATGTTCTACTTCGAAGATAGCTTGACTGGAGCCTCTAGGGAATGGTATTCCCATTTGACAAGGGCAACAATTAAATGCTGGAAGGACCTGGCAGAGGCCTTCATCAGACAATACCAGTATAACCTGGACATGGCACCCAATAGGACTCTCCTAATGGGCATGTCACAGTCGACAAAGGAAAGTTTCCGCGAATATGCCCAGAGATGGAGGCAATTGGCTGCTGCCGTTCAACCACCTATGTCTGAGAGAGAAATGGCAGACATGTTTATGAACACTCTTCAGGGAACGTATATTGACAGGTTAGCTGCTTTCTCTTCCACTAGCTTCGCAGATGTTGTCATAGCTGGGGAGAGAATTGAAAGCCTGTTGAAAATGGGTAAGATTTCCGATAATGGTGCCAGCTCGTCCAGTAGTACAAGAAAGCCTTTTACAGGCCCGAGAAGAACTGGCGAGACCAATGCCGCTCACGCCAACAGAGGTAGGCCCCAATATGTTCAAGGGTCAATAGCAGCAGTCACCATTCCAGCTCATCCTCAGCCAGTCTATCAACCTCCGCAACAAAACTTCCAACAACAACCTCAGTATCAGCAGAATCAATATCCTCCAAGAAACAACAACAACAATCAACAGAGGCCATTCCAACAAAGGCCATCCCAAGCTAACAGAGTGATCGACCCGATCCCAATGCCGTATGCTGCCTTGCTGCCACAACTTCTGAAACTCAACCTAGTTGAGCTAAGAACGTTGGCACCTCCGGATCCCAACCGTCTACCAAGAAACTATGACTCCAATGCTAGGTGTGCTTTTCATTCGAACGCACCTGGTCACAGTACAGAAAAATGCAGGGCTCTGCATATGAAGGTACAAGACTTGGTAGACTCCAAGGCTCTGAATTTTGCGCCTCCGCCCAATGTCAATAAAAACCCAATGCCACACCATGGTGGTCCCCGAATTAACGCTATTGAAGAAGACCAGCAGTCTTATTTGATAACTAGTGTGGACCAGATCAGAACACCATTGATGGAAATCAAAGCTCAACTCCGTGAAGGCAATATATTTCCGGGGTGTGAACTGGGGTGCCCTTACTGCAATATTTCATGGAATGGGTGTGAGGACTTGAGGAATGGCATTGACAGCCTTATTCAGAGTGGCCTACTCCAGATCACTACATCATTCCCGGCAAACCCGACAACTTCATCAGCAACGGTTTCAGATCCTCCTACAAATGCAACAACTACTGTTTCAGACAACTCACCAGCAACATCAGCAAGTACTTCATCAGTTCTCCCAAATGATCAGTTTTCAACAGTTTCTCCTGCTACAACTTCAGCTTCATTCCACTTCGACTCTCCATCAACAACAACATCAGTCCTTCCAACAGTACCTCCTACAACACCAGCAAACAATCATGAAGATGTCTCCACTGTTACCATATTCTATGATCCCGAAAATAATTCCGCCTACCATTCAGAAGGTGCTGCTCCCACCAGAGCACCAGTTACAATCTTTTATGATCCACAAACAATAACAGTCCCTTCAGCAGCAGCAATCAGTCCAGTTACCGTCACGGTGCCTGGACCTGTACCATATGAAAGCAATAGGGCCATCCCTTGGCACTATGGCTCTGACGTGTACTGTGAAGGGAAAAGAATCACTCTTGAAACATCAGCACCTGCACCACAAATTGATAATGTGGGCGGAGGCGGAGGCTTCACCCGAAGCGGACGTCTCTTTGCTTCACAAGTCCAAAGACCTACTGCCGAAGCAGAAGCTGCTGCCAAGGCAAAAGGAAAAGGCCCGGTGCAGGAGGATCCAGCTGCCAAAGAAGCCCTGAAGACTCCATTTGATCAGGAAGTTGATGAGTTTATGCGGATCATCAAAAAGAGTGATTATAAAGTTGTGGATCAGCTTCATCAGACGCCATCCAAAATCTCCATCCTCTCACTGCTTATGTGCTCCGAAGCCCATCGGAATGCACTACTGAAAGTACTGCACGCAGCTTACGTGCCTGAGGAGATTACTGTCAACCAATTGGAAACCGTGGTTGGAAACGTTACTGCTAGCAATGGGCTAGGGTTTACCAATTCTGACCTGACAGTGGATGGCCGCAATCACAACAAAGCCTTGCACATAACTTTGGAATGCAAAGGAGCTGTCCTTTCTCATGTGCTGGTGGACACAGGTTCTTCCCTGAATGTCTTACCAAAGAAGGCTCTGGTGAAGCTTGAATATGATGGACTGGCATTGAGACCCAGCAACCTGGTGGTACGAGCTTTTGATGGTTCGAAGAGATCGGTTCTGGGAGAGATTGAGCTGCCCGTGACAATTGGCCCGCAGACCTTTAAAACTATCTTTTATGTGATGGACATTCAGCCCGCCTACAGCTGTTTGTTGGGTAGACCCTGGATTCACGCCGCTGGCGCAATAACGTCTACCCTTCACCAAAAGTTAAAATATGAGTGGGAAGGCCAAGTTGTCACAATCTGTGGGGAGGAGGATATCTTTGTTAGCCATCTGGCTACTTACAAGTATATTGAAATGGATGGGGAGATCGTTGAAACAATGAGCCAAGGTTTCGAAGCCTTGAATGTGAATGAAGCATCTGCTGTATCTGGGATCTCCATGTCATCATACCAACAAGCCCGGAAGGTTGTTGAGGAAGGAACTGCCCTAGGCTGGGGCAAGGTCTTAGCTGTGGAGGAGAAGAAGGACAAGTTTGGGTTGGGTTACAGACCAACTCAACATCAAGCAAAGGCTGCTGGAGAGCCTGGTTTTGTCAGTGGGGGGATGCTCACCCCCGATGCTATCAACTGTCTGGAAGACGAGCTGGAAGAGGAGCGCAATCTGGAGAATTGGATCCGTCCGAAGATCCCGGGGAGCAGTATCTCGAACTGGTCTTCCCAGGAAGTCATAAGAGTTACTCGAGCAGAGTAATTATTATTTCCTGTATTTTTATTGCATGCATCAAAGTCTTGCATCTTGCCCAAGATGACAAGACTCATTTTGTAATCGGGCCATCTGTACTTTTTTGTGCAAACAAGATTAATTAATGAAATATCAGACATCTTTTTGCAAATGAGTCTTTTTCTTTTCTGCTCACTGTTTTTCCATTTTTCTTTTTGTACAAAAAATAAATGGCGATGTTTTCAAAATGATAACTTCATTTCACTTTTTTCTAAAGCAAGATTAAAATCAATCACTAAAATGAACAAACTGAACCCTTGCAGAGAGTGCCTTCCAGACAGCACCGACAACAGCACGGCTATGACATCGTATGACTTTGACAATCCAATCAATCAAGCTGATGAAGGGGTTGATGAAGAATATGAGCTTCCCGAAGAGCTAGCCAGATTGTTGAGACAAGAGGAAAAGGTTATTACTCCTCACCAGGAGGAGGTTGAAATGATTAATCTTGGTACAGACGAAGACGTGAAAGAAGTTAAAATCGGGGCCTGCCTGCAAGACTCAGTGAAGAGACGACTGATAGATCTGCTTCAAGAGTATGTTGATGTGTTTGCTTGGTCCTACCAAGATATGCCAGGGTTGGATACCGACATTGTTATGCACAAGCTGCCTTTGAGAGAGGAATGCCCACCAGTCAAACAGAAGCTGCGCCGAACTCGCCCAGACATGGCTATGAAAATCAAGGAAGAGGTACAAAAGCAGTGGGACGCCGGGTTCCTTGCTGTAACTAGTTACCCGCCGTGGGTTGCCAACATAGTACCTGTGCCTAAGAAGGATGGAAAGGTAAGGATGTGTGTTGACTACCGGGATCTGAACAAAGCCAGCCCGAAAGATGATTTTCCATTACCTCACATTGACGTATTGGTTGATAACACAGCTCAGTTCTCGGTGTTCTCCTTCATGGATGGATTTTCAGGATATAATCAGATTAAGATGTCACCTGAAGACATGGAGAAGACAACATTCATCACACCCTGGGGCACGTTCTGCTACAAAGTGATGCCATTCGGACTGAAAAATGCTGGTGCAACATATCAACGGGCTATGGTAACATTATTCCATGATATGATCCATAAGGAAATCGAGTGTTATGTGGATGATATGATTGCCAAGTCCCTTACTGAAGAAGACCATCTGGTGAATCTGCTCAAGTTGTTCAAGCGTCTGAGGAAATACCAACTGAAGTTGAACCCCAACAAATGCACATTCGGGGTGCGATCCGGTAAGTTGCTGGGATTTATTGTAAGCGAGAAAGGGATTGAGGTTGACCCTGATAAAGTCAAAGCTATTCAAGAGATGCCTGCACCGAGAACTGAGAAAGAAGTTCGAGGGTTCTTAGGTCGGTTGAACTACATTTCAAGGTTCATATCTCACCTTACAGCAACCTGTGAACCTTTGTTCAAACTGTTAAGAAAAGAACAGACGGTCAGGTGGAACGAAGACTGCCAGAGGGCTTTTGACAAGATCAAGGAATACTTACAAGAACCCCCAATCCTTATGCCTCCAGTTGAAGGAAGACCTCTGATAATGTACTTGACAGTATTAGAAGAGTCGATGGGGTGTGTGCTGGGCCAGCATGACGAGTCTGGTCGAAAAGAGTATGCAATATACTACCTGAGCAAAAAGTTTACCGACTGTGAACAACGTTATTCACTGCTCGAGAAAACTTGCTGTGCTTTAGCGTGGGCTGCTCGCCGACTGAGACAGTATATGTTGACCCACACTACCTTATTAATCTCAAAGATGGATCCAGTTAAGTACATATTTGAGAAGCCAGCTCTTACCGGACGGGTTGCGAGATGGCAAATGATTCTTACAGAGTATGACATTCAGTACACATCTCAGAAAGCCATCAAGGGCAGTGTATTGTCTGAATATCTTGCTGAGCAACCCATTGATGATTACCAGCCTATGAGATTTGACTTCCCTGATGAAGACATCATGTTCCTGAAAGCAAAAGATCATGAAGAGCCTGTTCACACTGAAGGGCCCGACCCGGAAGAAGAATGGACTATGATGTTTGACGGGGCTGTTAATATGAATGGTCGCGGTGTTGGTGCAGTACTCATTACACCTAAGGGAGTCCACATGCCTTTTACGGCAAAACTCACCTTTAATTGCACTAACAACGAAGCTGAATACGAAGCTTGTATTATGGGTCTTGAGGAAGCCATTGACCTCAGGATCAAAACATTAGCTGTATTCGGAGATTCAGCGCTAGTAATCAACCAGACCAACGGCAAATGGTATACACACCAGGATCATCTGATACCTTACAGGGATTATACAAGGAGGTTATTGACTTTCTTTACAACAGTCAAGCTTGAGTATATCCCTCGGGACGAGAATCAATTTGCAGATGCCCTTGCTACCATTTCGTCCATGATCAAAGTTCAGACTGCTAACTTCGTACCTCAGATTCCAGTATCCAGACTTGATAGACCAGCATATGTATTTACAGCAGATGTTGTAAAAAACGATAAGCCTTGGTTCCATGACATTAAATGCTTCCTGGAGGATCAAATATACCCACCTGGGGCATCTTCCAATGATAAGAAGACTTTGAGAAGGCTTGCTGGTAGTTTCTTTCTGAACACTGATGGTTCCCTATACAAGAGAAACTTTGATATGGTACTCCTCAGATGCGTTGATAGAACAGAAGCAGACTTGTTGATGCATGAAGTGCACGAAGGATCCTTTGGTACCCATGCTGGAGGGCATGCCATGGCTAAGAAATTGCTAAGATCAGGTTATTACTGGATCACAATGGATGCAGACTGTTGTGCCTATGCCAGAAGATGCCATAAATGCCAGATTTATGCAGATAAGGTGCATGTGCCTCCCAATCCCTTGAACATCATGTCTTCGCCATGGCCCTTTGCTATGTGGGGCATTGACATGATTGGCAAGATTGAACCGACTGCTTCGAACGGCCACAGATTCATCCTGGTCGCCATCGACTATTTTACCAAGTGGGTTGAAGCAGCCTCATATGCAAATGTTACAAGGCAAGTGGTAGCCAGATTTCTAAAGAGAGATATCATCTGCCGATATGGAGTTCCCGAGCGAATCATTACTGATAATGGTTCCAACTTGAACAACAAAATGATGGCTGAGCTATGCCGGGACTTCAAGATCCAACATCACAATTCTTCTCCTTACAGGCCAAAGATGAACGGCGCTGTTGAGGCAGCTAATAAGAATATCAAGAAGATTGTGCAGAAGATGGTAGTCACTTACAAAGACTGGCACGAAATGCTACCGTTTGCCTTGCATGGGTACCGCACATCAATCAGAACATCCACTGGGGCAACACCGTATCAGCTTGTGTATGGTATGGAGGCAGTCCTACCGGTTGAAGTTGAACTACCCTCTTTACGAGTATTGATGGATGTTAAACTGAGTGAAGCAGATTGGGTTAGGTCCCGATACGAGCAACTGAGTCTGATTGAAGGGAAGAGATTGGCTGCAATCTGTCATGGGCAGCTATATCAGAAAAGAATGAAGAGAGCCTTCGATCAGAAAGTCAGGCACCGAGGGTACCAAGTAGGAGATCTTGTGCTGAAGAGAATCCTCCCTCCTCATACAGACCACAGGGGCAAATGGACTCCAAATTATGAAGGGCCATTCGTGGTAAAGAAAGTTTTCTCTGGTGGAGCACTGATGCTCAGCACCATGGATGGTGAAGATTTCCCGTCCCCTGTGAATTCAGATGCAGTTAAAAAATACTTCGTATAAGAATGACCCGCTGGACATAAAAACAGAATGTAAGTCCAGGCAAGAATAGGGCATCCCGGCGAGTCAAAAACAGAATAAAAGACTCGGGCAAAAATAAGGGAAATAAATAAACAAAAATGTACACCCGCTGAGTTGAAAAGCCGCATTGGACAACTCAGGCAAAAATGGGTATCCCGATGGATTGAAAACCCGAAAGGGCGATCCATGCAAAATAAGGGAATAAGCGAACAACTGCATTCTGAATTCGTCTGTATCACCTACAACTTGGAAAGCTCCAAAAGGAACAAGCTTCGATCAGAATCAGCCTCCTTCAGAAAGCAAGACGAGAAGAACGCCATTGTCATACGAGTCATAGCAGAAGAGGAAGCTCTTTGAAAGCGTCGTCAACATCGCCAGCATTTTGTTTCTCAATTTGTAACAATCTCCTCATTTCAGGAGATATGTTTCTTTGACTGTATCTTGCCAATTCAGGGCACATGGATTAATAAAACCAGATTTTCAGTCATGTCTCGTTTTTACATTTATGTTTTGCAAAGAATTGTCTGATATCTCTAAAATACAATTGCATAAGTACAGATGTTTTCTCTAAAAAATAAAAACACATGCTTACAGGGAATATGCTTACTCGCAAGAGTATTTAACTCTTATGACGGAATCCAATAAAAGATACCTCGGGACCTTTTGTGCGTTTCCTTATCTTTGCAGGATTGCAGGTATCCAGAACGCTACTTGGGGCATGTAAGCCACAGTCCAGCAAGCTGGCAAATCAACAAACAGGCCTAACACTCAGGATGTTTTCTCCCCAGCCGAGTTGCTTCCCATCACTCTCCCCAGCTGAGTGACCAACAACCTTCCCCAGTCTCTATTCAGAAGAGCAGCGCACGAAGAAGTCACAACAGAGTACAGAAAGCTTCTACAAACCCCAGCTGGGTTCCATATTATAAGGATATGTCAATCGGTGACCTATATCCCCAAACAGATACATCATTAGATCTACCAATGATCTCATCCCCAGCTGGGATGTCCACTTCAAGCAGATCAACCAGAGATCTTCGCAGCAACGGGATCCGAGTCCCGGATCTGTGCCTCGTTGCATAATCATAGCATTCGCATCATAGCTATCTCCTCAGAGCGTAGCATTCCGTCTAATACGGAGCATTACGGCAAAAATCAAATGCATAGCATAATCATAAGTCATGTTGTGAATTGAACATTTGTAAATAATGACATTCTGTCGGCATACAGAATACTTTACACAAAAATCCCCGCCAGGGTCCCAGCAAAAGCAGTTGCCTCACGAATCACAAACACCAGTATATACACCTTTGGACACCCGTCCGTGTCACATCACCAGCAGAAAGCCAAAGGCATCCTCTTTGCACTCACATGTACTTGTATATACCCTTTCTTGACACCCGTCCGTGTCATATCCCCAGCGCAGTCGCTTACACTTTTACAACCCATATACTTGTTGATATTGTACACTTTTCTCCTTTTGACACTCGTCCGTGTCACTCTCCCCAGCAGATAAACACTTACATATACATATACTCACTACTCACACTTATACAGATACTCGTCCGTATCTTGTATACATCATTTATATCCCCACAGATTCGACAGTAGTCCTTGTTTTTGTTAACCAGTTGGTACTCGTCCGTACCATCATCTCAGGACATTGCATCTAGTGTTTGTTTCTACATGATACTCGTCCGTATCATAGTCTTAAGGGTGCTCGTCCGCATCTTTAATCCATACACTGCGTCAAACACTTGTGTCTTCTTGAATATAGATACTCGTCTGTGTCTACTATTCCCCAGAAGGATTCTTTCAGATGCAACACTCGTCCGTGTTCTTTGTTAACCCGTTAATACTCGCCTGTATCATCATCTTTGAACATGTGTCAGTATTTGTTTCCACATGATACTCGTCCGTATCATAGTTTAAGGATGCTCGTCCGCATCTTTAATCTATACACAATACCAAACACTTATACTTTCCTTTCTTGGTTGTGAACGCTCGTCCGTGTTCACTATATCCCCAGTAGATCACCAACAAAGCATTTTTCTTTTATCTGAGAGCAGCCGTACCCTGCTGAGTGGTCGTCCTCCACTTCTTGATGGTCGTCCTCCATCATGCTCATCCGATGGCCGTCCCCATCGTTGATTTTAGCAGCCGTCCCCTGCTAGGTGGTCGTCCTCCACCTTTTGATGATCGTCCTTCATCACTTTATCCAATGGCCGTCCCCATTGTTGATTTTGGTTATCTGACATTCGTCCTATGTCATGATGAACCTTGAGAGCAGCCGTCCCCTGCTGAGTGGTCGCCCTCCACTTCTTGATGGTCGTCCTCCATCATGCTCGTCCGATGGCCGTCCCCATCGTTGACCTTTTCTATCCGGCATTCGTCCTATGTCGCGATATTTTCGGCAGCCGTACCCTGCCAGGTGGTCGTCCTCCACCTTTGATGGCCGTCCCCATCATATTTCTTTTATTCCCAACAGAGCAGCCGTCCCCTGCTAGGTGATCGTCCTTCACCTTTGATGGCCGTCCCCCATCATCTGTTTATTTCATTTATTCTTTAACCCGATGGCCGTCCCCGTCGTGGTCCCTTTTCTTTTTAGCCCGATGGCCGTCCCCATCGTTGGTTACTTTACTTTATAAACTTGATGGCCGTCCCCGTCATGTTTCATTATTCCCAGAGAATCTTACAACTTTATCTTGATGGCCGTCCCCATCATATTATCTTACTTTTCCCAGCTAGTCGGCCGTCCCCGTCTTAGCTTTACCTTTTATCCCCAGCATGTCGGTCGTCCCCGTCATCGCTTTACTTCACACACTTTTCCCAACATGTCGGCCGTCCCCGTCATTGCTAAGTTACCTAGCAGTCGTCCTCTGCTCGATGGTCGTCCTCCGTCGCCTTCACTTTGCAATACACTTTATTTGCTTTTACAATCTATATCCCTTTTCTTCTTCATTTTGTGAGTGCAAATTTTGGACTGTCTTTGGTATTCAATCACAAGTTATCTTGTTTGGCCTGCTAAGCCGTTGCTTACAACCTGCACAGCTAACTCATGTTTGAATAGGGGCAGCTGTAAACACCCCAAATTTGCCCTCACCCATTCACACCACGGCTTGTGATCATTTCATATACATAATCTCAATCATGGCATCTCATACCGCATTTTGATTCACTGCATTGGTTCGAAGTCATTTGCATCTAGGGTTTGTGATCCGAGCATTCCAGAAGCTTCAAGAGCCACTCCAAAGGTCTTCAATGTTCAAGCATCATGCCAAAGAATCACAGGAACCGGAAATGACATGGAAACGGAGCCAGGTTATGAGGTTCGCGCGTATCAAGTTTCACGAAGAAATTCTATGGGAAGGGTATCTAATCAAGGGATGACTTTTGGAACATGTCAGTGCAGAATCAGGATATCTGAGGCTCCCAAGGACCCGACCAAAGGGTATACTTCGTCATTTTGATTGCATATGATCTTTATTTGATCATGTGGGATGCCAGAAGTTCACGAGACTGAGGAGTTTCGAGCCACTTTGCAAAATGGCCTTGAATTGAAGAACTTGCAAATTCTCATGGCCAGCTTTTGTGTAACTCCAGTGCGACTTCCAATCATCACACAAGCATGAATCAGGGCTTTAAATTTTGAATGCACCAAAGAATCTCCAAGTTTCACGACTATGCCTCCACTCATTGCAATTTCCCAGGATTTGACCATGGGCCTGTGCCACACCAGTTGTCCTTATCCATCAAAGACCTTACAAATACGTTTCCCGCAAATCATTTTAATCAATTGGAGTCTTATTGATGATTAAGCGTCATTAGAGTTTCAAAATGGATTTTAGTTGTTTTGAATTTATTTTCAATAAATTGATAAGCCATGGGTTAATCTTATTACACTTTTTGTTAAGAAGAATAATAAGTGTGACTTCATTGGTTCATTGGTTTCAAAAAAATAAAGAGAAAAAAAAAAAAAAAAAGAACTTCATGGTATCATGTTGGATTCGGATTCAAACGGCACTGCATGGGCACTTCATGGTATTATGTTGGATTTGGATTATATTGGGTTTGGATGCACGTTTGTTTTGAGTCATGATTCATTTTAGGTTGCTGTATGTTAGTTAAGATGCACCGTCCTCAAGCATGGTAGCATTGATGTTTTCCAAGTTTTACAAGACATTAGGATTTTAATTGGTTTGTTGTCAAGACAACTTGAAACGAAAAGCAATAAAAGACAGATTTGGCTGAAGGATTAAATGGCACAAAGTTTTGTTAACAATTAAACAAGGTCATCAGCAAAAGTCCAAAAAGAATTGCAAATTGTTACAAGCATTAAACTACAGAGATGGCTATCGTTGGAGACCGCTGCAAAGGCCCAGGTTAAGGCATGTTTGCTTCAGACACTTTCAAAGAAAACACCAATGTCAACGTTGTTCTTTCTCTTCCAAAATCCAAAATTAATCAAACAAATTCAAAGCAGCCTTTTGATTGATGAATATGCACATATACCTAATCACCAATCTACGTCTCCTGAAGTGAATACAGCAAGCAGCTTTTGAATGTTTGGTCTCAATGGCTGCCATGTAAAATTGGCTCCTTACCTCCAGGATGTATACAAACATCACAGCGAAGGTTGTTAGGGGTGATCAGGAGCCTGTCGCTTTCCAAGCCGTTGAATTCTGAAGTGCAGTTTGTGATGAGGAGACTGATGTCTTGGAAGAATTTGTTGGCAATACCACTAGAAATCACAATTCGGCTAGAAGGTTCTGGGAACTGCCCAATAGACCCTGCAAAGACGAAATGCCCCCAACAGTCAAAGAGATTACATGAAGATTGAAACCAACGGCTAATACGCAGCATGAGACAAATTCACAGAAAGAAGCAGTAAAGGCGAAGCCCGTAGTGTTTTCACAATAGAAATTGATGATTGCTAGCTGTTACCTTCATTTCAGCCCAAAGGCATGGTCGAATATACTCTTCGCCCAAGTTTCATCATTGCTTCACTGAACATCATAAAGCAAAGAGAGATGGAGTTTGGTACTTGTCTTCTCATCTCCATTAGCCTTCCATTCCGCGTCATCATCAGTAGGAATGCGCCAATTCACCGTCACCACCAACAAGGATCATAGCACAATGAACCAAAGCCATCACAGTTTCTTCTTCTAACTGCAAATAAACCAGACAAACTCAACATCAATTCCGTATTCTACTAGCTATATGCCACTAAATTTATGAGAAAACAAGGTTACACGAGCCATTGATGGGAGTCTGGTTCAGAGAAATTGGAGAGAACAAAATAATGATTTAAAGAAAGATTCTTTCACCAGCCAGCCGAGATGCATTGGTTCTTGCTCTTATCGGCAGTGATGTACCTCACCAGACTGCTTTGGTGTCTCAGGATGAACACAAGCATGATGAGCCTCATGAAGACCTCCTGAAACGAAATTGTCCAGTCAGCCACAAGCTTCAAGCCTACGACTAAAACCGAAAACCTGCACAAATTGAGAACGTATCAATACAACCAGTGAACATGGTAGTGACAGCCATTCAGATACTACCTAAGAGAAATTGGCAGCAGCAAGTGCAGTGAGAGATTAACAACAGAAAGACTAAGAAGATGAAGATGTATGGCAGACTTATCACAGGCAGAGCAAAGCAGGGGCAGCCACAAATTTTGTCTCAACTCAACTTGGTTTCTTCAACAACACTGCTCTTCTTCCTTTACCTTCTCTTCAACAACTTCCTTTGATTCCTTCTTTCCCTCAAAATCAATCCATCAAATTAAGAACCCATTTGCAGAAACTTCCATGCAAACTCAATAGCTCTCATTCATCTGATTACAATCTTTCTCAACTTTCACTTGCTCCTGCTACAAAGGAACATCATAAGCAAAATGAATCAACTTTTAAAGAAGATGATGGGAAAAAGCTCATTTCAACAAGGTTGGCACCTAAAGTGGTAACAGTAGTGGAACAAGACCTGAGCAATGCAGGTTCATTCTTAGGAAGGTTTGAGGAAGCAAAACATTGCCCTACAACAATCAGGAAAATGGATAATGTTAGTCCATGGATATAACTTGCTCAAAACCAAAAGTGAGCCTCTCAATGAGAAAGCTGCCAACAATGCTTTGGGCATAGAGATTCAAAAGAAGCCTTTTGCAACTGACCTGTATACAACGGCTGAACTATGCGAAACAACCGAACCATGCCGTGCAATGCTTCAGTCTCAACTAGGGGGCTTTCCATCCGTTTCAAAGACCTTGGCTCCACCTGACCTGCGTGAAGTCTCACCTCCAGGCCAGAACCATGGGCCAGCCTCAGCTATCATTAACAGCAATGGCAACAATACTCTCCTGTTTCAATATAGATATCACACCAATTAATTCTCGAAGACAAGTTCAGGATGCAAGTATAAGAAAGCTAACCGAATGCAGGGCTACAACAAACCGATCCCTAAAGCATGATAAGTTGTGAATAACCTAAGTCCTACGATCTCATGGCAACATTGGTGGCTTTCTATGGCAAAACAACTTTGGGGGGAGTAGCATTGATCATGAAGATTGGCTGCATTAATCATAAGAAAAACAATTGTTAGACAACAAATGGAATACCACATAAAGCCAAATTCTAAGAGAAAACAGGGAGAAAATTGAACAATGACCGACACTTCTATGAAGTAGCAGCAACCACTTCAATCTCTCCAATAATCCTTTTCTCAGTTAGCCCAGTGGGTCTCACAACAAAGGCAGGCTTTACAAGCAGACTTTCACTCATCTCAACATGACTATCCTCCATAACCCTGCACCATGTATCCTACAAGTTAGAAATCTTGGAGTTGAGAGCAATCATATTTCTGTGGCACGAAAAAGACAAAAATGCAAGAAGCTGAAAGAATACTGATTTGGTTTAGGCTCAATTTAGTTAGTTCACTTCAAACTAAATGAACTACCACAGTAAAAATCTTTTTTCCAAATTAGCAAGCAGTCAAAACAAAGAGAAACTGAAAAATTCAATCCAATTCAAGGCCAACCATTTCAGTTCGTTTTCAAAGCCAAGGCATAAACAGACAAAAAAAATCCATAGCAGGAATGTCAGTAAGACTGCAGGGCAACATTTCACAGAATGGCAAAACATTTTTCTGTTACAGAAAAGGAGAAGGAAAACATAGCCGGATTGGGATTGCAAACCCTAATTTTTCACTATAAGAATTGAGGGAATTCATGAATCAAAGGAGGAACATTCAGAGCCGCATCAAAGAACACAAAAACCCTAGCCGCTACTTAACAGAGAAACCCAACCAAAAACCTAATCACGCTAAAAGTTCATTCTCCTGAGAATTGCTCAGAGTTTCTCATTGAAATTTTGAAGTAATTGGAGCTAAGACCTCCATTTCATTCACACAATCAGCAACAACATTTAGTAGAGGAGATCAAGATAAAGAAAAAGAGACCGAATCCAACAAGCCCTCAGGAGAGAATGACGTGAAGAGGAGAGGAAAAGAGGAACAAACCTGAGCACTCCGAACCAAGTCTTCGAGAGGTATATAGTGTTCTTCATCTTCGTTTTTCGTTTGCAGTTGCTTGATTTTGTTGTAACTTGATGAACTGAGGGTTTGATTTGGGGATTAGGGTTTGTTTATTGTTTCAATTGTGAAATCTCGTTTTGTGGTTGCGTGTGATGTTTTGATCTGTTTAGGGTTTTTCGGCAGTTTGAGGGGTGATGTTTCGATTCTGGAAACATTGGTGTTTGGATGTGTTTGCGCATGAGAAGAGATTTGCGGTTTCGTGGGTTTAGGTGGCTTCAGGAGTTTATCATTTAGTTTAGAGGGACTTTGTTTGGTTTTTTTTATTTTTTTATTTTATTTTATTTAGAGAAGCTTCTGGGTTGTGTTATTATAGTTTATTGAATTGATCGCTGACAGCTAGTATGTTTCAATCCATTTGCAACGTACATCAACGCTTGATGTGCTAGTGATATTGCCGCCGCCCCTAAGCTCATCTTGTCTTTATTTTTTTCTTTTGCATGCGTATCAGCTTTAGAGTAAAATTGGTCAAATGTTTTAAGTACTTTTAATATTTTGCAACGTACATATATTAAGTTTTTTAGGTTTTTTTCCAATCAGCTTTATAATTTAATTTTAGTAAGATTTTGCTTTTCATTTCCAAGACTTGGTCCAATGCTATGATCTAAGTGAGCATGTATCAATTTTATTTTCATCTTTTTTTATTTATTTAATTAACTTTATATCATTAAATGTTTCTTTAGTAAAAAGGACTATAATATGATTTAGTAAAGACATGATATGCATCTTGTACTAATTTTTCAGGTTAATGGTAAGTTTGCTTGGGAGGTGAATTTGCCTTCACTTCTCACATTTCCTTTTCATCTCCTTTGTACATTATTGTTATATCTGCCTGTATGGTTATTGGAGTGAGCTTGCTCCTCCCTGTTTATTGTTTCTTCCTCCTTCAAGCAACTTGACTTCTTAAGTGAAGCAAGTTGTTTTGCTTCTCTTCACTTCTTGATCCTTCCATCTGCTCCCTGGTGGCCCTCTTTGAAGATATCTCTAAAAAACCACACAAACCCTAGGGTTTCCAAGCATGTTAACAATTAGGGTTGATTAGTCCCCCCATTTAACTTCCACCTTTGTGTCATCTTTGAGTCTCTCTTTCTCACCTCATAATTAGGGACTAAACCCTAAAGGCTTCAGGGCTTCGTGATTAAGCTTATGCCTGCATCCTTCTCTTAGGATGGAGTGTATAACTTTAATCCTAAGTGTTGAATCCTAAACGCGTTTAGATCTCTTAATCAATTCACATAATAATTATCAAGACATTACACTTGTAACTTGGGCCTTGCATTAGGGTTCTAATTCTTCCTTAAATGGTTAAGAAGGACTAACCCTAGTGTTAATGGACAAGTCCCCCTCAAGTTGTCTTACAAATCATAAAAAACACTTCATCATCATACCACTAAATAAAATCCACTTAATCAAAGGCCTGTTTTGTCATGAGTTTAATCTCTAATCATGGATTAAGTTGAGGAGCTTTCCTCAGCTTAAACATTCTCATCTATTATCCTTCTATTAGGATGGTGTAATGGGTCTGTTTAATCCTTGATTATGGTTTAACCTCATTACTTAACACTAAACAAAAACACCAAAAACATCTAAATAATCACAAGTAGGTTAATGATCTTAATCCTACACCAAAGGTGATTAAGTGTGAGAATCTGACTTCACACTTAAGGTAATCTCATTACCCCTAATCAGAGGGAAGATGTGATGAGTTTACTAAATCCACTGGTTTAGGCTTAAGCTCATTAACTTATGACAAATTCTTAAAAGCAATAAAAGACTGAAAACTCAAAACAAACAATAATCGTCTCCTCCGGGATTCTTTTCTCATCATCTTCACTCACAAACGAGAACTAGCTTCTTCCGTCTAATGCAAGACAGTAAGCACCTGAGCCAGACAGGTCACACACTTGAGCATTGATAAGTAAGCAGTTCACAAGTCAATTCACCTTTCAGTCTCTTTGGGTCGAACTACGGTGTTCTGACTTCCTCATTGCACGAGAGGATACGTAGGCATAACTTAACAGTTATCGAACAAAAGTCTCTGTACATTCCCCCTCCTCCAGCTTCTTTCTCTTAGCCTCATTATCATGAGCAATTCACTTCATTCCTGATCTCACACTGACGCTTCATTTATACACATCACTTATACACTTTACACTGACACCTGTACATATTGCTTTCCAGCTCTTTTACACACAGATTGCACTGACACTACCCCTTTAAAGCACAAATCTTTTAAGCGTGGATCCCGTCGAGTACGACGGACAATCTGGGTGCTAATACCTTCCCAGGTTGTAACCAACCCCCTTTCTCAGTCTCTCTGGTTCGCAAACCGTCTTATCCATCTTTTTCTAGGCCTATGCAGCATTGCCTTTCCTCCGGGATAAAAATGCCTAGCTGGCGACTCTATTCATCCTCCAGTGAGTTCACGGCTGTGTGTTCTCATTGTCCCTCTCGCCGACCGTTCGCGTCTGTACCCTTATTTGACCTTCATTTGATCGGCGTCACTTATCGGGAGCGACAGTGATGTCTCACAGTCCCAACAATCAGTTGTTGTTATTGACGGCTCTTTACCTACACCAAAAATTCAAACTAGAAACCACACTTCCATGACAACACCTTAGAGTTGCTTACAAGCTTCCTCCAAGAACAATCCACCTCTTACTTAGCAGCTTCGAGGTTTACAAACAGAACAACCACAAAATAAAACCTTGTTGTGCACGACTTCCATAAGAACACAACCCTAATGATATGATCTTTACAATTTCGGTTGCTTGATTACTAAACCTAGGTTACAAGGTTTCTTTTTATAACCTATTCCCAACTGAATTTAGGCCTAAAAATCACAGCAACAGCTGCTACAAAAATGCAGAAAAATCTGCTACAAATATACAAAAAGATCTTCAAATAAACAACTTCGTAAAATATCTCTAAATATAGAAACTCTATATGTATTCAATATTTGAAATTTTTCTTCAATGCACATTTTATTCTTCAATATCTTTTACAATCAGTGCCACTTGGATTTATTTAAATCTTCCAAATATTATGTTTTTGTTGAAACCAAAACAGAAACTTCACTCCATTTTCAACAGTTCATTATGTCGAATGAACTGTCTTGACATCTTCTTCGACATGTTGATCCTGATGTTGAAACATTTCAACACAACAAGTTTGGGCGCACAAAAGGACTCATTTCTTAATGTATTCTTTGGTTTGCAAAGATCATGTACATATACACTGCTGCTATATTTGTTTTACAAAATTAATGTCAATCTACAAATACAAAACTTACAATGAGGAACTTAGAAAAATTCTTAAAACTTAGTTATGCTGCAAACAACTTGAATTCTCTGAGTAAGGAGATGAGTATGACATGTAGATTTGTGACACAATTCTTTAATCTGAGAAGTATTCCCTGAGTAGTTTATTATGACAGTCTGGAAAAATTAATATGAATTGCGTGTACAAGGTTGGTCAGAAAAAAATAGAGTAAAGGCACCGAAAAATGTGAATAAAGGCAATTAGACAACTAGTCCTTTTAAGTTGGGTAACCCACACCCGTTTATTCAGCCTAACGGCGGTTGAACCTAAAAGTCGTCCCAAAGTGGACAAATTAGCGCCAATGTGCGAGAAAATATAATGGTTCCTAGCAAAAGAAAAAAATCGATCGACTTTGTGCATGTGAGGAAAAATCATCAAAAAATGCCTTAATTTGATTGTTCGAATGAAAGGGGTAGAAAATCAAGAAAAGACTTAAGCCCAGAGCATAGTCAGAGAGGTAACCGAAATGGGGATTTAGGTTCTTCATTTCAACATGCATTAGTGTTTGCGTAATACCTTTGTTGATGGAGAAGTACCGAGGTAACTTGTTGAGTGACTTGGAACGAAAAGCTCACGTATGAGTATCATCACATCAACTCACTCTAAATTTTGTGACAGTTCATTTGTGCTTTAATTGTTTATGTGAGTTTATTGCTTGAGGACAAGCAAAAGTTTAAGTGTTGGGGAGTTTGATCGGTAGTTTTACTCGTAATATTTCAGTATTTTTGTATCTTTCTTGTTTATGTTTTCCCTACTTTTGAATTCCCTTTATCGTATTTTACGTAGTGTGTGTGTTTTATTTTAGCAAAGTCTTATTTTTAATAAAGTTCATTCATAGGCCCTTTTATGCTTTGATTGGGTGATATTTTGTTGTTTTTCAGGTACACGTAAAGATCAACGATCAGATGCGACTGAAGTGGAGCCTGGAGTGCGAAAAGAGTACAAGGAAGTAGTAAAGGCCTCCTGACACGGTTTCATGTGTCATAGGACACGACCCGTGTCAGGGCCTCTGAAGGGAATAAGCTTAGGCAGCAGGAAATGCCTCCTGACACGGTTGCCCGTGTCATAGGACACGACCCGTGTCAAGAGCCCTAGAGGATGCTTTTTGTGATTTTATGTGGACTGAAGCTTTTTAGGCTGAGAGAAGAGAGGAAAAAGATTTTTTTATTTATTTTACGTAAGAATTTTTAGATTAAAACTTATGCTCTCAAGAGTCTTGGGAGGAAGGAGTTCTTTGAACGGCGGAAGCGATTGAATATCAACGGAATCCCAATTTTAGTGTAATGGCCTATTCTTATTTTTATTTTGTTATCATTGTTATTATGAACATGAGAGGCTAAACCCCCAAATGCTAGGGGTGTCCCTGATTTCCTATTGTAATGGCATTGATCCTTATTTTATAATAATTTCACTGTATTTTCATTATCATTTTGTTGTATAAATGTTCGTAATGCAAACCTAAATTGGAAAATAAGGTTTTGATCTATGGTTAACATTAGGTAGAAATATCTTAGTTAACGCTTTTATACAACAATAATATATTAGATATCATCAAGGAATTGAGATATAATATTTTAACCGCTTAACTTTTGATAACATAAAAGGTTTGGTGTTCTTTCTATACAACCAAGGAATTAGGGTATAGAAGGAATACCAAAAGGTTTTCTTTAAAGGAATTTATGAAAAAACATCTTGAAAGGCGGTAATGATTTAGCTTTGTGGTGAAGTTGCTAATGATAGGGTTATTTGTCATTATAAGGTTTTTCATACACCTTCCCTAGTGTTATTCTCATATTTGCCATATAACAACTTATTTTTATTAAGTGATTTTATTTTGTTTAGAATAATCTCAAAACCAATTTTAAACAAATCCTAAGATCTTTTGTTCAATTGATTTTCATAAAAACTTATTTATTCTAGCGCAATCCTCAAGAGATTCACACTGGGAAAATCCCTATTATTACTACAATCGATAACATAATACACTTGCTATTTTACCGATCAGTAGCTAATGTTTTCTTTTATCAAGGTTAGGTATTGTTATCCAAGTACTCATATTTTAATCACAACTATGTCATTCTATGCAATTCTTCTTAAGTTTTAATGTTGATGGATTCTTTATTCTTAATGCTTGTTTTGGATTAGCTACCTAAAACATGTTTTTATGGCATGACTTAATATTCAAAAGGTAAGGGTCATTACAAAATCCAAGTTTTTCATATATTGGAAATGCTAAAGTCTAGAAATAGATTTAGGTTTAGTATATGTTTTAAATGTTGAAACTTAATACAAACATATTGGTTAATAGGCAGAGAGATTTTCTATTAGGTAATACCAATGTTTTAAGAATCAGACTAGATTGACCAGTTGAATAAGTCAAACTGGGAACCAAATGGGTCACCGATATGGTCTGGTAGTTGGATTAGATGAGTTATTGAACCAATGAAAAGCGATCAAACCCTTAAAAATTGGCGAACCAACATTTTTGGAAACCAACAGGTTAAATGCTTGTTTTTTCTCAAACAAAAAGGTGTCGTTTTGATATATATATATATATATATATATATATATATATATATATATATATATATATATATATATATATATATATATATATATATATATATTTATAAGTAGACTTTGTTCAAAACTTATTTGAAACAACTTTATCTCCTTGGAATTAAATTTATTAAACATTGCAGTTATTTTGTTATTCATTACAATTAGACTTTATTAAAAAATTATTTAGATTTGTATTTTATACTATTTTGTAGTGTGTGATGACTTTGTTTAGAATTTGTAGCAATTAGAACTTGTTTTTTTATGATATTTTGAAATTTTGCCGGTGTTGTATTTTTTTAGAGACTGAGTTATTTGGTTCGAACGATTTAGTAATTATATAATTTTGTTATAAAGATTGGTTTATTCAACCAAGTTATCCAATTTAATATAATTTAGTTACGCGGTTCAACTGATGAACCAATCACCCAACACCCTTATCGATTTGAAGACCGATCCGATTTTTAAAACATTGGGTAATATGTTTGGTCTCACGTCATCTACTCAGACATGAGTTACGATGAGAGCTTTGGATGTTAATATTAATAACTAATTAAAATTACATCTTACTAGTCAAGGATGCTACATGAGAATAGATCAACGAAATATAGCCCTAATAAATTTTCTCACTATTAACACTCCAAATTCAATATATTCTCTGTTACTCTAATATCAAGAACAAAGAACCTTAAACAACACAATTTTAAAATTATCGAAATTATTTAACAATCTTTAAAACACAAACAAACCATATGAAGACAATAATTTACACTTGCTTTCGAGCTTAAAACATATCATCCTTTTTCCTATTATATTTTCTACACTTTTAATTATTTTTATTTACTTTTACTATAATTTGTTAGGATGAGATACGATTGTTGAAATAAGATGCCTATAAATAGGCACCATTAAGAAAACAACAAAAAATATTCTCAATCTTTCTAGTTATCCCACAAACAAAGAAATGAAATCATCTTAATCATCGAAGATACATAAGGAAGATGGAAAATTAAGTCCTTCTTATGGCTTTGATCGTTTATTGGAGAAATTGCTAATTCCAATTGTAATTTTTACGAATTCAACAAAAATCTATTGTTGTACTTGGCTTAGATGTCAATTGGTAGGTAATTTCTTTTTGTATTAGCGATCGGCGCTCCGTTGTAACTTGGTCGAGTACCTTTGATACTCTTTATCAATATACCACTTGCTTACAAAAAAAAAGGAAGAAGGAAGAGAGGAGAGAACAATTCAGATCAAGAATCAAGAATTGGACAAGAATCGACGTCATGGATTCAGGTACGTTTTTATTGTTTTTCATAGAAACTGGAATAGTGTGAAAATCATGATATCAAGATCCTAAACATAAAATTTTTCTAACAGTTGGTATCAGAACGTTGATTGTCAATATAGTGATTTTCCAATAATTATTAATTTGAGATTTATCATAATTAATTTTGACATGTCATAAATAAAATAAGGCTTAAATAATTTATTGCTCCATGTAAGTATGCGAGTTTTTGAATTTGGTCTTTGTATCTTTTTTTTTAGTCCTTAACATTTGATTTTCTTTTGAAATTAGTCTTTGACGTTAAACTTCCGTTACAAAAACGATGATGTGGCCAATGTCGCTGACATGACCGACTTTTTTTAAAATTTATTTTCCATTATTTTAACCTCTAATAATTCCACATAAGTGATATTTTGATTTTGGTCCCTATATCTTAAAAAGAAAAAAAAATCAAAATTTGGTCGTAAGAAGAATTTAACCCATAACCTTCACTTCACAACAAGCACAACTTATCACTAAGTCATTTGAGTTCTTTGAAAATACTACTTTTATGTGAGAATGGTATGAATAATTATTAGTTCTTAGATTTAAAAAAAAAATTGAGATTTAAATATTCATTTAATAAATATTTGTATTTCTTTCGTCATTTAATTGAACATGACATAAATGATGAAAGAGACATGCATATCTCAGCCATTTATTTTTAAATCGAAGGATTAATAATTATTCTTACCATTCTCACCATATATATATATATATATATATATATATATATATATATATATATATATATATATATATATATATATATATATATATATATATATATATATATATATATATATATATATATATATATATATAAAATTGGAATATTCTTACTTCAAAAATAAATTATTAAAATAATACTATAACTATAAAATAATACTATAATTATAAATAATATTGTTGCTATTAATGTATTACATATATTAATAGTATTAATGAGAACAATTCCTTTATCTTGATCAAATAATAATAATCTCTATAAAATATGATATTTATTAGGCAAAATATGTTTTTTGGTCCTTTAATTTTATCTTATGGTTTATTTTGATCCCTTAATTTTAAAAAGTGTCATATTGGTCCTTTAATTCTCCAAAATGTTCCATATTAGTAATTTTTGCCTTATTAGCGATCGAAAAATTCAAAAATCAGTTGCTAAATTTGTCGCTAATAAGACAAAAGGACTAATATGGAACGTTGTAAAGAGTTAAATGATTAATATGACATTTTTTAAAGTTAAGAGACCAAAATAAACCTCGAGGTAAAGTTAAAGGACCAAAAAATGTATTTTGTCTTATCACCATTATGAGTGTTTGTGATATAATTAGAGTTTATCATAACTCAATCCTAAAAAAACCTGTTTGTAATGTGAGAGATGTTATTTTATATAAACTCTTTGTGAGTTCTATCTTTAATTTAATTAACGTGAGATTTGAGTTTTTTTCAATACATCTCTCACACCTATTACTATTGGGCTTAATGCTTGAATATAAACGGTAGGTAACCCGAATTATCGATATATGAGAGATGGTTTTTCCAATACACCCCTTACCTCCAATAATTTTTTGGGTCTAATACGCATATATAAATGGTGGACGACCCAAATTGATATGTTTGTAATACCATGATAGAATTAGAGTATGGTCTAATTCAATCCTATAAAATCAGTTAAAACCGATTGATAAGATAATGAGTGTCATTCTATATAAATTTTTTGTGAATGTTATCTTTAACTATGAAACTTAGGTTTTTCCAATAGATTGTTAACACAAACTAATGCAAATAAAAAGTTATAATTTTTAAGTTCAACGACTACCCATAATATCCTAGTATCTTCTTAGAGAATTACAAGGTGGAGTTACTTATTTTTCACCATCACATTCTAAAAACTAGAGGAAGAGAAGTAAATTCAAATTACATCAAATTTGCCCTCCCATCATTAAGTGAAAAGGTGAATAAGCTCCAGCCTAAACAACCTCCGGTTGCCACTGCATTGGAAGAAAAATATATCTTTTGTTCATTGAATACAATTGAATATTCCTTAACTTAGGGGGAAAAAAGTTGTCTTTTGCCTTTGAAATAAAATGGAAGTATTTGAATATTCCTTATATTGTTTTGAGGACATAGAATGAATAGTATGAAGAGTAGTTCTATTACCGTTATTCTTTTTCCATTTTTGAACTTTATTTCAAAATTTTGAACATAAAAGCTTTGACTCTTTTTTCTTTGGTGTACAAAAGCTATGGCTAATATTTGATTTACTATTCTCGGTGGCTTTTTGCTTACATCACTAACTAATGGTACCTTGATTTAGTTAATGGAGTCAAACTTTAGCCTTTCCTTATCATGAGACAATCAATTTCGTTTCCTTTTAGCCATTGTCTATCCTACACATATAACCGTTAGAGTATCTTTTCTTTCCTTGCTGCGTGGGGACTGAGAAATTCCTTTTTCTTTTGGCATATGTGGCGCAACCTTTACTTTTAATACACCAATAACTAAGTTTTTGTTTGGTTTAACAAATTGTCATGAGTGGTGATCAAGTAATTTAGCAAAATTTATCGTCAATCCAAACATATTGTTTGTGGCTACTAGACTAACTAGACTAAGCTTAACAAAATTTGTAAGCTTGTGTTTATTTATATGCAGTGTAATATTAATTTTGTTAAGCTTATCGTGATCTGAGAAAGAAGGATCAGAAGACTCTGTTATATATCCATCAGTGTGTGAATGCAAACGTCTTTAAAAAAAATCGTTGATTTGACGACAACGAAGGTTGTGTGGGACACATTGGTACGATGTTACGGTGGTGATGCATCAGTGAAGAAGGTGAAGCTTCAGTTTCTTCGTAAGCAGTATGAGAATCTCAGCATGAAGAATAATGAGAAGGTACACGATTACATCTCTAGAGTGATTCTGATCACAAATGAGATGAAGTCGCGTGGAGAAAATCTCTCTGAAGAAAATATCATTGAGAAGGAACTTAGATCTCTAACTTCTCAGTTTGACTACATTGTGGTAACAATTGAACATTCTAAGGATCTTAGCACCATGAGAATTGAAGAGCTGCAAAACAATCTAGAGGCACAAGATTTGTGTCTGACTAAGAGAAACTCTGAAAGAGAGGTAGATCACCAGGCTCTAAAAGCAACTTCTGATAAGAAATATCAGAAGCATTCGTAGTCAAAAGCAAGGAAAATATTTGATGGTGTTTAGAAGTCAGAAACCTCAACTTCTGAAAGGCATAATAGTGCTCAAAAAGGGAAGGAGAAGTACGACAAAAGAAAGGTCCAATGTTATTGTTGTAAGAAGTTTGGTCATTTCGTTGCTGATTGTTGGTCAAAAAATGAAAAGAAGTCAGAAGAAGAAAGCGTAGATAGAGTAGATTCTGTTGATGAATTTATGTTATTGATGGCTTATGAATCTGATGACACGTATTTGAAAGACTGGTGGTATATAGACATTGGTTACTCAAATCACCTTATTGGAAATAAGAAATGGCTGATTGATTTTGACTCTAGAAAAAGGACAAAGATCATATGTGTTGATGATAAATACCTCAACGTTAAAGGTAGTAAACGTCATAGTAGTTCTGAATAATGGTAAAACTGCATTGATTCAGAATTTGTGGTATGTTCCTGGCATGAAAAACAATTTGATGAGTGTAGGTCAATTAATTGAGAAAGGAATTTCAGTTACCATGAAGGATAATATTTTAAAGTTGTATGACTATAATCAGAAGTTGATTATCAAGTCATAGAAATGAAGGAATAGAACATTTGAATTGAATGTTGAGACTGCAGACTTTGAATGCCTTAGTGCAACAAGTGTTGTGAAGGAAAGTGAGTTATGGCACAAAAGATTTGGTCATTTGAACTTCAGAAGATTAGGGCATCTGAATTTGAAGAAGTTGGTACATGGAATTCATGTAATTAAGAAGTCAGATAAGTCATGCAATGCATGCATGAGAGGGAAGCAACCAAGATTGACATGTGCATCTAAAATGCCTCCGAGAGCAAAGAATGCTTTATGTGTGGTGCATTATGATGTGTGTTGACCATTTACATTACCTTCACTTTGAGGAAATAAATACTTTGTATTATTTGTGGATGAGTTCACAAGAATGACGTGGGCATCCCTTACACTACTACAAAACGCTTAAACAACGATGTCGGGCTCACCATGGTATTACCCTTTGTGACATATATAAGCTATGGAACTACTGTATTATATTTGTTTTTTGATTTAAAATTATTTACATATAACAACGGTTGATAAGCCAACAGTGGTGATACCATCAAGCTTTCGTGGGTTCGAACCTCAACACCATCATATATATTATTCCTTTTATGTTAAGGCACGTTTTTCTTTTTTTATTTACTTTAAAATAAAAAACTTAAAGGTTATGACTACGGTTGTTTTTTCCACTGTTGTGATATATTTTGTATGATATTTTAATTTTTTTATCCTAAATATGACTCTGTCGTAGTATAGTTTCAATATTTTTTGTATCATAACGGCTGATTGTAGAGACCGACGTAATAGTTTTACAATATAGTCCTAGTTAGTTTACTTGTCTCTTTAATAACCTTTTTTCCATTGAAAATAGAAACTAGACGAAATGATACATGATTTTAACCTTAAACCCTAACGTTCAATACCGTGAAACAATACACGATTTCAACCAAAGCTTGCATCATCAATATCCATTCTTCACCGTCTTCTTGTCATTTTCTTCATCAGCGTCACAATCATTACAGAAGGAAGATTACGCACCAACCAACATTGTCGTCATCATCGTCACCGTCGAGAAGAAAGATAACAATAACATTGTCGTTATCGCAAGGAAGGAAGACAACAACACCAACACCAAGAGGAAGTAATACAACCCCTCCCCCTATGGATAACCGTAATGGATTATTGGATCCTAGTCTGAATGAAATAACCAATTTATACATTGCAATAACAAATTTATCGCAACCTCTCCGGTTAGAACATTGCCCCCATCTTGACATATGTATTTTGCAATTTTGGTGCACGTAAGTATATTGTCGAATATACATGTCATTAACATTATCATTTTTTGTATGTTCTCTCTTAATTGATTCATTTTCTTTGACCATTTAGATACATTCACCTTCTTTGTATAGAGTTGAATAAATCAAATATTTATGGAATCTTGGAGCCAACTTATATTATGTGGACGTATAATGACAAAAAAAATCATGGAAGATTACTTGAGAAGCCGACTAAATAAGGGAGGAAAATAATGTTACCTTGCATCATTCCTCTGTTGGTAAGTATTGTTGTAATTTATTTATATATTTTATATTTAGTTTTGTTTTAGTAACATCTAATTATACATATATATATATATATATATATATATATATATATATATATATATATATATATATATATATATATATATATATATTCTCGTGTTCATTCAATGGTCATTGGCAATTGATCATAATATCATTTAGGACAAATACGGTGACTACATTGTGTTCCTTGCATACTCCACTCCACAAACAAATGAAAGAAATGATTCAAACGTAAGTGTCTATGTTTAATATCATTTTCTTTGACATTAATTATAATTATTTTATCATATGTAATATGTTGAATTCATATTCAATGTGCAATTATGTGGAGCAAGTTAATATGTTGAGGAATGTTAAAAAAACGACATGGGTGGCTCCTAAGGTTAGTATTCATGTAGTTATTTCTTTACATATACATTTACATTCATGTGTGGTTATATTCATGTAATTATTTCATAAATTTGTAGACAAGGAGACAACCGAGGAGTTACGAGTGTGAGTATTATGTCATGAAACGCATGTTAAACATTGTCCTTGGCGACATTGTTGACTCATGGGATAAGGTGTATATTTCATTAATATATAAGTTGACTATTGAATTATTATCATGCATGATATTCAATATTTTTTTTCTTTATTATGTAGGTGTTTAGCAACCAAACCCTATTCCCCCTCGAGGACTTTGTAGATCTTCACAAATGTTGGGCGTATATGCACAATCTGCTTAAGGGTCAACAATCTTCTTAACATTCCTCAACATTTATTTTGCTGCACATATATTTTGATGTAAGCAAACTTGTTTTGATAGTTATCTTTTGATGTACGTATTTAGTGCTTTTGACAGTTTGATGAACATAATGTTAGTCTTTGATGTAAAATTGTGTTATATATGTAAGCAACCACTGTTTTGATGAACAAAGTTTCAGTTAGCTGCACATATTGTGTTATATGTAAACAGAAGTTGTTTTGACATGATAAAATAGAGGAAGAATTTGATAATAAGCAGTGAATTTTTATATTTATAACATACATTTTGACAGCGGTTACAAAACCTAATTGTAGTTGTATGTTGAATAATATAAATAAAACAATGTTTTCGCTGAGAATCAGACCAAATTGCTTTTAGTTATATCGCGATGGTTGTGTAAACTAACCGCTGTGAAATGATTTGAGCTTCAAGAATACAACAACGGTTCCAGGAACGTCATTGTAAGTACAATATATACAACAACACTCTACATAACAACGCATGCGCAGACGTCATTATATATCTTTTCCAACCATTGTTAAATGAGTTTTTCGTAGTAGTGTTATAAAGTTCAAACACGAGGTGTTTGCTGAATTTAAGAAATTCATAATCAAAGCTGAGAATCAGAGTGGTCATACTTTGAAGACTCTAAGAACTGGTGGTGGAGGTGAGTATAACTTATAGAGTTCAAGAAGTACTATGAGGATAATGAAATTGAGTATGATGTGACTTCTCCATACACTCCTCAACATAATGGTATTGCTGAAAGAAGAAATCAAACTTTGATTGATATGACAAGGATCATGTTGAAGGAGAAAAAGCTTCCACACACCTTATAGGGATAAATTTTTTCCACTGCACCATATGTGATCAACAGGTGTCCAACCAAGAAGCTGAAAGAAATTGTTCCTTTAGAGAATTGGACTAGAGATAAGCAAAGTGTGATCCATTTAAAGGTGTTCGGTTTTATTTGTTACAAACATGTTCTAGATGCTAAGAAAAGGAAGTTGGATGACACAACAAACTTATCTTTCTTGTAGGGTACCATGGTACAAGTGCTTATAAGCTTTATTGTCTTGTCACTAACAAAGTTGAACTCAGCAGAGATGTCTTTGTGAAAGAATCAAGAGCGTGGGATGGGAGTAAGTCTCAATCCAACTCTAGTGTAGTAACAACACCTGAGTTAAATTTTGAAGATGCTTTAAAATCTGAAGGTTCTATAGATGAATCTGAATTAGAAGATGATTTTGAAGGTGACTCTGATTGTGATTCAGAGTCTGAAGGCGAGTTTGACTTTGAAGGTGAATTTGATTCTGATCCAGATTCTGATGGTATTTCCGACTCTGGTGGAGATTCAAACTTTGGGAATATTCTAGACAAGAAAGGTGATCATGCCTTTGAAGATGGTACTTCTGGGGTTCTAGCATCTAATATTATTCCAGCGTCTGAAGAAGATTCAGAACAACTTCAAAGTCCACAAAGAATCATAAATATTCCAAGATTTATAGAGTTTGACATGTTGCAAGATACTGAAATAGACTCTAAAAGGGAAGTCATTCAGTGTGCCATGTTAGTAGACTATGAACTAGTGAGTATAGAAGAAGCTCTCAAGAAGAAAGTTTGGATGAAGGCCATAGAAAGATACAAGACTTAACCCAAGAAAGTCGTCAACATCGGATGAGTTTTCAAGGTAAAACTGAAGTCAGATGGATCAATTGGAAAACATAAAGCAAGGTTAGTAGCAATAGGATATCTACAGAAACCTGGGTTATATTATTTTTGAAGTGTTTTCTCTTGTAGCGAGACATGAAACAGTCAGACTGGTGGTTGCGATATCTGCTAATAAGAATTGGCCTCTAATGCATTTAGATGTCAAATCTACCTTTCTGAATGCTCCATTAGAAGAAGAGGTATATGTGTGTCACAACCTCCTGGATTTATGAAAAAGAATCATGAAGGAATAGTTTACATGTTACATATATCGTTGTATGGACTAAAACAAACTCCCAGCGCTTGGAATCTGAAACTTGATTCATTTTTCAAGCTCCAAGGATTAAAAAGGTGTGAGATGGAGTATGAAATTTATGTTATGTATACTTATGAAGGAAATACAATTCTGGTATGTTTGTATATTGATGTCATATTGTTAACAGAGAGTTGTGAACATGAGATAGCTAAGTTCAAGAAGGTGTTGATGTATGAGTTTGAGATGAATGATCAAGTAAATATGACATACTTTCTAGGGATGGAGATTATGTACTCTGAGAAGGGTATCATTTTGCATAAACTAAAGTATGAACTTAAGCTTCTAAAGAGATTTGAGCTGCTGAATTGTAAGGTTATTGTCACACCATCAGAGAAAAATTAGATTTTGATCCTGAGGATAATGATATAGATGCTACAACTTTCAAACAGTTGGTTGACTCTTCGAGGTATTTGTGTAACACCAGCCTGATATTTGATATGCAATTTAAACGGTTAGTAGGTTCATGAGTAAATCGAAGTAGCCTCATTACCAAGTTGTTGTCAGGATTATGAGGTATATTATGGGGACTCTGAAGTATGGAGTTTTATTCCCTTTTTAGAGAAAAGGCTAATTTGGAGCTAATGTATTACTCAGACTCTAATTGGTGTGGAGATAGAGTTGACAGAAGAAGTACTTTTGGATATTTGTTTAAGTATCATGGAGTTCCTATTTCTTGGTGTTCTAAGAAGCAATAAATTGTTGCTTTTTCAACCTGTGAAGCTAAATACATTGCAGGTGTTGTGGCTACATGTCAAGTTGTTTGGCTTTTAAATTTATCGTAGGATCTGAAGCTAATGATTGATAACAAGTTTGCAATCAATATTTCCAAGAACCCAATGTTGCATGGGAGAAGAAAGCATATTGAGACTAGGTATCACTTTCTGAGAAGTCAAATTCATAATGGAGTGCTAGAAGTTATGCACTGTAGCACCTAAAAGCAGCTGGCAGATGTTATGATGAAAGAGATCAAGATTGATCAACTTCTCCACTTGAGAAATGGAATTGGTGTTGTTAGTTTTGATTATATGAATGTGAATTAAGGGATGGTGTTAGAAGTAAATCATATTTAGTAGTAGTATTAATTTTGTTAAGCTTAACATAACTAGTGTAAGTTAGCGTGTTGCCTATGTTGCATTATAATTTGTGCATGTTAATAAGTGTAGTTGTCAATAGTGATTAGCAGCAAGTAGTGGAGTAACCATTTACTATAATCATTTTGGAAGAGTAGTAGAAATTTATTATTTCAATTATCTCTCTTCTTGCATCTTTATCTTGTGCACCAACAAATAGGTGATAGATAATTTCTTAGTGTATGTTTGGAGTAGCATTTTTTACCATCACCGCATGTTTGAAGAACATTTTACCATAAAAATTAGAAGCTACAAAGTTCATTATATAGATGAGAAAGTATCAAATGATATTTGCATCAAATAACATTTGTAAGAACTTTTTATTTGTTTTTATAACATTTTAAAGTAATTTTAATATATATATATATATATATATTTTAAAGTAATTTTAATATATATATATATATATATATATATATATATATATATATATATATACATCTTAATCTAAATGATGATTGAAATCATTCTATTTCCCGTCATGTGAACACATGATATCTCTTCTTTGTTTGAAACTTTGATGATGCATGTTTCACTTTTGATGGTGATCTCATACACCTTATCTTAGAAGTTGGCTCAAGCTAATTAAGTTAATTTTCATTACCAAAACATAAAATACATTAGATATTTTTTCAACAACATTTTTCAGTTGAACATTGACACTTCCTTTTCCATGACATCAACAATAAAGTTATCTCTAAACTTTATAATAATTCTAAATGACTCATCCAACCCAAGGAATAGAGTTATCTCCAAACTTTATAATAATTCTAAATGACTCATTAACAATAAAGTTATCTCCAAATTTTACATTGATCTTAATAGGGCATATGCCCCAATGATGTTTTTCCTTTACCTAACATTGATAAACTGGTAGACAATTCTGCAGGTTTTAAACTTTTATCATTCATGGACGCGTATAACAGATACAACCAAATTCCCAAGTCGGGTATGGATAAGAGACAAACGGCCTTCATGACCGAGTCAGGCAATTATTTTTACAATGTCATGCCCTTCGGGCTGAAAAACGTCGGAGCCACATACCAATGCATGATGAACAAAGTCTTCCGATCAGAGATCGGGGAAATGCTCGAAGTTTAAATGTACGACATGATCGTAAAATCCCACGAGGAGCCCGGTCATGCCCTCCACCTCAGAAAAGTCTTTGAGCGGTGAGAAAATTCAAAATGAGGTTCAATCCTGAGAAGTGTACTTTCGGGGTCCGAGCAAGAAAGTTCCTCGGCTTCTACCTCACTGAACGAGGAATCGAGGCCAACCCTGAAAAATATCGGGTGTTTTCCATATTCCCGACCCCGAGGTCGAAGAAATCATCCAATCCCTCAATAGGATGCTCACCTCGCTATCTCGCTTCGTCGCCAAATCAGCGCAACATGCACTTCCATTATTCAAGATACTATGAAAAAAGGTTGTATTCGAATGGACCGAGAAGTGCGAACAAGTCATGTTCCACCTTAAAAGAGGCCTTTTCAAACCATTGGTCCTTTCCCGGCCTCAAGAAAAGGAGACATTCTACCTATATCTGTCAGTAGCCATCGAGGCGGTCAACACGGCCCTCATCGGCGAAACGGCCTGACTGACAGAAACTCTTTTCCTTCACGAGCAAGGCCCTATAGGGCCTCGAGCTCAGCTATCAGCAGATCGAGAAGATCGTGTTGGCCTTGATAAACGCGGATAGGAGGTTACGACATTACTTCCTCGCCCATACAATCAAGGTCTGAATAGATCAACCCATAAAGCAGCTGCTCGGACGCCCAGACATGATCGGCAGGATGCTTAAATGGTCCTTAGAGCTATCGGAGTTTGACATCCAATATGAAAGTAGAAAGGCCCCGAAGGCACAAGTCCTGGCTGACTTCGTCGTCGAGATGACCCACCAACCGACCCCGACGAGTGGCGTCCATAAATGGACAATATTTATGGACGGAGCCTCCAGTTCAAAAGGAAACAGTGTGGGCATCATCCTTTAGAATGAAGATGGAATCTTAATTGAAGTCTCGTTGTCCCTATCCTTCCCGACTTCGAACAACCAGGCCGAATATTAGGCATTCCTGGTAGGATTACAGCTGGTTGAGGACCTCGGGAAAAGAAAGTAAAAATCTTCACCGACTCCCAACTTGTTGCATCCCAGGTCGAGGAGAATACCAGACCAAGAACGACAACCTCTTTGAGTACATGGCTCACGTCAAATAAAAAAAAGGAAGTTTGACTCCTGGGAAGTCCAACATGTCCCACGCAAGCATAATACGCGAGTAGACATATTATCTAAGTTGGCAAGCACACGGAAGAAGGGAGGCAATAAGATTGTGATCCAAGAGATTCTCCCACATCCGAGAATCGAGAAGCCAATCGCACCCCTCGATGTAAACTCCATCGACGACGCCAACTATTGGATGACCCAAATTTATAACTACCTCACGAAGGAAGAACTACCTGACGATCAGAAGGAGACCTCGGCAACCAAAAGAAAGGCATGCTCCTACATCCTAGTCGAAGGTAAACTCTACAGGCAAGGATTCTCCATTCCACTCCTAAAGTGCATCGACGAGGAAAAGATACTCGACATCTTGAGAGAAATCCACGGAGGAATAAATGCCCAACACCTTAGGGGAGATCCCTGGCACGAAAGGTCCTGCGAGCAAGCTACTACTGGTCGATGATGCAACACGACGTGAAAGAACACGTCAAGAAATGCGATAAATTCCAGAGACACGGAGACATGCACTTAGCTCCCCCCAACAAAATCAAGACCTTGTCGTCCCCGTGTCCTTTCGCATGGAAGGGGATGGACATCCTCGGGCCCTTCACAATAGAATCTTATCAAAACAAATATCTGATTGTCCTTGTCAACTACTTCAAGAAGTGGATCGAGGCCGAAGCCCCTGGAAATATCATCGCTCAGAACATACTCTATTTTTATAAAAGGAACATCCTCGTCTGATTCGGCATACCTCAAGTCCTCGTCACTGATAATGGGACACAATTCACCGACAAAAGGTTCCAAGACTTATTTGCCAACCTGGGCACAAAACAACATTTCACATTTATCGAACACCCCCAGGCAATAGCCAAGCTGAAGCAGCCAACAAGGTGATTTTAAGGGGCCTAAAACGCAGATTGGGATAAGTGAAAAGAGCTTGGGTCGAAGAGCTAAATAACGTACTCTGGGCCTACCGTATGACCCCTCACTCAACCACTAGGAAAAATCCGTTCCGACTGGTCTACAGGACCGGGGCAGTCATCTAAGGGGAAATCAGAGAGCCCACACGGCAGACTGAAGCACCTCTAAACGAAGAAATTAATGAAGAAGCCCTCCGGGAAGAACTCGACCTCATCGAAGAAATACGGTCCGATGGGCTCTCCGAGAGGCATCACTAAAACAAAAAATTACTCCGCGCCACGAATCAAGGGTCATTAAACGAGAATTCTAGATCAGCAACCTCGTCCTCCGGCGGAATCAGAAGAATCCACGAGAAGACAAGTTGGTCGCGAACTGGGAAGGCTCGTACCGTGTCTGGGCCAAAACGGACAACGGAGCCTACTAACTTGAAAACTTACATGGTGAAGAACCTGTTCGACCATGGAACGCCGAAAATCTTAAGTAGTATTACAATTAGACATCCCGCACAACTACAACCCGAAAAGGGGAAACAACGTGGCCGCAGGATTATGGGAGGTACGACCATGACTCCCCATCTCGATCGAAATGAGGTTCTACATTCCTTGAGGATGGACAAGATATATCCCCGATAGAGGACACCTTAAACGAACTCCATTGTCGCAGTACCTTGCCGGAAGGTAGGGGTGGGAATAGGTCAGGCCAACTAACAGGGGCCTAAGGCCTAGCCTACATAGGCCGAGGCCAGGTCAGACTTTTTTTTTAAAATAGGAAAGGCCTAGGCTTTTTTATAAGCCTACTTGGTTAAATAGGCTAGGCCGCAGACCATAAAAAAAGCCTTATAAGCCTATCAAGTCGGCCTATTTATTAAATATGAATGAATTTATTGTTGTTATATTATATTTTATTCTTGATACTAAAATATAAGAGTAAAACTAAGTTATATTTAAGAACATATGAAAATAATTTTAAAGGAATCCTATGAATAATGTTATAAGGTGTTTTCATAAGTTCTCTCAAACAAATCATCTCACAAAATTTATGCTACTAGATAAGCTCAGATAAGTCAATGGAAACAAACATTTAGTCTCATTATACTTTTGATTCTCTAGTTTATTTAAACATTTATTGAATTTCTTATTTACAAATATTTAAACGATATAGACTTTTTAAGTAGGCTAATAGGCCAATCAGGCCTTTGAAAAGGCCAAGCTCAGGCTAAAACATAAGCCTTTGAGAGACTATAGGCCAGGCTTAGGCTTAGAATTTTTTAGCAGGCCAGGCTCAGGCTTGGCAAAGCCTAGCTTGGCCCATCCTATTCCCATCCCTACTGGCAGGACGCCCAGCTCATGATGGGAAGGTCCAAGCCGCAGGATCAGGACCCCGATCGCGGTCTTAATCCTGTCATCCCGCAGAAGTAAAACCCACAATCTCGGTGGTTCCCTAAAACGTCGAGCCAAATAGGTCGAGCAACAAAAAGTTCAAAACTGAAAACACTTAGAAACACACAATATACCAGAAAATTATAACTTCATCTAATTAACCGACCAAAAACTGGTTGGCATCAGAAATACAAAAACAGGGACTACGCACGCAGTTACAAAGGGGGATATGCCCAAGTACAAAAAAAACAAAACAAAACAGCAACGGCATGTAAGCTACTAACAAAATAACAACGGGACGCAGCCAGAAAACAAAACATATTCATCATCGTCGTCGTCCTCCTCCTCCTCGACAGACTCCCCGATAGGGCATACAATCTTCTTGTTGACCACATCGAAGTTAAACCCAATATGTTCGGTCATGAGGTCCACCCCGGGGTTGACTAGTCGCAAATGCTCCACAGCATTGTCAAAACCTAGCTTAAGGGTCTTCACATAGTCATTCTCAAGCTCCCGAATCCGGGAAATCAGGTCAGCTCGAGTCCTCAAAGAAGTTTCCTCTTCCCTTTCACCCTTAGCAGGGGAAACCATGTGTTTCAGCTTCGCCACCCTCGCCCGAAGACGTTCGGCCTCGACAGTGGCCTCGTCGAACTCAATTTCTTTTTCCTTCAGTGTTTTGTTTTCCTTAGCCAAAGCATGTCGGTCAAACCTGATTTCCCCCAGCTCGAGCATTAACCCTTCCTGGAGCTTATAATGATCCTTGTAATTCACATAGTCAGCCTTGACCTTGTCTCTCTTGAGCCCCATCGTCTTTAGTTTTCCTTTGGCATCCTCCAACTCTGACACCGAGCAAGCATCTTCGTTTAGAAACAAATTCGTCTCCATGACCCTAATCATAACAGCGATGTCCTAGAACAAGTTTGCCCGCCTGGTCGGCTTGTACAGCCTCATAATGGCCTTAGCATCAGCCTCAGACACCTTCATGGAGCCTTGCCCATTAAATAAAACCCATGTGAAGATGGTAGGAAGGCAGTATAAACACCCCAGGATCCACGGGCAGATCCACGACCGAGGGGCTTCCAGTCGGTGAGCCATCAGTATGCTTGCACTTAGCAGGGGGAGTCACTGGATCAGGGGACTGGCTGGCAGGGGACTTCGTGACAGGAAGAGATGAGGGAGGAGGAGTTGGAGTCGACAAGCCGACAGCCGTGTCCTTGATAATCACTTGTTCGACATGATCCTTCGCACCCTTGTTTAAAGCTTTACTCGTTGCTTTGTTCGATAGCTTCAGAACACGCTCCTTGAGGTTGGCCATTACAACTGCAAAGAAAGAACACAAGTCAGTTATCAGACAAAATATAGCTAAGACAAAATAAAATTAAACACAGTCTACCTAGAAGTCTGAGGCACTCCTCGTCCATTTTACATTCGAGCACCGCCTTGGTGTTAATCAGGAAAACGTCATAGATATGCTCCCCGAACTCTGAAAATATGGGTTTGTCCTGCTGATCCATGCGTAGAGATGGGGTAAAGCTCTCGATGAAGGCCACCAACTTCCGGTAGGCATTTGGGTCCTCGGGCCCCAAATTCTCGGGCTTTACGAGGAACTGGTCGGTTGAGCGGTTATAATGAGCCCACTGCCACTCAAACAGAATAGTCGAGAGGATGCGCTCCACGTTGTTGGCATCTCGCTCCACGTTGTTGGCTCCACGTTATCAACAGCCTGAGGGGTAAGGGGTTTCATCATGAACCAATAGTCCTTGAAGTTCCGAACAGAGTCAACATAAGTCTTGAATAGCCTGCTCGACTGCTTAAACAGAACCCAGTTGTGTCTCCCATGCATGGATGACTGTTGTAGTCGAAAGAACCGGAAGAACAGGGGCAGGGTACATCCGATCTCGAGGTACCGACACACCAGCTCGAATTCCAGAACAAACACAATGGTGTTTGGATGTAGTTGAGAGAGGGCTAAGTTGAGCCATCTGAAAACGCCCACCAGAAATTCGGAGAAGGGGAGACGGAGCCTCGCCTCGTTAAATGCAAATTCATACATAGGGAAGTGCGTTCTCCCAAACACCGAACATATCTGTTGTTCAGGCCGAGGAGCAAAGCAATACCAATTCCTATGAGCCCCTGGGCCAAGTCCTCCAAGACGGTATAGGTACTGCGAGGGTACTATACAAAGAGGGAACTCGTCTCGGGTGATTCCTCCCCGACCCATGACAAGTCGATTGCAAAATAGGCAGCGCCCGCGGGATCATCATGGCAGGCATCGGGCACATCTTCGTCCCTTTCATATTCGTCCACTTTTACGTCTTCGTCCACCTTTACATCCTCGTATGTTCCATGCGGATCCATCTTTACCTGAAAAGTAGAGTACATCGGTGAATTCGACGTCACATCAAAACCACCTTTCCACCGCAGTTCAAGTGAAAGGGTGATGACCAGAGCAAGGGAAATAAACACACAACAAGGGGAGAAATAAACATCCCTAAAAGAGCCCACGAGGAGAACCTTCCTCGAGGGATGCATATGTTGTACGAGAGATTCACTAGAACCCCTATGATAAACGCCCAAGAAACGCATGCGCTGATCGACAGATTCATCAGAAGTCCATATGTTGCCCGAGGTATTCATCAGAAATCCCTTAGCTAATGTCCGAGGAGGGTCTTCCTCGACATTTTCCAATGAATATTCACCAGAAAACGGATGTACTGACTGGAAGATTCATCAGAAGACTCATTTGAGCATACCGAGGAGGGGCCTCCTCGACTGCTCTAGTGAATAACAAACGGGGAAAAACCAAAGAAAAACCTATTACTACTAGAAAAAGGATAGGGGAGTTACTTGAATGTATGACAGCGAGGAAACTTTATGACGACTTAGACGGTGGAAGAAGACTTTCCGGTGAGAGCAGAGAAGTTCTGGTGATAGTCTGAGGAGATTTGAGGAGTGAAAGAGAGAAGTGATGAGAAGTTCTCCCCACAAACTTTTTTATAGTACTCACATGGGGAAACGTGCCTAGACCATCATTTCTTAGGTTGTCTAGATTCTCCTAGGTAATCACGACATTTAATGCGCCGCTACGTAAGAAATAATGGGGCTGGTATTAATTGTCATTATGACATGAAAAATGAAAGGACAGACACGTGTCACCTTTGAGTTTCCAACAAAGCCAGAAATCTCCATTCCTCCAAACACTAGGCACGCGATTCTTCTCGACAGCCAAAAGCACCAAGGAAAGATACATGCGCCCACCATGGTCAAACGATGCCCGCGATTGAACTCAAGCAATCGTTTCTCGTCGACACCAACCCACTTCACACCTAGAATAGACAAACCACCTCGCGCGATCTGCCCGACAAATTTTCACCCTTAAGTCATCACTCTGTGTAACGCCCCGAAAATCTAAATTTAATTATTTAATCATTTATTTAATTATTTTAGAAAAAAATTGGAGAGTTTGGATTATTTTGAGAATTGTGGAGAAAATGAGTATTTTATATAATAAGGATAAATAGTGTTTTATTATGCTATTTTATTTTTATTATTAAAAATATATTAAAGAAAAGGGTAAGGTGGTCCTTTTGTGAAATTATGAGGGTAAGGTGGGAAAAGGCTAAACTGGGATAATATATCCAAAGAAGAGAATACGATCAGTTTTCTCATTTTTGTTTTCTATCGTGTTTGGAGAAGTACTCTGAAGAAAGGAGAAGCTCAGAGTCAGGAGGTTGTGGAGAACCCCAGAGAAGAGTGTAAAGCGACGAAATTCTCTAAGGTATGGGGAGTTTTTATAATCTATGATAATTGTATAAGAATTGGAATATGAATGGATTATGATGGTATGAGTTTTAGGGGTTTTGGGGGTTTTGAGTTAGGTTGAGTTTTATGAGAAATCTTGATGAATTAGAGTGATTGGAATGAGTTATAATCATATATTTGTTTGTATAATTGTTGTCTTGATGTTGTTGAGGTTTAATTGATGTTTTTGAATGGTTTTTGAGTGTTATGATGTGAAACCCGTAATGGGGTTTGGGAAGTTTTGGAATTGGAACAGTCTGCAATTGTGTAGCAGAGGACTGCTGGAAAACAGGCGTTAACCGGTTAACGCTTTGGTTAACCGGTTAACCATTGAAAACTTTGAATATTTTTCTGAAAATACGTAGGCGTTAACTGGTTAACACTTTGGTTAACCGGTTAACATTGTTGGGACAGTAAATTTTATTTCTTTAAAAATTCATATCTTTCAAACCGTAAGTCCGATTCGCATTCCGTTTGAAGCGTCGGAAAGAGCACAAATTGAACTTTACTTTGATGAATAGAAACGAGAAAAATGCAATAATTTTTTATAAATGAATTTGTGAAATAACCTTATAATTCCCTTATAAATTATCGGGTACGGGTTAATCTTTGATGTGTCAGAGTGGTTAGAGAACCAGTGTTCAGGGTATAATGTCATGATGATATGTATGATTATTTGATGGTTGTTCTGCTGATTGAAATGAATGATGCGAATTGTTTTGATGAATTTTTCGATGTAGCGCATCATTGCATTTCATAACATTCACGATGGGGCTTCGGCCTATTTATTTGCTTCAATCCCATTGTGTGGATTGAAGTGTCTCGATGATTTACGATGTGCTCCTTTGTGGAGGGTTGATGGTCATGTATCCATCTCACGATGAAAATGGTACCACATGTATATTGCATATCAGGATGTTAGAATTGCATATTCTGGATAAATTTCATGATTGTGTTGGTGTTGATTGATTTCATGATAGTGTTGTGGTCGTTGCTGAATTTTGAAGTTGACGATGTCATGATATGTGTACTAATTTATTTATGATTCTATATTCATGTACGTTTATGATATATTATGATTACTCACCCTGCCTGCTTGGAAATGTTGCCTCTTTCGTGGGTAACTTGCAGATGTCGAAGAATAGTCCTGCAGTGTAATAGGAGTAATTCATGAGTCTCGGAGCATGCTTTAGTGTTCCTTAGGAGTGGTTCAGGTTTATGTGTCTTGCTCTGTGTCATGTACCACTGGGATGGGTTTCTTTTGTTAAACTGTTTTTAGTATGTTGTTATTTGGATAATGTTTTCCATTTTATGATGTTAAATTCAGGATGGTGAAAATGATTTTTATGAAGTTTTGAATTATGAAGTTAAATTCCGCTATGAAATGATTTATGATATTTTGATGTTGATTAACCCGTGTTACGGGACAGGACACTGTTGTGTTGATTTATGATGATATGTAATATCCTTTTAGATGATTACTCTGATATTTATTTAAATATTATGTTTTGGGGTATAAGGGTGTTACATTAGTGGTATCAGAGTAGGTCGGTCTGTCCGGCCAAGTCTTGTTGTTGTCAGTCAGTTGTCAAGTCGTTATTTACTTAACGATTATTCTTTTCTGATGTGGTAAGTGTTGTGCAGAATGGCTGGAAACAACTCGCGTGCTCTCGTTGATGCTATTGCAGCTCTTGCTCAGACTGCTGCTCGAAACAATGCGCATGATGAGTTTCGTGCATTGGAGAAATTCCAGAGGAATAATCCACCTGTGTTTGAAGGAACTCATGACCCGGCGAGCGCACAGAAGTGGCTCAAGGCAATTGAGAAGATTTTCAGAGTGATGGCGTGTGCTGATGCGCAGAAAGTTCAATTCGGAACTCATATGTTGTCTGAGGAAGCTGAAGACTGGTGGGATAATACTCGTCAGCGTCTCGAGGATGAAGCTATTGTGGTGAATTGGATTGTATTTAAGGCGGAGTTCCTTAAGAAGTATTTTCCGGAAGATGCTCGTGGTAAGTTGGAGATAGAATTCCTTGAGCTGAAGCAAGGAAACATGACAGTGGCAGAGTATGCTGCCAAATTTGAATGGCTGGTGAAGTTTTGTCCTCACTACAACAGGGTAGATGCTAAACTTTCCAAGTGCCTTAAGTTTGAGAATGGGCTGAGACCTGAAATTAAGCAGGGAATTGGATGCCAACAAATTCGCAAGTATGCAGAGTTGGTGGATAAGAGCCGTATTTATGATGAAGACAGCCGAGCTCGGTCAGCTCACTATAAACAGCTGAGCGAGAAGAAAGGCAAGAGTCAGTATAGAGGGAAACCTTATGTAGCTACTGGTGATAGAGGGAAGCAGAAGGCATCTGATGAGAAGAAGCAAAGTAGGGGAGCTGCCAATGTACCTGTTAAGTGTTACAAGTGTGGAGAGGCAGGTCATAAGGCCGATGTGTGTACCACCAGAGTTATGAAATGTTACCGTTGTGGCAAGCTTGGGCATAAGATGAGTGATTGTCCTAATGAGGGCCCAACCTGTTACAATTGTGGTGAACAGGGGCATATCAGCGCCCAATGCCAGAAACTAAAGAAGAATGCTGGAAGAGTGTTTGCATTAGCTGGTTCAGAAGCTCCAAAGAAGGACAACTTGATCAGAGGTACCTGTTTTATTAATAATATTGAGTTGATTGATATTATTGACACTGGAGCTACACATTCATTTATTTCTCTTGAGTGTGCTAATAGATTGGGTTTAAAGTTGTCTAATAAGAACGGTTATATGATAATAGAGACTCCTGCTAATGGTTCTGTGACTACCATGCTTGTTTGTTTGAAGTGTCCTTTGACAATTTTTGAGAAGAATTTTGTGATGGATTTGGTGTGCCTGCCATTACACCAAATCGATGTTATCCTTGGTATGAACTGGTTGGAATTTAATTATGTTCATATTAATTGTTATAGTAAGACGGTGCAGTTCCCTGATTTAAGCGGGAATGGTGAGTTGATGTTTTTATCTGCTAAGCAAGTGGATGAACTTGTTTTAGATGAAGCTTTGATGTTTGCAGTGTCTACCTCATTGCAAGTTGATGATAAGACTGTCAGTGCAGAGTTGCCTGTGGTTTGTGAATTTCAAGATGTGTTTCCTGGTGATATAAGTGATTTACCACCGAAACGTGAGATTGATTTTTCTGTGGACTTGGTACCAGGTACGAGTCCTGTCTCGATGGCTCCTTATAGAATGTCGGCTTCAGAGTTGAATGAGTTGAAGAAACAATTAGAAGAATTGTTAGAGAAGAGGTTCATTAGACCCAGTGTTTCTCCTTGGGGTGCTCCGGTGTTGCTCGTTAAGAAGAAGGATGGTAGTATGAGATTGTGTGTCGATTACCGACAGTTGAATAAAGTGACTATCAAGAATAAGTACCCACTTCTGAGGATCGATGATTTGATGGATCAGCTAGTAGGTGCTTGTGTCTTTAGTAAAATTGATCTGAGGTCTGGTTATCATCAGATTCGAGTTAAAGCTGATAATATTCCGAAGACAGCTTTCAGGACGAGATATGGGCATTATGAGTATACGGTGATGCCGTTTGGGGTTTCTAATGCGCCTAGTGTGTTTATGGAATATATGAATAGAATCTTTCATGAGTATCTGGATAAGTTCGTGGTGGTTTTCATAGATGATATCTTGGTATATTCTAAATCAGAAGAGGAACATGCCGAGCATTTGAGAGTTGTGTTACAAGTGTTGAGAGAAAAGAAATTGTTTGCTAAATTATCTAAGTGTGAATTTTGGCTAAGGGAAGTGAGTTTCCTCGGCCATGTAATTTCAAGTGGTGGAATTTCGGTGGATCCTTCAAAGATTGATGCGGTATTGCAGTGGGAGACTCTGAAGTTAGCTACAGAAATTCGTAGTTTTCTTGGGTTGGCTGGTTACTATCGTAAGTTCATTGAAGGTTTTTCTAAGATAGCTTTACCATTGACGCAATTGACTAGGAAGGGTCAAGCGTATGTGTGGGATGTTGCTTAGGAAGAGAGTTTCATAGAACTGAAGAAAAGATTAACGACCGCGTCAGTGTTGGTCTTACCGAATCCAGATGAGTCTAGTTTATTGTGATGCTTCCAAGATGGGTCTTGGTGGAGTTTTGATGCAGGATAATAAGGTGGTTGCTTATGCTTCTAGACAGTTAAGAGTTCATGAGAGGAACTATCCTACTCACGACTTAGAGTTAGCAGCTGTGGTGTTTGTGCTTAAGATTTGGAGGCACTACTTGTTTGGTTCGAAATTTGAAGTATTCAGTGATCACAAAAGTTTAAGATACTTATTTGATCAGAAAGAGTTAAATATGAGACAGAGGCGGTGGCTTGAATTATTGAAAGATTTTGATTTTGATTTGAATTACCATCCGGGTAAGGCAAATGTTGTGGCTGATGCTTTAAGTAGGAAGTCGTTACATATTTCAATGCTTATGGTGAAAGAATTAGAAATGATCGAGCAATTCAGAGACATGAGCTTGTTGTGTGAAACTACTGCTGATAGTGTGAATTTGGGAATGTTAAAGCTGACCAGTGAGATTTTGGAAGAGATTTGTAAAGGTCAGAAATCTGACTTGAAATTAGTTGATCAATTGATGTTGGTTGATCAAGGTAATGCAGGTGACTTTCGAGTTGATGAAGATGGAGTTTTAAGATTCCGAGATAGAGTATGTGTTCCGGATATTGCAGGAATTAAAAAGAGTATTTTAGAAGAGGGGCACAAGAGTCGACTGAGTATTCATCCTGGTGCTACGAAGATGTATCAGGATTTACGCAGGTTGTTTTGGTGGCCAGGTATGAAAAGAGACATTGTTGAATTTGTATATGCTTGTTTGACATGTCAGAAGTCAAAGATAGAACATCAGAGACCTTCAGGTATGATGCAACCATTGAATGTTCCTGAGTGGAAATGGGATAATATTTCCATGGATTTCGTGACTGGGTTACCTAAGACTGCTAGAGGTAATGATTCGATTTGGGTAATTGTTAACCGGTTAACTAGGTCGGCACATTTCTTGCCGATGAGGATTAACCATTCCATGCAAAGGTTAGCTGAGATTTATATTGAGGAAATTGTGAAGTTGCATGGTGTTCCTTCAAGTATTGTATCGGATAGAGATTCGCGGTTTACGTCGAGGTTTTGGAAGAGTTTGCAGGATGCCTTGGGTACTAAGTTGAGGATGAGTTCTGCTTATCACCCTCAAACGGATGGTCAGACGGAAAGAACAATCCAATCTTTAGAAGATTTGCTGAGAGCTTGTGTATTAGATCAAGGAGGGTCTTGGGATAGTCATTTGTCGTTGGTCGAGTTTACGTACAATAACAGTTTTCATGCTAGTATCGGGATGGCTCCATATGAGGCATTGTATGGTAGACGTTGTCGTACTCCATTATGTTGGTATGAGTCAGGAGAGAGTTTAGTGCTTGGGCCTGAGATTGTCCAAGAAACAACTGAAAAGATAAAAATGATTCAGGAAAGGATGAAAACATCGCAGAGTCGTCAAAAGAGTTATCACAATAAGAGAAGGAAAGCACTTGAGTTCTAAGAGGGAGATCACGTGTTCTTAAGAGTTATTCCTATGACTGGTGTGGGAAGAGCTTTGAAGTCTAGAAAGCTCACTCCACGTTTCGTCGGTCTGTACCAGATTATGCAGAGGATAGGGGAAGTGGCCTATCGGGTGGCTTTACCTCCCTCTCTTGTGAATTTACATGATGTATTCCATGTATCACAGTTGAGGAAGTACATTCCGGACCCGTCGCATGTAATTCAGATAGATGATGTTCAGGTGAGAGATAATCTGACGATTGAAGTTGTACCAGTAAGGATTTATGGTAGGGAATTGAAGCGACTTCGAGGCAAGGAAATTGCTTTAGTGAAGGTATTGTGGGGAGGACCAGCTGGAGAAAGTTGGACTTGGGAGCGCGAAGATCAGATGAGGGAGTCGTATCCGACTCTATTTACTTCAGGTAATTTTCGAGGACGAAAATTCTTTAAGTAGGGGAGAGTTGTAACACCCCGAAAATCTAAATTTAATTATTTAATCATTTATTTAATTAATTTAGAAAAAAATTGGAGAGTTTGGATTATTTTGAGAATTGTGGAGAAAATGAGTATTTTATATAATAAGGATAAATAGTGTTTTATTATGCTATTTTATTTTTATTATTAAAAATATATTAAAGAAAAGGGTAAGGTGGTCCTTTTGTGAAATTATGAGGGTAAGGTGGGAAAAGGCTAAACTGGGATAATATATCCAAAGAAGAGAATACGATCAGTTTTCTCATTTTTGTTTTCTATCGTGTTTGGAGAAGTACTCTGAAGAAAGGAGAAGCTCAGAGTCAGGAGGCTGTGGAGAACCCCAGAGAAGAGTGTAAAGCGACGAAATTCTCTAAGGTATGGGGAGTTTTTATAATCTATGATAATTGTATAAGAATTGGAATATGAATGGATTATGATGGTAAGAGTTTTAGGGGTTTTTGGGGTTTTGAGTTAGGTTGAGTTTTATGAGAAATCTTGATGAATTAGAGTGATTGGAATGAGTTATAATCATATATTTGTTTGTATAATTGTTGTCTTGATGTTGTTGAGGTTTAATTGATGTTTTTGAATGGTTTTTGAGTGTTATGATGTAAAATCCGTAATGGGGTTTGGGGATTTTTGGAATTGGAACAGTCTGCAATTGTGTAGCAGAGGACTGCTGGAAAACAGGCGTTAACCGGTTAACCGGTTAACCATTGAAAACTTTGAATATTTTTCTGAAAATACGTAGGCGTTAACCGGTTAACACTTTGGTTAACCGGTTAACATTGTTGGGACAGTAAATTTTATTTCTTTAAAAATTCATATCTTCCAAACCGTAAGTCCGATTCGCATTCCGTTTGAAGCGTCGGAAAGAGTACAAATTGAACTTTATTTTGATGAATAGAAACAAGAAAAATGCAATAATTTTTTATAAATGAATTTGTGAAATAACCTTATAATTCCCTTATAAATTACCGGGTACGGGTTAATCTTTGATGTGTCAGAGTGGTTAGAGAACCAGTGTTCAGGGTGTAATGTCATGATGATATGTATGATTATTTGATGGTTGTTCTGCTGATTGAAATGAATGATGCGAATTGTTTTGATGAATTTTTCGATGTAGCGCATCATTGCATTTCATAACATTCAAGATGGGGCTTCGGCCTATTTTTTTGCTTCAATCCCATTGTGTGGATTGAAGTGTCTCGATGATTTACGATGTGCTCCTTTGTGGAGGGTTGATGGTCATGTATCCATCTCACGATGAAAATGGTACCACATGCATATTGCATATCAGGATGTTAGAATTGCATATTCTGGATAAATTTCATGACTGTGTTGGTGTTGATTGATTTCATGATAGTGTTGTGGTCGTTGCTGAATTTTGAAGTTGACGATGTCATGATATGTGTACTAATTTATTTATGATTCTATATTCATGTACGTTTATGATATATTATGATTACTCACCCTGTCTGCTTGGAAATGTTGCCTCTTTCGTGGGTAACTTGCTGATGTCGAAGAATAGTCCTACAGTGCAATAGGAGTAATTCATGAGTCTCGGAGCATGCTCTAGTGTTCCTTAGGAGTGGTTCTGGTTTATGTGTCCTGCTCTGTGTCATGTAACACTGGGATGGGTTTCTTTTGTTAAACTGTTTTCAGTATGTTGTTATCTGGATAATGTTTTCCATTTTATGATGTTAAATTCAGGATGATGAAAATGATTTTTATGAAGTTTTGAATTATGAAGTTAAATTCCTTTGTGAAATGATTTATGATATTTTGATGTTGATTAACCCGTGTTACGGGACAGGACACTGTTGTGTTGATTTATGATGATATGTAATACCCTTTTAGATGATTACTCTGATATTTATTTAAATATTATGTTTTGGGGTAGAAGGGTGTTACACTCTACACCAGAGTTGCGACTTGGGGGCTCCTGTTTTGGATTGGACCTGGCACCAGGCGTGTCGGGCACGACCCAGTCTGATGGATGCGAGCCCAAGGTCCAATAGTTAAGGGACATGGGGAAAACACCTCCCTCACGTACTCCACTCCTTCAGTTAATTGTCTCTGCAATACTCTCCTAGATTTGTGGAACAAATAGACCAGGGACAAGACCATGTGTTAGGTCTTAGCAGCTCCTACGCAAAACCTGACAATTCCCTCCTTGGGTCTAGCTGATCTGGCCCATGAAGGGAATCTTGGCCTAGCACTGGGGGCACACTATAAAAACCCTCTTTCATTAGAGGGTCAGGTATTATATTCTCACTTACATCTTTTTGTATTTGCTCTTACTCCATAACACACTCTCACTTTGGTATCGGAGTACCTTACAGGTACACCCCCCCTTTTTCTCCACCGCATAAACTACTCTGAAATGGAAGGTTCCTCCTGATCAGGTCAGATCTCTTACATTCTAACAAAGATGACAAAAAAATCATATTTATAAGTAACAAAATCCCTAGAGATCCAATTGAATTTAAATTGGGACCCAACAACGAAATTGACTTGCGAACTGAATTGTTGTATGAACTGATCTGGTCTAAGGACATGTGACTAGATCACACGCCTCTGATTGAAGCATGTTAATAACGGTCGCCTAAGCTCTATCATGTCACCTTCGCCTAAAGTTGTGTCACCTTCATCGCTCCCATATTACGATCACGTGCTAGACGGTTGTCTCATTCTAACAAAAAACGCTCATTATATATATATATATATATATATATATATATATATATATATATATATATATATATATATATATATATATATATATATATATATATATATATATATATATCATTTTTCAATATTATGATACGAAAAAATCAATTTTACTTTATTTATCTATTTAGTCTATAAATGTATTTTTTTAGATTAAATATTAATTGTATTCAATTTACTTTTTCTCTCATTTTCTCAATAACTAATAATTAATTGTTTTTTTTTTATATCTTTTCATAATGCGTATTCAAAACTTACAACAACTACAATTCTAAATAATTATGTTTGAAATTTTTTATTAAATACAATTTTATTTTATTCGGATATTTTATATAAAACAAACTCCTGCAATAACACAAATATTTGTCTACATTTCACATCTAAAGGAATTCTTTTTGATAGAACAAACCAGGGTATGTTTGGATTGGTGGTATGTGATAGAATGGAGTGATAATTAATGTGATTCCATTGTTTGGATTTGAAAATAATAGATGGAGTGGAATGGAACATGATGAATTCATTTTATCTCATTTCATCCAAATTTTTATTTTTTGTTCCACCCAATTTGAAGTATATGTGATAGAATGAGATATTTTTAATAAAATATCTAAACAATTGGATGAGATATATATATTTTATTCTGCTCTACTCCATTCTGCTATGTTCCACTTTGTTCCGTTATGTTCCATCAATCTAAACATAATTCTAAAGTTTAAAGTGTAAATTTTAATGATAGTGATGTGAAACCTATGAGAGGGACAACTTAGTATTAGATTGTGGCGTATTGTGGAGATTGACAAATTAGGGTGTGGGTGAAGATTTTACACAATGATTTTAATGTTGGACCAAACAAAAGAAAACAAAATCGACTCCCACATTCCACGAAAACTTGTGCAAATTAATTCATCTACCTAACCCATTACTTGACAAGTATATCACAATAAATGATATAGAAAATAAAATCACATTAAATTTCACAATATGAAAATATGAAATTTTTTCATGATAAAAAAATGTCACATTATAATACTTGTATTAATGTATAGTCAATAATATGAAAAATAAATATGCATAACCAAACATAATTTAATGTGAGAGGAATGGTTGTTTTTATAATTTTCATTTTATTTTAAGATATGTGGGTCTTTTGTTGACATGTAGTATATGGTGTTGAGCTATCTCTATCACATTAATGTTTCAGCAATCAAACGTATTGCTTCTTTGAATGGTTATCTCGCAAGCTGGAATGTGTGGTTGACACAAGAAATACAGTTCTAATTATGTTAAATGTCAATGTGAAAGCAATTATTCCGGGTTTAGAGATAGGGAAATATTCAGATTTTCAATTCTTTTTTTTGTGTGTGAAAATTTAATTTAAATAGTATTGTCACTATCAACAAGAGATTGGGTCTAATACAAATGGTAAAGCTAGACAATGCTGGAAATTAAAATTTGAACTACAGTTGAATGAGATATTTATATTTAATGTCTAATATAGTTTGAATATAATTATTTATATTTTAATTTTTTTTGAAAAATCAAACCAATAGGCAATTCCATAATAGTATTGACCATTGTCTTTGAAAATATAAAATGATATTATTCGATTTTGAATTAGAAATGATCGTTGAAATGAAGAGGTAATGTATTGTTGTGGTAGAATGTTTATGCTTCTAGTAAGGTGGAGAGGGGATTAATCGGCTGAAGTGATACCAAACCAGTGAGAGAATAATGAATAATGTGTGTGTAAGAATGATATGAATTGTGTCTTTTTCTTTACATGTGTCCTTTATATGAAAGTTGATTGAGTTGTTCATTGTTTGGGTTAGACGTGAGGCTTTCTTTTACTCGTCATTTGGCCGGCCCATAACACCCCTCAGGCTTATAGCGGCATAGCAGCGAGAAAACTTTTAGAGAATTAGGTCGGGATTTTGGTACCAGGGTCGTTGCATGGAGAATTGGAAGAGGTTTGAAAGTTGTTGTGAATATCCTAAGGAACAAGTGAGTTGAATGATAGTCTCATCATTAAGACGTTTCACATGATTTTACTGACATGTCGCTCTAGGTTTCTCAACTTGGGTGTGACACTTCCTCCTAGGATGCTCAAGTGCACTCATATGTCATTGTATTCCCGAGGAAAAATTCAATCGTTATTTTTTGTCTCCCCATTTTCTCATTTTTTATCCTTGATTAGCCAATCTTGCTCCCTTATATAAAGGTCACTTAGTGTTTCAAATACTTTTTTCACTCTGTGTGCAAATTGTAAGTTCTTCTCTTCTACAAACTCTTAATTTCTTCCCTAAACTCTGGTGACACCCATTTTATCAACCTCTTTTCTTCTTATGGCCCTACATTTCTTGGTTCATCGCAACCTCTTAGTCATCTTTTGTTAACTGTTACATCTATTTTTGCCTATTTCAAGTACCATAATAGATGTACTCAATATCGATCACGATTCTTCAGTGATGAGGATAGTGAATTCAAGAATGTCAAACATTGACCCTTTAGAGGTTGACCAACTTATATCAAACCTTATCATGCTTAGTGTTAGCTCTGGGTCTAGCAGAGGTTTCATTGAAGACGATAATGAACCTTCAAGTTATCATTTCGCCAAAAGTGTGAACCATTCTTTTTAAGGGATGAGTTGACAAACCATGGTGGTTCCATTGTTAGGGGTACAAATGTTGACTCATTCCCTCCTATATATACTTCTAAAGATATAAATCTTGTTGGATTTTCCTAGAATGAACGGATGACTCATTATTTTATTAATTCCTTTAAGTAAGTGAGCAATTGAGATTCTAGTGATAGGAGGTTAGGTATTACACTGATTTTTAAATCCATTCCAAAATTCATGACGAACATTATCTTTTTCATGACAGTTGGGAAGACATTGTCTAAAAGTAGCGCCAGGGTCTGGTGTCGTTTACTGATTTTGTTCAATACCATTGGGTGGAGGTTGAATCGGTGGGGATGGTCTCATTATTCAATAATGTTTCCCATTTGGAAGGCACCTACACATATGTGAGGCCATCTTCGACGGGTGTTCGATTTTATTCTTTGATGAAAGAGTGTTAAAGCATCTATGAATCGCCATGTCTCAAGTACATCCAGTATCTTGGGCCTTTGTTAATATGTTTCAATATTTGTACGAGTACGGGGAAAAAATTATTCCTTGAATCTATTTTTCAAAATTTTCGTCATGACGCAGACCTCTACCACTGTGGATCAAGGACATGGGTTATTCTCACTTAGTCAGACAGCCTAAGTGTTTTATGTTTACATTGAGAGTTGAAAAATATTCAAGGATCGTTACTTCTTGGTGACCCCTCTAACCTCTGAGGCTCACTCCATCTTCTGTAAAGTCTATCAAGGTGACGCTTCCTTGTATATCCCCTCAAGATCGAGGCTGGTAAAATGAAAGGATAGGTTTGAAATCTTTTCAATCGAGGATCAATGACTTATACATACCCATAAATCTTACTGACCCCGGAGGAAGATTCATTGAAGAGGGACTTGGTAGCCTTCTATGAGAGATTGGGCTACAAAGAAGGAGTCGACCCTTCCGACGTACCACGTACCCAACATAAAAAGTGCTTTATTAATACGTGGGAGGTCCTAGACGCAACCATTTATCTTGAGAGGAAAATTTCATTTGGTGGTGAGAGAAACTATTTTTAAGTTTGATTTTGTCATTCTCATAATATTATGCAGATTATTCTCTATTTTGTTTTGTAAATAACATGGTGTCCCTCAAGAATCTCTTCAAGAAGAGGAAGTCCTTGGTTGCGGATGAGGTGCTCACATCCCCTACTCCAACAGATCATGGAAACCATTTGAAGTAGAATGACCATTGGAATGTTCAATACTACCTTATTACCTGTCGGAACCAACTCCTAAAAAATATAGTTGGCTTCCATAAGGACGTGGAGGCCCATGGTGCTTATTTTGAGTTGGCTTCACATGTGAATACTTTAAAGGCGTCTCTAGCTGAGAAGGAGAAAGGATTTTAGAAATTTAGGATTTCCATGACCATCTCTGAAGTGGACATGATAACATTAATTTAACGAGTGGTGGAATTTAAGGGTCTCCTAAAGGAGGAGAAAGAAAAGTTGAAGGAGGAGAAAAAGAATGTGAAGGCACGTGAGGATAACTTGGTTGTGGTGAATAAGGAATTTAAAGACTTTATTGATAGTAGTGTCCAAGCTACTTTTGAAGCCTTCAAAACTCCATCAACCATATAGATGTGTTGTGCTTGGGCATTCCCATTCTCCGAGAGTCGATGGACCTTAATAAGGAAGTTGTGGACGGGAAAATAGTTCTTGTCGAGGAGAAAATATTTGTAGTTTTTGTTGTGAGTGTTTATACTTTGATGTATTTTTATGGCCCTTGAAATATATTTGTATTGAACAAGTTATGTCTTTTGTGATCATTTATCTTTCCCATTTATTAGGTGTTTTGACCTGGTCCTTTATTTTGTCTTTCGTGATTTGTTTCATAACTTAGTTACCTAAAATTCTGTTTCATCATATTATCCTTCATTATATTATTTCATCATTTAGTCGTCCACAATTTTGTTTCATCTCATTGTCTTCATGATTTTATTTCATCATTTAGTCGTCCATGATTATGTTTCATTGTATAGTTTTTCATGATTTTATTACATCATTTAATGGCCTCGAGATGGAGTTTGGAGTGTGATTTGGTATCTCTGGTGACCGTGCTTGACAAAAGGATGGTTCCCTTTCCTTGTTCGTAGAGGTGAAGACTTAGTTTGAGTTTTATGTGTCATGGGCTTCAACACTAGAGCTCTAAAGTGGCTAACTACCAAAAGAAGGTGTTATAACCATGGCTTTGTGTGCCTAATTCATCTTTGATCCTGATTTCTTAAGGGAGACAATCATAGAAATTTTAACAAAATAAAGGCATTGTATTATTTATCTCAAAAGCATTACATCGGGCAATAATTAGTCATTTGTGTTTGGGCAACCTGGGAAGTATTAAGCTAAAGTACTGTGTGAGCTTGGTCGAGCTCCACGTCTTATGGATTGGCTCTCTGTTCAATTTTTCCAAAGTGTAGGCTATGTTCCTAGTGATATCCTTATTCTTATTTGGTCCTTCCTAGTTGGCTGCAAGCTTTCCATCTATGACATTCTTCCTTATGTCGTCAACTCACCTTAGTGTGAGGTCTTCGAGTTGGTACTCTTAGGATTGTACTCGCTTGTTGTATATGATTGTAGTAATATATTTGATAAAGGCACTCATAAGGGTGGTAGATGCTCATTTTTCTTCTAAAAGGTTAACTTTCTCCCTAATTCCTGAGCGTTATCTTCTTCTGGTAAGGGGTGTGTCGTCCTCTAGCTAAGCTTCAATATTTCAATAGAGGTTATAGCTTCAGTTTCTTAAGTAAATTTAAAAGGAGTTTTCCTATTGTTGAGTGGGGTGTGGTCTAATATGTCCAATGGACATGTGGAAGCTCATCAACCTAATTTTCCTTAGTCGTCTCTAGTCTCTTCTTTAGTCCTCTCAACTTGGTTTGCCACATCAGTCTGCCTGTTTATCTGAGGTGTTCCATTGAGGTGAAGTGTTGCTTGACCTTTAAATCCTCATGTAGTTTCTTCAAGTTCTTATTTACAAACTACGTCCCATTATCTGTTACGGTGGATTAAGGGATTTCATACTTATACAAAATGGTCTTCATAAAGAACTTCAGAATGTTATTGGCATTAATCTTTGCTAAGCCCTTTTCTTCAACCGAGTTGGTGAAGTAATTGACTACTAGAATTAGATATTTAAGTTAGTTTGGTGCTAAGGGAATGGGTCGAGGAAGTTAATACCCCATTGCAAGAAAGGTTAAGGGGAAGTCAACACATGCAACTCAGATTGAGGGACATTATGGATGCCTTCATGCTTTTGGCACTAGTCACATTTATTCACATAATCCTTGACGTCTTGAATCATAGATGACCAATAGTATCTGTCTCTAAGGATTTTCTTGGCTAGAGCATAGGCGCCCAAATGTTATCTGAATACACATTTATGTACTTTGACGATAGTGTAGACGACTATGAAGCACCGGTACGGATATTTTGAAGAAGTATCAGTACATGGTACTTGGCTGGTACCGGTACACGTATTGTAAGTACCGTAATAGTAACATGCATTTTTTTTATTTAAGATTTTGATGTGCAATGGTATAGGCTAGGAGTGGCAAAACGGGTCGTAGCCCGTCGGATCGGTCCGCGCACCCGCCTAAAAATGACGAGTTGGATTGGGATTTTGAGCCCGCCGTCCACCAAAGCCCACCCGCTAAAGACCGTCATCTGCCAAAGCCCGTCTCGCCAAAACTCTTCGTCCGTCAAAGGTTGCCGCACCTATGAAATAAACATTTTTGTTTATATTTTGCTTATATTTTAGGTAAAAGTTCTATTTTTTATTGAAGATTAATACTTGATGGGTTTAGTCTTTTGCCATTTATGTTTTCTAAATGTTGGTTTGATATTTTTTTATTGAAATTTAAAAATAAATAAAAAATCTTTTAATTTATTTAGAAAAATAGAAAAAAAAAATTATATAATTAAGGCAGACTAGACTTTTATGCTTATTTCAACTTGGCGGACAATGCCTACTCCGTTCTTTTTTTTTTGTGGACTTTAAACTGGACAGAATGAGATGGGGCGTACGATCTGTTTTATCACCCCTAATACATGTGAGGTACTCTGTACTTAAAAACTATTTTATTTTTTTTAATTGGGTCAGATCTATAATATAGGTTATTTAAGAGTTTTTAATTTTTTATATAAATATAAACCTATGATTGTGATAAGAGAGTAATCTTCTTTCATCTATCAACTGGAAAACGGCAAAAGAATTATCAGCTCAGCAGTGCCTTGCAAAAATGTACTAGTACTACATACTATTTGTTTCTCACTTTTTCTAAATATGATATTATAATACTATATGATAGTCTATATCTTTATTCTCAATTACCCTAGTATACTATAAAGAATAACCGGCGTTTTTCTATGTTACAGGTAAATATAAAAGAGTATCTATACTACACACTGCCATTTCATAACCTTTTGTTTATTTTAATATTAGTATAGGCTTGTACAAATAAAATAGATATTTCTTATTAAACTACTAGATGTGTAATATCATATGGAGGCTGATCCAGGGGGAGGCGATGGAGAAGGTAGATAGGATCAGGGGTGTCCATATTATAGATTTGAGTTCTAGAAGAAGTTCTATGTGACTGAGATCCCGAAGGCAGAGTAGGTTCATGTGATGAGGAGCAGGTGGTAGTTTACAAATCGCATGTATTGATGGCATACTTCTTCTTTTTTTAATTGGCAATGCGATTTTTATGGACAAGAGTGTCACTTATATTGACGTCATCTACCTACTATATTTATTGGATTTCTAGTAAATCCATGAGTACAACTGGGAGGCGGCTTGCATGATCTACATGTATTCAAAGTTGAGAGAGGGATGTTTGTAGAAGACAAAACAGGTCACAGGCAGTGTGACACTACTTATGGTAATAATTATTGGTTTTTGAATGTTTTTGTTTTTTATTTTCATTTCTTATTCGCAGAGCCATTATTGATGAATCGTGTGTTATAAACTTTTCATTTAGGCTTGGATCCTCCAGAAGTTTTCCTGCGTCTCTGGATGAGAAAGTGTGTCTGATTGACACTACTTATGGCATGCAGATCGCGTCTCATTGATCCTTATTTGCCCGAACGCGTCATGCACCAGTTCGACTACGTTCAGACCATTCCCAATCACCTTGTTGTCTCTTCTCCTCCTGCCTTGACACGTAGACAGATAAAGATGTTTGATGATTATGAGAGTCATCTGGTACCTGAGGAGGCACTGACTACCATAGCTGAGAGTGACTAGAGTCATTTCGAAGGGTACATTAGATGTTCTTCAGTGTATCACATTCATACATGGTGCATGTTGCTTCAGGAGATCCGTCGAGACCAACTCATTAGGAGATATTAGAGGAGGAGCAGACTCAACTAGATCATATTTATGATGTCTTACCTAAGTGTCATCGCATGGTAGAGATTGCGCGGATAGACAGACATTGACGAGGGTATCTCCCTGGTGTGTTTGGTTTATATGTCACAGTGGCGTAGAAGGTATCTTCCCTGATGGGTTGGGTCTATATGTCACTGTGGCATAGACACAGGGGACATTATTGTATCAGAGACATCATCGCATGATAGAGGGGATTAATGGTCGAGAAGGTAGAGGAGAGGTTATTAGACACACACAGTAGTAGTCTCTTATTATTTTGTTATAGTAATATAGTTTATACTTTATTTTGACGGTCTTACTACATTTCAACATATATAGCTATTTTATTTTTGTATAGCATTTTTAGTTCAACTGGAATTATGTACATATGTTTTTTTATTTTCGATCGTACTATACATTTCAACATATATAGCTATTTTATTTTTGTATAGCATTTTTAGTTCAACTGGAATTATGTATATCTATTTTTTTTATTTGTAACATGAAATACACATGTTCTGATACTTTCCAGAGATGTATCTCTGAAATATTCACAGAGATACATCTCCAATACATCTCCACAGAGATACATCTTCAATACATCTCCAGTACAATTCAAATGTAAATGGTTTCTAAGTGGTATATATTAAATGTTTTAGATGGTTTGTTTCGAAGATGCATCTTTAAAATATTACAATGTTTAATTATAAATTAATACATCCGGAGATACATCTCCGAAAACGATAAACATTTAAATATTTTTGCAGGATGGATGAGAAATATTTAGGGTGCATTAAAAAATTCTTTAAAGTCATTTATCATAATCTACCATGGATAAAAATTACAGCTAAATCTAAAATCCTCGGTCACAGCCACTAAATTAGCCTAATAATGAATAATATGAATAAGAAAGAGCTTAACAAACACTATACACAAGAATTTATTATTAAGAAACATGACCTTATTTTTAGTTCAACATACCTTAATATTATTTATAGTGAATAACTATGAATACATGAAAAAGTTGATATTGTTCCTCTAATATAATACATGAAAAAGGACGCTATCCATCAAATTCATCACTCAACACACTCAACATCTACTGGCAACATATCTGGATTAGAAACAAGCTAAAGATTTTGGCTTTCCAGGTTTGTAGTATCTGGAAACTGAATAGAGACCAGAAATCTATTAATTTTGGAACGAAGCACGGCCAGTGTTTAATCCTTTGTTCTTACAGTGTTTAAACTATGAAAGATATCACGTCGAAAATTGAGATTATAAGCTTCTACATAAATGGAAGAACCTTTGTTATTAACTTATTACAACAATGCTTCTTGTTTACTAAGAAATTTACAATTACAATTTTACCAAACTCTCAAATACTTACGCTGATTGTTATGTATCAGATTGTTGTACCAACTGAGAGTATATATATTCATCAACTCTCTGTTTTGCCAAAGCTACCTGTTCAAAATTTGGAGATATTCAACAGAAGAAAACCCAACAAATAAGAGCACAACAAAAAAAATTTGGCCATGATTAGAAAATTTAATCAAGTTAGCCTTTTAATCTGAGCTGAAAAGTGCCTCTCTTTTTTCTGTAAAATCAGAAGGGTAAAAAATCAATAATGATAACAAAATCACCTGTTGGGCACTACCACCAAATTGAATCTGCCTATGCTTCTGTTCACCTTTTCCACCATAAACCTGCAACATTATACCAATTAGGGGAAAAAATATCTGAAGGATAATGACTTATTGATGATTGCATAATTGAATCATGGACATGCTTCAGCATGAAGTAATTAGAAATTTAACCTTGATCATTGCTCCGGACTCATTTCTGATCCTTGATATGTTTGAGCCGCTTCTGCCAATCAACCCACCAACCATTGTTTCCGAAATCAGCATTTCGAATGTAACATAATCAACTGCAAGATTGGTTGTCCTAGAGATGAAGTGGTTGTAAGACAATATTCAAAACCTGATATAACTGCTAAATGGCAGCTAAAAGCTGTTCTGATATAGAAAACATTAAATAACCTGAATTTGGGTCAAGATATGGTTGGGATGGTCGAACTGCAGCGTAATTGTATGTTGGGCTAATTGATATCACTTGTCTTGGGGGGTTTTCCCTGAACAAAATTGAGTTGATAGATAGATGAGACAAAATGGGACTAAATTTCGAATAGGGATTTGAACAATGTTAAGAACAGAAGTTCACTAACGGACCTTAACTGGTAACCTATCTCCTCCAATGCCTTCATTACTGTGGAAACATCTCCTGATAACTAAATTCAACAAGAAATACGGTCAAGAACAGTAGAGCTGTTTCATAAATAGCATGTAAAATTAAAATTCAATTGACCTGGACAAAACTTTTAAAAAATTATAGAGAATGATCACGCCTTCAAAAGATTGTATCGCATGATTTGTACAGAGAAACAATAATATGGAATATGTTGAAAGGTATGTGTCATTCAACACTTTGATGCAGGCATTAGTTCATCAAAACTATAAAAGACTCATTGTTATTTTGATGGTTTATCTTGTATGTTTAACCATTAATGTTATTAATACAGCATAGTACAAGAAAACAATAATAAAGTCAAAACCATTAATGTTATTAATACAGCATAGACTCATTGTTATTTTGATGGTTTATCTTGTATGTTTAACCATTAATGTTATTAATACAGCATAGTACAAGAAAACAATAATACAAACTAAGTATCTTGTCATCTTGGTGAAATAATAAAGTCAAAACATTATGGTGAAAGGGAGTTACGATGTCATTTCAGAAATAGCAAATATGCTTCAAAGAAAAAATTTGTGAGCATGGCATTAGACATCCCACCTGTACTACTCGATCAGATTCATGTGCAGAAGCACACAAAGGCAACTGACTCGGTGCAAGAACGGTAATCATAGCACCAGAAGTGTTCCGTAACTTCTCAATGTTTTGACCCGACATCCCAATCAATCCACCTGCCTGGGACCCAGCAATCAAAAATCTTATTGTATTGGCAGCAACGTGCCCGGCAGTAACTTTTGATGTATCAAGACTGCTATCATCTTCCTGTTACATAGAGCATAATTTATCAATCCATCTCAATAGCAGCAATAAACACAGGTACACCCAACAGGACATAATTAATAACTATATGCGTTGTGATCTCTTAAAATAGTGGACAAGTGGTCTGCAAAACTGGACAACATGATTAATAACTATATGTGTTGTGATCTTTTAATCATGCCTTATCTTAACATTCTCAGCACTGCAATACTAAACTTATTTTGTTGTGAAATCTTTACCACCAAAATTCAGGTTTGGGTTATATGGTTGACTTGACATCTCCGTTTATATCCTTATCATTTATTAAATTATATCCAAGATACTTACACCATAAGACTTAGCATACGGTTTGCTTCTAATTTCCTCTGAACTCTCTCCAACTATGACTACATCATATACAAAAACAAGCTCTTTGACAATTACTCTTAGATGTATTCAGCAAGCATGTCTTAAATCAAGATAAAAAGATATAGACTCAAAGCTAGCCCTTAGGATAGACTTGTAGTCATAGGAAAGTATTCACATGCAAACTATATACATAAAGGTATAAAAAAATATTAGATTTAACATTAAACTAAAAAAATATTACACATTGATTTAGTAGTATAGAGCTGAATCTTTATTTTGAAAAAAGACAATGAATGTCGAGGATGCTTACAAACATTGTTATTTGGTTAAAGACATGTCAAATCATTTTAAGAATTTTTCCACACACAGAAAAAGGCCACCTTATTTTGGAAAACAGGTTAGTGATTATGAGAATCTGAGGTTTTAAAGCTAGAAGAGTAACAACAAATCACAACATTTTTTAAAAATAATAAAAAAATGGTTGAAACCAAATTTAAAAGGAATCTAATGAAAAAATCAGCTATTCAAATATCAAACCAATTTTCAAAGATCATGTCTACTCATGCATAAATCACAATGATATAATGACAGTCAACAATTCAAAAGTCAAACCAATCTTCAAAGATCATGTCTACTTATGCATATTATGAGAAGTGTGAAAGTTGAAGGTGAAACAATGTTCAGTCCATCATATTTATCATACCTTTAAAATTAATTTGGCTATCTGCTCTAGAGCTTTCTCTGCATCAGTAACCATTTCATCATTGTCTTTAGAACTAATGATGATAACACGCTCTTCATGTCTCTGTCAATAAGGAAAAAATGAGATTGGATTCAGTAAACCAATGTTATCAATAGCAGAGCATGGGAAATAGTGGTTTGCCGGAAACCAGATATGAGAAATAGCGGATGGCATAGCGGGTAAATAGTGGAAGCCAAAAAACAATAGAAATATAAATAATTATATATAAAATAAAGCATGTTGCACACAGAAATGCTTCATAAACATAAATTACAAAAGTAACTGACATAAAACTCAATCTCAATATTTCAAACTAATAAAGCATGATACATAGATGCATACATTGTGTGAAGGAGATGAAAGAACAAAGTGAATAACAGAGCAGCTACTTGATGATGGAGGCAGAGCAGCAACCTTTTTTTACGAGGCAGTGAATTGTATCATTACCTTAGGTACTAGTAGTAAGATTTATTTATTTTGGTAATATTATATATAATACCCTACAACTGACTCACCACATCAGGCTTTGTACTTTTTGAATGCTTTAATGTCTTAAAAAATTTGGCCACCATTTCAGGTTTAGTAATTTTTTAATGTTCTAAAAAGTTTGGTCACCACTAAATTGTTATGTACGGCTTGCTATAACCGATATATCAAAATGTGGCGCAATACTGCAAATACGGCGTTGACATATCGCATTGGCTACTCCAAATTCCAATACATAATAGCAGGATAGCGGCGCTATACCAGTTTTTAAACACCACTGCAGTAAACACCAATTAGTTCAAATGATAAGTAATTACTTGATAGAATATCCAACTCCCACTGCAGATGCGAACAGTCCCTCTAAGTCCTCTAGTCATGCCAGATTATCCACTAATTCACATACTGAAAGTCCCAGTACTTCCTCAGCTTCCTCTAATAGAGTTCCTCCAACAGAGTCTGTCCCTCCTTCCACATACTCTACCTCTGTTTCTCCTGGTTCAGATTCCACCCAGTCTATATCTCATGTTGAGTCTTCTAGCTCCACTAGTTCAGCTTCCACTAATCATGTTATTATCCCTACTAAGGTTGTTCCAGTTGCTGTAAGACCAGTCAATAATCATGCTATGCAGACTAGAGCCAAAACTGCCTTTCTCCCAACCTAGACTGGAACCTAAGCTATTACTCACTCTCTCCGAACCTAAGACAGTTAAGCATGCACTTGCTGATTTGCAATGGAAGGCAGCCATGCAAGCAGACTATGATGCTCTCAAGAGCAGTAATACATGGACTTTGGTCCCTCTTCCTCGTAAGAAGACAGGCCATTGGCAGAAAATGGGTTCAGTTCATAGATACAAGGCTAGACTTGTAGCCAAGGGATTCCACCAAAGAGAAGGATTTGACTTCAATGAGACATTCTATCCTGTAGTAAAGCCTATTACCATCGGGATCATTCTCTCTATTGCAGTCACCTATAATTGGTCCATTCAGCAGCTTGATGTGAACAATGCATTTCTAAATGGTTTATTAGATGAGGAAGTCTACATGATTCAGCCAAAGGATTTTGAAAGCTCAAACTAAACAAGGCTATCTATGACTTTAAGTAGGCTCCAAGGCAGGTTTGAAAGGTTACAAGTTGATTTTGTTCAGCATCAGTTCAAATCAAGCAAGTGTGATCCATCTCTTTTCACTCACTTCTCTCAAGGGCATACAGTATATCTACGGGTATATGTTGATGATATTATCATCACTGGCAGTTCCACAACATTTGTACAATCTACTATCTTTAAGCTTAATGTAGCTTTCTCACTTAAACATTTAGGTGACTTAGACTACTTTCTTGGTATTGCACTTCTGTTAACACAGCTATGGCTGATCCCTTATATGTACAGATCAGTGGTTGGTGCCACGCTTACTAGACCTGATATTGCCTACTCGGTCACAAGGTATGCCAATTCATGGCTCACCCTCTTGAAGCTCAATTCATAGCTCACCCTCTTGAAGCTCAATTCATGGCTCACCCTCTTGAAGCTCAATTCATGGCTCACCCTCTTGAAGCTCATTGTGGTTGTGAAAAGAATTGTAAGGTACCTCAAAGGCACACTCACTTAAGTCTCCACCTGATACTACTGCACATCGATGCAACTCCCTCAATTCAAGTGTTTTGTGATCAGGGTCGGCCCAACCCGTTTAGAGGCCTAAAGAAAATTTTAAAATGATAATATATGTAACTAATGTGACATTATATAATTTTATACCTAAATTAAAAAATTATGAGGCCTTTTTTAAGCCCAAATTTTTTAGGCCTAAAGCCCTAGCCTTGGTAGCTTGACCCTTGGGCCGGCCCTGTTTGTGATGCAGATTGGGCTTCTAACCCAGATGACAGAAGAAGCACCACAGGTGCAGCTATTTACTTTGGCCCTAATTTGGTTGCCGGATCCAACACTGAGTCAGAGTTCAGAAATCTAGCACAAACCACTACAGACTTGCTTTGGATTCAAACTTTGCTCAAGAAACTGCACATTGCTACCAAAGTCTCATATTCTCTGTAACAATCAATCAGCAGTTCTTGCTCACAACTCAGTCATGCACACTAAAACAAAACACATGGAGATTGATCTCTTCTTTGTCAGGGAGAAAACTCTGAACAAGCAGGTGCAACTGATTCATGTGCTAGGCACTGATCAGTGGGCTGATGTGCTCACAAAACCCCTGGCTTCTACTGTTTTTCTAGCTCTAAGGCACAAACTCAGGGTTGTGACCACCCCATGAGTTTATAGGGGTATTAGCGTAAAATATAGAATGAAGCTTATTGGGGTAGTTGTATTGACATGTATCAGTCCTAGGTGAATAGGTCACCTACAATAGCAAGTCACCTTGTTATAAGTAACAAGGTGTCAACATTCTTTGTAACTAACTTCTGAAAATAACAAAATTCTGTTATAGAAAAGAAATTGAATCTTCATCTAGCTTAGTTCCTAACAACAAATAATTTCCTTTTCTTTATGGTACCAGAGCTTCATGACATACTAGAGTGGCCGCAAAAACTTTTTAAAATCAACCAACACGGTTCCGCGAAATAATTGAAAGTATACTTGAGGCTAACTAGAGTAGGAAGACTATGAGGCATGTGATTGATCAAAAGAAGAATTGAGAACATTTAAATAATCTAATAGACAGAGTTAAAACCAAAAAACGGCACAGTTGTATGGGTTTGTACATGTCTACATGAATGGAGCCCTCACTAGGAAACCACTTAAGAACTTGGGCAGCAAAATGAGAGAGGGTTTTTTTAATGCTAGAGTAGCACAGTCAGCAAAATTATCTATTTACACGTTAAGTACACTTTACTAAAGTACACTTTCCTAGAAGATAAATCAAAACCACCATAAAGTCCTAAGAAAGATGGAATCTGAGAAGCCATCGAACCCAATGAATTCCAATGATGCTAGGAAAGGGGCAACTGATTACACTGTATTTTGAACAAAACCATTTCTGTCTCTGTCAAAAACAAGGGTGGTGTATCAACTTCAACTCAGATGGGACACTAAAAAGTTACAAAGCATAGAAAAGAATCGTAATTTACAAAAAAAAAAAAAAAAAATTACCCAAAATATTATCAAAGATGTAGCAAGAATTAAAACCCGAAAACAAACCCTAACTTTTTTCTCTACCAGATTCTACCAAAAAAACTTACTGCAATAGCGTCCGCAATTTTGATGTTAGCTCTGGTCTCTTCCCGGATCTTCTGTATCCGGCAACCTTCTTTTCCGATAACCTTACCGATCTGCCGAGACGGCACGACGATCCTGAATATCACATCCTGCCCCTTCACGCGTTTTGCGGCCGATAGCTCGGCGGAGACGGAGATACCCGGATCTTCGTCGTCCCGGCGGCGCTTCCCAGGAGCGGAGTACCCTGCGGCGTCTTGAGTGGAGTAAGGCATGGGATATGGCATTTGCATCTGCATGGGTATGTGCATCTGCATAGGCATGTGCATGTTGGGCATGTGCATGTTGGGCATGTGCATGGGATGCTGTATAGGAATTCGTGGCATTTGGTTCTGTTGGGGAACCATGGTGTTTATCGGAATTTGACCTTGCTCCGACATAGCTGGTCTTGTTTTAGAGAAGTACGAGTGATGTTGCAAGTTGCAACTGAATCAAACATAGGGTTTTATCGGTGCCCAATTACCAACATATCCTTTTCTAGTTTTAAATTAAAAACATGGTATACTATTTTAAATTATAATTTTTTTAAAATATTTTGAGTTTTTTTTTTCTTACTTTTGATTTTCATTTTAAAATCAAATATTGAAAACACATGGAAAAGTAGTTGTTTTTTAATACTGGCATAAATGTAAATAATAGTAATTTAAATTATTTTTTTAATTTTAATCTCATTTCATTTTTCACTTTCACACAATCTAAACATTCAAACTAGTGGGAAACTGCGCATGGTTCTTGGGTGTCACCAATTAAATTTGAATAAAAAAAATATGAAAAGTTGTATTATAATTACATGTGTTGTAAAATTATTTTGTAAAAAACAAAACATATAAAATTAACTAAAAAGTGATATAGATAGAAATATTTAATTTTTTTTATATTTAATGATAAATATTTAATAAGAAAATTAAAAACCAAAGAAGTTATAAACTTGGAATGTTTTATTAGTGTTATTACAAAGAAAAAATTGTTGAAAAAGAAATGTTTATTACATCAATTAAATTTAAAAACCGAAACAACAATTTATTGGAATTTAGTTTGACTTATTGGAGGATACGTTTTCAATTTCTCTCACGTGTGGTTACCACTAAAGGTATAGAAGTTTCAACATTTGACATTCTTTCATTCAGAAACCACATTGATGAGATCATCCTCTCCAACCCACAAAAAAGCTCTTGACGACTCTATAAAGCATTCTCAAGGCAGAATGGAAGGTTGAAACAACAACCGTGCGAAGGTGGAGGGTATGGATGTTGATCTGCAAAATGGGTAAGTCATGTTGTTGTGTATCCTCTTTGAAAAAAAATGTTGTAGAATAACTATTTTTGCATGCTTTTATCAGTGACAAGCAAAGGGTAGTGATGTTGTTTGCTGAAAATTGTGTAAGATATCGCTTATTCGGAATGATTTTTTTATTTTAGTATGTTATTTCTTTGAAGTGATATGGCGTCCTTAGTTGCATGCAAATAAATTCTTCGTATGTTGATACATGATTTTTACAGTGGCAACAAATCTGCGAAGGAGCTATATTTTGATATGTTGGAGGTCGAGGAGAGAATGTTGGAAAGAAAAAGAAAACTGAAGTTGGTAGATGGTATACAGTTAATATATCTCAACAAAAGAGTTAAGTCCTCTGGTGTCAAAAAAACGGTGTCATCGACTGTAAGTGGGAGGTATGAAAAAACCTATATTTATGTCTGATGGGTTGATTGTTTTTATGGAATGCATATAATAAGTCATTTATGTTCTATCTAATAGTTTTTTGCAGTGGTAAAGAACCAATCAAATTTGGTTTATACATATCGGAAATTAACATGTCAACTATGTCAACACATAATCGGTTGTTAAAAAACCACATTGGTTATTGGTTTTTCAGTTAAAGTGTTATAATATAATTTATCATTTTGTGTGTGTGAAAATATAGGGAGAAGGTAGCAGGGGGAAATGAAAAGGGAAAAGGAATAGAGGTTGGAGATTCACGTCGACGATCAAGGATGCACGAAGTGTTAATAATTTCGTCAGATTCCTCAAGGTAATAACAGTCTTGTTATTACGTATACATTGTATATGTTTGCTTTATGTCGATCAAAAGTGGTAACTTTATATTTGTTTTCTACACTCAAGTAGGATTAGCATTGATGTAATGACTTTAATTTTTAGTATGATTTATATAGAATGACGAAATTAGTAGGTTTGTTCGACAACTTAGAAATGTAGTGGAATATGTGGTATATTATATTATAATTAATAGACTACATGATTGGATTGCTTCAGCTCTAAATAGGAATGTGATGTCTTCGTTGGTGGTAATGGCCATCATCTTGTGCATGCAAATTAAGTTTCATGGGACAAGGTCATAAGAAATGTGAAGACCTTCACGAACAATGTCCTTGTAAGTTTCATATATGTAACACATTAATGTGTTGTTTTTTAGTTAATATTTCCATAGTTGATTAAGAAAATGAACTTGTGCAGCAAGTTCCACAAAACGTGATCAGGACGGTATGCTTCGATGGAGTCAAACAGATCGAGTTGTATGACACTGACATGAATGAGAGGTATACTGGTGTGGTCACGACCCGGCAAAGGGCCCACTGTGTTAAGCAACATATTGTCCAGGGTTGGTATTCCTTCGCCAAATAAAGAGGGGTTGACAATGGGAACACCCTTCACTTCGGGCTAAGTTGTCCGCCAGCAAGACGCATCAACGTGAGGCTGTCAAGAGCTTAAAAGATGGCATACGTTATAGCTTGCATGTGAATAGTTGTTTATCGAATCAGTAAATGTTTTATGTTATATAGTATTTTTCAAACAAAAACCAGTAATGTTATTTTGTAATTTCTGAATCATCATCGTGTTTTGTTGGGATGTAGGCTTAAAATAGTAGTTTAACAGCAGGATAAATATTTTGACATGGTTTGTTTAATGTATGTGAAGTTAGACTACATGGTTGTTTAATGTATGTGAAGTTAGACTACATTTACCGTGTTATCCATTTTCTTATGGTTTGCATGGCAGTTAAGAATGCATGGCATTTATGCATATGATGTGTCTCAATATTTGTTCTGCTGCAGAAAATTTTGTAATATTGTAGCCTAAAGTAAATGGCCAATAAGGTTAACATCCATAGTTATATTCACGCCATCTACAATAAGACAATAACCGATTTCACAATTCAAAGTTCACATGTTTGTATTTGTGACTGTGTGTTTTAACTTTTCCCAAAAAGAATATAAGGATATCAACTTTTGAAACTAAAAGCTCCATAAGGGACTTGGTATCACGTGAAGACATATGCATAAGTTTGTCTTTAATAACTTTATGAGATACAAAAAGCAAAAGCTCAATAATGACTCCATGTGAAAATAAACTTGGTAGGTGAGTTTTAAAGGCTATTAAATATCATGTTGTGGAGTGTTTCATTGTTAAACTTTGAAGAGGTTGTCTATAGGATCAGTTGTTTCCCATTATTCCTTTGCCCTTCCCCATCTAAGTAGTAAAGAAGAATCGTGGATTATTTTGGACTTTTAAAACACTTAGACGTCGTCGACGTGTTTAAAGTTGTGAAATTATCTTCACAGGTAAACATGATATTACATTACGTAATGGTTTAAAAATAAATAAATAACAAAAGTTTATTCAAAGTTACATAGTAGAACGTCTAAGATTCATTTTTTTCCAAGAATTTCCAGAAGTGGATGAAATGTTTGTAAAAGCCTTTGATGTTGAGATAAGTAATACATGGACGATTCTAAACAACATATATATTCATCGTGAACTGATCTATAACCAACAACTGGTTCATCCACTTGTTATAAGCGGTTGGCCGAATTTGGCCTCCTATTACGACTTACCAAACGATGTTGTGGTTACGTTTGGTTACTATGGAAACAACAACTTTGTAATCAACAGTTTCAGAGAGGTTAATCATTTCTAGGACTTACTTTATTTCCATAGTAGATATGTATATAAGTCGTAGATTTATACTTTTGACCACACACTAACCCCCATGAGTGTGGATCTCCCGAGATTAGTTTAGTTACTAAGTTATTTTCACATTAAATGTTAAAATGATATGTTTAAGGATTAAACCATAACCATATCTTAATGTTTGTCATTTGAACTATAGAAGTTGCAGGAGGATTTTGCGGAAGTGCTAAGCCAATATGAATATGAAGATCTGTCGTTGTACGGTGATAACGGGAAAGTGAAACTGAAGAAATTGTTTCACGTTAGAGACATCCGCGAAACAAAATTGGGCTATGACTGGGATGAGTTTTGTACGAACAACAATTACAAATTTGGAGATAAACTTCAATTTTGCTTTGATACAACGTCTTTGTACAAGAAATGTCAAGTTTACACTGATCCATATGGTCCGAATTAAGTACTGGATGTATTAAGTTCAGTGAAATGTATGTGTGAGACTTGTGTTTAGATGCTACTTAGTACCATTCATGTTTTTTTGTCAATGTTGTGTGTTGAATATGTGTATTGATGTACATATTTTATTGTAAGGTGATTGACCGAAAAAGTTGTGCATGATTTCCGCCAACGGTAGCGTTATTTCCAATAATGAAGAGAGTTCAAAACGTTAATTCGGGTAGGATTATGACATGTTATAATGCACGACTTATAAAAATGATATGTTTGATTGCCTCTGTAATAGTCAGTCCAACAACAACTTTTGAAATTGTTGTAGTTACAAAACAATATTTCTTAAGGATAGTCAAAATACATAAGATGTGTCATTAATACCAAAATGAGCCATGTAGAGTTGTAAATGGCATCCAAGGTTGATCTGACCTTCACCCCCCTAACAGTGGACTCCAAAACGAAATCATCATAGTATTAACCTGCAAATCAGTAAAAATTAAGAATAATCACTACGGAAGGTTGTATATAAATATATAATTAAATTTAAGATGCATATGAACCAATTCAAACATTGTTTTAAACCTCTTTGTAAATGACGTTTGTAGTTGTGTTTTTGGCCATGTTGTTTTCATCGTGGACCAAAACATTAATTCCCTTCTTGCTTGTAACTCTTGAAAGGGCGACGTATATTTGGCCATAAGTAAAAACATCTCGAGGAATGTAAAGGCCAACCCAATCTAACGACTGACCTTGGAACTTGTTGATAGTCATTGCATAGGAGACAATGATTGGAAATTGTATGCGACTTAGCTTGAAAGGCCAGAGAGATTGAGAAGGCGATATATTCATCCTTGGAATATAGACGATGTTGTTGTGATTCTTGCCCCCAATAATATGTGCTTCAAGAACATGCGTAGCCATTTTAGTAACGATAAGATGTGTACCATTACACAAGCCTTCAGACTGATCGATGTTCTGCATCAACATAATAGGTGTTCCAATCTTCAACTTGATGTGATGGTTAGGCAAATCGAAGGTTTTCAAAGAGCTTAGAAACTCTGGAGTCAGAACACCGAGCATGTCCTGGTCGTGTATTTCAGACCAATCGACCGAGTTACAACTAAAGAAATCCCTTAAGTCACCTTGAAGAAAAAATGGAATAAATTAATTATGTCGACAAACATGATATGCAAAGGTTTAAATAGGTGACAGGAGGTGAACATAAAAATAATTTAAGTTACGAAAGTAATAAAAAGAAAGGAAATTAAGCAACAATACTTGGCATGATTCCCATAACATGATCATTGATTGTGTCTACCATTTCAATTGTTTAAGCCAATATCGCCATACTTCGGAGGTAGTTATAATCGTGAAAATTTGCGAGAAATTCCGGATAAGTACTTGTCACAATTGCAACAATGGGATATTTAAATTTAGTAATGAGCATATCAGATGGGAATTCGATTTCTGTTGTGCCATCGTTCGGTTCACCAACGCGACCTTCCCCGATTTTTAGTAGCCAATCTGAGAATTTAGATATTTCGGTCCTTTATTGTTCAGTGGGTCCGGAGGTCATACGCATGTTTTTGGTTAATGTCAACACCTTTTCCGAATACCATGTGTATGAAGCGTTAATTGTTGCATGAACAATGTCAGAACGACTACCACGCGGTATAACCGACAAAATCTGTCCGAAATCGCCACCGAATACGACAACCTTGCCACCAAAAACATCAGTTGATTTTCTACTTCTACTCATGATATATTTTAATGTTCTATAAAGAGCTTCGAAACACCATTTGTTTGCCAATGGGGCCTCGTCCCAAATTATCAGTTTTGTCTGTTTGAGTATCTCTGCTAAATCTTCTTTATAATCAATCTCGCATGTCGAGTTATCCAACATAGGGACAGGTATTTTAAACCTTGAGTGAGCCGTCCTCCCACCCGGTAATAACAATGATGATATCCCACTTGTTGCGACAGTTAAGCATATGTCATGTTTGGATCTAATTGCACTTGCGAGTGTCCTCCACATGTAAGTTTTCCCGGTACCCCCATAACCATGAAGGAAGAAAACCCACCTATCTGAGTAGAAATAACTGACATTATTGTATCATATATATCCTGTTACTCAACTAAAATTAAATTCTCAGATGAAGTCAAAATGGAAGAACCTATAAAATACGGGAATTAAAAACAATTGTTACACATATCTACCTATAAGAACATAATGAAGTGTGTTAAATTCGACCTGCAGAGTTGGAATGTCGTAACTCCTTTCGTCGTATATGAACTTGTTCCCCAGTTTTTCCAAAACACAACCGCCTGAATATGGCATTGGTTTGAAATCTTTAAGTGTTTTCCGGTTCGTTTAAAGCAAATGTTCAATTTCAAGTAGAGTAAGGTTCTGCAGCTCTGAATCACTTAAAACCAGTTCTACAAAAGGTGGGGATTTTATGAGGTCATTGAATTTATAGAATGTAGCATCATATGCAATTGTAAAGTAAATACCAACGTCTCAGTATGCATGCAGACATGTAGACAAAGTAATGATGAAGTAATGTAAATTATGGAGCCTATTGATTGTCAATAGATATCATTCTCAAGACACCTCAAACTTTGGAAGAATTGAAAATTAATATTTATTACAAAAGTAATAATATTAATTCATCAGAAAATAATTTGTTCTTAGTCATTATGTTATCAATAAAAAAAACACATTTATGTTTCAATTGTATAAGTTGTACCATTGTTTTGCGCCAATAATATATGGCGCTGCAGAAGTCTGTCGAACAGTAAAACCCATGACTCATTCCATACATAAGCATGCCAGTTAATGTTTCCTGACATCAGCATTACCACAAAAATTTTCCGAAGAAAATGACCAGATCCTCATTCACTGGCTTCTTTAATAGCCCAAATGTATTCCCTATCATCCTCAAGGAAACCCATTGCAAAGCACGCATCCCTGAACGAATCGTATTGTGTCCCACCAAACTTTCTTATTTCCTCATAACTTGTTGGTCCTTTCACCATAGTTAGCACCATTCGTAGATAAAATAATTCTCCCGTTGATGGTGGAACCCATATCAAACGACCAATCGTAAACCCCTTCTTTTGAGGCTTCCACGTCCTACCTTGTTTATGGTATACAAACATGCTAACAAATTGGCCGTATGTTAATTCTTTGGCATGCTCGTAAGTCTGATTTGCAACTAACCATGATGAGAACATGGACTTTGTAACGCTTGCTCTTTTCAGGATGTTCTCCATGTGGTCATAATCGGTGTAGTACAACGGCTTCTCACCGATAAGATGGAAAAACATACGTTCAACAGTTGGTTTCCTTCCATGAATGTTGTAAGCAAAGATTTGCCAACTTGCCTCGCAAGGAGAGATGTATCTATAATCAAGGTATTGTTTAATCTCATCAACATGTTCAATACCATTTGATGTGTCATGGTTACCTTTGGAAGCATAAGTGGTAATTCTATCATATCCTATGTGGATATATTTGATCGACGTACTCTGATTACACCACTCCATGTTAATATGTGTCTGGTACTTCAAGAGGAGCATAATTTCATAAGGTACGACATGTCTATTGTCCAAAGGGGTGCCATTTTTTAGAATCATGTGTGTAGATGACTGTCTTCTGTACAAAGGATAGCCTTCGACATCCATAATTGTATTTTCTATGAATCACTTAGGAAAGAACTTAGTGCATTTTCTGTTCTTCATACACAGAGATGATTCCCTGTATTTCCCACAGGGTCCATGGACTATATGGGATTTGAGCAAATTGTACAAGGTAGGATGAAGCTCGGGGTCAGGTATCTCAACACAAATGATTCGGTCAATGTCATAATGGGTGGGATATTTACTATCGGGATGCAAGAATATAAGAATGTGGGCATGGGGAAAGCCTCTTTTTGGAATTCGATTGCGTACATAACTGATCATAATTAAAAATTTGAAAGAGTCATTAGAAAGAAAAGAATGATCAAATATAATAAGGACAAGTAAAAATTAACACTTACATGCAATAACACGGACACATACATGCTTCTTTGTTATGTCACGCATAAGTTGGTCGAATTTTATCTTGAACACCTTAGCAACAATATCAGGACGACCACTTGCATGTAAGTTATGAGGATCCAATTGTCGTTTTATTTCCACCCAATTTGGGTTGCATGCAAAGGTGATAAAGAGGTCAAGAAAACCCAACTTACTTGAAATCCCCATTCCGTCAAAATAGAGTTGGTCCATGAACCGCTTTCTTCCCGCAAAACTTAAAGGTAACACACCATGTGTTTCCTTACTTGTTACTTTAGTGTGAAGTTCCTGTGATAGGTTGTTGTTGTATTTTGCTATACTTTCCCACCCTTAATTTTGATTGATTCTTGCACAACCAATTCAGTCGCTCGGTCTCCATCATAGTCTAACCGTCGACCAAAAATTGTTGGAAAAGATGCCTCGAATGGAGTAAGTTTTTGGGTTCATCATTGCTCTCCTGGAAGAGAAAGCAAAGCCAATCTTTAATAGTTTGTCTATTTTGCTTTGTGACAATTCATTTATGTTTGTATTTGTGAAGAATGTTATCCATGTAACTGTCCTCCCCATATGTGAAAATCAAGGGGTATTGGTACCCAAGATAAGCTGGATGAAACTCATCAATTCGCTGTAAGCCACCCTCACGTTCATGTATCATGATATCCCTTTGTTCAGCAGTGTCAACATCACCCACAGTCATCGCAGCAACTTCTGAAACAGTAGGTGTGTTATAAACCCGACCATTGTCAGGTCGACTTGAAATCAATTTCATCCGCAAATATTGAAAGGTATTATCCTTCAACACATCACGCGCCATTCGGAAGGCTTTAGCAAGAACATTGAATTCATCCAACATTGCTTTCATGTTTGTGACAATATCCTTTTCAAGATTCTTGTTATCCCTGACAGTGAAATAAAAAAGTAACATAAAACCCCAAAATAGACAAAAGTGACCAAAAAAATTAAGTAAACCGCATAAGAGTAGTTACGAAAAGCTGTCGTAATACCTAAAACAGTTTATCTTATTATGGACCTCATTATTGGTGTCAAAATTTATAGTTAAGCATATTGTGGTAGTGCACCAACCTCTAGAAGCATGGTTCTGATTCGATGGCAAGTTTGACCACGGAGTCGCAAAGTAGGAGGATCGTTACCTTTGCAATAAGTTGTGTCAAATTTCATCCCAATGGAAGTGAAAGAGAATATAGTGTTGTATGTCCTAATGTTTTGCTAATTTTTTTTACTAAGCGGAGATGTTCGATCGAACATAAGTTGTTGTAGGAGAGGAAGAAGTTGTTTCATCTGTGGCACGACCACCTTACCGCTTTTGCAACAAATATGAAACTTAGCAAAGGCGGCATGTTTGTTCTTATTTTTCCGCTCCTGATACCACATCAAAGCCTTACAATGCTTGCATTCCCATACAGGAGATCCGATGTCAAAGTACCATGCGTTACAACAATTAAGTATAGTAAATTGCCTACACCAAAAATTATTTAATTTGAAGATGAACTGAAAACAAAATTTACCTTGAAGATGAGATTCAATTGGCTATTCGAAGGCGCCATCATTTGAATCTGATGAGATCCCTAGATTATTGTCAGATACATAATCTGAGTTGTCATCAGATGAAGAATAAGTAGCAGACATATGATCGATGTTTAGTGTGGTGAACATGTTAATCGGTGATGGTCTGGCATAAGGGGTGTAATTAGAAGTAAATGCTTCTATCATTAAGTTGGTTAACAAACCATTATAGCGCAACATAGTCAAAGGTGCACTGCCATTCATACGGGATAAACCGACGAATAAAGATGGTTGTTGCAATGGTCGACCTGGGTTGGAATGAGAAGACGAAGAACTTGGTGAAGTAGTCGTATGACAATTCATGGTAGGTAGTCGGACTGGTTGTCTCTGTCTTGCAAGAGATGCATTTCCTTGAATTGTGGTTGGTTGTGCTTCATTCCTGACATTAATTACCACAGAAGATGATCATGTAGATGAGAATGGTGAATTGAACGTGGGGAACAAATTAATGTCATGAACCTTATCGAAACGTCTTCGTTTTGGTATGGACGTTGCCAATCCATACCTTGTGGAGGGGGAAGTACCAATAGTGTTCACAACATCAGCCAATGGAAGTGAGGTTAAACCATTGGAGGATGGACCACCGAAACTTGGTGTCAAAGGTGATGCCATAAAATTTTCCTTTCCAATTACAGATACTTTATGTTTCTTTTGAAGCATCAATGATCTTCTCCTTTTCTTTGCAATCGAAGTTGGTGTTACATTAGTATCAACCATGATTTATAACCTGTTTTCAATATAATTCCTGGAAATATGGGGTTGGGAGTTGCTTTGGTTTAGATTGTGTTAGCGACAATGATGTTAAACAGTAATCAAAGTATGGATGTGTTTTTCATATAATTCATACATGTGATATTTTGTGTTGGACCTTGCTTTGAAATTAAAAAGTCACGTGGAAACTAAAGACCATAAAGTAAAGCAGATGAAGTAACAATTCCACGTATGTTGTTTTCACGATGTAGACAGTACAATCTAACCAATAATCAATGATGTGTGGTAGGTGTCTATAAGATGTAGTGAAGATTTCGTAAATATTAACTTGTGTATATGGTAGATATTCTTAACAAAAAGCAGAAGTAGGGTAGGGTGTACTGATTTGACTTGTTGATACACACATGTGGCTGCATAGTGCAGTTGATAAAAAAGTTTGTAGTTTATATGGAAACGTGCCAACATAGGTAAATGGAACTGTGTGTAGCATATTGAAAAATATGGTCTTAATGAGCTTACAAATATAAAGTGGATAGGATAATGAGTTATATACGATTCCATATATTTCTCTATTGATTGAGAAGTTGGGATAAGATTACCAATAAAGTAAATGGAAATTTAATATAAGTAACTAGAAAGGTCTTAGTAATGGTAGGCCGTGTTGGGCAAGATTTCTAAATGTTTATATTAATATAGAATAATAATGGATTTTATGTGATTGCTTGCATGAGTATGAACATGTACGTATTAAAAGATTGAAATTGAGAAGAGCACATTGCATTAGTGATTCCATGAGACACAATAAATGTTATGGTGTATAATATGTTCAAAAAACTTCCCATAATGTATATTGTGGAGGAAATTACATCCACAGTAGCAAAAAAATGCAACACATCAAAAGATTACACATAACATAATTTAGGTGGTCAGGTTTTAATACATGTTAATCTAAGATGTGAATCATGTAGTGAAACACATCATTTAGACGTTGGAGTTTTTTTCCCGCGCTTGATGAGTTTCTTAGCTTTGGTTGTCAAAAGATCACAATCTGGTTTATCATTGCCGAAAGAATCAATTGTAATGTCAGGAGACATCCTCTTGACATTGGCTTTAGGTGTCTCCGGATCGGGAACGTGTGCAGAGGTAATCTCAGCATCCTACATCAGATAACAAATATGATGAAATTGTGAGTGATTGTTATATTATCCAACCAGTAGAGACAAACCATAAGGCCTTCCAAATAATCTGCAATCTTAGGTTAGGCATATAGTGATTGGAGTAAAAATTTAACATTCTTATGGAGAATAAAGTACCATTACGGAGGTAACGTTTTCAAACGGTTCGTCTTCGGCAACACTTTCTAACTGCTGTTGTGATGGACACGAATTAGTAGGCGGTGTCATTGATTTAAAAGAGTTGTATTGCTTATGTAATTGAAAACAAATGTTAAAGGTTTGAGTGGTAACCTGGTTAGATTGAGAATCCACGTGAATCGAAGTGTTGACCTGATCAGCAGTACCAGATGTCTCGAGTTTTAATTAGTTCTTCATCATTGAGATATTCCATGACAAAGCAACTCTTAAACCTGGGACACCACTTGACTTTGAAAGCATACTCTAAGCCTAACATTGCATCCAATCCAAGTGGAAACTCGAGCGAATCAATAATGTCAGCCTAATGTTTAAAAATTACAATCCGAGTAAATATGAGTAGCATTAACAAGACACAAAGTATTAAATAAATCATTCTACGGATGTTTCGTAACACATACCTCTATCATTGTAGCACGTAATCGGGCGACAGATGTCTTCAAAAGCTCGGTTGCTTCGCGGTCCCAAAAAATGAAGCTAGCACAACAACCATCTTGCTTGACCCCAATCTCAATTTTGTACCTTTGAAAAAGATTTACCAATGAGACAGCCAGAATAACATAAATTACACATTGTCAAATAAAAAGTCAATTTTTACCAACGAGACAGCCAGAATAACATAAGTGTACATTGAAAATCAAACTACAATGAAAAAAAAGTCATCCACTTCCAGATTTATGCTTCGGTTTGGTGGCCGTCACAGCAAAAGAAAAGTGTTTTGTCACCCTTTGCAACCTGAGAACATTGATAACACGCTCTATAATTCCAACCGTTAGGAAAAGCAATGAGTCTTTCTGTCTTTGCAACCATAATGCATAAATTTGTCTGAGAATTACCAAGGATCATTGTTAGTAACTTTTATTGAGCTTTATAAAAAAACAAAAAAAAAAGTTCAAAACACAAGTGAATCACCTCATGTAATGAGATGATCTCACATAACGATAGTGGAATTACCTTTGACAAAACTTTTCGGTGGGGGTAAGGTGCAATCCAGAAGACTGTTGTGACCACGAACAACTGTCTGTCCCTGAAGCTGAAGACTTTCCAAATTTAAAGTCCACGGGCAAACTCCAGTTGTCATGTATTGAATATAGTTAAAAATTCAAATGTTTGACGACGAAAGAGATAAAGGCAAATAATTATGTATTTGAATAATGAAATGACCTTTTTAAAAAGTCAGTGATATCGGGCACATCATCGTTGATATGGATCTTTGTAATATTGTATGTGTTTGTAACTGCCAGGGGATACTTGCCTATAAAACAAAAGAAAACTTTGAATGCATTGTGGGAATCCAGTTAGGTAAACAAAAAGGAACCAAATTTATGCGTTTGCTAACCTTCTTCTTTAACCTTGGCATATTTCATTAGTACGACGGTTGGCTCTGTAGGGTCCTGATGTTTTTGTTTGTAATCAAAGAACTCCAAAGCATAACTCTCCCACAGAGTACAATAAAGTGTGTTGTCGCTAAGGCAAAGAAAAGAATATGATCAGAATACACATAAGATGCATAAAATGTGAACATGTTGGGATGCAACAAAATATAGTAAGTAAAAAGGCATACCATGAGTCCCTCAAGATCAAGTTTACTTGAGCCTTCTTTCCACCGTAATGAGATTGGGAGTATCCAATTTCATCGACAACACCAATAATATCTACAGATAATGAAAGTAACATTTATCTCATCACAGGTATAAGAATGTTAGAAAACACAAAAGATGTATGAAATATGGAATGTTGGAAAAATACCTATCAAAAGATTCTTCGGCCATTTCCCCGAGATTATATCCGCAAAAGACGTAAGTTAAAGTTTCTTATTAGGGATCTCATGCTTACCACAATCTCCAACGGTTGTACCTCTAGTGAATTTCAAGAGAAAGTTGTGGGTAGTAGGTTTGAAAACCAGGCCGTTTGGTACAACTTGAAAGTATGACATCATACAAGTTGCGTTAACGATCAAAGTTGAGTCAAAAGCCTGTCTAAAAATAGTAGGAACAACGACATGGATGTCATGGCCCTGAAGAGTGGAAACAACAAACATGTTTGTAAACCATAAAAACGTAAGAAACATATACAAAAACGTGAACAAAATATACATCGTACAAACATATAAAAAAATGTTAGAAACCAGCTTAAGCATTACAACACCACAACATACATAAACCCTAAAAAAAACAAATACATAAGCGTGTACAAAAGTTACGACCTACAAACATATACAAATACGTGAAGAAACCAATTTAATAAACAACTTACCGTTGGGTCACATTCCAAATACATTAACAAATAACAACTTATATTTTCGAAACCGTAAGAAACTTATACAAATATAACATAAAACAACCAAGAACTCACATGTTTATCGACGACAATCATCTCAAAATGTTATTTGTCGCCCGTGGTCACCTTCCATTTGTGATGTATCTTCACAACAAGCTTCCACGAGTCTTTGTTATCATTGATATCGGCAACATACTCAAACGGATGAGCCATTTGTTGGTTGGTTGAAAGGAGATGAATGGGTTGAAAGTCGAAAGGGAGTAAAGAAGCAGAGAGGTTATGGAAGAAGTTTGAAATGTGTTTGAAGAGAGAGATGGTGGTAAATGAAAGAAAGAGAAGTAGTATGTTTAGGTGGGAAAAGTTGATATGATGTGAACAGAGTAGTGCTACATCGGTAAGTGTTAGTTTGCAGGTTTGAGAAAAGGTGAAAAAAGAAGTAGTATGTTTCGTGTGAGTGTTAGTTTGCAGGTTTGAGAAAAAAGTGAAAAGTGAAATAGTATTTTACATGTGTTCAAAATAAGAATTGTTGTGTTGTATAAATTTTTCGATGAGCCATAAGTGTGACACGTGTTGATAAGGGCATTAGAGTAAAATTAGTGGAGGTAGATTTTCTTATATGGTAGATTTAAATCAAGAAAAAGTAATGATGGAAAAGTTGTGCAATATCCTATTCTTTTATTTAGTGGCCTTAAATTCTTATTTCATGATCTTTAACTTCTTTTTTATAATTTTATATTCGAATTTTTTAAGTTTGGTATTTTCACTTTTCCATTGGTATTTTTTATCTTGAATTGTTGGGTCGATCAAAATTTTGTCTGATTAACCTAATTTGAAATGAAATTGAATTGTTTAATCTAATTTGCTCCTGATAGATTTCATATTATATAATATTAAAGTTTAGATCTAGAAGAATTTACATGAATATTTTTATTGACTCTGATTTTGTGAATTTAAATAGTTTTTTTTTTCATTTTCTTCAACTTAGTTATTTGATTAAAATTTTGTCTGTTCAATCTATGAATATGTGAAATTGGATTTAGAATTTTAGATCTAGTAAAATTTATATGCTAAAATGATAATAAGAGCATTTTTGTGTTGAGTGATTATGAGGAAGTTATATATTAAGAGTGGTTAGATATGTTGTTTCATAGTAGAATAAAATTGTTTGTTCAGTGATATAGAAGTATGCATTGCACCATGTGTTGTATGTTTTAAATCCCTGAAAAGATGCTCAAGTTTTTCTCAGAAAGAGAGGTCAATACACTAGTAATGAAATGAAACACACGAAGGATTTTGTTACATTCTCATTGGCTTAAAATGTTGTATGTTTAAGGGTGATTTCATGGGTTGAATAAGAAGAATCATGGGTAGGTTAAGTGAAGAGGTTTAGTTTTTTATGCATAAGATGATATTGTGTTGATCTCGTATACAAATTGGACTAGTGAAAACCCATAAGTTGATTCTGGTTCTCTTGTGTTAGAAGGTTTTTTGAGAGGTTTTAGATATGAATTGTGGACTAGGAGTCCGGATAGTGTTTGAGAGTGAATGAGTAAGTTTAAAACATTGGTGGAATTGAGTTTAGATAAAAAAATAATCTTGAGAGTTTGGTATATGGAAGTAGTCATGAAAGGGAATATGAGATAAATAAAATGAAAGATAAAGTCGATAGGATGATCAAAAGATATAGTTGTGTGTATGGTTTCTTTTCGAATCGGTCATACATCTCATGTTTGTCTTCTATGAATTCTTCATCATAGTTGAGATTTGCATGTTAACTACAAATTTTGAACCAAAATATGAGCTAGTTTTGCATTTAGAACAAGGGTGTTTATGGATTGTTCCCCTTTTTATATGTTTATTACATGTATGTATTATAGCAGTTACTGTTTGAGCTTTGTGGATTATTTCTAATGTGTCTATGATAAATAAATGGATGTGGTTCGTGGAAGTGAGGATGGATGTAGCTTATTTGTATTGTTATCAGTTGTCACTAATTCGCTCTTCCAATTAGTGAATACGATTACTTTAATTATTTGTACAAAAAAATTTAGTTGACATTCTTATTAGATTTTTTTTGGATTTTTGCCATGATAAGAATTAGGAAACTTGAATTGCCACCCTTTTTCATAGTTCCTTACAATGAAAGATCTCTCTGAATTGATACCTCTGCTTCTAGTTCATTATTGCCATCAAATCTAAGTGTGGCATGATAGATCACTATCAAGTGTACTAAAACATGTCGCAAGTAATAAAAATTTGCCTCCATAATGATTGTTATATTTTAACATAGTGTACTTGTGAAAAAGTGCAGTTGTGCATGGCATCCTTACATGGGTATGTGATACTCAGAGGTTTGAGTAGTTTTATAATATTTAGGGGTTGGCTACAGTAGTGAAAGGCCTTATATGGTGGTGTTAGGCTATTTTTTGTGATATGAGAGGCAAGCTCACATAAGGCGAGAGTATGTGTTATGCGATATACTAATCATGTTATGATATGTCTTGTACCCTCAGAGGATCATATATTTATTGAGGCTTTTCGACTTGAGGTTTAGGAAACCCTATGAATTGGTAATCGTTCCCCATTGATTGGGGAAGGTAGTTGGCTCTATGTTTCCTGCAATTTCTGATATGACGCGTTCTTATATGACTAGTTGGGAGATAACAACATTATACATGCCATATGTCCTAAAGGCGAACCCCTGTACTACATAAAGGTAGAAACCAAGCGGGCCCTTACTAGGAGAGAACCCTAGTATCGCCTCTATTTGGGACTCTCGCAAATATAACACTACACATTCCTTCAAGCACGAGGGATTTGTAAAAGGCAAAGTATTTTAAGGCTTTCTTCATGTTTTGTCTCATGTTTTGGGACTAATCTTTCGATTAGAGGCAAGTCCCTCAGCTTAATGGCGAGTCCTTCAGTTGAATACAACCTTCTTAATGGGAGGTGATTACCTAAGCTAAAGGTGACCTTCCTATTGGGAGGCGAGTCCCTAGTTTTAGGGTGATTCCCTAAACTAAAGGAAACTTTTTAAATGGGAAACGAGGCCCTCAACTTAAGGGTGAGTCCCTCGGCTGAAGATGGCCTTCTTAATGGGAGGTGAGTCTCTCAACCCGAGGGCGAGTCCCCCAATTGAAGGTGACATTTTTAATGGAAGGAAAAACCCTTAGCATGCGGGTTATACCCTTAGATGAATATGGCATTCTTAATGGAAGGTGAGTCCCTTAGTTAAAGGCGACCTTATTAATGGGAGGTGAGTCCCTCGTCTGAAGGAGGCATTCTCAATGGGATGGTATCACACATCAGTCGGTCAAACAACCCTCCTATTAAATCTAGGTTAACTTTGGGCAATATATAATCTTGTATACCACGTCGTTATAGACGAGGAAGAGCCGGAGAGGCAATTGCATTAGCCTAAGTGATGATTCTCTTCAGAATTCGGCATGGTCACATCATAATACAATGAGGGGGTGTGCCTTAACATCCTCCTCATATGAAGCATCATCTTGAGGCAAACCATCATATATATAAGTGAAAGGGAAAAACATAAATAATAATAACACTTACCTCGAATTGGTTAAAAAAGTGTGTAGTTCTCCACCCCTTACCAAATATGTTACTCATATCCTTTCTGGTCGTCGCCTCCACCAACAAGCAGGTCCCTTTATACCGCTTTCCATACATAACAAGGGAGGATCCAACACCTTTAATAAAGTTTATACCTTTTTAGAAAGTCGTAAGTTTTTTCTCCAAATATGTCTCCTCTTGATACAAATCATTAGACGGGTAAATATAGGTTTTCGACTCGACCAAGAAATGGTTTTAGCGCCAGAACTTGGGAAACTTTTAAGTACATCTTGAGAAAAAGCTAGGTTGAGCCTCTCAGATACTCGTGTGAGCATCCTCAGAGAGAGTGGTTGCTAGATAATATCCACCATTGAAAATTTTCAAATTATCATTGTACAACTCAAACATCTTCTTACCCTTCCTACGAGAGAGTGAACCTTGATTGCAATTTGAATAAGCTGAGGTGTGTTGGATATTGAAAAGGTGAAATAAGAGTGTCAAGGTCGATGCTCCTCTTTTAAATTCACACCAATATTTAAAGACTTTGATGCACGACCTCTTTTAAATTCACGGGGTGCAATTGAAAATGGGAAATTCCCATGCGGTTAGATTCCCCACCTCAAAAACATTAAAGGGAATTCAGAGTCATATCCGGGAAAATATACATTTGTGGAGATGGAGGACACACCCTTCATATTTGATGCACAACCTCTTGTCAACCTCAAGGGAGAGCACCCATCAGTCATAGTAGGAACCCAACTCTATGAAAGCATATTCCAAACCTCATTTATCGGTAAAGACAAAAACCATATTCAATGTCTACTAATCCATGGCAATTGGTCTTCAATACCGAACTCCATGTTAGTCTGATGCTTGCATCGATTCATTCTCATCTCATCTTCAACAGATAAAAAAGAGCTACAACAAGTATAAGCATGTGATTGTGTTTCTATCCACCACCTTACTTCATTATCAATTAAATCATAACCAAAAGCACGTTGATGCACCCTTATAAAAGTTTGAGCTTTCCATTATCGCTTAAAGTCGACTATGAGCTATGGGTTAGTTAAAGGTAGAGTTTGGTGAGAAAATCCTAGCAAGTAATGAGTGAAGTAGTAAAAAAGAGTAAAAATTGTTACCTTTAAGAGCCACGTCGTTTGATGTGCAAAAATGTTGAATCGTCTAAACGCCAAATATGTAGTTAGAATAAAGAAATAAAGATGGGAAAAAAGAAGAGTAAGGAAACGTGTGGTCGAACACATTAGAAGGAAAACAAATATCTCTAGAGCTTAAAAAGAAAAATCAGGTTCACTTTTTTATAGACTGGTAACAAACAACCTCATGATTTGTTGTCAAGGATCGAGGAAAACACATTATCACAATAAACACTCTAGATTTCGCCTCAATCTTGTCACGTCATGAGCATTCTAAAAAGTATCATTTCTACTCCTGAAGCCTATATCCACATGGAGATTAAACTATGAAATGTTTCATATATAAGACATGTATTTCATACACGTGTTCTCGATGACACGCACTCCCACTCAACACATCTTTATTTCTGACCCTAAGGCGGAGATCCTCTTGGGTGCATTGAGTCAAGTAAGAAAGCTTGTCTAGAGGTCCGTCTTAGAATGCTCAACACACTTCTAACATCATAAATGATATCAATGATTTGGGAGAAACTGTTATGAACCGACCAAACATCCCAACAAGGCCGACTCAATACTGAAAACCCAATCCATAATACTCTCGTACAAAATGACAAATAGGTAGGCCCCAGAGGACCGAGCATTAGGATGGAACGTTTATTCATCATCGACTTTAAATATAGTCAGAAAATCTTCTACTAAAGTGATTTCAATCGTCCACCATATAAAAACTCTTCTACGCGTACCATTATTCACCCTTGCAAATTTAAATGTTTAGGTACCATTATTCACCCTTGCAAATTTAAATTGTTAACCTAAACATTAAAATGTTAACTTTACATGCTCCAATGTATAGGAGACCCACACCACCTAACCATAGGAACTCTGTGTTTACATATCACCCCATTCCCAATGTTTAAAAAATAGTAGAATAATATTAATTAAAGTGTTCGTGCAAATCATGCACCGTGTCAAAGTCAATAACTAATGATTGAATCAGAAGAAGAAAAATATTCAAAATTTCCAGAATGTTGTTGTTGTTCCTTCCTTCTTCACTATCCATTTCTTCTCACACACAACTACTCTCATCCACTATGTAGGATCGCGTTCTCCTTCAACACCTACGCGCATTTTTCTCGATCAACCTCCGGCCGTTCTTTGCCGGTAACCGCCGATTTATAAATTACTCCAAAACTCCCGATATTTACCGCTAACGACTCTTTACTCCGTGATTTGTTTTCACCACCAAATTCTATCTACAAGGTTCGTTTCTTATTCCACAAGTTTCAACTGAATTGGTTTTTTCTGGCTAAAATATAATTAAAAATGTTAACTTTTCTATTGTTTTCTATGCACACCATTTCTGAACGCTCGAATTGAAGGATATTGTTGAGCTTTCTCTGTATGTGTTTGTATTATGTATGTTTACCTGAAAAAATAAAGGGATTGGTAATTTCACTTTGCAGGTGGTAGTTTATCTGATTTGTATTAATGGCATTGAAGCATTGTGTTATTATTAAGTGTGTTATTTAGGAAAAAGTGACATCAGAGACGGTAATTTGTTGATATATATATATATGGCTTCAAGAGTGATTTTACGAAAGAAGAGGAACATCTTGATCAGTCAACATACTCGCTTTATTCTTGGATTCTCTAGTGAATTAGATAGTTTTAGTCGGATTCCCTTCTCTTCATCTAGAACTATTGGACAGGAAAGAAAATGGTGTACTCTCGGCGATGATGATTTGGCAGCTTGTTCATCGTCGAGATTATATTTGCATAGTTCATTTCGAGTTTCGAATTTTGGAATTAGAAATGACAAGATAGAGTTAGTTTCTCTTTCGAGATTGGGATGGACTTCCCTAAATGCTCGTTACATTTCCACGGCTGCTGCTAATCAATCTAGATTGGGTAATGGTAGTAGTGGAAATGAACTATCAGATTCTAAACTGAAGAAGGAAGCTTCACCTGAAGAGTGTGACGAGGCTGTTGAAGACTTGAGTACCGTTAAAGCGAAAGCTAAGGCTAAACAACTTCAAGAACCCCATAAGAGTACTGAATCTATTGTAAAGAGATTATGGGCTAAGATTCTTGGAATTGGTCCAGCTTTCAGAGCTATTTTGTCAATGAGCAGGTTTAAAGTTTACTACCTCTTGTGTTTTGTGTGATGTAAATATGTGTGTGAGACTTTTCTGGTTTTTCCGTTGTCTAGGGATGACTGGGCAAAGAAGTTAAGTCATTGGAAGGATGAATTTAAATCTACTCTGCAACTCTATTGGTTTGGTATGAAACTACTTTGGGCCGATGTTAGGATTAGCTCCAGATTATTGTTGAAACTTGGCAATGGAAAGAGTCTCTCTAGAAGGGAGAGGCAGCAACTCACAAGGACAACAGCTGATATTTTCAGGCTAGTTCCCTTCGCTGTATTTATCATAGTTCCCTTCATGGAGTTTCTTTTGCCAGTATTCCTGAAACTGTTTCCCAACATGCTGCCTTCCACTTTCCAGGATAAGATGAAAGAACAGGTAATTGTTAATGTACTCTCATCAAACATTGCCTGTCTAACTGCTGGCATGCTTTTATCATCGCTCAATTTTGGGAAGGCTTAATTTGTAGGAGGCATTGAAAAGAAGGCTAAATGCAAGAATAGAATATGCCAAGTTTCTTCAAGATACTGTAAAAGAAATGGCGAAGGAGGTTCAGAGTTCAGGAAGTGGAGAAATGAAGAAGACAGCAGAAGATCTTGATGAGTTTATGAACAAGGTCAGCTATGCCTCTTCGTGATGTAGTGTTTTATATTCTGTAAGTAGTCTTCTTATGGGAAATATTTTTATATTATGTTTGTATTCATTATGTTAATGGACCAGGTCAGAACAGGTGCCCGAGTTTCAAATGAAGAAATCTTAGGCTTTGCCAAATTATTTAACGATGAGTTCACTTTGGATAACATTAGCAGGTTGCTCCGTCTGCCATTGATTTTGGTCAACCAGTTGTCATATGCTGTCCTCTTTTGGGTTTCCGTTTTGGATATGCTAACATGTCTTTTGATTGTGAAAATGGAGAACAGGCCTCGCTTGGTAAATATGTGTAAATACATGGGTATCAGCCCGTATGGTACTGATGCATATTTGCGTTATATGCTCCGCAAAAGATTACAGGAGTAAGATTCATTAATTCCTATTTTCTTTTCTGGGATAGCTCTGATTCTGGTGTATGTATATAATTAATGGACTCTTATAGGTTAGAGTTAGGAAAATTTCATTGTATGCTTTATGTCTGACTTTTCTTTCAATCATTGTACATTTCTGATGCATGATACACCAATCGACGGTTGTCTGCCTTCTCACTTAATTTTTGGTTTCGTTGTAGTACATAACTGTGTTGAAGGAAATAAATACATGGGATTCCTGTTTTATTTTATGTTGAGATTGAACTAAAAAACAGTATGTTTTCCCCACGAATCCTGATGAGGTGACACTGCTGCATTAGCTGGGGAGTGTTTTGTTAGAGCTGAATACCTGGTTCTTATGGAAGTTCGAATGTTTCAGTTGTGGGAGCGAGTTGTCTTACTAAATAGTTGGAACGGCTGGTTATGCTGATGTCCAATGATTATTATAAGGCTTTATTTAAGTTAGGAGGGAAAGAAAGCGGATGGTTTTGGTGGGGAGAGGAGGAAGAGAAATGAAGGAAAGTCATTCACCTTATCTAGAAGAGTATTTTTAGAGAGGATGAGAAGAGAATACATATAACTAATGTATTCTCTCTGATTTGAGAATATTATAAGGAGATGAAAAGGATTTGAAAATTAATTCAATGTGTGAATTCTCTCTCAGTGCGTGTGTGTTAGCGTCCAACCCAGTGAGGATAGAACTTGGAAGGTGATACCCATCCCATAGGACTAAGAAACAATTGATTTTGTTAGTTACATGGTAGTTTGGTAAATCAATCCCATGTCTGCACCCAGTCATGTCAAAAGTAGCCAAGTACATGAAACTCAATCAAAATGGAGAAATCCAACCAATTGGAGTCTCACCCTAACCAATTGGAGTCTCACCCTAGACATGATCAGTAACATCTAACCCTTAGGTAGCCAAGAAGCCAGAAGCCAGGGTCTATTCTCTTCATAACACACCTGTGCCATAGAATACCCAAACTTAGGGTGCAAACAAATTGTGCAAATAAAGGAGGAGTTTATTTGGGCTGCAACAGTCTTCCTATGCTTGGTTCAAGAGATTCACAAATTATGTCCCCAGGCTATAAGCAAAGTCAAGACAACGATGATACCTGGCAATAAGAAAATGCATTGATATCCCTAGCCTATATATTCAGATTATTGTTTGTATTCTCTACATTGAAGTAATATTCAGAATGTGTCCAAAGCTCTATGTGCTGTAAAACTAAAGTACATTAACAAAATTTAACATATTCAGTCAATAACTTCATAGTTGTTGAGAGTAGAGATTTGAACTGTTTGGCTCTGGCAGGATCAAGAATGATGACAAACTGATTCAAGAAGAAGGTGTGGAGTCTCTTTCAGAAGAAGAGCTTCGCCAAGCTTGTAGAGATCGAGGATTGCTTGGATTGCTTTCAGTGGAAGAAATGCGACAGCAGGTTAATAATAAATGTTTAAATGGAATTTTTGCTCTGGAGCTCAATTCTGAAATCTCCAATGCTGGAGTAATTTACTAGCTGGACAATTTTTGTGAACTAGATTCTGGCTATAATTTCTACTTTCAGAAATCAGAATTTAGAACCTTTATCTTCTCATAATTGCTACTTTGAGAACCTTCTTCTTATTGAACTTATTTTTAATCAACTTTTACTTGAAATCAATTATTTCATATATAAGTATAACTCAATCAAATCTTAAGATTCTCGAATTCTACTGTGTTAGGTGAGTAACAAAAATAATTTCGTAAGAATGAGGTTTGTAAGTTAACATTTATATAATATAGTTAGAAGCCTTTTCTTGATGCTGAATAAAAGATGTCGTCTTGTGGTTGATTTGTTAAAACAAATCTCATGTTTGGGGGTTGTAAATTGTGCTTTCCTTTGCAGCTTAATGACTGGCTGGATCTGTCTCTCGACCATTCTTTGCCATCTTCCCTCTTGATTCTTTCTAGGTATCTTTATACTTTCCATGTTGAGTTACTGCTGTCTTAAGAATTTCTCTTCTGGAAAGGCATGGTCATCTCATTCTCTCTGTAGAGCATTTTCCATCTCGGGAAAGGTGAGGCCAGAGGAGGCTGTTCAAGCTACACTTTCTTCTTTGCCGGACGAGGTTGTGGATACTGTTGGTGTGACAGCTTTGCCATCTGTAGATTCTGTTTCAGACAGGAAGAGGAAGTTGGAATATCTTGAAATGCAGGAGGAGCTAATCAAGGTTAGTTTTTTTATGCATTATATATGCCATCATTAGAAGTCTTATGTTTCGGAAAGGAGGCATGAGTTGGTGAATTCCATTATAATTTAAAGTAGTTTGTTAAAAGCCTTGCTTTGTCTAACTTTAACTTTGAATAACTAGTGGCAAAAGCAGAGAATTCACATATTTATATGTAATGAAGTCTATTAGGAAGAAAGATAGAATGGAATAGGGGGAGAGAAATAAATTTATAATGCAATCCTACATAAGTCAGTTTTGAAAAAACGGAGTTCTATGTTTATAAGTATTTTCCTCTTTTTTTTTTTCTGTGCCTTGGTAATCAATTATGTAATAGAATTTCCAACTATTGTGATCAAATCAACATTGTATCTGAATGACCAAATATGCTGATTTTCTTGTTGAAGTTGCTAAGCTATCAGTATAGTTGCTGCTTTAGATTTGAGTTTGATGGTTGCAAGATATTTCATAGGAGGAGGAAGAGAAAGAGGAAGGAGAGCAGGCCAAAGTTGCAGAATCTAATGACGGCGAGAGGGATTTAGCTACGAATGAGATGGCTTCAACGACTGGACCAGCACAAGAAGATGCAAAGGCAAAGGCATTGGAAAAACATGAGCAACTTTGTGAGATCAGCCAAGCATTAGCTGTTTTAGCATCAGCATCTGTGAGGAAAACTAACTTCATTCTTGCTAAATAATAAAAAAAATTGGTAAATGCTTGGACTCAATGATTTGTCTGATAATTTTTCAGTCAGTGAGCAGAGAACGTGAAGAGTTTTTGAGGCTTGTTAAAGAGGAGGTAAGTAGACTGTAGAATTTATCTGTGTCTAGGGATGGGATACTCCGAGTGAATACGTTATGGGCATTCAAAGCCTTGGAACTCAAATGGTCATTTCTTTCTAGTATATGTTGAACTGGCCTTTTTAAAACTAATTTAACATTTTTGAAATCTTCAGAACAAGTTATTTTTCATGCCTAGCTTTTGTTACATACAAAATCAGTTATAAAGCACTATGCAGATGGAGCTGTATAATAGTATGGTGGGGAAAGAAGGTACTGAAGGTGAGCAGGAAGCTAAGATAGCCTATAGAGCTGCAAGGAAGGATAGTGACGGTGCTATGGAGGTCGCTATTAGCGACAAGGTTTCTTCAGCACTTGTTGACAAGGTAAATTTATGACCCTCTAGTTTTTATCTGATGCCCCTTAATAATTGAAAAACAAAATCGAAAACAGATTGACTAAATTACATTCTGAAACTGGAAATGACTGACAGCTATAGGAATGTAATTTGCTTCTTAGGTTGATGCTATGCTCCAGACACTTGAAAAAGAAATTGATGATGTTGATGCTAAAATCGGAGACCGCTGGCGGTTGCTAGACAGGTTATTTCTCAGTTAAATATTCGATTGAAAGAACACCATGATTAATTACTATTGTTTTCTTTATGCAAATTATGAATGTTTGATTATGATATTTTCTTACAAAAATAGCAGTTATCCGACTTCAATGGCAGAATCCATTGAAGAACATAATGACTGAGTGGGTGGCCTCTTACCCTGTTGTAAATTGAATCCTGCAATAAATTAATCACTATTATTTTTTATTAGTGACCTGTTCCAAGGATATTCAAAGAACTATCCAAGAACTGACTAGTAAAATTTTCGAAGATTCAATGCATGTGTAAAGTTTTACATAGCAACATGACACAGATATTGTTATTTTTTGCTTTTCCGTTATGAATCTTCATAGGTAATTGTTTGAAATAATTTCATTAAATGTTCGGCCATGTTCTGGCAGAGATTATGATGGGAAAGTGACACCTGAGGAAGTTGTATCCGCTGCTGTGTATCTGAAGGACACTCTGGGAAAAGAAGGAATTCATGAATTTATCAACAACCTTACGAAGGATAGTGGTTAGTTCTTCTGTCAATTTCTTCCTTATTCTCATCTGGCACTAAGATATAGCTAGTATGAATATCGCTCATCAAATATTAATATTGCTGATGTACCCTCTCAGATTAATGAAACTAACACTTAACTAATCTAATACTACAAAAGCACAAAGAAAAACTTCATTCAACACGAGGTTTTCCTTTTCGAGCCTCTTTTTCTTTCCTTTTGTGCTTCTTTATTGAACAATCTTTTAAGAGTCATGTCTGTGAGCAAAGACTGATGAGATAATCTAGACAGAAAACTCTAATATTCTCTAAATGCGCAAGTGTACGTGTAGACTTGGCCCAAATCAAGAATTATTTGCACCTAACGGAATTTAAACCTGAGATTTTGAAAGAAATACACTCTCAAGACCCAAACCTTCACCACTAAATCAATGCTTTAGATTCAAGTCTTTCACCACTAAACCAACCCCTGACATTTCAAACACAGAGTGGTACATGTTACTGCAATTTTTATAATGCGTATATAGATGATCCAATCCAATATCTTAATTTGAAATTTTGTTTAAGTGGCATGAAATAACTGATATTTTGTGTTTTTTTTTTAAATTATGAACAGATGGGAAAATATTGGTGGAAGACATTGTCAAATTGGGCACCCAAAAAGAAGATGCTGATAAAGATGAAGTAGCAAGATCCTAGTGTTTGTGAATTTTATCATATTGTCATGTTATTTTTTATGTAACTGTGAATAACATAGGTTGGGCCCTTATGGGAATAAATCACATATTACTGACGTGCTAAAGAAGCTTAATTGATGCATTTTTCACTAACTCGGTTATTTATTGCGTTCTCGTTATAAAGATAAAATGTACTTGTGTTTTGAATCTTCGTATTTTATTTTTCATAGCATCAATTCTAATTATTAAAATAACAACACTCATTCAATATAAAATTAATCTTATAATTCATATTTTTTGAATTAAAATATTAAACAGTAAATCATCAATACCACATAATAAATGTCAAATAAAATTATTAAGGTGGGTGCGGAGTGAACATCAACTCTGTTTTTAAAATTGAATATTTTTACCCTTAATTAAATCCGTTTTTTTCTTTTAAATTTGTGATGTGTTTAGATTTTATTACAAACCTCTATTAAATACTAATTTAAGGTTGGTTGAACACGGGCCGTCACATTTAGCTTATCTGACAAATGATTCAACAATTCCTCACCAGGATTCAGTTATTGAGGGAATCATTTTGACTAATACTAAAGGTGCGTTTGATTTGCTAATATATGAGAGATTGAATATGATAATTTATTTACTTAGTTTGATACAGAAAATTATCATGGGACAAGACAAAATATATGATAAGAAACAAGACAAAAACATGAATTTTTGTTTCTCACCAAACCATGAGACAACTTTTTGTCTCAAACACAAATTATAAAAAAAAAATTCCAAAATAATTTTTTTAATAACTCTCTATTTAATATTTTAAGTTATAGATATAATATTAATATTTTATTTATTAATAAAAAATATTATAATAAAATTATATTATTTTTGTCAGATATATAAAAATATCAAATAAAGTAGAATACATTCTTTTCTTCTTCTCATTATTTAATATTTTTATTTATGAATATCAATATTTTATATATCAATAAAAATATTATAGTAAAAATTATATTATTTAGTGCATAGATATATAAAAAAAATAGACAAAAAATTGTCCAGTGCATCGACCATCAAACAAAATACAAAACAAAAAGTTGTTTTGTACTGTTCTGTACTATCTAGTACTGTTCTATCCGGTATTTCTTATTTTACAAATCAAACGCATCCTAAGAGTGTGTTTGGATGGAGTAATTGAGAATTTATAAAAAATTCAAAATTCTAAGTAATTCAAATGATTCAATTAGAATTCATTCAATATTAAATTCTTTTGTTTGGATAGAGTATTAAAATGATTCATTGTAAAAAAATTGGGATAATTTTCATAATTTTTAAATCTTTTGGGTCAAATTTAAAATATAAAAAATAGAGACCAATTTGTAATTTTTTAAAATTTGAAGGATCAATTTGTAAAATTTGAAAATTATTAGGGACTTATTTGCAATTTTTTGAAAATTTTGGGAATGAATTTGAAATTTTTGTAAAATATGAGGATCCTCTTGCAAAATTTAAAAATTTAATAATAAACAATTTAACATTCATATTATAATGAGTGATGAAGCAATTTGAAATTCTCTACTTTTTGGTGTCATTTTAAATTCCTTAAATTTAACATGAATAAAATACTCCATAAATTTAAATTATTTTAACAATTCTCCATATTTTTAATCCAAACAATGGATTTTGGTTAAGTCATTTCAAATTCCATCAAAATAATTACTTTCCCTCATTAAAATGCTTCATCCAAACATGAGTGTGTTTGGATGAGGTAATTGAGAATTTTTAAGTAATTTAAAATTCTAGGTAATTCAAATAATTCAATTAGAATCCATTCAATTTTAAATTCTTTTGTTTGGATAGACTATTAAAATGATTCATTGTAAAAGATTTGGGGTCATTTTCCTCATTTTTAAAACTTTTGGGTCAAATTTAAAATATGAAAAGTAAATACCAATTTGCAATTTTTGAAAATTTGAAGGACCAATTTATAAAATTTGAAAATTATTAGGGACTTATTTATTTGCAATTTTAAAAAAATAGGGGTGAATTTGATATTTTCATAAAATATGAGGACCATCTTGTAAAATTTGAAATTTTAATAATAAATGATCGTACCTGGAGATCAGGATCCGATGCGGCTGGCCTCGAGAGCTGACGGAGACGGTCGGTGAGGAGAAAAAGGGTTGTACCTGCGAGGCTCTCCGATGCCAAAGTAAGTAACCGAGCAAAGAGTAGGCAAGTACAAGTATAAAGGTCAGAGAAATTGAATACCTGACTCTCCCAAACGAGAGGGTTTATATAAGGGACTAAATGGAAGATTATTGGTCCATCTTGTGAGGCACGGATCGAGGAATCCGTGAAAATAGGCAACGGTCAATACTAGTCGTTAGGGAATCTCATCATGGTCGGATTGCTTGTGGTCGACAGGAACCACTTTTCATAATTGTGCTCGATGTCGAGCAGGCCTATTGGATTGGTCTTCTTGGCCCAATTGTAGGGATTGGGCCGGTCCAGAACAGGAGCCCCATAAGTCATTGCTCGTGCGGTAGAGCAGTGACTTAAGAATGATTTTTGTGCTCGGCGATGAACAACGTTAGGGCCAGGGATCTAAGGTGTCGATCTTTTGGGAATGGGCAACTGGTGCGTTGCTCGGCAGAAGAATGTGAAACAAAAAGCTGGAATATCTGGGAATTCGCGCCTATTAATGATTTGACGGCTAGTCTAGGGGCTAGCGTGTAGGGGTCATGCGTGCTTGCACGCGTTCCCCTTCTTATAAATAGGATTCTCAGGGCCTATTCTGAACTTTTCGCTTCATCTTCTTCTTCAACGCTCTGCTCGTTCAACTGCCACCGTCCCAGTCGTCGACCACCGCCTCTTTTTGCCGACCACCACTTTCAGAACATTATTCTCTTCAAGAATGTCTTCTCAAGCGCAAGGTACGACTCTTTTTCTTCTTTCTAGGTGTTTATAGCTTAGATTTTGTAGAAATGCATGTGGCTTAGGATAGTTTTGACGGCAGGTTTTAGATTTGGAACCGGTAAACCCTAGGACTTCCGCCACCGTAGTCGGTCGGTTGCAAACCCTAGCTTAGGGTCGACGTAGGTATTGGTCGACTTAGACTTAGGTTTTGAGAGATACCTAAGTTAGATCCTTGACTTATAATGTTGGGCGTAAGCCGTCGCTCCGAGCGATGGTCAGCCAGGGCTATAGCTCGGGACATAGTCTCTGAGCTGATGCGCGCCCTTTCACTTGTCGAGTGGTGGAAGGGTGGATTTGATATTCTTAATCGAATTCACTGACGTCTTTCCTCTGCTTTTCAGGTGAAAACTCGCTCGTGAATCCGCTGGACGTGCTTTCCGAAGAGACGTCCTCGGGAGATTCAGGGTCATCTGCGTCCATTCCTTCTGGTTCCGGGAGTTCCTCGGAGAGTTCGGATACAAGCACTACAAGAGCATCGACAAACTCGCCTCAGTATCCTGACCAGACGGGGGTCTCGCCCGAAGAATGGGTGGTGGAAGATTTGTTGGACAAGGTGTCCTCATTTTCAAGACCTCGGACGGAGCCACTGCCCTTTGTTGGTGATCCTGCTGATTGGGTTGTAACTTGTCCGGGGGACGACGACCGTATCTTCTCAGATTTTCGTGGTCGGGCTTTCTCCATGTACGAATATGCGATTTCGGTCCTGGGGGTAACATTGCCTTTCAGTGACTTTGTGAGTGCCGTGCTCGGGCATCTCTGCGTCGCCCCTTCCCAGCTACACCCTAATTCGTACGCGTTTCTAAGAGCGTTCGAGATGACGTGCGCCCATATGGGTGTTGGTGCCACGCTTCCCCTCTTCTTCCGCCTGTTCTCCTTGCAACGCCAAGTCGGGCGAGGAACTGACCGAAAGGGGTTCGTGTCCTTCAAGCAGCGGACAAAGATTTTTAAGGCCCATTCAGAATCTATCCGGGCCTTCAAAACTGATTACTTCCTGATAAAACCCGCGAACACGGTGGCCGTGAGAGCAATGAGCTTTCTGGGAATAGACACTGACGAGAATGACGAGCCTAAGCTCGATGATCAAGGTCAGGTGATCCCGAGGAGATTGTGGCTGTTCCCATTTTCCTGGAGTCATGCTCATTATGAGAAACCTGTCGGGGAGTTCGTTCAGGTGGGGGAAACATTGAATGATGACGATGCGGCCAGTTTCGAGGCCTTCAGAAAATTAATAGCATCCTTCACTCCGATCCCCCTGTTGGACGGAAGTGGAAAGGTTATAGTTGACCAGGATGGGGGGGAAGCTGTGGAGCGTCCTTTGATCAACGTTACTGAGTTGTTGGCTTGCCGTACCGGGCAAGAAGTGTCCGACTTCTTTGGTATCTGTTTATTTGCATTAGTTGAATTTTTGCTTTAACTTTGTTGTCTATGACTAACCTGATCCTTTTCCTTTTTCAGGCTCCCTGACGAACCCATTGGACAAAATTCAAGAACGTCTGGTTCAGCAGCAGAGGAAACGATCAAGGGTCGTGCAGACCAAGCTGACTGAGACGAGTGGCTCGGGGTCGGGCCCCTTGGTCCAGGGTTCGTCGAGCGCATCGACCGGCTCCTTGATGAAAAAGCATAAGTCTGCGGCCACTGTGGATTTAACGGCCAACGCTCCTCCAAAGCCGAAGCATGGGCTGCCTCTGTGTTTCGTGATGCGCAACTTCTTCGAGGGAACGAGCATGGAGGTGGACCGTGCGGATTCTCTGTTCTTGGAAGGTATGGACCGTCCTGCTCGGCGACTATCTCTGGCCCAAGACGCAAACGCAGTTATGCGGGTCCTAACAATGGCCTGGCTGACGGCCGAAGGGAGTCCTGGACTGGAGCGAGAGAATAGCAGGCTTAAGGAGCAGCTGGCTGCTTCTGAGGCTAAGCTGACAGCGGCCACCGAGGAGGTTAAAGTTGTGACCAAGGAGTCGACCGGACGGGCCGCCGTCATCGCCAAGTTGGAGGTCGACAAGAAGAGGGTGCTTGAGCAAAATAAAAAGCTGAAGGACGCCTTTTGCCCGAAGGATGATGAGGATGAAGAGACTAAGAGTCTGGTGACGAGGGCTCAGTTACTCGCTCGGATTGACCAGGATATGGAAGATCTGAACTCGTCGACTGAGCTCAGTTTCCAAAACGCGGTGGATCAAATGAGAGTTCTTCATCCTGACATGGCCTTGGACGCTGGTCGACTGAGCTACCTGTACAAGGTCGTGAACGGTCAGATTGTGGTCCCCTCAGACTTGGTGGTGGATGATTCTCAGCCGGGGTCGACTGATCAGCCTGGCCAACCTGAAGCACAACCGGAGCAGGAGGGAGCTTGTGAGGAGGAAGGCCGCCCGGGAGGCGAGGATAATTAATTTATGGCCTGCGTGCCTGATAATTTATGATGTTTTTCTTTTTTGGGGGGCGTGGCCCCCTTTGTATGTAATCCTGAACAAGTCGGCCCTTTGGTGTCGCATTTTTAATTTCATGTGTACGACTTAGATGGTCGGTTTCTGTGTTTTATTTGCTCGTAACAATGCGTCCGTCGGAGGACATAGTTTACTTGTTATTTTTACTAAGTGTTTGGTATGTATCTTTGCATTAATTGGATGTGGTCGAATAAATACGGGGTGTGTGAGTGATCTGTTGGTTTAGGGGACCAATCAGATTTAGGAGTCTTACTCCTGGTCGGTGCCCAGGCCAAGATAATGGCCCGGGATCCGTGGCTTGAACATCCCATCGCGAGCTGGGGTTCTGCCTGGTCGTGGTACTTAGGCGACGTCGGACTCGTTCGAGTATCCATCCGTGCGGCAAGTTTCTCTTTTGCCCGAAAGGAGATCTTGCTTGACTTTGTTATATTTGGGCTGTCGTGCTCGTACTTAGGCACGCAGTTTTCAGTCGGCCCCCCTTTCTTCTTGCTTGAAAGTTGAGTAAAGTGACTTTGTGATTTAGTTGTAGTATTGTTTGAGTTTCTCGGCGTTCCAAGGCCGAGCAAGCTCTTCCCCGTGTAGATTTTCCAAATAATAAGCTCCGTTCTCGGTTTTTGCTCGGACGCGATACGGGCCTTCCCAGTTGGGTGTTAGTTTTCCCTCGCGGGGATCTCTGTGATTTCTTCTAAGGACAAGGCTGCCTACCTAGAACGTTCGCCTTATGACCTTAGAATCATACCGAGCGGCTATTTTTTGTTTGAGAATGGTTTCTCGAAGAGCGGCTTCCGATCGAACTTCTTCGACCATGTCGAGCTCATCTCTCAAGGCTTCGGAATTGATATCTTGGTCCATGGGGGATTCTGTGCGCTTCGATCGGACGTGCATTTCTATAGGGATCACTGCTTCGGTTCCATATGCTAATCGAAATGGGGATTCCCCGGTTGTTGAGTGGGGCGTGGTCCTATATGCCCATAGTACGCTATATATCTCCTCGACCCAATGCTTCTTATGTTCGTCCAGTCTTCGTTTCAAACCTCTTAGGATTACCCTGTTCGCGGCCTCTGCTTGCCCGTTAGTTTGGGGATGCTCGACTGAAGCGAAATGTTGTTTCGTTCCCATTGATGCAACGAATTCTTTGAAGTGTTTATCTGTGAACCGAGTGCCATTGTCGGTCACGATGGCGAGGGGCACCCCGAACCGGGCGAGGATGTTTCTCTTGAAGAAACGTAGTATGTTGAGCGCAGTGATTTTGGCTAAGGCCTCAGCTTCTATCCACTTGGTGAAATAGTCGACACCTACAATTAAGTATTTATTCTGACCGGACCCGACGACGAATGGTCCTAAGATATCCATCCCCCACCATGCAAACGGCCAAGGTGACGATAATGATTTTAGCTCGGATGGGGGTGCTGCGTGCACGTCTCCGTGTCGTTGGCATTTGTCGCACCTCTTCACGTGCTCTTTCGCATCATGTTGGAGGGTGGGCCAATAGTATCTTGCCCTTAGAATTTTTCGAGCCAACGACCGTCCGCCAGGATGTTGCGCATTGATTCCTTCATGGACTTCCCTTAGTACGTGTGGGATATTTTCTTCTTCTACGCACCTGAGGAGGGGTGTAGAGAATCCTCGACGATACAAACGTCCACCTACTAGAGAATATGAGCATGCCCTTCGTCGTATAGTACTGGCTTCTTTTGGGCCGGTCAGTAATTCTCCTTTAGTTAGATAGTTGAATCTGGGGTCATCCAGCAGCTCGTGTCGCCCACGATGTTAATGTCTACGCGGGCCGACGATTGTCCGATACTCGGTCGGGGAAGCGTTTTCTGTACGACAGACTTGTTGTTTCCTTTCCTTTTAGTGCTCGCTAATTTGGACAGGATGTCTGCGTGGGCATTGTTTTCCCGCGGAACGTGTTTGACTTCCACACTTTTGAACCGTTTTAGTTCGCCTTTTACGAGGGCCAAATATTCGGCCATGTTATCATTTTTGGCCTGAAAATCTCCTCGGACTTGGCTTGCGACCAACTGAGAATCCGTGCAGATTGTGATCTCTTCTGCTTCCAGATCGGTCGCGAGTCGTATGCCCGCTAGAAAAGCTTCGTACTCTGTCTGGTTGTTAGAAGTGGGGAAAGATAAAGTTAGGGACACTTCGATGGCGTTCCCTTCTTCGTTTTCCAAGATAATTCTGGCTCCGCTACCCGCCGGGCCAGATGCTCCGTCCACGAAAATAACCCACCTGGACGAGACTTTCGGGTCTTGCTCGGTGAAGGTAAGTTTAGCCACGAAGTCGGCCAGCGCTTGGGCTTTGAGAGTTTGTCTTCCCTCGAATTTGACGTCAAACTCGGATAGTTCCAATGGCCACTTTAGCATTCGTCCGGCCATATCCGGTCGACCGAGCAACTATCTTATGGGCTGGTCGGTTCTTACGATGATGGTGTGAGCCAGAAAGTAATGGCGTTGCCTCCTAGATGCGAGAAGGAGGGCCAAAGCCACCTTTTCTATCTGGAGGTATCGAATTTCTGGGCCATGGAGTGCTTTACGAGTGTCGCGCTTACTGCTTCGTTTGTAACTGCAAGGTAGAGATACAGTATCTCCCCTTCTTCAGGTCTGGATAAGACTGGGGGTTCACTTAGTGCCTTTTTTAGGTGGGACAACGCTAGCTCGCACTCCCTCGTCCACTCGAAAGTTGCCTCTTTGCGGAGGAGTTTGTAAAAAGGGAGAGCGTGTTGAGCGGACTTTGCTACGAACCGAGCGAGGGAAGTAAGGACCCCGTTTAGTGATTGTATGGATTTTTTAGAAGTGGGAGTTGGGAGCTCCGCGAATGCCCGACATTTGTCAGGGTTGGCCTCAATGCCTCGTTTGGTTAAGTAGAATCCGAGGAATTTTCCTGCTCGGACACCAAACGTGCATTTTTCAGGGTTGAAGCGCATTTTGCATTTTCGTGCATGATCGAACATTTTTCGTAAGTGGGACGCGTGGTCTGTTTCTTGTTGAGATTTCGATTGCGTCCTTGAGATGGATGCAATCCTCTGTGTTGTGGCCGTGACTCTTGTGGAATCTGCAGTATTTCGTTTTATCCGTGCCGGGCTTGCTGGGTTGTTGCCTCGGAAAACGTACCCCTGCCTGTTTGAATTCCGAATTGGCGCATTCAGACAAAATTTTCTCCCTGGAGGCCAGGAGAGGTGTGTACTCGTGGAACCGACCGATGGGTCCCCGGTGCTCTCGCGGTTCACGGGAGCGATCGTCCTTTCTTTTGTCTCTTCCTCGACGAGACGTTGAAGGTTCATCGACTCGGTGTGGTTTGGCATCTTCACGACGTCGAGCGTCTCTTACTGAATTGGCCGCTTGTTTTTCCTCATACTGAATGTAGACTTGGGCTTTTAGTAGGAATGCGTCGAGGGTGGCCGGGGTTTCAATGCCGACCGCCCGATGAAAATCAGTCGAGGGGCGTAACCCTCGTTCCAGCAAATATTTTTTCATGTCGTCGGTCGTGGATACTTGGACCGCTTCTTTATTGAACCTCTCGATGTAAGTTCGTAAAGGCTCGTCCCTCCCCTGGATGATCGCTTCGAGCGAAGCCTCTGTCTTCGGGTGCCGCCTTGATGCGGTAAAGTGCCTGGAGAACGTGCGTCTAAGTTGTTTCCATGAGGTGATGGACTCGGCCTCGAGGCTTTTGTACCATGTCATTGCTCCTTTCCTCAGCGTTGTAGGAAAAAGGCGACATTTGATTGCCCCCCGTACACCCCGATAGTCGAGCAATGCATCGATATTCTCGATGTGCTCGTCTGGGTCTGTGGTCCCATCGTACGAGCCCAACGGAGGGGGTTTCTCCAAGCCTCTTGGAAGCTTGGCCGCCATGATTTCAGATGAGAGGGGACCCCGAGCGTCCTCGTCGTCGCTGGAGTTGAACGACGGAGACCTGTGAGCATGTTTCTTTGTTCGTCGGGGAGAGGAAGATCTTGATCCACTCCTTCTTGATTTTCTTCTAGGAGAGAATTGTGGGGAAGACTGACGAAGACGTTTGTCCCCTGTTGATTCGTCGGCGTGCCCTTTCCTCTTCTTCCTGGTAGGAGACGGAGTGTGCTCCCTTTGGGGTCTCGCGGGAGAATGTGGTCGACGAGAATTATCTTCGAGACGGGTGATTTTCTCGCCATGGGCGAGGAGCAGCAAGTTTGTCTGATTCAGGATCTCGGCCAATGCGGCGAAATCCGATCCTGGAGGAGTCAAAGGAAAAAGAGTTTACGGGCGACTTTCCAAAGGTTGGTCGCGATCGGGCGAAGGTGATGCCGTCTTCCCGTCCGGATGGTCTTGCACCGTTTCCTCATGTAGAGGAGGATGGATGTTGCTCTCACGTTGTGTGAGAATCATGCCATCGTTTGATCGGTTGTCTTGGTTGTCCCGAGCAGCCATGGATCTTGTTAAAACTTTGGTTCTTTGAAGATTTTGAAAGAAGAACGGGGAAATCAGTTTCCCACAGACGGCGCCACCTGATCGTACCTGGAGATCAGGATCCGATGCGGCTGGCCTCGAGAGCTGACGGAGACGGTCGGTGAGGAGAAAAAGGGTTGTACCTGCAAGGCTCTCCGATGCCAAAGTAAGTAACCGAGCAAAGTGTAGGCAAGTACAAGTATAAAGGTCAGAGAAATTGAATACCTGACCCTCCCAAACGAGAGGGTTTATATAAGGGACTAAATGGAAGATTATTGGTCCATCTTGTGAGGCGCGGATCGAGGAATCCGTGAAAATAGGCAACGGTCAATACTAGTCGTTAGGGAATCTCATCGTGGTCGGATTGCTTGTGGTCGACAGGAACCACTTTTCATAATTGTGCTCGATGTAGAGCAGGCCTATTGGATTGGTCTTCTTGGCCCAATTGTAGGGATTGGGCCGGTCCATAACAATAAACAATTTAACATTCATATTATATAGAGTGATGGATCAATTTTAAATTATTTACTTTTTGGTGTCATTTTAAATTCCTTAAATTTAACATTAATAAAATACTTCATAAATTTACATCATTTTAACAATTCTCCATATTTTTTATCCAAACAATGGATTGTGGTCAAGTCATTTCAAATTCCCTCAAAAAATTATTTTCCCTCATTAAAATGTTACATCCAAACACAAGTGTGTTTGGATGGAGCATTTTAATGAGGGAAAATAATTTTTGAGGAAATTTGAAATGATTTGATCAAAATTCATTGTTTGGATAAAAATAATATGGAGAATTGTTAAAATAATGTAAATTTATGGAGTATTTTATTCATGTTAAATTTAAGGAATTTAAAATGACATCAAAAAGTAAAGAATTTCAAATTGTTTCATCACTCTATATAATATGAATGTTAAATTGTTTATCATTAAAATTTCAAATTTTACAAAATAGTCCTCATATTTTATGAAAATTTCAAATTCACCCGCAAATTTTCCAAAAAATTTCAAATAAGTCCCTAATATTTTACAAATTGGTTCTTCAAATTTTCAAAAATTGCAAATTAGTCCCTATTTTTCATATTTTAGATTTGATCCAAATTTTTTAAAAATTATGAAAATTGTCACAAATTTTTTAAAAGAATCATTTTAATACTCTATCCAAACAAAAGAATTTAAAATTGAATGGATTCGAATTGAATCATTTGAATTACCTAGAATTTCGAATTCCTTAAAAATCTTCAATCATCTCATCCAAACACACTCTAAGAGTGTGTTTGTTTCAAGGTTTCAAATCATATTCCTTGGAATGATATTTCCAGGATTATTATTTCCAGGAATATTATCATACTTATGTGTTTGGTAGAAATTAGGGTGTGTTTCGTTAAAATGAAAGAGATGGGAGGGGAGAAATTTTAATGGAGAGAGGGGAGGGGAGGGGAGGGGAAATTTTTTCATTATATATATATATATATGCTTGGTTCAAAAGAGGGGAGAGAAGGAATTTTAATTAAAAATATGTTTGGTTCACGAGGGGGGTAGGGAGAGATTTTATTAATAATTTATATTTTTATCCTCATGATATAACTTATATACTATTAAGAGATGAAAATTTTCGAAATAAATTTTTGATAATAAAATTTGTAAAATGAGTGATTAAAAATGTCATAACTTATCACATAATATTAAAAAAATTGAATATATTTGATTATATTATAACTCTCTGACACGAATTAAACTTCTAAATACATAAAATCACTTATCATATATATATATATATATATATATATATATATATATATATATATATATATATATATATATATATATATATATATATATATATATATATATATATATATATTATGATATGATAAAATACATAGCAAAATTAGAAAAAAATCTAACATAAATAAGCTTTAAAATAAAAAAAATTTAAAAGAAAAAAATTGTAGTGATTATAATTTATATTAAATAAAAAAAGAAAAGAAAATAATTTGTGCATGAATAATAATTATAATAAGATGGTGGAAGCAATAAAGAAAAATCAAATACATGATAAGAGAAGCAAGAATACAAAAGAAAAAAAATATTTTTTATATATTAAAATAATATTGAGGATAATTTGGTAGATATAATCATTTATTAAATATTAAAAATTATTTTCCCTCCCCAACCCTCCAAATCCCTCCAATTTGGAGGGATGCAAAAAGTGTGATTTAAAGGGTATTCGTTCTGTTATGTGATGCTAGTTTGTGTCCTTTCGATTTCATGGTTTAAATTAATACAAATGTCAGTAATTAATGTCCACACGTAGAATGAGTAATAAAACAGAATTTAGGAAAATAATTGGGTATTAGTTGATAAATACAGTTTGGATTATTTCTTGGTGTGTTAAGAAATTGAATGCAGGAATATTGGTGTTGGTGCATATTATGGTAATTATGCATTTCTTATGTGATCAGGAGGATCATGTGCATGTATGTCATTATTATACATGTGTTGTATGCATAATATTGTCATGGATTTCATTGTGTTTTGGTGAAGACGAATCATGTCTCAGGGGGAGCGTAAGTGATTTGTGGTATGGATAAATCATTCTCAGGATGAGCGTAACTGATTTATCCAGATTCTATTATGAATCAGGTTTGATTGAATGAATCATGGTGTATTGGTACCACATGCATTGTGTCATTGCTGAGTCATATTGCATTACTATTTTTACAAGTTTGGTTGATTTGGTGTGATTGTGTGAGTTCTACCTTTAACATGTATTATACATCGTTAATTATTGAATGTAGTTCTTACCCCTTTGTTGTTTTTGTTGTGTCTGTGCTTCTTTGGGAGTACAAATAATACATGTACTTGAGTTGTACATGGAGTGAGTGTTTCCTGATCGAGTCTTAGGAGTTGTTCTGATACGTAACATGGGATACAAGGATTTTCATTATTTGTTGTTTCTTTTGTTTTGAATTGTTATGTATCACTATTAATTTTCTAAAAGTTGTGGACCACGAGTTTATGTGGATTTTTGGTGATGTCGGCAAATTGCCGTAACTTTAAATAATTTATTGAATTTCGTTGTTTTCATTAATTTATTAATAAGAGGTTAATGAAATGATTGAATTTTCATGGTTGATTTTATTATGTGGCATTCCATTTAAAGGTGTTAAACTCTAATTTTATGTACTACATTGCATTTTTATTCAACGGGAAAAGTGAGGTGTTACAATTGGTATCAGAGCAGGTCGGTCCAACCGGCCAGGTATAGTAGTATAGTATGTCATTTGAATTGGATTAGATTCTGCGTTCTAACATTGTGTGGATTGTTGAACAATATGACATGAAGGAATGATGTTGCTCTTGTTGCTGCTATTCAATCTATGGTGTAGACTGTACAGAACATTGACTCAGTTTCTAGAGATGCGCAATTCTGTGACTTAGACCAGTTCTAGAGTAATAAGTAGCCTACGTATGAGGGAGGTATTCTTGATCCCGAGGTTGCACGAAAATGGTTGAAGGTTGTTGAAAAGATCTTCAGGACCATGGTGTGCAATGATGCTCAGAAGGTGAGGTTTGGTACTCATATGTTGGAAGGCGAAGCTGAAGTCTGGTGGGACAATAGTCGGCAGAGGTTGGAGGCTGCAAGTATGAATGTTACTTGGGCAATGTTTCAGGTTGAGTTTCTGGAGAAGTATTTTCCAAAAGACATTCGCAATGCAAGAGAGGTGAAATTTTTGGAGCTGAAACAGGGTAGCATGACTGTGGTTGAGTATGCTGCTCAGTTTGAAGAGTTGGAGTAGTATTGTGCTCATTACAATATTGAAGAGGCGATGACTTCGAAGTGTTTGAAGTTTGAGAACGGACTGTGTCCCGAGATTAAGTAGGGCATTTCCTGCCAGAAGATTAGAAATTATCCAGAGCTAGTGAGCAGAAGTAGGATTTATGATAAAAATAACATGGCTCAAATTGCTCATTACAAGGTTGTGAATGATCAGAAGGGTAAACTGAGGTTTGGGGGTACATTGTATAGTGATCCAGTTGATAAAGGGAAACAAAAAGTTGTTGTTGTTGTTAGAAGCCAATTGGGGGAGGGTTGGTACCCAACTCTACAAAGTGCTTCAGATGTGGTGCCACGGGGCACCGTTCTAATGATTGTCCGAACGAGGTGAAAAGGTGCTTCAAGTGTGGATGAACATGACATGTTATAGCGGATTGTAGGGCCATTATGCCTACCTGTTATAACTGTGGAGAGCAGGGACATATCAGCACTCACAGTGAGAAGCAAAAGAAGTCTCAGATCAGTGGGGAAGTGTTTTCCTTGGTGGGAACCCAATCCACCAATGAGGAGCATTCCATTAAAGGTATTTGTTTCATTAATGACGTCACATTTAGCTTATCTGACAAATAATTCAACAATTCCTCACCAGGATTCAGTTATTGAGGGAATCATTTTGACTAATACTAAAGGTGCGTTTGATTTGCTAATATATGAGGGATTGAATATGATAATTTGTTTACTTAGTTTGATACATAAAATTATCATGGGACAAGACAAAATGTATGACAAGGGACAGGACAAAAACATGAATTTTTGTTTCTCACCAAATCATGTGACAACTTTTTGTCTCAAACACAAATTATCAAAAAATATATATCAAAATAATTTTTTTAATAACTCTCTATTTAATATTTTAATTTATAGATATAATATTAATATTTTATTTATTAATAAAAAATATTATAATAAAATTATATTATTTTTTGTCAGATATATAGAAATATCAAATAAAATAAAATACTTTTTTTTTCTCTTCATCATTTTTTTCTTCTTCTCGTTATTTAATATTTTGATTTATGAATATCAATATTTTATATATCAATAAAAATATTATAGTTAAAATTATATTATTTAATGCATAGATATATCAAATAAAATAGACAAAAAATTATCCAGTGAATCGACCATCAAACAAAATACAAAACAAAAAGTTGTTTTGTACTGTTCTGTGCTATCTAGTACTGTTCTATCAGGTACTTCTTATTTTACAAATCAAACGCATCCTAAGAGTGTGTTTGGATGAGGTAATTGAGAATTTATAAGGAATTCAAAATTTTAAGTAATTCAAATGATTCAATTAGAATTCATTCAATATTAAATTCTTTTATTTTGATAGAGTATTAAAATGATTCATTGTAAAAAAATTGAGATAATTTCATAATTTTTAAATCTTTTGGGTCAAATTTAAAAGGGTTAAATATGTTTTTGGTCCCTACAAATATCTCATTTTTTGAAATTGGTCCCTCTAAATATTTTCTTCAAACATTGGTCCTCCCAAAATTTTCCGTTTTGAAATGTAGTCCCTCACGTTAGTTTGAACTAACGGAGGGTGATGTGGCAAGCCATGTGGGAATTTTTTTATGACGTGTAAACTTATGTGGCCTCACTTGGTAAGGATGATGAAATGAAATTGTTATCCATTTGTAACTCAACCATCTTACATTCTCACATTCACTTTATCAACTCATAATTTATCCCTCATCTTCACAACCAATTTCACTCTTTTACCCAAATCTAGGGTTAGAAATTCAAATGCATCATCGCTTATCCCAATCTTCTATTCGAAATACTTGACCTTCTCTTCCAGGACACCAAGATACCACGACTTCTCAACAAATCTACCACCATGAGATTCGGTACACACAAACTTAAATGATTGTGCATCACAACTACGAGTTTCATTTGCCTTGACACTTTATTGGATCGGTAAGTTTTTCTATTATCTCAAATCCCAATTGAAATTAGTTTTTGAAATTCACAAGTTTAATCTAATTAGGGTTTTTTATCAAACATAAATTTAGCGCTGAGTTTGACCCATGAGAGAATTTGGTGGATCTCATTCTCACTATTTAACGTGGATTCCTCAACTCTTCATCTTGTCCTCAGGCTTCGTGGTGGAATCATCGAACCTTTTTTGATGGCTTTGGCTAGGAGGTTCAACCAAGACAAAACCATTTGCTGCAAGTATGATTCATCATTTCTTATCTGAATTTGTTGAATTTATCATTAATTTTGTTAATTTTATTGATTGATTATTGTAATTTGAAACTGCATGAGAATAATAGAAGAAGTAAAAGTTATCTTAAACAGGTTATAAACGCATTCTATAAGTTATTTTACATACTTACAAAAGTGATTTTGTGGATAAGCTTTTATAAAGCTTACATGTCTTGCTCTTTAATCTAATTTATTGTTATGATTCCTTTTTAATAAACTTTTATATGATAATCATTTAATAAATAAAAACTGAATTCAGTTGTTTATCCAAATGTGATGTTAGGAAATCTTAGAATTTAACAATTTGGGAGTGATTTAATTTGCATTCTATAAAAATTTGTTGAAAATGTGATTTACACTAACTTTTACCCTTTGAATCAGATGTTGACCCCAAAATCAAACTTACACACTCCAGTTCAACACGAGATTTCTCCCCCCTTTCTTCACTCTTATATGTATAATTACATTTTAAACACAATCTATCTTGCCATTTAATAATTAAAATGAATTAAATATTTTTCCATATAATTTCATTATTGGTATGGTATGTCTTCTAGAGTGGCAGAAAATCCTTGTACCACTTGATGTGTTGTGCTTATTTTATCTAACTAGTTTGTCATTTTTGTTTGTAATTTTAGATATTAATTGATCAATTATTAATGCTTTGAAAATCAAACATTATTTTACTGTCTTACTAGCGAAAATGCTAAGGATTATACTCCAGTACACTTGCTCTTAATTTGCAGAGAAAATATATAGTTTTCTTGGTATTGTGATTCTTTAAGCTTGCCTTATTTTCATAGTGTCAGTAGTTCAATGATATATGTATACTTTGGATTATATTCCATCTACGGCTGCATATGATTATGTTTTAACCCAAGGAAGGGCGTGGGCAATTTCTCTCACACAAAGAAGTACAGTAAATGAAGAGATTTGTTGCAAGAGAAAGATTTACCCAACTGCTCTTAGATTTGCTGCAAGAGAAAGATTTCTATAATTATTTTGTTGTACTCTGCAATGCAGAGAAGTCATTGCATTTCTCAATTCAAATGTTGTTATTGGGTACACTGCATTGCTTATGAATCTTTAATAGTGAAAATGGATTTTACTGGTAACTTCATCTCTGTGAGATCCAAAGTAACTTCATCTCCATGATACTCAGCCTAAAAATTTGTTATGTTTGTCTGGTATTATTGCTACTTATTTGAATTTGATTCTGCATTTTAAGATTTTTAGCACCCTGTTTTCATTTCTTCTCCACTTCCTCTATTACTCTTTTATATAAACAACATGAAATATGTGTGTTTGAGAAAACTCTAATTACATTGGCATTTGATAGGTTGGAGGCAACAACAACCGATTTGAACTATTACAAAAATAGGTTAGAGGCAACAACAACCAATTTTATATAAACAACATGAAATATGTGTGTCCAAGAAAGTACACAAATGCTAGATGTTGGAGGATGACCTTGTTGATGTTGTTAAAGCCTTCTAATTTGTTGATAAATCATATTGGCGAAGTAAAGATTACTGATTTTGGTGTTAGTGCAATTTTGGAAAGTACATGATAGCTTTAGCTGAAGGGTTGTCAAATAATTTTTATTTAGATTATTCTAGCCAGAAGTTTATTCATTTTCTATAAACCAATAGCTTAAGTCTTCAGGGTAATTAGTTCATATGTAGTTATTTCTCCAGCCAACACTTTCATTGTTAGTTTATGTAGTTGTTTCTTCTTTTCTTTGAGTGTATCTTATGAGTACATTTGTAATTTAAACTTGGTATCAATTTCAAATATAATTATCAGTAATGTCAATTAAAAGTGTAAAGTTGATATCATTTATGAGGGATTAGCTAGGAATTAGCTACAAATTAGCTAGAAATTAACTACGAATTAGTTACCATTTATGAGTTTAAAATTGATATTAGCTACAAATTAGCTAGAAATTTTCACGTCATCAAAAAAATCCTACATGGCATGCCACATCATCCTCCGTTAGTCAAAATTAACTGGAGGGACTACATTTGGAAACGGAAAACTTTAGGAGAATCAATGTTTGAAGGAAATTTTTGTAGGGACCAATTTCAAAAAATGAGATATTTATAGGGACCAAAAACATATTTAACCCAATTTAAAATATAAAAAATAGGGATTAATTTGTAATTTTTTAAAATGTGAAGGATCAATTTGTAAAATTTGGAAATTATAAGGGACTTATTTGCAATTTTTTTGAAAATTTTGGGGATGAATTTGAAATTTTCATAAAATATGAGGATCATCTTGCAAAATTTAATAATAAACAATTTAACATTCATATTATAATGAGTGATGAAGCAATTTGAAATTCTCTACTTTTTGATGTCATTTTAAATTCCTTAAATTTAACATGAATAAAATACTCCATAAATTTACATCATTTTAACAATTCTCCATATTTTTTATCCAAACAATGGATTTTGGTCAAGTCATTTCATATTCCATCAAAATAATTATTTTTCCTCATTAAAATGCTTCATCCAAACACGAGTGTGTTAGGATGAGGTAATTGAGAATTTTTAAGGAATTTTAAATTCTAGGTAATTCAAATGATTCAATTAGAATTCATTCAATTTTAAATTCTTTTGTTTGGATAGACTATTAAAATAATTCATTGTGAAAGATTTGGGGTCATTTTCCTCATTTTTAAAACTTTTGGGTCAAATTTAAAATATGAAAAATAGGGACCAATTTGTAATTTTGAAATTTTTAAGGACCGATTTATAAAATTTGAAAATTATTAGGGACTTATTTGCAATTTTAAAAAAATAGGGGTAAATTTGATATTTTCATAAAATATGAGGACCATCTTGTAAATTTTGAAAATTTAATAATAAACAATTTTACATTCATATTATATAGAGTGATTGATCAATTTAAAATTCTTTACTTTTTGGTGTCATTTTAAATTCCTTAAATTTAACATGAATAAAATACTACATAAATTTACATCATTTTAACAATTCTCCATATTTTTTATCCAAACAATGTGGTCAAGTCATTTCAAATTCCCTAAAAAAATTACTTTCCCTCATTAAAATGTTTTATCCAAACACATTCATTCCTTTCATTAAAATGTCTTCTCTCCCCTCTCTTTCATTTGAACCAAACACACTATAATTTCTACCAAACACATAAGTGTGATAATATTCCTGAAAATAATAATCATAGAAATATCATTCCAAGGAATATGATTTGAAACCTTGAAACAAACACACTCTTAGAGTGTGTTTGGATGGGATAATTGAAGATTTTTAAGGAATTCGAAATTTTAGGTAATTCAAATGATTCAATTAGAATTCATTCAATTTTAAACTCTTTTGTTTGGATAGAGTATTAAAATGTTTCTTTTAAAAAATTTGTGGCAATTTTCATAATTTTTAAAAAAATTGGATCAAATCTAAAATATAAAAAATAGAGACTAATTTGTAATTTTTGAAAATTTGAATGACCAATTTGTAAAACTTGAAAATTATTAGGGACTTATTTGAATTTTTTTGGAAAATTTGGGGGTGAATTTGAAAATTTCATAAAATATGAGGTCTATTTTGTAAAATTTGAAAATTTAATGATAAACAATTTAACATTCATATTATATAGAGTGATGAAGCAATTTGAAATTCTTTACTTTATGATGTCATTTTAAATTTCTTAAATTTAACATGAATAAAATGCTCTATAAATTTACATCATTTTAACAACTATCCATATTTTTTTATTCAAACAATGGTTTTTGATCAAACCATTTCAAATTCCCTCAAAAATTACTTTCCCTCATTGAATTTGCCCATCAAAATTGTTTCTGGATGTACACATCCAGAAACAATTTATTTGTAAATTTAGGGTCCGAATGTGTAGATCCGGGAAAAATCAACATTGAGAAAAAAAAGATGCGTCCTGATTTGCAAATCCGGAAACAAGTGTATTTTTAGAAATTCACTAGGTGTCTAAGAAATCTATGGGATGTATTAAAAAATCCTCAAAATGATTCATTGTAAAAAATTTGGGGTCATTTTCAAAAAATTTAAAACTTTTAGGTCAAATTTAAAATATGAAAAATAGAGACCAATTTACAATTTTGAAGGACCAATTTGTAAAATTTGAAAATTATCAGGGATTTATTTGCAATTTTTTAAAAATTTATAGGTGAATTTGAAATTTTCATAAAATATGAGGATCATCTTGTAAAATTTGAAAATTTAACAATAAACAATTTAACATTCATATTATATAGAGTGATGAAGCAATTTGGAATTATTTACTTTTTTGTGTCATTTTAAATTCCTTAAATTTAACATGAATAAAATACTCAAAAAGTTTACATCATTTTAACAGTTCTCCATATTTTTTATTCAAACAATGGAATGTGGTCAAGTCATTTTGAATTCCCTCAAAAAATTATTTTCCCTCATTAAAATGTTTCATCCAAACACACTATCAGTGACGCTAATTCAACAACGATAACATGAGAAATCATTCAACCACCCTACTTATACCCTACACCTCATATTTTCATAATATCAATGTTATCCTTGTCAAAATTTTATCGAAAAGTTCAGACATAATATCAGGTAGAAAATGTAAAAATATTTTGTAGAAATAAAAAAACTTTGATAGTATATCTGAAAATCCAATTTACTAAGTATTTTTAAAAACCTGGTATGTTATGTCGCAAACCAATTATTTTTAAAGTGCTAACATTTTTCGGATTTGTCGATCAAATGTAAGAAAATTGGTAGTGTAACAAGTACCGATTTTTCCAAATCAACATTCAATTACCAGATTTTTAGTGTGTCATGCAAAAAAAAACTGGTAGTATCAATTGAACGGCTGAGATTTCGCTAATAGTTTTGTGCGGATGTGATTGCACCAAACGTTTTGTATGGTCTAGAATTCATCCAAAACTATAAAAAAAAAAATAAGGGTCGTGTGTTGTTAAGAAAAACATCTTACAGTGCCTCAGTTTTCTATTAAAGCAGAAATGTATTCCAAAAGGGTGAAACCTCCTATAGAGTTTCGGCTCCTCAAGGGCATCACATGTGTAACACCCCATTTTAATTTATTTAATCATCAGTACTATTTGTTTGATTTACTTGATTATAAGTGTTTGTATGTTTGGGTTGGTTTAGAAGCACTAGTGAATAGTGTGATAAAAGGGTAATCAGAAGGTGTAATTAACAATAATATTATAAGAGCTATTAGTATTATTATTCTTATTATTATTAGTATTATTATGTGAAATTAGTGGGGGTTAATCAAAGAAAAGAAAAGACATAATTTTTACCATGTAAGAATATCAGAGAGGAAGAACAAGAGGGAAGCTAGGAAAAATCTTCATCAATCAATTCTCGCAAAATTTTATCAGGAATTCAGGTAAGGGGATAATGAACTCTTTAATGGGTGATAATAGCATGAGAGGGTAATGAGGAATCATTGTCCTCATAGGAATTTTTGTTTGTATGTTTTGTATGTGAGGCTTGTATTTGATATTGTTTTGTTATCATTGATCTGGTGTAAATTGGGTGATAATTATGTGAAATTGTGCGGTATTGTCATGGATTATGAAAATGAAAACGTATTGTTGTTGTGGTGATATGAATTTTGGTGCCCCGAGTTGATTATATGGTAAACTGAAATCATAAAATTTGGTGTTAAGATTACCTGCTAATGTAGTGATTGTAAGAAGAGGATATTATGTGAAAATATAGGTTTAAAATTATTGCAGAACAATCATCAGGGAAGAATACTGAGTAATATGCGTGAGAGACGGTAGCAAAATTGGAGTGATGGGACGATTACGCGCATGACGATCGACAAAAGGGAGTGACGACCGTCAGGAGGATTTGTCATGGAATTCGTTTTGTATCCTTCTGTTATGTGATGCTAGTCTATGTCCTTTCGGGTTCATGGTTTAAATTAATACAAATGACGGTAATTAATGTCCACGCGTAGAATAAGTAATAAAACAAAATTTAGGAAAATAATCGGGTTTTAGTTGATAAATACGGTTTGGATTATTTCTTGGTGTGTTGAGGAATTGAATGCAGGAATATTGGTGTTGGTGCATATTATGGTATTTATGCATTTCTTATGTGATCAGGAGGATCGTGTGCATGTATGTCATTATTATACATGTGTTGTATGCATAATATTGTCATGGATTTCATGGTGTTTTGGTGAACACAAATCATTTCTCAGGAGGAGCGTAAGTGATTCGTGGTGTGGATAAATCATTCTCAGGAGGAGCGTAACTGATTTATTCGAATTCTATGATGAAACAAGTTTGATTGAATGAATCCTGGTGTATTGGTACCATATGAATTGTGTCATTGTTGAGTCATATTGCATTACTATTTTTACATGTTTGGTTGATTTGGTGTGATTGTGTGAGTTCTACCCTTAACATGTATTATACACCGTTAATTATTGAATGTAATTCTCACCCCTTTGTTATTTTTGTTGTGTCTGTGCTTCTCTGGGAGTACAAATAATACAGGTACTTGAGTTGTACATGGAGTGCGTGTTGTCTGATCGAGTCTTAGGAGTTGTTCTGATACGTAACATGGGATACGAGGATTTTCATTATTTGTTGTTTCTTTTGTTTTGAATTGTTATGTATCACTATTAATTTTCTAAAAGTTGTGGACCGCGAGTTTATGTGGATTTTTGGTGATGTCGGCAAATTGCCGTAACTTTAAATAATTTATTGAAATTTCGACGTTTTCATTAATTTATTAATAAGAGGTTAATGAAATGATTGAATTTTCATGGTTGGTTTTATTATGTGGCATTCCATTTAAAGGTGTTAAACTCTGATTTTATGTACTATATTGCCTTTTTATTCAACAGGAAAAATGAGGTGTTACATTTGGTATCAGAGAGGGTCGATCCAACCGGCTAGGTATAATAGTATAATATGTCATTTAAATAGGATTAGATTGTGCATTCTAACATTGTGTGGATTGTTGAACAATATGACAGGAAGAAATTATGTTTCTCTTGTTGTTGGTATGCAATCTATGGCGTAGGTTGTACAGAACATTGGCTCAGTTTCTAGAGATGCGCAGTTTCGTGACTTAGACCAGTTCTGGAGCAATAAGCCGCCTACGTATGAGGGAGGTATTCTTGATCCTGAGGCTGCACAGAAATGGGTGAAGGTTGTTGAAAAGATCTTCAGGACCAAGGTATGATGCTCAGAAGGTGAGGTTTGGTACTCATATGTTGGAAGGCGAAGCTGAAGTCTGGTGGGACAATAGTCGGTAGAGGTTGGAGGCTGCAGGTACGAATGTTACTTAGGCAGTGTTTCGGGTTGAGTTTCTGGAGAAGTATTTTCCAAAAGACATTCGCAGTGCAAGAGAGGAGGAATTTTTGGAGCTGAAACAGGGTAGCATGATTGTGGTTGAGTATGCTGCTCGGTTTGAAGAGTTGGAGTAATATTGTGCTCATTACAATATTGAAGAGGCGATGACTTCGAAGTGTTTGAAGTTTGAGAACAGGCTGAGTCCCAAGATTAAGCAGGGTATTGCCTGTCAGAAGATTAGAAATTATCCAGTGCTAGTGAGCAGAAGTAGGATTTATGATAATGATAACAAGGCTCGAATTGCTCATTACAAGGCTGTGAATAATCGGAAGGGTAAACTGAGGTTTGGGGTACGTCGTATAGTGCTCCAGCTGATAAAGGGAAATAAAAAGTTGTTGTTAGAAGCCAATTGGGGAAGGGGTGGTACCCAACCCTGCAAAGTGCTTCAGATGTGGTGCCACAGGGCACCATTCTAATGATTGTCCGAACGAGGTGAAGAGGTGCTTCAAGTGTGGATGAACATGACATGTTATAGCGGATTGTAGGGCCATTATGCCTACCTTTTAAAATTGTGGAGAGCAGGGACATATCAACACTCACTATGAGAAGCAAAAGAAGTCTCAAATCAGTGGGAAAGTGTTTACCTTAGTGGGAACCCAATCCACCAATGAGGAGCATTCCATTAAAGGTATTTGTTTCATTAATGACGTTCCTTTGATTGTTATTATTGACACGGGTGCAACCCACTCGTTTATTTTTGTGGATTGTGTGAAGATATTAGGAATTATTATGTCTACCTTAGATCGGAGAATGACTATTGAAACTCCATCTATTGGTTACGTGGTTACTTTCTTAGTGTGCATGAAGTGTTCGTTAACTATCTTTGGTAGGGAATTCAGAGTGGACTTGATTTGTTTTCCACTCGGTAATATAGATGTTATTTTGGGAATGAATTGGTTAGAGTTCAACCGAGTTTATATTGATTGCTTTATGAAGACATTATTGTTTCTTACTCCTGAAGAAGAAGCATTGGCGGATTCGTTATCTACCAGGGAGTTGAGGACGTTGTTGGAGGATGAATCTAATATGTTTTCGGTGTTTGTTTCATTATCTGTTGAAAGCAAGACGTCGGTGGAAGAGTTACTGATAGTAAGGGAATTCCTGGAGGTATTTCCTGATGATATTACGGAGTTACCTTCGACGAGAGAAGTCGAATTCACTATTGATCTTTTTCCTCATACGAGGAATATCTCTATCGCGTCGTATAGGATGTCTGCATCAGATTTGGCATAACTGAAATCTCAGATTGGGGAGTTGCTTGATAAGAAGTTTATTAGGCTAAGTGTGTCGTTGTGGGGAGCTCCAATATTATTGGTGAAAAATAAGGATGGTAGTATACAGTTATGCATTTATTATCGTCAGTTGAACAAGGTGACCATTAAGAATAAGTACCCACTTCCGAGGATTGATGACTTAATGGATAAGCTTGTTGGAGCTCGTATTTTCAGTAAAATTGAATTGAGGTCGGGTTATCATCATATTCGAGTGAAGGAAGATTATATTCAGAAGGCTGCGTTTAGGACTTGCTATGGACACTACGAATACGCAATGATGCCTTTCGGAGTGTCTAATGTGTCAGGTGTGTTTATGGAATACATGGATTGTATTTCCATTCTTACCTGGATCAATTTGTTGTGGTGTTTATTGATGATATCTTGATTTACTCCAAGTCTAGAGATGATAATGCGGAACACTCGAGGATTGTGTTGCATGTATTGAAGAATAATAAATTGTTTGTGAAACTCTCGAAGTGTAAATTTTGGTTGAAGACTGTGAGTTTCTTGAGGCATGTTATATCTAGTGATGGGTATTGCGGTAGATCCTTCTAAGTAAGTGCAATACTTCAGTGGGAACCTCCGAAAACAGTAATAAAGATTAGAAGCTTTTTGGGTTTAGCATGTTATTATCGAACATTCATTTAAGGGTTTTCTAACTTGGCTTTACCTTTGACTCAGTTGACTAGAAAGAGTCAATCTTTTGTTTGGGATGCAGCATCTGAGGAAAGTTTCAAAGAGCTGAAAAAGAAATTGACTTCAGCACCGATATTAGTCTTACCAAGTCCTAGTGAACTTTTTATTATGTACTGTGATGCATCTAAGATGGGCTTAGGTGTGGTTTTAATGCAATATGTTAAAGTGGTGGCATATGCTTCGAGGAAATTGAGGATTTTTCGCTCCCGGTATTTTCATCCTAGTACAAACGCGAAAGTGGCACAGAAAAGAAACAGAGTCACCAACCAGACATTTTTATCCCAAGGAAAGGGAAAGGTAATGTTGCACAAACCTAGGGAAAGGAATGAATAAGGTCTTACGAACCAAAGAGACTGGGTTCGGGAGTCAGTTACGAACTGGGAAGGTATTAGCACCTCAGATCGTCCGTCGTACCCGACGGGATCCACGCTTGCTTGAACTGTTTCAAAGGGTAAAGAATAAACCGCTGCTGAACTGAAAATAAAGAAGGAAAGAGAAAAATGTAGGGAAAATAAAGAATGTGCTCGAATGGACCCTACCCCACTGCCTACGTATCTCATGGGAATGAGAATCAGAGTCAACGTAGTTCCCCTAACTAGGGATGGAATTTGTTTGTTTTTGTTTTTTATGATTGAACTGCTTATGCATATGCTCAGGTGTTACAGGCTCGTCTGGTATGAGTGCATTTACCATCTTGCGAAGAGACACGTCGAAGCGAGTTCTTGCGTTTGGAGTGAAGGAGGTGAGAAGAGAATTCTCGCAGGAAAGACGCTTGTTGTTGGTTTGTAGCTTTTTGAAGCTTTTATTGAATTTGCATGAGAAAGTGTATTCAAGTCCTTTTCCATGGAGTATGTACTTCTTACATCACCCCAAGATGAAATGAGGAAGAAGCACACCCAAGTAAGGAGAAGATCCCCAAGACTTGGTTCCAAGGATTAAGGCTTAAGTTCATAAACCCATTGTACTTATTAAGTGTTTTTGTGCTTTGAAGTGAAAAATGCAGGAATATTGGTATTGGTGCATATTATGGTGATTATGCATTTCTTATGTGATCGGGAGGATCGTTTGCATGTAGGTCATTATTATACATGTATTGTATGCATAATATTGTCATGCATTTCATGGTGTTTTGGTGAAGACGAATCATATCTCGGGAGGAGCGAAAGTGATTCGTGGTGTGGATAAATCATTCTTAGGAGGAGCGTAACTGATTTATCTGGATTCTATTATGAATCAGGTTCGATTGAATGAACCCTGGTGTATTGGTATCAGATGCATTCTGTCATTGTTGAGTCATATTGCATTACTATTATTATATGTTTGGTTGATTGGTGTGATTGTGTGAGTTCTACCCTTAACATGTATTATACATCGTTAATTATTGGATGTAGTTCTCACCCCCTTTGTTTTTTTATTGTGCATGTGCTTCTTTGGGAGTACAAATACTCCATGTACTTGAGTTGTACATGGAGTGCAGGTTGCCTGATCGAGTCTTAGGAGTCGCTCTGATACGTAACACAGGATACATGAATTTTCATTATTTGTTGTTTCTTTTGTTTTGAATTGTTATGTATCACTATTAATTTTCTATAAATTGTGGACCACGAGTTTATGTGGATTTTCGGTGATGTTGGCAAATTGCCGTAACTTTGAATAATTTATTGAACTCCATTGTTTTCTTTCATTTATTAATAAGAGGTTAATGAAATGATTGAATTTCCATGGTTGGTTTTATTATGTGGCATTCCACTTAAAGGTGTAAAACTCTGATTTTATGTGTTATATTGCGTTTTTATTCAACGGGAAAAATGGGGTGTTACAGCATGTCTCACCCTTTTGAGATGTAAGTTGAATGATATTTTTCCAGAAATTGATAACAGAAAGTTTAGTAAGATTGAGTTTCATGATGAAAAATGGATTGATACTAATTGAAAGGTGAAATACAACTTTATTAAGTTGAAGATTGATGAGGAATTGATAGTTATGTGGATAACATATCATTGTAGGCTAACTAAGGCACCGATCGAGCTTGATGCAACAATTTCTAGATCTGTCAATAACATAATCAAGATGTTAAAATGTCCAAAATTATTTGGTAGTGTTTAGGTTTTTAATTTATTATTTTTTCTTAAGTTATGTAATCGCCTGTCTAAGTTATGTAACTGTTTGTCAAATGTTAAGTTACTTTCAGCATTCATCAATGGAAGTGCCAAAATATTATTTAATAAATAGTGTTGTGCAAATGTCTGAGTAATATTACACCTAATATACAAACAATACAAAAAATTATAATAATATCTAAAGTGACCCCCACGGGTTATGTGTGTTGCTCGCGATGCCAGAGTATAAACCATGTCATTTGGGTTCACCAAACCCATGAGGTTATTCACAATGATTGTTATATTTGCATACATTTAGTGTATGTAGTTCACACCATGTGGAGGCGGAGACATGTCATCAGAAGGTACCACACCATCATAAGGTCTTCCATCAAAGCCCTAGTTGAAAATTGATTATGACACTCTCCAAGTGGCAGACGCCACTGCACATAGTCGTTTATGATCAACATGGTCGAAGTTACTAAGGACTTTGCCAACTAAGTTGTGATAATCAAGGTTACTGAAAACATTGACAAGGAAATCATTGAGGATTTCGTATATGGAGTCACATAAGGCTTCGCCAAAGAAACCACTGAGGGTTTCATCAAAGAAACTACTGAAAGTTTCGTCCAAGGAGTCACTGAAGGCTCCAATAAGGGAATCACCGAGGATTCCAACCAAATGATAACAACAAATGAAACCACTGAGGGTTTCATACAAGTTGACAACATAACTGAGGCCACTGAGGGCATTAGGGTGAAATTGCATGAGTTGGACATTACTGAAGATGTTAGCCTAGGGGTGAATATGGTCATAGTATCCCAAGAAACTGAAATGGAGGTTGATGAAAGCCTCTGACAATAAAAATATAACAAAGTGGCATTTCCCAAGCAAGACAATAGTCTTGTTGAATTCCTCTATAGTTGCCAGAGGAAGAAATTTGAAGTCATGTTGTGCCCAAGGTGCAGTTCAGTCTTTGTTAAGAAGGCAGCGGAGAATATTGAAGGGGTTTGATTGGCAAAGAGCATGAGAAATATGAGAGACTCTCGTGGTCATTAAACCTTCGACAGGAGGGGAGTACCTAGGATACAAGAGCAAGCAGGACATGGACTTCGTGGGAACAAACCAACCACTTTCAAACCTACTGTTGACGCCCTTTGGGGCCAGTGGGTAAGGCTTGTTGAAAAAATAGAACAAGGCCAAAAGAAGTGGCAGAATTTTGAAGTCCAAAGAGGTTCCTCATTGGCGTATCAAAAGGATTTTCAATCCTCGAAGCAACTGGCATACCGTTATGAGAATTACAAGGGGGAAATCCAATATCAAGTTCCTAGTGGAGAAGGCACCATAGGAGAAGGAAATCTGATAGGGAGGCTACAGAAAAGGCAAAGCCTGAGTCAAGTAGCAATGTACCATTAAAGCAGGAGAGGAAGGAAGAAAGAAAGCATGTCGAAAGGAAGTTGTTTTCCCCTTAGAAGGATGTATTTGCATAAAGGTATGACCATGAAGACGACATGGTGACGTATGACTTCGATTTGAATTGAATGCCCTTATTAGACATCACTTGCAATGTGGTGTCTGTATTTCCCAGAGAATATGACACAGTTATGGAAGTAGAGGAGTCAGAGGATTCAACTAAGATGGATATGGCTAGGCACAAGCATGTTTGTTATTATATAATGAACAATGGATGTGTGGAAGAACATAATTCTTTTTTTTGAAAGGCCGGATGAATCAATAAAAATTCATTTGAAGCCTCTATTTATCGGAGGTAAAGTAGGAAACGTGGGAGTGAATAAGATCCTAGTCGACAAAGGAGCAACAATTAACCCGATGTTGCACTACATGTTGAAAAGGATTGGGAAGGATGATACATATATGAAGCCACATAACATGGTTTTGTTGAACTATGAAGGGAAGGTTGGAACAACAGTGGGGGTTGTTGCACCACAAAATTTGCCCTCACTAAGACAAGACATTGTGTACTAAGAGGTTCACAAGGTTCACAAGACATCTCACAAGGTTCACAAGACATCTCATGAGGTTCACAAGGTTCACAATTGGTCAGAAAGTTTGACAATCCCCTCAAACAATGCATCATCCTAAGCAGTGCATCTTAAACTAGGGTTTTGGCTTTCATCAGGCTAAATGGACTTCCAAGACTTAAAGTGAGCTTCATATCATTCTATATGTGTTCAAGAATTCCCATGTCAAGTTTCAAGACTTTCCCAAAAGATTTGCTCAGTCAGATGATCAGATAGGCTAAAATCAGTCAAAGCAGTCAAAAAGTCAAACTGAGGTCAACTATGGTCAAACCAAAGTCAAACTTCATGATTTTTTGCCAACATCAAGTATATGAAGTAAAATTCATCATTTGATCAATGGTTGATCATGATTCATCAAGGAGATTTCAGATCATCAAGAATCAGGAGTTTCTAAATTAGGGTTTTCATAGGAAAAGTCAACTGAACTTTGACCAGCCATAACTTTCACATGCTTCATCAAAAAATTTCCATCCAAAGCTCATTTTGAAGGAAATTGAATTCTATACAACTTTGTGTCTCACAAGCCAAGCCCAAAAATGCTTCATTTGGAAGGTATGAGCTAAGACATTATAGGTCATTTCAAAAGTCAACAAAAAGTCAACATCTTCCAAAGAGCATAACTTGAGAATGGTAAAATATATGTACATGATACCAAAGAGGTTGGTTATATGACTCTCTAAGCTTTCTAAAATGTCCAAGAACACCTTCATATCATTAAAATTGAGGGATTTGTGTCTTTGCAAAGTTGGGAAATTTTTTAGAGGTTTATGAAGCAAATGGGACTTTAGAACCAAATTTCTCCAAATGGGCTTGCATTTTTATGACCCAAACACTACCATGACATCATGCACGAAATAAAAATCATTTATTCAATTTTTATTCATTTTATTTTATTTATTATGATTTTATACATTAAAAATCATTTTAAATCAAAATAAAATATAAAAGTTGCAATATTTGATAAGATTTTTGTTCTAGAAAGTCATGAAGGTCAATTAAAAGTGATTGAGATCATACAAAATCAGATCAACCAAAAATAGCAAGGATATATCAAAAAAATTCAATATTTGGAAGCATATCTTTTTCAATCTCAATTGATCCAAAAATGCAAAGTATGATCTGATTTTTTGACCTAGTTAGGTCATACTATATATGTACAACTCATACAAACACAAAGAAAAAAAAATTAGCCTCCAAGAGCAAGAACCAAATTTCAAGAAATTCATAAAAAAAGCTATCCCCGTCATCATCATTATCAAGTTCATACAAAAATGCATGAACTGAATTGAAATTTTGAAGCTTTCTTTAGTTTTTTTAATTCTATTTATTCTTGATATTTTAATCAATTTTGTTTATCTAATGTTGTTTGTCTCATGTTATAGAAGCTTTATGGGTTGATTATTCGAAGCTTCATGACCAAAACCGAATCCTACCATAGTTAGGGTTTCAAGCTCAAATTTGGGGTTTTTACAAATTTCGCAGGAAATTTCAGAGGTAAAGAGGTTTATTCATGAGGACTGCGCATAGCCTAGTGGCTAATGTTGGAAACTGGAAGGTCAAGGGCGTGAGTTCAATTCCCACTCACAACATTTTGGGCAAAAATCTGCTTTTCTTTCATATTTTCCTTTAATTTCTCTAATTAACACATTTTCTAATTGATTTATCCTTTTAACCATGATTAACCTCAAAAATTTTCTCTAAAGTAAATATTTTCCTATTTTCACTCGTTTTTATGTTATTCTTTAACCGCCTTATCATATAATATATGTTTTCCATGTTTAGTAACACAGGCACGCATGACCCAATGGTAAAGGTTCTCCAGAGGTTGGAATAAAAAGGCTTGGGTTCAAACCCTGGACACAACATTTTGGCAAAGAAACATGGGTTCTTCATCATTTTCTTTATTTTCCTTAATTTATCTTTTAAACATGGTTAACCTATTATTTTTATGTAAATAATTAGTATTTGTTTATTATTATCATTAATTATTCTATTTTATTCTTTTTTTTTTCTAAATGTTCATTTAACTTAAAAGAATAATATTCTCTCTTGAATTTTTATTTCCTTTTTTTTTTATTTTCACTAACCCTTTTATTATTATTATTATTATTATTATTACTAACCATTTAAATTATTGCTTATTATTATTTATCATTGTTTATATTTTTCGATTATATTGTAACTATCCCAAAGCTTTGTAATAGTTTAGGATTATGTTTTTGCTTTATTTTTATTGTAAATATATTAACTGCGTGGTTAGTAATTAGGGAGTGCAAACATAATTGTAATTAATTTAATTTAGATAATTAACTTTAAAAGATAAATATTTGAAAATAAACACTCACACACGTAAGTCGATCTTTGATCGCCATCTTGCACTTTCTAGGGTATTCCTCTTGGTTGCCTTAAAATAAAATGGTCAAGTCCCTCGAATATAGGGGTGTCTTAAGCAAAGTCCCTTCACTTATAAAATCATCAAGTCCCTATAAATTTAAAAGATCAAGTCCATTCGAGGTTGCCTACGGAATAATGATCTTGTCCCTTCGAATAAATGATGATAGTCCCTACGAATTGCTAAAGACATCCCTTAAGTTGCCTTCATTGACCATACGATGACCCTACACCTGTCCCTTATACAAATCCAAAGTAATGACTACCTATTACTTAATAATAGGGATAGTCTTACTTTTGAAGAAACATAAAAGAACTTGAATGACTTAGCTTAGGGTAGGTACCTCATAGTTACTTGCTCACACTTCAAAAAATACTTTTCACACCTCACAATACTTTCAAACATTTTCAAATAAGGCTTTGTATACATCCATACGAGGATCATTACAAAGTACTTAGAAAAATTTCTAATCACACATTACACTCTTCAAAAACAATTTAAGTGAGCTAAGTAACTAAGAGCCCATGGATAACCATGGATATAAAGGGTGCTAACACCTTCCCTTTATATAACCTACCCCCTGAACCCAAGTCTTTTAAAAATAGGTCTTTCCTGTTCTTTTATGTCCTTTCCACTTGGATAAAATAAAAGTCGGTGGCGACTCTTGCTATCCGCAACATTTATAGAAAGTCAGTTCTCCCACCGTGTTACAGAACTGGCGACTCTGCTGGGGACTTAATAAAAGAGGGGTACCCTTAGGAATTAGATCACTCTAAACTTGTTTGCTTTGTTTGCTTTACTTTACTTGTTGGGTGCTCTTATGTGTGAAAGATCTTAACCCGGATCTAGTGTACCTTAGGTAAATGGCAATAAACCAAGGAAACTGTACGGCGTATACCGATATGGTTGATCTGGTGGCCATAGTTAGTGTGATTTCTTGGTTGGTGCTTATGTTCCTTAAGCGAGTTGAGGATAATATGAGGCTGCCATATGTTGTCAATACACTAACTAACTTTTAGAACCCTAGTCATCCCATCTTGGCCTTTAGAAAAGTAGTGAGATAACCAGATTTGGTGAAGACTAAAGTTGGTTGATACTCGATGCTACACTCATTGAGATCTTAAACTTGGAGGGTTTTGGTTGGAAAGTAAGTTGCCTATTGAACAACCACCCTTGTGAAGGATCAATGATATTTAGATCACTTAGAACCTAGTTACTTTATAGGACAGGATGAACCGTCTAAACTTCAGGGGAGGGTACTTACCTTTAAACCTCATGCAAGCCTTCAAACCTAGGGCTATTGTATGACTTGTTTGTGTGTGACACATGTTTGTGATTGAGCATAACATCATAACATCATCATGCATCATAAGTATAACATTTTCACTAACCATCTCAAGGACCAAAGGATTTATCTTTGTTCTTTGTTGCAGGTCATGGCTTCTGCTCGTAGGAATACTATCCGGATCAACTTTGTAGGGATACCTCCTAAGCTTAAAGAATTGGTCTCTCAAGTTTCTGAAAACTCCCAGTTCATCAAGAAGCATGGTCACCTACTGGATCTAGTCACTTCAGGGTTCAATGAAGACATGATGAGTGTTCTGTTTCAGTTATTTGATCCTAAACATCATTGCTTTACATTCCCCAACTATCAGCTGGTTCCTACAATGGAAGAGTTCTCCAAGCTTCTGAGTATACCTATCCTCAATCAGAGACCTTTCACAGGCTTAGAGAAAGAGCCTAAACTTGAAGTCATTGTTGCAGCCCTACATTTGAAGAAATCAGACATTGTCCTAGAAACAAGAAGTGGAGTTAAGGGTATTCTTGCCAAGGTATTGATGGAGAAAGCTCAAGTGTTCCTGAAGGCTATGAGTTATGATGCGTTTGAGGAGATCTTAGCCCTATTGATCTATGGTTTAGTGTTGTTCCCCAATCCAGATCAGTTCATAGACGTACACGCCATCAACATATTTCTGACTCGCAATCCAGTGCCTACATTACTGGGAGACATCTTACACTCTCTTCATACCGGTACTACGAAGGCACGAGGAACTCTGATGTGTTGCATACCTTTATTGTCTAGGTGGTTTATTTCTCACCTTCCTCGATCAATGATGAAGAATGAACAAGGGTTCAGGTGGTCCAAGAGGGTTATGTCACTTTCTCATTCAAATATTCATTGGTGCTCTAGATCTATGGAGAATGTTACCATCATTGACCATTGTGGGGAGTTCCCTAATGTGCCCCTCCTTGGCATAAGAGGGGGCATTACCTACAATCCTTCCTTAGCTCTACGTCAGTTTGGTTATGCTCGGAGTGATGGTCCTCATGACATGCTTATTCAGGGTATTGTGTTCGACTACGACAACGATCTGCAAAGTTATCGTCAAAGGTTTATACAAGCATGGGGTAAAGTGAACAAGGTTGACTGCAAGACTCTGGAACCAAAGTACACTATTCCTATGGAACCTTACCTTAGATGGGTGCGATCTCGTGCTCAGACTCTTATGATGCCATATCCTGCCAGTTACCATGGAGCTTGTTGCTGAAGGAGATACTTCTTATGTCATTCTTCACCCAAACATGCCCACTGACATGGAGAAGTTACAAAGGTCCTGGATCCAGTTAAAGGAGCAAAGAGATACTTTTGAGACTCATTACAAGGCAAGTCAAGAAAGAATCCTGGAGCTAACAAAACAACTTCACGAGGAGCGGAATCTCAACTCATACCTCCATACAAAGAGGAAACGTCCATGGGAGACTTAAAACCCCATCTTTGTATTTATTTCATTTTATTGTAAGCCCAAGAGGCAAACAAGTTTATTGCTTACTAATAAAAGTTTCATTTCTGGTTGTTTACACAAATTTAAATTTTGCGGTCCTTGAAAACATTGCATATGCATCTACATACCATATCATTGCATCACAGGTTTCTTATGAGCAGGTTTCTCATCTTCTCGATGTTTATTTCAGCAGAAATGGCTCTCGAACAATATGTCAAAGATCTTCAAGCTCAAAATGCCTAGTTTCAAGAAGTGATTCTGAATTTGCCCAAGGGGAAAGAAGAGTTGAAAGCACTCCTCTCTAAGGACATGAAGAAGAAGAATCCTGAGGACAACAAGGATGATCAACTGAAACAACTACAAGTTGAGATGGCAGAGATGAGGATCCAGATGAATGGCCAAATGGATCTTATCTAGAGTTTGGCCCAGGGGCAAGAAGAGCTGAGAAGCTTTGTCAATAAGCTTCGACATAATGGAGTTGGGAATCTAATCATCAGTCAACCTCCGTTGAAACAAGTCGACTTGGCTGAAAGGAAAGTAAGGATAAGAGAAAGAAAGAGACAGGCTACCACTGATTGTTCTTCAATGGAAGAAGGAAGACCCTGTAAGATTAATCCACTTCGACATAAGGAATATAAAAGACAGTTCATCAAATTCAACATGCCAATGCCATAAATGCTGCAATGCTTGTCGAAAATGAAGCTAATTTCCTTGGAAAATTCTCCTAAAAATCCTAATACCTCTTCTCCTCGCTATAATCCCAAAGCAAGGTGTATGTACCACTCCGACAGTCTCGGACACGACACTAATAACTGTTGGGCATTGAAGAATAAGATTCAAGACCTAATTGACGAAGGAATACTCGAGGTTACGCCAGAAGGCCAGGTTGAGTTCTTTTATCATCCATCAAGCATCAAAGTTTCCAGATAACTGGAGTGACGAGTTTAGAGGAAGAGGCTTTGAGAACATTTGAATTTTCGTTTGTAATTTCTTTTGTTTGCCTAAACACTTACTATTATGTTGGACTTTATTTTCACTAATGCATTGCATATGTTTGTCTTGAGTTAATCCATTCGTTTCACTATATTTAAAACTATACTTCTTATTTCTATCTTGTGATATTTAACTCCTGATAAAGCTATAAGCCTGTAGAGGGAGGATGATGAAAACAATACCATAATATTAGGCAGTATGCTTTTGAACAGATTATACTGACGATGTACAGGCATTATTTCAATTCCTAAACAGTGGAGATATAAGGAAGTTAATCCCTAGTCAACCCTTTTGAGCCTATGAAGTAGGAGTTTTCATTCTCGCACAAATTAAAACTCTTATTCATAACCTGGGGCAGGGTAGTTACTCGGTTAACTCAACTATGTCAATTGTTTGGGTTGTACACAACTAATGATGTTTCCCTGTAATCACTAAAGTCTACAAGTCAATATCTAGCAAAAGAAAATCTCACTAAGTCAAAACCTATGAAGGAGATTTAGTAAAAAATTAAGACATCCCGCTGACTGTAACCTTGAAATAAACAGTTCAGGCAAAAAGAAGGGATAACAAAGTCAAAATAAAAAAGGAGGTCACTATAGATCCTAAATAAAGAAAGATGACTGAATTTTCAAATAATTTTTTTTGGATTCCTGAATCATCACAAATGTCAGTGTTACAATTCCAAACTACTTTGGAACCTCAAGGCATAAGTTAACCGAACATAGGACTGAAGAACATCACAAAGAATGGGTTGGGTACAAATAAATTTGAGCCTTTATCCTTTGTTTCTTAAACCGTGAACCAGACCACGTTACAACCCTTTAAAAGTCCTAACTGAAGCATGGTTAGTTCGAAAGCGTACTGCTACAAAAAGGTATCCTGACTCCTTTAGGGCTTATTATAAAACTTGAGTTAATATCACAGTTTTCACAAAAACTGTTTTTCTAAAATAACTTTTTTTTCAAAACTTAAAGACAGACATAAGCATTGCATTTTTGAATATATTTGTTTGCATATACCTGAGTGTTTGATAAACAGAGAAACTTACAGGATGAATGTTCAATAAACCAAAGTCCTTCCGATAAACAAAGTTGCTTCCTGGATCAAAGTCCATGTATACAAAGGGGCATAGTCATTATCTCCCAATCAAGGGGGCAGGCCATGATACTTCCTAACTCATTTGGGGCAATCAGGACAGGATTCAATTATGTTTAAGTAGCCAGGGACAGATCTCCTCATCTATCTAAATTACCAAGGGTAACATTATAAAGTTCATGATGTCAAGGGCATATTATTGTGGGGCATTCTGCTTATTTCTCTTGAGGTAACTACATCCAGATACTTCCATTATGGGACAATTCATCCTTAACTAAGGGGCAATGCTTTCTTTTCAAATCTAATACCCGGAGCGTATATGGTCCATCACAATTTGAAGACACCTTCCTCTCATTGTATTACCTTGATATTGGATTCTCAGCATAAGCCATTGTGGAAATTAATTGTCTACGCCAGTAGTATCAGATGGTGTCAGTATCATGTCTTCAGATCCAGCTATGAGGATTTCTAGGAAGGTATTCAGGAAAGTTAAGAATCTCAGGAGCTCTAAATCCAATTGTTCATACACTCTCAAAGTTGAAACGATTATGTTTTCGAGTTCAGCTTTACTTTTCCCTTTTTATTCAGGATTACTTTTCCTCTTTTACTAAAGCGAAAAACGTTTGTTGGTTTTGTTTGAATGTATATATGCTTTGAATATGATTGATGCTTACCAGAAATGCATGAAATGCAGTAATAGTATTTACTAAGGACGAACGAGGGTAGTAGTTCAACGAAGTTTCGCCGGTTCATCCCCACAAGACAACTACAAATCCCCAGCATGGTTAATCTATCTTTATAGATACTTCGAGTTACATCTCCCCTTGAATTTATGTCCATCTCTTTTATCCTCAGTCGGGATACTCAGGAACTTATTCCTTCAATAGAAGTACAACAAACGAAGACGATAGGTTATAAATACTATACTATCAAACGAAACGGGAACGAGGTCCTCATGTTCTTCAGTAACGAATCGGGATTTATTTTCCCTGGCCAGCACTTGTTATACAAGGATATCTAGACGCTTCAGGCTGCATGATTCATACATACATCATTTATATCATACCATAACATATCCATAAATGCATAATACATTTACTTAGATACATCATGCCATGCATGCATACATATTGCATAAACTAACCTTTTCCTTGCAGGATGGTTATATACAGATAAAATACTATCAACAATTCACAACAGTTCAGAGACGATCTATGCGAAGATCTAGTGATGATACTTAATTCAGGGATGATCGCCACGAAGATTCATTACTGATAATCATTACTCAAGTTGTCCTTGGATAGTAGGCAAACGGTCTATACGAAGATCCATTCCCTAATCCAGGATATTTTCAAAGGAATGTAATCGTCACGAAGATATAATCCTGATATTCTTGGATAGTAGGCAAACGGTCTATACGAAGATCTATTCCCTAATCCATGATATTTTCAAGGGATATATTCTCACGAAGATTTAATCCTAATATCAAGTTGTCCTTGGATAATAGGCAAACGGTCTGTACGAAGATCTATTCCCTAGTCCAGGATATTTTCAGGAAATTTCATCCTGATAATCTATTTGTTCTTGGATAATAGGCAAACGGTCTATACGAAGATCTATTCCCTAGTCCAGGATATTTTTAGAAGATTTAATCCAGATACTCTTTTTATCCTCAGATAGTAGGCAAACGGTCTGTACGAAGATCTATTCCCTAGTCCAGGATATTTTCAGAAGATTTAATCCTGATATTCTTTTGTTCTTGGATAGTAGGCAAACGGTCTATACGAAGATCTATTCCCTAATCCAGGATATTTCCAGAAGAGATAATCATCATGAAGATTTATTTATATTATCCAAAACAGTTCAGAGACGATCTATACGAAGATCTAGTGCTGACATTTAATTCAAACCATGTTGTATAAACGATTCAGAGACGGCCTATACGAAGACTTAGTACTGATATCCAGTATCAACATCAAGATACTATCACCTTTTGATATTATGGATGGCATCTATAAGTCCATCTCCAGTTTTTCCAAGTGGCATTTTCAAGCCCACTTAAGCATATACAACTAATCATCAAGTGTTACTTTATGCATCGGCGAAAGCAAATTTTTGGGCTTTTGTGTTCAATCCCCTTCAACCTTCCAGGTCACGAATGGCACATATACCAATCTAACCCCTCAGGTTTCAGAAAATTGAACAGGGGCAGCTGTTGCACCCCAAAATTTGCCCTCACTAAGACAAGACATTGTGTACTAAGAGGTTCACAAGGTTCACAAGACATCTCACAAGGTTCACAAGACATCTCATGAGGTTCACAAGGTTCACAATTGGTCAGAAAGTTTGACAATCCCCTCAGACAATGCATCCTCCTAAGCAGTGCATCTTAAACTAGGGTTTTGGCTTTCATCAGGCTAAATGGACTTCCAAGACTTCAAGTTAGCTTCATAGCATCCTATATGTGTTCAAGAATTCCCATTTCAAGTTTCAAGACTTTCCCAAAAGATTTGCTCAGTCAGATGATCAGATTGGCTAAAATCAGTCAAAGCAGTCAAAAAGTCAAACTGAGGTCAACTATGGTCAAACCAAAGTCAAACTTCATGATTTTTTGCCAACATCAAGTATATGAAGTAAAATTCATCATTTGATCAATGGTTGATCATGATTCATCAAGGAGATTTCAGATCATCAAGAATCAGGAGTTTCTAAATTAGGGTTTTCATAGGAAAAGTCAACTGAACTTTGACCAGCCATAACTTTCACATGCTTCATCAAAAAATTTCCATCCAAAGCTAATTTTGAAGGAAATTGAATTCTATACAACTTTGTGTCTCACAAGCCAAGCCCAAGAATGCTTCATTTGGAAGGTATGAGCTAAGACATTATAGGTCATTTCAAAAGTCAACATCTTCCAAAGAGCATAACTTGAGAATGGTAAAAGATATGGACATGAGACCAAAGAGTTTGGTTAGATGACTCTCTAAGCTTTCTAAAATGTCCAAGAACACCTTCATAGCATTAAAATTGAGGGATTTGTGTCTTTGCAAAGTTGAGAAATTTTTGAGAGGTTTATGAAGCAGATGGGACTTTAGAACCAAACTTCTCCAAATGGGCTTGCATTTTTATGACCCAAACACTACCATGACATCATGCACGAAATAAAAATCATTTATTCAAATTTTTATTCACTTTATTTTATTTATTATGATTTTATACATTAAAAATCATTTTAAATCAAAATAAAATATAAAAGTTGCAATATTTGATAAGATTTTTGTTCTAGAAAGTCATGAAGGTCAATTAAAAGTGATTGAGATCATACAAAATCAGATCAACCAAAAATAGCAAGGATATATCAAAAAATTTCAATATTTGGAAGCATATCTTTTTCAATCTCAATTGATCCAAAAATCCAAAGTATGGTCTGATTTTTTGACCTAGTTAGGTCATACTATATATGTACAACTCATACAAACACAAAGAAAAAAAATTTAGCCTCCAAGAGCAAGAACCAAATTTCAAGAAATTCAGAAAAAAAAGCTATCCCCATTATCAAGTTCATACAAAAATGCATGAACTGAATTGAAATTTTGAAGTTTTCTTTAGTTTTTTTAATTCTATTTATTCTTGATATTTTAATCAATTTTGTTTATCTAACGTTGTTTGTCTCATGTTATAGAAGCTTTCTGGGTTGATTATTCGAAGCTTCATGACCAAAACCGAATCCTACCATAGTTAGGGTTTCAAGCTCAAATTTGGGGTTTTTACAAATTTCGCAGGAAATTTCAGAGGTCAAGAGGTTTATTCATGAGGACTGCGCATAGCCTAGTGGCTAAGGTTGGAAACTAGAAGGTCAAGGGCGTGAGTTCAATTCCCACTCACAACATTTTGGGCAAAAACCTGCTTTTCTTTCATATTTTCCTTTAATTTCTCTAATTAACACATTTTCTAATTGATTTATCCTTTTAACCATGATTAACCTCAAAAAATTTCTCTAAAGTAAATATTTTCCTATTTTCACTCGTTTTTATGTTATTCTTTATCCGCCTTATCATATAATATATGTTTTCCATGTTTAGTAACACATGCACGCATGACCCAATGGTAAAGGTTCTCCAGAGGTTGGAATAAAAAGGCTTGGGTTCAAACACTGGACACAACATTTTGGCAAAGAAACATGGGTTCTTCATCATTTTCTTTATTTTCCTTAATTTATCTTTTAAACATGGTTAACCTATTATTTTTAATTAATTTTTTTAACAAATCTTTTTTTTATTAAATTTAGGTTAGCATTTTTTATTAGTATTATTACTTTTATATTTGGGTTTATTAAAACCTCAAACTTTTTTTTATAAAAACCTTAATCAACCTGTAAATGTTTTTTAATTTAATTAATTCTCATAATTCACTTTTCTTAGATTTATTTAATTATTAGGCTATTTTAATATAAATTGTTTATATATTTTCTTTTGTGAAACTCAACATTGGAAAATTTTGTTTTACTAACATGTTTTTTTTCATTTTTATTATATAATAGGTATTTGTTACACTTATTCATATGCAGACCCACAACTTAGTGGCAAGGAACTGAGGTTTGAAGCATTTTGATGAAGAAACATGGGTGTCCCAGTGACAAAGAACTCAATGAAGCAAAAATGGCAAACCCCCATTATTTTGGTATCTCTAACTTTATTTTTCCCTTTTTCATCAAATTATGTATTTTCTTTGAATTTCCTTATTATTATATTTAAAATAATTTCTAAAAGATAAAACATAATCTTTTTTTTATTTTATTTTTAAAACTTATATTTTTATTATAAACCTTAATTTTTTCATAAACCTTAATTTTTTTCCCTAAACCTTAATTTTAAACCTAAGTCTTAATTTTTTTTCATAAACTTTAAACCCTAAAAATTTGACCCTAATTTTTTCAAAACCCTAATTTCTAAACCCTAATTTTATTAACCCTATTTTTTTATTAACTTTAACATTTAACTTAATTAATTTTTGTTCTAAACTTTAATTAAATAATTAATCATTTTTTATGTAAATAATTAGTATTTGTTTATTATTATCATTAATTATTCTTTTTTATTCTTTTTTTTTCTAAATGTTCATTTAACTTAAAAGAATAATATTCTCTCTTGAATTTTTATTTCTTTTTTTTATTTTATTTTCACTAACCCTTTTATTATTATTATTATTATTATTATTATTACTAACCATTTAAATTATTGCTTATTATTATTTATCATTGTTTATATTTTTCGATTATATTGTAATTATCCCAAAGCTTTGTAATAGTTTAGGATTATGTTTTTGCTTTATTTTTATTGTAAATATATTAACTGCGTGGTTAATAATTAGGGAGTGCAAACATAATTGTAATTAATTTAATTTAGATAATTAACTTTAAAAGATAAATATTTGAAAATAAACACTCACACACGTAAGTCGATCTTTGATTGTCATCTTGCACTTTCTAGGGTATTCCTCTTGGTTGCCTTAAAATAAAATGGTCAAGTCCCTCGAATATAGGGGTGTCTTAAGCAAAGTCCCTTCACTTATAAAATAATCAAGTCCCTATAAATTTAAAAGATCAAGTCCCTTCGAGGTTGCCTACGGAATAATGATCTTGTCCCTTCGAATAAATGATGATAGTCCCTACGAATTGCTAAAGACATCCCTTAAGTTGCCTTCATTGACCATACGATGACCCTACGCCTGTCCCTTATACAAATCCAAAGTAATGACTACCTATTCCTTAATAATAGGGATAGTCTTACTTTTGAAGAAACATAAAAGAACTTGAATGACTTAGCTTAGGGTAGGTACCTCATAGTTACTTGCTCACACTTCAAAAAATACTTTTCACACCTCACAATACTTTCAAACATTTTCAAATAAGGCTTTGTATACATCCATACGAGGATCATTACAAAGTACTTAGAAAAATTTCTAATCACACACTACACTCTTCAAAAACAATTTAAGTGAGCTAAGTAACTAAGAGCTCATGGATAACCATGGATATAAAGGGTGCTAACACCTTCCCTTTATATAACCTACCCCCCGAACCCAAGTCTTTTAAAAATAGGTATTTCCTGTTCTTTTATGTCCTTTCCACTTGGATAAAATAAAAGTCGGTGGTGACTCTTGCTATTCGCAATATTTATAGAAAGTCAGTTCTCCCACCGTGTTACAGGGGTGATACAAATAGACCTCTCAGTTGGCACTATAATAAGGCCAATAATGTTTATGGTGATTGCGTCGAAGGATAATTATAATATGTTGTTAGATCGAGACTGCATCCATGGCATTGGTGCAGTCCCTTCTTCAATGCACCAAAGGATCGCCATTTGGCATATGTTTACCTTGAAAATTGTAAACAACCGTTGGTCCTTTAAAAACAACACAATGTTCTCAATCACTCACAGGATCGACTAGATTAATCCAAGGACGTGTGCTATAATTGGTTTTTCAGGAATAATGTTATAAACTCTTCGACAGACTTTATGAAGTATTTTGATAAAAAAGAGAAAATAAAAACAAATAATACTCAAAACAATTGAAGTCAAAAGTAAAGTGGAATAAAGTGTAAATGACAAGGAAGTGTAAAGAAAGCAAGTAAAAAGACAATAAAATACTGAATAATAAACTTGCTTGAAGATAAAGAGACTTCAAAATAAAAGCTTAAACATAAATTGCATTGATATAAAAAAAAGGGTGGTGATCTCATCACGTACATTCTCGCCTTCACTCGTTTCTCTACACACTAGTACTTTGAGTGTTTATGTAGTAACTTGTACAATATGATTCACACCAATTCTAACACTAGAACTACTTTATTTATACTAGTCTAAAGTAACCACCATTGGCAGTTTACTCCTAAGAATATGCCACTCGACACTTTGCATATTCTTGGACTTCCGATGTGTGCCACTTATCTTTATTCAAATTTGAAAGAAACATAACTTTTCCCTCCAATATTGATCTCAACTATTGCATGTTTGTCATTCCAAGGATAAGCGGTCGAAGACAATTCTTTTATACTTAGAAAATATTCTAAGTCTGCATCCTTATACTCCCTACGTCTTTGATTCAAGCCTCTTCAGCTTTAATTTAGTCGAAGCTCTTTCCTTTCTACCAAAACATAACACTAAAGTCAACTAGATGTCGAAATTAGGAGCTAACAAATCCCCCCCCCCCAAAAAAAAAATGTCCTTTCGACCTAGCTGACAGAAGGGTCATTTTTTTATCATAGCTTTCGACACCCATCTTTTGACGACACAAAAGTATGGTCATAACTGACCAACCCACGATCAAGAAACTATTCAGTTTCTACCAACCACTCTCATGACGTCACGTCATAATGGTTTTTACAAATTCCCTCCTCAACAGACACTCTATCACTAGCCATCATTATGCTTTTCCTTGAACCTACTGGTCATACCTATAATCCAGAGGTTGAAAACAAAGACACCATGGGCTTTGCTTCATGAAAACAAACACATTGCCTTTTTAACCATGTGGCTCTGTAAATATGTTTTCTTCTCTAAGTCCTTGCAGGTGGCCAGGAAATATTTGCCTTTGGCTAACCAACTGCATAAAAATGCAGGAGTATGCCTCAGTGAGGTAATATTGGCCTCACTTTATGAATCAATCAGTGAGAGTGTTGTTGGCCTAAAGAACGTGGATTCGACTGTGGCTTTCCAATTAGCTGGACCCCTCTTGCTACTTCAATTATGACTCAATGCCACATTTGAGGCTAACCTACCCATCAAAGGAATTATTGATGAAAACTTCGATGAAATCAAAAATAGAAGAGTTGAAGGGACTCACCTAGCACAGCTAACCCCTTATGACAAGGGGATATCCCTTTAAGGATATTTTTCTAGCTACATTATGATGTTTTCCAAGAGATGCGACTATAGTCCCACCATGGCTCCTTTTGCTAGGAGAAATTATGGACCATAATGGTTCACTAGGTCATTTCCCCTAACATCCAAAAGTCGCCAAGAAGATTCAAAAGCAATTTGGGAGGGCTTTTTGGTTCCTAGGTTGCTGGTCCAAAAACTGAATCATCAAAGAGGTGCATCATCTTTAATTTCCTACCAGCCCAATATAGTCTCTCGACAATTTGGATTGGCTCAAATCTATCATAAGTTTTTGTATGTTAAGAAAGGACATATCAACCTTTTTGATGATATCTTTGACGAGGAGGCCACTTCTCTTCGACTTGCTCGAATTGTCAGTCCAACCCAACTTTACTTGATCCAATATGACCCTAACTTCCTTTGCACACAAGAATTCTATCAATGGTGGTCAAAGTACTACCAAGAGAAATTATTTGATGCTTCTACTTTTTCCTTATTACTTACCCAATCTTTTGCTAATGTGTAGGAAAAGTTTAAGAAAGATAAATATACTCATGTCCAAGAGATTCAAGCCTTCCAAAAGTACTTTGAAATTGTCTATCGACCAAATGACCTTAGTCGAACCATTAGTAAGGTTGTTGTCACTTTTAAGTAGATTTGTTTTATAGAAAATGGAGAAACTGAAACTCCCCAAACCCTAAATCCTAAACCCTAAACCCATCAAGTAGATTCCAAGGCGCTTTGCACATGAAGTCCTCTCAAAGATCAAATAAGAGGTCGGAAGGCTTTTCAAATGTAAATTCATCCGTACGACCAAGTATGTCGAATGGATTGCTAATATTGTATCGGTCATTAAGAAAAATGGTACTTTAAGGGTTTGCATTGATTTTAGACATTTAAATGATGTAACCCCCAAAGATGAGTATCCAATGCATGTGGCAAAATATATAGTTGATTATGCTACAAGACATGAGTACCTTATCATGCTCGACAGGTATTCTGGGTACAACCAATTATTCATTACTGACAAAGATGTGCCGAAAATGGCATTTCGATGTCTTGGAGCCTTAGGCACCTATGAATGGGTTGTAATGCCTTTTGGTTTAAAAAAAGTCGGGGCAACATATCAAAGGGAAATGAATTCGATCTTCCATGATTTTATTGAGACTTTTATGCAGATTTATATATATGAGATTGTTGTTAAGTCTATTTTAGGGAAAAGTCATATTGACCACCTACGACAATCCTTTGAAAGGATTAAGAGACACAATTTGAAAATGAATCCTCTCAAGTGTGTTTTTTTTGTGCATGGGATATTTCCTAGGCTTCGTGGTCCAAGAAAAAGGAATCAAAATAAACCAGAACTAGACCAAGGCCATCATGGAGGTGAAAGCCCCATCAACAGAAAAGGAACCACAATAGTTACTAGGAAAGATCAATTTCTTAATAAGGTTCGTCTCAAACCTAAGTGGCAAGACTCAATCCTTCTCACATATGCTTTGACTCAAGAAGGAAGGTCTTGAATGGGGGTAATCTTAATAATAGGCTTTCGACATGATAGAGGAGTACCTGGTCCACCCTCCGATTTTGACGCCTCATTATAGAAATAGGAGTATGATATATATATATATATATATATATATATATATATATATATATATATATATATATATATATATATATATATATGCATCTAGTAAGACTTTAGAGAGCATGTTGGCTCGAGAGGATGAAAATGGCGTCGAAAGATCCATTTACTACCTTGATAGGGTCTTAAATGATGCAAAAACTAGATATAACATAGTCGAAAAGTTATGCTTATGTTTATATTTCTCATGTACAAAGCTGAAGCATTATATAAAACCAGTTTACGTTTCGTCTCATTTCGACATTATTAAACATATGTTGTCTAAACCAATTTTGCGTAGTTGAATTGGTAAATGGGCATTAGCATTAACTGAGTATTCTTTGACTTACTGATAAGTGCAAATTGTAGGTATTTTTGTATATAAGTTTTGTTGCACTTATCGATACTTTTTGTTAGAATCGTTCGAATAAATCCCGCTTTATTTGTAAATATGTTTACCTTACATTATAATGTATATATTACGTTATCTTATAAATAACATTGAATTAAACTGTTTTCCATTTATTTTTGTAGGTTTTAAATCATTGATATTGGAGCATTGTTAAATAGAGCATTGAATAAGCTTTCCAATGCTTCGAACCGGGCGAAAATCGGAGTTACGGTTCAAAAGATATGAAGAAAACAATTTTTGGAATTTTGAACTTCCAACAGGTTTTTCGCTGAGCGAGCTCTGAGCTTGCTGAGCAAGTTGTAAGGTGGTTTAACAATTTTTTAGGTCTCGCTGAGCGAACCCTGCGATCATGACAGCTTATATAAAGGGGAAAACAATTTTTTTAGGTTATGGTCTGGGTATTTTTTGCTCCCACTCCATCAAACTTCATTTCTTCATAGATTTAGCTTAGAAAACATCAATGGAGCTTGCAATCAGATGATCCGGAGTCGAATCTCTAGTCTATTGGTGTTTTGACAAACTAAGAAATGTTAGGTCCTTCTTTTTCTCTTCTTTTTGTAATCTCTATTTATGGGTTTTGTATGTGTATTTACTTTGATATTATGTATATTTGTTGATCATGGTGTTATATTAAACTTGATTTACAAATCTTTATCCATGTTGTCCTTGATTTTTTCTTTATGCGTGGGGTTTGGGTTGTGTTAGAGATAAACATCACAAATCTTGACTAGGGATGATTATCTGTTAGTTTCTGGATGTTAGAGATAGATTTAGAGCTAACAATCTTTATGGGTGTCAGATCTTAATGCTTTCGTGTCGGTTGTGTCAGGCGCGAGAGTGTCGATGCGAGTGATATGAATGTCTTTCGTAACTTGAGTCGGGTGCGAGAGTGGCGACAAGAGTAATACGATTGTTCTCTAAACTCAGTGTGTCAGAGACAAACAGTGTTGTAAGTGATGCCAGATGATATTTATGAGTATTATATGTTGAGTATAATTGGTCGATAAGTTTAAGTTTGTGACGAGTAGATTATATGCATGCCTGATAAGTTTCTTCTCTATGAAAAATGAATTATTTTTATGTTAATATTTACTTTTATGTTTCTATGTCTCAACCCATTCAAACCAAACTTAAAAACTTAGTTATTGTCGAGCGGCAGTTCAATAGAACCGATCTCTGTGGATACAATAAATTCCCGGAAAAATACTTCCAAAACTTTTGTTGCTTGCCGCTGTACCGCATTCCAACACTTACATGCCTCTAAAGGCTATTAAAGGACAAATGGTAACAAACTTTATAGTCGACCACTCTATAGTCGAAAACTCCCTAAACTTTCTAAAACTTGAACCTTTGAAGTTATACTTCGATGTTTCTAGTCATAAAGAGGCGATGGGCATATGAGTACTAATTATTTCTCCTAACAAAAATCCAACAAAATTCAAGCATAAGGTCGAAGGCCTTTGTTCAAACAATGAGGCTGAGTATGAGGCATTGATATTCGGACTTGAGATCTTGTTAGAATTGGGGAAAACTTGAGTCGAAATAATGGGTGACTCAGAGTTAGTTATAAAACAAATCACAAAGGAGTACAAATGTGTTAAGGAAAATCTTATTATGTACTTTGTGATAGCCAATCGACTCTTGAAAAGGTTCGAAATGGTAACCATTCAACACATACATCGACTGGAGAATCAAGAGGCACATGAATTGGCCCAAATTGATTTTGGGGTATAAAATTTCAAAGGAAAAATTGCAAGATGCAATCGAAGTTAGAGGAAGACTTATGCCAGCCAGGTTATCCCTATAATATCTGGATACAACAAAGCTAGGGTACGCTGACAAAGAAAATTTCGAGATACTGGTTGTAGACAGCTTGATAGATGAAGATCGAAGAAAGCCAATAATATAGTACTAACAGAATCCAACAATGTTTGTTGAACGAAAAATTAGGTATCGAGCTTTAAGTTATATTCTTATAAGGAACAAGTTATTTAAACAGACCCCTGAAGGAGTCTTACTTAAACGTCTTAGTGAATCTGAGGCATATTTATCCCTCTTTAATATCCATGACGAGGCATGTGGGGCACATCAGGTAGACCATAATATGAAGTGGGTGTTATTTTGACAATGAATGTATTGGCCCATTATGCTTACAGATTGCATTGAATTAGCGAAAGGATGCCAAATGTAACACCCTTTTATCCCACAAACAATTATAGAAAAATATTTCATATTATCAGAGTAAAAATCAATAAAAAAAGGTGCCACATATGTTCAAAACATCATAAGTAATCATTGTCTTGTCCCATAACACGGGTTACACATTCATCATTAGCATAATAATTAACAATTGCGCAACGGAACCATACTTATAATTCAATTCAGTTAAAAATACTTCATAAGAAACGTATCTAATTCAAAATAACACCAACAATGTGAAAAATTCCAACATAAACCAAAAGAAACGTGAGGTTCGTAAACTATTCCCAACCCGATGTTACATGACACAGAGCAGGACACCTTTTAAAACACTACTAAAACGAAAAAAAAATAACGCTCCAATACTCAATCCTCCAGCACCACAAGTCTACTCTGGGTTATCTGCAAGTTACCCACATAAGAGGCGACATTTCCAAGCAAGCAGGGCGAGAAATCACAATTAATTATAATAATATAATAACATGGAAAAATAAATAGAATAAGCAACAACGACGTCATAGAATCATCAACAAATATTTACAGCACAATCACATTTACATCATTCATATGGAATTTCAACTATAATGAAATGCAAATAATGCATGTGGTACCGATTCTCCATGGATGGACACTGGCCATTAACCCTCCCAAAGAAACACAACATAATCAACATATCACTTCAACCCGTACAATGGGATTGAAACTACCAATGGATCGAAGCCCCAACATAATATGCTATGAAATGCAAAGATGTTAATTCTCCTCAATTCATCAAAAATCAACATGTGCATCATTCATTTCATATTCAACAAGTAATCATCATACAATCATGTTTTATCATCAATATATCAGCAAAGCAACTCGGCAATAAAAATCAGCATGAGAAAACATCAAGAAACATCAAAAACAGCAAAAACAATGGTCTGACACGGCCACCTGTCTCTTGTGACATGACCCATGTCAGAAAACCTGCACCCATAAATACAAACAACAAAATGCAACAAATACAATGGTCTAAAACGGCCGCCCGTGTCCTGTGGCACGGCTCGTGTCAGGATCACTGTAACCAAAAAACTATTTTTCCCCAATAGAATAAGCTGACATGGGTGCCCGTGTTGTTTGACACAGCCCGTGTTAGGATGCAAAAAACCTGATTTTCCAAAAAGTGATTTTTCTTGCTGCATTTTCGACTCCAAATACCCCAAAAATCCAGTTTTGTCCAATACGAAATTTGACCAAAAGACTCACACAATACACATACATAAACACGTATCATTCTAATTCACTATATTTTATCAATTCATTCACTCCTAACTCAATTTACATCATCAAACACAACAATTACTCAAAATCCACGAAAACATAGTCTATTCATAAACCAATTCCTATAAAATCATAATAAACTGTGAAAACTCCCCATACCTTAGAGAAATTTGTAGCTTTTTCCTTCTTTCTCCAAGATATCCTAACAATTCTTCAAGATCCTAGGGCTTTTCTCTTCCTCTTCTCTTCTTCAGCGTTCTTCCTCACAAAAACATGATAAGTTAAAAAAGTGATCGGTCTTCCCTTCTTTAGACAATTATCCCAGTTTATGAACTTTCAATTCTATCCTTACTCCTTTCTTTTTATGACCACCTTGCCCTTTTCTTATTATTTTAATAATAATAATAGTCTAAATAATACATGATTATTCATTCTATTAAAATTATTTTAAAATATTCTCTCTTGATCCAAAATTCTCCAAAATTCTCCAAAAATCACCAAAACTTCTTAATTCTTTCTAAATTATTTAAATAAATAATTAATTAATTGATTAATTTTCGGGGCATTACAACTCTCCCGTACTTAAATAATTTTTGTCCTCGAAAATTACCTGAAGTAAACAGAGTCGGATACGACTCCTTCATCTGATTTTCACGCTCACAGGTCCAACTTTCACCAGCTGGTCTGCCCCATAATACCTTCACTAAATCAATCTCTTTACCTCGCAGTTGTTTCAATTCTCGATCATCAATCCTCACAGGAAAAGCTTCAACTATCATGTTATCCCGTACATGAACATCATCCATTTGGATCACATGTGATAGATCCAAAATATACTTCCTCAATTGTGACACATGAAACACATAATGTAAATTCGCAAGTGACGGCGGTAAAGCCACCATTCCTATCTGTCGCTCCCCGGATTTTCATCCCGGTGCAAACGCGAACTGTCGGCGATGTTGGAGGTTGAGGTTGAATAGAGTCGCCAGCTAGACATTTTTATCCCGAAGGAAAGTAATGCTGCATAAACCTGGAAAGATATAGATAAGACGGTTGCGAACCAAAGAGACTGAGTAAGGGGGTAGGTTACGACCTGGGAAGGTATTATCACCCATATCGTACGTCGTACTCGACGGGATCCACGCTTACCTGATTGTGTTTTAAAAGGGGATAGTGTATGTGCTAAATTGTGCATAAAAATCTAGGGAGAAAAGGATGTACAAAGTGTCAGCGTAAAAAGGTGAGTGCTCAAAATGAGGCTAAGAAAAGAAAGCTGGAAAGAGGAGAGGGGGGAGACCTGGGGACTTTTGTTCGATAACCGTTAAGTTATGCCTACGTATCCTCTCATGCAATGAGGAAGTCAGAACACCGTAGTTTGACTCAAAGAGACTGAGATGACTTTGTTATTGTCGCTCCCGACAGGTGACACCGGGTCAGATGAAGGTACAGACGCGAACGGTCGGCGAGGGGAACAGTGAGAACACACAGCCGTGAACTCACTGGAGAATGAATAGAGTCGCCAGCTAGGCATTTTTATCCCGGAGGAAAGGCAATGCTGCATAGACCTAGAAAGAGATGGATAAGACGGTTTGCGAACCAGAGAGACTGAGAAAGGGGGTTGGTTACAACCTGGGAAGGTATTAGCACCCAGATTGTCCGCCGTACTCGACGGGATCCACGCTTGAAAGATTTGTGTTTTAAAGGGGTAGTGTCAGTGCAATCTGTGTATAAAATAGCTGGAAAGCAATATGTACAGGTGTCAGTGTAAAGAAATGTGATGTGTATAAATGATGTGTCAGTGTAAGGAAAAGAGTATGCTCAAGATCATGAGGCTAAGAGAATGATGCTGGAAAGAGGGGGAATATGCAGAGACTTTTGTTCGATAACTGTTAAGTTATGCCTACGTATCCTCTCGTGCAATGAGGAAGTCAGAACACCGTAGTTCGACCCAAAGAGACTGAAAGATGAATTGACTTGATGAACTGCTTGCTTGTCAATGCTCAAGTGTATGACCTGTCTGGCTCAGGTGCTTACTGTCTTGCATTAGACGGGAGAAGCAAGTTCTCGATTGTGAGTGAGGATGATGAGAAAAGAATCCCGGAGGAGACGATTATTGTTTGTTTTTGTGCTTTCAGTCTTTTATTGCTTTTGGATTTTTGCCATAAGAAAATGAGCTTAAGTCTAAACCAATGGATTTAGTAAACTCATCACATCTTCCCTCTGATCAGGGGTAATGAGAATACCTTAAGTGCGAAGTCAGATTCTCACACTTAATCACCTTCGGTGTAGGATTAAGATCATTAACCCACTTGTGATTATTTAGATGTTTTTGTGATTTTTGTTTAGTGTTGAGTAATGAGGTTAAGCCATAATCAAGGATTAAACAGACTCATTACACCATCCTAAAAGAAGGATAATAGATGAGAATGTTTAAGTTGAGAAAAACTCCTCAACTTAATCCATGATTAGGGATTAAACCCATGACAAAACAAGCCTTTATTGAGTGGATTTTAGTTAATGGTATGATGATGAAGTGTTTTTTATGATTTGCAAGACAACTTGAGGGGGACTTGTCCATTAACACTAGGGTTAGTCCTTCTTAACCACTTAAGGAAGAATTAGAACCCTAATGCAAGGCCCAAGTTACAAGTGTGATGTCTTGATACTTATTAAGTGAATTGATTAAGAGATTTAAACACATAAAGGGTTCAAGACTTAGGATTAAAGTTATACACTCCAGCCTAAGAGAAGGATGCAGGCATAAGCTTAATCACAAAGTCTTAAAGCCTTTAGGGTTTAGTCCCTGATTATGAGATGAGAGGAGAAGGCTCAAAAGAGACACAAAAGGTAAAACTATGGGGGGACTAATCAAAACCCTAATTCATTATCATGCTTGGATGATCCTAAGGTTTGTGAGGTTTTCAAGAACAATCTTTAGAAGAACCACCAGGAAGCAGATGAACAGGATCAAGAGAAGCAAAGTGACTTGCTTCATTCAAGAAGTCAAGTCACTTGAAGAAAGAAAGTGGGGAGGAGAAGAATGAGCAAGCTCAAACTCAAACACAAATAAAAATGCAGCAATGGATGCAAGAGAGATGAAAAGAAAAGGTATGAGAAGTGAAGGCAAATCCACTTCTCAAGTTACTTACCACCTGCAATGTTAGAAAGAAAATGCAATGCAATGCAAGATGAGATGAAATGATATGATGCTATACCAAACCAGAAGCATGCACATGATATTAATGATGTTATGAGGTGCTGCAAACATGAGGCAAGACAATGGGGATGTTCATACAAGATTATGAATGCAAATGATGCAAGCTAAGGAGCATGAACAAACATGAAATGTTATGAATCATACAAGACAAATGACATGGAAAATATGTAATGCAATGATCAATGATGCTTTATACATGTCTTGAGATGTCAAATGAATCATAAGAATGCACAAAATGCAAAGATAAGTCATGTTATGCAAGGAAATGCAAGAGGGATGCAAATGAAAGCCCAAATTAGGGTTTATGGATCAAACATCAAACACAAACCAAAAACAGAAGCAAAGCCCTAAAGCAAAAAATGGAAAATGGTACCTAAGGAAACCCTAGACCTATAATAAACCACTGCCCAAAGGGGAGCTCTCAACTCTCAACCAAACTCAAGTTATGAATTTTCTAAGTTATTAGGGTTTTTTAGGGTTCTTAACAAAACAAATGCCAATCAATTTGAAAATGCAAGAACAAATCAAGGTCTTTTTATCTTTGAAAATACATGCTAAACACAACACAATGAAAGAAGAACCAATGTCTCAACCTCCTTCAAAAGGCAGAAATGAATTTTCAAACTTATGATCAAAATAATGCATAAAAAATGATTTAATTCAATGAGAAATTCTTAAAATGCATCAAGATCAAAAAAGAAATTTGGTTTGAAGGTTGGACAATGTTTCTAAATGTCTTAGAACATTTCATGAATTTTTTTGTAATTTTTAAATACCTAAAAGTATTTTTAATTAATTAATTCCCATTAATCAATTAAAAATAATCTTTTAAATATTTAAAAATACTTTTTGATGATGAAAAATAAAATAAAAAATATTTTTGTGTCATAAAAATTAATAAAACTCAGAGGAAAAAGTTTCATAATTTTTATGCATTTTTTGCTATTTTAAATAAAATATGCAAAACAAATGAGAAAGAAATGAATTAAAATTAAATAAAAATGAAAGTAATCAGAATGAGAGGCTGGGATGCAATCTGGGGAGGAGATGGTTGACTTGGCGCGTGATCTAAGGGTCACAATTCAAACTAGCCTAATCCTGATTAATTAAATATTAAATCATAATTAAAACTTAATGAAATGATCTAGGCCTTTCATTCACGCGCGGGAACCAGGATCTAAAGGCCCAGATTCAAACTCAGTGCCCTAACCCTAATTAATAAATAATGACTTTCAGGCTGCCGGAGAAGACTTCCGGTCGTCTTCTCCGGCCAGCTCTCACCTGAGAAACTTCAAAACCTCTCAAAACGTACCAAAAATGAAAACCAAGAACATGGAAATGATCCTCATCCTCTCACGAACCAAACCCCTCTCTCAAAACAAATTTATATTTACTAAATCAACTGAATCGAAGAGAAAAAGTTCTAGGTCACGCAAGCTTCAGAAACAAATTAAATGCTCAAATCACAACCATTTTCAAAACCAATGGTACCAGAATGATCAGCAAGACATGAAGAACAAGTTTGTAACAAGAAAAAATCATTTCTGGAAAAAATTATTTTCGAGCTACCTGAGATTTGGAGCTTTCAGTTCTGGAACTTTCTGGCCACTTCTTTCAGTGCAAACCACTCCACTTGATCCCCCAAAGCTGTTTGGATGCTCAAAATGAGTTTGTGCTGGCTGGATGGTGAGATTCGAATGCTCCTGCTTCAGGCTCAGTCAACAATGGCTATGGTGATTCTGGCTCTTTCAGGTCATGGTGAATGATGGTTTGAGGTCCAAATGATGTATGGAGAAGCTTTGCAGGGTTTGTTTGGCTGCTTGTGGGCTAGGGAAGGAGATTCGAAAGTAACTGCAGAAATGAAGTGAGAGATGGCAGTGAGGTGTTCTGGCTGTTTTTGGCTTGTGTTCTTGGCTCTTTGTGATCTATAGAACAAGGTGAGTTGAAAGATGGAAGTGGTTGAAGTGTTTTGTGGCTGGGCAGAGGGATTCGAAACAAAATGCAAGAGGGAATGTTTTTTGTGAATGTGTTGAATGTGTTGGTTTCAGCCTTGCCTTATGTTATGGCTAGCTTGCAAATTGTTGACATAAACAAATCTGATTGGCTTCTTGATGTGACTTGTGCTTTTGTGATTGGTAAGTTTGCTTTTGCCAAAAGTCAAAAATCTTGTAAGAGAAGCATGGGCTTGATACTAGGCAAGTACAAGGGCTAGGTCTGGCGCATCATGGTGAGTATGTGAGGCTGGCTTGATTCAAGGACCAATGCAGCAAGTTGGTGAAGCATGATCATGAGTTTTGCAACTTGGTTACTTTATGGATTTTCATGAAAAATGCCTTGTTACACAAACCAAACCATGAGCAAACTTGATCCAATTCTGATTTTTAGGACTTAGAGAATGTTTGTGTAATGGTTTGAAATGAATTAGAGGTCACATGATGCATTGGTTCAAGGTTTTGCAAAATTTCCATTTGGTGCACAACTTGAATTTTAGTGATTTTTGCCAACTTTAACAAACCATAACTTTTGATCCAAGATGAATTTGATCATGTTCTTGTACTTTTTGAAAAGGGAAAGATGAGATCTACAACTTTCATGACCAAAGTTTTTCCATTTGAAGCATTTTTGGATCAAAAATCAAGGCTTGAAAAATGACCTAAAATGATGCATTCTTGAAAAGTCAACTATGCCCAAAAAGTCAACATTTGCAAAAACCCTAAATTCTTGATTTCTATGAAATTCAATCTTCTTCCATGATCAAATAAAGACCATATACACTCAAAATGATGAAGATCACCCATTGGTTGGGTCATTGGGGGCCTCAGATGCCCTGATTCTACATTGACTTGTCTGAAAAGTCAACTCTTGATCAGATGACTTCCCCATGGAATTTCTTCATGAAAATTGATATGCATACTCCCTATATCATATAGAGATCAATGGAAACAAGAATGACCAAAAAATTTGGGGTTATGGCCTCTGAAACCAAAACCCTAATTTTCAGTCAACTGTGCAGTTCATCCTGGCTCTGCATCCACTCAAACCCTAGCTCTTGTGATTCCTCTGCATTTTTGACTTTGAGGAGATGGAATATGATATAAGAACACACATGGACCCCTTTGAGTTGATTGGTGGCCTTTGGAATGGCTCCAGATGCTTTGAGGTTGCTCAGATCACAAACCCTAGGTGCAGATGCCTTAGAAACTATCCAGTGAATCAAAAATGAGATATGAGATGATGTGGTTGTGTTTATGCATATGAAATGATCACAAGCCATGGTGTGAATGGGTGAGGGCAAATTTGGGGTGTTTACAGCTGCCCCTATTCAAACATGAGTTAGCTGTGCAGGTTGTAAGCGACGGCTTAACAGGCCAAACAAGATAACTTGTGGTTGAATACCAAAGACAGTCCAAAATTTGCACTCACAGAATGAAGAAGAAAAGAGATATGGATTTGTAAAAGCAAAATAAAGTATATTGTAAAGTGTAGGCGACGGAGGACGACCGTCGAGCAGAGGACGACTGCTGGGTAAGGTGGTATGTGAAGCAAAGCGATGACGGGGACGGCCGACATGCTGGTAAAGTGTATAAAGCAATGACGGGGACGGCCGACATGCTGGGGATAAAAGGTAAAGCTAAGACGGGGACGGCCGACTAGCTGGGGAAAATAAAATATCATGATGGGGACGGCCATCAAGATAAAGCTGCAAAATTCTGAGGATTAATGAAACATGACGGGGACGGCCATCAAGTTCATAAAGGTAAAGTAACCAACGATGGGGACGGCCATCGGGCTAAAAAGGAAAGGGACCACGACGGGGACGGCCATCGGGTTAAAGAATGAATGGAATAAACAGATGATGGGGTACGGCCATCAAAGGTGAAGGACGATCACCTAGCAGGGGACGGCTGCTCTGTTGGGTATAAAAGAAATATGATGGGGACGGCCATCAAAGGTGGAGGACGACCACCTGGCAGGGTACGGCTGCCGAAAATATCAACGATGGGGACGGCCATCGGATAGAAAAGGTCAACGATGGGGACGGCCATCGGACGAGCAAGATGGAGGACGACCATCAAGAAGTGGAGGACGACCACTCAGCAGGGGACGGCTGCTCTCGAGGTTTATCATAACACAGGACGAGTGTTAGATAACCAAAATCAACAATGGGGACGGCCATTGGATAAAGTTGATGAAGGACGATCATCAAAAGGTGGAGGACGACCACCTAGCAGGGGACGGCTGCTAAAACAACGATGGGGACGGCCATCGGATGAGCATGATGGAGGACGACCATCAAGAAGTGGAGGACGACCACTCAGCAGGGTACGGCTGCTCTCAAAGGTATCATAACACAGGACGAGTATTAGATAAAAAGAAAATTTGTTGGCAATCTACTGGGGAGATAGTAAACACGGACGAGCGCTTACATCCAAGAAACAAAAGGTATAAGTGTTTGGTATTGTGTATAGATTAAAGATGCGGACGAGCATCCTTAAGACTATGATACGGACGAGTATCATGTAGAAACAAACTGACACATGCTCAGAGATGATGATACGGACGAGTACCAACTGGTTAACAAAGAGCAAGGACTACTGTCGAATCTGTGGGGATATGAGTGATGATGTATACAAGATACGGACGAGTATCTGTATAAGCGTACCATGAGTAGTGAGTATTGTATTGATGATGAGTGTTTATCTGCTGGGGAGAGTGACACGGACGAGTGTCAAAAGAGAAAAGTATAATATTAACAAGTGTATGGGTGATGAAGGTGTACGCGACTGTGCTGGGGGTATGACACGGACGGGTGTCAAAAAGGGGTGCATATAAGGTATGTGAGTGCAAAAAGGATGTCTTTGGCTTTCTGCTGGGAGTTATGACACGGACGGGTGCCAGAATGTATCCGTAATGAGGGTGATTTGTTTGTAAAGGGTGTTCAGGCGACCTGTTTGGGGAAGTGATGACACGGACGGGTGCCAAAAGGTGTATATACTGGTGTTTGGGATTTGTGAGGCAACTGCTTTTGCTGGGACTCTGATGGGGATTTTTGGGGAAAGTAATCTGTATTCATGAGCGTTTAATTCACAACATGACTTATGATTATGCTATGCATTTGATTTTTGCCGTAATGCTCCGTATTAGACGGAATGCTACGCTCTGGGGGGTGAATATGATGCAGATGCCATGATTATGCAAAGGGGCACAGATCCGGGATTCGGATCCCAATGCTGCGAAGATCTCTGGATGATCTGCTTGAAATGGACCTCCCAGCTGGGGATGAGATCATTGGTAGATCTAATGATGCACTTGTTTGGGGACATAGGTCACTGATTGACATATTCTTATAATATGGGACCCAGCTGGGGTTTGTAGAAGCTTTCCGTACTCTGTTGTGACTTCTCCGTGCGTTGCTCTCCTGAATAAAGGCTTGAAGCTCTGTGGGGAGATGATTCCCTGATTTCTGTATTCTGTTGAGGAAGAATGGCAACCCGGCTGGGGAAGTGAGAGGCAACTCAACTGGGGAGAGCAACAGGAGGCAACTCAGCCGGGGATATAGCATCCTGAGTGTTAAGCCTGTTTGTTGATTTGGCAACTTTGCTGGGGAAGGCAATGGGGAGTAACTCAGTTGGGGATAGAGCATCTCGGATGCTGAGATTGAGTACATGCTGATTTAGCAGCTCCGCTGGGGAAATGGGCACCTTCGATGCTGTATGTTGAAGATAGACTGAGTTGATAATGATTCTCCTACTTGCTGAGACGTAACCTGCATGCCCCGGGTTGCGTTCTGGATACCTGCAATCCTGCAAAGATAATGGAACGTACAAGAGGTCCCGAGGTATCCCTTACTGGATTCCGTCATAGGAGTTAAGTACTTTCGAGAGTAAGTATATTCCCTGTAAGCATGTGTTTTTTTTTTTTTTTTTTTTTTTTTATTATTTTTATTATTATTTTTTTTATTTTATTTTTAGAGAAAGGCATCTGTACTTATGCAGTTGTATTTTAGAGATATCAGACAACTCTTTGCAAAACATAAATGTGAAAACATGACATGACTGAAAAATCTGATTTTATTAATTCATGTGCCCTGAATTGGCAAGATACAGTCAAAGAAACATATCTCCTGAAATGAGGAGATTGTTACAAATTGAGAAATAAAGTGCTGGCGGTGTTGACGACGCTTTGAGGAGCTTCCTCTCCTGCTATGACTCGTATGACAATGACATTCTTCTCGTCTTGCTTTCTGGAGAGAGTTGATTCTGGTTGAAGTCTGATCCTTTGAAGCTTACCAAGTTGTAGGTGATACAGACGAATTCAGAATGCAGTTGTTCGCTTATTCCCTTATTTTGCATGGATCGCCTTTTCGGGTTTTCAATCCATCGGGATACCCATTTTTGCCTGAGCTGTCCAATGCGGCTTTTCAACTCAGCGGGTGTACATTTTTTTAATTTATTTCCCTTACTTTTGCCCGAGTCTTTTATTCTGTTTTTGACTCGCCGGGATGCCCTATTTTTGCCTGGACTTACATTCTGTTTTTATGTCCAGCGGGTCATTTTATGCGAAGTATTTTTTAACTGCATCTGAATTCACAGGGGACGGGAAATCTTCACCATCCATGGTGCTGAGCATCAGTGCTCCACCAGAGAAAACTTTCTTCACCACGAATGGTCCTTCATAATTCGGAGTCCATTTGCCCCTGTGGTCTGTATGAGGAGGGAGGATTCTTTTCAGCACAAGATCTCCCACTTGGTACTCTCGGTGCCTGACTTTCTGATCGAAGGCTTTCTTCATTCTTTTCTGATATAGCTGCCCATGACAGATTGCAGCCAATCTTTTCTCTTCGATCAGACTCAGCTGTTCGTATCGGGACCGTACCCATTCTGCTTCACTCAGTTTAACATCCATCAATACCCGTAACGAGGGTAGTTCAACTTCAACAGGTAGGACTGCTTCCATACCATATACAAGCTGATACGGTGTTGCCCCAGTGGATGTTCTAATTGATGTGCGGTACCCATGCAAGGCAAATGGTAGCATTTCGTGCCAGTCTTTGTAGGTGATTACCATCTTCTGCACAATCTTCTTGATATTCTTATTTGCCGCCTCAACGGCGCCGTTCATCTTTGGCCTGTAAGGAGAAGAATTGTGATGTTGGATCTTGAAGTCCCGGCACAGCTCTGCCATCATTTTGTTGTTTAAATTGGAACCATTATCAGTAATGATCCGCTCGGGAACTCCATATCGACAGATGATATCCCTCTTCAGAAATCTGGCTACCACTTGCCTTGTAACATTTGCATATGAGGCTGCTTCAACCCACTTGGTGAAATAGTCAATGGCGACCAGGATGAATCTGTGGCCGTTTGAAGCAGTTGGCTCAATCTTGCCGATCATATCAATGCCCCACATGGCAAAGGGCCATGGTGAAGACATGATATTCAAAGGATTGGGAGGCATATGCACCTTGTCTGCGTAAATCTGGCATTTGTGGCATTTTCTGGCGTAGGCACAACAGTCTGCATCCATTGTGATCCAGTAATAGCCTGATCTTAACAACTTTTTAGCCATGGCATGCCCTCCAGCATGGGTACCAAAAGATCCTTCGTGCACTTCATGCATCAACAAATCTGCTTCCGTCTTGTCAACACATCTGAGGAGTACCATGTCAAAGTTCCTCTTGTATAAAGACCCATCAGCATTCAGAAAGAAACTACCAGCAAGCCTTCTCAAAGTCTTCTTATCATTGGAAGATGCCCCAGGTGGGTACGTCTGATCCTCCAAGAAGCACTTAATGTCGTGGAACCAAGGCTTATCATCTTTGACAACATCTGCTGCGAATACATATGATGGTCTATCAAGTCTAGACACTGAAATTTGAGGTACAAAGTTGGCCGCTTGAACTTTGATCATGGATGAAATGGTAGCAAGAGCATCTGCAAACTGATTCTCGTCGCGAGGGATATACTCAAGCTTGACTGTTGTGAAGAAAGTCAGTAACCTCCTTGTATAATCCCTGTAAGGTATCAGATGATCTTGGTGGGTGTACCATTTCCCGTTGGTTTGATTGACTACCAGAGCTGAATCTCCGAATACGGTCAATGTCTTGATCCTGAGGTCAATGGCTTCCTCAAGACCCATAATGCAAGCTTCGTATTCAGCTTCGTTGTTAGTGCAGTTGAAAGTGAGTTTTGCCGAGAAAGGCATGTGAACTCCTTTAGGTGTAATGAGTACTGCACCAACACCACGGCCATTCATGTTAACAGCCCCATCAAACATCATAGTCCATTCTTCTTCCGGGTCAGGCCCTTCAGTGTGAATAGGCTCTTCGTGATCTTTTGATTTAATGAACATGATGTCTTCATCAGGGAAGTCAAATCTCATAGGCTGGTAGTCATCAATGGGTTGCTCAGCCAGATATTCAGACAGTACACTGCCCTTGATGGCTTTCTGAGATGTGTACTGTATGTCGTATTCTGTGAGAATCATCTGCCATCTTGCAACCCGTCCGGTAAGAGCTGGCTTCTCAAATATGTACTTGACTGGATCCATTTTTGAGATTAATAAGGTAGTGTGGGTCAACATATACTGTCTCAGTCGGCGAGCAGCCCACGCTAAAGCACAGCAAGTTTTCTCGAGCAGTGAATAACGTTGTTCACAGTCGGTAAACTTTTTGCTTAGGTAGTATATTGCATACTCTTTTCGACCAGACTCGTCATGCTGGTCCAGCACACACCCCATTGACTCTTCTAATACTGTCAAGTACATAATCAGAGGTCTTCCTTCTACTGGCGGCATAAGGATTGGAGGTTCTTGTAAGTATTCTTTGATCTTGTCAAAAGCTTTCTGGCAATCTTCGTTCCACCTGACCGTTTGTTCTTTTCTTAGCAGCTTGAACAAGGGTTCACAGGTTGCTGTGAGGTGAGATATGAACCGTGAGATGTAGTTCAATCGACCTAAGAACCCTCGAACTTCTTTCTCAGTTTTAGGTGCAGGCATTTCTTGTATAGCCTTGACTTTATCTGGGTCAACCTCAATCCCCTTCTCGCTTACAATAAAGCCCAGCAGCTTACCGGATCGCACCCCGAATGTGCATTTGTTGGGGTTCAGCTTCAATTGGTATTTCTTCAGACGCTTGAATAATTTGAGCAGATTCACCAGATGATCTTCCTCTGTAAGGGACTTGGCGATCATATCATCCACATAACATTCTATTTCCTTGTGGATCATATCGTGGAATAATGTCACCATAGCCCGTTGATATGTTGCACCAGCATTCTTGAGCCCAAATGGCATCACTTTGTAACAGAACGTGCCCCAAGGTGTGATGAATGTTGTCTTCTCCATGTCTTCAGGTGACATCTTGATCTGATTATATCCTGAAAATCCATCCATGAAGGAGAATACCGAGAACTGAGCCGTGTTATCCACCAATACGTCAATGTGAGGTAATGGGAAGTCATCTTTCGGGCTGGCTCTGTTCAGATCCCGGTAGTCAACACACATTCTTACTTTGCCATCCTTCTTAGGCACAGGCACAATATTAGCAACCCACGGCGGGTAGCTAGTCACAGCAAGGAACCCGGCGTCCCATTGCTTTTGTACCTCTTCTTTGATTTTCATAGCCATGTCTGGGCGAGTTCGGCGCAACTTCTGTTTCACTGGTGGGCATTCTTCCCTCAGAGGCAGCTTGTGCATAACTATATCGGTATCCAACCCTGGCATATCTTGATACGACCAAGCAAACACATCAACATACTCTTGAAGCAGATCTATCAGCTGTCTCTTCACTGAGTCTTGCAGGCAGGCCCCGATTTTAACTTCTTTCACATTTTCTTCCGTACCAAGATTGATCACTTCAATCTCCTCCTGGTGAGGAGTAATAACCTTTTCCTCCTGTCTTAACAACCTGGCTAGCTCTTCAGGAAGCTCATACTCTTCATCAACCCCTTCATCAGCTTGATTGATTGGATTGTCAAAGTCATACGATGTCATAGCCGTGCTGTTGTCGGTGCTGTCAGGAAGGCACTCTCTGCAAGGGTTAAGTTGGTTCATTTTAGTGATTGATTTTAATCTTGCTTTAGAAAAAAGTGAAATGAAGTTATCATTTTGAAAACACCGCCATTTATTTTTGTACAAAAAGAAAAATGGAAAAACAGTGAGCATAAAAGAAAAAGACTCGTTTGCAAAAAGATGTCTGATATTTCATTAATTTAATCTTGTTTGCACAAAAGTACAGATGGCCCTGGTTACAAAATGAGTCTTGTCATCTTGGGCAAGATGCAAGACTTGGATGCATGCTATAAAAAATACAGGAAATAATAATTACTCTGCATGAGTAACTCTTATAATTTCCTGGGAAGACCAGTTCGAGACACTGCTCCCCGGGATCTTTGGACGAATCCAATTCTCCAGATTGCGCTCCTCTTCCAGCTCGTCTTCCAAACAGTTGATAGCATCAGGGGTAAGCATCCCCCCACTGACAAAACCAGGCTCTCCAGCAGCCTTTGCTTGATGTTGAGTTGGTCTGTAACCCAACCCAAACTTGTCCTTCTTCTCCTCCACAGCTAAAACCTTGCCCCAGCCTAGGGCAGTTCCTTCTTCAACAACCTTCCGGGCTTGTTGGTAAGATGACATTGGAGTACCAGATACAGCAGATGCTTCATTGACGTTCAAGGCCTCAAAACCTTGGCTCATTGTTTCATGGATCTCTCCATCCATCTCAATGTATTTATAAGTAGCCAGATGGCTAACAAAGATATCCTCTTCCCCACAGATTGTGACAACTTGACCTTCCCACTCAAATTTTAACTTTTGGTGAAGGGTAGACGTTATTGCGCCGGCGGCGTGAATCCAGGGTCTACCCAACAAACAGCTGTAGGCGGGCTGAATGTCCATCACATAAAAGATAGTTTTAAAGGTCTGCGGGCCAATTGTCACAGGCAGCTCAATCTCTCCCAGCACCGATCTCTTAGAACCATCAAAGGCTCTTACTACCAGGTTGCTGGGTCTCAATGCCAATCCATCATATTCGAGCTTCACCAGAGCCTTCTTTGGTAAGACATTCAGGGAAGAACCTGTGTCCACCAGCACATGAGAAAGGACAGCTCCTTTGCATTCCATGGTTATGTGCAAGGCTTTGTTGTGGTTGCGGCCATCCGCTGTCAAGTCAGAATTGGTAAACCCTAGCCCATTGCTAGCAGTAACATTACCAACCACGGTTTCCAATTGGTTGACAGTAATCTCCTCAGGCACGTAAGCTGCGTGCAGGACCTTAAGTAGTGCATTCCGATGGGCTTCGGAGCACATAAGCAGTGAGAGGATGGAGATTTTGGATGGCGTCTGGTGAAGCTGATCCACAATTTTATAATCACTCTTTTTGATGATCCGCATAAACTCATCAACTTCCTGATCAAATGGAGTCTTCAGGGCTTCTTTGGCAGCTGGATCTTCCTGCACCGGGCCTTTACCCTTTGCCTTGGCAGCAGCTTCTGCTTCGGCAGTAGGTCTTTGAACTTGTGAAGCAAAGAGACGTCCGCTTCGAGTGAAGCCTCCGCCTCCCCCCACATTATCTACTTGTGGTGCAGGTGCTGATGTTTCCAGAGTGATTCTTTTTCCTTCGCAGTATACGTCAGAGCCATAGTGCCAAGGGATGGCCCTATTGCTTTCATATGGTACTGGTCCAGGCACCGTGACAGTGACTGGACTGATTGCTGCTGCTGAAGGGACTGTTATTGTTTGTGGATCATAAAAGATTGTAACTGGTGCTCTGGTGGGAGCAGCACCTTCTGAATGGTAAGCGGAGTTATTCTCAGGATCATAGAATATGGTGACGGTAGAGACATCTTCATGATTGATTGCTGGTGTTGTAGGAGGTTCCGTTGGAAGGACTGTTGTTGTCGTTGATGGAGAGTCGAAATGGAATGAAGCTGAAGTTGTAGCAGGAGAAACTGTTGAAAACTGATCATTTGGAAGGACAGGTGAAGTACTTGTTGATGGTGCTGATGAATTGTCGGGAACAATAGTTGCTGTAGTTGTAGGAGGTTCTGAAACCGTTGTTGATGAAGTTGTCGGATTTATCGGAAATGATGTAGTGATCTGTAGCAAGCCACTCTGAATAAGGCTGTCAATGCCATTCCTCAAATCTTCACACCCATTCCATGAAATATTGCAGTATGGACATCCTAGTTCACACCCCGGAAATATATTGTTTTCACGGAGTTGAGCTTTGATTTCCACCAATGGTGTCCTGATCTGATCCACACTGGTTATTAAATAAGACGGTTGGTCTTCTTCAATAGCGTTAATTCGAGGACCACCATGGTTTGGCATTGGGTTTTTATTGACATTGGGCGGAGGTGCAAAATTCAGAGCCTTGGAGTCTACCAAGTCTTGTACCTTCATATGCAGAGCTCTGCATTTTTCTGTACTGTGACCAGGTGCGTTGGAATGAAAAGCGCACCTAGCATTGGAGTCATAGTTCCTTGGTAGACTGTTGGGATCCGGAGGTGCCAATGTTCTTAGCTCAACTAGGTTGAGTTTCAGAAGTTGTGGCAGCAAGGCAGCATATGGCATTGGGATCGGGTCGATCACTCGGTTAGCTTGAGATGGCCTTTGTAGGAATGGCCTCTGTTGATTGTTGTTGTTGGAGTTGTTGTTGTTGTAGTTTCTTGGAGGATACTGATTCTGCTGATACTGAGGTTGTTGTTGGAAGTTTTGTTGAGGAGGTTGATAGACTGGCTGAGGATGAGCTGGAGCAGGGATAGTGACTGCTGCTATTGACCTCTGAACATATTGGGGCCTACCCCTGTTGGTGTGGATGGCATTAGTCTCGCCAGTTCTTCTCGGGCCTGTAAAAGGCTTTCTTGTACTACTGGACGAGCTTGCACCGTTGTCTGAGATCTTTCCCATTTTTAGCAGGCTTTCAATTCTCTCCCCAGCTATAACAACATCCGCAAAGCTAGTGGAAGAGAAAGCAGCTAACCTGTCAATATAGGTCCCCTGAAGAGTGTTCATAAACATGTCTGCCATTTCTCTCTCAGACATTGGTGGTTGAACAGCAGCAGCCAATTGCCTCCATCTTTGAGCATATTCTCTGAAGCTCTCCCTTGAAGACTGTGACATTCCCATTAGGAGGGTCCTGTTGGGTGCCATATCTAGATTATACTGATATTGTCTGATGAAGGCCTCTGCCAGGTCCTTCCAGCATCTAATAGTTGCCCTTGTCAAATGGGAATACCATTCCCTCGATGCTCCAGTCAAGCTATCTTCAAAATAGAACATCCACAGTTTCTCATCCATTGTATAGGCCTTCAGCCTTCCCAGAAATGATTGCAAATGAGTCCGGGGGCATGAAGTCCCATTATACTTTTCGAAACATGGAGGCTTGAACTTGTGGGGAATCCTGACCCCTTCTACTAAACCCATGTCCATGACGTCGAACCCCAAAGAGTTTTGAGATTCTAAGGACCTCAACTTCTCAGCTATTTCTTCCAATCGTCTATCATAAGTTTCCTCTCCGGCGCCCATTACTGTATACTGGTCCTCCTGAGGATCTTCTTGAAGTACTCTGGCCGCAGTGGCTGTCCCTTGAATATTGACTGGGATGTTGGCCTCTGGATGGAGATGTGGGCCAAACACAGGGGGGGTAACATGTGGTTGCACCCTTTCATTATTACTGGTGCCTGCAGTTCCTACATGAGGCTCCTCTTGATTTTGCCTCTCCACCATGGCCCTCAGCCTCTCCTGGCTCTGAGCCATGTTGTTCATAACTTCCATGAACTGCGTCATCTGCGTTCTCATCTCTAACCTTTCGTTTGCCATCTGGTTTCTGACCTCTGTAAGGTCTTGCTGCATCTGATCCATTTGAATTCCCGGAAGGTTGTTTCTAGTTGGGTACCTGTGAGGCCTGTTGAGAGGAAATACCCGGCGGCGAGCAATAATTCCTGAACATCACAACAGAGGTTAGCAACAACAAAACAAACACCTACAAAACAAACAAAAGGGTTAGCATGCAATGCAGTTATGCTTATTTGTTCTCAAGGTATCCGGTTTGGTCTTCAGTTTTGACCCTTCCAGACCCTTGCAGATGATGCTGTTGAAGTTGCTTTTGATGTGAACCCAAATAGAAACCAGCACAGATATATTACAAAAGTGAAATAATACAATTTGTTCGTTTTACAACACAAACCCTCAAAGGGGCCAAAATACATCACAAAAAGCAAAAGTACATGGAAAAGGAACAACAACAAGCAAATGATCAAACTCCAAGGCCAAACTCATCCTCACGAACTTCCTTGAGAAGTGCTTCGGTCACAGGATCAGCCGGATGCTCCGTGAGACTTCTGATGAGAAGGTTTCTTGTTGCAACAGCTGCAGTCAACTTCTTGTTTTGACTTTGGTCTTTTGACCTCTTCAATCCTGCTTTGATTTTCAGCTCTGATATCTCCTCCTGGGCTGCTGCCAGGGCTTTTTCCATCTGCTCCATCTTGTCTTGAGCTCTCTTGTCTTCTAGAGTACGGGCCTCAGTGATCCGGACCCACCTGGCCTGACTCTCTTTTAAATACAAGTCTGTTCTTGCTCTTTGGAACTGGGCTTCTTTACAAGCATTCTTCAGAATCTGCTCACCAGCTTTAGACTTGTTGATATAATCTCCAGACTTCTCAATCTTAGTCAAGTGTTCTATCCTCAATTTCTCCAACCTTTCAATTTCCCTTACACCTTCACTCCTTTCTCTGAGGGTCTTCTGCAAGGCTTGAGTTAACTTCTCGTTTCTTTCCTTCAAGCTCTCAAACTCTTCCAAACTGATAGTGGCAGGGGGTGGTGCTGAAGATGACTCAGGCATGTCTTCTATGGTAAAGGGCATTCCAGAGAATTGGGCCCTAGCATGGGACCACTCATAATATTGGACTGATGCCACATTATTGCATTTACCTAGAATGGTAATCCCCTTAGTTTGAACATGATCCCAGGCCCAAGCAGCCTGCCTAACAATAGCCAAACTAATCTTGTTCTCACAGTAGAGGGTCTCCACCAAATCTTGTTCCCTGGGAGTATGGACCAGTGCATAGCCCAATTGCCTCTTGAACAGCAGAGGGTTGTAGTTGATACTTCCCTTAACTCCTATTAAGGGCACATTGGGAAAGTGCCCACAGCTGGTGATTATATCTCTGCCCTTGGTGCTCTGAGTACACCATCTGATGTCTGCTGAAGTGAGAATAGTGAGCCTCTTAGCCCAGTTGCTTTGCTGATGAGGATTTAGAAATGCATCTGTCCTGGGTAGATGCCTGAGAAGCCAAGCATGGAATAATGGAGCACAAATCCTCACTAGCCTTCCCCTCTGCTTCTCATTTCTTTGATGGACTGAGTAATAGAGATCACCCAGTAAAGTTGGCACTGGGTTCTTCAGGATGAACAAATGGATTGCATTCTTGCTAATGAAACGGGGCTCATCTGCAAACAACACAATTCCATATACGCTCAAGGCCAATAGAGCACAAACAGCTTTCCAATCCCCCAAGGAGGCCTTCAAACTAGCTTGAGAAATCAGGAAGTCCAGATGAAATCCAGGGATCCCTGCTTTAGAGGTCATATGCTGTTCAATCAAAACAGGCTCCAGGTGCAAAGCTTTTGCTATCTCTCCATTGCTGGGAAAGACCATTTCAGGGTTGAAAGGGATTTCCCTCCTGATAGGCAAACCAACCAAATATGAGTATTCTTCCAAAAGAGGACCCAACTGAAAGTCTTGAAAGGTGAAACATCTTAATGGAGGATCATAAAACTGAATGCAGGTGTGGATGAGGCTCCTCTGAGATGGGTCTAGATCCATGACCAAGTCAAGTATATCTCCATAACTCTCCCTGAACAAGGGTATGTGATCTGGAGTTATCAGGGTTTGGATCCTCCTGATGTCTGACAAGTCTGGTTGGAAGAAATGATAGGTGATGTTGCTTTTCTTTGGAGCCATGATGCTGAGACTGAGTAGGATGAGTGCTGATGAAGATGCTGAGGAGTGGGCCACTGGCTGGCTAGTGCTAGTAACTGAAGTATATGGCTGACAAGCTGAAGCAAGTGCTGGTAGAGATAGGTCAGCGCTAAAGATGGGGTCAAAACCAAAACCAGAGATGAAGGTGGATACCCTGAAACACAAATAAGCACATGTTAATATGATGCAATGGGTATGTATGCAAATGAAATGCAAGGGTTTGTGACTGAGATGGATCTGATTAACTGCCTTGGTATAGATCCATGTGTGTTCAAGAATTCCAGATGGAGGTCTAAAAATCCAGTAACCAGGGTGGGGGACTCAAATAAAGAGCCACATGTCCAGGGTTTTAGAATCACAAGAACTGTCCAACATGGAGTACTCTTAACAAAGTCAAAGTAACAGGGTATTCTGAGGTCAAGGTACCTGCAAACCTGTAAACAGCCCAACCCCCTCACAGGTAGTGATCTAAAACAAGGATCCTCAGACTTGGATCAGTTATGAGAAGTGTAAACACTTCTAACCCGGAGGTATAGTGTTTACAATAACCATAACAATTCCTCCTCTAATTCACCTCAGTTTCTGAAGGTCAATACTAAAAGGTCATCCAGACTTAGCAGGCTTCCCAGATAGCCCTAGCATTGCAGGAGATCTGCAACACAGAGTTCTCAAGAAGAAACCCATGTCTGAACCGTGTTTCATATTCCCGCACCAGACCGAAATGGAATGGGAAAGAATATGATTCACTCTAGCCTAGGTGTCACTCAGGTCCCAGGTATAGGACCTTAACTCTCAATGAAACACCCACCCACCAAAGAAAAACCAGATCCAGCCAGCACAGTATGACAGTATGAAAAATATAAAGCTATAAAGAAAGCAATAAATCAACTGTACATAAATCAATAAACAAAATAAATACAAGCACAGATAGCACATAACACCCCAATAAACACAAATCAAACAAGCGCTAGGAGGAACCCACAAAAAGAACCAGCAGCCCTGGTTGCAGTATAAGGGTCCCCAGCAGAGTCGCCAAGCTGTCGCTCCCGACAGGTGACACCGGGTCAGATGAAGGTACAGACGCGAACGGTCGGCGAGGGGAACAGTGAGAACACACAGCCGTGAACTCACTGGAGAATGAATAGAGTCGCCAGCTAGGCATTTTTATCCCGGAGGAAAGGCAATGCTGCATAGACCTAGAAAGAGATGGATAAGACGGTTTGCGAACCAGAGAGACTGAGAAAGGGGGTTGGTTACAACCTGGGAAGGTATTAGCACCCAGATTGTCCGCCGTACTCGACGGGATCCACGCTTGAAAGATTTGTGTTTTAAAGGGGTAGTGTCAGTGCAATCTGTGTATAAAATAGCTGGAAAGCAATATGTACAGGTGTCAGTGTAAAGAAATGTGATGTGTATAAATGATGTGTCAGTGTAAGGAAAAGAGTATGCTCAAGATCATGAGGCTAAGAGAATGATGCTGGAAAGAGGGGGAATATGCAGAGACTTTTGTTCGATAACTGTTAAGTTATGCCTACGTATCCTCTCGTGCAATGAGGAAGTCAGAACACCGTAGTTCGACCCAAAGAGACTGAAAGATGAATTGACTTGATGAACTGCTTGCTTGTCAATGCTCAAGTGTATGACCTGTCTGGCTCAGGTGCTTACTGTCTTGCATTAGACGGGAGAAGCAAGTTCTCGATTGTGAGTGAGGATGATGAGAAAAGAATCCCGGAGGAGACGATTATTGTTTGTTTTTGTGCTTTCAGTCTTTTATTGCTTTTGGATTTTTGCCATAAGAAAATGAGCTTAAGTCTAAACCAATGGATTTAGTAAACTCATCACATCTTCCCTCTGATCAGGGGTAATGAGAATACCTTAAGTGCGAAGTCAGATTCTCACACTTAATCACCTTCGGTGTAGGATTAAGATCATTAACCCACTTGTGATTATTTAGATGTTTTTGTGATTTTTGTTTAGTGTTGAGTAATGAGGTTAAGCCATAATCAAGGATTAAACAGACTCATTACACCATCCTAAAAGAAGGATAATAGATGAGAATGTTTAAGTTGAGAAAAACTCCTCAACTTAATCCATGATTAGGGATTAAACCCATGACAAAACAAGCCTTTATTGAGTGGATTTTAGTTAATGGTATGATGATGAAGTGTTTTTTATGATTTGCAAGACAACTTGAGGGGGACTTGTCCATTAACACTAGGGTTAGTCCTTCTTAACCACTTAAGGAAGAATTAGAACCCTAATGCAAGGCCCAAGTTACAAGTGTGATGTCTTGATACTTATTAAGTGAATTGATTAAGAGATTTAAACACATAAAGGGTTCAAGACTTAGGATTAAAGTTATACACTCCAGCCTAAGAGAAGGATGCAGGCATAAGCTTAATCACAAAGTCTTAAAGCCTTTAGGGTTTAGTCCCTGATTATGAGATGAGAGGAGAAGGCTCAAAAGAGACACAAAAGGTAAAACTATGGGGGGACTAATCAAAACCCTAATTCATTATCATGCTTGGATGATCCTAAGGTTTGTGAGGTTTTCAAGAACAATCTTTAGAAGAACCACCAGGAAGCAGATGAACAGGATCAAGAGAAGCAAAGTGACTTGCTTCATTCAAGAAGTCAAGTCACTTGAAGAAAGAAAGTGGGGAGGAGAAGAATGAGCAAGCTCAAACTCAAACACAAATAAAAATGCAGCAATGGATGCAAGAGAGATGAAAAGAAAAGGTATGAGAAGTGAAGGCAAATCCACTTCTCAAGTTACTTACCACCTGCAATGTTAGAAAGAAAATGCAATGCAATGCAAGATGAGATGAAATGATATGATGCTATACCAAACCAGAAGCATGCACATGATATTAATGATGTTATGAGGTGCTGCAAACATGAGGCAAGACAATGGGGATGTTCATACAAGATTATGAATGCAAATGATGCAAGCTAAGGAGCATGAACAAACATGAAATGTTATGAATCATACAAGACAAATGACATGGCAAATATGTAATTCAATGATCAATGATGCTTTATACATGTCTTGAGATGTCAAATGAATCATAAGAATGCACAAAATGCAAAGATAAGTCATGTTATGCAAGGAAATGCAAGAGGGATGCAAATGAAAGCCCAAATTAGGGTTTATGGATCAAACATCAAACACAAACCAAAAACAGAAGCAAAGCCCTAAAGCAAAAAATGGAAAATGGTACCTAAGGAAACCCTAGACCTATAATAAACCACTGCCCAAAGGGGAGCTCTCAACTCTCAACCAAACTCAAGTTATGAATTTTCTAAGTTATTAGGGTTTTTTAGGGTTCTTAACAAAACAAATGCCAATCAATTTGAAAATGCAAGAACAAATCAAGGTCTTTTTATCTTTGAAAATACATGCTAAACACAACACAATGAAAGAAGAACCAATGTCTCAACCTCCTTCAAAAGGCAGAAATGAATTTTCAAACTTATGATCAAAATAATGCATAAAAAATGATTTAATTCAATGAGAAATTCTTAAAATGCATCAAGATCAAAAAAGAAATTTGGTTTGAAGGTTGGACAATGTTTCTAAATGTCTTAGAACATTTCATGAATTTTTTTGTAATTTTTAAATACCTAAAAGTATTTTTAATTAATTAATTCCCATTAATCAATTAAAAATAATCTTTTAAATATTTAAAAATACTTTTTGATGATGAAAAATAAAATAAAAAATATTTTTGTGTCATAAAAATTAATAAAACTCAGAGGAAAAAGTTTCATAATTTTTATGCATTTTTTGCTATTTTAAATAAAATATGCAAAACAAATGAGAAAGAAATGAATTAAAATTAAATAAAAATGAAAGTAATCAGAATGAGAGGCTGGGATGCAATCTGGGGAGGAGATGGTTGACTTGGCGCGTGATCTAAGGGTCACAATTCAAACTAGCCTAATCCTGATTAATTAAATATTAAATCATAATTAAAACTTAATGAAATGATCTAGGCCTTTCATTCACGCGCGGGAACCAGGATCTAAAGGCCCAGATTCAAACTCAGTGCCCTAACCCTAATTAATAAATAATGACTTTCAGGCTGCCGGAGAAGACTTCCGGTCGTCTTCTCCGGCCAGCTCTCACCTGAGAAACTTCAAAACCTCTCAAAACGTACCAAAAATGAAAACCAAGAACATGGAAATGATCCTCATCCTCTCACGAACCAAACCCCTCTCTCAAAACAAATTTATATTTACTAAATCAACTGAATCGAAGAGAAAAAGTTCTAGGTCACGCAAGCTTCAGAAACAAATTAAATGCTCAAATCACAACCATTTTCAAAACCAATGGTACCAGAATGATCAGCAAGACATGAAGAACAAGTTTGTAACAAGAAAAAATCATTTCTGGAAAAAATTATTTTCGAGCTACCTGAGATTTGGAGCTTTCAGTTCTGGAACTTTCTGGCCACTTCTTTCAGTGCAAACCACTCCACTTGATCCCCCAAAGCTGTTTGGATGCTCAAAATGAGTTTGTGCTGGCTGGATGGTGAGATTCGAATGCTCCTGCTTCAGGCTCAGTCAACAATGGCTATGGTGATTCTGGCTCTTTCAGGTCATGGTGAATGATGGTTCGAGGTCCAAATGATGTATGGAGAAGCTTTGCAGGGTTTGTTTGGCTGCTTGTGGGCTAGGGAAGGAGATTCGAAAGTAACTGCAGAAATGAAGTGAGAGATGGCAGTGAGGTGTTCTGGCTGTTTTTGGCTTGTGTTCTTGGCTCTTTGTGATCTATAGAACAAGGTGAGTTGAAAGATGGAAGTGGTTGAAGTGTTTTGTGGCTGGGCAGAGGGATTCGAAACAAAATGCAAGAGGGAATGTTTTTTGTGAATGTGTTGAATGTGTTGGTTTCAGCCTTGCCTTATGTTATGGCTAGCTTGCAAATTGTTGACATAAACAAATCTGATTGGCTTCTTGATGTGACTTGTGCTTTTGTGATTGGTAAGTTTGCTTTTGCCAAAAGTCAAAAATCTTGTAAGAGAAGCATGGGCTTGATACTAGGCAAGTACAAGGGCTAGGTCTGGCGCATCATGGTGAGTATGTGAGGCTGGCTTGATTCAAGGACCAATGCAGCAAGTTGGTGAAGCATGATCATGAGTTTTGCAACTTGGTTACTTTATGGATTTTCATGAAAAATGCCTTGTTACACAAACCAAACCATGAGCAAACTTGATCCAATTCTGATTTTTAGGACTTAGAGAATGTTTGTGTAATGGTTTGAAATGAATTAGAGGTCACATGATGCATTGGTTCAAGGTTTTGCAAAATTTCCATTTGGTGCACAACTTGAATTTTAGTGATTTTTGCCAACTTTAACAAACCATAACTTTTGATCCAAGATGAATTTGATCATGTTCTTGTACTTTTTGAAAAGGGAAAGATGAGATCTACAACTTTCATGACCAAAGTTTTTCCATTTGAAGCATTTTTGGATCAAAAATCAAGGCTTGAAAAATGACCTAAAATGATGCATTCTTGAAAAGTCAACTATGCCCAAAAAGTCAACATTTGCAAAAACCCTAAATTCTTGATTTCTATGAACTTCAATCTTCTTCCATGATCAAATAAAGACCATATACACTCAAAATGATGAAGATCACCCATTGGTTGGGTCATTGGGGGCCTCAGATGCCCTGATTCTACATTGACTTGTCTGAAAAGTCAACTCTTGATCAGATGACTTCCCCATGGAATTTCTTCATGAAAATTGATATGCATACTCCCTATATCATATAGAGATCAATGGAAACAAGAATGACCAAAAAATTTGGGGTTATGGCCTCTGAAACCAAAACCCTAATTTTCAGTCAACTGTGCAGTTCATCCTGGCTCTGCATCCACTCAAACCCTAGCTCTTGTGATTCCTCTGCATTTTTGACTTTGAGGAGATGGAATATGATATAAGAACACACATGGACCCCTTTGAGTTGATTGGTGGCCTTTGGAATGGCTCCAGATGCTTTGAGGTTGCTCAGATCACAAACCCTAGGTGCAGATGCCTTAGAAACTATCCAGTGAATCAAAAATGAGATATGAGATGATGTGGTTGTGTTTATGCATATGAAATGATCACAAGCCATGGTGTGAATGGGTGAGGGCAAATTTGGGGTGTTTACAGTTATGAACCGCTTGCTTGTCTATGCTCGAGTGTATGACTCGTCTGGCTCGAGTGCTAACTGTCTTGCATTAGATGGAAGAAGCGAGTTCTCGTTTTCAGAGTGAGTGCGATGATAAAAGAATCCAGGAGGAGACGTTTATTGTTTGTTTCTGTGTTTTCAGTTTTTTATTTTTTTGATGTTTTGCATAAGATAGTGAGCTTAAGCCTTAATCAAGGGTTTGCAAACTCATTAGATCACCCCTGATTAGGGATAATGAGTCTACTTAAGTATGAGATGAAAATATCAACTTAATTACCCTAATGATGCAAGATTAAGATCATTAACTTACTTGTGATTATTAAGTGTTTTTTGGATTTTTGTTTTGTGTTAAGTAATGAGTTTAATCTCTAATCAGGTATTAGTGAACTCATTACACCATCCTAAGAGAAGGATGATAGATGAGGAAGATACCTCAACTTAATCCATGGTTAGGGATTAAAATCATTATATAACAAGCCTTTATTAAATTGGATTTTGATTAAAGGTTAGATTAAAAAGTGAATTTTATGTTTGTAAGACTAAACCTGAGGGGGACTTGTCCATTAAACACTAGGGTTAGTCCCTCTGAACCAACAGACAGAGATGTAACCCTAATATAAGGCCCAAGTTACAAGTTTAAGTCTTAATGATTATTAGGTGTTTTGATTAGGGGGTGTAAACAACTTAAAGGTTTAACACTAGGTATTAAAGTTATACACTCTATCCTAAGATAAGGATACATGTATAACCCTGATACAGAGCCCCAAAACTTTAACTGTTTAGCCTTTGATTATGAGATGAGAAGCAGAGACTCAAGGAGACTCAAAGGTAAAAAAACTAGGGGAGACTATGTACAACCCTAAAGTTATCATGCTTGGATATTCCTATTGTTTGTGAGTCTTAGAGAAAGATCTTCAGATGGCCACAAAGGAAGTAGAAGCAGATGAAAAGACAAGAGAAAGAAGAATAGGTTACTTACTTCCTAGAGAAGTTAAGTAACCTAAGAGAAAGAAATGGAGCAAGAGAGAGCATAAGTGAGTCAAAATCACTTCAAATACAAATAAATATGCAAATGGAGAGATAAGAAGAAGTTGGATGTGGAGGCAAATCCACATCCTAAACAACTTACCTGAAGCCCCTGAAATGGTTAGTGTTAATGCATAAGATATGGAACAAAAGGAAATAAGGCAAATGAAGATGCAATGATCAAGACCAGAAGTGCAAACACAATGCAAATGTGTTATGAAATGATGCAAAGACATGTACAATGTTCATGCATTATCATACAACAGATGGGATGCAAAGGAAGGCATGTTAGAAGCTTGAAATCACATGAATACACATAAGAAGTAATGAATGCAAAACATACCAAATGGATGCAACAATGATCAACCAATGTTCATACATGTACTAAGGTATCTAAGATGACATGCAAATGCATGAGATGTCATGACAAGTTCACATGATGAAGGTATGCAAAGATGAATGCAAATGAACATGACAAATTAGGGTTTTAAGAAAGTATGAGATGCATATGATCAAAACAGAAGAAAAACACATGATAAAAATGTGAAATTGCAACCAAATGAACCCTAAACACACATAAGATCACCCCCAAAAAGTGGAAGTCAGAAGCTATACCAAAGTCAAGTTATGACTTTTCTAAGATAGGCTAGGGTTTTGGGTACTTCTTCATGAAAAATGCCAAATAAATGGAAAATGCAATGCAGAAAATATGAGTTAAATACCCTAGATACTGCATGAAAGGTATGAAAGGATGCAAAAAGAACCATGTACAAACTCATCTTGGTTGATCAGAAATGAATTTTTGAAGTTAGGGTTAGAAAAATAAGAAATTTGGGAACCCTAATTCATGATTAATTGTCAAAACATGATCAAACCCTAAAAGAAATTTGTAAGGTGAGTTTGTAAATTGTTCTAAATATGTAAGAATGCTTCATGATCTTTTTTTGTGATTTTTAAATACCTAAAAGTATTTTTAATTAATTAAAATGAATTAATTAATTAAATGATTTAAAAATAGATTTTTAATGCAAAAATTGAAAATAAAAATGTTTTTGGTTTCTTAAAATTATTTAAAGACAAAATGCAAAATATCATAATTTTTAAAAATGATTTGCTATTTTAAATCATTAAAGGAAACAAATGCAAAATAAATAAAAAGAAAATGAAAAGTAATTGAAATGAGAGGCCCAGATTGCGTGAGACATGGATCAAGGGTCAGGATTGCTAGTCAGCTTGACTTGAGGTAACCAGATCCTAAGGCCTAGATTCAAATTTAGCTTATGCGCGCTATCCAATGGCTCAGGTTCTCTCTGACTTAATTAATCATAATTAAATTAATTAATTGAAATTAAAATTAATGGTGCAATCTGGACCATCCACGCGTTAACCTAATCAAGATCATATGGCTGGTATTCAAATTGGAAACCCTAATCACTATTAACCCTAATTATTTTCAGGTGACCGGAGATAAGCTCTGATCATCTTCTTTGGCCATCCCCAAACCCCAACTTCACCTACAAGCCACTAAAACGCATCAAACCTGCCCATAAATGATCCCCAAACATCATAGAACATGAATCAATCAACAAACAACATTTAAACTTCATGAATCAAGCAAATCAAAGAAAACATATTTTTAGGTCAAACTTTCAGAACAACATGAAATGCTTATTTCTCAACCATTTTCAATTTTAAACACATCAGGATGATCAGTGCAACACATATAATCAATTTATAACAAGAAAAAGAGGTTCTGGAAAATTTGTTCTTGATGGATACCTGAACTGAAGTTCTTTAAACTAGAGCTTTCAGGGCCTCCCTCCCGTGCAAATCAACTTCTCTGGTCCCCCCTGTGCTAATGGCAAGCTTAAATGGAGTTTATAATGGCTATTTTGAGAGGTTCAGTTCTGGTTCAACAAAAATCATGTTTCTTGTTTAGGGTGTTTTAGGCCATGGTGATGGGTGATTCTTGTTCTATGGATGATATATGGTGCTTCTTTCAAGGCTTGTTGTGTTATGTTTTATGATCCTTAGGGTTTCTATAAACAATTGACATTGGTCAGAGGAGTTGTTGTGGCACTATGGGATTGGTATGGTTTGAAATGAAAAAAGTAAAAAGTTTGTGTACTTGAGGCATGGGCTAGGAAAGAAGTGATTTGAGGTCTTGGGCTGCCTCAGCTGACATCATGTCATGAGTTGTGCAGCTTGGATAATGAGTTTGTATGGTTTTTGAAATTTCACAACTTTGACATTTCTTGAGAAGCAAGTCATGAAAACCCTAGGTTCTTGGCCCAATTCTGATCTTTAGAAGTTTTGTTGATCATGGCATGATGTATTTGAGTGGATTAGAGGTCATATAAAGGCCTGAAATACCATTTTGCACATTTCCCTCTTTGACATGAACTTGAAAATTACAAGATTTTTCCCAACTTTGACCTGCCATATCTTGAGTTCTAGGATGAATCAAGAGGAGTTCTTGTACTTTTTGAAAATGGGAAGATCCAATCTAAAACTTTCATGTTTGAAGAAAATTCATTTGAAACTTTTTTTATCAAGAAAGAGGAGGTTGAAGATTTTTCCCAAAATGGAAAGTTTTCATTACAAGTCATGTCCAAAAATGGCAAGTTTTCAAATGGCTCAAAATCCTTCAATCTTGTGAACTTCCAAGCATTCCTAAGATCAAACAAAGATAATAGGACCTCAAATTGATTATGATGACCCTTTGGAACCCTTGTTGGTGGCCTAAGATGCCCTGATTCTGACTTTTCTTGCACAACAAGTTACCATTTGATCAGATGACTTCCACAAGGAATTTTTGCTTCAAATTTGATACACGTGCTCCTTATGACATATATAGACCAATAGAATCAAGAATGGCCAAATAATTTGAGTGTAAGGGCCTCAAACCCAAAACCCTAATTTCTGGTCATTTGTGCAGGAGCCCTGAGCCTGCCTGGGTAACTGTGCAATCCCCTGAGATTTTGACTTCAAAGAACCCTTGGAGGTACAAAACAACCATAGGACACTCAAGGACTCTCTTGACAAGCTTCATGGCCTCTGAGATAGCTCAAACAACTTCTAAGATTCATTTGATCACAAACCCCAGCTATGCAATGAGTTGCTAAAGGAAAAATATGCAGTGTGAGATGTGATGATATGTTATGCAGTATGAAGGATCACAAGCCAAGGTATGAGAAAGAGAGAGGGTAAATTTGGGGTGTTTACACTATCCTTTGCATAATCTGATATGGACCAATGAAACAAGGAGCGAGCTTTCTAGACTTCAAAGCTCGACCCACACCCGTCATTGGAGTAACTATTAAGAACATGTGATCTCCCTCCTGGAATTCAAGTGTTTATATTCTCTTATCATGGTAACTTTTCTGACGACTCTGTGATTTCTTCATCTTTTCCTGAATCATCTTAATCTTCTCCGTTGTCTCTTGAACACTCTCAGGTCCGAGTACATAACTATCTCCTGACTCATTCCAACACAATAGAGTTTGACATCGTCTACCATACAACGCCTCATATGGAGCCATCCTAATACTAGCATGAAAATTTGTTGTTGTATGTAAAAACTTGGTCAATGCTAAGTGACTATCCCAAGATCCTCCTTGGTCCAGCACACAAACCCTCCGCAAATCTTCTAAAGATTGCATTGTTCTTTCAGTCTGACCATCTGTCTGTGAATGATAAGTAAAACTCATCCTCAAATTAGTACCCAATGCATCTTGTAAACTCTTCCAAAACCTCGATGTAAACCACAAATCTCTATCTGACACAATACTCGAAGGTATTCCATGCAACCTCACAATCTCCTTAATATACATATCAGATAACCTCTGCATATAATGATTAATCTTCGTCGGCAAGAAATGCATTGACTTAGTTAATCTATCCACAATCACCCAAACCGAATCGTTACCTTTCGCAGTCTTCGGTAACCCAGTCATAAAATCCATGGAAATGTTGTCCCATTTCCATTCAGGGACATTCAACGGTTGCATCATACCTGAAGGTTTCAAATGTTTAATCTCTGACTTCTTGAAAGTTAAACATGCATACACAAATTCAGTAATATCTATTTTCATATTTGTCCACCAAAACAAGTTCCACAGATCTTGATACATCTTTGTAGCAACATGATGAATA